>OY293830.1:4661704-6144595 GCA_958507055.1 Crioceris asparagi | reverse complement strand
TATTATATTAGAATCAACCACGTATCTATTTTAAGATACAATAACAACAAATTTCAATGTCAAAATCAACGTACATAATATTATATACAATAACCCTCATCTTCTAATAGTTTTATAACAATATATATCTGCCTTGAGTATATAGGAAAATTTCGATCTTTATTAGAAGCAACAGCAAATTAGCCATGACACAGTTCTGGGAATATCATCTATATTATAAAAATATGAACTAACAATGCTTACAATCCAATTACATCTTTTCTAGCTGGAAACCAAGTACGGTTCGGAAAAATCATAAATTATAATAAATTATATAATAGAGCTGCACTTGGAAAAAAAAATAATTGCCACTACTCGGATAGGGAGCAATAAATCTTTTTATCTACATTTGGGAGCTGCGGATTGGGGACTGAAAGTCTGGAAAGTTGAATTTATCATCAGGCAAATATTTGAATATGTTCTTCTTCTTTTCCAGTGTCATCTCAATTATTGTTCACGAATTAATAATTATAATAACGGTATTTCCCATAATTATTTTGCACTGATGTGTCAACATTATTACACCGGATTAATAATTAGACAAACAACATAATAAGGTATTTGGCTATATTGACACAACCACAAGTTTATAACAATAGAATGACTCTTTTCTGGATTCTGGAGGATTCGTAAAAGTTAAATACGCACATGAACTTGCTATGAAAATATTTGCTCTCGGAATTTTTATTGTTACGAGTACAATTGCTTTTTTTTTTCTCTTGAGCATAAGTGATATAAGATTTGCAAATATTATTTGACTCAATGAACAAAAATTTTGTGTAAATTTGTAACTTAGATTTCTATCAAAAAGATACAGACAAAACTAAATAGCTTAGATTTATCTTTGTTTTTAGTTCTTTTCCAAAATTTTCAGATATTTCAAAGGATTCTCGAAAAGATCTTATGAATTAGCTGACATTTTAAATAATTGATATGATTTCGATTTGAAAATATAACAATAATTTTCTGAATTTAAATTTTATTACCGATCAAATCATATCATGTAATTACAATTATTTCATGGAGGACTTTGACTTATTCAATTGCAATTATGCTTTAATATTTTGGATTATTAATTTATTTTATATCATTAAACATCAAAACGGCTTGCCATCGTTTACCTTGTAATCTTGTAAATGATATACCATAAATTCATATTTACATCAAACGTATTATTTAATATTTGGTACTTTGTAAAATTCATAAGCTTTCACTTGAGAATCAAATACGTATATATGTCGAAAATAATACTTCTCCAGAATACTCCCTCAGGTATAACAGGTATAACATGGCAAAAAACAGCAAGTTCTCTCAGTCAGTTTTTTTTATCTCCAAACCGAGCCCTCCCCAAATACGTTAGAAGCATTACATAAGCAAAAACATTGATTTATTCAGTTGTTGCATAGTACCAGGTAGATATTTTATTATTCTCTCCAAGATCTTTTTTGGGCCCTTTAATATATTTTGCTCCCATTTTCAGGGAACTGGTTGAGAGGCACTAGTGCTTACATAAATATCATTTGAGAGGCCATTGAAAGTAACATTATTTTTGATAAATGGAATCTATTCAAAATTTTGTATTTTTCCCTCGCTGAAGGAATATAACATTCATTTTATACATATCTGAACTGATAATCGTTGAAAATATAATATTTTCCTCATTGAATCTATTCTACTGAATGGAATTTCTGGCTGCAGATATTCTATTTCTTTCATTATATTTACGTAATAAGCTCATATATTTTCTTATAAATAAATATTTTTATAAAAGATCAACTCGATAAAAATATAATCACATGACAAATGTAGGTATATATCTATATATACAATGGCTATAATAAATCAAATTTGTTTTTGATGAAATTTTACATTTAGATTTAAAATGGAATTATATGATAATAAATGTAGTTTCTGAATAAAAACAAGTTGTATAATTAAAATAACATATACATGTGGTTTGTGAAGAAAATGTTCTTTTAGCTACGTTTTAGATGGTCCGAAAAATCACCAAAGCTTCTTTTAGAAATGATAATTCTTTAAATAAAGAAATTATGATAGAGATATATGTATTGGTACTTTTATGTTTTCCAGTTTGCCAGTAGGCTTTCAATGAAAACCAATTTATACTAATGAAGTCAGTGCTAGTTTTTACAAAAAAATGACAATTAGGTACGAGTAGAACATATTCACCGATAGTTCAGTACATTTATATTGCAATGAAGCAGTGAAGTAAATAAAAGGCTTTTACAGTATGAGTTGATAACTCTATAAGTGAATCAAAATACAATATTATTTTATCCAACCGATTAATTGGAAATCGCAAAAATAATTGAAAAAAGGCCCTAAGAAATGGCGGCATAGATCAAATAAATGCCAAATCACTGAAATATTTATCTAACTTTATAATAAACCCGCTTGCTCATATTTTTAATTACTGTACTGAAAAAGCCATCTGGCCAGAGGCACTTAAAAATCCCAATACATAAGTCTAGTGACAGAAAATACGCAGAAAATTACACTAATATCTAGTTTACCAAAAATTCTAGAAAAAATTCTAGACTCTTTACTTTCATCAATAAAAACAAAAATATTTTGTAAAAAATCAATTTGGTTTTGTAAAAAACAAGGGCACAACAGATGCCTTGCAAAATATAACCAGCACTATTTACAATAACTTGGACAAAAGTAAACCAATACCAGTTGCTTTTCTTGATCTAGCAAAAGCTTTTGACACCTTAAATCATGAAATATTATTGCAAAAACTATTTTGTTATGCAATAAGAGCTAATGCTTATAAATTGATGATAAATTACATAACCAATAGAAAACAACAATAGAGTTAAAGTTAAAAACTACGTTAGTAGCTAATGAACTATCAATACTGGAGTCCTTCAGGGTACAATTCGAGACCCACTTTTGTTTATACCTACTATATGTCAATGATATTTTAAAAGATAATTTAATATCATATGCGGATGATACAGCAATTTTGATCACTGTGGAAACTTGGCTAGAAGTAGAAACAAAAATGAATGAAGAATTAAAAAACGTATCTGCCTTGTTAGCTTTGAATAAACTATCACTTATTATTAACGAGACGACATATACTAATTTTGGAAATTATTGTGATAGCGTAGCTTAGAAAGTCGCAAATACCAAGAAATAATTATAGATTATAGATTTAAATGGGAAAGTCATATTAAATACATTGTTTCTAAAACTAAAAAATATACATATTTTACAAATTACCATAAATAATGAATATCGAGACACTTAAATGATTTACTTTGCACTTTTTAATAGTGTTATAAGTAGATAATGGTAAAATAGCATGGGGCAACGCCTACACTAACGTTGTAAACATGTTAAAAAATTTACAAAAAAGACTAATAGAGATAATAAATGAAAAAACCCTTATTACTAATAGCATGTTGCCTAATTTCGAGCAATTACATGCTTAGAATTGTCAAACTTCCACTATAATAATCTCAGATCTCGATATCTTACATGTAAAAGTAAAACAAAAAATAAGAATATCATAATACTAATTAGTTATAACGCAATCAGCAATAAATGTACTCTAATTAAAGCAATTAAACTATTCAACAGTTTACCAAATGAATTAAAAATAAGATATGTTTTCAGAAATATTTAAACTTTTGTATACATTACTGGTTTAAATAAATAATATCTACATAGCAAAATAAATTTTCATAAATAGAAAGAAGTGTGCGTCAAATTTCATTCAAATCCGTTCAACTGTTTTGGTGTACATACAAACTTTCACTTTCAAATAAGTATGAATTCTCTTTCGAATTCACTCGCAGAAACGCTCGAATTGATCATGTTTTTCTTTGTTCATATTATGATATCGTTGAATAGGTTCAATTTATTTCGTTCCTACCCAACTATACCACCCTAATTTTTTTCATAGGTTTCACTTTCCTATCTTCGGAGATTATGGGGGCTCGGTGAGACCGGACGAAAAAAAGAATAAACGAGAGTATAAAGCTTCCTCTTGTCATATTAGAACACTAATTATAATATCTGTTGGTGTGCCTAAAAAAAGACGTAAGAAATTATATTCAAATGCATAGATAATATAGCTAATATCCAGAAACAAGGACAATCTCGGGAGTATCGTGTGTATATTCATACTATATATAAAGTTCAAAAGGTCCTTTTTATCTCGACAATGATGATTACTTACTTGACCCACAAGCAGCTGCTGGAATGAGATTTTTGTTCTAGCGCGATGACGCACAAACCACATATTATAAAGACGATAAGGGAGCTGATAAAAAACAATGTGAAAGGGCAGAGAAGAAGAACACTAGTGCTATGCGTGCTCAGTCTCGGACTTATTAAAGTGCAAGTAGCCTTTTGACGGAACTGGATTAGAGCAAGCAAGCACTCAATTTTCTGGTTGCGGAAACATTAATTGCTTTGGTAGAAAAGAGAATCCATCTATGCAGAGATTAGACAACAATTATTTTTGAAAAATTAATTTTACTATCGAGCAATTCTTGGATAAATCTGGATTTGGGATCGCACAATGGTATCTACTTTCATATTCCGAAAAAATAGATTCTTAATTTATTGATTTTTTATTTCATAATTGTCGACTTCGGCCGCAACTTTGTTACTTCTACCCGCAAATTATTAAGCCAATTATAAACTAATAAACGGTGTTCAATCTTCCATAATCTATTAATCCGTGAATCTTTCAAACAAATTGATAACAGTAACAGGTAATTACAATAACATGAATTCTATACTAGTGTAAAATTAAAAGAACACAAAAATGAAAAGCTATCTATCATACCTTCAGTTATTAAAAGAGGTAATTTTGAAAATGTTTAGATGATGTAAATTTAACAAGTAAATTAGGTAACTATATAAAATTTGTCGCTCTTCAATTCGAAGAGAAGAGGGAACAAAAAATTGCCAGTTCCTCCTCATCTGACGTTGAAATATTTTTCTCATTTTATTTTTAATTTCATCCCTCTAAAATCATGATTCGTTTATTTATCCTTCAATGATTTTAGGTCACTTAACTCAATATAAGTAACAAATTTCAACGTTTTTACTTCTGGGGGAGGTGGAAACTGGCTGTGATTTACGGAAAGAAAGACAGTCGAAGAGACGAGATAAATAAAGCAAAGCTTCCTGTTCTTTATTATACATACAGAATCCTAAAACGGCACTGGGCCATCCAATGAGATACTTAAGAGGCCCTATTATGATCGTAGCGTTGTCGGTTACGATTGCCGATTCGATCTCGTAACATTTTCTATCAGACTCACCACACCATGTATATTTTTGAGACAGAGATCAGGAATTCAAGATGCAAAACGGAAAAATGAAATGTCATATAATTGATTACAAATTCTGAAAGAGCTACCAATTTAATTACATTGCTTTGTGAAATTGTCTTATTTTTCTATGTCATCCTATCTATCGAAAAATTCGAAAAAATATATAAATATACAAAGTTGATTTGGTAAATTACTGAATCAGATTTGAAATTATTAATTCCAATCTTTAAAGAAACATTATATATATGATGATATGAATTAAATAATAATAAGATTAATAAATAAATAAACAAAAATATTTTGAAGCGGCTTGGCCTGTAATCATACATCCGGTTAAAACAGTGTAAATATACGATATACTCTTTTTATCGTTATACATATTTTGTTGTTAATCAATTTTTATGCAATACATATAATTGGACTTTAAGCTATGGATATGCAATTGTATTATAACAAATTAAAAACATTTAAAGGAGACTTTTTGAAATCAAGATTTATCTTTTAGAAAATTCACAAAGGACAAACATTGTTCTTTGATAAAATAATATAAATATAATTAAGACCATGATTTCAACTATTATCAATTTCAAACGACTTACGCTTTTTCTTTGAAATTATTTTATATTTTAGACTGTTTTAATAACTTATGATGTAGAGAATCGAGAATTGAAACTTTTGACCAGTTTGATGTTCGTCTGTCTTTCTGTCAGTTTATACTATTTTCTTAAGGGTAGGTGACCGCCTCACGGATATGTAGTGAAAATAAGTAAATAACTGATACTAGGAATAGATTCTGTTAGGGAAATAAGCCATAAAATAATTAAATGTATAGTCTAAGAGATATTGAAAATAGAACACTTCACGAAAACTTCATGCCCCCCCCCTTATCTTCGGTGTTACAAAATTACAAAACTCTACTGTAGTTTTCGGCCCCCGTATCATGTAAAATTAAGCAACTAGTACAGGACACTGTTGCCTGAAGAAGCATCTAATGAGATTAGGTCTAGCAGAGGATGACGAGTGCAGATTCTGCGGGGAAGAGGAGGAAACTCCGGATCACCTGGTGACGGAATGCCTCGCCATTGCTAGCCAACGCAAACAGTGCCTTGGACTAGCAACCTGCAGTAGTGAGGAAGTATCCTCCTTGAAGCCAACCCAGATACTGGAGTTCATTAGAACTCTGGAACTGGAAGGCGAGTTGTAGACCGCATATAGGCGAGTGCAACTCAGGTGGGGGGCACAATAGACCTTATGGTCGCAGTGCAATGTAACCCCCTCTTAAATCTAAATCTAATCTAAATCTACAGTCGAGTTGTTTTCCCAGTGCTGCCAAAGTCTATTAGACGCTGCTTATAAAATATTAAATAAAAAAAGAGAAACCAGCAGTTTCATTGAGAAAATGATTTAAAGTAATTTATTATTCAAAAATACATGCAACCAACCTCACTTTGTTCCTTTTCACTCGAGTATCAGCTTAGGCTCAAGACTGACAGAGCGACAACACTGTACCAAACTGACGTTTTGACAGCGACGATTGTGCAATAGTCGCGGTCGCATTGCAGTTGCTAGTTACATGATAACCCCCCGGATTTACGGCACTTCGTATTTTTGACCGACTTCCAAAAAAGATACGTTTATTTTTATTTCTTTAATTTGTTTATGTATGACTGTTTGCGCGTTTTGCATAGTAAACGTGCTTCAATTTTGATGGTTTTTATTCATTTGAAAGAAGAGACTTGAGAAATGGTCCAATATTTAGAACAACTCATATCCGAAATCTCCTTTTCTCTAAAAATTGGCCCCGAAGGGGGTGGAGGAGGATTTTCTCCTGAAAATCGAAACATTTTTTAAAAATGCTACGGTTTCCGAGTTACAGCAGTGGTAAAAAATATGTGTATTTCCTCCGCGATGTTTTAATATCTCTGAATAACAAGCAAAAAAACAATGAATATACATGGGTAATAGGATAAGTACTTATCACCTTCTTTGGTATTGAACTTTCAATGATTCATGAGAAATGTTACACTCGAAACTGTGACATAAAATATTTTTTAACAAAAATTGGACCGGATTTATTACTTAATGGATTGAAAAATAAAATATTATTATGTATTTTTCAGTACACCAACTAATAAAGTCGGTCCAATTAGTCGGTAAACGTTGAAGTTTAGAGGCCGTTTCATAGAAAATAGTCTCCCGTCAATATTCTATTAAATTTTGCTTCTGGATAAGACCGGCAATCATAGAATGCATAATTATTTTACCCCGAAGATAGGGATGATATTTCATTTTAAATTAGTAGCCAACTGGTATCTCAACAGGATTTTAAGTAAACTATTCAAATGTTCATGATAATAGGAACAAAATTAGGTGAGTACACTCTCATGACTTTTTTCCTGCTATTTCTAAGAGCAGGTAGTAAAGGGTTTTACACAGAATGTGTACGACAAGTTTGTATCAAAATCGTTATCGCGCCACAGTCTTGACTAACGAGTAAAGCAGGATGCCTAATCAGTGTTAATAGCGAGCCATATCGACACTATACAAAAAAAAATCGGTGAATCCGTTCCCAACATATTCTTGACACAGAGAGATAGACAGACAGATTGATCGAAAAACAGACAGACACACAGACCAATGGCTGAAAATATATTTCTTGGAATCAGGAATCTCTGAAACCTAAATATCTGTTGAAAACCGGTCACCGAAAATTTCATACGATTAGGATTATATCGACTTTCCTCAAGGGAGGTTAGGTTAGGTTAGGTAAGGAGGGGGCGCAGCCCTAATCAACTTTGTTTTTATAAATTAGAAGACACCACTTTTGGCACCTCTTTGGAAAGCTTAATGAAAAAGGAATTTGTTGATAAAAAAATGACATTTGTCAAACCATGTGTAAGAAAATTTCTAAGAACTGGTTATTAACTATTAAATGAACAATTACATTAACAATAAAATTATTATTGAAATAACCTCTTTTAAGCGTAACAGTTGTTGAAAATGTGCCACATCAACCTGTTGACATAGATCTAACCGATGGTAGAACTCTTCCCTCACTCTTCCCAAAACTTCTGGCTTGATTAAAAGTATTTCTGCCTTAATGCTTGACTTTAAGTCTTCTAGTTTTCTAGACAATTTAAATGGAGACCTGTAACATTTTTAATACCAGCGCTTCAAGGAATATTCCCTAATGATGGAAATCTAGAGCAAAGAATATGTTTTCAGCAGAATGGAGTTCCTCCCTATATTGCAAGAAATGTAAGGGAATTCTTAAATGCTGCATTTCTAAATAGGTGAATAGGACGGCGAGGATTTATAGAGTGGCCTCCCAGATCCCCGGATATTACACCATTAGATTTTTATTTATGGGCGACTTAAAAACTAAGGTCTATGTCAGAAATCTGGAAGAATTGAATGCAAAGATTCGGGCAGAGATACGTTTAATCATGCCAGAAGTTTTGAAAAGAGTAGGTAAGAGAAGAGTTCTACTATCGGTTGGGTCTGTGTCAACAGGTTGATGGGGCAAATTTTCAATAACTGTCACAATTCCAGTATTAAATGTATTATTAATGTAATGGTTCATTAAATAGTTAAAAATCAGTTGTGAGTAAACTTTTGACACATGGTTTGACCGATGTCAATTTTTTTTATCGACAAATTCCTTTTTCAATAAGCTTTCCAAAGAGGTGCCACAAGTGGTGTCTTCTAATTTGAAAAAAACAAAGTTCTTTTGGGCTGCGCCCCCTATTTCGAGCCCAATTTTTTTACATGACAAAAACCAACTCCATAAAAAATCTTTGAGGACGTATTCTTGGATTTTTGAAAAATCTTATTCCCAGAGCTGCTATCAACAGGGTTTCATTTCAAATACCCCACCCTGTACATATGGGTAACTAGGGAACTATATAGACTTGGTGCAAATCCGAAATATGTAGGTAGGGTATCTATCTATATAATATACAACTCACTGAAATTAATCGTTATTGAAATTTAGTTACTTCCAAGGGAGCATTTGGTAGGTATTTGAGGATTGTGTTGGTATGTATATCAATCACATGAATGATACAATACCGTCGTATGAAATACTATCTAGGTAGGTACTGTATATTATTGACATGAAACATTATATCTACATAATATCACCATGCAACAGTATTACATATAAATACATTTTAGTGCAATTCAGAGCTATAATCCTTCAAAGCCTTTTTGGTAGGTATATATGTATATTACTATGTTATGTATATAGTTGAATCTGCTACTCATATTAGAGTTTCAATTACATAAAGGACGATATGTAGATATGTTTTTTTGTCACGAAAATTCAGTACACACTTAAAGTTTATATTGCCGGAATAATAATAACCTAGTTAATGCCCACTGATTGAAATTCGACCGTAATTCATTGAGGTTATGTTAAAACTGAGTTTTTTTGTCAAAGAGTACATCTCTATAATTAAAATATTGATATTTAGAGCTTAAGATTTCCCACTTATTTCCAAATATCATCAAAAGAGCCAACATACATACTTAAAGTTTCACTTTCATATTGATTTATAAGATGCAATAAAAAACAAGACTTTTTTCTTATTCTATTATTATTATTATTAACATTGGATACTTAAGAACAGTTTTATGCCACAGACGAGCGGATTCAATATGTACATAACAGGAAGCAACTGAATATGTCCATCAGGTCGATAAATAAAATCGGCACAGACTTTGGATACGTAGATCTGCAGACAAACAACAATATTTAGTACTTTTCAATTTCGTACTAGAACCAAAGAAGATACTACATATATTCTTTGCTAGAACGAACCTTTTAGCCAGAATAATTATAAATTGGTAGAAAACACGAATTTTCATTTGTTTGTAGCGAAACAAAAATCCGACAAACGTCCAACTGTTATTGCGAATAATGCAGTCATATTGAAGCAAAGGTTGCAAACTTAGTATTCTTAAATATTTGTGCCGACAGACTGGCCAACAGGCATATGTCATAAAATATGATTTAAGGTGGCTCTGAAATGTAATGAACTATAGAAAAAACTAGGCCCGATTTTATTGGTTACTAGCTAGCACTTCCCGGGCAAACACTTTGGTAGATTGCACTTCGAAAACATAAAGTCATAAAAATTCTTGAGTATGGAACCTCAGAGTCCTACTCGCACGTAGAACTTATCCGAACACCAACCCAGATCCATCCACAGACTTGCACCAAGAAAAGCATGAGAATGTCTCCTATAAATGTCTTAGTGATTTTCCGGTATGGAACCCACCAGCCTATAAGTCCCAATCGCACTAACAGACTCCCACAAAACAGTCCCGTGACTCAACTCAACGAAAATTCAGAGCTCAGAGATACTTCTTTGGGTATTGTATTGCATGGAACCCTCCACCTGGGAGTCCCATTCACATACAACCACTACCAGATCATTCTAATAACATAACATTCTACATACATACAAGGGAAAAAGTTATAGGTAGGTAGTAGGACTTTCTTGCACCAACTTCAAAATTAGGTAGGTACTAACACCAGTAGAATTGATATTATTTTGAATTTTGCACCAACTTATATAGTCGGTTTTAGTTTTTGACCGACAAACCCAAACGGAGGAGGTATACAATAATATTTACAAGTTTTTTTTTGGTTTGTGCGCCCGCTGTATATAGTAAACGTATTCAGATTTCGATGATTTTTGATTAAAAGAGGATACTTTAGAAATGGTCCCATATTATTCCCAAAAATTTCAATCCGAAATCTCCTTCCCTCCCAAAACCGCCCCCGAAGGTAGTGGAGGGGGGTCAATTTCTCTCGAAATTCGTAAATCTGAGAAGGCAGACAATATCCGGAAACGTTTAAATTGAACATGAAGTTATAGCAATGTTAAAATCTGAAATATGTGTATTTCCGCTATGTGGAGGGGTCAATTTCTTGAGAAAATGGAAAATCTGAGATGGCCAAATTGAAGACCAGATCATTTGTAGCAACATTTAAAATGAATATTTTCCATAGAGTTACTGTTTTCGAGTTACAGCAGTGGTAAGGACTAAAATATGCGTCTTTACACTATCTTCTTTGTTACAAGAGAACGTTTAACGATTTTTATGATAAATGTATTATTCAGAAGTGTGAAATAAATATTTTTTACAAAAAACAGACCGACTTTATTCGTTGGTTCACTAAAAAATACAAAATAATATTAATTCTATTGGTGCTGGTACTTGTGAAGTTGGTCCAAGAGTTTTCTATTTAACTACAATTGCACAACTTCAAAATTACCAATACCAATAGAATTTATATTATTTTGTATTTTTCACTGAAACAACAAATAAAGTCGATCAAATTTGTTTCTTGATATTTATTGTGAAAAAAACTATTTCTAGTTTTTGTGAAAAAAAAATCTATTTCACATTTTTGACTGTATCATTTGTCATAAAAATCGTTGAATGTTTAGTTATATTATGCACTTTAGTTTTTCTGTAATTCGGAAACTGTACAAATTTGAAGAAAAGAGAAGGTATACAATTCGGTTGTATGTTTGCTTTTTTATGGCTGTTCTGTACTCCGACTTAGACGATTTTTGTTCATTTGTAAGAGGAGAGTTGATAAATGGTTCCATATTTAGAAAAATTCAAATCCAAAATCTCCTTCCTTACGAAAACCGCGCCCAAAGGGGGTGGAGGGGGCAATAGAATTAAAATTATTTTGTATTTTTCAGTGCATCAAATAATTAAGTCGATTCAATTAAAAAAAATATTAAATTTACAGTACCTAACTGCCAACTGTGGTGTCTTCTTTAATTTTACCGTCTCAAATTTTCGGTTCTCGAATAAATTGCCCCCTACAACTCCTTTGGGGAAAGGAAATCTTGTTTTTTTTATATATGACATATAATCTTTGGAAATATATATAGCGTTATGAATTTTAAAATTAAACCAGTAGTCGGGTTAGACCTACGTGTCGACCGTGAACATCAAAATATACTTTTTTGTGCTATATTTTTTAATTGATTCATTTTATTTTGTATAAATACAAAATTTCTGAGTATCTAACTGTGAGACGAATAGAATTAATCTTATTTCGTATTCTTTATCCAAAAAAGTTAGTAATACTTAGTTCTTTTAAAAAGTGAGAAACAACAACATACCACGAGTTTTGCCATACATTTCACTAATGAACTGCTTTGGAATCATGGTCTCTGTGATATCTTACAAAACCCACTCAAATCACGTGAAGCATCATCACCTTAAGACAAAACAAACATTCTGGTGCACTATTTGCTGTCATTGTCTTTCCAAACATAATTTAATTGAGTGTTTTCCAGAGAAATTCAAATTAATCCCAAAAAGACTAAAACGACAATAATTATTGTAACTTTAATTAAGAAGAACAGAGTGGTGAGCTTTAATTGTAGCTTCTAGGCATTCTCCTCTTTTCTCTGGAAGTATTCGATACAGTTCTACACGCGTGTTTGTTTCTTCTTCTAATTAAGTGACAGAATATTTTTTTTGAAAAAACATCCACATACAAAAATAACTCTTCGAGAACAAACAACCCACGGCTGTAAAGAAATAAATAGCCCACAATTGACATTCTATTTATTATTTATATTACCATATTCAATAGAGGATAAATTTCATCGTGAATATTTGTTCGAAATCCATCTCCAAATTGTGATGATATTTCAGCATCAAACCTCATTGTATCGATCACTTTTGTCAATTTTAACTTTTCAAGTTTAGGCATATCTACGACATGTTCATCAGGATATTGTTCAGTATCCTTAATTAACCATGTTTAGGGGGATTATATATATATATATATATATATATATATATATATATATATATATATATATATATATATAAAGAGCAGGAGTAGAAGTTCAAAACATGGTATAAGCTCCAGCAAATACAACTGTGACCTTTAGAGGTATTAAGGATGAAGTGAAACAAGCTCGTTCAAGATCAATACGTATTAGACTGGTTTGTAATAAAGGTAATAAAACGGAAAATGCTTTAAGGACCTATTAGTTTCTTTGACGACAGAAATACTAACGTTCACAAGTTGTTTTTTCCACTTGTGGTGACAAAGAATACTTAACAAGTTGAATATATCAGACATACTTTCAACATCTTTGAATTATTTCTGTAGAATAACACCTATATTCTACAGAAAATCCATATATTGAATATTAAATCAAAAAATCTTCTTAAAAACTATATGTTTCATCTAAATTTGGGATTAGGGAAAAATGTTAAGAGAGAAAATAGATAAAATTGAAGACATATTAATTCTATTGGTGCTGTTGCTTTCGAAGTTTTGCAGTTCCAGTTAGATTGATAAATTTTGGCACCAACTTCACAAGGACCAGCACCAATATAATTAATATTATTTTGTATTTTTCAGTGCTCCAACTAACGTCGATTCAATTTTTTGTAAAAAAATATTTATTTCACACTTTTGAGTATAACATTAGTCATGAAAATCGTTGAACGTTCGCTAATACCAATGAATATAGTACTTATCCTATGATCCACGTATATTCTTTACTTGTAGTTGTTATTATTGAGATCACAAAACATCGCTACGGAAATACGCATAAGTATTTTAGATTTAACCATTTTACCACCACTTAACTCGAAAACCGTAACTCTGAGAAAAAAAATTTCATTATAAATGATACTACAAATAATTGAGTCTTTCATGTAATACCCACAGATTTCAATTTCCAAAAGAAATCGCCCTCTCGACATAGCAATACACATATTTGAGAATTTAACATGCGTCTATCTCGAAAACCGTAACTCTTTTGAAAAAATGTTCAATTTAAACGTTTCCGGATATTGTCCTATCTTTAATTATACCATCTCAGATTTTCGATTTTCGAGAAAACTTAACCCCTTCACCACCTTCGGGGGGCTTTCGAAGGGAAGGAGATTTCGAATTTGAGTTTTCATGAATATGGGACCATTTCTCAAGTCTCCTCTTTCAAATGAATCAAAAATCATGAAAATCGGAGTAGTTTACTATATGAAACGCACGAATAAACAAAGAAAAGCAGACAGCAGACAGTCGAATTGAATATCTCCTCCGTTCGGGGTTCGTCGGTCAAAAAGCAATAATTTTTCAACTGTCTAATCATATTGTAAACTAAACCGCTCCTCCTGTGTCAATATTGAATATGACAAGTGTTGTTTGTCTTTGAAAGCTAGATAAAATGATACAAGACCTGATCAGAACGATTTTTTTATTCGATGGAATTAGTTTTCGAGAGGCACAAAAGTCATGCGAGTGGACTCACCAGATTTTTTAAATCAGTATCCACTTACAAATCATAATTATATTTTCAAATAATGCTATGAAACAGTATTTTAAGGAAGTAACATTATTTTCTTTAAAGCAAAGTAGAATTTTCTCCTTGATGTTCAATCCTTTGAGAATCAATAGCTTGAGCCACATATATATTTTCAAACTGATGAGAATCTATTTAAAACAGAGCCGAATTTTCGTGAAGCCTGTTCATACGAAAATTTGTTGTGTAAACGAATTCGGTCATTACCCAAATATCCTTCACATGGTCCATGCCCTCAACAAAGATTGCTTTGAGATAATAACATTCAAATAATATGTAGAAAGAAAACGAGGCAACTCTCATACGGCTGAATCGTTTCAATAGAGGCTCTAACACACAGATGCCCTTTGATTATCGATTCCCTCATTTTTAGGCTATTGAGCATAAGAACCAAAACCGCTTTTCAATATATAGTACCTCTTGAACGAAATATATAAGGATGTGTGAGCTGTGCTTTCTATGCGAGTCATATTCCTGTATAAACAAGAATATAATGGTTTTTGGTGAAATATGACGACGTACCTCTTACATGAAAATGTATAATATAAAAGAGGCCGCTTCATATCCCCTCAAAATTTGTAATATACCTTTTCACTCTATATGAATATCTGAGATTTTGCAAGAAACCGCAAAATAAATATGGATAGAATAGTTTTATTCAGAAAGGAAGTGAAAAACTTTGATTGACACTATAGACATCCGTAGTATTCTGAAGACACTTAATTTATAAAATGGCGGCATGAAGTCGTTCGGAAAATACTTTATACCTCATAGATTATAGATAAATAAAGATTTCCAGAAAAGCACCTCCCCAAGTTCATTTATTTTAGAAATAAATAAATCGTATCTCCAATGGAACCTTGGCTCGTTGAATTTACATGACTATTTTTCGAATAATAAGTAAATGTAAGACAAGTTTATTTCTAATATTTGGAAAAAATAGTAATACATGAAATGTAATGTATTTTTCATAAAGATTTTTTTTTATATTCCGACCCCTCATCGAACCCCTAAGAAAGTTATTAATTAAAAGTTTGATCAAGTTATAGATTATCTTGAATGGGATATAAAAGGCACCTTGCTTCTTGAAATCGGATTAGGAGTCCCTTAGCAATATGACTGAAAAAGAAAATTAAAAACCACAAAAGCTTCGCAATATTTGTTTCAATCAAGCTACTTGAGTTCATCGTGTCTGTTCATCTGTCTGTAGCATCGTAGCTCCCAGACGAATGATTCAATTATGATTTAGTTTTTTTTTCTTTGTTTGAAAGGTGAGTTGGACCAAAGTTTGCAGAATTCTATAAGTTGGGTCACTCTTGAAATTTCACAGTATTTATCGAAGGTTATTTTAACTAACTACGAACGAGGACACAATATATGTTCTGAACTCGACCACAGCTCAGCGAAATGAGACAGACTGTATATACGCAAGCCCCTAGACACTCGCTGAATTCGGCGACTCGGTATATTTCTTGAATGTGCGTTTTGGTTTTGGTAAGAGTGATCCATGGTACAATCAGAGTCTATCAAGAGACTTTGGTACAATAAAACCGAGTGACCCAACTAGTATTCTGTAAACTTCGGTTGGACGAGAGTATTTTTATCAAGTTTCTCTTTGATTAAGTTAAACCTGTGCATCTGCCTGTCTGTTTAAGGAGATGCAGCTTCAAATGGATGAACCAATTTGTTGTTGTTTGTTCTAGATGTGACTTGATTCAGTGTGTTCTGAGGTAGTCTTTTTGTCGGAGTTTTTTCAATCTAATATATTGTATACCTTACGTCTGTTAAACAATAATAGATTTCATCATACGTAGCTACTTGCAATAAGACGATTTTGCGTAGAGAGTGGTCCAAACAATACCCTGTATATGTAATTCACGTATAGGACTAGAAGAGACATACATATATAGTCCTGGAGAAAAATACTGAAATGTGAAAACTTTCAAATTGGTATTTACATAATATAAAAGAAGGTATAAATCTTTCACTTCAGGAAATAGCTGCTGGGAAAGTTGATGAAACTTCCCAGCTAACCCAAGAAAAGAGATTGTGAGGGATGGGAAAGGTGAATGCAGACAGCAAACTTATCTATTGATCATCGTTTTTCCCTGTTGTTGGAAATCAACAAAACAGCTTTTCCACAATCGTGTTTCGAATACAACATCAAGTTGGAAGACGATTCGAGAATGTAAAATTGAAAAGCTAAATAGTTACACACATTTATCATGTTAC
Organism: Crioceris asparagi; assembly: GCA_958507055.1. Classification (NCBI taxonomy): domain Eukaryota; kingdom Metazoa; phylum Arthropoda; class Insecta; order Coleoptera; family Chrysomelidae; genus Crioceris; species Crioceris asparagi. The sequence goes on along the minus strand of OY293830.1, from coordinate 6,127,644 downwards.
ATGACTTGGCAGTAGATGATTTATGCATGGCTATGATTTATATTTACTTCCATTATCCAATATAAATATGAATATTAAAATTTGAAAACTCATCGGATCATCAAACAAATTAAACCATTTATTGAATAATAATTTGGAAAAATAATAGTTAATAATAGTCCTTATGAATAATTTGTTTTCAGTTTTTTTTATAAATAAAATATGTAATCGAAAAAGAAGATTTCCTCTAGATAATTATTCAGAAAAGTTTTTTTTATCAAATAGTAAAATAATAAATTAGATAGCTCTATTATATCATAAAATATTCATATCATAAATTCATTCATTCCTTATATAATAATCTTGGAAATATTAAATAATAACAATGATTATTTAATAGAAAACGGAAGTACTGAAGATCTGATAGTCCGGGAGCTAACGACAATTTTACAGACAAGATTGTCTATTATCAACAAAAAAAATACCCTATGAACGTCACTGCCGATTCAATTTTATTTCGCTGTGTTTCTGTCGCTGCTAAAAAGGTTATATTTTGTTGTATCCCTTAATTCTAATGATAATACCAAAATCCGTAGAGCTGCTTTCTCAAAAAAACGTCTTCTTTATAAGCTTTCGGAAATTGCATGATTATATTAACAGTGGGTCTAACTTCAAATAATCAATTTCATCTATAGATCAACAATCAAAATAAAAATGAAGAAACTTTTTTATATATCAAGAAAAAATTAGAACCATATCGACTAAAACTGTAAAGTTATTTCATTACATATCAGTTCTTGGTGGAATTATGAAAGACCTTTTGTTAAAATTGATTGGCACATTAAATATTTAAACTACACTTTCTATAATAATATCGATACAGTACAATGTCAAAATATCAAAGGTCACATGATTTATATCTATATACATATATACCTGTTACATGGTCGGGTTCATTAAAAACACAAACTCCACATTTAATGAGCAAACTTTACAAGCAACCGAACTGGGTATTGCCCATTCAGTCATATTTGAATTGATGTAGGTATATATGGAGTGGTTTTCGGGAACAGCAAAATCCATTTCTGCATATACATTTAACGATGTAGGTAGATATTATTATACAGAATTTGATTGAAGTTCAATTGGGGATTTATTGTAGCAAGTCTGGAACCTCAAATATAATAATTATACACACTTGAATCGATCACAATAACGTTACCTACCAGGGGCAAAGTGATTTACCCAGTTCTAAGGAGTAAATAAATATTTTCAAACAAAATATGAGAACCTGTTGCATTTTCAATAAAAGTATCTTTAAAGCGGGAAACACAATGAGCATGCTCTAGACGTTCTGTAGTTGCAGACAAAAGTTGAATATACGTCAATCTATGGTGTTGGCCACAATGAACTTTCTCTAGATCGTGCGTCGCGTCCAACTTTTACGCGGTGAATGACTACTCATAACCTCACAATTCCTATATACGGGGAAATAGAATTGCGGGAACCGTTGAATTTAGATGAAAATGTTACTCACTTGGAGGCAATAAGGCTTTCACGAAATATACCAGCAGTAACTAATGGTTCGGGGATCTAGAAATGTGTAAAAGTATGAAAAAATCTTTTATGCGTACATGTACAGCTGTATCGAAAACGACTCTAATAAATTTGATAAAATTTAATTACTGGAGCTTTTTTAAGCCGAAAAATCAATGGGTAATATAGGTATAGGTAATTAGTTCATTCTTAACAACTAGCTGGTAAGTCGAACCCTTCGTCCCAAATGTTTTAAACTTAGCCCATATTTCCATGTAGTATATCTATATAATAAAATTATCAGTAAATTAATTCTTGAGTTAATTTCAATTATATTAAAATGTAGAATTCAAAGAACCTGTAATTAAATAGCTTGGTATTACTTGTTATTTCTAAAAGGGGAATTGGTTATCATTATTATTCTCATTTACTAAATGACATAGAGAAGGTAGGTATATAAAGCTTCTCTCAATTCATTTTAAAACAATAGACTTATCTGTCTTGAGATTCCAGTGAGTGTGTTTAATAATGATGTCTTCAGGGTGTTTCAATGAAATGCTTATTGGAAAAGTTGAATTGTACCCATTTCTTTATGACAAAAAGCAAAGAGAGTACAAGAAGATTATTCAAAAAAACAAGAGTAATGTAACATATATAATGAAAGATTTATCCTGGTATGCTTAAAAAACTCTTCATGGTCCATTTCTTTCATTTTCAGAAAACTACTAACAAAATAACCCCATCAGGATCTCTTGACCGATTTGTTGGTCTCACCGTCAAACGTTTTCGTTGTGAATTTCGATCACATACCAGCAAGTAAGATTCATAAAACGTATAAAAACACGTAAATAACTCGAACCAAAATTCATTGTGAACACTTCAATTTTGCCATCGTTAATTTTGTCATTTGTCGGCGTGTGCAGAATATCTAGAGTGCGCTGATTGTGTTTTCGGCTTAAGGTTTCGAGATAATAAAATCTCTATTCTCTTAGCGGTGTTATATTAAGACAAAAATCGAGAACCATTTGAATTTGGAATATCATTATTTGTTATCGATATATCCAAATGAACTTAATCAATTTTCATAATAGTACAAAAGCCCTTGATATAAAAACGAATTCTATGCTATGCACCATTGTGTAGTGGTATGCGAGTCCGACTGGTATGCATTAGAGCTAAAAATAATACATAGATAATATATAATTTTTCTATAAAGTTGTGCCGTTGTTGTAGGTTTGTTGTTGTAAAGCTCCAACTCCAAAAGTACCAACACCAATAGAATTAATATTATTTTGTATTTTTCCGTGCACCAACAAATAAAGTCAGCCAATTTTTGGTAAATAATACTTGTTACAAAAAAGTACTTGTTCTTTTCAATTCTATGGAATTATCTTTAGGAGCAGTTAAATCTAGCAACTATCGTGGGAAGAGACATTGTCACACAATTCATTATACCTGAAGTATATTTAGCTTAATGTTTTCATTTCATTATAACCTCATTAAATACGAGTTCAATAAATAAATCGATTGTTTTGCATGAAATATAAAGTACTTACATCGTGTGGACATTTGTAAAAAAACAGATAATGCTTTCTATAAATGCATTTGTATCCGAATATTTGATGCCTATTCTGGGACTGAATTTCAACAAAAATGTTCTCATAAACTGAAAACTTCCAATATGGATTTTTTTCTTTTATTTATACGAGACCAAATATTCCTTGTCAAAGATATTAATCATGCATTATAAAAGATACGTAGAATAAAATGAATCTTAAGGCATTAATTAATTAACTAACCTAAATCTAAAATCAAATATGTACAGATGTTGTCAGACCTGAACCAAGATTAGATCAAATGGAAAGAGGTAGATTGTAAGATATAGCCCTAAACGCAGTGAGACATAATGATATCAAAGGTAATCTCAAGGATTCCACAACAGTATCCAGTATAATTATTATTATACGGGGAAGCCAGCTTACATACCTTTAATGATGCCATGTCAGAGACGGACCGATGAGTTTGTATAGTCTCCAACTGATCTAGGCACCAGTCGAGCTCGTCCATTGTCTCCATGGCCATCTTCATGTAAGCCTCATCTGAAACAGAACAACACACAACATTAATGATTATTATTGATTACGGATGCAAAAGATATATTGTTACAAGAGAGGCAAAAAATCCATCAATAAATAATTTGTCGTATCTAGAAAATAATTGAGAATATTTTTGGTAATGGATATAGAGACAAGAACTTATTCCTCAAAGGGTTGTGGAGAGAAAAAGAACATTTTATGTCCAACAGACAAATAATATTTTCATTATTTTCTTAGAAATGAGAGACATGAAATCAACACCTCATTCCTCAATTACTATATCTATAATAATAATAATAATAATAATTTCTTTATTAATGGTCGAAATTTAGCTCAGTGCTATTCTTACATTTAACCCAGAGTGTCCGGAAAGTTCGTATCGAAAATGACATGGTTTATAGAGGGAGCCAAAATAATGTTAATACTTAATATGAAAAAAGCTTCAATCACGCTTTGTTATTGCCTCTGAAAGTGAGAATTTGGAAAAAATAGTTTCATTCATTTCATTTAAACGGTTGCCATGATATCAACAAAATTCAAAAAGTTCATGCTAAATCTTTAGCTGACTATACTGCACATGTAGAATATTCCATGGCGTTCTTAGAAAAATAATGAACCAGCTTTCACTTTTTAAATGAAGTTCTTTTAGGTGGTGTGGATAGCTCTACTCGTGAAGGGATCAGTAATTCGCATAATATGCAAATTTGTATTGATTAAATTCCAAAAGCTGCAGAAATTTACCATTAAGATTTCGATGGGAATAATTGGGGACTGTTTAGTTAGACCATATATCATTGATGGCACCTTTGATAGAGAGTGAACAATATCTGTTATTCTATTATTCATTATTATAAGGGATCCGTTTGAATATTCGAAATAATAGGTGGTTTATGTACGATAGTGCGCAACCTCTTGCCATTCGACTTGTAGAAGGTTATTTAAATATTACATTTCCCAAACCGATGGATAAGCCGAGGTGGTTCTTTCCATAGCCCTCTCGATCTAAATCCACTGGATTTCTTTCTTTGGAGCCAAAAGTTTGATTTATCCATCTCCATTAAATAACGAAAACGAGTTAAACATCGTTTACATACATCTGCGGACAGCAGAAGAAATTGTCATTACATTTTGTATCGTACATAACGAAAATATTTAGACAACTTAAAAAAATGTATTGAAAATTTCTAAAATAAATTGAATTTTTATTGATTTCTAGACGTTGGTATGTGAGAATGCGATTTTCTCCAAAACGGTACAAGATATGTTGTTCTGTATTCGTTTTAATCTGTCTTTATGGGCCCCAGTATAGTTCTCATAATCCTTCTTTCTACTCCTCTTAGATTTCCTTCATCCCTTTGGGTCATTGTTTATATTTCAGCGGTGTACATCATTATTGGTCTAATAATTGTTTTGTACCTATATGTTGATTTTTGTTTGTCGAGTGAGTATTTTACTTATCAAGATCTTCTCATTTGCTTGATACGCTCGATTTGTTGCCAGTATCTTTTCATCTATCTTTTTTCTTCTCTCTCCATTACTATTTATCGTGACAACCAGATACATAAATTTATCTACTTTTTCGAATTTATTCACTCCAATTCTTACTTGTCCATTTTGTAGCTACTTTGCAAATTTCATTAACTTTATATCCTGTTCTCATTTATTTCCAAACCCATTTTAATTCCTTCTGTTACTATTTCTTTTAAAATGTTTCTTTTCTTTGCAATTTTGAGTATGAGCATACGCAATTATTTAGATTTCGCTAGTTCGAAGGTTTCCTGTTTCTACATTTCGCATTACATATTCCATTGCCAAATTGAATAATATTGCGGATAGTGAGTCTCCTTGCCTTAATCCTTTATTAATCGTTATCTCTTGAGTTTCGCCTTTCTGTGTTAAAACATATTGTTTTGAGTGGTTCATGGTGATTTTAATCAGTCTTCTTAATTTAATGTCAATTGCGTGTTCTGAAAAAAGAATTGTACATTTTCTCTGCACTTTTGATTGAATTGCACCATTTTTTTCTCCTATAGGGTCTCTTAAATCTTCCATAGTTGTTTGTCTCGTTTTAGAAAACACATATTTTTACATTACTACATCCTCTGGTTTAAAATTAGATGATTTCAGAGGCCAGAAAACGCACCAAACAGTGAATTTCTTCTTCTTCTAAAAATATTACTGAACGATTTATCTAGTGAACATTTTTGAAAGCTACAATTATTGATAATCATTTTGAGAGAAATCCTCATATGCCCATCGAATTCAAGATAATCATTTGGATTCAGTCTCCGTTTGAGGCAATAGGCTAAATCTTGATTTTTTTGAAGAGCTTCTGCAACTTATCCTGATGGTCTATCTGGTCTTTTATAGATGATATACAGGTGCGGTTCTCTGACAGCTGTCGAACCCATTTTCTTACAAAATCTTCGTAATTCGACAGGGCAATCTTCACAACATTCTTACTAAACCTATTCTTGTTTGGAGATCAACGTTATCAAGCATTGAGGGCCAGTTTCATAATGTCCGATTGACTGAAGGTTGATGACACTCAATCGGCAAGTCAAACATAATTTTCTTTTAATCTTTAAATCGATGATCGTGTTTGGCACTTGGATCAGCAGTTGACATGGTAACTATTTTGTTTTCCACAGAAGTAAGAGATTTCCATTTTGTTTTTGCTACTACATGATTGCTTGAAATTTCATAGGATTTTAGATTATATCTCTTATTTCTTATTAACGCCATCATTGTGGGAAAGAGGAATAATTCATCAGTAAAGTTGTTATATTAAACTTGGTGAAAGCAGTCTGAATCTCACATCTGCTCTTTACAGCTGATACTACAACATGCTTCATATATTTTTCATATGACCGACCAGTACGTAATACTATATACTACATTATATGGATTTTAATCACATCTGCAGATATTGCTTTTAATTAGAGGTCAAGCTGTCCGAGTACATCGTCCAAGTTGTCACGCTCTTTGGGGCTGAACCTTGTAACTCCCTGGCCCCTGAAGTAGTATATATACAATCTGAAATTCTTCTTGCTGATTTATTTATTATAAAAAACCGAGCAGAATATTGAAAATAGTTTTCTATTATAAATTACTATATCTACATATACTCATTTTAAAATGCTTCTCCATAAAAACTTCTTTAATTTTATAGTTGATTGAGAAGAAATATTAAAAATGGTTTTATAAAACAGAATACTTTATGAAACCCACTACATCAAAGTTCCACACAGCATGAAGCTTCAAAGTATATATTCCTTGAACTTGTCGCTCAGGTAATATAATTGCATCTTTATAAAGTTTATTAAATAAAATACCTTGAAAGTTTATATTACAAATAGGTGTGTTATTGTACCGGGTGGACCTATAATCCGATCCTCGGGTTGTATTTCAGGAAATATTCATCGTAAAACCTTGAGGTAAAAATTGCAAAATTTGCAAAGAGAAATCCCTGGAAATAACTTTCTAGTCTTTACCTACAGAGAACAATTTTTCTCTAAAATATGTCTAAAATAAATGAACTTGACATCAAGCCAAAGTTCTGAACAAATTTTGTTTAATATTTTTCTGCTGCTTATCCAAATAAAGAGTCGGTGAGCGAGGGAAAGTGTTTACAACATTGGTTTTCTTAAATCGGTTTCAACGAAATCAATTTCCTGCGGAACAGCATAGACGAGACAATGACATATCATATAGAGTTGAGACATTCCATTTTGTTTGAATTGTCGTAGGTAGAGGGCACTTTTGAATGACTGATATTAAAATTCGTTTCTATTGAAGATGATAAAAAGAAACGTCCAATTATTGTGAATGACTATGAAAACTGATTTTTTTAAAAATGGTATAAAGCTCATGTTAATATAATTTGTTTAAATCGTGCTTTAAGACAAAACGCATATTTTGTTTATGCCACATTGTATAGAATTGATTCTATTTCAATTCATAATAATCTAGTATTTCTGTTTTGCTTTCTCAACAAACACAAGTTCTAATATTTTTTATCCGATAGTGCCCCTACCCACGATAATTGTAACTAAATCTAATTGTTCTATATTATATATGATTGGCTGATCGACGGTTCTTTCATATGAATCTAATTTCATTGAAATCAGTTCAATCAAAACAAATTTGTAATTTTTTTCATAAAGGTAACCCTCTACCACCACCATTTATTTGAAAAAGTATTGAACAACAGAATTGAGGTTTTATTCTAACTAGTGGTCACCCAGTGGTCGAAATTCGAACGAAATCCGTTATTTTTTAAATTCAAATGTAATTGTGTTTTTTATTTGTCAAATATATAATAATTGCATATAATAATTGAGAATCACAAGCTTGTAACGAAACGGCATTAGCGTGTGTTATTTGCCTAATTCCTTACATGCCTAATTCCTTACAATACATATGAAATTCAAAATTTATTTTTAGCACCAGTTCGAAAAACTAAATGACAGCTAGCTATTCATTTTATAATATTATGCATTGTAATGTTTTGAGTTAACGCAGGTAATATTACATTACCCTAATGACAAAAGGAAGAGAATGCAGTTCTTTCAGAAATGTAACTTCAGATTCAGAATGTTTTGCATTGAAAAAGCTGCGTTGTAAATGTAATCCACTGTCAAGAATGCGTATTTGAATGTAACTTTTCAAATAATTACATCACTTTGTATACGTTAGTATTCACAATATTTAAATTTGCGTTTCACCAGGGTTGTCGTTCTCGAATAAAACAATCTGACAGCTCTGACTCGATGACTTCACATTGCAATTGGGTTCGTTATTAAATTTTATTTAAAATGTTAACGCATACCACATCAACATTTTAACTGTGTACACTACTTCACCATATAAACTTTCACTGTACCAAATCTTATACTCCTCCATACACGTTTTATGCCTTAAAAACGTATCAATATTAATATAAAGATTATTACTTATTTAAGGCATGTAATTCAGCACATGATAGAATTTTTTTTAAATATGTATTTAACCTTCTTGCGGTAAAGCCAGAGACTAGAAATTTATTTTCAGCGATTAGGTACCCTTGGCCGTTTTCACCATAGAAATGTTTTCCTCTTTGTTATACGATGAATATTTCCTGAGATATCTACAGCCGAAAGATCGATTTATTTGTTCACCCAGTATGTTATTTATGTACCTATATACCTAGTATCTCGTCTGATGGGAGAGTATCTGCGTAGTTTATCCATGTTTTAATTTAAAAATAAAAATAATCTGAAACATGATGTTGCTTTTATAACATGCACAACAAAGTCTAAAGCATCGTAAAGACAATTCTGACATCAGCCACGGAGAAGAAATTCAAACGAATTTCGAACAACGTTACTTATTATGGTAAAATATTATCTGATGCTTTCATAGCAGACTGGATTGAATTTTAAATTCTTTGAAAGTAAATAGCTATAGATTTTTTATAGGTTACCGTGGCAAAAAGTTAATCGATTCTCACGAAATATACATTATCTATCCATTGAAAAAAGAGGAACATTATAGCTGCTCAAATCAAAACAATCTTAAATACCATCAGGGTTTCTTCAGGGATCCGTTATTTTACAATAAAGCTTTTTATGCAGTACAAGTAGCCTAGTGAATACGGGAAAATGTATTCGCTTGTCTTAAATTATGAAATAAATACACCAACCTGAACTACTGTGATGATCAAAATAAAAATTTAAAATGTCTATAAAATTTTGAAATAACTGAAGAGCATCAATGATTTCTGCACTGTCCTATTCTCTGTTTCATTTGGTAATTCTTAAATGCTCCTAGAAAGATATGAATAGCTACAAATTGTCAGCAGAGCTCGTCTGAATATTTTGTGATTTGCGGGGATTTTTGACCGACTTCAAAAAAGGAGGAGGGAAACAACTTGGTTTTATGTTTGCTTTTTTTTATTTGAAAGAGGAGAAAAATGGTCACATAAAAGAGAAAACTCAAATCCGAAATCTCCTTCCCTTTAAAAACAGCACCCCGAAGGGAGTGGAGAGAGTATTTTTTCTCTAATTTCGATAATCTGAGACGGTAAAACTAAAGATGAGACCATATAAGGAAACGTTTAAATTGAACATTTTCTCAAAAGAGTTCCGGTTTTCGAATTAAAGCATGGTAAAGACTGATATATGTGTATTTCAGATATGTGGAGGGGGATTTTTTTTCGAAAATTGAAAATATGAGCCGACCAAATTAAATAAGAGATTATATGTTGTAACATTTAAATGGGGCATTCTTTTTTTAAATACTGTTTTCAAGTTACAGCAGTGCTAAAGTCTGAAATAAGAGTTATTTCGCCGATATATTTTGGGATCACTGAATATTAACAAGTACCTACTTGTAAGCAAGCATATACATTGGTAATATGATAAGTCCCACCATTTTCATCTTCGACCTCATCTCACACGACCGCATCTCCAACCATGGTCTATAAACTAGACCATGATCTCCCACAGCTTCCGAGCAATTATATATGCTGAGAAATCGTTCAAATTTCCAATAATCTACGTCGAAAGACATTTTTTAGATGTTAGACGGCTTGATATTCTAGACCTTGGTAACAGAAGCAGGTAAAATATAAATTATAAAAGAAGAAATACATTTGCTTGAATATAACGGATTAACTCGTCACAATTCATTCGAAATTTTGAGAATTTAGGAATACATAGGATATTCTATTTAAATTCGCTTTTCCTTTTTGCGGAAACTTTCTTTATTTTTTTCCTTGTAAAGAGAATAATACAGTAGGTACTGGGAAGCAGACTTCAATGATGCTTTGATACTCGTAAAAATTGTATTTTATTTTATCGATTACAAAGCTGCTGGAATTTTATTAACCTTCTGCAACTATCTCCTTCGCTTTATTTTCCAGAAGATTCTTAATTAATATTCCGATTCCAAAGGGACTTCAAAATAACAGTTTGGATGTAATTTCATAGGAAAATATATATCTAAACCGCAGCTTCTGTTATTAGGAATACAATTATTAGTTTCAATTTACCTTAAGAGACCTTTCTCAGGATGCCACTTATACCCTTAAAGATGTCGGTCGGTAGGTTAGTTACAAACTTTGTTCTCTGATCAAATAATGGAAGAGTTTTAATCACTTAACTCTATGTTCCAGTGAAATTTATTATGAAACAATTGGACTGAATCGCAACGATTATTTAATTTATGCTACTATGATGATTTATTGAAATTATGCAATTATTATTATTCTAAGACAGGTGTAGGGCCTATAATGTAGTGATACATTTTGAAGTCTAATAAATTTGCCTCTGAAAAACCTATAGGTAAGTTTCTGGTGTTGTTCGATAGAAAAACTAAAAAAATGTGTGTTGAAAAAACTACAGGTAAAGTTATGTAAAACTACTATTTTTTTAAGCGAAACGATAGAGATTCACAATTGTCAATCAGACAGTTGCGTACTGACAGTTCAGAAAAATGAATTAGCTCACTATTCATGGCCCTTTTATTGGTGAAAATTTCATTAAAAATTACGGGTCTTTTGCCCTTACTCGGCACCAATTTCGCACAAGATTTAATTTTAATTCTCCGTGCAGAAACAAGATATTAAAATGGGTTTGTCAATTTAAAAATATAGCATCATCTCCAAAGAGGAAAACTGCAGATAGGGCTATTTCAGTTAGAACTTCTGCAAATATTACAAGAGTTCAAGCTGCATTTTAAAGAAATCAAAGCAATCTGCAAATAGACAATCTCAAACATTAGCATTTTCAAATACTAGCCTGCAAAGAATATAGCTTCAAATTATATAAAGTTCAACAAGTGCAGGAGCTAAAAGACAATGATTTTGCATCCAGACTTGCATTTAAAAAAAAATTTAGAGCTTTTAGAAAATAATGCTGATTTGCCCGAAAATTTATTTATGTCTGATGAAGCACATGTTGGCTACATAAGCAAACAAAACTGTCGTTACTAGTAAGAAATACACCAAACTCCTTTTCATAGCCAAAAAGTTACTGTTTGGTGTGCAGTGTCAGTACTGGGAATTGTGGGACCTTATTTTTTTAAGATGAAGTTAAGAGAATACCACGGTAAATTCGGAACGTTAGGAGAACATGTTGCAATCTTTTTTTAACAAGAGTTGCGGCGTTTTCCTGGAAACATGTGATTTCCGCAGGACGGCGCCACATGTCATACTGCCCGCCCATCCTTGAATGTACTGTGGCAGATGTTTCCAGGACGTCTGTTTTCAAGGTTTGGTGATCTCCAGTGCCCCCCAAGGTCATGTCACTTTACACCCTGTGGTTGTTGGTTATGGGGCTATTTAAAATCAAGGATTTACATCAATAATCCTCAAAGTATCGACTAATTGAAAGAAAATATTTGAATAGAAATTCGGAATGTTTCTGCAATAATGGGTATGGTTGAAATAGAAAAATGGAAAATTGACAATTATTCTAAAAACTAATTTTAACTTTACTTTATTTTACTAATTTATGGCATAGACAACCTTACACAAAGTTATCCTTATTTTTGCTGCTTAATACAATAAAATAATAAAAACGGGGGTTTCCTTAAAAAAAATACTTCACGTTTTTTTGAATCCAGTTCTCAAGCTTCTTTTTTGATCCCTCTGTATAAATAATTATCAAAATACCATAATAATACTGATAAAGCAGATTTTCATCTATAACAAAATCAACCAAAATTAAATATTAAAGGCTTCCTCATAGGAAAGATTGATAGTTATGTCTTGGACTGTAAACTTAATTTTTGACATAAAATTTGAAATATGTCAAAAACGGTTAGACTTAGGTGTAGGACATTATACACAAAATATTTTCAGAATTATACAAGAAATCAAAAAATGCGGTAATATACAGGTTATTCCATTTTAAATAACAAAGTTGGCATCTATTTCCGGTATAACCGGAAACGCTACTGTCATGAAAATATTTTAGTGACTTTAGTATGTCACCAAATCTTCAGACTGTTTGTAGTTATCGTTTGCCCACAATCGATCGATGTCTTTTCCGGAGAACCACCCTGTTACAACGTTGAAACATTCCTTAATATCGATAAGTAAAGTAAAAAAAAAAGTTTCTTCTCCAACGTTCTCGCCACACTCACTTAGTAATCCGACGTCACCTTCGAGCACAATTACGATGCTAATTTTGACCTAAAAAAAAATAAAACATATACCTATCTACAACGTAGAGCAAAGCTCGACCCAAATTTTCATTTTGTTTTTCAAGAGATGACGTCGTCATCATCGTCATCGCGACGACGATGCTCTCACATCTTCACACAGAGAAGATGATAATAAATAAGTTGGCGTTTTGTGTTCCGAGAAAGGGAGTATGATGTGGTGGAGCACTTGACACTGCTACTCTACAACGGCAACTTTATATGACATCGGAGCAGAAGCCGAACTCTTGAGGGTATCCTCTGAGTATAATAATGCATTCACGTGCTGCTTGCACTCTAGCTTGGCTGAGGCCACTTAAAGAAAACTGGACGCGAACATTTGAGATTGTTTTCTAGGTGGTCTAGTTTACCAGAATTGTGATATAGGTTATTATATAGTAAAGGATAATATTTACAATTACACTCTATACTTACAGTTACACTCTAAAACTCTCAATGCCAACCAAAAATATCATATTCTACAATGGTGCAAAAGTGTTTAATCATCTTTCCTTGTACATTAGATCTGCAAATCTAAATGATTTCCAATTCAGAAAATCAGTCAGAAAAATTTCTATCTGATAGAACCCATTATAATTCGTAGGAACATTTTAGCTTTTAGCTGACTTACTCAGATTTTAATATATTGAAGAACTCTGGAGTTTATAACTGTATTATTCTACGTTATATATTTTTTTGAACACGTGACTTTATACAGTATTGTCTACTATATTAGTGTTTTTTAATCTCATACTGTTGTTATTCCTTGTGTCTCTAACGGTAATTGAACAAAACGTTTATTTTTATACACTGCCTAAGCTTTGTCAATAAGATTTTGTCTTCTGACAATAAAGTCGTCCATTTTGAAGGAGGACAACATTATTTAGCATGTTTTATTAAATTGCAACAATATGCTTCCTAACAGTCTTTTAAATCTTCCAGCAATATTGGTCGTGTTCTCAACAATTTTCTAAATAGTTCCAAAGGGAGTGCTTAATCCTGTATAAATAAATACCTATATTTTACGAAAACATGGACCGATCTTATTAGTTGGTGCACTGAAAAATACAAAATATATGTATAATATTAATTATATTGGTCTTGTAACTTTTGAAGCTGTGCAGTTGCAGTTAGATTGATATAATATTTTGGCACCAACTTCACAAGTACCAGCACAAATATAATTATTATTATTTTATATTTTTCAGTGCACCTACTAATAACATCGGTACGATTTCTGGTAAAAATCACGTTTTCACTTCACATTCGTGTTAATTTTCCATCCGAGTTAATATTTGTAAAAATAAATAATATAATAAATATTACATAAATCTAAACAGCAGTTAGCAAATATGTTGAGAATTTTCGCGTAAAACTCTAATCCTTGGTAACCAAATTAAGGCAGGTATGCCAGAAATGTTCGTATGAAATTGGATTCGAATATAAAAAAATCTATGGATGTTCAAAGTTTTTAATCTAATTCCATATGTGATTCAACTGCATAACTAGTTTCATAGTTAGATCCATGCCATACCCGCTTTTCACGCAAATCCTTATTATCAGGAAAATTTAACATGCATCGGTTGATAAGCTTATAAGTTTTGGGTAAATCTAGTGTTGACCCAATTCCTGACATGAATATTCTATGATAATGTACTTGTTTGGATATCACCAACTTGAACATGTATTGCACGTTCTTCGACACTTTTGACCGTTCAGGTTTGGAACAAAATTTTTGAAGGTTCATAGTATAATAAATAGTTAATATGCAGTAAGAATTTTCAAATGTGTTAGAAAGATTAACCCCTGTCGTATTTCCGAACCATTTATCGCATAACTTAAATCTTGATAACAAAAAACTTTATGAGTTCGTGAGTTCGTCAAATTATTTCTAGATGAAATACACGATTTAGTAGGCACTGATCTTTTTAAGTTTCCGTACATTCGATGAAAGAGCGAGGCATTTATAAAATCACTCTAGTGTCTGTCTGTCCGTTTGGCACTGGTACAGATTTATGCGACTGCAACGATTATGATTAATTAATTAATTTAATTTTGTGGAGCTATAATTGAAAGAACATTTTTTTCAGCCATATCAAGTTTTCTTCTTCTTCATCAATGAATCAATAAACCAGAGTCTAAGTTGTCGCACTATCTTTTCCTCGGTCTCCCGATGCTTCTTCTACCTCCTGGTGATTTGTCTCTAGCAATCTTTACAATTCTATCTTGAGCCATTTTCGATTAATATGCTCATTTCATTCAGTCTTCCTTTTCTGTACCCAATCGTTGATATTTTCTACTCCGCACTCTCTTCGTATATTTACACTCCTTTCTCTAACCATTAAAGTTTTCCCTGTCATCTTTCTTAGCATTTTCATTTCCGTTGTTTCAAAAGTTCTGCGTGTGTTAGATGTAGTTGTATTTCCGCCGTCATGATTGGTCAAATTGTTGTTTTTTATATCTTTGCTTTTGTTTGTACTTGGACATGTTTATTGCGGCATATACTGTCGTTTAAAGTTCCTGCTATCCTGTTAGCTCTATTGGCCGGTCTTTTAACTTCTTCTTAGATGTTCCCGTATGCTGATAGCTCCATTCCTAGTTAGTTGAATCTCATTTCCTGTTGAATTACTTTTCCTTCCATCCATCCGACTCTAGTAAACATCTGAGTGGTTCAGTTGATGTCGTCGTACATTTGGTTTTCTGGGATGTTTACCGGCATTGTGTTCAGCAGTCGTTGTAAATCATCTTCATTTTCCGTTATCAAGACAGCGTCATCTGCGTAGCATAGAATTTTAATTTCTGAATCTCCCATGTTGTAACTTCTCCCTTTACGCACTTATTTATTGTCTTGTCCATTACTATGTTAAACAGCATTGGGCTTAGGAAATCTCCTTGCCTTATTCTACTGTTTACCGGTATTGCTGCTGAATCATCCAATTTAGCTTGCACTTGGTTGTTTTTGTAAATTCTTTCAATGGTCTTGATAATATTCAATGGTATTTGCCTCTTATATAGTAGGTGCGTAACGTCATTAAGTTGGATGCGATCAAATGATTTTTGAAGATCTATAAAACACATGCATACTGGTCTATTGTATTCCAAAAAATTTTCCACAATTTGTCTTTTAGTAAAAATGGCATCATTGTGCGACCTTCCAGATCTAAACCCTTATTGGTCTTCTGATACTCTAGTGGTACTATCGATCATATTTGTTAAAACTTTTGTTGTAAGTTTGAGCTTTGTGTCTAGTACACCTGTAATTTACTGGTTCTTGTTTATCCCCTTCAACAATTTTCTTAATTAGAGTTGTTATTTCCGTACTTCAATAGCCGTATCATGTGATATATCAAATGAATTGGCTTGTTACGAGTCACATTTTTTAAAATGTAACATTGACCATTGACCTCGTATTATCAAAACTGCTGATCTTATAGTTTTGAAAATAATAGGGAATATAGGCTTAGGTATATTCATAATTGACAGGAAAATCCTTTCATGAAAAACCTAAGTACGGAATCCTTTTACGCGATCCCGACTAGCACTTCACCTTTTTTATGGCTAAAATCCTTGAGGAACTATCTTTCTGTAGGTATGAAAGTCACGGAAACATCTGAATTACTCAGTAGAACTTATTGCAATACCTAGAGTATGGAATTAGTCGAACTATTTCATTATTACTTCTGACATTAATCATCATTCGTCGTAAGCCCTTTTTACGTCCACTCTTGAACAGGCCTCCTCTTCACTGCCTTATCAGTATTGCAACTGATAAGGGGACCTACAGCTTAATGTGGACTCCGAACCACAGATATGTCTCTAAGAGACATACCATTCTACCAGATCAGATGGTTTTTGAGGCGTACCTTACCACGATGCCTCAACGCGGGTTGGTAAGGGGCAGGTGATGTCGACCGCTAGTTTTTGCCATTTTATAGCGATCCTTTCAGCCCCGGAATTTTTTTAGGAAATTTTCATGTATGGAAAAAGTCCCTGACCTAGTTGGGCTCGAACCTACAACCTCTCGGTTAGAAGTCCAACGTCTTACCAACTAGACCACCGGGGAGTTTAATCATCATTGCCACTGTCAAATTATTCACCAAAAATATGTAAGGGTAAACCAAATTTTATAAATTTTCCATTACCTATGTGCCTTTTTATTTTTTCATGATTTTTCATGCAAAAACTAACAAGTATTCATTATTATTTTTACCTAATCAAACTTACAAATTTCCTGCACAATTCCATTTTCCAATACGCAAAATAATTCATTTGTATATAACTAATTGTGAAAAAAAATGATTCGAGCGATATTCACAGGTAGCAGCTCATGGAAAATGTGTTGTTTAATTATGCAAATGGCAGAGCAATTAGATGGCTAACGGTCATTGAATTTCGAGTGAGTATCGTATATCGAACACGCATATGCGTCTACCCTTAAATAATATTGTATCGATGGAATTAATAATTTTGATTATAGAGGCCGAAACTTTACACGCCTGAGAGAAGTGCTTTGAAAATAAGTTGTTCTCGGAATACTCGCTTGTTATTAATAATGAACTGATTTAACTGAAAGTTGTATCTAAATTTCTAACTTTGTGTAGAAACCTTATTTGAAATTATTATATTTTACGCATGTAATTGATAATCTATAATAAAGGTTATTCAGTAAATATATTTCAGAGTAAATCTCAAGAACCGTACTAAGCGATGTGTAGTTATATAGGTACGATGATTCTATTGATACTTAAGATATTTGCAATTATTTCATAACTAATAACTTTAAATGATCTAATAGAATCTATATTAGAGCTCATACTCCGAGGGTTCCGTAAATTACGATCAAGAATATTAAAAATAAGGAATTTTTTGAGGTTTTGTTATGCTATATTCTAAGATTTGGTGCATGATTACAAGGAGTTCTTTTGTCACATTTTTAGGTCCGGAATATTAATAAAGCCTTAATTTTTCATACTTAGAGTTTGAAATGCCATGTATATAGATATTCATAGGACTCGGAGGAAAATCTATTTTAAAACAATCCTGAAACAAACTGATCTAAATGCAGTAATATGTCTTCGTTTCTCTCCAATGAAGATTGATTTCCACGAGAAATCCAATATGTTGTTACACTATCTAATCTATCTATAAGCATTGTTGTATTTCTGCAAGTGTTTTCGTTCGCCTCATCTTTCAGCGTTAATGGGGTTATTTCCTGAAATTCTATTCGATACAAGATAGTCGAAATATATATTATACAAGTATTGCTCGTTTGAATATATTAGATATATTAGATAAGATAACAAGTTTTACAGTTCGGTACTAGTTTAGAGGCTTTAACTTAATACAAATGTACGGAGATCTCTTGATATGAGTTCTACTCAAACTTACCACTATTTTGAAATTCATAAGCCTTTAATTTTAGAGATAAGAGGTGTCTATCAATTTTATTATATATTAACACGCTTATATTAACTTCACTTGTATGTTTGTGGGTATGTAACTCTCCTTTGCATAAGGAGATGGATTTTCATTTCGCTTTTTCTTGGTTTGTGTAGAATGAGTTTTTTTGTTTTTTTTTAAATGTTCTCTTTGGTTGGGAGCAGATGACCAGCGGGTTTTAGATGTTTCATCCCTTACCATCCCTTAGATATTAAGGGTTGAAAAAAAATGCAATTATTTTTTTTTGAGAGAACCAAAAGAGATATCAAAAAAATTTAAAAACCACAAGATAGCCCCATCGATGGGACTAAACATAAAAAATCGTCGGCCGCGCGAATGCCATAGGAACCGCCACGTTCTGGATCATATGAGTGGGGGTAAATTTTCGGGAGGAAAAAGGTGCTTGATCTATAATTCTATCTCCTCTGAAACTGTTTGAAATATCTCAAATTCTCTAATATCTTCGCAAAGCTGACAAAAATTCGCAGACGATAGCACTTTTTGTTTTTCAAATATCCCTTTATTAAGGGCGCAAAGGGCGTTGGGCGTGGGGCGCTTTGTGCCATAATTTTCGTATATCGAGCGCCCCACGCTTTTCCCTCAATTATACTAGTATTTTTTATAAACTGCTGTTTTAAGTTTATTTTCAAGATTATTTTCAACTTTTTAGTTCGATATTCTTTAAAAGCGTGTTTTTTTTGTTTTTCTTAAACTATATTTATTCCTTAATACCCTAAGCTCAGCATTGTCGTCCTATCGGAAGATGGGCACCTACTTTTCTCCTAGAATAATGACGCCTTTGGTTTTTGTGTTTTTTTTCTTTTAAATTACCTTTATTGGTGATCGGGATTTTTGTCAGTAAACAAATCCCAAGTGTAAGTCAATTCAGGTAAATAGTATTTAAAATAATAGTTAAATGCTGTATAAACATCCACTCTTTTGACAGATACGTGCAATGTCCGTTGTATATTTTGGCTAACTAAGCCGGCAATAATTCCACTCTAGTTATCATCCCCTGGCATAGATGCAATAAATGCCAATGAAATACAGATTCAAAAAACAATACAATTAATACTACATATTAAGAAAGAAATAGAGGTTTCTCTATTTGAAATATCTACCTAAGATTGTGTCTGAAGCTCCCACAGCTTTTGGAAACGTTGATTTTCGGATTTCTATAGCATCTCTTGGTAGTAATACGATATAAATTTGTAAATTGTAACCAGAAAAATTGAAGCTCAGTAGTGCAGTTCTATCCACAACCGTATTACGTTACCAACTGTACAAAGTTAAATTTTAAATAGAAGGACCATCACAATTCCATAGTAGGTACCCAAACAAAATTTAAACTCAAAAAATATGTTGAACCGACAAGAAATTCTCTTTTCTACACTTTCATAAGTATTCAAGACAAAAAATATCCATCTATGGCATTAAATGAATAATAAATAATTGCATATCAGAGGCGTTCTCTTACAACAATAATTGACTGTCTATGTAAACGAGAATAGCTCATTGCGCTTAGTTACATGCGCGAAGACGCATTTGTTCGTAAGATATGCATTCGGAATTTGACATGATTTTTATGGCGACTGTTTCATCTTCTTTTTCTTGCCGCATGGTCAGCTATCAGTTATTATATATTTTATTGAATGACCGTATTTCACAGAGCAGATATCTGCTAGTGGCATATGGTTTTGATTTCAAAGTAGGAGAAATATAGATACCTCCATGAATAACGAAAGTCTTTATGAAGTTATACTGAAATTTCGGTTGAATTCTCTTCACTCCGTGTCAGTATCTACAATTTTAATTATACAAAACAGATTCTCTTACCTCCAGGGTTCAGGTTCCTGGGCTGGGGAGTAGCAGACGTGGCCGCTCCCGATGAACGTCGAGACCTAGAACAATTATTAATTCGTTATTTAATCAATTGGGGTTATCTGGTTGTAATTAATTATATAATGTTTTCGACATCGTTGTGCTGACGTCTTGGAATTCACTTTGATGGTGAATAAAGCTTTATACTAGTATGAAAATAATAAATTGCATTTTTATAACTAGTTTTTTTTGCTTCAACTACAAAGCAAAATCTTTTCAACCACCGACGTAAACAGAGGTTTGAAAGGTGATCAAGAGTGCTCTTAGCAAGTCAATAAAGTGTGTATCTGTTTGATTGTCTGTGGCATCTTAGCTTCAAAATGGATGATCCGATTTTGCTTTAGTCTTTTTTGTCTGAAAGGTGACATGATCTAGAGTAGAGAGTTCTTAACTAGTTTTTGGTCGGGGGATTTTCAATGTATTATAATACTAGTGACCCGCCCTGGCGGCTTCCTAATGAAGAAAATGAGCAGTGCGCTGATCGCAAATATATTAAGTAATGTCACGTTTAATATTATATTGAATTGTTGAACTATATAAGTAAATGTTTAATGTAGTCGAATTGCAGTATAAAAGTAGAGAAAATATTATAGAAATGCAGAAATGCTCTATGAAATAAACTTTCCTTTACGACACGCGCGCCACCTACTGTGTGTTAATAGTACAACTATGCGCATAAAATACGAACAAACCCTCCTTTTATATATTAGATTTCATTAAATTTCCATTTATTTGCATCTAAAAAAAAGTTTGTCATCTTGAGCTTATATCCCATATGTATCAACCGTTTTTGTTGGACAAAATATGCCAAATCAGTTCCATCCAAGTTTCCCAACTTATGGAGCTATAAATGTATACCCACCCACTTAGGCTTAATAAATTGGCAATTTGAACATCTTGTATAATATATTTATAAAAAGGCTCATACGAATAATACTAATATCGGTTGCTTTTCAGTATCAATATACCTACAGACCACGGAAATCCCAATTTGATATAATATGATTACCGATCTACATACGAAGCTTTAAAATGCCCATGTTTGGGCTGCAGCCATTTTATAAGCATAACTTACTAGAAATATATTAATATCTACTATTATTATACAGGATGATTCCAAATTGAGGTAAACAAATAAAATGGGTGGTTCTCATCAAGATTTGGTGATGAAAAGTTCATATGAATGTAAGGTAAAATTTCGAGATGAGGTGTTGAAAATGCTAAGAAAGTTTTAACATTTCTAAAAAAAATTCTATGGGTATAATAATCACAAATTGAGCATAACCTGTTTTATAACATACTCTTCAATAATCTAGTACTAGCTTTGCATTTAACGAACAGGTTGTCATTTTTCATAGATGATTCACCCTCTCAAATCTCCCCCAGTTTCGGTAATGAGTTTCGTGATTGTTTTCTCATCCATAATTGCACCAGAAGATAACATAGAAACCTCAAGTGGACAAAACCATTCATAAGGCCAGTATTGCCCTAGGAACGTGATGGAAGATGAGTTTGAAGAACTGGGGATTAAAACCTGAAATGGCGGCGCAATAAAGTGGTGGTCCAGGACAGGACATGGCGGATAAGAGCTCAAAGGCACCTTAGTGGTATCTATAAGCAGGCCACCCTTATTATCAGATTAGGCGACAGTTAGGCATTTAGGCAGTCACGATAGATTGATCCTAAGCTGTGTCTGAGGACACCAGGGAATCGAAGGGAATGAAAGGGCTGACCAACTACCCAAGCAGGAATTGCTAAATGTCAAGCGAACTACTAAGTCAAATTTGGAAAACGATAAGAATACTGGAAAGGATACTGACAGAATACTGTAGATTCAGGAAGCATATTAGGCACAATATCGGTCTGGATAAGGACCATATATATTGATTTTTCTACATAGAAATGGAAACTGTAATGGATAAGGTATCTAGATTGTAAGATACGTCTGATAAGAAGGATATAGCTAGATATTGACCTCTAAGGCAACGATGAATCACACCAGACTTAAACAGGTCACAGTGAATGGGAAGGGACATGTAAGGACTCCAATATAATCTAATCTAGTACCAGATTATTGTAGGGCTTGCATTTTCCATACCCTTTATCTCGAAATCTAAGCTACTGAAAATCTTGTAGAATCCCCGTATAATACATTATTATATTCATACCACGACGCTTTCAAAAATGATATTGCCTCTATACAATTCCACATTTTTATATACATATTCTGAGGGCGGCTTTTATCTCCGGAACAAATTTTATAAGAGTGCCACAACATCAAAGGGAGGAAATATGGCATTCCGGAAATTTTACAAAAACCTAGTACTGTAGCTATATACATATTCCGCGAAGGAAAATAGATTGGCAGCAGCAGGCTTGTTCGCAGAATACACTCTTCCTATCCTTCGATATACATACTCTCACCCTTTTGAGGAAAAAGAGGATCCATCATCCATGCTCTATATGCGAGAGGAAATTGCGTTAGAATTTTTATGCTCTGTGATCGTCCTACAGCACAGATAACGTAATATCAATTTGTTAATTGCCAGAATGGATGTGATCAAGGGGTTCTCTATTGCATTCGATGAGCTTTTGAAAGACTGAACAGTAGATA
The DNA here is from genome assembly GCA_958507055.1 of Crioceris asparagi. Lineage (NCBI taxonomy): Eukaryota > Metazoa > Arthropoda > Insecta > Coleoptera > Chrysomelidae > Crioceris > Crioceris asparagi. The sequence goes on along the minus strand of OY293830.1, from coordinate 6,104,913 downwards.
TCAATAATTATGGAACACTGTTGAATATTTGAGACAACTTGTTGCATCATAATGAAAAGAAGACGTTCAAGTACGAGTCGGGTTCGCGTGGAAAATGTTCCGTACTTGGGATTTTCGTATAGAATAATAATAATAAGTACCTACCTAATTTGAAAGGAGAAAGAAAGTTATATTTTTAATTTTTTTGCACATAGAAATATTTAAATTTTTATTCAGGATTTTATAGAAATGCATACATCTTTCAGTTCTCCAAAAAATTTATTTTTCATAATGGGTTACTTTTACTAAACTGAAAAATGATTACACAAAATGTATAAAGATGTAGTTCAAAGTCCATTTTTTTTTTATAGAATTAGATTTATATTAGTGACTAAACCCAAAGTTTAGAGAAGACTATTAGTTGAAATTTTCTTTATCGAAAGCTCCAAAGTGCGATTTTTTGCTTTTTAAAATAAAATATATTATACGAAGCCTTGTAAATAAAGAGGCGTAATAATCGAAAGGAAACTATTAACAAGGATGAGAGAAAGGAGTTTTGGACTATTCTTCTTCTTCAACTACTGCAGTAATCCTTTTCGACCGGCTATATTGAAGAAATTTTCGATGAAAATATTTTCAATAAACATCACATGGTCAACAATATCCTTTGATGGTACACTTAAACCACCAAATTGTTTATCCGTCATCTTCTAAGCTGTTTTCAAAAAAATTAATCGTCATTCACTAAATTTTCTGCTGAATTGCTATATTCTACACAAACATTACATGAATGACGATTCAAACATTTCTTTATAAGATAACCTGTGATTTAAGCCAGGGTGTTTCCTTCGGGACACTTTATATTTCTATAGTCGCTTGCGAGAACTTTTAAAGGAGTAAGCAGTTGGAGCAAAGACTTGATCCCGTCGTTCCTATATCTAGTTTAGATCCATCCATCTATCGAACAATACTCGGACATTTCACAATATTTAGGTGAAGGTATAATCTTTCCAGTATTTCAGTTAGGCTGGTTAACTTGTTGGCCTCCATAATCAAAATTATTAAATAAATATTTAGGCGTAAAAGCGTATACGTTCGATACACATTACACATGAACCTCACTAGAAATTCAATAACCTTTGCCCATTTAATTTGTTTCCCATTTGGATAATATAATTTTACAATCAATACCTTTTCCAGTCAAGGAAAGCTTGGACAGATTACTTGCCCTGAAGGTTTAATTTACGGGGATATAGCAGATGTAAAATTGGTGTTTTGTAGTATTTGTCCATTATAAGAATTTAATTTGAGAATCCGAACCATTATCGAGATTTTTTATCAGAGATAATTAATGACATTTTTTGGTATGACTATATTCATTTAACACGTGACTTAAGTGTTTAATACACAAAATGAGTAGAATGTACCCCTAACTTATACCAGACAAAAAAGCTAAGGCCAAATGCACTTCTCCACGAACAAGTGAATAGATTCGCTATTTCTTTATGTAGACAAAGTTCTATAGCAAAAAATCTCAAAGCCTTATAATGATAGATAGTTCACTGGATTACATTATTGATTCCCTTAAAATATTCTCCATTTTTGGGTAAACGCTTGGGATAATAGTACTAGAAGAATTTAAAATTTTATATACTAAACTAAAATAAGTAGTTTATCATTTTTCACAATAATTGTTTGATAGTATATATTTGTCATTTTTCCTATCTATTTTTCCAAATATTTGAAGTTTCTTAGAAGAATATTAAAAACAAAAAAAAATGATAAACACGATATAGAGGGTAATATATTTTATTTGCTAGAATTTAGTATGAAATTCAAATTATAATATTCAAGAAATTTGCAAAAGCACTATTCCTACCAATTCCAAAAAATGCATGAAGAAAAAGTGTCGACCTTCATTTTTCAACAAATACTGGAGTCCCGCTAACAAATCTCATTAAAAGAAAATATATTTTCTGAAACGTGGAACTCCAGATTTTAAAAGTCTTCTCTTTCCTTCCTATAAAAGTAATTTCAGGATTTCATTTGGAATAATTACTCTTTATTTTTAGATGATCAATATTAACTAGGACAGTCAGATAAACAGAAAACAATGAGATCCAACGAAAATTCAAAGGATGGTACTTGCGCCCTCTGTTATTAATTAGAAGCCCTTACGCCAATTTCCACGTTCAGATACAAAGGGAAAAACATCTGCTCCACTTTTTATGATTTTGCCGTAGGTTAACTTGTACAATGGAAAATTTTCATTAGTAATAATACTCGGTTAAAACTCTGAATACACAGCTATTAAAATGTGTTAATAAACTAAAGGTTCCATATTATATGCAAATAACAGTACATTTGCAAGAGGACACTGACCTTTGACAAAGATAAATGACTGAGCGATTCTTATCTACGATAAGGAGTTAATGAGATTTAAAAACACTTTGATCCTCATAAAGATGTAATTGGTTCTAATATCATATGTAGATACCAGAGTTTTCTTGTACCATGGTAACATGTATAATAACAAATAACGTTATTATTATTATTATTGTTTTGATTGTTATCAATATGAATTATGTTGATATTAATGTTTAATATGAACTTGACATTATTTCTTCCCGGAATTAATATTTACGGAAACACAGTGTCATAGACTTGATTATTTTGACTGCTTCCTGAACGAAATCCGATAGACGTAAATAAAAAATGAATCTGTGGATTAGGAAGAAAAAATATATTTTGCTTTCTAGTAGCAGCTGATTGACAGGTTTAATAAACTACATATCTATTTAAATCAAATCATCCTGTGTTTCTACATGGAAAATAATAACAATAACAAATGAATTGTTTTCAAATAGTAAAAGAATTCGTTGTTCAATCACTGAATGAACGGTTAATAAATATTTTTGTATCTGTCTATCAGTTAATTTGAATTGCTTTCAGAGATCAGAGACGTCGTTAGTGGCAATAATGTTTTCAATTACTTTGTATTTTGAATAGTTATTTGTAATTTTGGATCACAGCATTTACAATAATACTTATCTGTACGGGATGCTTCACTGTGACTGGCCTACTAGACGATTTTGAGAAAGCTATAATAGTCACACAGTTAAAAATACATAATTATAAAATCTGACATAAATACCGAAAACAAAGGATTAAATTGAAATTACTCAAGTCATTATATAATAATAAATGTTACCATTCGGGTAATCTTCTCAATGACCATATAATGTTTACCTAATTAGTTTATAAAATTATCATAGAGACGTATGTTAACCATCCTTATTATTTAAGTAGGCACGTGTCCTATCAAAATTTAGTTTATAATCAAATTTGAGAAAGGCACAATATATGGCTGTAAATGTATTTAGTGTTTTAATTTTAATTCAATGCGGATTTCCAACAGCCACTGCTAACTATACAGGGTGGTTCTCAGGGAAAGACTTCGATAGATTGTGTTCAAACGATAACTACAAACAGTCTGAAAATTTGGTGTTTATACTAAAGTCACTGGGGGGACATGCGTCTGAAATAGTTTCATGTCAGTAGCGTTTCCGGTTATACTGGAAATAGATGCCAAGTTTGTTATTTCAAATGGAATACCCTGTATATTACCGCATTTTCTGATTTCTTATATAATTTTTAAAATATTTTATGTATAATTTCTATACCTAAGTTTAACCGTTTGTGACATATTTCAAATTTTATGTCAAAAATTAAGTTTACAGTCCAAGACATAATTATCAATCTTTTCTATGAGGAAGCCTTTAATATTTAATGTTGGTTTATTTTCTTGAAGAAGAAGATCTACTTTATCAGTATTCTTAAGATATTTTGATAATAATTGATACAGAGTGATCAAAAAAGAAACTTGAAAACTAGATCCAAAAAAAACGCCAAAAGTATTTTTTTTTCAAACGGAAACCCCCGTTTTTATTATTTTATTGTATTAAGCAGCAAAACTAAGGGGGAAAAGTATTAGTTTTTAAAATAATTGTCAATTTTACATAATTCTATGTAAAAATGCTACACATCTAGGTATACAGTTGTCTTAGAAGTAGGCCAAATAATAACAAATGTCAGTAAAAGTCACACAAGCCTCAAAAAAATCAACAAAATACTTTTTATTTTCAAATTTTGAGTAATTAGTATGCTGAGAAGAACTCCATTCTTCGTTTACTCTTTGATATGCTGAACTGTCGAAAATGAGTATGGATGAAACTCTTGTTTCCATAAAACTCTTAGAATTAGATATTCCTAATTCACATCCCACTTGCCTAGAAATTGTTGGGTATCCAAATATCCCAAAATTACGATTTCAATATTTTCATTGTTAACAATTAGTTTACTTCTACGTCTTTTATGTTTTATAGTTCCAAAGTTCTTGAAGTCTTCTATAATTTTCTTAACAGATTTTGGTGTTGGTTTGTGTTTCTTTGGATATAGCGTTGCGATTGTATTACATATTCTTGACATAACTTTATCACATTCTCCATAATAATAAATAAACTCAAATAATCTTAAGTTGTATTATTAAGTCTTCTCGGCATGATAATTACTAAAAATATGCAAATGAAAAGTATTAGGTATATTGACTTTTTTGACGCATATTTGACTTTTATTGACATTTGTTATTATTTTCTAATGCAATCATGGCCCACTTCACACACACAATTTCAAAAATGGATAATTGTCAATTATTTTAAGAACTACTAATTTTTGGCGAAGACAAATTTGTACAAACTTCCCTTTATTTTTGCTGCTTAAAACAATAAAATAATCAAAAAAATGGGTTTTCATTTGAAAAAAATGACTTTTGACTTTTTTGGATCTAGTTTTCAGGCTTCTTTTTTGATCACTCTATATAAATTATTATAAATATATCATAAGAATACTGATACAGTAGAATTTCCTCTACAACCGAAATTGAATATTAGAGGCTTCGTCATAGGAAAGATTGATAATTATGTTTTGGACTGTAAACTCAATTTTTGACATAAAATTTGAAATATGTCAAAAACGGTTGGACTTAAGTAAATAAATCTAAAAATGTGGTAATATACCTACAGGGTATTCCATCTAAAATAACAAAGTTGGAATCTCTTTCCGATATAACCGGAAATGCTACTGACATCAAAATATTTTAGACGCATGGCCCCCAGTAACTTTAGTATGTCAATATATTTTCAGATTGTTGGTAGTTATCGTTTGGCCACAATCGATCGATATCTCTCCCGGAGAACCTCCCTATATATCAAATTAAGAGATAGGGCGTAAATAACTTAATTCCTGACGGGGATACTCGAATGCAAAAAAATGTTATCTACTCATAATCACATCGTCTCAAGGAAATATCCTAATGAAAATATTACAGGTTCATTTGAATAACGACACCTACTATGTCCAAAAGTGCTAACAGCATCGAAGTTTTACGTCAGATCACCTAAATTTCCATAACATCGATCCAATTAGTAACTACTTTATATGTAAATCTAAGTTTAGCTACTCGAACGAATGAAAACAACTAATGATATTCAATTTATATTCATGTAAAATCTCAGGCTGCTTTTCAGTTTCTTCTCTAAGTTCAATTATTTTTTTTTGTCGAGGGATGCTACTGGTGACATATATTTCTGAAGGCAGGAAAACTGCAGGTTAACTTTGATAAAAGTGTATATAGGTACGTTGAGAAACATTACATGGTTATTGTTGGAAAAAAATATTTATTTCTATGATAATCAATTTAAAATCAATTTTATAGCAAATTTCATAATAATAAAAAACTTTTCACAACATTGAAATCCTTCCATCCAAACTTTGTGAAAATGGTCCGTTAAAAGTGTTACATAATAACGAATTTCATTATTAGGTTGATTCTGAAAGACAGAATCAGTTTTCCAGACATATATTATGATACTTTGGAGGTGTTGCCTCTCGTCAGTATGTTGTAGAGTGACGTGCCGATTGTCGAGTCAAAACAAGAAGCAGTCGACAAAGGCTTATTTTACTGACATTATTCGGTAGGAAACTGTAGAGCTTAAAATACTATTCCATTTTTACAGATTAAGCTTATGAAAGCAGATGTATCACGAACCAATACGAAATGTATGATTTCAAAAAGGGCAAGGGACAATATAATGTAGCAGGGTATCAGATAGAGTTAGTAATGCGATATGGCTGCGGCCAGACATTGAAAAGAAGGCTCGATTATCATGTTACGGAATGGTTAAAGATAGACGCTAAAAGGCTAGGTTCATATGGTAGAATCGAGAGTCGAAAAGGGCCTGGAGCGCTATTCTGTACACGTTTCCGATAGCCGTCGGTATCGGTAAGTGTTACTTACCGACAGCCGTCGGTAGCTCACACTGTGCGGCATTCTGTATGCTCTGTTACCGACCGATATCGCGAATGTGAGTCGACGAGAGTCGGTATCTCTACCGTGCCTTCGTGAACCCCACGGTAACCGATACCGATGTATATTGGAATTGTCATTCTTTGTTGATGTTTTCTATAAGTTTGAATTGCGGATTATTACAGTGAATTTGGACGATTTTAGTATTTGAAGAGTGATTTCACAGGGTAGTGACTAGCGTTTTATGAGGTAGGTAAAAAATATTAGTCAACAAATTGCAATATTTTTATTTTTATTTTATTCTTAAAGAGATAAGGAATTAGAGTCAACAATGGTTTATCACATTATTGTTCAAAACCGTTTCTAATTCGCACACAAATGAATATTTCGTTTAAAGAAATCTTCGAATCATTTTATAAAAGTAGTTTGATCTTCATATTTATCATAAATATATAAATGTGCAAAAGTGTTCACAAGAAATCATTCTCAGAATTACGCTATTGTACGATAATAATTATTTTATTGAATTCTTGACAGATGACTACTGATCTTGGTTATCTACACTACCTCTATGCACTACCTCCAATTTAAAATCGCAAAAGCTGACATTTCGGCTGACGTTCACAGCTCGCCTCAATGCTCATTGGCAGAAAATACCGAAACGACTGACGTTTAAGTGAAGTCACTCGTTTACCGATAATTTTCGGTTGCGTTTCCGAGCGTCGGTAACAATGGAATACAGAATAGCGTCGTCATGATCCCGTCGGCAGCGCAACCGATGTTTGTCGATAACATACCGATACCGACGGCTATCGGAAACGTGTACAGAATAGCGCTCCTGGAGGCTTCGTCGCCTCGGTGGAACTGATCTCGAGAGGTATGAATGCTTCTAGAGTTAATCAACTGCCTATATATTGAAAAAGAATAGTTCAAATTAGTTTCAAATGTGGGACAACCGACTGCGGAATATTATTGTCGTATGTATAAATTGTTCATAGTAGTGGATATAAAGGTATTTAAGTAGAAAGCAGTAAAATGATGGAAAAACATTGTTTATTTTGATCTGACTAAATAAATGAGTAAAAAACCCACAATCTGTAACACTAATGTTATTTTTATGAAATAAGGTGACAACGGGAATTATAATTTTTTTCTCTATTATACAGTTTGTCAAAACAAACAACAATATGTTGTATCAGCTAAAGCAAATTCTTTGCAACACTTCAGAATTTGTATGGTTCATACATTATATTATTTCTTCTACAATTTTATGTGATCGTGGTTTATAATTCACAAAACGTAAAATTTAAGCCATTCATGAGTGAACTAATAAGTCAAATACATTATTATTATTATTTAATAATTCGGCAGGCAAGAATATTTATTAAATTATATTGTTATTAGATACTGTAGACCATACAAAAGTGCTCTTTATCTAAATTGAACAGACAGTTGAACAGCAAATATTTGTCACTGATTAAAATACTTCTTCAATCCTACACAATTCTCGTGCATACCACAACAAACAAACAATACGCGCAGTTCCACCATTTTGGTAGACGTAAGAGACATTAACTTCGAACGCCCTTTCGTTGTCATCGTAATAAAATTACAAACTTAAAGGTTCTGCAACAATGCTCTAATAAGGAATTTCTTAGATAAAATCGAAGAGAAACTTATTTCCTTTGTTTGAGCTTCGACACAAAAAGGGTGGTTGATGTCCTTAGGCCATCAACCGTTCTTTGTCAACAGTAGCTTCCGGATGTCTGACAAATTGGATTTTCAAGAACAATTGTAGATGCATGGAATTTAAAATTCTTAGGGAGAATTAAATCTACCTACCTTTTTTGAGAGTGTATTCAAGACATAAGGACAAAATAATTTAGTAACAAGTAGTTTACAGCATTTGGAAGAAATTTGTGATATTTTTTACAAGCAATATATACAGAGTGTGTACAAACTAGAGTTTAAATTGGTCGTTTCTAGAATACCAATCAAGTTTTTATTTGAAAAAATATTGTGTTTCGCAATTTTCAATCTATCAAAAATATCGAAGTTATCACAAAACTTCCAGTTTACCGGAAGTCGTCCTTAATTTGCTTATTTCAAATAGGTATGCTGCTTTTTTATCGAATACATAGCGGAAAGACACATATTTCAGTCATTGCACTGCTCTAACTCGGAAACCAATATTTTTTGGGAAAAATGTCCAATTTAAACGTTGCCGGATAAGATCTTTTCTTTAATCTGGTCGTCTCAAATTTTCGATTTTTGATAAAAAATGCTCCACCCCCTTGGGTGAAATTTTTGGGGGAACGACATCTTGATTGTCAATATTTTGACAAACAGTCGAATTATATATCAGCTTCTTTTGTTTTGTCGGTCAACAAAACTATCGCCGTTGCAGTAAAGAGATTTAGCCTGTTAGCTTTCAATATAAATGAGTTTTTAGTAGATTTATTCAATGACACAAAAAAATAACAGAGGTATTGTACGGTTTAAAGTAAATGGAAACTAAATTTAATGTAAATCTAATCAACAACAATTAATGTTGTGTTTACGGAGATATATCCAGATAAACAAAGACCATCTCGCAACATTGTCAGAAGATTATTTAATAATAACTGTTTTGGGAGTGTCATGTTTATATTGCATTATCTAATTGACATAATATGTTGGATTAGCGGTGAAAAAGCCGCCAAGAAAAATATGTATTCTCTTTGATATCCACTGATTTTTGAGTGACACGTTTTATCAATAGAACATTTATCGAATATTCTTTTCACGATGTTCCAAGATGATGTAGGTTTATCGGGAAATCTCTCTGCAAAACTATAAGTTATACCTAATAAGATTTAAAATGTTCTTTGTGTATGAGCACAATGCCATTATTATTGATAGCTTTTGCTATCCCACTGCAACATACTTAATGCAATGGAATTGTTTTAATCCTAGTAAAATTTATTATCCTTATACGTCCTTTACGAGAAGTGTATATCTTTTCTAAAGAAGCTTCATATTAATAATTGTGGATACTCGAATAAACCCTTCTGTATCATTTACTGCCTTTGGTTGGATGTAGAAACGAAATTTTCATCTAGGCCAAGTGGTAATCTATGAGAATAAGATATCTACCTACACGGCGCTTGGGATTGTCATTTCCTGTGACAGGACTACGTGCACTTAAGTTGACAGTTTGATGCATGGCTTGAGCTGACCTGACCTATGGTCATACAGAAAGGTCTTGACACGTAAGAAAAAGATTTCCAATTTCTGCCGCATGATTCGCAGTTGAAGGGAGATGTTGCTTAAAACAGAAAAATACCAATTCAAATGATGCTGCAAAGTTATAAGAAGATTCACACTGTCTCCGTTAACATATTTCCATCTTGATAGGTCTTGATATTATTCATCATAGTATTCTGAGCTCATAAACTCAAAACTTTTTAATAAGATTAAGGTATTTTATGTTCTAAGTAGCATCCCCTTTTCTCAATTTCGCAGTGCCATTGTTGACATTGACATTTAAACAAGACGCTAAACGACCCACTTGCCACCTATTATGGACTGTACAAGAGGACTGCAATCTTCAATGGGCAAGTGTGCTAAAAAGAGGGTACAAAAATTGTGGACTAACAAGGGTTCCGAAAAGATCCGCATTAGCGCTGACTGGTGATAGTGTACAACGAAAAGAAGAAATGGTATAGATCATCAAATTGGATATATATTTATACATGTCTATGGTATTTTTATTAGATTTTATACTGTGTACTTTTATACTCGGGATGTTATGTATGTTTTATGTTTCTATTATTGAAATTGAGAGAGGAGTGATTATAAATTTATGTGATGAGCAATCATTTAGGTATTTATCGAGATCAAACGAATATTTCTGAGGATTCTGTCTTGCAAATACTGCTGGAAAAAGGTATAGGTTCGGATTGAGATCGTAATCTAATTTATTTCTAGCAAAAAACTATTTCAAGTTTCACAAAAAAAATTTCTACTCTCTTTGCATGGCATTTTTGAAGGACAAGAACATTCTCGATAATCAAAATTACAGCACGGTTAGGATGCAAAATGCTCGGACATACAGGGCGTTCATAAAGTATGGAAACGCTTCAATAACTTCTAAAATGTTAACATATAGAGAAAAAGCTCTGACAGATCGATTTTTGAATTTGATTTTCTACTTTTTTATGCAGACAGCATCATTTTATCCCCTCCACCTTCCAAATTATGACGTCATCATTATTTTTCTTAAATGGGAAGGCCATAATTTTATATTATAAACGGCAAACTGGCAATTTTCTGAGCTCAAAAATACCAAATACATGGGTATTAACATAAAAATATATGAAATACAGTGTGCTAAAAAATTAATAGGTAAATTTTCATTTGCTGCTTTCAATTTTCAATAATACCAATAGTATTAATATGCAGTGGTAACTAAGAACTTATTAATTGTTACTAAGGACTCCGATTCAAACGCATACTTGTTTTTATGCATAATTTGTGTAAAATTGAAAGCAGGATATAAAAATATATTAATTTTTAGCAACCTGTATTTAATATTTTTTACCCATGTATTTGGTATTTTTGAACACAAAAAATTTCCAGTTTCCCGTTTATAATATAAAATTCCCATTTAAAAAAATTAATGATGATGTCATAACTTGGAAAAAGAAGGGGATAAAATGATGCTGTTTGCATATAAAATAAAAAATCAAAATCAAAAATCGACCTATCAAAGCTTTTTCTCTATATGATAATATATGAATAGTTATTGAAGCGTTTCCATACTTTATGAATGCACTGTATATAAAAACAACATACAATGGATATCGCTTTGAACAGCAATCTAACGTAAATATTTTAAATCTTCCCACTACCCCTACCTGAGTACATTCTATATTGCACCGCCACTCCTATAAGTACAGCAAAATTGGTCCCATTATATCAACACTAAGATTGCACTTCTCCTACACCCTCCAAACTACCTATGTAATTCGATAACCGATTCCAGATAACTGTTTGTACGACCGTGACCTGACCTAACCTATCCTAACCTAACCTATTTATTTTATGTGCTTGACATTTTTGTAAATTCTCGGTTTTTGACAAATCCTGATTCATTGACCTTACAGAAATAAGTTTGTATTAATATATACAATACGTCTATTATATAAATAGAAATATCCACTAAAAATTTAATCTATTTATTATGCTTGATGCAAGAATGACGGTTCGATCCGTCCTTTTATAATATAACAAAATTGTTCACATTATTAAGGTCCAGTATACGACTCTAAAGAGCAAAAAAGTACAACTTCCCTGAATCGTAGGTAGTGTTTGTATTAAATGAAGAATCGATTGAATAAATAACCAAAAGAGAAGCGATACGCTTTTAAGCTATGAATGAATTCGTTGAGAATTTATATGACGCTGACCTAGATTCAGTATGACGCAGTTGGCTTCGTATAGTATCTATCTATCTATCTGATAAATTTGTTGAATGTCTCTTGTAGGTATATATGGAACGTCAATCGTAGCGATGTTGCATCTTTAAAGGTCATAGGAGAATGCAGACAAGTATTAATACTCGAATCTCAGAAGCGATTCAGATAGAACAATGAAATAAGATTGCAATAAAGATCATTTGGCTTATGGTCGTCGGTTGGATTTTACTGAGGAATATAATGAGCTATGTCATAAAGTAAAATACTGAAGCACCACAAAGGAAATCTTCATCTAGCCTATGGTGTAACAAAAATTGCAGATTGACGTATGAGAATATCAAAAACTATAGGAGGTATAAAAATGGAAAAAATTACGTAGTTATATTGATATCACATTTTTTGAATAAAAGATTATTAAATAGGTATATATATAGTACACTAGCTGTTTTATGATGCACCTAGCGAGAAAAGCATGAGAATTTCTCCAACATAGGTCTTAGAGATTTTTTGGTATGGAAGTCTCCCTATTTAAGTTCCAGTCGCACTGACATACTCTCACAAAACAGTCCAGTGACATACCTAGTACACACAAATATAGCAAAAATTCATGAAGAATCAGCTATAGAGCGCAGAGATACTTCTTTGGGTATTATAGGTATGGAACCCTCTACCTTGGAGGTCCAGTCACATTTGGAGTCACTACCAGATCATCCTAATAACATTCTACATATTATATACCTACATAGTGAAAAGATCATCAATATCCAGCCATAGATTTCAGAAATATACTCTAGACTTTCAGGTACAGAACCCACCACATAGAGTCCTACGGGCACTGAAAGAATGACAGTACTTTTAAATAGGGCATGATTAACACGTGTGCAGAATTTGGTTGGAATATTGTAAGAGCCAATACGGCACATACAGATGTTCAGTTTTATATATTCTTATATTCCTACACTGTGTAAAAAGTCCGGACCAATAAATTATTTCGAAAAAGGTGCACATTATCAAAAAACTTCCGGTATAAAAGTTGTAAGGTTTTAAAAAATCTACAAAACAAGCATACCTGCTATAATACAGGGAGGCTCAAAAAGTCCTGGCCAACTGAAATGTTGATCTTTAAATAGAATGATTATTTCTTAATTAAATTTTCTGATTCGAATAAACATTCATACGATTTACGATATTACATTCATTTTATGTTTTTACAACCTGGAGTCAAATAGAATGGCCCGCTAGGTCGCCGAACTTTCTCTGGTGACCTTCAAGTAATAGAGTGTATGTTACAAAACCTGCCAGTCTCAAGGAATTGAGAAGAAGAATTATTGAAAAATGTGAATTAATTAGTCATGAAAGCATCATCATAGATGGATTTTATTTCATCTTAGCTCATTGTCAAGCAGTTGGAAGGGGATACTTTGAGCATTTAATTTAATACAGATTTATTTTTCTTGTAAAGTTGGTAGTTAATTTGTTACTTGTATTTTTTAATATAATTATTATTTTATTATTGAAAAATCTTTAAATAAATAAATATAAATATTTAGTGTATTTTAATTTTCTTGCACCAGCTTGTAAAAACATAAAATGAATGTAATAATAATGATTCTTGTTCAGAATGTTTGTTCGAATCAGAAAATGCAATTGAAAAATAATCATTAATTAAAAAAAAAACATTTTAGTTGGCCAGGACAGTTTGAACCTCCTTGTATAATTAAAGGTATCCTCGTTTTTGAGATTTTTTGAAACCTTACAACTTTTATACAAGAATTTCTCGATAATGTGCGCCTTTTTCGAAATAATTTACCGGTCCATGACTTTTTACACAGTTTATAGATTTTTATACGTAGCTTTTTTTTGTTTTTTTTTTCTGAAATAATAATGTGCTTATTCGATTCCAATATAGTTTTTTTATCAACGATGTATACCTATTAGTAGGAAAATCCAGTGACATAAAAATTTTAAAATAATATATTGGACCTATGTATTTGGTGACATAGATTTTTGGAACAATAGAACTCAAAGAATATTCGATTGAATTATTCAATTGACAGACCTTTGATAAACAAATAGGTATTTTGTCGAGGTTGTAATGTTTTTCATTTGAATAATCTTGAATACGTCTGTTCCTAAGTTATCAGAAGCAGAATTTTGATCATAGTAAGAAAAATGTGAGCAACATATTTCGCAAGGCTTTGTCATGTTTGTCATGGAAAAATAACTAAAATGTCATCTATTTGAGATAATTTTCGAAATATATGTTGACAGTACTAAATTTCATGTTCTATGATATAAAAATATCTGACTCATTTCAACCACTCCCTAGCAGATTCCAAAGAAGTTATTGAATTTCCACCAGTTTTGAAAACCGCAGAACTTTTTCTCAAAAAATGAAAATAAAACTTGTCTTATTGACCCTGATACTGCTAATTTTTATTTGCGTGCTTATGAAAAAAATAAAAGATATTCCGTACTAAGAAGTAGGGTTTCATCAAGACATGAAATCTCGTATTATACATATGTATACATAACAGAAGTCAACACCAAAAGATCTGGGTAAAATTTTTTCTATTAAAAAAATTACGTTCAAATAGAGAGCTATATGCTATGAACTAAATGCCACATATAACAAAAAAAAACATTGCTCCAAAAAGTGAAAGTTACACGAATTCTTTATATTTTAATTTAATCTTTTATCCATGCAAAAATGGTATCCTAAGAAGAATATCCTTGGAACTAAAAAGTACTAACTAACATTTTGGAATAATATAATAGGAATAAGTTTAAATTTATGGCACTTTATGGCAGACTGACCGAAAAGTGTCGTGTGAATTAACTTCTAAAATAGGTATTAATAATTATCTTTTAATTATTTGTACCAAGGAATCATAAAAAAAGCATTGTACAAGACATTAAAATATTGTTTAAATCTAATAAAAATTTAATCGAGAATCACCGAGCCCGGTAGTAGTGGGGTGCAAAAGGACAGTTTGTTTATTTTTGAAATTATTAAACATTATACAGTTACATTCAATAATTTTCCTTATTTAGGAACTTAAATGATTCTATTACTGCTAGTTTGGTAAATCCTTCGACAAACAGATAAGATCTGTGTGTCTTACAAAAAATACATTTTGTGCCTATGGCCACGTTTTCGCGGCATATTCGAGCATCTATTTTTCATAACTTCTACCAGAAAATGTCAACAATGTAACTTAAAATTTAACCTCTTGATAAGCAGTCGATGATGAGTTTTATATTTGCATTGATTTTACGGAACCCTAAAATAACTTAAAATAATACTTCATTTGCACAGGATTTTTTGCCCACTTTATCCAAGAGATGTGTCGTAAAATATGGTGAAGGCAGTGTAGGACAATATATGAGAGAAGTTATATACCTATATCTCATGTATTGCACACTTCCTGTTTTGAGCAAGGTATCCATCTTGTGCTAAAGGCTCCACAAAACGTTAAAGAACGTGAATACGTCTATCCGCTATTCGTAGGTGCAATAATAATCTTGCTAAGTACCAACAGACATAATTAATTTCTCGAACTCGGTACAGTCAAATATTGATAATAGTAAACAAGTCGCATCCGCCAAAATTACAAATGTTCATTATATGTGGCGCATCCGCCATTTTATAGAACTCCGATGGGTGATGTGAATAAAGGCGTAGAAAAAACCTAGAATTATAATAAAATCATATATCTGATAAACTTTTCACATCGCTCTGTCTTGATGCCTAATATAAAATGTTCTATTTTTGTATTTAAATTGTTTTTCTATCATCGTATCAGATCACTTTCAAATTGAGTTATCTTTTTAAAGAAAATAATTCAACAATCGGAACATATACAAAAATTATTACGAGAGAAAAAATCAAACTTAAAGGGAATACTTACTTATTTGAAGGTATATTGGTGAGAGATTGAAAATTGTTGCGTACGCTGCGCAAGCTGGCAAGAATTTGTGCGAACGGTGTGACGATGAGGTCCTCTCCATGACTGCAACAATTAGAAAGAAAATTAGTCTAGATTGATACAAAAATATGATCACATTATTCAAACATACAAAATACGGTTCTAATGAAATTTTAGAGATGCAACTCCATTTAAATATCACAACATACTAGTTTATACAAATTTGTGATCTACCTTTATTCTTGATATAACAAGAGCCAGTGGGGGCAGTACATGCAAGCATACTAGATGTGTTCGTCCAAAAACAATTGTAAGCTCCGACGATAGCTATTTTCCACAATAAACCAGCCAATTTTGAATTTCGAATGTAAAATGATTAACGAGTATCACTGAGAAGTCAAAAAGTGGGCTACATAATCCATTTGGCCCTAGTAGCCCTAGCAATTGCTCTGTTTGAGAATAAATTATCTCCGATTCCGGATTAGGGTCTTTCCCAATTCAAAGATCCAGATATCTAAATTTTTCTACACTCTAAACATGCATTTCAAATTTCAAAATACGTCATTACAACTCATATAACACAGAGAGAATAGTGAAATCGAAGAAGAGAAAATAATTTAGAAATGAAAACAATAGATTTGTGAACGAATGTAACTGTTAGAGCGTCATTTAAAGTGCAGGTTGTGCGACAATTATGTTATACAAAAGAATATTCTCCTAATGGCATCTTCAATTTGAAGACGAAAACAGATTTCGTATAATGTAAAACATCAAATTGAGAAAAAATAGGTACCATTCAAATGAGAAAAATAAATGCTCCAATGTCAGTGAGAGTGAAATACAACAAGATTTATAATTTTACTGACAACAAACGCGCAATGAAAATATGAAATTCTATCTCAAACAACATCATCGCAAATCAATGGCCACATTCCGTTTGGTGATGACATTCATAATGAAACGAGTTCGGATTGCGGTGGTTATGGATTCATAATAATTATAAACTATGTACGTATATCCCAATAGACCACCACAGAGCAACGATATCCATATTCCATTTGGAATTATTATTATCGATAGTAAATAGTGTCGTCATCAATGGCAAAGGCTTATACCTAGGTATATAGAATATGATGAAGCCTCGTAACAATGGCATTTGGAAATGTTCACGAAACGAGGTAAAGGGTGTTTTAGACCGACCCAATTATGAAGACAAATCCACTGGAGCTTGAATAATACCTATTCTAATTGATAAAAGGAAATTAAGAGCTTTTATAGGAATGCAATTTTGCTGGTTATATCTTTGTGCGGATGAATCCAGCACGCACAAAGACTTCAACTGGCCAACAGGCATTTTAACAGGCTTAAGTTGATCATAGCGGATTTACATTGAATAGGATTATATTTTTATCTTTTTTGAAAAGACTGAATTTGAAAAGATTTTATCCATAAATTTGAAGAACTGCTTTAGAAAACTACATTAATTATAATCAGTAGTTAGGAAGGTAGAATGAAAAACATCTACGAAGGCTTTGCTAAATAAATTTCAAAATTAACATTGGTAAATGAATAGACCCGAAAGATTAGAAACTAAAGTAGACATATGATAATTAAAATAATAATACAATATAAAACAAATAGAAATTTTTGAAAAAAAAAATATATTTTTAGTAGATTTAAAAAGATTTGAACCGTAGCGATGAGTACAACTGCTATATCCCCTTTTCTTGATTTGAACTATACTTATGTATATTATCTGTTTGCCAGCTATTCCATAACAAATTACTGTTTATCTAATACAATACAAAATTGATCGTGTAAAGTATAAACAAAGGTTTGGTGTTCCATGCCCGTGCGTAATTCCAATGACGTCCGACATTGTCGTTCCATGTCGAAGAAATAATTTGATCTTGCTTGAATCAGATAATATAATTAATCTTTATTGGATCACACCTGAATCAGTCCTAAATTTAACAGGCAGCGAGATGCCTCCGATCTAAGTATGAATTCGAAATTTCAAGTCTCTAAACCGTATGGGGCCTGAGAAATCGCTGCGGAGTCCATCGATACAAGAACCGAAAGTAATAAAACTATTTAGAAAAGTTGAGTCACAACTAAAATTTAGAACCCCTTCATGAATCCGTGTTTATAAATATACAGTGTGTCCCAGATTGGTGCTGCATGTATTACTATCTATTATAAGAGCTACAAAATCCGTCAAATGGGCAATGTTTCTCAGGATCCTATTACCATTTTAGAACTG
The DNA here is from genome assembly GCA_958507055.1 of Crioceris asparagi. Taxonomy (NCBI): domain Eukaryota; kingdom Metazoa; phylum Arthropoda; class Insecta; order Coleoptera; family Chrysomelidae; genus Crioceris; species Crioceris asparagi. The sequence continues at coordinate 6,086,919 of OY293830.1, read as the reverse complement.
CTATTACATTTTGCCAATTGTTTTTGGTTTTTGAGTAAATCGTGAAGGACCAGAATGGTCAGTATTTGACAGTCCCCCGTATAGAAAGAAAGGATCGAAAGTAATAAAAACTATTTAAGTACAAGCATATTTTCAGTAATGAAAGTACCTAAAGTTTCGTACATTTACATTAACGTAGAGCATAGTAAATTAAATGATTGTGAAAGATAAATCACGATTTTTACAGAAATAAATAAATACCTTCATTTTCGTAAATAAAGAAGTCATGCTTTGGAGCATGTTTTATTTTTATCATATTTCCTCATATTATTCAGTAATTATTTTCTTTCAAAAAACTCTATTTGGTATTGAAAAAGTGCAAGATAGAGCTGGGATTCGAACTCACATTCCTAGGATTCACAGCAAACTGCTCAACTGCAGTGCCAAAAAACTGTCATTTTCAAAGACGCATCGAAAAATAGAAATACTTTGGATGAATAATCATAATCCATGAACAAGCATTCAATTTAATTTCGATACTTTGTTTGATTGAGTTGTGTTCATATCATAAGTATCATTTTTTGATGATATACACTGCCGAGAATAAAATTAGGGTCACCCAATATTTTACATTTATTTGAGACATTTGTAAACTTTTTGGTTTGTTCTGCGGTTGCAGTGTTGTTTACTAACTTTATGTTACAATTTTGTCGTGATTGCTTAAATAAAAAAAACCTTTTGTTTCGATAAGCATTTGACAAAAAAAGTGTTTTCTGTTTCGAATAGCATTTGACAAAAAGGTTTCCCCACTCAAATCCCTAAAAACCATTATCAGCCTATCCATGGTTTCCATGGTTTAATTGGGTAGTGTTGACATTCAAGTAGTGGTGACATTGCAAGTGCACTGAAATAGTCATAAGTCCTGTTGTGGCGGCTATTGAAGATGGGCGCGGTCAGCGCGAAACTGCGAGAACCTTTAGAGTAAGTCTACAAAGAGTATTTCAGAGGTACGAAGAGACTGCTCTGCTCACTCGAAGACCTGGTTCAGGACGAAGAAGTACTACAACAGCTAGAGATGACGGCTTTCTCGTGTCTAATGCTTTGAGAAGCCGAACGCAGTTTCCCTTCGAAATTATCTGCAAGACGTGAGAAATGTAAACATAAGCGAGTGGACAGTTAGGAGGCGACTTCATGCTGTTGGATTATCTTCTCGGACTAGGGCTACTGGACCGCCACTTTCCCGTGCAAGGTTAAATTTTGTACGAGAACACTTGGCTTGGACAATAGAGGATTAGAGTCGCGTGTTGTTTTTCGATGAATCGCGATTTTGTCTTTAGGGATCAGACAGACGTGTAAGAGTATGGCGACGACAAGGCGAGAGATATGCTCAAGCTTGTATTGCCGAGTGACTTCCATTTGGTGAAGGCTCAGTTATGTCATGGGGAGGCATATCTTTTGAAGTTCGCACGGAGTTAGTCTTTATACAAAATAGGACTTTGACTACACATAGGTACATCAGAGAGGTTCTGGAAGACCATGTTGTACCGTTTATGGTTATTTTTGGAAACGATTCAATTTTTATGCATGATAATGCACGGCCTCACTACTGCTTATTTTGACGAGGTCCAAAATACGCGATTTCTTTGGCCTGCTCGAAGTCCAGATTTAAATTCCATCGAACATGTTTGGGATGAGATGGGAAAACGTTTAAGAAGACATGTGCCGGCCCCCAGAAATTCTAGGGAGCTTCGCAACATACTGGTACAAGAATGGGAGAATCTTCCGCTGGATGTGATTCAGAATCTGATCAAAAGCATGCCTCGTCGTTTGCAAGCTGTTATCACGGCCAGAGGAGGGAATACTCGTTACTGAGTACTACATGTACTAAAGATCATTTTATTTATTCCCCCACCAAGATAATGCCATCAATTAAATCAGCAAACGCTACCTAGTTGCAAAACATGTCAGGCGACAGTGTTCTCTGATGCATTTAAAACCTATGTCTCTTCTCACATTTATTAGTTAAAAATAAGGAATCAAACTATTATGCTTGAGTCATTAGAAACTAATAAACGTTATCATTTGTGTAACGAATTTAATACCGTACTAACTTTTTATTATGAACATAGCTAAATAGGAATAACGATTTATTTAACATTTTGATTCATCAACATTTTGCATGTTCCGAAAAATAACTACAAATATGAGTGGCGCGATAGTACTTTGGTACCATGACTCAAATTCCACCTTGAACTTAAAAATAACTTACTACGTTCTCTTGGATCGTTCATGCCAAAATTTATCCCAGAATGCACTCCTCGGCTTGATGCGCAGCACGGAAGTGGACAGCGTCCTTGGAAGCGACGACTGTCTGCCACCATTGTTCTCCTCTTGACCACCCTGTGGGGATGCCATAAGCAATGAGGGACTGGAGCAGTTGCCAATGGAAGCACGCGTCAACGAGTTGCGCTGCGACGGTGGTACGCGCACAACCGGAGAAGTGGGGGAATGCAATGACGTCGTTGTGGTGGGGAGGGAAGTTGGCGATGGGAGTGGGGATGGGGAAGGAATGGTAACAGGGAGGGGGGATGGTGGAGAAGATGAAGAAGAAGAAGAAGAATTGGAAGAGATGGTTAGGGTAAGTGGAGAGACAGGTGATGGCTCCGGTGAGGCCACTTTGATTTTTTGCTTGGTCAACGCATTATATTATGAATGTTTAAAATAATATTGTGTAGGACATAATATTTTATTGAGTCAGGTCAGGTAATCCAACTCATCTTTTTAGTCTGATATCACGAATAAATGACACTACATCACTATTTTCTTTATATGTAACCGCACTTGAAAGTTTATTAATTCCATTCAATATAAAGCTTGGTATTGAAAAACAAAACAAAGAATTAGAATATCGCAATAATATCTGGTAAAATTTTAAGTCTTGTAACTGATTTTTAGTATGTACAGTTTGTTTCACGAATGATGGGGTCTGCCTTGAAATCACGAGAAATGCATCAATTCAGTCGAAGGGAGTAAATCAGTGGTGTGACGGTTTTAAGAAAAGATCTGGTATTAGAATCTTTTGCTTGAGTTATAAAACAGATTTATTTATCTGAATTATCTGAAATGTCACTGTGACTTAGTGACGCCTATGAAATAAAGATTGGAATATGGTATAAAGCTTGAAATGTTGACGTCGTACCTTAGATCGACAAACATAGTAGAAAATTTCATTATAATGAGATGCGATGAGAATATAGTGATGTACATATTTCGTGAATGATTGCAGGTAATAGCCATCATTCGTAAAACAAACTATACAATTTTCATATTTTTTGAACAAATGATGGATAAAATTTAATCTTGCACATACAGTCTTTGGTTGAGTGCTATCGTCTTAGTTATCAGATATGCAGAAGAAACTTGAAGATTTTTGTATAACCCTAATTTTAAAACAACCTGTGGAGTAACTTGGCTAAATTCTTTTAAAATACCAATTTTGTTTAAAAGCATTCCTTTCCTAAAATTATTTTGTTTCGTTTAAGTCCTTAGGTGCATTTTTCCATTTCTTAGACCGTATTGAAGTGGTCACCAAAAATTTACTTAAATAAATGTTATTGCTCTTTGATGAGATGGATTTCTGCGTTGCTGCCTCAATGACAGTTTGACAGTAGACAGATGACAGATGTAGAGAAGATAAATTGATCAAATTTAATGACTGATTATTGAAACTTACATATAAGGGAAAAGTAAGAAAATTTCATATTGTAGACTAACTCAACTATAACTTAACTAATCTAATAAAACATACATTTTACGAATTTAGTTTAATGTTTTATATTACCAACTTCGGCTCTTACAGCTCAAGTTCAATAAGAGTACAAATAGTACGTAGATACCTCGTCGGGATATTAATATTTCTTAAGGCAAAAGCTGTTGGTGAAAAGATCAAAAAAATTAAATATATGAAAGAGACGCTTCAGAATGTTTCAAAAATAGGGTTATATAACAGACTTTTAGTTATCCATGTATAACAACTAAAACGATAGCATTCAACTGTATTTGCGAGTTGAAATTTGTCATTTTATCTAGTACTAACTGTTTGAAAAATATGACAACTGGACTGGAAATAAAAAATTATGAGACTTCAGGTTTTAACCAATATAAAAGTATTGTCCTTGAGTGTATTTATTACTGATTGATTTCTTTCCAATTATGTAGGAACATTTAACAAATCGGTAAAGTGCGAATCGGGCGGGCGAGAATAGAGTTCTGTACAAAGAATTTTTGCATGGGTTTTCCTGAAAATTTTGCATGAAAATTATTTTCAAAATGAAAGGAATACTAATTAGAAATATGTATTCAGGTAGAGGGTAAATTTTCTTTTATTTCCCTTAAAATATCTTCTGTACCATTAGTTTTTCTTTTTTTAATAACAATATTTAAATTACCCATATCGAGTTCCTTCATTTGATATGTCACAAAATCCACTTGAAGAAAATCTTTCTTGCGATGATCTAATTTGCACAAAAATGAAAACAGTATTACTGTTTGCAATACAATAACTGAAAATGGTATTAATTTCCAAAAGATGGACACGGGATTACCTACCATACCAGAAATATGTTTACAACTACATGTTGAGTATTTAAATAAATATTTTCTTACAAAAAATTGAACCTACGTTATTTGTTGGTGCACCGAAAAATACAAAATAATATTAAATACTGGTACTGGTAATTTTGAAGTTGTGTAATTGTACTTAAATAGAAGATTATTTTGTTGGTCCATTTTTTTATAAGAAATATTTATTTCACACTTTTGAGTGTAACATTATAGTCATGAAAAGCGTTAAACGTTCACTAATACCCAAGAATATAGGACTTATTTCATTACCCACATAATTTTTTTGCTTGTAGTTGTTATTATTCAAAGATCTCGAAACATCCCGGAATAAATACGCATATTTCAGATTTTACCACTGCACTCGAAAACCGTAACTATATGGAAAAAAATCAATTTAAATGTTGCTATAAATAATCTGGCCTTTAATTTGGAAGTTTAAGATTTTTAATTTTCTAAAGAATTTGCCCCCTCCACATAGCAGAAAAACACATATTTCAGATTTTAATATTGCTATAAGTCGAAAACCGTAGCTCTTTTGAAAAAATGTTCGATTTAAACATTCCGGATATTGTCTTATCTTTAATTCTGCCGTCTCAGATTTTCGATTTTCGATAAAAATTGCCTCCTCCAACACCTTCGGGAGCGGTTTTTAGAGAGAAGGAGAAGTATTCAGCACGCGCACAAACCGAAGAGGCAGACAGACAAATTATTTACCTTCTACCTCCAGTTTTTGCAATGGTTGGGATGGATATCCCCCCATCAAAAATACCCTGGGTAACGTTTGGAAGTAAATACATTCAAATTGGTAACAAAGTAACATCAATCAAAGTTTCCAAAAAAGTGTTCGTTATATTGGTCCTAAAAACAAAATGAAATATTTAAGAGTATTCAACATTCACTGATTGAGATAGTCGGAAACTAACATGAAAACAATTATTATTGAGAATTTGGCAAAGAAATAAATGTAAATCTATTAAAAAAATACTCCAAATAATCTGGAAAATTTCAAATAAACTGTTTCAGACAGCTTTGAATCGAGGGTTAGCTGAGATCGATCCGGATCATGTCACAGATTAAACTCCTAATTGTCGGTGAAGGTTCTGAATTATATATACAAAATTTACTGGAAAGTTTCTTTAGTTTGTAACTAGTTGGAGGAGCATAGTGAGTCTGCAGTGACAGCAACGATAATCAAGCAAAAAAGCTCCAAGAACAAACATCTGCAATTTAACATGGCCGAAGATTATCCAACTACTAATCGACGTAGTAGCTAAAATATAAAGATGAATGGATTGTATAATCAATCCACGGTAAATTTACCATCAACATTCAAGAATTTAAACTGAGTGGCAACAATATTCAAGTCTGTTAACTGGTAGAGACAAACTTTTTGATTGATTTACATGTTGTTGTTGAAAGATTGAGAAATTTTTCGTACGGATGAACTGAGTTCCACAAGAAAAATCATATATATATATATATATATATATATATATGTTGATAACCGTTTCGCCAGATTATTTGATAATTTGCAAATTGAGAGGTTCATTTATTATTGAAATGGGTAAATTAATCTACTACTACATAATCGATGATATTTGAATTTACATTCAAAGCAGTTTATTAAAGAAGGACACAGCTACGATCTGTGTACTACTTTGATTGAAATTCAATGGAGGTAAGATGATGAAAGCTTGCTACGGAAATCCGTTTCGATTTAATTAAACCGCCGAATACTATTCGAAGTTCTATTTGAACGTAGGACCAGATTATCAAAAATCAGATTCTTTGATGAGCTATAAGATTATTGATCAAGCATCTGAAAGGACTAAGTATAGATGTAATAAACTGACTCAAGCAAATAGAAATGTTGAGGTATGATTATGTAGAAGTATATGATGTGAGGGAATATGGAAAGTCAAAATGAGCATAAGAGAAAACAACAATCAATATTTATGTCCATAAGTATCAAAATAACATTATGTTCATGGCTATAATACAATTTTAAATCGCAACACCATTATAGATTTCATATTGGAACTATGTAATTCAACTATCGAATTATGCATAAAATTTATCCACTGGCTGGAAGTAATAATATTGTGTTTTATCATGTACATACATGTATTATTAATAACAATGTGAATGGTGAATGATGAGGATTAAATGTTTCATTTTAATTACAATTATTTAATAAAAGTTCATGTGATTTCGTAGCCACAGTATAAAACAAAAAGACTTATAAGTGTTTTAAATCCGAATCATCGAAAAATCCAACTAACTTCATTAGATCGCTGCGGAAATACGCTTGAATATTTTAGTTGTTACCATTTTAACACAGATTTTAGTCGAAAACCGTAACTCTAAGGGAAAAATGTTCAGTATAAATGTTGCTACAAATAATTATGTCTTTCATGTACTGCAAACAGATTTTCAATTTTCGACAGAAATCGCCCTCTCCACATAGCGAAAATAGGTATATTTGAGAATTTAAAATGTCTCTATGTCGAAAACCGTTACTCTTTTGAAAAAATGTTCCATTTAAACGTTTCCGGATATTGTCCTATCTGTAATTATATCAACGCAGATTTTCAATTTTCGACAAAATTTGCACCCTCCACCCCCTTCGGGGGCGGTTTTCGGAGGGAATGAGATGTCGGATTCCCGTTTTTTATGAATATGGGACCATTTCTCAAGCCTCCTCTTTCAAATGAATCAAAAATCATCAAAATCGGAGTACGTTTACTATATGAAAGGCGCGCACAAACGAAAAAAAAAAAAAATTAAAGCACACAGTCGAATTGTATACCTCCTCCTTTTGGGAAGTCGGTCAATAAAATGAATCAAATTCAAAAATTCTAGCTGATATTTAACTCAATGGCAAATACAGCAAGCATCATTACTCGATATGTCAAAGTCAAAGAGATTTTATACAAAGTCACAGAAAAGATTATATTCAGGTTCCACCCCTTGTAAACCTTTGTTATCCCAGTCAGAGACAAAGTTATCGAAAACTACGATTGATCCCAGTTAAAGGTGGCAATCTTATCTGCATATAATAGCAGATATTTAAAAAATATTTGTACGAAAGCGCAAAGTAATTAAAAAACGCCCGTAAATTTAATCCCCATTTTTGACCGACGAACCCCAAACGGAGCAGGTATACAATTCGACTGTGTGCTTTTTTTTATTTGGTTTGTGCGCGCCTTTCATATAGTAATCGTACTATGATTTTGATGATTTTTGATTCATTTGAAAGAGGAGGCTTGAGAAATGGTCCCATATTCATAAAAACGGGAATCCGACAACTCGTTCCCTGCGAAAACCGCCCCCGAAGGGGGTGGAGGGGCAAATTTTCTCGAAAATTGAAAATCTGCAGTGGTATAATTAAAGATAAGACAATATCCGGAAACGTTTAAACTGAACATTTTTTCAAAAGAGTAACGGTTTTCGAGATAGAGCCATTTTAAATTCTCAAATATACCTTTTTTCGCTATGTGGACAGGGCGATTTCTGTCGAAAATTGAAAATCTGGTTGCAGTACATGAAAGACATAATTATTTGTAGCAACATTTATACTGAACATTTTATCGTTAGAGTTACGGTTTTCGAGTTAAAACGATGTTAAAATGGTAACAACTGAATTGCCTAAGCGTATTTCCGCAGCGATGTTTTGAGATCTCAATAATAACAACTACAGGCAAAGAATATACGTGGGTAATAGAATAAGTACTATCTTCATTGGTATTAGTGAATGTTTAACGATTTTCGTCACTAATGTTACACTCAAAAGTGTGAAATAAATATTTTTTACAAAAAATTGGACCGACTTTATCAGTAAGTGCACTGAAAAGTTTAAAATAATATTAATTCTATTGGAGTTGATACTAGTGAAGTTGGTGCCAAAAGTTATCAATCTACCTGCAACTGCACAACTTCAAAAGTAACAGTCCCAATAGAATTAATATTGTTTAAACTTTTCGGTGCACTTACTGATATCGTCGGTCCAATTTTTTGTAAAAAATATTTTTTCGTTCCTTGTTGTAAATTCGGTTCATTTGTTTTATTCAGCAAAAAATGATTAGAGCTCCAGGATAGAGATTCATCTTAGATTGATAGAAATGCAGATTAAAAATAAAATAAAAAACTAGTTCTCACTCAATCAAGAGGTATATAAAGTTATCAAAATTCGACGAAACATTCCCCGGCTAACAAATGTTTTGATAAAAAATATAAACGAGGTCAGCATATTCCTGCTATTCATTAATTTTCACTGATATACAATGCCTTCTACCTCTTCATTTGTGGAAACCACTCCAGAGATAATTGCATAAAATAATATCAAATGAAATGTTTTTTTTAGAATGTGACTGTTTCACTAGCTCAATTTCGAATTGTGTATATGATGAAACGGCATTTTCTCCTCTGAAATTGTTTTCCCTTACTGTTCTTCCTACAAATATATTCATTCAGAATTTGTGCATTAAAACTACCACGGCGTAGCGTAGCTAATCTTTCTTTCATTTTATTCGAAGAACTAATTTAAATATCCAAGCTCGTTGGTTGAGAGATTATGTTGAAATACAAATTTAGATATATACTGTGAATATTCCATAAGTAAGTTATGACCTTGAGACTTTTTTAATTACTATTTAAGAACTAATTAATGAAGAGCAAGAGGCACTCAAATAATAGCATATGCTGACGATGTTGTTATTGTGAGAAAACAAAGAATACTATTAGAAAAAGTCATTGAAGAATTGGAAAATGAAGGAAAAAACGCTGGACTTGTTATTAACAAAGAAAATAGCAAAATAATGATAATAGGACAGGAACAGAATGAAAGAAAAGGAAAAATAGGGAACAATGAATATGAACAAGTAAAAAGATTCAAATACCTATGATGCACAAAAACAAATACAAATGAAAGTAGGATGGAAATTGAAGAAAAAATACAATCTGCGAACAGAGCCTTATATGCCATTAGAAACTAGTAATGATGAACGCAGCAGAAACTATGGCACTATCACAGAAAGACCAGCTAAGTTGCAGTACAGTAAAATCTATATTAGGCCAGAGGAATAATGCCCGTATAAATATAAGAATCAGAAAAGAGATAGAAGAGACATTGGAAGGAGAAAATATAGTGACAACCATAAAAGCTGCAAGAATAAAATGGCTAGGTCATGTATGGAGAGCTGGGCTAAACAGTGCTACATGGGAAATGACAACCGGAAGCAAAAAAGAAGAGAGGAATACTGAAACCGAGGTAGCTGAGTTGAAAGAACATTTAGAAGCATGCGACTAGAAAGGTGCAAACAAGTAGCCAGCAACAGTTCCGGTCCTGCCAAAAGTACCTAAGCATTTTTCAGAGTGCACTTATTTACGTTGCTTGTCCTTCTGGTAGGTCTTGAAGTCTAGTAATAGGCAATGACGAGACTGCTGTATTAGGGACAGAAAATGGCAATGAAATTAAATTTATTGCAAAAAGTCACAGGTAAGGAAATTATATTTGACATACAAGGTCCCAATTTTAAAATCCACTTTTTTGTTGCAAAATCAACAAATCAAACAGTTTCAAATAGTGTTTCAAAGAAGAAAACGGAAAGAACTCGAAAGCACCGGCGTTAAAACCACGTAATGTAAATACTATCCTGCTATCATCTTCATCTAGTAAGAAAATGCCAGGAACAATGAAAACAAACAACGCCCCTTCTGCATCCGGTATTGCAGCATTTAAACTCTACAAAAACTAATTCTACTGAAACTAACTTTACTATAACTAACTCTACTACAACAAAATCCGGCGTGCATGCTCTGTATTCATCTTCATCTTCATTTTCACTTTCATTATATTATTTTTATTATTATATTAAGTATTTTTCTTTATATTATTTTTATTATAAAGTAACCTCTGTCCATGAATATTTTCCGGAAGAAAAATACGTCCTGCCGGAGGACAGTTGCTTGAAAATCTTTCGTACTGCGAGCAGAACCAAAGCGCCGTGTCCAAACTGTCCTTTCGGAAGAGGCTTCCAGCAGGACAAGTGCTTGGACGTTCTATCATTAATTGTGATTTTGTGATAATTTTATCAATATCTGCTCTATCAAGTCCAAACTGAATATATTAATTTTTACAGGATTTTGTGAATAGCTTATCAAACATTCGCCTGAAAGACCAAATAATAGAATTGACGTTGCTAGACAGTGAACTGAAAAGCATTCACTGTAATTTTTTTTGATAGCTTGATATAAATAAACTTTGCACATTTTATTCACTGCCAACTTTAAGATTTTATACAGTTTTACAATAAACCAGCTCAGACCAGCTTAAGATGAGTTTTTTTTATTGAGCCTTTTAGTTGCATTTTCAATGCAATAAATAGATTTAAAACTTTTTCAACTTTATAACAAACCGAAGGTGGCATCTATCTACAATTCAATTTAGCAATACAGACAATGCTTTTATTTCTCATAACATCTAATTTACATTTATGAAATGGAAATGGTGAAAAATATCTCATTCAGAGGTAGAAATAAGCTCTTTTTAACAAAATACAAAATAACGAAAAGCGACATTGAATACGAGTTTTGAATTAGAGCCAACATTCATTTATATTCGTCGACTGAACGAGAATTTTACAACTGCAGGCGAAGCACAAATTAGAAACAACGATAAATAACTCGCTATCCCTTGCTATTAGACTACAAAAAAGGGTTTTAAAATACCTGATTCACCTGTATAACTCAATGAACATGCGTCTTTATTTAGTAGCAAGTACGTTGATGAAATTTGTAGAAAAAATTGGAAATGAATTAAATTGAAAGCATTGAAAAATCTTAGAGGGAAACGAGGCCAATTAACTAATTAGATGGTACTCTTTATGGGTGTATTTGTAAATATTTCATATGGGCTTAACGAAATAACAAAAAATGTTTTAAATTAAACCAAATTAGGTACCCTCTTTAAATAATTTGATTTGAACGAGGATATTTTTTTATTACATTAGGACTAGAGAACTGCCAGCTTTGTATGGGTAGGACTAAAATGATTATCGTGAGTCAAACTCTTTCAAGGTAGACAAACATATGCTATCGCGGACTTTTTTCTGAAATATTAAAGAGGAACTAATCCATCATAATAATTTTTGTCAATCTAAATCACAAATATGTCGCTTATTCCTGTAATATGAAAATGAATGAAATCTGAGTAGATTTTCTTTCTAAAATCCATAAATAGATTCTTTTCTTAGCCATAGTCACTAGACTAAAGTAATAAATAACTTATAGGTTTTATCGATGATTCTTGTATCAAGATCTCTAACTTTCGATGCTAAACTTGTTTCAGGGTGCGTTTTGGAATATTAAGCTTATTGTTAAACTCCTAGAAACCTAGCCCTCGAAAGTTTTAAATTGAAACTTTATATCGTGTTTCTCGAGTATTGCGCTTTCAAAGTATTTTTTCTAATATTTGGCAAGGTATTAAAGTGTTACGGAACTGGAAAAATCAATACATACTCAAAAAGTTCAGGCAGCAGCTGAAATATATTAGATCTTACCACGTTATCAAAAACTTGATTTTCCTCTATGTTCAGCAGAAATTTCGATTTCGATTTCAATTTCCTGATTGGCTGGAGGCTTGAAACGTTAAAACCAACTAATTATTAACTCGTATTCTTATTTGTCTCAACGATAACAGATTTTGCAATCAATTTTAAACAAACTTCCCAATTAGTTAGGGACTTGGAATCTCCGAACACGGCCTCATGTAGGATGTCAATGTAATAACCACCTGCTTTCCAGTCTGTCTGTGTCTCTGTTCGGTACAAAATTTTCAATCGATTTCAAACTCACTTTCCAATGAGCTAGACAATTTATACTTCAAACACAGGTCAGAATAACAGTAAAATTTATAATTAATGAAATAAAAAGTTTTTTTATTATACAACGTTATTGAAAGGCAATGCAAAGTTTAAAATGACAAAATGTCACCGATTTTATTTCAACTTTATTCTATATTTGTTCCGAAATCACAATGCCTATTGTGGAATTATAATTTTATTTCAATCAGTATTTGAAATGAATTTATCTATTTTAATAACATCCGAAACACAACACGTAGAAATTATTTAATATTGTACTATTACGGAAATTTGAACAAAATTTTACAAGCAGATTTTATTATAATAAAGTTATGAAAAAAAACTAGCACCTACTTTATTAGTTGGTGCGCAAAGAGATACCAAATAATATTAACTAATTAACCCATGCGAATATGTCCCACGTCCTCGTAGTTGGTAAATGGGGATCCAGCTAACTAAATTTTCATTCATGTTAGTTGAGCAGATTGCCATTATTTCAACGGAAATAATAATTTTAACAAATGCTTTTACATTTCATCATTAGCGGGGAATGAAATTTTCAAAATGACGCCTCAATCATTAATTTTCATAAAGTATTTAGGCAGTTATGGCGTGTTGACACAAAAATCAAGTTCGAGAAATAGTATTCATAAGAAGAATGCTCACACCAACTTCAAAAGTATACCTCCTGCTTCTGAGAAATCAGTCAATAATAGTTAGGCCAGTGATTCTTTTTCTGCAACATCCAAATTGCTCCGAGTTTTGTAAGGGATGAAATAATAACAATCAATTCTTCGGTATTATCATCGATTGAAATATACATATCCGACTTTTTATGAATTGAAGAGGTCGCGTTAAAAATTCCCTGAAGAAAATGTAGCGTTTTCAATTAACAAAGAAACAAGAACTGTCAAATAATATTCGACCTTTGCCATAGGTACGACGATATCACCATAAACATGAACTTTTTAAGTGATTGCTCAGCGAAAAGCAAACAGGAAATAAGTTAACTTCGACATAAAATAACGATCAAAACCAAGCGATTTATATGATTACCATATTTTTATATGTGACGAATTTTATTTCATTTATATAGATTTGACACATACAGGGTGAGTGTTTTTATCTGTAGGGGGGAGCTACGATGCCACAGACAGATGGGCAGGTAGGTACTTACGATAAACTCGACTAGTTAGAGAACAATCTAGATAGTTTTCAAACAGAACAAAAATTAAATCAGAATCCATCTATCCATTTGGTAGCTACGATGCTACTGATCTTCTCACAGATAAAACCCTCTATTTTTACTTTCTTATGATCCAAAAATCCTGTATTGGAATAATTAAATCAAACCAGTTTAGGATAAACAGTATTGAAGTATTTGTCTCCTCAAATAATGATATGACATTCAGAAATACCCTATAGACAAAATGTACCCGAAGTTCTACTTTTACGGAAATATAATTAATATTGGAAATTATTGGGCTTTGATTTTTTCTAAACAAATTGGGCTTTTTGACTACATGACTTTTGACGAAGGAAAGTAAGAAGGGAAAGAAAGATTGATTCTCGAGTGGATTAATATCCGCATTTTGGGGGGAAATGTCAGGCTAATTTGTTTTATATAGATCATTTGACCTTTCACGATCAACGCAAAGAAAAAATACGTGTTCAGTTAGTTGAATTTTCACTTTTCGCATCCAGGAAGACTCATTCCATTACAGGCATTAAGTAATACTATTGTGATTGATAAGTGGTCGTAATTCGATTGTAATTCATTAAGTCTGAACATTATTATAAATGATTATAGCTCTTTAAATATTGGATGTAACTTTTTGAATTTTGTCTAAGAAAATACGATAGAATTGAACCATGGAAAATTATTCGATATCTTTAATTAAACTACCTCAGATTTTCTATTTTCGAGAAAATTTGTCCCCTCCAACCCCTTCGGGGGCGGTTTTCGGAGGGAAGGAGATTTCGGATTTGCGTTTTTATGAATACAGGACCATTTCTCAAGCCTCCTCTTTCAAATGCATCAAGAATTATCAAAAATCATAATACGATTGCTATATAAAATGCGCGAAAAAAAAACAGATAGTCGAATTGTATACCTCCTCCGGGGTACGTCGGTCAATAATATATATCCCATCCTTCGTTAAGCCTTAAAAATACTTTAATAATTAGATACTTTATATTACCTTGATTTGCTCGTGTATGTATTTATCTAAATAATAAAGAAAGTTGTATTTTCTATCTGCTAAAAAAATTCTTCGTAGTTTATGTTACACCAAAAATTGGCAACGATTGTATTTCCCAAATTCAAAATTATTCAGTTTTTCAACAGTTTTTATCAATTAAATTGAATTTTTTTTATTCCTCCAGCCCAGTTAATCAACCAACTATAAAAACAATATTTTTAGCGTTGCTCCAGTTTTATTATCGAAGCATCACTCAAATCAACAAAAATCTATTTAATCAACTTCATTCAGTGTTACGCACCTACGCAGCTGGTAGGTAGGTACATGGAAATTATATTTGATATGTGCAAAATTTTGTTGAAATTTTCATGAATTAAAGTGCATATAAATAACATAGGAAATATAGGAAAAAGTATATAAAGTGTACGAGAGAGATAGGTGGATATGTCGGCAAACATTTATTCACTGCTGATGCATTCTGCGTAGTTTTTTTATTATTTGATTTGCAGTGATTGCATTTTCCAATTATGCAGGTATATACATATCTATATATAATATATCATTCAATTTTAATCTTTTATGAACTCATTGCAAATGAAAAACGCCAACGGTGGATAGTGAAAACCAAGATGGTTCTGAAAATACCATATTTGTTGCTCATTACATTGGGACATCATAACTTACATATCAACCAGAACGTTTGTTTTATATATGTTCTACCCAAACGATACGGCTATCATCCAGTTGAAGAATTTAGGTCGGGAATAACCACTTTTTTTAATTTTATTTGTTGGTCCTCAAAAAACACCCAGTATTCTCGAATTTTCAAAACCCGATTTTGAAAATTACGCAAAAAGCTGAAACAAACTGTACACTTTTTATTTACCCGTAAGCTTTTTCTCTTCTAAATGTCTGTTATCATGTCGAAGATTTCCCAGACATTCAGACAAGTTTTAAATTACACGCGAATACATTTAAGGTTTCCAACAGCAGAATTAAATAAAATCGTTTCAACATTGATATGTAAATCAATTGCTTTGCTAAATTCATTCCACAAATAACTTAGTAATATCATTTATTTAACAGTAATATCAAAGAAGATAGATACTACATAGAAGTGTACATCGTAAGTAAATTTGAGGCGCAAACCGAGTGAGCTTCGTTAACCAAGTGACGAGGGCGCTACCGTCGAAAATGAGTATTTTCTAGAATAATTCAACATTCGGCTATCAGGCGACCAGAAACGGCTTTAGGTAATTATGTATTCCTAGCGTCTTGCAACGGCAATCACCAGCCCGCTGCCCACTAGAACACATAAGTACCTAAAGCCGTTTCTGGTCGCCTGATAGCCGAATGTTGAATTATTCTAGAAAAAAAATACTCATTTTCGACGGTAGCGCCTTCGTCACTTGGTTAACGAAGCTCACTCGGTTTTCGCCTTAAATTTACTATACGATGTACACTTCTATGTAGTATCTATCTTCTTAGGTAATATTAAATAGGTGGAGAAACACTAGCGTATTCTTCAGGTAAACGACGAATGTAGACAACGAGAGCACAGAATGTTGTTATTTATTCTGTGGCGAAAGTTCAAAGAAGGTTGCAGAATGTTTGTGATTCGATGTAGAAAATTTTAAATATTATTTCTATCCAAATGCATAAAGGTTTAAATTCAATTAAAAAAGTATATGGTAAAATAACTTCGTTTCAGAGCTGTTTGTGCTCTTTGTGAAAAAATAAAGGGATGTTGCAATTCAGAAATCAAACTAAATACACATGATACTGGTTGAAACATAATTTGAATTAATTTTACTCTTGGAAACCAGTCATGTTTTAAAAAGTAATTAAAATCTTGTCCAAATGTTTTTTTTTATTGTGAAATATTCGACCTGCGAACCACCACTGAAACTCTCATCTTGCAGACAGTCTTTTGTACTTCTCTGAATAACGAAAAGTATAGTGAACAGTGAACAAGACACATTCCTGTTTATCACCTCTTCGAAATTCTATTTCATAGGATGTTGCGCGCTTTCTGACTCTATTTTCTTCAGTTTGATTCCATTACAGCTGAGTGATGATGCGCAGATCTCCCGCATCGATGACGGTAGATTTTAGAATCTTAGCGGACTCGATAGTCAATAAAGAGACCAAGTCTGTCAATGCAAGACCAAGACCCAAGACCAAGACCAATACTGTGATACAACACCAATACCAAGACTAACCTGGTCTTGCTGCAAGACTTGCGAGATTTGCAAGTATCTCGCAGTTCTGTAACCAAACAGCAAATTGGTAGGAAACAAATTTTTTGGTCAATGATTAGAGAAGAAACGCTGGTTAATTACCTAATTAATTTAACCGTTGAACTCCTTTATTATCGATCTTTATTTTACAAATTCAAAAGATGTTCTTGGGTGAAAAACGAGTTCTACAATTACCTGATTTCAAAAAAATGCTGGATCACTCTGTAGGTACAGTAATTTCAACCCAAGAAATATCTTCATTAATTAAACAAAACAATAAAAATGCCATTATATTGATAGGTAATTTGGTTCATAATAACGGTTAGCATTCGCATATATCTTCCTTTCATTTTAAAATAACCGAACAAGCTGAAATTGCGAAATAGTGTTTGCACTAACTCTGCAAACTTCAAATATCCTACATTTGAAATTCAAATGGAATCCGGCAATTTCAATCTATCTAGTCTGGTTATTCGTATAACAAATATTCATTGCTCTAGTTTCGATGAGATCCTATAGAGGGGTGAAAAGCATTGCACTTTTCTATTCTTGTTCTAATTTCTAAGATTTTAAACGGAAAATAAGCAACTCTTACAAATTTCACGAGAGTACTTTGGTAGAATTGCGATATAATGAAATAAAAGGAACCAAAGCGGCTGAAATTAAGCCTATAGCTAACAAAGGAAGAATCTGGATGAAATTACAGGAGCATAAAGTAAATGGTGTGAAATTAATTCGAGTTGGGACCAGATAGGAAGTAATAATTGAGACATGTGGTTTTGACGATCTTTTGATATCCTTGTAGGGTTACGAAATATAACCAATTTCATTTCGTCTAAATTGAATGATATGTATTATGGAATATATTATATATTTGGATAAATCTACCTACTGCCGCATTCGTAAATAGAGTGAGTCAGGTAGAAAAGGATATCAGATGTTGCTTCTATAAATGGAATTGGCTTATAATTTTACCTTACCATTTCGGCATACACTATAGGGCGTTTCAAACGGAGGAAGCACTATGGATTCTTAAGGAGCGCATCGTTGTCAACATGTTGTTATGCCGGTGGCTCGACAAACCATCAGTGCGGTAAACTATGAATTTCAAAATTATAAAGATACAGGTAAAACAACACTATGTGGCCTTTTCCCATCTAAGATACGCAGCATTTTCACTGTAGAACGTAGTATAGTGACATTGACACTGTTTTGATGTCCATTTTAGCACTAGTCAACATGTTGGGTTAGATTATGAAACAAGAACTAGGTAATTTAGTGACTCATGTCAGAGCTAACATAAATCAATTATTTCTCTAACTTAAAGCATAGACACGAATTATTTTCACGACTATAAACCGATACACATAAAGGGCTGGCCAACGTAAATTCACTTTATTTATTTAAAGTATTTACGTATATTATTAAGTAATTTTAGCTTGATGATACACTCCTTTGTCATAAAAGTTTTAATTATGTCAAATCTCGGATTGCTCAGTGACTGAATTATTTTTAAAATGAGGTCCAAAGAGTTTCATTCTAGTAACATTATTAATGTGTTATTAGTATGTTATTTTTGACCGAAGAACCAAAACGGAGGAGGAATAGAATTCCTTATTTTTATATTTTTCGGTTTATGCGCGCACTTTATATAGTACGTACTCTGATTTTGATGATTTTTGATTCATTTGAAAGGGAAGACTTGAGAAATGGTTCCATAATCATAAAAACTAAAATCGGAAATCTCATTGCCTCCGAAACCCACCTGGAAGGAACGTCGGTCCAATTTTTTTGTATAAAATATTTATTTCAATATGTTTAGCGAATAAGAAAAGTTCATTTGATCGCAATTAAATTATTTAAGCCTCAAGTCACTATGTTTTTTATTAGTAGTTAATTAAGACATAAAATAAGAAGATACTTAATAAAAGTTTGCAGACATCCAAATGAATTTAAATAAAAGAATCCAGGTCTTATATCAATTGAACAGAATTGTTTCACTCCAATTTTCTATTAAGGAAAACGTAAATTCCAAAACCACTCACGATAAACTGCGTATATTATTATGTCTAAAAAGACGGAAGCATCCCACAGAAAACAAAAGCGGAAGTCATCAATTTATTTATTGTACAGTATAAATTTATAAAGTGGACAAATTTCGTAGTTTACAACGTACCTAAAGGTAAATTACTTTGACATAAATAAATAAATCACCTCAAGTTATGTACAAGGAGTAGGTACAATGGCTCATGTTCAAAGTTTATTTTATGGCTTAGCGGTTATCAACACATATATCTATACCTATGTATAGACAAATAATCTGTTCGTATACGACTTTGTCTGGATTTGGATGCAGGGAGGATTTAAGGATTTACGATGGGTATGTGTGTGGGTTTTTTTTTTCTTCTTCCAATTTTGGGTGGGTGTTGACTGTCGTCAATTCGAGGATTTGTTTGTGTATATTGATTCTCTGCAAATCCTGTGGGGGAGTATTTTCCAATAGGAGAATTGTCTGTTAAAGTTACCTTTAGCCGGAAATGATGAGTGCAACTCTCCGCATTGAAGTCAGGAAAATAGAGTTTTGTATAGTAGAAAATCGATGGCATTGTCAATAAAAAATGAAAAGTTATAGTCTAGCATTTGGTACAAAGTTTTAGTAAAAAATATTTTCGTGGCAGATTGAACTTCCTTCAACTTTAACATTTAAATTATGAGCATCTGGGAAACTAACAGTGCAAAACAAATCAAAAATTGACAGTTAGTCTTGTTTTTTTTAAAATACTTATATGACTTCCCTGAGTGTTTCATTAGTCCTGAAAACTGATAACCGTCCAGTGATTTCAAAACATGGCACGATGAATCTTGCACATTCCAAGTGTTGAAACTCGTGACACAAAAGGTTTTCCAATAAGAATGATATGATCGTGTATTGATGTAGTAACCATGGTAATAAAGTTATATCTATTATTAGTTGTCATCTATGTTCAGTAAAGTCTAAGAATAGCTAAATATTCGCTCCAAGAACGTTTGGTTATTGTCCAAAAATTTTACGAAAATGGTCGTTCTTCTGTGAATAATTTTCGCGCACTTCCCGAAATCTTTGGTCTAAATAATTGCCCTTCTATCATAGCCATTACTCGCATCGTTGAGAAATTTGAAAGTAATTTTAGTCTTCACGATGTAAAAACACCAGTAAGACGTCGACATGCCGGAACTGTTAAGAATATTGCTGCTGTAAGAGCTTGTTTTGCAGAAGATCAAAATTTATCAATTTCTCGTTGTGTTCAAGAGTTTGGACCTAAAACAAAAACAATAACTTGGCGAATTTTGCACACAAATTTCAATTTACACCCGTATAAGATTGTTTTGACCCAAAAACACTAGACCATCGTCGGCGCCGCGAATTTGCAGTTTGGAGTTTAGAACAATTTGAAAGGAATCGAAATTTTTCGGAAAAAAATTTTCATATCACATAAAGCTTATGGTTACGTCAATAAGCAAAATTGTCATTTTTGGAGTGAAAACAATCCACAACAGATTCACGAGAAGCCTTTGCATTTCCTGAAGGTAACTCTAAGGTGTGGTTTATGGCGTAGTGGTATCGTTGGATCTTTTTTTAGCAAAACGAGGTTGGATATTCAGTTACAGTGAATGGTGAATTCAACCATGAAGATGCTGACATTTTTTATGGCCAAAATTGTATGCAGTTGTTTTAAAAGATATGTGGTTCCAGCAAGACGATGCTACATGTCACACTGCCCATGAAACTGTCGCCATACTGAAAAAAAAGTTTGGAGAAAGGAAAATTTCAAGAAATTCAACTGTTGCCTAGCCACCTAGAAGCTGTGATTTGACTCCTTTAGATGATTTTTTGTGGGGTTCATGCAAACACTTGATGCTTTGAGATTGAACATTAAACGCCGCATTTGTGAGATTACGCACGATTTATTGCACAAGTCGTCGAAAATTGGATTCGTAGAATTCACTCATGTACATGAAATCGAGGTGGACATTTAAAGTTATCGATTTTACTTTAAGATAATATAAAAAGTGTGGTCATATTTGAAATCATTTCTATTTTATATCATTTTAAAATCACATCGTTCTTATTGGAAAACATTTTTGGTTTTATAAAAAACTTGCCTCCACCTCTTTTGGATGTGGTTTTTGGGAGATCGGACATATTGGGCAAATAACGGGACCAACTATCAATACTGCTCTTCCCAATGAAAAAAGAATCATAGAATCGGTGCACGGTTATTATGGCGCCAGCAAAACCTACATAAAAAATGTCGTAAGTACAAGTAGAATTCATGATATGTCATCCTACAGAGGAAAAAATAGAGAATACAATGATAATATATAAGAAACATTTCAAATGTAGAAATTCTCAAGTAAACAAGATTTTCACCTTTAAACTATCTACTCCAAATAAAAGACAATACTCAAAGTCAAAAATGAAATATTTTTCACTACCTACAATGAGACAATATTGAAAGAGCAAAATCGAATGCTTTAACATTGGAGAAAATGTATTTATTGAACCATTCAAAATGCTGCAGATGTTACAATATTACGAAGTGAGAAGAGCAAGGAAGGAGCACGTTCAGACAATTCATTTTAGCGACGTTTCGTCACGGAAGCAATAATACAACAAGTTCATTCATGGGTAGTAGATATACACCGTTTTCTTGTTTGAAATTTACGAGGGAATTTGCAAAGCTGTAGATAGTAACTACGTACTACTTCTCTGGAACAACACTTTGTTGATCATAAAACTGCCTTGTGAATAACAAGCAAACGAGTGTATTTCCATTGAACTTTACATGGATATGAAGAGAATCGGAAACATTCTGGTCCTCACCTAGGCCACAGGACATTTAAAAGCGGATCAGTGATCGATCATGGAATTGTTCAGCTTTAAATCAATATTCCTTCAGAAAACATAAATCTGATAATAGCTTTTTATCAGCAATTTAAAATTTGAATATTTAAGCAGTGTACTCAAAAAAATGGGTATTGTTAAAAAACGTTTGTGTGTATCGTGGGAGATCCGACTGAGGTGACACCTCTTCTGTATGAAATTTGATTAAAAAATGGAAAATGCTTCTACAAAATGGAAGTAAACAGCATTAAACAGGGAGTACAGCCCTGAGATGTCCCTCACCTATTGAGTGTCTCTTAGAATAAGAAATAAATGATGAAACATCAATCAATATAAAAACAGTTAACTTAGTGAAAGTAATCTAATTGGAAACATTGAATAAATTCACGAGTTCGACCTCCAGTTATTTTTTACTTGATTATCAAGGAAGTGAAGCCTATCGAAACCGATTATAAAATAAGTATTATATGAGAAGCGAAGAAATAAGACAACAAGACTTCCGATTTCATTAACGTGAAATGTGATTCTCAGGTAGGTTATACAAAAAAGATGATTTATTTAAAATATATATCGTGAATATTGATTAATGCTACTCTGGAGGAAGATAACATGGAAAGGAATTAGTGAAGGAACGCGGTATAGTGAGGTTACGTAGTGGAAATGAGATCGATCTTTCAGCATGTTTATGCTACAGTCATTTGAGAATGAGTATAAACAATAACAGGCGTATTCATAATCGAAACTTAGTACGCTACTAAATTAATCGAGGACGTTTAAATTTATGACTACCAGAACATTCAATCCACGATCGTAAATGCGAAGACTGTGCTGCAATCAAGAATATATAAAGGGAGGATGACTAACTCCGTATCCTGTTCTATAAGCAGAAGTGGCTGAAATAACGTCCCGTGATAAGTTGTCAATTTGATATGTTGCGCAGTATTTCACTGAGAGTCTATTGTTGTATTTAAGCTTACTTCGCCCATACTACATAAGGATGCGCAGCGTGATTTTGCGCAACATACCGAAATGACATACGATAACCCAATGTTTTTTGTGCTACTCCCACTACTCGTGTTAGTCGTCCTACATATATTTGTTCATGGCTGCAATCTAACTAACCTAACCTTAAATTAGGTTTATGACTCTTATGTAAGTGTTATGCTAGGATGTTGATTTGTTTTTATTTTAATATGGTACTAGCTAGGACCGAACTAAGATTGGATTATGAATACGGCTGTTAGTGTTTTTGGATGAGCTATTAAATCAGCAAACGGTCGACTACAGTAGTAATCATCACACATAATAAATTAAAATTTACGCCACTTATATTGGAAGATTGTTTAATTTCATAAAAATTTCACCTTAGAAAAGCTGCACTAAATATTGAGAATAATTGTAATTTTTTCATCATTAGATCATTCATGTCCATGTTATGTTGATCTGCTGTCGTCAGAAATAGTTTTAGATTCTATTACAAGCGATGTTTTAGATACAAAAGTTTTGCTGACATCTGCAGCAATTTATCTGATTCATTGTATAACCGAGTATAACTAAGACAGGTGATCAGTTGATTCTAATAAGTTCCTATTTTAAGATGTCCATTTGTGACATAAGACCATTTAAATAAACGACAGTTGTTCTAAG
The DNA here is from genome assembly GCA_958507055.1 of Crioceris asparagi. Classification (NCBI taxonomy): domain Eukaryota; kingdom Metazoa; phylum Arthropoda; class Insecta; order Coleoptera; family Chrysomelidae; genus Crioceris; species Crioceris asparagi. Next base: position 6,063,482 of record OY293830.1, on the reverse strand, counting down.
AAGATTAGATATTGATGAAAAGTTACGTAAAACAGCTTCATAATTTGTGAGTAGGTACTTACTAGAAAATGGAGCTTTATAATTTCAGTTTATTGATAAATATAACGGATAAGTTTCAGTGTAAGGTATATAAATACTGATAACAATAGAAAAATCATAATTTTCAAAGCACATTTGAATTTGTAAATCAACTACCTTAAGGAGAAATAAACTGAAAACACTTCTTCGTGAATGTTGACCTTGCGATTGCCGAGAATCGAAACCGCTTCAGCTGTAGGATTTCTAAGAAGGGCAACTAATAAGCTAACCACGACACCTAAATCACCATCAGGGCATCTGATTATTAAACTATCCATTCTATAATATAAAAATGAATCGCTGAATGTGTTGCTAAGCGCAAATCTAGAGAGCATCTGAGCCGATTTCGGTAATTCTTTTTTAGTTGTGTTCATTATAATCAGAAGAAGGTTCTTATGAACGAAAAAATTAAGAAAGTTGAGCGGAACATAAGAAAAATTTAAGAACATTTATGAGAACTTAAAGATAATATTAATTTTACATTCAGTACATACAGTTGTTTGACAACTCTCAGTTGTTTGAAATAACTGGCAGCAATTGACAGAACGTGCGTTGCAAATATCGTTTAACAAATAGATGGATCGGTTGATAAATAATAGTTTCATTTCAATTTATTATACAGTGAGTTTTTGAGAAGTGTTTATTCATCTCGGTGAGCTAAAATCAATCACACCTAATATTGAAAGAATGAAGCCCCTGGATTGTGTTGCGGGAGCGGTAAAATCAAATTGACGCCATTGGTACTGCCACCAGAGCCTCTGCATTCATTGGTTTACGGAAATGGGACAGATTCAATACTCATATACATATACAATAATTGTTTTCAATGGCACAATGGCGCAATAAAAGTTATTCAATACAATTTTATGCTAACTTTCAAGGTAACTATATTTTAAAAAAATTAACTTTTACTTCCACGTGCCTGAATACGTTGATAATTTTGAATTGAAATCATATATCAATTAAATTAGCGTTCAGTAGGTTTGTAGCCAGGTGAATAACCAAAAGCAGCCAGTCAAAAGTTGATGGGGGAATGGCAGTGCTGGCAAAGTATCTTGAAAGTCACATGGTGATACAATTTTTGCAAATTTATTTCATGGGCGATTCAGCAAAACAAGTCGATCGGCGTTATGCACACAAAAATCGGTGAACAGACCAAGTGGAGTGGAGCAATTTCAAATGTTTTTCCATCAGACAACGATTTTGTTGTATTATTCAAGACTACATAAAACCGCATGCCATCTGATTACCGCAAAATTGTCAGCAAAGCCTATAAGACGCCTGCAGGACAACACGCAAGACGCTATAATACGGCAACAATTGATGAAGTTACTATTGTTGTCATGGGTGAAAATCTAGAAAGCCAAGATATTGTTTTTGCTTTTGTTAAGACAGGACAACGTCTGTCGTGTCAGCTAGTATATCCATAATTATAAATGTTGGGGTACAAAGTATTCTCTTCACTTATTAAAATATATTTTTAGAAAATTTACTTAATGAAACTTTTATGTTTATTTTAGCTTTTTACATCAACGTCAAGGATTAATAAAAAAAACATGATACTTATTCAAATTTTTCTTTCATCAGAAGCCGAGAAAATAATTCTAATGAAAGCCATTTCCATAACAAAGTTATGCTTGTCTGAATTTATCCAAAACCATCAAATGCAAAATTTATATAAAATACAGTACAGATTGAGGTAGACGTAGAATATCTCCCATGATGAAAATTCTCACTCACGATTCACAAGCTGGGAGAGAGAAAAAGCTGATACCACTCCATTCAAACGAAACTGTATTGGAAAGTAGCGTACATACTCGAGAAATTGTATTCGAATAATTTTTTTGTTATTTATTTTCATCTTGTTAGTCAGTCTGCGTGTCATTCAAACAACCAATTACATAGTTACTTATTTACGAATTGAAATGTCAGCAAGAATATATATGTACTTTTATATAAGCATTATATGAAACACATAGGCAGTAGTGTGACTTGTTTTGCATTTTGCTAAGTAGCGAAATACAATCGTTACGTTTTAATTAATACTAGCACATCTATTTAACCGAGACTAGAAGCTGAGAACTTTTTGAATAACATGAATACTTTCGTAAAATCATTTCTACATTTTAGAATGCAAGTTCTATCTAACAGTTTAGCCCTAAAAATGCTTATTATATTAACGAAGTACGTAAGAGGTTGTTGAACTGAAGTTTTCGTGTGTGTGTGATATTATTTTAATATTTTTGACCGACGAACCCCAAACGGAAGAGGTATACAATTCGACTGTGTGCTTTTTTTTTGGTTTGTGCGCGCCTTTCATATAGTAATCCTTGTCCGATTTTGATGATTTTTAATTAATTTCAAAGAGGAGCCTTGAGAAATGGTCCCATATTCATAAAAACGGGAATTCGACATCTCCTTCCTTCCGAAAACCGCCCCCAAAGGGGGTGGAGAGGGCAAATTTTCTCGAAAATTGAAAATCTGCGTTGGTATAATTACAGATAGGACAATATCCGGAAACGTTTAAATTGAACATTTTTTCAAAAGAGTAACGGTTTTCGACATAGAGACATTTTAAATTCTCAAATATACCTATTTTCGCTATGTGGAGAGGGCGATTTCTGTCGAAAATTGAAAATCTCTTTGCAGTACATGAAAGACATAATTATTTGTAGCAACATTTACAATGAACATTTTTCCTTTAGGATTACGGTTTTCGAGTAAAATCGATGTTAAAATGGTAACAACTAAAATTATCAAGTGTATTTCCGCAGCGATGTTCTGAGATCTCAATAATAACAACTACAAGCAAGGAATAAACGTGGGTAATAGGATAAGTACTATCTTGATTGGTATTAGTGAACGTTCAACGATTTTCGTGACTAATGTTAGACTTAAAAGTGTGAAATAAATATTTTTTACAAAAAATTGGACCGACGTTATTAGTTGGTGCACTGAAAAGTATAAAATAATATTAATTCTATTGGTGCTGGGACTTGTGAAGTTGGTGCCAAAAGTTATCAATTTACCTGCAACTGCACAACTTCAAAAGTAATAGCACCAATAGAATTAATATTATTTTATACTTTTCAGTGCACCAACTAATAACGTCGGTCCAATTTTTTGTAAAAAATATTTATGTTATTTTACATTATTTGATTTTAAATGCCAATAGTTTCAGATTCCAGCTTATTGAGTTTAAGATGTTTCTGATATTCATATGGATATTTGTTGTCATACCGCAAACAGATCCTTTCTCTTATACAAAATTGAGCTCAGCTCTTTTATGGATGCGATTAGAGATACATCCATTTCAATGCTTCATGTTTCATACATCCGAAATCATCTTCTAAAATTACTGTCGTATCGGTCTGTTTTCTACATCGTATTTGCTCCGGATAAACTAGACGGAAGAACGTTAAAATCTGGTAGTTGAACAAAGTTAGGTGACCCAGTTGCGGACATATAGCATCAAAATATGAATTTACCTTACCAAATGAAAAAACATATTTTTTTTTCAACACTATCAAAACCTAAGCAAGCTTTTTGAAATATTCTTTGTCTGTTTATTTTTTGACTGACGAACCAAACAGAGGAGATACCTATACAATTCGTTTGTCTGTATGTTTCTTTTATGGATGTTCGCGCCTTATTAATAGTAAACGTGCTCCGATTTTCATGTTTTTTTATCATTTGATAGAGGCCTATTGAGAATCGGTCCCATTGAAAAAAATCGACAGTAAAGATGTCCTTCTCGTCAAAAACTAGTCTCAAAGGGAGTGGAGGGGGCACTTTTTTTTGAATATCGAAAATTTGAGACAACAAAATTAAAGAACAGACCATACCCGGCAACGATTAAATTGCACATTTTTCTAAAAAATCAGAGGATTCAGAGTTACAGCAGTGGTCACGTCTGAAATATGTGTAGATATTTCCGCTATGTTTTGAAATCTCTGAATAAGTATAAGCAACGTATTTTGATGACTATTATTACACTCAAAAGTGTGAAATAACATTTTTTCTTAAATGGGACCGATTTTATTAGTTGGTGCACTGAAAAATACAAAATAATATTAATTCTATTGGTTCTGATACTTTTGAAGTTGGTGTCAAAAGTTTTGAATATAACTACAACTACACAACTTCAAAATTACCAGAACCAATAAAATAATTATCATTTTGTATTTTCAGTGAACCAAATTCTGTTGGTTCCAGAAATATTTATTCGCAATAATATTCTAAACGACACAAAGTATTTTGACGCGCAACTTTCATTTATTGGCAGAGTACTTTCAAATAACACTCAACAAGTATTACCCGTTACTTTTATTACTACATGAATTCTATAAAAGGGTGTTTGTGCTTCCAAGTACTTCTGATACTTTTTGATTTGTTAACAGCATGAATTTGAAGGATATTAGAAAAAATATTAAATATCCAGCATTTTATTCGATTACTTCTGAAACTATTTAGCCGAGGGATCTTAAAAAGATTATGTAGGATATATTTATTAATAGTAATTTAGAGAAAAAAAAACCGTCTTTTAGTACAGAACCCATCATCACCCGAACCTGACTGAGCACTTGAGCTTTCTGATATTCTAATATACAGGGTGTTTCATAATATATGCGCAGAACTTGAGGAAGAGTGAGAAAAAGATTATATTAACTTTCTCTCTAAAATGCACCATTTTCGAGATTAAAAAAAAAACATTTTTTGTAAATATCTCCGGAACCGTTTATCTTAGGTACAAAAAACGGCGTTTGTAATCATTTTCCACTTATAATAAGCTAAGTTTTGAGTCAGAAGATTTTTTTGTTAAGTCATAATTGGTGAAGATTTTGGAGGAGTAGTGGTTCTTGTTCTGCCCAATCTTTACGCCAATGGAAAAAGTAAGGTTTTGAGGCGCCCGTTTTAGAGAAAAATCAACTTTTATGTTGAATAAAACACGGTCAATTTTAGCTTTTGTTACTTGTTCTAACGTTTATATAAATTTTGTTTAATTAGTAAATAGAAAACTGTATTTCCAAAAATGTATCGTGTTTTTTTCAACATAAAAGTTGATTTTTCTCGAAAGCGGCCGAATTCAGAGCTCACGACCAAGAGTACCTTTTTTGTGTAGAAAACATTGGCGGTACAAATGAGGGTCTCAAAACCGTGATTTTTCCATTGGCGTAGAAACTGGGGAGAAAAATACCCACTACTCCTTCAAAATCTTTTAATCTTAAATAAACATTAAGACTCAAAAATTATTATGAGTGGAAAATGCTTACAAAAGCTGTTTTCTGAACAATAAACGGGTTCGGAGATATCAACAAAAAATGATTTTTTTTTAATTTAACCACCCTGTATTTCGAAAATGGTGCACTTTAGGGGATAAGTTCATATAAACATTTTTTTTATTTTTGGCCAAGCTATCACATCCTCAAGTCCTGCGCATATTATATTATGAAACACCCTGTATAATACCCATATCTATGTATTACATAATCCAAAATAATCCTGTCAATGTAATACCAAGGCATAAAAATTATCATATCAATAATAATTCTATCAGATTATTATCGATTACAAGCAACATTATTATCTTAGATAGATAATAACATTTAGGTATTCCTGCAGGATTTCACTTATCAAAAAATTCTTGCACCAATCAATCAGACGCAGTTATCACTGTTGATGTATAGACACTACAGTAGAAACCTATAGCTATGCTTATAATAGAACACTGTCACACCGATATCTAGGTAGGTATATGTATGTAACCCTATACCTATAAAAGGAACACGCAAACTAAACAAAACACACACACACGATGTTTAATCAACCACCAAAATAAGCACGCACTACGAACGTTATAATATAATAATGCACAGAATAACAAGCAAACTCACGAGCAACGTAAGAAGAAGTAATATGACTTGGTAAAGTGCTTTTGGTGACGGAATGGATTTGAAGCGCACCCGAGAGAGAATCGCGGTACACGTGCCGAGCGTGCGGAGGCGGCCAAGCTTACTGACTGACGTCCAACCGCCGCCAAACCTGCTGCTGTTGCTGCTGCTGCTACAGCCAACGCCGGGAGCAGTGTGGTGCGTGGAAGCTGCTGGAGCAACCGGAGGCGGCTAGCTGGCTCAACGCACCAAGAGATGATGACGTTCAACTTTCATATAGTATATACCAGAGCTCTGTTAAAATAGCAGTGACAAGTTAGCAGAAGCAATCGAAACCGGCATGGGAATTTGTTGCTAAAAATTCCGACTTTGTTGCTCGAACCAGTTTGGAAAAATTCGAGTTACTGCTATCTTAACGTGTAAGGTAGCAGTGAAACCACAGATCTTTTTCAATATTAACTCCACCTGAATTTATTGCTAATTTGTTGCTGGAAGATAGTATAAAAAATAGATAATAAAAAAAATATTTAAAAGAAAAACGCACTTTGCGGTATTTCATCCAAATGCTACGCTTATACAAAACTCAAAAAAAAATAGTCAAGATATACACTGATTAACCTGAAATGAAGTTATGTCGCAGTCAGTATACCTCCATTTTATCTCTTAATTTCTAGCAGAAATTTTGTTGCTCATCAGTCTTTATTAGTGCTTGAATAACCAGCAACAACATACAAACAAGGGATATTACCAATAATAGATTTAAAAAAATTTCAACATAAATAAACCCGCATCAACTACAATGAGTTATAAAGCAGGAACAGACAAAACACAAGATATATGTAGTTATATTATATTGTATAAGTTGAGGATTGTTTTGATGTTTGTACCAAAGTGTTTGGATCTTCTTTCATCATTATATAGAGAGCACTCCACCGGAAGATGATTAACTGTGAATTGGGGAGCACACAGTTGTTACATAAAGGAGTGGGATCCTTTTGTAAGATGGTATTGGTGAGTTAAAAGTGTATGTCCTAGGAGGAGGCGAAATAATAAACTTGTAATTGATTTTTTTCTATTTATTTACATAACATTTCCAGAGATTATATTAATGTCATGTAAATTTAATACTACATAATACCAACAACGAAAAATAAATTAAAAATAAAAGATATTAATAAAAACATTAATACATAATATATTTCAACACCCCGTATCTCCAAAACGAAGCATTTAAGGAGATAAGTTTATATGAACTTTTTAATTATTTTTATCTACTAAATAAGCTGTTAAAGTTTCTCCATTTTAATTCGGACCATCCTGCATACTTTTTATACTATCTTCCACAAACAAATTAGCAATAAATTCAGGTGGTGTTAATATGGGAAAAAAAACAGTGGTTTCACTGCTTTCTTACACGTTAAAATAGCAGTAACTCGATTTTTCAAAACTGGTTCGAGCAACAAAATCGGGATTTTAGCAACTAATAAGCTACAAATTCCCATGCCGGTTACGATTGTTTCTGCTACCTTGTCAATGCTAGCTTAACACAGCCGTATATACCTTCTATTTTGTAGAAATTAAGTCTTACCCTATGTTTAAAGCTCAACGGAGTATATTGCAGCGACAATACAATAAAGCAATTACTATAATTATTTTGAAAGCTTCAGCAAATACACTTCAGTTAGTATGAAATGGTTGGGTAGCTTTGTTCTTGGAAATTTATTCGCAATTGAGTCCTTCTCAAGTTGGTACGTTCTATGTAACAAATAATTCCGTCGAATCACAAGACTATTCTACCACTCGAGCACTGTTAGAATTTCACCAAAGTTAAAAATAATCTGATCAAGTCGTGTAGCCACTCATTTCTTACAGAATGCTAAGATAAACAAAATTGTCCATATTCAATTTTTAAGTAGGATAATCCATTTAGGCACAATATGAATAAACACTTGACAGTTCGTTGGAGTATAACTTTTTTCTTGCTTTCTCACAGAAATGCGCCTTGATGATGGTAACGATCTTCAAGAACAATATTTTAAACAAGTTTAATAAAAAACGTTATTATATTATCAAAACGCTAAGCCTTAAACTATGGTCGCTGTTTTAGACCCTTTATCATAAGAAAACGCTGACTATATGTACCTAGATTTGCCGAAAACAATCTAAGTTACTTAGATCTTAATTGATTATTTTCAAAATCGTAATAATTATTTTTATTTTCATTAAGGCTAATTACAAATGTCTGGCAGCACATGTTAAATAGCATGGTACAGGTCTTATTGTACCATGTTAAATAGCATCTAGCATACAATAATTGACATTTTATAAGGTACGATCGGAAATATTCGGGGCGTTCAGCAATGATGCCGCATCTATGTCTTTTTGACCTATGAATTCAAACGGAAGAAGAAGTATACAATTCGACTGTCTGCTTTTTTGTTTTGGTTTGTGCGCACACTGTATATAGTAAACGTACTCGGATTTTGATGATTTTTGAAACATTTGAAAGAGGAGAAAATGGTCCCATATTCATAAAACTCCAATCCGAAACCTCCTTCCGGTAGCCTTAGGGTGGTAACAAAGATTCGTGAACCATTGTTAAATCTATATTTAAGAGGAAATAGCAACAAAAAATCCAAAATCTAGATATCCTTCCATTTAATTAAAAATATAGATAGGACAGCTATTTCCGCTCAAACATTAATCGATTACTACTTACTTTTACCACGTAAAAACATTTAAGTGAATCTGTAAACTCTGTTCATGTTACCATACCTACCTATATTCATTTAGCAATCATAAACGCAATATTCGAAAGTAAACTCAATTCACACCGTTGGTACATTTTCCGTGGCCTCCTAGGAGTCCAGACCTAACTCTTACAGACATTGTTCCCTGAGCATACCTGTGAATTAAAGTTGTCTGCAATAAAATAACCAATTTCTAAAACTAATAATAGGTATCCATGCTCTCAAATGAATAGATTTTTTCAAAGATGTAGTAATTGACTGAATCATGGACTTAGAATAGTGTTAATGTAGTAATTGTTATTTTGGAGGTCAATTTTAACATACCTATAAATGTAATACCTACTTCTGGCACTTGAAATTGAAATTGAAAAAAAAAACGATACTAAATTGATTCATTAACCTCCATATCGTTTAGTATTCAATATAAAATCTTTCATTTTGGTATGAACTTCATTTTATTAGCACATTTAAATATCAAAACGGCCCGGTGTCTAGAAAGAAATCTTGCGATCGGCTACAACGAAGACATGTGACAGGGATTCTTGCATCATCTAAGAAAATTGAATAAAAGCATTCTTCTTAACATCAGTACCCATTTCAACTACATAACAATGCATAGAAGTAAAATCTCAAATGTCAGATATTGTAAGCTTTTAATATCACGAAGAAATATGATGCGCGAGAAAATTTCTGCTGAGGATTGTAAATTCTATGACTGAAAAACTGGTCGTGTAATAAGCAAATTCCTGAGAAGATAGAAAGCGGAAAGCTTGCAGGAATACAAATTCGATATTTAACTCGTAGGGCTTTTCAACGACCACATAAACAGACATATATTCTTATTTTCGAGCATTGCAAGAGAATTTTAGGAATAAAATGAGGAGAAATGAATATAACCTGTTTCAGGCTAAAGACAGATATGGAGATCAAATAAAGTGCATCATTGCACATAATATGGGTTCAATTCAAGTTCGACAAAAGAGATTGTTTATTCATTCACGATAAAATTCAAATCGTAGATCTCATCTTTTATATGAATATGATTGAGTATTTAATTCGATATTGAGAAACAATAATCACTTTCGTATCATTACATGTACTGTCCAATAACTTAATATTATTAAGCTTCGCTCCAAACTCCATCAGAAACAGTTTCATATATTTAGAAATCTGCGCTGTGGCCTAGACGAGTTCCAACTCAATCCTCGGGCGGTCGACAAAGTTTAAGTTTACTCTTCCACCTTAAGATTAGTGACAGTTTACAAACTATCAGATCGATTAGTGGATTTCCTTCTGACTATTCGCTTGGGAAACATGTGTGAAGTGTGGTCTCTGTCTTTGATGCATTTATTCCATAGACAAATAAGGAATTTATTTCATTCATGTATAACGAACTGTTTGAATATACAGGGTGTTCGTTTCAAAACTTCTTATCTAGAATTCCTCGAAATGTGAACATTATAAAAGAGATCGCTGAAATACTTGAGAAACTTTGCCTTGACAACTTTTTAACCAAAATTTACCTTGCCCCTTTTAACCCCTTCTTAGGGGAGCTACTATCTTAAAAACCTTAAATGGTAAGAGGTATCCGGTGATAACTTATTTGAAATGTCCTTTTAATTAATTTAAATAGAAATATATTTTTTTTTCCAAGATAGTTATTTCAATAAATGGCGAAAAGAAACTGGATAGTTCTGTGTCTTTTTTGTCTAAAAACTTTTTACAATTGCCGACGATAGCTATCGTGCCCACTGAGGATTTGGAATGTCAAAAGAAGAGAATAAGAAGGACATTTCAAATAAGCTATCGGTCGATACCTCTTACCATTTAAGATTAGGGGGCCTTAGGGCAGAGGGTTGAAAGACACGAAGCGAATTTTACTTAGAAAACTGTCTTGCTATTATTTTACGTGTTTCAGCGATTTCGTTTTTAAGTTTAACATTTCGAGAGATCCGAGTCGGAAATGAAATTCTGTATGTTTCTTTTTAGATTAGTATTCGACAAGTATATTTTATCAATTCCATTAAAAATATAAGCTTACTGTTGGGAAATTTGCATTTACAATCAAAACGACATCAATCACCATGTCAAAAACGTTATCACAATGACTTTCATATGAATGCAGCCTGACATCTAGTGACATTTATGACCTTATTATGCTCTAGTGAATCTTCCTATGAATTCAAGTGCGTTAGCCTTCATTGGATATGGACAAGCAGTCTTGTTCTAACAAGTATTTGAATTCAAACTCTAATGAATTATCAGTAGTTCCAAGCCCTATCAAGAATCATCAGATACACAATTATTTGCCTTGAGGGCGATTTTTAGTTGGAACATTTTGACACTAAGATCTTAATGAAACAACAAATTTAACAATGTGTAATTATAAAAAGAAGAAAATCCCTAAACTTGAAACTCATACGAGAACAAATGGGTCTCTATTTTAAGATTAGGTTTAGATTTCATAAAAGATAACTCATTTTTGACTTACAGACAGGACTATATCCTGCATATAATCAGTATGGATTATTGATTGGTTAATATCAGAGCTCCTGTGACAAGTGTTTGGAACTCATATGGTTTAACACTTAGAAGTGAACTTATTTTTCGTAATGCACGTTTTATTTCTCAACACATTATTGCACTTCAAAACTTTCTAAGGGTTCAAAAGCATTTGTAAACGTGAATTCGATCAATAAAATGAAGAAATTGGTAAGAGAATTGTTAAAAAGAGAGTAAGTGCTAACAACACGTCAAATTGGCCGTCAGGTTCGCAGTTGGTACGCGATCAGAGTACAAAGTAGTTCACGAAAGCTTCGTTGAAGTTATAATAATTTATAAACGAGAGGTGTGGGGCATCAATGTAGAGTGTGCATGTGAGCACTTAGCTTTTTTTGGGGGGTATCTTCATCAATTTCCATGAGTTTTAGATATGAAGGAAGAGGAAAGATTCTCGGAAGTTATACTGGGTTGATAATAAAGAAATGATAATGACAGATTTTGCTATCGAAACGTTTATTTTTTTTCAATAACTGGTCTGTTATTTTATGTAAAACTAACGAATACCGAACTAGAATTTAAAATTAATTCTATAGTCTGGTAAATCAATATCATTTTACTTTCTTATTTAAACAAATACATATACTTTAAACAATGCATCTGCGAAATTAAATAATTAACAACTAAAAAGCTGTTGTAGTATTTTAACTCTATTCAGATTAGCATTCCGCTTTTCAACAGCTACATGACGTCAATGGTGTTTTTTCTTCAACAATTAATAATAGAGTCCCTTACTCAGTTCACCAAGTTCATGGACCAGGTTCCGCATCTTAAGGCCAATTTTATAAAGGACATTTAATCCATCGGTTGGTCATCCGCCTGTTGAAGCAAAATCTACAAATGAAATGTTTGAGAAAACTGTCAGTTGCTGTCATTTCAACCTTGGGTTGAAGGTTTATAATAAAGTCACGATTGACCGTCGGCTAAGTTTCAACCTACGGTCAACCGGATATTATAAAACCGGCCTTTAGTTGATCAACACATATTTAAATGGTAAATTTGGTTGATGAAAACTGTTTTTGTGTCAAGTTGATGGACATGTTCGACTGTGTAGATGATAAAGGGTCTAGTTGGTTTCTAACTTGTGGTTTAGAGGGTTCCGTACATACGATGAAAAAAAGCGGCCATTATAAGATCACAAAGGTGACTTTCAATCTGTCCATTTGTCACAGCCTATTCTCTTACAATCTACAAATCCAAGAAAGCTGTAATGAACGAAATGTTAACTAAAAGGCTTGAGGCATATATATGAAAATTTACCTTTCATCTAAAACTACTGAACTTAGAATTGTGGAAAAATCTGCAGAATTTAGACTTTCAAACAAAGATAAGATATATAGAATATATAGGGTTTTCCATTTAAAAAATATAAGTCGAACACCCCGTATAGTTTCAAATAATTTAAGATTGTGCATAGGGTGATTCTTTATCAAACCACGATAACACATGGTTTTCAATACATAACCGTCTCGCATTATACGATACACCACCCTGTATAGCCCGAAGTAGAGAAAAATGACCTAGCTAAATTACAAATTAATTTATAACTGCACTTGTTTTTTATTCAATATATATCTCTGTTTATATAAAATCACGAAGTAATTAAACAAAGCCTGGAAGTTCTCTTAGAATCTCCAGAGCTTCATAACAATAACGAGGAAAACAAACAGTATTCAACGTCTGTCGCTAGAATGACTGCTTTGTAGAGGATTTCATTTCGAGAAAACGAATTTCCCTATTGTTTGCCTTTTTTCCACCAGATTTATATCTGCTGCCAATTCCCCTGCCTCTTTGATTATGTTCGTTAGAAACATGGGCGACAAAAAAAACGAACAGGAAACTTTGTCTGTGGAAACAAAAAAAAACTGTTTGGGATGCAAAGGGTAATAATACAATCATGGAATTTAGCTGATTAGGTACGCTTGACAAGTCATTAGGTGTGTTTCTTATAAAATAGTAGAAAATTAAATGTTGAAGAAGGAGACAGGCGCATTTATTACTTGCATCCGACCGTGATATATTGATTTTCAATAAAATTATATATTCACTGAATAGATAATAATTAGAGCGATTAATTATGGGAATATTAACGGGAATTATTAGATTATTTCCAATTTGGTACGAAGACGTTCATTACATTTGAATTGCTTCTAATAGCCAATTTAGAATTCTGATTAAGTATCTAAATAATTATGATGTAATTGATTTATACTGGATTTTAATGATTTAAGGTGATAAAAATATGTGTACAAATTCATATAAATTGGAGTCGGGCTTTCTTGATTCCGTACTTCCTAGGATTTCTGAATAGAGTTACTTGTGAACTTTGAGTGATTTGCTATTTTTGATGTGATAACTTAATACTGCAAAGATAGCTTGTTAAAAAAATTACCAGTCAATCATCACTTTTTTCTTGGAAACTAATACTGATATAGTTAATATTTCTACATTATGATGCAGAAGATACATAAAATGAGTGTGTACAGAAGAATATGATTTCAAAAGTTAGTTTCTTCGTTATATCTACGGCATTATGGAAAAACGATAACAGAGAAATAAACAGATCGACGGACCTGGAGAAATAAAAGTCCACAGCAACATCCTCCATGAGGTCATCACACGTCGGTCAAGACGTTAGACGAAAAAGAACTCTCCACCTAAGAGCCCCAGCCAGAAATACAGTCACTACCAGATCATTCTAATAACGTTCTACATAGATACATGGTAAAAAGACTTCCAAAATTCCGCCATCCAGTTCCATTACATAGAGTTGCACGGGAGCTGAAAGTAGTACAGTACTTTTACTTAAGGTATGATAATCACGTGTGCTAAATTTGGTTGGGATAACTCGAATAGTGTAAGAGCCAATGCAACGAACAATTTGAATTAAGATTTAGCAGAGTTTGAATGAACCCCCAAAGTACTTCAACGTTATTGTTGCTTCAAGAACATACCTAGATAGATCAAATACTAAGAATAAATTGATTGTTTTAGAAGACAACATCAGGTACTTTCAGTAGACAAAGATCGTAGACGTTGTCACACATAAGCAACCACTTTCTTTTTCAGAATTTTACACTCAGTAATAATAAAGATTAGGAATTAACGATCAATCCTCGTATAGTTTAATTTATGTCTTTCATGTCTTTCATTTTAGAATAAATAGAAAATAAGATATAGTAGCATAAGCCCTTTCATTGGTTACGACATCTGGTGCGCATGAAACCTCTATTTATGCTCTATGTCCATAATGCGATCAGCTTACACCAACCTCAGCTTACACCAACCTCCGACTACTTTTCGTTTAGTAGATTGGCAGAGAAAAGGTTGTGTCAGATAAATAGACAGGTAGACAGACATACCCTAGAGTGGTCTTATACGGATACATTCTTTCATTGGATAAACGTATCCTTAAGAATGTTCGGAAATCTGCGGTTTTTATGCAAACCTCGATATTAGATTAAGCCAGTTACTTATACATTCGCATAGAAAATAGTGAGTTTGAGATGAATTTCTGCCAGAATGTTTGTTACATCAAACAAAATAAATTAATTTTGTATTTATATTTTTATTTTCCTAGAAAGGGAAGAAGAACAACGCGTCTGTCGATTGAAGATATTTTTCTCATATTTTGATTACCTTCACGTGCTCCTAATAGTTTTTGAGAAATTCCTAAATTTTATTTTCAAAACGTCACGTGAATCTATTTACTACTTAGTTTACTACTCCGCTGTTGTAATTGGCCAGAAGGTGAAATTTTGGTTAAAGCATTGAAAATATTCCTTATCTCCATTTTTTATATTCTGTACAAGTTCACCTAAAATTTTGATTTCAGTGCAACATTCAAAAAAAATCCCGATGGCCTGTAGTCAGCGGAAAGGTAAATTTTTCAAAATTCATTGAATTGAAATTTTAACAACCTTTTCATTGGTATACCTACATGTTATTACAAAAATTTGTCGTATGTGTCATAGCCTTGTGGTTAGAGGTTTTTGTTTTGGCTGTTGAATATAAAGCAGACAGGGTTCGAGTCCACTTCAAGGAAGATTTTTTTTTCGCCTATTTCTTTTCAATAAATATGCTATATTTTTTTTAATCAGGGTCTATATTAAGATCTCCAGAAAATGTACAATTACATCAAATTTATATTGAGTGTTCATGTTTTATCAATATTTGTTATTTTTCTTTATTAATTTTTATTTTTTTACCTGTGTATTTTATGAAAAATTGCTTTGAACAAAAGTTGTAGGTACTGATTATATCTATAACCTAAAATTATTTTTAATAATATTTACACTACGGCTCTTTTTTGATAATTTTTTTAAATGTTTGAAAGGTCGCCATTTTGAAACTACTTACCCGATATTGCCCAATAACGAACTTGACCGAGATATTTGAGAGATTGATTTTGGTAGCAAATTTGAACTTGATACCTTCAAAATTGCGACCTCTATCGTGTTAACAAATTTCGTAATATCCCATATATATATATATATAAACTTTTGAACCGAATGTTTTTTTGGACTAAATAACAACATGCCGTTGAAATTTTTTCGAAATTCAAAAGTGTGAACGATCGCAATAGGTATATTTCTATAAGAAATTTACCTAATAGCGAAAAGTAATTTTGTATTCAAATAGAACACCCTGTGCATATTGTTTGTAAGAAAAAAATGAGCTACATTCAAACTTGACGTGTCACTTTTTGGAGCAGAAATATTTTATTGATGAAAATTGCAAGAGATACAAAAACCTGAACTATCATTATGCAAAAAACTAATTATTATCAATGTCCACTTTTAGGTGATTCACTTACTATTTTCTATGTAGAATTCATAAGAAATTAAACAAACTTTCAATATAAAAAGCATAACAGATTCATGTATTATGTGTGATCATGGTTGCTGCCATCGATCGTTGGCTCATTTAGCTGATCATCCAAAAACTAATATGGAACAAATTCGTATCCTTTGAAATTCAAACGTATATATTGAAAAGCCACCTCTGCGTTGGTCATCCTTGCCCTAATCATCTGTAACCACAAAATAAACAAACAATTTCTCATCAGAAGCTGCAGCCACACTAACAGAATAGAATATTACAAGCACACCACAAGCTCCATTAAGCCAATACGAAACTATTATACGCAGAGTAAACTGTCTGTATTTGGATATGAATCTATGAATTTTCCTATACAAAAGACTGAATGACGTAGTAAACAGCAGCACATAATATCGATAGAGAACACCGCAAAATGGAAACCACAGAGTTGAGAAAGAGAGAGACAGAGAGTTAGTGACTATTGAAAGGAAAAGTAGAGAGTGAATAGTCAAGAACGACGGGGTAATTGAAACCGTCAGAACTGAATAATGTGCGGTGGAGAACGGAAGTGGGTAGAGGAGATCTGGTAGGCAATATATTTGAGAAAAACAGATAATAATGATATTTGTAAAGTTGCGTGATTGTTTGCTTGGTGAATACTTTTCATAGTCCAGGGCACTTGTTCAAATTTCAAGAAAAGCATTCAGGAAGTGGTGGTAACTCATAGATGATATATAATCTATTCAAAAGAAGGTTGGACTTCGGGGGGGGCGCGCCGGAAATAGAGAAAAAAAAGCGGAAGAAATTGACTATACAAAAGCACTAAATATAACTTAAAGAAACTCCCAGAACAATTTCTGTCTCGTATTGCAGACATAGTGCTATGCTGAGATTGAGGTACTTCCCAGCTAAATGAAAGAAAGCAGAGAGCATCGTCTTATCATGGGCGATTTAAAGCAGCGTATTACCAGCGAGATATAGGCCAATTAGCCTTATGCCATCAATCAGCAAAATAACCGATAGAGTGATACTTAGAACACTCAAGGATACCGCGACAACATTAAACATTCTTCCAGAGCAACGATTCGGATTCTGAGACATGTAGAGCACTCGTTTTGCGAACTTAACAAGCGAAGGGTGACGGGACTACTTTTTCTAGACGTAGAAAAAGCGTTCGACATGCTATGGCATGATGGGCTTATCTATGAGATGGATTCATTGGGAGTCCAACTGTATTTCTCCACCTAATAGACTCATACTTGCGCAACAGATCACTCCAAGTCAAACTAGGATATATCACTTCAAACATGCGACTAGTGGAAGCCGGTATTTGATAGATATTTTTTGCAACATAAGCTTTAAAAGTTCAAATAGAGAAAAATATAGAATTCTATTAAATAAGGATTTATTCTTAAAGCTGTGGATATTGAACATTTCTTCGTCAGGACATTAAAAAAAAAGAACTTTTAATAGACATCAATAATAAATAATAGACATTTTTGGTGTCAATCTTTCCCCTCAAACAATTTCGTGGTCTGTGAAACAGCAATGGAAATATGGGGGTTGTTTAAGGTGAGATGAAGGTCGATTTTGCTATTGAAGGGTAGTGTACCCCTAAAAGATACATGAAAACATAAAGAACAATTTTTTTCCAAAAAACGAGCTTACGCCCTTTCTAACATTACCCAATCATTTCGATTAAATGCTTTCTACAGTGGATTGGGTATATCTTATGTATTAATACTAAATATAAAATAATTGATGAGACCCTCACTCTCATTAGGTGTGATCAACAATGTTTGTTTGTATAAATAATTTACAATATAGCTACAATAAACTTTCAGTGTTGCGATTAGGAGCATCTTCTATAGATATATGTTGGGAGAACAGTTCTTGGTAATGTTGGGAACACTTCATTAAGTCGAGTACAAAAGGCTGAGAAATTAATCTCATACTCTAAGTTTGTATTTAATCACTTACTTGATGAGATAAATTGAGAATAAATGGATGAAATGAAAACTTTTTTTGTTTGTTTGCAGGAAAAACAAATGTCTCTAGGCAGAAAGTGTAAGCAATACAATTCATTCGGAACATGAATCTAACTACTTTTTCAATCTAATGCATGGAATATTTGTAAGAAAACATTCAATAACAATAAGAATATATAGGTACTCATATGGGAGGCAAAAGGTGAGAAGATTTATAATATTCATAGGAAGAAAGAAAAACTATGATATTATCATCCTTGTTATATTATTGTATCAGGAAGCACTTCCAGTGATATCACAAGATAAGAATTAAATACGTATAGCGTATCTACGTGCCTTTTAAAGATCCCGTTGGTGGAAGGTAAATGCCTTTACATATTATACCTTCTGACACACGCCAATTCCATATTTAAATCGAAAAAGGTGTGCAACATTCGCGGCGATAGTAGTCTTCTAGATGCCAGTCCGGTCCCAAGACCGGGACAAGCAATATCAACATAAGCTGTGATTTTCAAATCATAAATAAATAAATCATGTTCTGTATGCCCGTTGCAATATAATTAATTAATTTAAATTGAAAATATTCACTACAATTTTTATATCAGAAGATTAATCATTTACAACGTTGCATGTATATCCATGACTTCATACTGTCAAATGGATATCTTGATTGAATATCAAATATAGATCTATGCAATTATCAATGACCACGATTCATAGAAACAATTGTTGATTCATAGAATACCTAGTAATATATTGGTACCACATGTAAAAGTTGCATGTGTTCATAACTTCTCGCCCATGACTCGTAGCAACATATACACAGACTTGTAGCATAACATATTATGCTCTTATCTATGCTTAAATGGGCAAGACCTATAATTATCTGAATAAAAAATAATACGAGATGCACACAGTTACCAGATCAGATCTATACCAGTTTTTGTTATTGTCAAAGCTAATTAATCTGTCTGTTTGTGCAAATATTACTGATCTCTGAAGAAGAAATATGATCGCGTGATTCAGTGGGACAGTTTTTATAAGACACAACTATTGTTTAACATAAAAGAAAATTTATAAATGTATGGAATTTGTACAAAAGTGTCAGAAAAGTTATATGAGTGGACACACCAAATATATTTTTTCCAGGTTCGTAGTTTGAATAAGAAAGAAAGCGCCAATTTAGTTGACCGAATTGCTTTTAAATATTGAATACTAATTTTACACCAACTAAACTACATAAAATCATCTTTATTCATCTTATTGAAATTATTTCAAAGTGTTGGTGATCTCTCGCATATATTCGTGAATCACGTGATTTC
This sequence comes from Crioceris asparagi, assembly GCA_958507055.1. Classification (NCBI taxonomy): domain Eukaryota; kingdom Metazoa; phylum Arthropoda; class Insecta; order Coleoptera; family Chrysomelidae; genus Crioceris; species Crioceris asparagi. Next base: position 6,044,073 of record OY293830.1, on the reverse strand, counting down.
ATTTTGGGGGTTTTTAATACTTGTGATAGTTTGTCATTGCTTAACCCAGCCGGCGATTGAACCGGGATCTCATGCATGTAAGAACGTAACACCGTGATGACCATTGGATTCCCTAAGAACCCAAAATGTTTCCGAAATCTACACAGAAATTTTATCTTTCACCAAAACTTTGTACCAATACAATCTTTACCTCAGCTAATTCAACGATATACTACCTACCACAGCCCTCAATCATTTATGGACAGTAGTCGATAAGGGCTAGAGCAACGTTCAGTAATCACATGGCATTGGCTAATCTTTGTACAATTTACTCTCCGATTGCCGTGCTGTGGTCATCAAGACTTTTTTGCATATTGTCGAGCTTGGAGTTTGAGCTCCGATTATAGACTGCATATCTATGAAGTTATTGATCTGTTAGAAATCTGATCTATGCTCTGCAATGTCAGCACAGATTCGCATCATATGCACTACCAGATAATATATTAGGTGAGGTGAATGAGTGTCCTCTGCTCAGGCTCTTATGGCCTTCACAGACAAGCAAATATGAACATGATCTTGTTATATGTAGATGGGACTGAGAGTTATTAGTTGTTACACTATCATCTGTTAGTATCGAGTTGCATTGATTACACTGTATATATAGGTAACAACGCGCTCGTGTAGGTATTATTTCATATAGTCAAGGGTATGACAATTTTTGTAAAACCCTACTTTTGCGAAAAATATATCTCGTAAAATAGTATGACAATGTGACATGATATTTCACCTTTATAATATATCTATGAAAAAGCTTTGAGGTTTTGACGAGGAACGTAGAACGAGATAAAAAAACAGTGGAGCAGTAGCTAGTTCTCTCGAACCATAAATTACTTTACCACCGCACGAGTGCGGAAAGTAAATGAATACAAATATTTTCATTCCCTCATTAGACATAAACAAAAACAGACAATACACGTCATATTACTTTTTAGGGATGTCTACCAAATGGGCTAAAACAGGATAATATTACCAAGATTCTGCTGTCCGTCTGTCTGTCCGTCCGTCTGTCTGTCCGTCCGTCCGTCTGACAGCGTGCTTTATTCAGAGAGATTTTCAGAGAATGTGTATTTCTAAAATTCAAGACTGCTATTGCAAAGAGCATCACGCAAGTTTCGAAAGTGGAAGATAAGATAATAGAATTTAAAATTCTAGTTAAGAACAATCTCGATCAACCAACCCTTCCAAATGAAAAACAAACCTCAATCAAATTCGGTTCATTCGTTTGGGAAGTACGACGCCACAGACAGACACCCAGATACACTTGTTAAACTCATAACATCTCACTGTAAGTTGAGTATTAAAGATATACATTATCCAAGAGTGAATTAGTTTATTTATTTGAAAGCTGACTTAATTGGGAATGTTCTTAGCTTTTATCGTTTTTTCTTTAATCTAATAATATTTGAGGATGTAATCAGGAGCAACTAGTTGATATAATATAATTGCTTTTAATTATCATTCAAGATTTCTACTGTAATAAACACAAGCATTGAATTAACTCATTCCAGCATAAGCAAATTGATAGATTTGAAAATCATATAAAGTAATTTCTGTTTTCGAAGAATATTGAATTCATAAAGATATGGAGACTGTCATGTTAAAAAATAAGTATTATAAGTATTTGTTTCTAACAAAAATATTCTCACCAGATGAGAAAACTTTATACCATTTGATATATAGTCTAAGTCGAGAGAGTTACTGAAAAAAAAACTTCACCAAACAATTAATTATATTTGACAGGCTTTAGGATCCTTACCCAATGATTTCGGTTGTATTTAGAAGTTCCCAAAAGTGTTATGTGAGACTTTTGGAAGATCAAGTGACAAGATGAATATTATAAAACAATAAATTACAACGAAAATCAACACGGAGAAAACTTGATCCATCCTTTAAAATAAGCTGAAGATGATAACTGCGTTGATTATACGTTTTGGATATATATTAAAAATAAGATTAGGTTAGGTTATCTAAAATATTGCATTAGTTGCCGTTTGAGGAACTATTCAATTATTTATGATTGATTGATATGTCAATTAATGATTGAGCTTTCTCATTACGAACAAAAGAATTATGATATGTTAATATAATAGATACAATCAATATAAAAAATCGATTAGGTTATAAATAAATTGAATTAATTCATAATATGGGCTAATACACTCAAGAAGGCGGAAGTAATACGGATTTACAGGTCAGGCAAAACAAGTTTTTCCTCTAATTATAGGCCCATCTCTTCAGTTTCAAACGTTGCAAAAATCATTTGAAAAGGTAATACACACTAGATTTTATAACTTTGTGCAAAGCTGTAACATAATTTCTGAGCAACAATTTGGTTTTATCAAAAACAAAAGTATTATAAAGATGCACTACAATATATTACAAGTATTCTATATACCAAACTTGATAAAACCAAACCATTACTTATTACTATCATTAATTTAGCAAAAGCTTTCGATACACTTAACCACAAAATACTCCTTAATATATTATAGAATTAGGGGAAAGGCATATGATTTGTTAAACAGTTACTTGAACAGGCAGTGGAAAGTGAGAAAAGGTAATAATGAGAGCGATTATAAAAAAAATATCAATAGGAGTTCCACAAGGAACATTAATAGGACCTTTACTTTTGATCAGTAAGGTATAAATCAATGATATTACTTTCTGAATTTCAAAAAGACTCTTTGGTATCGTATGCTGTTGATACAACCCTAATTGCATCAGGTGAATGGAACGTAAAATAATATGAATAGCTTATTAGATAGGATGCATGTTCTATGGCCCTTAATGTAGAGAAAACCGTTTTTATGAAAATCCGATATAGCGAGAACTATAAAAGCCATATCGACGAAAATCTATTCTATTAAATTTAATGTTTTTGTAACAAATATTGTATATAAACTTTAGCTTTATGCAATCCTTCGCCATATAAACTTTATCTATGCCAAATCACATACTCCTTTGTGAACGCAATATTGTTAAAAAGGAATCAAAAGTATTCTCGTCAGGGCATTAATATATAAAAAACCAAAGTTTCACTCCGAGAAGAAATTTTAATCTCTATTTATGAAGCATAAATCCAACAAAAATAATAATAGAAGAGGTACCTCTTGTGTTCGTAATCCAAACCTAATTGACTAACGGCTAATAAGATAGCCTAAGGGTTCTATGATTGCAGGGCGTTGCGAGATTGGGGAATTAGAAGTGGATAATGGAAAGGCCGATGTTCAAATCAGAGATAATTAAGAAGCCTCTGATGGAACACTATAAGGGCAGCAGCATTACCAAGGGAGCGCGACTCATGAAAGTTGGAATATTATAAGCAAATTGATAAGGTCGTTTAGTTCAGTTCAGTATAGTATAAGCTTCTAAGTTGAATTAGAATCTGTATCCTAATACGTTATTGTAGACGTTTTTTAAGGCATAAAACGTGTATGGAGTACCGATGAGTATGAGATTTGGCATAGTGAAAGTTTATATATTGAAGTAGTGCACACAGATGAAATTTTGATGTATTATACGTTAATATTTTAAGCTAAATTAAATAAGTAAATAAAATATGGTTTACGTGGTAGAAGTGTATTGTGTGTTGCATAATGAAGCCAATTGCAATTTGATGTCGGGGCTGTCAGATTGTTTACTTCGTGAATGACAAACGCAAATTTAATTTAATTTTGATAGTGGACTAATGCATTCAAAACGCAGGTATTTCGAATCTCAAGTCACTTTTGTGAAAGGACTGCATTCTCTTCATTAAAATTTTAAATTTCATATGTATTGTAAGGAATTAGGAAAACAACACACGCTAATGCCGTTTTGTACAAACTTGCAAATGACGTAATAGATCAAAATTTTCAAAAATTATATGCAATTATTATATCATAGACAAAAAAACACTTAAAAACGGTTGAGTTGAAAATCTAATGAGCTACGGTCGAATTTCGACCATTGGGTGACCACTAGAATGACTTTTATTGATAACACCTGATTGCATTTAAATAAATTACATAAACTCATATTGTCAAGACAGCAATTTTTTTCAAAAATGATTGCCAGATTTTGAACGAATTTATTTTGTACACTTTTAACACTAGGTATATATATAGAGTGGTCCAGCTGTAATGCCTTGATCCATAGTAGCTAAACTGTGCAAGTTTTGAAAACATTTTTTGAAGAAAGATATAAGAACCCTTCATCTCTATAAACTTCTCAAACCCAACTCATCAGGATTGAATTAGAATTGTGTCAGCATTAGGGGTGCATTATAGCGGCTATTTGGGTGCGAAAATAATAAATTAGGTGCACTAATGAAGAATTGATGAAAAGCAATGAGTCTGCTAGGTTTTTAAAAGCTAGCAGACCTGTTTATCACGATTTTTTTTGTTTTAATTATGATGCAAGAGTTAGATCCATTAGAAAATAAGAGAAATTACAAAATAAACACACAAGTGCCGTCTTGTGAGCCCTATGTCCCTATTTCTTTCTTCACGGAGTCTGCCAACGTAAAATTTCTCAGTGGTTAAGTCCGGAAGCGAATTTCTCCAAACAGAAGGTCCGAAATATCATTGTGTCAAGAATATTTTTGGTGAGAGAATTTTTGAAATTTCTGCTTGGTTAACATATTTGCTAGGTCTACAAGCTAGGTCTGCAAGATATTTATTTTAGATGCTTTTTAGGTGCACAAATAATAAATTAGATGCACAAACGATTCTCGGAAAAATGATGAAAAACAATGGATCTAGACTGGTTTTCAAAATCTAGCAGATATGTTTATCACGAAATTTTGTTTTAATTATGGTGCAAGAAGTAATAGCTTTGAAGTTCCAAATGGGTTCTATCTAACTACAATTGCACAACTTCAAAAGTACCAGCACCAATAGAATTAATATCGGTCCAGTTTTTGTTAAAAAATATAAAGATAGTACTTATCCTATTACCCATGTATATTCTTTGCTTGTACTTGTTATTATTCAGATATCTCAAAACATCGCGTCGGAAATGCACATATTTTAGTCTTTACTATTACTGTAACTCAGAAGCTGTAGCTCTTTTGAAATATATTCAATTTAAACAATTCTGGATATGGTCTTATCCTTAATTTAGCCGTCTCAGATTTTCGATTTTCCAGAAAAAATTCCCCACCATCCCATTCGTGGGCGGTTTTTAGAGGAAATGATATTTCAGATTTGAGTTTTTCTAAATAAGGGACCATTTCTCTTCATTCAAATGAATCAAAAATCATCAAAATCGAAACACGTTTACTTCATAATAATCGATCGAAGGTAAAAAAAAATTGAAAAACACATCAAAGAGCATACCTTGAGCCACAAAACAACCATAGAAAAAAACAACAACTCTGAAACTTGACAATATAAACGTATATGGTAAAATCCTACCTGGGAGATCGCGTTATTGGAACAAGTTTTTTTATATGGACCTTCAAACGTAAACATATTCTAACGATTTCAGAAGAAAAGATTTTTGGCACCTTCTAGAACATATTCTACCTAACTTAAGGGCAAAATGTGGGTGCAACGATCATTCAGATATTATTTGAATAGAATTGTACCTACATATAAGCGATAGGAAACAAATTTGTTGTACTTGTAAGTTGTAAGAAAAAACTTTTTATATTACATTTCATGGGAAGTAAATATTTCTTTATACGAAGTTATGGGGTATGGATCCGACAACTCTTATTTTAAAAGGTGTACGGGCAAAAGCGTTATTTGTTGAATAATCACTGTCTGCCCTTTGCTGCATTGAAAAATCAACCCTTGGTGGATATAGATATTTTCTTCAGAAATTTTCTCATTTTTTGCTGAAATTCTACAATTTCTCCAATGAACCACCCGGTATACCGAGAAAAGGGAGACAAATACATTTGCAGCAAAACTAGAATGTATTTTTTACTGCTCCAAATGGAAAACTGTATATTCGAGATAATAAAATATCTTGTCTCAACAGCTTCTGTCTAGCCAAGCTCGTATAGTAGAGTTGAATATGTTCTTGACGCAGCCAGAATTATTTGGCGCTCCACCAATATGTCATAAGTAACCCTTACATTTAGGAAACCACAATTATTTTGGTTGATTTTAGTCCCTCGCCAGTTTTGCTGCAGTCCAATAAATAAATGTACGATAGAAAACTCGAAAAGACTTTCATTACGCACTCAAAAATATACCCTTGAATACAAAAGTCGCCTGATCAGATCGTGTGAATTTTGACGTAGGAGGAAACCTCTAGCCAGAAAACGGTTAGAAAATTAGACAGCTGATTTGAGCATAACTCAGTTTCCTACTTTTTCTCAGAAGTTATAGCAGACAGCATAGGGTTTTAAGATAAGTTATATCAAGATCATTAGAAATCGTTTTCGAAGTTTTGAGCGAGATACGTGTTTCAGCTGTCGCCTTGTATCTGGTGAGACCAGGATGCCGAATTAGTATCACTGACGAGTGACATCGATAGCATATAAAGCTAAAAAATAATAAGTTTTTACAACAATCCCAATATCTTTACTAAGATTTTCAGCCATGATCTGCTGAGTTCAAACTTTGTCCAAAGAAAAAATAGAACATTTTTTCTAAACGTTTCGCACTTTTTCTTGGAGTATTTAATGAGTCTTTATTTAATACTTAATTAGGTTTTACAAAGATTCCGATGAGTATACTACGATTTTCAGGTCTTTAATTTCCGGAAAAAGTTGAAAAACATTTAAACCGCGGTTTGTGCACTTAATTAGCATCTAATCAGCCTTTAATTATGATGTTATGAAACTTCTGATCTGCTGACCTTGCTCTGCTAACTTTATGGACATTCTGACAAAATATTGTCACAGACAGACGGACAGATAGATAGACAGACGGATGGCTGAGAATTCGATTATTTTTTATTTAGAGAACCTTAAAATTACAAAATACTTTACTCGCTAATAAGAGTAGTAGTTAAAAATTAATAAATCTTAGCGGAAATCCTAAGAACAGAACTCTCTCCACACCAGCCCTATCCACGCTTGACTGAATTTTTGTAATTTTTAACACAAAAGTTTTTTACATAAGTATACGTTCAACAATTTTTCATGAACACTCAAAAATGTTGATCAAACATTTCTTACAAAAATAGGACCCACTTTATTACTTAGTTAGTTAATATGAGAAAACATCTGTGTGTTATATTAATTGACTAGGTACATAATATTTCATCCAATAAATATATTATCTAACTACCAGATAAATAGGCAATCATGTTAGGTATACTACAACATTCATACATAGTTCATATTAATATAATAACACATCCTTGATAACTTATCTCCACAAAATACGCGGATTAACCTGGATTAGGCTTATGTTCAACATGTAGATATACATAAAAAATACAAATATATTCGCAGATAAAATCAATGGTATGTGTACAAATGATATGGATTGGATTTCAGATATTATGCAAGAATTTTTTTATCTATAACATTATCATCGATGATTTTGAATCATCAGAATGAGATGGAATTCATTTCAGTGATCAATAAATAGTAAAAGTTATCAATATACAAGAGGGAATGAGTTAAGAGGTTTGAAGTCTAGGCTGTAGGAAAAATACAAGGATATGTTTAATACATAAAGAGTAAACGAATTTAATTTTCTAAATTCTGTTATTTTGAATATGTCATATTGGCAATACAAATACCTCTATATTTGATCAAGGCGCTCACGAACACGTAGGAGATTACCTTTCACAGAATAGGAGGATTCTGTAACTTTACTCATTCAAACAGTGCATAGCCAAAATAGGAATTTTATTCAAGTGATATTTACATACAGGGTGGGGATTTCAAATGGAACGCTGCTTATTTGGAATTCTTTTGAACAAAAATATAGGTTGATGTGAATTGTGAACAAACTATATGTATTGTGGTATTGTATAAAAATTAAATATAGGCTAACGTGTATACACTATATTTATTATGGTACGGTAACAAATAGTATCAATTGTATTTGTATTGATTTCATTGTTTCAATGTTTTATATATATTCTTATGTATTATGTGAAACGTCAATTTCTCTTTTACCTGACTTATCTCATGTCATGTATTATGGCCACAAGAAATGAATAAAAATCTAGTCTAGTCTAATCTATACAGGCCTTGGGAATAAGATTTTTCAAAATTCCAAAAATACGTCCACAAAGATTTTTTATCGAGTTCGCTTTCGCTATGTAAAAAAATTGGGGTCCTAAAGAGGGGGCGTTTCATTCAAAGTCCCCACCATGTATATGCTCATTTAACGAAAGCAACATATTCTTTTATGTGTGCATCGTAATTAAAATCATAAACCAATATAAGTTTTAGAGGTTAAGTTAAGTGGTAAAACGTCACCCATGAAGGTTCATTGAAATGAACAGAATATAAACCTTATTTATAGATATTTGTAAATACAAACGTACTTACGAAATGTTAAGATCATAACCTGATTTACGTTGATTAACTTCTTAAACGTCAGAATTTGAGAATCTCAAAGTAAATACAATTATTGCTGGCTATTTCGAAATACAAACCATTAGTCTGGCCAGGGTTAACATGGCCGTCGAAAATTGACAGATATATGGACTCTATATAGGAATATGACATTGACTGATGACATAATTTAGGCCTGGCCAGAATAATGGTTTGTTTTTAGGAACGGGCTGTTGAATTGACATAAAAATTCAACATAACCTATAAAACTTATCTTTATTTGTGATTTTAAATATAAAGCTCACATAGAAGACTACGCTGCTTTTGTTAAATGAGCATATATATCTATAAATATTCGGGCAAAACACTGTTTGAGTGAGTAGAGTCAATGAATTCTCCTATATCGTTATTGAACAAATAACAGAGGTAAGTATTTCTATTCCGAACAGAAACATAAATGATCTTTATTATGTTATCGCTGTCACTCTGTCTCAGATCACCAACAAAACGGAGAAGATAGAAGAGGGAACAGATGGAGTTTTTTTTTAAGTTAATAATCTAATCATGGCAGATACTCTGTGAGAGTGACAGGTTAGAGCAAAAATTCGAAAAGAATATGAATTACATAAATATGAAGAAAAGCTATTATTAATAAACACTCGGTTACGGATCACTGCCACTAATGAATATTGAGGATTAATAATATTCAAACCAGAGACAAGCTAATAACAGTATATCTTTTGACATAATACTATACTTTGAAATGGCAGATATTTCATATGTTGTTTCTAATAAATGATAAATGAATAAGACTATCTTATTATATCGCTTCATTATTAAATAGATTTTATTACTTTCGGTTCTTTCATAAATGGACTCCGCAGCGATTTCTTAGGCCCCATAGGGTCTACTAGAGACTTGAAATTTAGAATTCGTACTTAGAACGCAGACATCTCGCCGCCTGTTAAGCTCCAAGTGTGATCAAATGTGTGTGTGATTAATTATATTATCTCATTCTATCAAGATCAAACTATTTCTTCAACATAGAACGACAATGGGATCCGTCACTGGAATAACGCACGAGCATGGAGCATTTAACCTTTGTCTACACTATCAAGATGCAGATACTATATACCAGAGTACAGAGACGTATATACCTATACGTATAAGCAGAGAACAAGTCAAATCAAGAAAATTAGAGATAGCAATAGTACTCATCGGTACGGTTCAAATCTTAAATGCCTAATAAAAACTATTTTTTTTTTTTTTTCAAAAATTCCACTTGTTTGTTATCTTATTTCTATCTAGATATTATGATGCGAGTGAGACTCATGCGAAAAGAGTTCAGTACTCAAGATCTTCACTGGGGTTTTTCTGTAAACTTAAGTGAAGCACTATATGGATTATTTTTATAGAATTTTAGACTCGGTATTTTCGGAGAAATCCTAATATAATATGTTGTATAAATTTATACAGTTTGTAGTTTTTATGAATGTATAATCAAAGGTAACTTTCTCAAATTTTACATTTATTTCGAATTGACATTGCAGATATTTTATTTATTAAACCATATTTGCTTTATTGACTTCTCTAATAATAGTCTGAAAAACGTTACGCTATGAGAAATTCTAAATTATAATTATGCACTCATAGCATCTTCAATCATTTTCCTGTCGTCAGTAAACATCCTGGAATACTTTTAATTTCTATTTATCCAGATTATACAGAATGTTCTCTCTATAAACATAGATATTTATTTAATAAGAAATATCTCTAGAGAAAAGTGAACCCCTCTCATCTGGTCTTGAAAAAGAAAAACGCTCTCCAGAACTCGGAATAATTTTAATGATGTTATGTAATATTTCCCTCTGGCTGTCTATTTCATATAAACATGAAACCATAACGATAAAATAGTTCATTGAAATATCATGTTTCCATTTATTCATAACGTAGTTCTGGGATCTGTATAATTTTTTTTTCCTTATACGATACAATACATTCACATAATTTTCAGTAATGTAATATTTTTTACATACAGGGTATCCCTATGAATATTCTAAGAAAAATAACAAAAATCCCAAGTACTTAGCACCCGAGATATGATTTTTTTACCTTATTTTTGACCGACGAGCCCAAACGGAAGAGGTAAACATTTTTTTATAGATATTCGCACCTTTTGCATAGGAAATGTGCTCCGATTTTGATGTTTCTTTTTATTCGAGAAAAGATTATTAGTAATTTTCCCATTGAAAAAAATCATTATTAGACATGGCCTTCCCCCCAAAAGAGGGAGGAATTTACGCGGGAAATTTAGCGAAAAATCCGAGGCGGCAGAATTAAAGAGAATTCCATATTAGGAAATTAAATTGGACATTAAAAAAAATAATCATAAGTTTACGCGTTACAATCTGAAATATATGTTTCAGCTATGTGGAAGGGGCAAATTTTTCCGACAATCGAAAATTCGAGATTGGAAAATTAGAAAGGGGGCCATATCCGGAAATGTTATTGAATTTTTTCTCAAACAAATACGTTGTTCAAGTTTCAGCAATGATAAAGCCTGAAATGTATAATATTTATATTTCCGCTATGTTGAAAATTAAAAGTATGAGACGGCCAAATTAAAGAAGAAGAAGATAAAACATATTTTTAATATATGTCAGCTTAGGATAATTCTGATTAAAACCTTGTTTTCTACTTCGCGATGTGAGTTACACCCTTTAGCGGTAGACTTAGCAACTTATAAATATTTTCCAGCTTTTTCTTTCGGTCGATTTACCTCTGATTTTTTTTTTCTAAGGGTCGTCCGATTATCGGATCCTGAAATTAAGCCGGCGTTCTTTATTAATGCCACCAGGACAGCTTGTAGCTGAGGACTTCAGAAAAAATATAAGCAGATGACTATTCATAAAAAAGACATCTGTTAAAATTAAATATTTTCAAATATTCAAGCTTTATTATTCAATAAATCCACATTTATACAATACCGCAGAAAAGTTAATTCTTTGAAATAATTTTCGCGAGAACGATGGTTCAATAATTATTGTATGACAGTGGCGATATGCATAAGTATCAAATTTATGTTAACACTGCAAATGTAATCCGTTTCTCTATTTAATCGAATTTCTCGTTCCATTTCTTTTACACGCTTGTAATACGGAAATTACAAATAAAACTGAAATTATGCGGTGTTCCCGATATGCGTTGTAAATAGAATTGAAATAAAAATCAGCTAAAATAAATTGTAAATTGTACAACAACGCTTTTAATATTGCGAAATTGTAGTTCCAAGGTTCTGTTCTTAAAATACTTATTATTGAAACAGATAATAGTAATGGCATGCGTTTAACCAGATAATAATCTGAATAATAATCTAATCTAGTTATAAGCATGCAACATAAAACAAATACTTACCATTTTTATGTTTCACGATATGATGACAAATTATTGACAATAATAAATTCGTTGGTGTGTTGTGGTATTTCTCTGTTTTTCTTTTTTTTTATTGTCAATAATTTGTTTGGCATCTTTTAGTTAACAGGTTTACCCCTGAACATGCCAACTTTGTTGGCGAAACAATTTTCGGGTGACAATAATAAATTTGTTGGTGTGTTATGGTATTTCTCTGTTTTTTTTAATTTTCTTATATTGTTGTATCTGTTAGTTAACAGATTTACCCCTGAAGATGCCAACTTTGTTGGTGAAACAATTTTCGGGTGACAATAATAAATATGTTGGTGTGTTGTCGTATTTCTTTTTTTTTTATTTTTTTGTATTTTTTATATTATTGTATCTACGCCAACGGTTCCAAATCCCAAACATTATTTAAAAATTGTTTTTTTTATTTCAAATAACCGCATCAACCCTTTGGGTCATTAGCGGTGAAGTTTATAAATAACATTCATAGCTTCTTAATTAAATCTAATGTATATAAAAACTGAATTATTTTGTTGCTATTACTATAGTCTAACATTTCTTTCAAGTTACAAGATATGTTAAATTGTTCCCTGTGGTTTTGATATAACGGGCATTGCAGTATAATATGTTTCACAGTTAGTTTCACTTCACAAAATTCATGGTTCATTTTGTCCAGATATCAAGTGTACATGTGTGAGTTTGGTGTGTCCTAGTCGAAGTCGGGTCATTATCACTTGTTGACTTCCTTTTGTTATTTGATTTTTTCTTGTAATTTCGATTGTGAGGCCTGCTAGTGAGTATTCCAAACGTTTTTCATCTTGTTTCTAATGTAGGATTCCATGTCTATCGAAGGAGTGTATTGTAACGCAGTCTGATTCGGATTATTGATCGCTTCTCGACAACTTTTATCGGCCGATTCCTTTCCAGTTATTCCTATATGTGAAGGTACCCAGAGCAATATTACTTCTTTGTCCAATGTTTGGATGGTAAAAAGTTCTCTTTTGATCAGTCTTCCAATTGGATGGTTTACGTATATTCGTCGAAGTATTTGTAGAGAGCTTAATGAATCTGACATAATTATAAACCTTTTTGATTTTGCGTACCTCCTGTTTGGATCGTATTGGTTTCCGGTAGTTTAACGGTTAGGGTAATTTCAGGTGTGACAACAGCTGATTTACAAATTAATGAATTCAATAACATGATACATAATAATAAAGAAAGTTTTGTCGGTAAGAAAGAATTAATATCGTTGTTTTTACAGTTAATCGAAATTGATTTCAATATGTCTTGGAGTAAAATTACGGTATTATGCGTATTTTTGGAATTTCTTGTTCCAAATAGTTTATGTTATTTTTGCTGGGATTAGTAAAAAAATTAGGTAACGTTTGTAGAATGAATTATCAAAATAAAATATTAGATATTTCATATTACCTAGAATCTTGATAATTCACAACATCTTCAAATACAAATATTTCTAATATATTCTATCTTTGTTTTAGAAATCTTGACCATAATAAAACTCTATTCCTCAATATTTTTTGCATGTTTTAAATGTCTATCATTTTCTAGTTTTATATGTTTTTCTGCTGAAATTCGAATTTAAATTAAATTCAAATCTGAAAACATTGTAAATGTAACTCTAATCAACAATATTTTCTGAGCTATTATTTTCACATACATTAACTGAACCTCAAAATTAGATTTTCTTGTTGATTATCAGTTTTGAGAATGTATAAGAAGATAAAGAACTACCAGTTAAATTTCTAATAAATAGTCAAAGGAGCTACAGCTAGCACACTTAGAAAAAAAATCTCTTTTCAGACGAAAAAATGCACAAACTGATTATCATGCAGTAAAATCAAAAATCTAAAAATGCACTAAAATTGGCAGCAGTGCAGGAACATAGCCATTGTCATAAAGATACATACGATCTTTCCAATATGTTTTCAGTCTCCTTGAATCTGAAAAATAACACTGACTTCAAACATAAATCTTTAGAAATAAGTTGAAAACAATAAATTCATTAAATAAATATTTTATCTGGTTTTCCAAATTGATGTGGAGTAATATTTCAATATATTTTTTTTATTATTTCTATTAGGTTCGTTAAGTCTATTAGTATCTATACATGGTGTTTCTAAATAGTTTTATCAAAACTCTTAACACATTTTCCAGAGATTAAAATAAGTACTTAAACCCAAAATTTGAGATCCACTAAAGAATCAACGATTTTGCATGGAATAAAGGTGTCATTTAATCCCACGTTATTATGACCGGAAATGAGCTCAATTAGAAGAAATACCTCCATTGGATCATTATTGAGATAGTCATGTTTTAGTTCAGAAGAAAAAATAACGTTCAAGCCAATTTTCGGCCGCCATTATATGAACGACAAAACTTGATGCAATATCGCAGCCTAGAAAGTAAATGATAATATATAATAAAAAAAAATAAAGCAGACAGTCGAATTGTATACCTCCTCCGTTCGGGATTCGTCGGTCAAAAAAAATAAGAATGTTTGAGCCAAATGTCGATATATAACCTTTAATATTATAATATGAAAGCAAAAAAGGATATATCTCTTCAATTTAATTGAATTGTGAAATAGATACAAATTTAAAACTATTTTCATGTTTCATTACCTCAACTATATCTCAATACAGCCCTGTCTAATAAACTCGTAAATCCAAACTTTACGAGGAAATAAAATTATTCATTCTATAGCAAAACACGACATGGAGCGACATCTGTAGAATACCCTATGAATTCATTACAGTAATGTTAAGCATGTTCCTGCTCTGAATGTACCAGCAGCGCACTCTGTTTTCGAATGTTTGAAACTATAAATAAATCAACCACCTGTTGTTGCGAGTGGAAAAACATGGATCAATACCCAACTGAGATGGGAATACAGGAATCTGTATTATCACAAAACTGCAAGATGAAGAGATGAATAAAAGAGCGAGCTAGTAATTTTTGACTGACTTAACCACACGGAGGAGGTATACAATCCAAGCTTTAGTTTTTTTTTTTTGATGAAAAGTATAAATTATTGCTTGCGATCTAGATTATTATTAAGAATTAAGATTGTAGTAAAACAATATGAAATGAGAACAGCATATATGTGATTGGAAACTTCATGCTAATACATAAAAATATGAAGGGTGTACTTTTTCAATGAATTCTTTAGACAATAATAATGTCAGGCATACAATAGATCTTCACAATAATAAGAAATATGATTTTTTAAACAATAGATAGACAAAAGCCCCTAATTTTCTGTTTTTTCTTGTAATATTCATATGATGGGGTATCCAAAACTTCCCTTTACGCATATAGCGAATTGAAGGTAACATGTATCATGTATATGACCGGAGACATTTTAAAAACGGAAAAGAAGATGTTAATAATTGAAAATATTTCTTAACCGAACCTCAAATTTGCTGAGTAATCAATCAATCAATTTCCTGCCAATGTTACTACCACCATCAGTTGTGATGATATTCACTGTTCAGAATTCAATCTATGTAGTGGCTCTTGCGACAACAAGACACTGATGATCAAGAAGCAGCTGATCTGTTTGTTACAAAAGCATGAGCACTATTAGAATAACATTGCAAACTTTGAAGATATTGAGTTACGCCAATGCAAACACTTAAATGGAAATTTTAGAGTGACTAAAATTCGTAACGAATTGATGAAAATTGTAAGTTAGAAGAAAAGAATATGGGGAATAAACACAAATGAGGTTAATACGTGTATGGACCTCTAGGGCTTCCTAAATATGCATTCAGAAATTATGAGGGAGCAATTGTTATATATATACAGTATGGAAATGCTTGAATTTCTTCTGGAATAATAAAGAAATGTTTATTGATCTATGATATAAAATTATGACATTTTCGATTAAAGAAAATTAACGATGACGAAATAAGTTGAAAGCTTGGGAGGTAAGATAATATTGTTTGCATAATAAAATGAAAAATCGACGTAGCGGAGCTTTTTCTTCATACGTTCATATTTTTAACTACATGAGATTAATTTTGTCACCAAAAAAGTTTTGGATACTTAACAGATTATCAATATCTCGATAGAACTAGGAGTTATTGGCTCCATTTTCCTGATATCTATAAGAGGCAAACACAATAAATTTCCCCCCTTAAAATAGCGTTACATAATATTGATACTGACCTTTCGCTGGCAATGGATGAGTTCCTCGACATGGATTTGGGGGACATTTCGAAATCGCTGTCGGAGCGATAGAGGAAGCTCTCACGTCGCTGCGGCAGACTTTGGAGCACCAGGCCACCAGCCGATGGAGACGCTGCACCACCGTCCAAGGGACTGCGACCCGGAGAGGCGCCATTTTCCACATCGAAACTGAAAAAGAGAAGGAAAAAAACAAATGAGAATTCATAGTAGTAGTACAAATAGTTGTGACAGTAATTACTTATAATTTTCTGATAATATGATAAACTGATCATACTCCAGGTTAGGAGGCGGGCATAGAAAGTTTGTATTATTTATTATTGATTTTCATGTTTAGTGAGATACCGCTTCAGAAAGAAGGGTAGAGAAGAGGACGAGTAATATTTCAAAAATATTATAATTTGATTCCATCGTTTGTGTTTGCGTTATGATTTTATTTAAGTATTTCTAACAACATTTCAATATTATTATGAAATCTCGATACAGTGTAGATCCTTCATTGATAAGATCACCTGAGCGTTCGATCTTAAGGCTAAATGACTTCCGATTTCGATGTAGTTATTCATTGTTGAATACTGGTCGTGTCTACAGCAGTGTCTGATTACCAATCGATTAGTAATCAATAATCAAAAAGTTGACGTTTTTAACATGACAGCTATCAGAAAACCATAGTGCACCATAACCAACATCTATCGTTCCGTTTACAACATAATCTTTTTCATTATAAACATATTGAATGGAAAATACTTTTTCTTCTTCCATTTTCAATTCATCTAATATGTGTAATTGTAGAATTAAATTATTTCAAATCTTTTGACAACTGTCAGTTTGACAAATGAACTAATCAGTAATCAGTCGTGTCCACAAGATAAATATTTTTGATTACTGATAATACTGATTACTTATCGATTGGTAATCAGACTCTGCTGTGGACACGACCATTGACATCGATATCGGGTGTACGAATGTTTGGATAACAGCATAGACATATATAGTTTTTTTCACGAATGATGGCGACTGCCTTGAAAACACCAGAAACGGATGAATTCAAGCGAGAGTGCTAATTCAGTGGCGTGACAATTTTGAGATAAGATCTGGTATTTCATTTTTTATACGCTTTACGGAAATTCATACAATTAGTGAGAACACAGCATCGATTGATTGAATAAGCAATTAAATGAAAGATTTATTATTAACAGTAATGCAGAAACATAAAATGCAAATATTTCTCTTAAGTTATAAAATATAAATTTATTCATCTGAATTCTCTGAAATGTCTCTTTGAGTTTGTGATTATGAAATAAAGATTGCGCTACCTTCTGACATACGAGTAGTGATGCTGCGAGACTGGTCTTGGTCATGCAGTCTTGGTCTTGGTCTTGCAAAATTGCAAGACCAAGACCATCTATGCAAGACCAAGACCCAAGACCAAGACCAATACTGGGATGCCAGACCAACATCAAGACTAACCTGGTCTTGGTCTTGGTCTTGCTGCAAGACTTGCGAGACTTGAAAGACTCTTGCAGTTCCGTAATCAAACTAAAAATTGGTAGTAAACATATTTTTTGCTCAATGATTAGATAAGAAACGCTAGTAAATAACCTAATTAATTTATTCTCTGAACTCGCTTATTATCGGTCTTTATTTTACAGATTCTAAAAATATTGAATTAAAAATTATTGGATGAAAAGCGAGTTCATTTTACCCTTCTAGGATTTCCAGATTTCAAAAAAATCTGAAATACCCTCTACCGTAATTTCATCCCTTCTAAGATTTCCCTTAACGAACTGTTTTCAAAGAATCTCGATAGTTCGTAGCCAGGGGAAGGTAAACTACACGGTTTTTATTTTTATTATTTTTTCTATCTCACAGAATGTTTTAAGCAAACGTTACAAATCATCTATAAATCTGATATCTTTTTGATGACATTTGTCCAGTAGCGGTTTTTTATTTTTATTATTTTTTCTATCTCACGGAATGTTTTAAGAAAACGTTACAAATCATCTATAAATCTGATATCTTTCTGATGACATTTAACCAGTAACCACTTTTTGGAGAAATTTTAGATTGCCCTTATTTTGAAACTATTTTTTCGATCATGCTCATTAACTATAACTCAACTGAGATATTCACACGACTGTTTTTTGAAATAGATACCTACCTAGTTTTATAAATGCGCGTATTAACAAATCTCTACCTTTTTTTAATTTTCACTTTTTTTTTGGAAAAAGCTTTATACAAACGTTTAAGTTAGTTTTATAAACCAGAAATACTTTTCTTTCTATTTTATTAATGAAAATAGTACAAAACCATTGCAGAATGAGCGAGAGAATGAGTTATGAAATAGAAGTATGATGCATATAGTAAAATGAGTGCTCAGTTGCGACGGATGATACCAAGAAAGCACAAGCACAAGACTAGTAAGATGATGTCTGAATGGTGATTATTAATTTATAAACTTTATTGATTAACTACGCATCTCACTTGTCCTTACTTAATTCAACGCACTTAGTTTTATTCTCATTACTTATTCTAGAATGGTTTGGTACCATTACAATACCATGCGTATTTGTTCTGTACAATGACAATTTTTTTATACGGTCGATGTTTATACATTTCGAATGATAATATAATTATAGGCAATCTTATAAGATTATGAATTACATACTTCCCATACATATTGCAGGGTTCTTCTTCATTTGAATTAAGCAATTACAGTTTAAAATCTCAACAATTTTATAAAAAGAACAAATTTTTTTTTTAGCTCGAGGCTGTGTTGTCGACCAACGCCAAGTGGAGGGAGACAAAAAACCGAGAGCTAAAATCTAATATTCTTTCCTTATATAATAGACTATTTTTCTCTGGAAGGGAAAAACGATGATTTAATTTAGAAAAGATATTACAATATATTAGTCAGAAAATTATCGAAGTAAATTTTAAATTTTTGACTTATAGCGTCAATTTAATTCTGTGATTTGATTTAGAAATTGCGAAGTTTGTGGTTGTTGTCTGATTTCGAGTTGCTTCTACCTCATCGGAGTTATTAGCGAAAGTAGCGTCACAAAAATTATTGCCAGCTAAATCGCTCTATTTATGTATATATACTTACATACACAAATAATTTTATAGAAAGTGATACTTTGTCAGCTGTCCACAGAGATAAAATGTCAAACTTTATTCCCGCCACAGAAAAAATATATTTATTTAGCCTACCGGTCTCCTAATAATATTATGCGCCATTATTTCAGTGACTGGTGACTAACAAAGCAAGTGCTAGATAAAGACAAAAATTTAAGAATCAATATAGCAAATGTCAAGAAAAGATGAGGCTTAAGATATTCGTACAAGGACACGTAATTATGTCCTTGAATGTTTCCATTGTATTGTACCTACAACTTTTGTTCAAAGCAATTTTTCATAAAATACACAGGTAAAAAAAATAAAAATTAATAAAGAAAAATAACAAATATTGATAAAACATGAACACTCAATATAAATTTGATGTAATTGTACATTTTCTGGAGATCTTAATATAGACTCTGATTAAAAAATATATAGTGTATTTATTGAAAATAAATAGACAAAAACAAAAATTCTGCCTTGAAGTGGAACTCGAACCCTGTCTGCTTTATATTTAACAGCCAAAACAAAAACCTCTAACCGCAAGGCTATGACACATACGACAATTTTATGTAATAACATGTATGTATACCAATGAAAAGGTGTTCAAATTTCACTTCAATGAATTTTGAAAAATTTACCTTTCCGCTGACTACAGTCCATCGGGATTTTTTTTATTTCCAAAAATTCCGCATCAACCATTGCGGTTATTAGCGGGGTACAATGTTTCTTACAGTTTATTCAAGAAATTAGTTTTTTTTTAGAAAATATACTAATTGTTTGATGTTTTCAGGTCTGAGGATGGTCTTAAGTTCGCTGGATAGGTTGACATCCACTCTTTGTTGTTGAAATAGTGGGCATTCTATAAGGATATGTTTCACGCTGAGTTCGCTGTCGCATATGTTGCATTGCTCGGGGTCAGTACGTTCTATTATATATTTGTGAGTCAATCTTGTATGGCCAATGCGGAGGCGAGATAGGATTACTTAGTGTTTTCTGTTGACACTCTGGTATTGGATGAAGTTAAGGTTGGGGTTCAGTTCATACAATTTGTTGTTGGACGCCTGCATATTGGTCAAAAACCATGCCAAATTGAATAAGTTATTCAAGATTGAATTTGAACTAAATTTTCTTTGTCCGTTTTTTCTTTAATTTCGGTGTGTAGGTATATTCAAGAAGCAGATTTCGATATCGTAACATATTCTCCAAAACTTAAGGGCTGTGCTTTAGATTTATGTTCTCTTTTTGTTTTACACTTTTTACATTTTACGTTTATTTCTTCTTTCTTT
This sequence comes from Crioceris asparagi, assembly GCA_958507055.1. NCBI lineage: Eukaryota > Metazoa > Arthropoda > Insecta > Coleoptera > Chrysomelidae > Crioceris > Crioceris asparagi. Next base: position 6,023,547 of record OY293830.1, on the reverse strand, counting down.
TTTATAGTTTTAGGATGTTTATTTTAGCTAAATGTGGTAAATTTACATGTAATTACTCTGTAGATGATGTTTGCAAAGCATACAATAAATATCCAATATTTTATTAATATTAATATGGGGAAAAAACTATTATACGTTGTTCTCATTATATATGAAATGTTTATTTAAACTTTAGATCAGCTATCTATTTATATTATGATCAGAAATTCCCATGTAAATTTTGAAAAAAAATGTATTGCATAATGCATTCTATTTCACTATATATATTTAGAGATAAACATGATAGATGTAACCTATTGATTTAATTTCATTATAGAGCTTTTCCTATCGAAATATTCAGAAATATTTTGTTCGAAAATAATATATAAAAAACTGCGATTGGATGGATGACCAATGTTAGATTGCTTAAAATTTTATATACCTTACATAAATATTATTTTTCAGTTGGTCATTTATCAATAATAGGGTATAAATATAAATTGACAAACAAATTAAAAAAATATGTTTTTGGATCCACAGATTGTAAAATAGATAATTTGTCTCATTGTTGGTTTGTTCATCTTGTTTTTTCTAACTAAATAACTGTTATTCAAAAAAGTTTTGTGTATACTACGCAGTTAACCCCCAAACTAATTACAAACATTAATGCTACTAATGAAAGGTATTTTAAAGCATTATAGATAAAAGGAATTGCTAAGCGGTCGAAATTCGACTGTGATTCAATAAATTTAAGTGTAAGAACACTATTGAGATTCTTGAGTTAAAGGGTTCTGCTCTATATTTATTGACTATATATATTATAGAGTTTTGTTTATCGAAAAAGAAGAAAATAAATATTTTTTCGAAAAAATTGGACCGACTTATTAGTTGGTGCACTGAAAAATAGAATTAATATTATTTTATATTTTTCAGTGCACTAACTAATAACGTCGGTGAGTGTAACATAAGTCACGAAAATCGTTGAAGGTTCAGATATTACTTATCCTATAACCAACATATATTCTTTGTTTGTAGTGTTGTTATTATTGAGATCTCAAAACATCGCTGCAGAAATACGCTTAAGTATTTGAGATGTTACCATTTTAACACCGATTTAACTCAAAAACCTTAACTCTAAGGAGAAAATGTTCATTATAAACCAATGTTGCTACAAATAATTATGTCTTTCATGTAGTACAGGCAGATTTTCAATTTTCGAAAGAAATCGTCCTCTCCTCTTAGCAAAAATAGATATATTTGAGAATTTAACGCCTCTATCTCGAAAACTGTAATTCTTTTTAAAAAATGTTCAATTTAAACGTTTCCGGATATTGTCCTATCTTTAATTATACCAACTCAGATTTCGGATCAGCGTTTTTGTGAATATGGGAACATTTCTCAAGCATCCTCCTTCAAATGAATCAAAAAGCATCGAAATCGGAGTTCGTTTACTATATGAAAGTTGCGCAAAAACCAAAAAAAGCAGACAGTCGAATTGTATACCTCCTCCGTTCGGGGTTCGTCGGTCAAAAAGACCGTATCCACAAATCGACCCCGGTTGAGCTGTACGAAAGGCAAGCACGTTACCACAACACCATCAAAGAGAGCATTTATTTTCATAATTATATACAGTGCGTTCATAAAGTAACGCATAAATTCATTATTAGCTTAATAAACAATAATATGTATTAGAAATTCTCGCAACAGGTCCTTTTTTGATTTTAATTTACTGTTTTCTCAAATTAAAATCTAATATACAGGTTGAACCACCTTCCTGTGATGACGTCATCTCCATTTTTTTAAAATAGAACACCCCACTTTTTTATTTCTGGATTTTCTTTGAAAAAATGGAAAAAATACTTTCAAACAATGAAAATAATGAAGGGCTTGGATCACTAATAGAAGCTGTTTTTAATAGTTTATCAAAGTAGTCGTATAACAATAAGTCATTTCATTAATCTGCGTACTATTATGTTTATTCTTTTATTTAATATTTTGTAAATAACTTGAAATTCTTGTATTTTTGCCGACTCTGTACCGATTTGAAGAAACGTGTTATACATTTTTGAAATGCTCATCAAGGGAAATCCGGAAATTGAAAAACAAGTGGTGTTCCATTTTAAAAAGATGGCGATGACGTTATCACACGAAGATGGCTCACCTTGTATATTAGATAATAATTTGAGAAAACAGTAAATTAAAATCAAAAATTGACCCGTTTCAGGAATTTCTAATATTATTGTTTATTTAGCTTATAATGAATTTATGCGTTAATTTATGGACGGACGCACTCTAAAACGGCTCCTCAAAGTAGATTTACTTAATTCAATTTAATGTATTTGTAACACATATTATTGTATAATTTTAGATTGGTGCACCCCGTCGCCATATTAGCTTTCACTATGCCAAATCTCATATTCCTCTATGACCGCATTATTCTTAAAATGGGGTGTAAGGAATTATCTTCATTTAATAACATTCATATTCCTCAAAACAAATCGGAAATATATTCATATAAATTATTTCAGATTTTATTTAAAATCCCAGTCGTAGTGATTAGGTAGTCTTATCGGTGAAAAGTTCCTTTTTTTTAAGTGTTCTGGATTTGAATAAAAGCATTAATCGCAATTTTTGTAACATATTCATTGATTAAAATAAGAGAAAGTGTTCTTGAACAAAAGAAGGATAACATGGAATTAAATACCTGATTTCAATGTTCAAGAAAGGTCTGCGAAATCTTTCATTTCAATTTCAATATAACATAAATTCAAGATCGGACAAATCCGATGTTGAAGTTTTGGTAAACTTCAGTATACAAAACAAGCTATTTGGTAACTACTTGTTCCTAAGTAGTAAGCTGTTCTCAGATGGTAGGTATGTGGTAAGAATTATAAGTTATCTTGAACTTTTTAGGGCCCAACTTCAAAGTTTCAAGGCAAATAAGAGGTATATGAGTATGGTGACAACAAATAGATAGATTTGATAAATTATCTAGCAAAAATAAAAGTGGGAATACTTCGATGGTTGCAATTTCAAATCAAGGAAGGAAATGAGTATCTGCTACTCTTGATTTTGATTTTGAATTTGTTTTTTATTTGAATGAAATACAAAATAAACTGGTAATTTTTAGGCAATTGGTAAAAATAGTTGCCGACAAAAATTTCTCAACAGCTACCACATTCACATCCATCGTTTTAAAGAACACATTTCCGAAGTTGAACTAATCTTTGTGATTCAAAATATCAAGTATATCAATAGACCGATTGCATTGAGCGAAAATTGTTCTGCAATTTGCAACGGCGACTTTCATTTGAAATGTTACTCTTATGAACTGTGCCTAAATATTTCCATGCTAATGGCTGTCTGTGATCCTTTTTATCAATTTCTTTATGTACTATGACATCTGTGGGCTTTCAACAGAGAAAACTGCTTCTAAATAAAGTTGTATAGAGGTATTCCATGGCCGATGGGTCGCACATGCGGAGAATTGAAATCATTAATGCGATTAGTCTATTGATTGTATTCTTCTTCCTGTTAATATTGGAGAGATGAATCTTTCAATAACCATCATCTTCCAAGAAAGCTGATCCTATAGGATGAGCATATACAAAATCAAAGGGACTTCAATATATTAATAAAAGAATGTTTCTACTCTTTAGATGATTTTTTTAATGCGGACCTAAGTAGTAATTAATGTATGTTAATGCTTCGTTGTTTATTTAGATTTGTTACTATATACTATAAATATTTTTAAATAGGTACATGTTTAAGAAAACAAAAAAGAGTTTGTTGATTTTTATTAATTTCACTCGGGCGTATTCATAATCCATTCTTAGTTCGGTACTACCTAGTATCGTGTTAAAATAAAACCTACCATAACACTGACATAAGAGTCATAAACCTAATTTAAGGTTAGAACTCCGCACTTTTTAGTAGCGTACTAAGTTTCGATTATGAATACGCCTGATTGTCTTTAGAATCTATGTTATATATGTTATTTTATTATATTACGTATTTATTTTCATAGCAAATTTATTTAAGATCAAATTACTGTTTTGGACAAGTGTAAAATTTGTATTGATTAATGACACAAATAAATATCTAGGTATCTATGTATTAATCAATGTCTCTAAGTAAAAGTTTATCATTATAGAGCGAAAATAAACCTTTTATACACAACAATTAGGACTCACTTTTTGGTAATTTTGAAGTTGTGCAATTATAAGTTGTTATAAGAATACTTTTGGCACCAAGTTCACAAGTATCAGCACTAATAGAATTAATATTATTTTGTATTTTTCAGTGCACCACTAATTAAATCGGACCTGGTGTTTTAAAACAGTGTTTTCTCACATTTTTGAGCATATCATTAATCATCAAAATCATTGAACTTATAACCAGCACTGCTTTAACTCGTAAGCTGTTAATTTTTTTGGAGAAATTAAAATTAATTTAAAAAATGTATAATGATAAAATAACAAATTAATTGTCATTATTTAAATGAATAATCGAACAAAATGGAATCGCCCCTTTGCCTTTATTGAACTTTATTCAAATAGTATCTAATTCATTTTATATCTATTTCCATTATAATATCTGCTCACGACATTCCAGATAAAGTTGACTACCTATATACCGCATAATAATATTTCACGAACTAGGATCAACTTCCGGATACAATTGCTCCAGAGTTCAAACTCGACTTTACTTTATCTACAATTTCCGATATGTTCATCTAGTAATGCGGATACGTTCGTTCAAGGATAAATCATTTCAGTCTCTGTCTCTCTCTCTCTCTCTCTTTCTATTTATTTCTCCCTATCAGAAAGGGGACGATGTGGAGCGCAGAATTTCAATAAGGATTATGGCCGGAGAAAAATCAGGAAATTAAAAATGTTCACCACGATCCAATATAAGCTGAATATTATTGACTCGTAATATCCATCAGATATTTCATTAAGTTAAGCGAATAATAGTGTATGGGTAAAACTGGATGCAAAAGAAGTGATCTGCAACTTTTTATAATAGGACAACTACACAAATTCAATTTTATTATGCGATTTTTATATACAGGGTAGGCCGAAAAAAATCTACTATCAACTTAATTTTCTCAAACGGCAGTCCATATTTTCTTTATAATTATTGAATCTTGCTTCGAATTTAAGTACGTTGACCGACTTCCCAAACCTGCTTTTTTTATTTGTACGCGCGCCTTATACAGTAAACGTACTCCGATTTTGTTGATTTATTTGAAAGAGGACAAGTGAGAAATAGTCCCATCAGATTCGAAATGTCCTTCTATCCAAAAACCGCCTCCAAAGATGGTGAATGGTCCATTTTCTCTAAAATTAAAAATCTGCGACGGCAGAATTAAAGATGAGATAATATCCGTAAACGTATAAATTGAACATTTGTTCAAAAGAGTTAGGGTTTTCGAGGTACAGCAATGGTAAATTCTGTAATATGTGGATTTCCGCTATGTGGAAAGGGCTATTTTCTGCGAAAATTGAAAATATGAGACGGCCAAATTAAAGAAGATATGTATCAACATTTAAATTGGACATTTTCAAATGAAGTTACGGTTTTCGAGTTACAACAGTGGTAGAGTCTAAAATATGTGTAATTCCGTCGCGATGTGAAATCTCTGAATACCGATTTTCATAACTCATGTTACACTCAGAACTGTGAAATAAATATTTTTTTTTACAAAAATTGGACCGACTGTATTAGTTGGTGCACGCAAAAATACAAAATAATATTAATTCTATTGGTGCTGGTACTTTTGAAGTTGTGCTATTATAGTCATATAGAAGACTTTTGGCACAAATTTCAAAAGTACCAGCAACAAAGACAGTTCAAATTTAAAAAAAAACTGTAATTTGACAGTTCTAATACATATTTTTGGCTCGCCTACTAGGCCAAATTGAACAGAGCATTAAAATTAATTAGAATTTTTTTTGATAAAATCCAATATGGCTTCCATAAGAAAAAGTGGTAATCTCAAAAACGAGATATTCTTTTGTTTTATTTTTACAGTAAAGATCTTAAAGAAGAGCCCATAGAATGTCTATGCCAAAATATCCTATGTTCTCAAATAATGGAGATACGGGGGACTGTCAAAAACTGACCATTCTGGTCTTTCACGATTTACTCAAAAACCAAAAACAATTGACAAAATGTAGTAGCAGTTCTAAAATGGTAATAGGATCCTGAGAAACATTGCCCATTTGACGGATTTTGTAGCCCTTATAATAGATAGTAAGTAATACATGCAGCACCAATCTGGGACACACTGTATATTTATAAACACGGATTCATAATGGAGTTCTAAATTTTAGTTATGACTCAACTTTTTTAAAAAGTTTTTATTACTTTCGGTTCTTGTATCGATGGACTCCGCAGCGATTTCTGAGGCCCCATACGGTCTAGATACTTGACATTTCGAATTCGTACTTAGATAGCAGACATCTCGCCGCCTGTTAGGCTCCAAGTGTGATCCGATATTGATTAATTATTAATTATATTATCTCATTCAAGCAAGATCAAACTATTTCTTCGATATGGAACGATAATGTCAGACAATGGGATCCGTCACTGGAATTACGCACGCGCATGGAGGGTATCAGGGGGTTGTCTATGGAGCGTATACATATAATACGTCTCTGCTCTCTGGTATACAGGTATTCTCTGACAGATCGTCGAGCTGTTCACTGTCAGCTGTCGCAATTGTCCGACGTTGATATAATACTAATTTCATGAATGCGCCTAGTAAGGAAGCAAGGGCCAAGAAAATAAAGAAGAAGAATACTAATTTCAAATTTGATTTTGTGTTGTGGTAGAGAAACAGTAACTTGTTATGGAATTGCTGTTTCTGGCAAGTATAGTTCAAATCAAGAAAGGAGAGATATCAATAGTACTCATCGGTACGGTTAAATGCCTAATAAAAACTATATTTTTTCTAAATTCCACTTGTTTGAATATTTTTTTAAACTCACTGACCTAGAAAAGTTGCTAACAGTACCTTGGATTACCTACTAAACTAATGTTATGCAATATATGTTTATCCACTGAGTTAAAAAAAAACAGAATGAATTACTGGTATTACAAAATCCCTTTCAGATTCATCGGATTTGGCATCTTCCGCCATAGATAACTAGGTAACTACTATCAATGACCTTACGACAATTTTGAAAAGCAAGTGATCAATCTTTCTACATAATTGAAATAACATGCCATTAAAGCTATGTTTCGCAGAATTCGCAAAAGATAAATATTGCAAATAAGATAAGGACTATCAATTAAACAGATATAACTGTCTATTTGTACGAAATAAAATTGAAACACCTTTTACAGTCAAGTGTTTCCTGCTTAATAGAAGTAATTAATCAAATACAACTAATTAAATTCTTATTATTAATTTAGTTGGTATATGTGATTGATTCGGATTCATTGTAATTCAAAATAGATTTTAAAGTTGAGATCTGCGTAGTGATATGTTCCAGACGATTGAAATATTTCGTCCATATTTTTATTTTCGTTTTGAAATAGAACGATTCAAAAAAAGTCATTCGAAGTATGCTGTTGCAAATTAGAGCGATGTATCAGCATGTCTTTGCTAGAGTCAGATGACAATTAATTGTCGTAATGAGTGTATTCGTGTTAAATCTGCGAAAATCTGAAAAGGCAGACTTAAAGATGGCACCATATCCGAAAACGTTTATATTGAACATTTTTTCAAAAGACTTGCGGTTTCCGAGTTTCGCTAAGGTGAATTCTGAAATATGTACCTAATATACGTACTTCCGGAAAGTGAAAAAGCATTTTTTTTTCGAAAATTGAAAATATGAGATGGCCAAATTAAAGAAAAGATTACATGTAGCAACATTTAAATTGAGTGACGGTTATCGAGTTCCAGAGGTAAAGTCTGAAATATCTATATTAGCAAGGCGATGTTTTGAGACCTCTGAATAATAACTAACAAGTAGGCCTACAGCTTCTTGGGTATCAGTGAAACTTCAACAATTTTTATGAATAATGTTACATTCAAAAATGTGAAATAAATATTTTTTACAAAAAAAATTGGCCGACTTTATTAGTTGTTGCACTGAGAAATATACCATAATATTAATTCTATTGGTGCATTTTTTCTTGAATGAAGAGTGAGTATTTTATTGAGATTGTCTTATTAGTCACTTATCTCGAAGCACCCTGTATAACCTTTCAAAACCTTCAGCTCGATAGAATTTATCGATGAATTATGTGTAAATTGAACCATTAAATATTAAACATCTATAAATACAACGTAGCTACCTATAGATAGATAGATACATTAAAAATGAATGTTTTGCGCATTATATTTTCTAATCAATTATTGATCTTCCATTTCCTATTTAAAGACTCATGAGCAAATAACATAAGAGACTTTTATCGCCTTCCCTAGAGATATATACAAGCTGTGGGAGCTATAAAAATGTACATTATGCTATTTTCCGTGTTTCCTTTTTTATCGGCCACAAAGGATTTATGTCCACCAGAATTCATTACTGCCATGGTATTCTAGACAAAATACACAACTGTGAAGGTATGTATGACAATTATAATTAGAGTAAGTAGGTCAAAATATATATTTCATGTGGTAACAATTAGGTCTCTTCTGTAAGACAACCGTTAAAGATGTAGTTGAGGTTATTGTTTTATGCTTTTAACATAATTTGTTATTCTGAAAGCACAACTTTTAACGCATCCGATAAAATCTAACATTTTGAAGCATCTGATAAATCTTCTTCGAGATGACAGGGAACACGCTGTTTTGTATAGAGTGATCACAGTTGCCGAGTCTTATGTTGGATTCAAGGTTATGTTGAAATAATCTGTGGATACGATCTACTCTTTCCGATCATATATTTGATCAAAATTGGAAAATACTGAGAATGAACTTTGAGAATCATAGAAGTCTGAATTGTTTCTTTTAAGAATTACTTTTTTCTATTGATGTTTCATTACATGAATAATCGGAGGTGATGACAAAAAATAATAAGTATATTTTGATTATTGATTGAGACTGAGGTATTGTAATAAGACTTAAACGTAGAATTTCAGAAGTTTAAGTTTCTTTTAACATTTGGTTGCTGCTGATTGATAAAATAAATAATCAAAAGCGATTGTTGAAAATATATGAAAGAATGGAACATGAAGAGTGTTCCTCAAAAAACTAGCTGTAAATGAGTTGGAAGCAATACCATTTGTCCTCTATACTATACATATTAAGGGCTTTGACTGTACGTCGTGCTATTTTAGTCTTAGTTTAAGGCCTACCTTTTGAGATTCGAACTGCATTTTCGATAGTCCCTAATTAGATAAGCACTTTCAACAGTATCAACAGCTCTAAGTATATCTACGTCTTGCTCAGTGGGGGAACTACACTTCTAATCATTCGAAGAGATTAACTTAATCTCTTATAATACTCTCAACGAATTGATGGAGATTATCATAATGGCTCTACCCGGTTTATAAACGTTTTGCCTCTCAATATATTCATTCCCTTCTTATGTTGGAATAATATTTTTTACATAGATATACATCAATAAATCAATAAAGATCTCAAACTGCTTTAATAATCTTGCTATTTTAATCGTTCTCATAAAAAAATGAAAGAAAGGAAATTATCAAATTCATAAGTTCCTTCATATCACATGAAGTTATAGATGAGCAGTAATTAACACGAAGAAAATTACAGGTAACAATAAGTAGAGATCATTAAAGTAGAAAGAATCTACAGTTAAACTACCTATCAAGTTTAAGTATACATTGTAATAAAAATACATCAGAATTAAAGTGGTGGAAAGAGGATACCAGTTCATTGAATAAGGATAACAAATTAGTCAGATTCGCAAACAATATAATTGAGTTAGCTGAAGTTCGTCCAAGAGATGAGAAAACATTCTGTCATATTTTAAATAAACTTCACATTCATGGTACATCAGAGCCATGAAAGAATGGGTGATAAGGTCATATCAAATTTTACAAATGATAATAAAAATTTTGAAATAGTACTTATAACCTCACAGTACACATAATTGAATGACCTTATAAGATAGGCAATATCTTCAGCAATTTTAAAATAATCTGATGAACTTGAAAATATAAAATAACAATCTGAATAAATGATTCTATATAATTATTTTTCATGTTCAAGTATTAATTTTTAAGAATTTCTAAGATATAAATCTAATTAGCCAAGGTCCTTTTCCAATTATTATTCCTAGGGGTCTATAACAATTACAAATAATCACAAGCAAGATTTTTTAACAATAATTCAATGTTAAACAATTTCGAAATGATAGTTGCTTCTTTTAATTTCTTAGAGCGAACTAAAGTAATCAGTCAAATTCCAAACAAACTGTACGTTTAATGAAGTCCAACAAAACCATTTTTTTTTGAAAATTTTCTAAGAATCTGCCTGAGCCAAAAATATATCGGCAGCGGAAAAACCGATTTTCTTGTATTTGTTTTTACTTTCCTACCGCATGCCCAAGTAGCCAATTCCTTGAAGAAAGTTTCAGTGTCCGGTTTTTAACAGATATTCTCGATTCAGAGTACCCTGAGTCCAAAAAAACATATTTTCAAATCCTGTCTGTCATTCTGTTCCCATGCGGATGCACCGATTTTATTACTTTCTTTTTTGTTTTATAGATAAGGCTCGCCGATGACACATTTTACATATCCTGCTCGAACTGGTTGCCATACTCCATTTCAAAAAGAGAGAGTGTAATAAATGACGATAATGAAGGAATTTCTGTACTGTACCGTTATAATAAAAAAAGTTCTGCCCAGCTGAATTGCAAAACAACTTTGTATTCATATTCCAGGTAAAAGTATCTCCTACGCAAACTTAATATGACAATTGCTATTGAAAAGATAAACAAATTGATCAACCGATTTTTATATTTGATAGAAAACCATTTTTTCCTGTTTATTCATATTCTGGCTAAAAGTTGAAAGGTAGTATCAGTCAATAGGAACATTTTTACAAAATTAGGAGCGAATTATAAACTCACAAAGAATTTGCTTCAAATGGTGGATCACTCCGGATAGTTCTGTGTACATGTATTAAATGAGCATAATTTTCTTACTGAGCGATGTCGAATTTTACCATGATTGAAGGAATTCGATGATATATAGTACAAATTCAGACATTTTTTTTGGGTTAAAGCAAATGTTGTGAGAAAGTTTATAATGTGCAAAGATTGAGGGTTCTCATGATTCGAAGTTTGTCAATGATATCGCTTTTCTAATAAATACGTTGTTAATCAACTATAGTCTGTTTGAGAATGATGTAGCGTAATAAATTATGATAATGAAGGGATCTCTATTATACTATGGCGCTTATATGGCAGAATAGAATAGAGATTCCTTCGTTATCATAATTTATTACTCTACACCATTCTCAAACTGACTTTTATACAACAATAATGAATTGTCTGTTCCTACCCATTAAAATAGCCAGGTGAAAAATCCGAATTTCTTCTTTTCGTCCCATTTTCAATGACAAGATGTACACGTGGTCGGATTCTTCTCATCATTGCACATAATCAATTTAATATAATTATTATCACCACAAATGAGTACCCATGCGCGCGAACTGAACACACAGAACAGAAGAAAGATAACAAAACAGATGATACCACCAAAATACCGGCGACAAATCGTAACTTTTTTATAGAAAAAAAAAGAGAAAGCACGTTAGAAAAATAAATTTGACAGCGCACTAAAAACACTTGCTAACACGCATCACACAAACATTGACTAACAAATAAAATTGTGTGTATATGTATATATTTAATGTAAATAAATACCTTATTTAGATAAGATAAAGGGAATCTTGCTTGATTCTATACAGTGTGTCCAAGATAAGGTGGGGATAGCAAAAATGAGCACTTGGATGGGGTCATCGTATTTACAAAAATTTAATGACCTGTAAGTTAGCTAAAGAACGAGCAAAAAAGCTCAAATTTGGAATGCAGGGCCCACTGTAGGGCTTACACCAATGGGCATGTCAAATGTTGTGAGAATATACAGTCGAATATTGTCATGGACCTTATTCTCCCGTTAATTTTTTTGCAATGCGTCGTCGATAGATTCTCAAACACACTAGGAATTTGCTATTTTTGACGGACTTACAAAATAAGAGGTTGTGTTTTTTATGTATCTATGGTTCTTTGCGCGTCTTGCATAGTAGACGTGCTCCGATTTTGATGACTTTTGATTTTATCTAAAGAAAAGAGTTCATTGTCCCATATTTATAAAAACTGACATCCGAAATCTTCTTCCCTCTAAAAAGGTAAGGGTCAATTTTTCTCGAAACTCGAAAATCTGAGAGGTCATAATTGAAGATGAATAAGACCATATCCGGAAATGATCAAATTAATTTTTTTAAAGAGCTACCGTTTTCGAATTACAGCAATAGTAAAGACTGAAATATCTGCATTTCCGCTATGTGGAAGGGATAATTTTTTCGAAAATTGAGATTATGCGACGGCCAAATTAAAGAAGAGATTATATATAGCAACATTTAATCTGGACATTTTTCAAAAAAGCTACGGTTTTCGAGTTACAGCATTGATAAAGTCTGAACTATGTGTATTGCCGCCGAGATGGTTTGAATAATGAAAGGTACAAGCAAAGAATATACATAATAGGATATACATAATAGGATAATAGTACTTATCCTTATACTTCTTTGGTAGTAGTGAACGTTCAACGATTTTCATGACTACTGTTACAAAAGTGTGGAATAAATATTTTTTCTATTGGACTGCACATGGCCAATAACCAACATAAGTATTTATTTAAAATTTCATATATCTCGGGATCCCCGTTGGTCTAGTTGGTGAGACGTTGGACTTTTAACCGAAAGGTTGTAGGTTCGAGCCCAACTAGGTCAAGGACTTTTTCCATACATGAAAATTTCCTTCAAAATTCCGCTCAACTTTTTTTTCCGATTTAACCGATTCCGCAACACTCTTACTCTAATTAAAATCTTAATGCTAGTCCAACCTTATCTTGGACAAACTGTATATACTGAATATAATATTATGAGGATGTGTGATGCCTCTAGCCTGTCTATCACCCGTAAATCATTATACCCACTTAACATACATTATCAACAAAGATGAAGAGAGATTAGGATTAGAATTAGGATTAGGAAAGTGCTTTGTAACAGCCAGATAGATAATAATAATAATAATAATGTGTTAATGCTCAGTCGCATACAAAATTTTATGACATTATGTGTTTTTATTTCATACCTTTTAGTGCCACATCTAATGGCGTCGGTTCTTGTTTTTTATTCAAGTTCTTCATATTTTTAGTGATCGTAGTTTATAACTCACAAAGAAGGACTTAATTTTAAAAAATTACAATAAAACTCCACCCAAATACAAAATTTTTGTTATCTTAATAATTCTGCAAGGAAAAATGTTTGATATGTTTTGTTGTTATTACATAAAAAAGTAATTTCAATGGAAAAAGTAGGTACCTCTAACGGGGATTCGAACCACGGATCCTGCTTACTAGCTGACTTACAGCCAGATCACAATATCGATCGGCCACGGCAACATTAAAATTTCGCGAAACACCTTTTGACTTAAATCGGAGGTTATAAGCGAGTAGTGATAATAAAAAAGGGCTTAAGCAAACCCTTCGAATATTGGACCATCTCTCAGTGATACAATATCGAATTAGAAAAGAATCACCGAAATGGCTGCACGTTTACTATGAGAAATGAAGTGACGAAAAATAGAAAAACCATACATTCGAATTGTACACCTTCTTCTTTGTGTCAATAATAAATTAAATTCTACAAATTAAAAAACATAGCATTCAGATATATTCTGGTATATCTGAGTAAATTTGGCAGAATTTTGGAATACAATTGGATATTTGCTCCCTTAATTAATAGAGATTTATATTTAACTCCGTGAAAATGTTGCTGAACTGCTGATAATTTTATTTTTGATATGGACCTAATGATAACGTCGAAGCAAAATCGTTTTCCTTTTAAGTTAGAAATGAATACATTCCTTGATATTTCGATAGTGACTTTGGGCATTCGAAAGTGCTGTAGTGCGAAGCACCTGGTCATTCTATCGCTCGAAAGAAAACCATGACAAGTTCGACACTTTTTTCTCAAAAAACACACAGCTGAATAGAGATTACTTCTTTTTAGTTGACAAAATTAAGTTGATGGTGGTACCCTATTTTTGGGCTACCCGGAATACATGAATTTACCATAAAAAAATTTACGCAAAACATACGACTGATTATTAAATGAATTTAGACATATTCTGTCACTTCATAAACTTTTATCAATTTTAATTTTTTTACGCGAATAATAAAAAAATACGCTCAAAATAATGAACAAACAGCTTCAAAAGAACATTACAGGTTTCGGTATCATATTTACGGAAATTTACCTGAACAGCAGGCGCCCGGTTTTCTACATTTCCGCTTGGAAATTCACAAAATACCTTGTAGGGATTCCATACTTTCAAATAGAATTTATCAAAGAATCCACATTGAATGGATGGAGAAGCATATCGATTTCAGATGAAATAACTCAGGCGTTCGTAGAGAGGGAAATTAGGGTGAATTTTCACATGGATTCAATTGATTTCATTTTATTAGCAGATAGCAGAGATGGAAACCACAAATTTAAAAGGAGATTTAGTGAGAGAACAGAAGCAATTTGGAAAAATATTAGTTGAGACAGAATGAATCTAGATAAAATATCAAGTAAGCATTTTAACAAATGAAGTATTTATTATTCATTAAAAAAGTCTATCGTAAAATGAATTCACAATAAACTGAGTAAATTGAAGCTAGTTCACATAACATATAAACCTGATAGAAGTAAACGAGCAAGTTTAGCATTTTAATAGGTCCGGTAAACAGTAAACAGTATTGTCGGTGGTTGAGTGTTTAAAACTGGAAAATTTTTATGCTTCGATTCATTCCTTTACCCCATATACCTAAATATATAACAAAAAAAGAAACCAACAAAATACACCAATCCGTTCCCTAGATAATGCTGTCCCAGACAGACAGACAGACGGGCAGACAGACAGACAGACAGACCAATCACCAATCACAGGGTAATCTTAGATTTAGCATAGTTAAATCTTATAGGTATATGACGCATGAGTGTATTAATGCAAATACAAGATTTCCGTGAATGAAATTTGCAGAGCTGTATTGGTCTATCTACAACATGCATTTTTCTTCGAATAGAAAACGACACGCTTTTTGTTATCTCCAAAAAAAGATAGGCAGGCGAATAATAAACTGGAATATCTACCTGGTATATCTCTATCCTAATTTATACTCACTATCACACTGATTAATCTAAAGGTCGCATTGGGAACATAATAGTGGATATCGAACAGCAACTAATGAGAAGGAAGCAATATATTTTGGAGTTATTCAGTGATGAGAGATCCGACATTTGCCTAAGTGGAGTAACAACCAGCCAATAGCCAAAAATAGGAAGGCACCTGTGCCAGACAATGTGAGCACAGAAAATATTTAAACTACTAGGAAATGAAAGCATTAAAGCCTTAAATAATCTCTACAATTTCATTTATGAAACGGGCACAATACCAACTGGCTGATTAAAATCGACTATTATCATGATTCCGAAAAAGAACAGAGCAATAAATTGTAGTGTTAATGAGCCATGCCCTGAAAATATTTCAACGTTTAATCCACGACAGAATTTATAAAAAGTTGGAAGAAAAGATCGGCAGAACTCAGTTCAGCTTTAAAAATGGCTTAGGATCTTGTGATGCACTGTTCAGGGTGCAGGTGTTGATTAGGAGATGCCGTGATGTCAGCCGGGATGTGTAGATACCTGTGTGCTATTGATTTCGAAAAGGCTTTCGATAAAGTACGTCAATGCTCCAAATACTAAAAGCATCTGGAATTGATGACGAAGACATATTTACCCATAATTGCCAACCTCTACTGGCACCAAACAGCAAATGCTCGACAAGAACAACAGTTATCAGATGAGATTACCGTTCAAAGAGGAGTACGCCAGAGCTGTATTCAGTTTAAACTACTCTTTAATTTGTAATCGGAAGAGATATTCAACGAAGCACTTGCGGCAACCAAGGAAGGAATATCGCTTAATAGTCACTTGCGAACAATTTGGCCTAAAGCTTAACATCAATAAGACCAAATATATGATCATTTGTAAGCAAAACTTCTTGCAAGCCATTAGCATTGTGGTAGATCGCCCGGAGTTTGAGAGAGTCGAAAAACTTGTGTACCTGGGCAGAAATATCAACGAACAATTGGACCCAACAACTGAAGTAAGAATCCGTATCGAACGAGCACGGGTGGCGTTTAATCAAATGAAACGCATCTTATGCAGCCACGATCTAAATCAAAGACTACGAATGAGAATGGTACGCTGCTATGTCTTCCCAATGTTGCTATACGGCATGAAAGCATGGACGTTTACCAAAGTCATGCTCAAACGCCTGGAAGACTTCGAAATATGGGTTTTCAGGCGACTATTAAAAATTAGCTGGCCAGATAGAATAAACAACAATATTGTCCTTACCCGCATGAATAAAGTCCTGTAAATTGGAATACATTGGTTGGACAACCGCTGGTTGAAGCAAAATCTACGGTTGAAATGTTTGAGAAAACCGTCAGTAGCTGTTTTTTCAACCTTGGGTTGAAGGTCTTATAATACAGGAAGTCATAGTTGACCCTCGGTTGAGTTTCAACCGAACCTTAATCACCGAGGGGAAAATCCTTAGCAAGCGTGGTTCCGGTAGAAGAAGACCATCTTACAAATCTGAGGCAATGATTCGGGAAGTCAACATCCCAATCATTCAGGGCAGCTCTCAACAAAACCATGATAGTAAAAAATATGATAACATACATGATAACCAACGATCGTTAACGGTCATGGTACTATAAGAAGAAGAAGAAAAGTTATCAACCTCTAATCCAAATTAGTATTAAGGCTGAAAAGTTTATCAATATTGATCAATCTATGAAATGCAAAAAAAGTTCAATAAATCAAAACTTCCTATTACTTAATTATGATCAAAACGTTAATGGGTTGTTCTTAAATATAGAATTCCAATTGACGTTAGTAGGATTCAGTGCAAAATGACAAAACGAATCCTTCTACACTGGCTTTAAAAAAATATACTTACTGATTACTTGTCTATTTACTTAATTCCTTATAATTTTAATTCATAATGACAAGATACGTAACGTACGTAATTTCAATAATTTTTCAACAATTTTTGAAGTTAATAAAAAAGTTTCATATATAAGGATTACTTATATTCATCTAACACCATCATTTATATTCTAAAGCGCAGAAAACTCCTCTCCAAATGCCCCTAGAAAATTTTAAAACAAAGCAATCAAAGATTTAACGACAGAGGTTATACTCAACTCTTGGTTTAGGCCAATTAACTTTATGGATTTTAATCAAGTATTAAAATAATCGAATGTCCGCTAGTTTTTATTTTGTATTGATAAATAAATCGCAAATAAACTATGTAAGAGTAGTATATTAAGTGCATCAGTTCTCCTGTGCCCTATATCAACCAGAAGGTACACGATTGGACCATCAACTAGGAGAGTAAGTATTCATCTAGACTAATTAAACTGAAAGGCATCCATTAGACAAATTGATGTTATAGATGAAACAAGGAGGTTGTTATTAGAATTAATGAGCCATAGCGGTGGTACGTTCTATTCTGTTAATGGTGAACACTACATTTTGTGGGGAAGACATGAGCAAAATAACAGAAACTCCTACACAAAGAGGCTTTTTACAAATACAGCACCGGTGAACAAATAAACCGGTTACAAGATTTCTAGTGGTAGCTTCTACATTCAATTTAGTTTATCCTATATTTCATATCGAATTTCTGGATTTGTCAAATTAGACGAAGTACAATCTAAATTTCTACTATGGGGACTCTGCAAGATACATTTTCGTAAATATATATTGAGGAGGGATAGAATGACAGCAGAAATTATAAGTTATAAAAAAATAAGAACTTGAAAGACATAAATTTGAATACAAACAGTTTATTTGAAGAAAAAGACTAGTATTTCCAAAACTAATGTTGAAGGAGAGAACTTAACTAAGAAGAAAGTATCTTTAAAGTTATTTCGGTGTTGCTACTTCTCAGAAAGGGCTCAAAAACAAGATATATTTTTAAAAGGTTACCTACACTGAGTTTTTCTCTCACTATTCAGCAGATATCAAAAATACTTATAGGTAGAAGAGTTAGGTATAATTTTTATATTGGAGTAACCCGCAGTCTACTGTTATATAAACATCCAATTTATTTTACTAGAAAAAAAGATAATGGTATCAAGAAAGTCTTATTATTTTGTCAAAAGATGTGCTTGGCGGTACTAAACAACTATGACGTCATAACTTAGTAACATTGCAAAGTTATAACCTCTTTCATAGCATAGAATATTAGATTAGATGATCTATTCCATATACTTGAAAACTTGCAAATATTACCGTCATATCAACTAGTTTAGACAATACAAAACAAAATAACGCACTCATTCTATTGTGTCCCTGTACTGTATACAAACCTTCCAGTTGTTCGCCGTCTATCCTGGCTCAACGGCACTCGCCTGATGTACCTTCTCAGCTGTGCCGATGATCTGGCCGATGAGCGTCTCCGCTTGCCGACCGTGTCCGAATAACGACGACCGTCTGTGGTGCCGCCACTGCCGGCCGAGGCAAAGGAAGCGCGCGAGTCGCTGGTCGACTCGTGCTCGGGTATCGCTTCCGAGTCGCGCCGCGACACATCCGACGTGGACCACAGGCTGGTGATGCTCGCTCTGGAATCGACGCTGCGTTGACTGTGGATGCGTGACGATGTGGATATGGATGAGATTGAGGTGACGCTGTGGTGGCGACTGTCATTGCTGACTACACCACCGGCCACGTCAAGGGATGAGTCACGCGAGAATGGTGAGTACCTGTGTGAGTTTAATATGATGTCTGTTCAAGAGAGAGAGAGAGAGTTTATTTATCTACTGTGTACGAGTATTCGTTTAAATGGAAGAACGAACAGTCGAACACAGAGATTTATATTGTTTTGGAGTTGATATTTTTGAGAACATCTCTTTATCAAATATGGAATTTTTGATAGAACTTATATGGCCATGTCAAGAGGAATTTATACAATATTTTGTCCCTGTTCTTTTACCGCGATTGAGCTGGTCTAGGAAACAGACGCAAAATAGTTCAAGTGATGGTTTAAAAAGTTTAAATAAAGGTAGTCGAAAAATGCATTTGATGTTGAGGCAAAGAGTTACTACTGAATACCCAAGACAAACTGGTAAAATACATAACGTAAAACAACAAAGTAAGAGAAGAAAAAGAGGACGAAGAAGGAATACAGGAAGAACCTGAAACAAATGAAGTGATGATCATAAGAATATTTAAAGCATTGTTACCATTGGAAGTTGCAAAAAACAGATCATTTCGAAAATTATTCTGAAGAAAGAAACCACAAATATTTGAAATGATTTTTATAGTAGGTATACGAAAGAAAACATTATTCTTGACCAATGGAAGTTTTAGATCAAAAGTGAGATATACTCATATTAAAAAAAAAGCCAGTGAATTACTTTTGCTAATGACTCAACAAAATAAAAGAGAATTAAATAATCTATATGCTAATATTTTAGAAGTTATTGAAGCGTTTCCATACTTTATGAACGCACTGTATAAGCTCCATACATTTACCTGGTATTGGAATTAATAGTTTTGAAGAAAATATTGAAAAATGAAAGAGCATAAGTGGTAGAGGTTGATAATTGGAAACTGTAGAGTGCTCCAAAGAATATAACAGAATTCAACATAATTGACTAAGGCATTAATAATTTGAGTTGCATAAAATAACAGCGGTGAAACTGTCTCTTAATAACAAAATTTATAGAAAAAAAAGATGTCACAGAAAAAATGCAGGGTCCCAAGAAATCAAGAGATATTCTCAAAAACCATCGCAACCTTATCCATCACATTCATCAGATAGGTACCTAGATCGATAACTCTCAGTCGTTGATACTCTCGTATTGGACGACATCTCGCTGAGGAATTCCGGCTCCGGTGATGGCGTACACGATGATATGGCCGGTTCCGGACTGGGTGTCGGTGTCTGTTCACTTGGCACCTTATCGTCCTCCGTTACATCGTCATCCAGTTCCTCTTCTCCTTCGGCTGCTCCTGCTGCTGCTGCTGCTGCTGCTCCAGATGGTTCTTCCTCTTCATCGGCTTGATGATGATCGTCCACTGCTTCTTCTTGGTCCACCTCCACGGTGGGTGGTTGAGGTTTCTTGGTGATACCGCGCAACAGGGACCATATCAAGAACAATAAAGTCAGCATGGTATGATGGTGTCGATTGTTCGCATTCTCTTACGCATCATTTGTCACACAAGCACAAGATTTTACTGAAACTACCGATGATTGTGATGAGGTGCTGTCCGAAATTCATATCGTTCCATTTATATAAAAAAAATGTTTTTCTTATGTATATATTTATATATTGCTTCCAGGTAGATTATTGCCTATAATGTGACAAAAAATACGTTTTTATGTTTGGTGAGTGTTGTTGGAATTGATACAATCTGTAACATTTACATTAAGATAACAAAACCCCAAATGGCAGAGGAGTGGAATTGCTGAATTAATATTTTAAATTCCTTCAAGAGATCTGTAGCAGAGTAAATCATTTCATCAATTCATCATATTGTTAGAGTGTAATGTAACAATAAAAAATAGTTTAAACATGAATGAAACAGGTGGATGTTATCATCAGAGGTGTATACACAAATGTAAGATCGACTCAATTGTAGTCTGGAGTATATTATCTCATAAATGAGTGACTATAACTCACGCTGTTTTATTATATGTTATAACATAGACATATCCATAATCAAACAATGTGAGCTCACGTTGTTTGTCTATATAATATTTAAGACTCTATTACTGCTGTAACTTGGAAACCATTAATTTTTTGAAAGGTCCATTTTAAATGTTGTCCTCTTTATTTTAGACGTCTCAAATTTTTGATTTTAAAAAATGCCCCCGCCGTCTCTTTTAGTGAAAGGAGATGCTTGATTTGAAAATTGTAAGATATTGGATCATTTCTCAGCTCTCTTCTTTCAAATAAAAACAAGTACGTTTATTACTTCACGCGTAAGAACAGATTTTTTGCCAGAAATAAGACCGACTTAATTCTATTGGTGCTGGTACTTTTGAAGTTGGTGCCAAAAGTCTTATATCTAACTACAATTGCACAACTTCAAAATCAAATCAAAAAATCAATAGAATTAATATTATTTTGTATTTTTCATTGAAAAAACTGAAAGAGTAAACTATCTTACGTCAAAATAAACTAGGATTTGTTTTGTTTTTCAAGACATGCTGCTATTTAAGTAACAATATTGCCCAACGCGTCTAATTTTGGGGCATATCTCGAAAACTAAGCGATGTATCAAAAAAGCTTATGAATAAAGAAAGTTAGTAAATAAAGGAAACAAAATAATAATCTATCCAGTGGCGTGTGACGAAATACTTTTACAAAGTTCCGTGTAGTTGTCCCCCAGAAAAACTACACCCTGTATATGAATTAATCTAAAATTTTGAACACTTATTTGTTACATTACCCTTAGCATTTAACCAAACACTTCAGTATTTACATCCTCTGGCTTACGAGTAATAACATAAAAACCGA
The DNA here is from genome assembly GCA_958507055.1 of Crioceris asparagi. Lineage (NCBI taxonomy): Eukaryota > Metazoa > Arthropoda > Insecta > Coleoptera > Chrysomelidae > Crioceris > Crioceris asparagi. The sequence goes on along the minus strand of OY293830.1, from coordinate 6,001,764 downwards.
AACATAATTCCATCTTCAGCGCCATTTTACTCCAAGGGTAAGTTTTTTTGGAATAAGGTTTATAATAGGTACAAACTATCATTGTTTTGGTTAGTTCCATTGATCCCTGAAGTTATTTTATTAAAACTTGAATCACCCTTTATACATATTTCAGAATTTACTACTGCTGTAACTCGAAAACCGCAGCTTCTTTTGAAAATTGTTCAATTTAAATGTTGCTACATATAATCTCTTCTTTAGTTTGGTCGTCTCATATTTTCAATTTTCTGAGATAAATGCCCCCTTCATATAGCGGTTATATCTACAAATATTTCAGTCTTTACCATTGCTGTGACTCGAAAACCGTAACTCTTTTTAAAAAATGTGCAATTTAAACGTTTCCGGATATGGTCTCACCTTCAGTTCAGCCTTCTCAGATTTTCGAGAAAAATTACTGTTTTTAGAGGGTAGAAGATTTTGGATTTGAGTTTTCTAAATATGCGACCATTTCTCAACTCTCTTCTTTCAAGTGAATCAAAAATGACCAAAATCGGGGCACGCTCAATATGCAAAACGCGTGAACATCCGTACATAAAAAAGAAACATACAACCGAAATGTATAACTTCTTCGTTTGGAAGTCGGACAAAAAAAATGTAAACATGAAACCTAAAGATTGCAATCAGTATGTCAGTGGGTTGTTCACATTTAGAGATTAGAGACCTACTCGCTGTTTTATTAAAGCAATACACACCGGACTCGTGGTGCGTCGGTTATCGATCGATCGCAGTCACAGCTGAACGGCGGCCGACCGACCGACATTTGAAGTTTCCGTGTCAGAGAGACCGTTCTTATATACTCTTTCGCTGTTAATTCAGTTACATTTTCAATCATCAATCACACTTGTGTTGGTTATTGATATTATCTCATCAATTTGTACATCAATAATTTACTTTTATACTCAAGCATCGATCAGAATGATTCGATTTTGATATACTTACAATGTACAAATAGCGGGACGACGGGTAGATTAGATAAATTTTTTCATATCATTTTCTGAAAAAAATAATCTTGGGGTAGTCGTTCCGTGTTTCGAAGCAGCTATGTATGGGAATTAAGACTCACAGCGCTTGGAGTGGCCATTTCGTGCAACATGAGCACGTGAACTTTAGTTGACAGTTTGCTGCAAGATTTGAATAATCTCGGTTTTCGATTGTTCCTAATTTTTTATTGTAATAGTAGTAATTTTGTGGTAATATTGCAATGATGCAAATTCAAGGTAAATAAATTGAATCAATTTAAATACAAATAAGCGATTGTACATAGCGTTTTAATAATATACTAGTGGTCGCCCAGTGGTCGAAATTCTACAGTAATTCATTATTTTTTTTTATTCAAACGTTATTGAGTTTTTTTCTCAAAGTTATAATAACTGCATATAATTTTTTGGAATTTTATCCTACTACGTCAGTTGCAAGCGTACAAATACCGTATTAGCGTATGTTGTTTGCCTTATAGCTTACAACACATATGAAATTTAAAGTTTAATGTTAGTAACAGTTGAAAAAATGATTTTTTCATTGCAAAATCTGCGTTGTAAATGCACTAATCCACTATCCAAAGTATTAAAATTTCTTGAAATGACATTAAGTGTGCATTCAAATCTATCCCTCAAAATAATTTTACATCTTTGTATTCTGTTCAAAAAATTTAAATTTGTATTTGGTCTATTATCATTTCGTCTTAAAAGAGCATTATTCCTTTTTCTTTTTCTCCCATTTCGACCTGAATAAAGCAATCTGACTGCCCTGACTTCTTGACTTCACTTGCAATTGGGTTCGATATGCAACACAGAAAAACATAAGCTACAATTTTTTTATTTAATTTAAAATATTAACACAGAATACATTAAACGTTTCACCATATAAGCTTTCACTATGCCGAATCCATGCACATTTTTTACCTTAAAAATCGTGTACAATCACATTTTAATCTTTAGATTAAACATAAATGCCTCGTCTGAACGCACCGAATATTTCCGATCGTACTCTATAAAATTAAATCTCAATTCATTTATATTTCACATGTGCTGCCATCCATTGGCTAGGCTTTATTGAAATAGAAATAATTATTACTCTTATACATTATCAGGTAATTTAGATAGTTTTCGGCAAATCTACATACTGTCAGCTTTAATTTGGTATAATGTGTGGGTTTTCTTATGATAAAGGGTCCAAGACAGTTTGAGGCTCAGCGTTTTAATAATATAATTTATTAAAAACAGAAGCCTGAAATCGAATATTTTATGTGTATAATATGAAATATAGGCTTATGGTCACACTTACTTTATTTACGTGAGCAATACTCAAATTTAGCAAGCTCTACTACTTAGCACTTTTCTTCAAGGAATATCAAACATTTACGTGGAAATGAAAGAAATCTATATGCGTATAAATACCTATTAATTATGCTGAAAGCAAGAATGTGATTCGATCCGTCCTTGGATAAATAAAAGTAAAATTATTCATCATTTTATACGAGATTAACTCAGGCCTCAATTTTTTTTGGGTAATGTTTTAACATCAATTTTAGATATAGTTTTTCTGACTGCTCACAGAAGTAATCGATTTGAACGTCTTGTTTAATCGAAAGGCTGATAGAGAATTTTGGAATAACAATCAGCTTTAGCTTCAATATTATAGTTATTGAAATTCCAACTGCACGGTGAAATGGAATTTTTAATAAGTACATTCACTGCTTAGAAATATCCAGAGTAATAATAAAAGCTACAGAAAAATATACCCTATAAATATTTGATAAAGTGAAAAAGGTGAGGTAAAATTATCTGAAAGTGTAGGAATTTTCGAAAGAATGTCATTAGAAGTCGACAAAGGGCGAAAGCTAGAGTTTGATGGGAATTAGTTGCCATACTGGAAGCAACGAGTGTGTTCGGATGATCAGTTGAATCAGCCAACGGTCGATGGCAGCAATAATAATCAAAAAAAATCCCGATGGCCTGTAGTCAGCGGAAAGGTAAATTTTTCAAAATTCATTGAATTAAAATTTGAACAACCTTTTCATTGGTATACCTACATGTTATTACATAAAATTGTCGTATGTGTCATAGCCTTGCGGTTAGAGGTTTTTGTTTTGGCTGTTGAATATAAAGCAGACAGGGTTCGAGTTCCACTTCAAGGCAGAATTTTTTTTTTTCGCCTATTTCTTCTCAATAAATATACTATATATTTTTTTAATCAGGTTTTATATTAAGATCTCCAGAAAATGTACAATTACATCAAATTTATATTGAGTGTTCATGTTTTATCAATATTTGTTATTTTTCTTTATTAATATTTATTTTTTACCTGTGTATTTTATGAAAAATTGATTTGCACAAAAGTTGTAGGCAATGATTATATCTTTAACCTAAAATTATTTTTGATGATATTTACACTACGGCTCTTTTTTATAATTTTTTTAAATGTTTGAATGGTCGCCATTTTGAAACTACTTACCCGATATTGCCCAATAACGAACTCGACCGAGATATTTGAGAGATTGATTTTTGTAGCAAATTTGAACTTGATACCTTCAAAACTGGGACCTCTATCGTGTTAACAAATTTCGTAATATCCCATATATATATATATATATATATATATATATATATATATATATATATATATATATATATATATATATAAACTTTTGAACCAAATGTTTTTTTGGACTAACTTATAGACATATAACAATATGCCGTTGAATTTTTTTCGAAATTCAAAAGTGTGCACGATCGCAATAGGTACATTTCTATAAGAAATTTACCTAATAATAATTGATTCTCTATAATTTTTATGTTGCAAGATTGTTTCATTTATAATGCATTCAACAAACATAAACAAGAGGTGGTCCAACTAAACCCTTAAACCTCGATATTTAAACTTTAAAATGTATAAAAACGCCTGGACCCTTCGATTCTTAGTTCTGTTAAGTTAGCAGAAATAGTCAAAATCGCCACGGGAATTTGTTGCTAATTAGTTACTTAAATCCCAATTTTGTTGCATAAACCAGTTCTGAAAAAATCGAGTCTTTGCTATCTGCGTATGAGATAGCAGGGAAAACACTAATTTTTTGCTGAAAGATATAATAAAGAAAATAAAAAAATAAAAAAATAATTAAAAAGATACAAAATATATATTTGAAAAAGAAACACGCATTTTACAGTGTTTCATCCTAATGCTATGCTAATCCAAAACTCAAAAAAATAATAAATAATTAGGATATCCACTGACTAACCTTAAATGAAGTTTTGTTGTTGACGCTATTAGATTATTTCTCTCTCAGTTTCTAGCAACACCAAAAAAATAAATTACAAGTTTATTATTGGAAATATTCTGTGTCTGTATTTTGTTTCTGGTTATTCAAGCACTAATAAAGACTTATCTCATGAGCAACGACATCTTTGCTAAAAATTAAGAGGAAAATGGAGGTATTCTAATAGCGACACCAAAAAAATCAATTACAAGTTTATTACTGGTAATATCCCTTGTTTGCATTTTGTTGCTGGTTATTCAAGCAATAATAAAGACTTATCTAATGAGCAACAAAATTTATACTGGAAATTAGGAGAGGAAATGGAGGTATTCTGATAGCGTCAACAACAAAATTTGATTTTAAGTTAATCAGTGGATATCTTAACTATTTATTATTTTGTGAGTTTTGGATTCGCGTGGCATTAGGATAATATACTGCAATGAGCGTTTTTGTTTTAGATATACTTTTTTAATATTTTTTTATTAAATTATTTCTTTCTTCATGCTACAAACTTAGGTGGTGTTAGTATTGAAAACAATCTTTTTTCAGTGGTTTGACTGCTGCCTTACACGTTAAGATAGCAGTACCTAACTTAACTTTTTCATAACTGGTTCGAGCAACAAAATCGGAATCTAAGCACAAATTCCCATGCCGGTTTCGGTTGTTTCTGCTAATATGTCACTGCTAGCTTAACAGAGCTTTGATTTTTGCTTCGAGAGGAACGTCTTGTATTTTTTTCATCCACCTAACTTCTTTCCACCACTTCATTTAAAATTCATGTAACTTACAGAATATTAGAAATAATTTGTTTACATATGCAGCACTTCCTAGTTTAAGGCGCTACTAGAACAGTCCGGAAATTATCAATTCACTTTCGACATTTCCGAAGGTATATAAACTGAAGTTTAAAAAATGTTGCTGTGGACATATTAGAATTTTAATTACATTAGCTCAGGTTTGTGTATTTCTTTCATTACTGATTAATAATTATTTCTGGTGCTGTTTTAATATTATGCAATTTCGGATGATTTAAGTTATTTAATCAGTTTTAGTTGCAAATATTCCTTGTATCAAGAACAGATGACCAATGATGTCTCACATAACGTATGTCTTTATTACTCACTAGCTTTTGCCCGCAATAATTTCGTGCGCGTGGAAAGTTTCATTCAATTCCATGCGGTAGTTTTTGCGTGATGCGTGTACAAACATACAGACAGATGCAATAGATCGGTGAAAATTCCATTCCATATAGTAAGTAGTTTTTGCGTGATGTGTGTACAAACACAAAAAGAAAGACAGACGCGGTAAAACGGAGCCTATATTTTAAGTTAGATTTCTGTTGGAAACTGCATTAAATTTCATGCAGTTGTTTTTTGCGCGTACAAACATACAGACAGAGAGATAAAAATTGTAAAAACTTGTGTTTTGGCTTCCGTTGATCTAATAAAGGCCCCCCACATTAGTTTTTCTTAAATATACCTATATAATGACCAGACATCGGCCAGTTACAGTGTATAGATGTATAGATTACTTATCTATATCTATTCCAAGGAACTTGAGTTTTCAAAGGTTCAGAAGAAAAATATTGAGGTCCAACTAAAGAAATTGATGTATCTCTGCGTTTTAAGTTCCCTGTAGAGTAGTATTCAATGTTTCGTTTGATACATGATTATGTGAAGAGAGGGTTTACTCAATTTTGATTGAATTCCATGTTGAATTATTGTTTTCAATATTTGTAAATGTATAAAAATCACCCTGTATATGCCAACAAACTTGTTTAGAAATATTGACTGTGAAAACTCAATAATTATTTTATCTTGCAAAGAAACATTTGATGAAGACGCTATACCCACTAACTCTAATAGTTTCTATTAATTTGACATGTTTTGGAATCTACTGTTAAACTTCCGGACAAAGAAGACAATTCTTTTATCTATATAAAAAAGTTTGGTTTAGGCTCGCCTTGATCCTAATTGAGAAGTCTGGCAATTTATTACTTCCTGAACTACCAAAGAGACAGGAAGTATGGTCATTTTTCATAAAGAAGAAGAAGAAGAAGAAGGCTGAAGTCACATGAATCTTTCCGAATAGTTAGAATTCATCTTTAATAGCATTGCAGAGTTACAATATCAGAAATTCAAAAAATTTATTTGTGATATCTTTTTACCAACGTAAATTTTAATTGAAATGGTGTAATTGAAATCATCTTTAGATCATTGTCTAAGAACAATATGAATTTAAGTAGGTGATCTCTTATTTGCTGTACCAAATAAATATTTTTTGAAATCTTAAAGAAACCATTTAAAAAACCGAAAAGAATGTGAAACATCTTCAAAATGGACATTATAAAGCAGATACTCGAAAGATTCAGAGGAAAACCATAATTATTATCAACAAATACATTTGTATACCTAGAGCAAGGACTTAAACTCGACTCACATACAAAGTAATTAGAAATCGCACGTCAAATCTTGAGTCAGTTCGACTTCTTTGAATTTCCAGGAGTTGGTCGAGATCAAGCTTGAGTCTTAGTCTGAACTTGAGTCTCAGTCTGAGCTTGAGTCATGGCTATTTGTACCGGCATAAGTAAAGAAAAGTATTAGTTAGTAATCGCGTAAAACATTCGGTGCCTGGTTTTTAACAGAAGTTTTCGTTCCAAACATCCCTGAGTTCAGTTTTTCCACCATTGGTCTGCCTATTTATGCCAAGATTATCTCGAAAACAGATGTACCGATTATGGCTAAACAGCTAATCTTATTTTAAAATTAAATATCGTCATTCTTATTTGTCTTAGCATATTAAAATAAATGTTTGACTAAGTTTATTGAAGTTTCTGCAGATTTTGGACATAAGAGATAGAAATTTCATTGTTTTTCTGTGATAGCAAATCATTCATATCTGATTCTGGTTCTCATAAACACATATTATAGCCAGCTAGGAAGATTTTTTAGGATTACTCGATATTCCAGTCAACAATCTATAAAATTCATGCTTGTATTTTAGGACATTTATTTATAGATTGTAGCAAATATAGTGGTAATCTTCTTAGATGATATTTTCGAGATTCTTTTTTTGCACAATAACAAAAATCACAGCACACTAATATATTTCCATTAAATATTCCTTAACATAATTTTCATCCCCTAAAGCAACAGGACCTCCGCAAACGATCCATCAATGACGATAATGATGGCACGGACGGTGTGATTTATTCAAAGGGATAGATCATCCATCACATCCATATCTACAAAGGCCACCCCGTACGTGGAACGTAGGTACGTGTACGTGATTATACAGTGCGTCCCAGAAGTATCTAAAATTACGAATGAGCCTATCAATAGGTATTTCTTCCGTGGATTTATTTGTGACTGGATCTTGTTCTTTCCATCAATTCTGGTATTTCTCTATATTGTCTTGTCACCATAGGAATGGTATGAGAATCTCACTTCAAATATGGTACCTACGTATAGTTGCTGAGTTTTTTCAATAAACAGGTTGTAGGTACCTATTGATAAGTTCAATGTTTTTAAGTTAGTGGTCGTTATTTATTTCTGAGCATATTGTACCTATAAATAACTTTACCATAAACAAGTGAAATTTTTGAAAAAAAATTAAAAATAGTTTTTATTGGGCATTTAAGATTCAAACCGTACCGATGAGTACCTACGATTGCTATCCTTTTCTCGATTTTAACTATACTTATGTATATGTGTTTGCCAGCAACAGCAATTCGATAACAAATTACTGTTTGTCTACCACAACACAAAATTGAACTTTATATTAACAATAACGTCTGACGTTTGACAATTGCGACATAACCATAGACGATCTTCCAGAAAGTACCTATATACCAGAGAACGAGACGTATATATACGCTCCATGCTCGTGCGTAATTCCAGTGACGGATCCGATTGTCGTTCCATGTCGACAAAATAATGATCTTGGTTGAATGAGATTGACTGAGATAATTATAATTTCCAATATTGGATCACACTTGGAGCTTAACAGGCGGCGAGATGTCTGCGATCTAAGTACGAATTCGAAATTTCAAATATCTAGAACGTATGGGGCCTGAGAAATCGCTGCGGAGTCCATTGATACAAGAACCGAAAGTAATAAAAACTATTTAAAAAACTTTGAAAAATAAAGACCAATGGGCCCGAGCGTTCTTACAAAAACACACGGTTGAATTTTAAATGAATATAGACATTACTTCGTGTGGGACGCACTGTATACAGTAAAATTATACAGAACAGTATGGGGGTTGTCGGAGGGTGTATGTGGAAGCGCTTTATGAATTTAGTATGTAAAGATGATGATTCCCTTTTTCCATATTGAATAATGTAAGAAAGTTTCTGTCGATCGATAGAGCTTCCACCGCTCAACTACCGTCATACATGTGTAAAAGGAAGTAAATAGTGTTTATATTAGATATTCACAACATTTGGGAAATTGTTTTCGCCATTTCCTTGTTTCGAAATAGTCCATTAACAATATTCATCTTAAACACTCCCAAGAAATGCAAGTAAATATATTGTCAATAGTTCATATAGCGCAATTTTATTGAACGGTTAAAATTGCTCAAGTATTGCAGCATGTTTGAGTCTTGATTATTAATGCACCGATTTGTATATTATTGAAGGTTTGAGGTCTACAAATTGCACTGAGTTTGAACTACATAGATTGGACCAAAGATAAAGAAGTCGAATTTTTTAAAAAGAATTGTTTTTATTAGGAATTTTTTATTTGAACTGTAGCGATGAGTACAACTGCTACCTCTTCATTTTATTGATTTGAACTATAATTATGTATATCTGTTTGCTAGCTATTCCATGACAAATGTTTATCTACCACAATACAAAATTAATCGTGTAAAGTGTGAACAAATGTTAGGTGTTCTATGCCCTGGCGTAATTCCAGTGACGTCCAACATTGTCGTTCCATGTTGAAGAAATAATTTTATCTTGCTTGAATCAGATAATATAATTATTCATTATTGGTTCACACTTGGATCAGTGTTAAGCTTAACAGGCGGCGAGATGCCGTCGATCTTAGTAAGAATTCGAAATTTCAATTCTCTAAACCGTATGGGGCCTGAGAAATCGCTGCGGAGTCCATTATTAGAAGGAGCCAAAAGTAATAAGAAGAACTTTTCTGGAAAATCAGAGCAAAAACTAATCAGTCCTTCCACGATTTCTCGCTGCTAATGTCATCCCTGTCTGGAGTCTAGATTCCGTACAACCATCTTTGAACTGCGACGTTACTCTAACCTTCTATGCTTGACTGCTTACATTTTCTGGAAGCATAGAAGGGTTAGCAGTACACAAGTATAAGACCAATGAAAAATCGAGCATATGGTAACAATATAGCTGCAACACAATAATTGACAGAAAATGTAGTAAACAATAGAGTTTTTGCTCAAATTTATTGACCACTAGCTGTAGGGTTTCATCGAGACGAGAAATCTCGTTTCGAAGGAAATTTCTCGTCTTGTCTCAATCATCGAGACGAGAAATTATCAAACTCTTGTCTTGATGTTATTCGTGAAGACTCTCGATCTCGATTTGAAATTCTCGAAGTTTCGAGACTCTCGAAAACAAAAACTAAATGTTATTAAAAAATATTGTACATATGTATATAACAAATGTCTGCACCAAAAGATAGGGTAAATTTGTTTCTATTAAAAAATTACGTTCAAATACAGAGCTATATGCTATGAACTAAATGCCACGCATAAGAAAAAATCTTCCACTGTTGTTAAGAAAAAAAGTTAAAATTACACGAATTCCCTTTATTTTAATTTAATCTTTTATCCATGCAAAAAGGATATCCTTGGAAGTAATACATAAACTTGAACTAACATTTTTGAAGAATACAATATGAGTAATGTTAAATTTATGGCACTTTACAGCAAACTGACCGAAAAGTGTCGTGTCAGTTAATTTCTATAGTAGGTATCAATAATTATCTCTCAATTATTTGTAATAAAGAATCACGAAAAAGCATTGTACAAGATATTAAAATATTATCTAGATCTAATCAAAATATAATTTAAGAACGAGTCACCACATAAACGAAAACTGAAATTTACTGAAATGAGGACCACCGCACCGAGAACCACCAAACCCGGGAATAGCGAGGTGCAAAAGGACAGTTTGTTTATCTTTGAAATTATGAGAGGAAAATAATTAATTAAGTTTACAAGCTACTACGGTGTCTGCAGAAAGACTGTTTTCAAGAGCAACACTGACCATTAGAAAAGTAGGAAGCCGATTACTCGGAGAATCGACTCAATTTTTACTGTGTTTGAATTATTGGCTGTGTCACAAATATATACTCACGAGTGTCTAAACAATAATTATCTTAACTGTTGAGATACTTTTTTAATATACGAAAATATTTATTTTTACGTTTGATATTTGTTTTGTTGAATTTCCTATTTTTTAAATAAATTAACAGTTCTTTATTTGCGCTATTCCGACATAATAAGAGCTGAGAGTTATTGCAGCATCTGCATTTTTTCAAGATTCTAGATCTCGAAAAATCTCGAAATGTAATTCTTGATCTCATCTAGAAATCAAGACGAGACGGGAAATTTCGAATTTCGAGAGTCCCGTGAAACCCTAACTAGCTGTTTTACCCAGCACTACGTGGGCAAACACTTTGGTAGATTGTGGTACAAAAAAATAAATTGAATAAGTCTTAAGTATGGAACCTATCCACATCAGAATTCTACTCGCACGCAGTACCAGTCCGAACACCGACCCAGATCCACCCTAAGACATGCACCAAGAGAGAACAGCCTAAGAATATCTCCTACATATGTCTTTAAAGAGTATCAGTCGCACTGACAGACTGACAGATTACAAAACAGGCCAGTGACAAACTACACAAAAATATAGCGAAAAATCCATGAAAATATAGCCATAGAGCTCAGAGATACTTCTTTGGGTATTACAGGTATGGAACCCTCCAACTATAGGGCCCATTCACACATACAGCCACTATCAGAACATTATCCAAACATATATGATAGGAAAACTATCAAAATCCAGTCAGAGTCCCACGAGCACTGGAAGTATGACAGTGCTTTTACTTAAAATATGATAAAGAGAGAATCTGCATTACTTATGCACTATGCTTATAGTTCCAATATTGAAAATTATATAGCCTGGCTTTAATTTCATTACTATTGGTACAAAAATATTAAGCTATATTTATTTCTCGTCTAAGGAGGCGCTTCTACTCTTGCAATATGGGAGATTGGTTCTTCTTTTTGGAAAATTGTCTTCATATCCACTCCCCCATACTATGCAAATTTTGATGTCATCATGAATACTGCTAACGAATTATTTCAGGAAGCTTCTTCGTTCACCAAATCTTACATAGTTCAACTTCTTCTCAACATAATAATATTAATAACCAGTTGATCTAGATATGTCACGGATATGTTGTAATAGAGAAAACTTTGACAACGTTTTCAAGGCATTAATATAATCCTTGTTGGATAAACTCCATAATATGAATATCATTCAAATCGTTATTTTTCTTGATATTTATCTCCTTTCCCACAATTTAACAAAAACAGCTAAAACAAGTTTTTGAACAAAATATCAAAGAAACCAAAACTCTACTTCTGCCCATAAGGATTGTAATGTAGCTATAAAGAATCCTTTTGATCTGAAGCTGATGTTTGTTGAAAGAGCTGAAATTTAATTTTATATATTCACGTTTTCTTTGTTATAATTCTCTTGTTAATTACTCACAAAGTTATCAAAGATTAATAAATATTAAGACCGGCAAACAGAAACAAACACTCCCATTTTCTTTGAGTTTAAATTATCTGACAAGTTGTTTTGAGCCAAGATTAAACATGCGCGTTTCTCAAAACTGTTGAGGGGTTGAAAACAAATTCTTACAAGTTAGAGCGACAATAACTCAATCGAATTTGATGATTCAAAAGCCAATTGTTTGAGAAATTTTTAATCACAATTAGGATGGGCAAATAACTTTTGCACCTTGTTGTTAATTAAATATAGTTTGTACTATCTTTTGAAGAATTTCATATTGGATGAAAAGTATGAACTTCGCTCTAAGAAACAAATAGTTACTGAATCTGTAAAAAGAAGAGCGAGTTAAAAATCTCTTAGAAATGTAGCTGGAATATTCATGTGACTCCATTCTTGTCTGGAATGAATTCTTGATCAATGACCATAATTCCAGTCTCTTTGGTAGTTGAGAAAGTACTACATTGTCAGAATTATCAATAAGGATTAAGGCAAGCCTAAGCTAAACTTTTCTTCTAGCTAAAAGAATTGTGTCCATAAGTTTATCAGTAGATTCCAAAACATATCAAAATCATATAAAGTGTAAGCGGTCACGGGTCTTTTTTATAAAATATTTATTTACAAGATAAATATTTTTTTATAAGAAATTGGACCGACTTTATTAGTTGGTGCACTGAAAAATACAAAATAATATTAATTCTACTGCTGCTGAAAATGTTTCACATAATTGATAAAATCAATAAATTCATTTTATTTATCAAAATTTTTGGACAACTCAATACAACATTACCAGAATATTCTTATTTATATTAACAGTTTCGCATATTTGCTACACTCAATATTACCTAAGGATTATTTGAGGACTCATTTGATTGAAATTCCATTAATGAAACCCAAATTTGAGTGTCGTTTTGATTGAGAAGATATTGTGGATGAGTGGAATTCACCCTTAAGACACCATTTTTTGATTTTCTTGCGTCAATACGCTATTAGTTTAATAGAATATTCTTACTGTGCACCTTAAGATCTATATTGTTTTGATGAATTATGAGAAACATTCAAACAAGTCAACCTCAATTATAAGCAAATCATTTATTTTTTTGTAACACACGGGACTTGAGGGTAAAGGCCAATTCACGCTACACCGTGTCGGGGACGAGACGTGCAATGGACGTGCCGTTGCCGCAGAGAATCGGCCGGTGTAAGCATAGATCCTATACCGAGTCATCGTCCTCCTAGTTCACTTTGTTATGAGGGCTAACGACTGAATGTCGAGCTGGGCCTGTCCAGACTAAATATGTCACAACAGTTCGAAAAAGGAATGAATGTCCTTCGACATTTTTGCGCAGAGCCAAGGTCGACAAACGTGTGACGCTCAGGAGAAATATATTTATTTATGAAATTCAATATATTTCAATATTTCCAAACTTGAATCTGCTATCAAGTTTCCTTCTTCTGCAATTGAGCATGCGCGGAATATTAAACCTGGTCTGTATAATATCCGTTACACTATTTCAAAAAATGGAAGGTTACATATCACGTTGAGGAAGTAAAAGAGGGATCAGAATGTTCTGTGTCATAGAATGCTACACTTGAAACAAAATTCGATGGATGCTAGCGTTTTAAACACTAGCCAAGATCGTTCATAATCAAGTCACTTTTTCAAACGTAGAAAAACATGAAGCAAAATCAATCTATTCGTTTGGAAGACACGATGCCACGGACATCCTCATAGATACACACCTCTCTTCCTAGGGGGGGTTAAAAAGTAATTAATTCAGAATATGCAAACACAACTTGGAATATTTTAGTTAGAAAACTCGTATCACAAATAATTCTGATTTACTTTATTCCAAAGTATGCTGATTTTTTTGTCGAGACTGAGAAACAAATACTTTCTCAACCAATGCACTACACCATTATTATATGATATATACAACGTCACGGGCGACTAGATACATTTTTTACAAAAGGCTTTAACAGACACACATATAAACATCAAAGCAACAATCATCACCATGAAATAAAATGTCACGACGACACATCGTTGTAGTAGTAAGCTCCAATAGCTTTGTAGAGAGATCGAGCTTAATGTAATTGGAATAGGGATCAATATGACAGAGCGCTGCTATACTATCAATAGGATGAGGGGGACGGCACGTAGAGGCGGATACGGATTATATAGAATTCGCTATAATATACATATTTACCTCCATAGTATTAGGATCATATTATTAGGTATACCTGCGGTTGAAATTAGGGCTTTGATATTCAGAACACAATGAAGCTTTCTGTAGTTTTCTATAATCATATTTCACATCAAAGGTTTGATTACTTCAGTATCCCCGCGATATTTCAACGATGTTTGAATCTACTATATCTGAGAAAATATAATGGAGAAAATTATTGAAAAAAACATTTCATACTGGTAATTAATTTTATAATGAAACTCAGCAACAGAAATGAAGTACCTAGTCCAATTACTTTTCTGTTGATAAACTGTTGAAACAATAGGAAGGTTGACCAATTTTTTAAACTGCTCCTATCTTTTTATAGCGAACCTTAATAGATACAAAAAAATATTTTCATAAGCAAAAGATTAATTTTATAAGAAAAAAATGATTTTGAATTTTTTCGCTGAACTACGCAAATCATTCACGGACTTCAAGCTACGTCACCGCTCGCTAACATCAGCAACACTTACGATTTGTCATATATAGGATAGGTTATTACAGTATAAAGTATAGTTCTTTATACTGTGGTGTTATATGATTTATATTTATTCTTCCTCTGTGGCCAGTGTGTATTTGTCAGTTTGTCAGTGTTAATTTGCTTGAGAATTGAGATTATCATATGAAAAATGAATATAAAGTTTAATAAATACTTTGCAGTTCCCATGTGGAACTCCAGAGCAATTAGCACACCAGATAAACTATTTATTTACTTTCCGAAAAACAAAGATATAAGGAGAAAGTGGTTAACTTTAGCTAGTAGAGATCCAGCATCTTTCAACAACATCTACAATTATTTTTTGTGAATATCACTTGTAAGTTCTGATAATAATTCACAAGAAATTACATTAGTAACTGATTTCAAATTCAGATGCAGATAGTTTGGGTTATGTTGACAATGCATGTTTATATATGAGTCACTGTTTATTCCATCATAAAAATAAACTAATTCTAATTTTAGCTTCGAAAAGATATGGAAAATTATGTAGAATATACAACGATGGGTACATTGTCACAAATAAGAATGAAAGCTGCTTGTGTGCCTACAAAATTTGCCTGTCAACCAAAAAGACCCATTATCACTTCTGATATGCAATTATATAAAGGCGAGAATTTCTTTTTCTAGCAAAAAATCATAATGTAGGTATTGGTCATTGGTGAATTATACTCACAAAGATAGTTTCACGTTTCTGGCAAAGAAATTTGCCACCATCAAATAATATATTCTTGAGAAATTAGAACTGCCTGCTTTGGTGATTCCAGCGTCCATTATTGCAAATACACTGATAATTGCAGAACATATTTGAAGATAAATGATGGAATGATTGTTGACGTTGTCTGGTTAGTTTGTTTAGTGGTCCATGACGTAATGCGTTCTAATTGGTGTTCGCAGTCACGTGATAAAATGTATTATTTATTGCACTTTAAATTCATTTTATTCAATTATTTTTTATAATTAAATATGCTCCGGATAAAATATTTTAGATATTCAAATATTACCATTCATTGATTAAACTCCCAGCGATCCAGTTGTCAAAGCATCAGTATCTACTATGAGGGCTTTTAAACGTTTTTCTATCATGAAAATAGTGCTGCAAAAGTCTTAGGAGCATTCATTGAGTCTCCTCAACAAGTTCATCAACTTGAATTTGGAAAGTTCAACCTACCCATCCATGATTGAACATTTTTACCCAGACTCGACCTAGTTGAGGGACATATCCGACTGTGTATGAGCTCCCTAACTTTCGCCCCTTTGCTCACGTGTAGTATACGTAATTCTACTAGGAGAGGAATACAATTTTGTCAAGTTGGTTTCTTTCATATCCAAATAAAATTTATATCGATTGGTGATAGACTTAATAATCCGGTAACAAGACTGGAGTTTCCAAAGAAGCAAATAAGTATTTGAAAATCTGTTGGATGTTCGAATGTTACCAAGAAGGCGGTAGCGTAGATTGTTTTAGTAGTTTGGTCACAGGGCGTAGGCTTAGGAGAATAGAAGAAGTCTGGGTCTCGCCCAGGAGTCCCTTTGCTCTAGGGAAAGGCAGAACGAGTACCTGGTGTCTTAAACGATTTCTCTTTCTCAAAAAAAAGATTGTTGAGTTAGGTGATATTTAGCAAATTTTATATTACAAGGTAATTTTACCACAGAAAACTAGAAATTTGTAATCGTTATTAAATTTAAAGAAAAAAGTACCATATCTCTATGCCACTGGTCACTGAATATTAATGTAAATGAAGCACTTTAATGAAAGATTATCTTGGATATTTATCATAAATGATATGTAGTCAACATTGCAAAGATCACAGAAATCCTAAAATCATTTGTAGCAATATCCTGACCTTATTGTTTTGTGTGAAACATGCATAACCAGTAGATATTGACAATAAAATTGGAAATGACTAGAAAGGTCATCAAATTAAAGCTAATGATCGATGAAATCAATTGATCTCTGAATTAATTATCACCAAAGAAATTAGTTCCTATGTGTAGGTGGGCAGTATATTAATTCAATTCTAAAGCACTTTAGTAATACTGATTTAGAAAACAGTTCTTAGAAGAAAAAAACTCATTGTAAAGCTTGCGACAGATCTCAGAGATTACAAACATCATAAATTTAACTTATTCTAAACGCTTCCACCAACAACGTAGGTACAGAAGCTTTTCATAATTAAGAACGTCTTGTTTTCTTGGTAGATGATGAAGATAATAAATCTACAGATTTCTGAGAAAGTTTTGCATAATGAACGAAATCCCAATTTATGTTGGCAATTAGTTAAATTGTTCTTGTTGAAATAAATACCTTTACAAGAATACATTGAAATTTTCTCCTAAATCTCATGTAATAATAATAATACATATATACTTTTGGATGTTGAGGAAAGGACTTGGAGTCAACTAAATTAAAAAGTACCTACATCACACACAGCTAAAAATTTTGATCGAATTTCAAAAAATCCGGACTGTACGCACGAATTCCCTTTCAATTTTGACGTAGGAGGAAACGTTCAAACGTGAATATGAGTGAACAGTTTAACAGTTTGTTTGAACATAACATTTTCTCCTACTTTTCCTCAGAGTTAGGGTACGGATATAGTGCGCCTGCTTTTGCTACAAGCTGGCAGGGGGAAAATATCGTATGATTACTTATTGGCATGGCCATGTCTCCAAACAATAGTTATTTATTATACAAGGGCAAAAAAGTATTAGTTTAGAAAAAAAATGCCCGTGTTTTATACACTGTTTTTTTCTGTGACGAGAAAAACGAATATTGAAAAAATATTACAATATATTAAAGTCAGATAATTATCGAAGAAATTTTAAGTTTTGAACTGGTTGTACTAATAGCGAAAATTAGACCTGCTTTGCTAAAGAAACCTCTTGGGTAATCGAATATCTATCAAGTTAATTCTGTGTTTGGATTTAAAAATTGCGAGTGGTTGTTTGTTTGTGAGAAATCTCTGATTTCGAGTTATCTCTGAGTTCAACAGAGTAAGTAGTGAACTCACTTTATAAAATTTTATAAAATTGATACTTTGTCACTTGTCAACGAAGAAAAAATTTAAAACTTTTCTCCCGTCACAGAAAAAACGTTATGTTACTACAGCAGGTAGTGGAGGGCTTTACGCATATTATATTTTATACAAGTTTCGTCAAAATCGTTGGAGTAACCGTTCTCGCGCCCCAGTCTTTAGCCAAACATGTCTTTCATCTATTACCTAGCAACGAATGGCTAATTCGGAATTTCGACCTGCAGTGCATGATTATAAATATTTTTTACAAAAAATTGGCCCGACGTTATAGTTGATGCACTGAAAAGTATAAAATAATATTACTTCTATTGGTGATGGTACTTTTGAAGTTGTGCAGTTGCAGTTAGATTGATAGCTTTTGGCACCAACTTCACAAGTACCATCACCAATAGAAGTAATATTATTTTATACTTTTCAGTGCATCAACTATAACGTCGGTCCAATTTTTTGTAAAAAATATTTATTTCACACTTTTGAGTGTAACATTAGTCCCGAAAATCGTTGAACGTTCACTATACCATATCAATGAAGATAATACTTATCCTATTACCCACGTATATTCCTTGCTTGTAGTGGTTATTATTGAGATCTCAGAACATCGCGGCGGAAATACGCTTGAATATTTTAGTTGTTACCATTTAACACCGATTTAACTCGAAAACCGTAATTCTAAGGAAAAAATGTTCATTATAAATGTTGCTACAAATAATTATATCTTTCATGTAGTATCGAAAAATTTTCAATTTTCGAAAGAAATTGTCCTCTCCACATAGCAAAAATACATATTTAACATGCGTCTATCTCGAAAACCGTAACACTTTTGAAAAAATGTTCAATTTAAACGTTTCCGGATATTGTCCTATCTTTAATTATACCAACTCAGATTTTCGATTTTCGAGAAAATTCGCCCCCACCACCCCTTCGGGGGCGGTTTTCGGAGGGAAGGAGATTTCGGATTTGCGTTTTTATGAATATGGGACCATTTCTCAATCTCCTTCTTTCAAATGAATCCAAAATCATCAAAATCGGAGATCGTCTACTACCAAGAACCAAGTCATTCAGAAGTTTGGATCCATTAACCTACAGTACTAGTCCGCCCCTATCTTCATAGCTATAATATAGATCTGCTTATAATTCTAAAATAAGCGTACCTACGAATACGTCCTGGACATACAATTTTATTCCGTTCAAATATAGAGCGATGTAAATTTTTAATTAAAAAACGATTACGAATTTCTATCTTCGGAGGCCTATAACTCGGAAATGAGAACATTTCCATGACAACCATAGTCAGAGACAATAATAAAACGAATGTCTCAAACGATAGACTCTTATTTTGTGCTAGCTTGCAATTTAGATTGCGGCAATTTGTGTTTTCCTTTAATGGGTTATTCATTATATTTTGACACCTACCTAAAGCTCTTATTACGAGTTTTATGATTTTTCATTTAGTATATTCTGGTAATAGTGGAAATAAAAAAAAACTTCACAACATTGATCAAATTAATCGAGTCATTTTTTTTTTCAAATGGAACGCCCTGTATATTATTATTTAGAATGAAAGTCCTCTCTGTTCTGATTTCAAATATATCTAATTTGTTGGCATTTGGTTCGACCATTTTTGAAATATTGGAGCTTAAACTTATTTTCCCACAATTGTTGTTATAAAGATAATAAAGTTGCATCGAAAACGTCTGCATTTATCGTAATCATGGCAACGAAACAATATCATTGGATTGAAGCTTATTGTATAAATGGAATATTATTTCAAAAATATATCAAATGGTTTTCCTTTTCAAATAACAGAGTTAGACATGAATGTCATCAAATATATCTGGGCAGAAGGATGCCGTCACTAAATACTATTAAGAACGTAAATAGACATTTCAAAGAGCGCAATAACGTTTAACGAAATAATAGGACAATAAGAAAATATAGATGAAGATCTTGATATTTTACTTTACTATCAAGGTAATGGAAATATCCCTTTATAGACATCTGAATACCTACCTATTATTTTCTAGAAAATCCAGAATATTCAGTTGTTCCTGATGTGCAAAAGATATCTGAAAAGTCATATAGCAAAATATAGCGAACGCTAAGACGCCGTAAATATCACCAGTAAAGATTTCATCCTGTGCAAAATGTAAACGACTGAATTGCTTAGGCGTCTTTCACAACAGCGGACGTATTTAATCGGAAAAATAAGCATTTTTCGGGAACGGAAAATCCACACAAAATACAGACTTAAAATACAGGGACGAAAATCTCTTGATATGTGGTGTGGTAAATAATACTATATATAGGACCAATTATATAAGAACGATCCCTCACTGGTGAACGATATCTAACTTTTTGGAGACGGAAACAGAATAATTATTAGAGCATATTCCAACTGAACAGTATATTAATTTATTATGACATAAAAATGGCGCCCCGGTCCATAAGTGAAAAATTATATAAATGGAATAAATATCGACTCTTGATAGAGAGACACAGGACCGTCCGATGGCCAGCGAATAGCCCGGGTCTAAGCCCGTGTGATATATTCTTATGGGGATACCTAAAAAACAAAGTATACCTATTATCATAACGCAGTATTAAATTGAACACAACAAATTAGATATACTTGAAATTAGAACAAAGTGGACCTTCATTCTAAATAATAATATACAGGGTGTTCTAATTTAAAAAAATAAGATTCGATTAATTTTTTAATATTGTAAAGTATTTTTTTTATTTCCCCTATTATCAAAAGATACTACATATATACTTATGTTCGATTCTCTCCCGTTTTGTAACGTAGGTATTGACGACATGCGCACAACGGTCTAAAACGCGTTCACCAACTGAGCATATATTTTGCTTGTCCTGATAACGAATCATGGTTGCGGGACACCCTGTACAACAAAAGGGATCAACCAAATAAATTAGCATATACACTCAGTTCCTACAAGAACTAGAAAGCTGTAACTATATACGTTGAATTACGTCTAACAAATATAATAATGGAAGAGATATTCTATCTAGCATGAACATGAACTGTATACGTTGTTTTAATAAATATTATGTTTATAATGTTTATTTTCCAAGAGCTGAGCGATATTTGTTCCGTTCTTCTTCAATTCATGAAAATTTAATATTCTGGCAAATATTTTGTTACAGTTTCGTTTATGATGAGTCTGTGTATTAAATTTATCTCTATACCATCATAGCGTGTGCCCATGCCCAGGCAAACAGACATAATTGAATTTCTAGTCTCTCATCTAGTTCCAGGAATCGGGAGAGAATCGCGAGCATTCGACCTATTCGCTTTCTTTTAGCTATAGACGACATTCTTGTAAATGCGAATTAATTTCAAAGTACTCCTATAATATTTCTATTAAGAAACTGTGGAACTTGAAGAATTATCTCCTTAAATATTTTTCATAAAAATATAACCGACTTTATCATTTGGCGCATAGAAAAATATAAAATAAATAATAGTTTGAAAAACTAAAAAACACGCTTTAATAGCAAACCAAATTAAAAAGTAGAAAATAAATAAGGTATAATTTTAATGTAAAAAAGCGTGGGGTGCTTGATATCCATTGATATTTTATGTTGATAGATACTGATATAAGTAGAGTCATTATAAAATTAACTTAGAAAGCACCCCACGCTTTTTACATTAAAATGATATCTTATTTATTTTAAAATTTTTAGTTTGGTTTGCTATTAAAGCGTGTTTTTTATTTTTTTAACTTTTATTTACTTTATAACTTTGAGTACTGTTTACTATTAAGGCGTGTTTTTTTTTTAGTTTTTTGAACTTTTTTTTATTTTATAATGTTTTATTCGGTTTGCTTTGAAAGCGATGCACGAATGTAGGGAGTAAGATATAAACAATCATAGTCATATATGTATACGAAGACGGTATCAAATCCTCCACCAAATAGTCCCATTCTTAAACTCCATCGCAAATCCTCCAACATAAGTTTATATCAGAAATTCCACAAAAATCCATCCATAAAGCCCCGAGAGGTATAGGTATAGAACCCTTCATCGAAAAAATCCCACTCGCTCGTACACAGCATTACAAAACCTCCCAACCCACATACATATAGAAAGTTTCAAAAAATTCACTCAGAAATCAAAAACACCCATAGGTATAGAACCCTCCACCAAATAGTGCCACTCGCACTTACACACAATCACATATCCTACCATCTCACATGCTTATCGAAAATTCCACGAGAATCCATCCATAGAGCTTAGAGGTATAGATATGGTACCCCTCCTTCAACGAGCCCCAATCGCACATACATAACATGAAATTATTGTATTGTCATCGGTCCTTTAAAAGTATACAAAGTTTCAAGTTCATCCGATGTTTTTAAGTGGGTGAAAATTGTGTCCAAAGATTACGTTACATACATACATACAAACATACATACCAAGCTAATAAAAGCTTGTTAATTATGTTAATTCTATTGGATTGGTGCTGAGAATTCTGCAGTGGTGCAGGACTTTTAGCACAAATTTCGTTCAGCTAGCACCCCATCAATACTGTGGTTTTTCAATGAAAGTGTTGGTGCACAATCTAGCACATAATCAGCACATCATTTTTCAAAACTTACAAAACTAGGTTGAAAACGAAAACCTTCGTGTTGGATTACTTGAAACTGTGTATGGACCCCATCAGCTTACATAAAAAACTTTGTAATTTTCACTCCATTTTTCTATTTCAAATCACTTTAATGATTTTACAAATTGGGAAAATAAATAAACAGATTGAATCGTCGAGATCCCATACCAATTAAAAAACGATTAAACCTTCTGTGGCTATTCTCTCGAAATTGTATGAATCGAAATTTCACCGGATCTTTCCGAACGGTCCCCTCGCTAAGCTTTGGTGCAATTCCGCCTAAAAAAGTATCCGGCGTGAACAGGGATCGAAACTCCATTAGGTACGGCTTTTTTGTATGTATTGATTGAATATATATGCGAGAGTTGTTAACCAAAGTATTCAATTCAATACTTGGTAAGATTACCAAGAAGTTACCGTACATATAGAATACATTTTCAAAAACTCACCAAGTTTTGAGTGAAATATAAAGATATACAAAATAGAAATAAAAGTTACACGATTAAAATATTTTTTGCTACTCAGTCTTAAAGCTTCAACTTTCGGGAACTAAAAGTACTCGAAGTAATTATTTCAATGAAAAGATTGACCAATTGAAAGATAACTCTACAGAAATGTGGAAAACATGAAAAAATAATACTTCTAAAAGAAAATGAGGACCTTAAAATCGAAATAGTATTTAATGATAAAAGAATTGCTGGAAAAGATTCAAGTGAACATTTTAATGAGTTTCCTGGACAGTATCAAAGAAATTGTTCAAAATATAATTCCAAACAAGGCATATAATGAAGTAGTTGATAATAGAGAGGTAGAGTATAAAATGGAAAACTTCAATAATGAGAAATGTCAGATTTAAGAAAAATAGTCAATAAAGAAAGCAATTTGGATGGATTCACAGTACAAATTTTAAAGAACGCCTTTGAAATGATCGGAGATAAATTTCTTAACACAATTTAAAGTATGGACATTGAAAGAACAGTATGGTTATCCCCATTTCAAAAATTAGGGGTACTATAAATTGTGAGGAATTTAGACCTAACCTTACAAGAAACTCCTTGAAATATGCATCATTAATTAGATAGTGAAATATATTGAAAACAGTAAGATTTTAAGTGACCATCAGGCATTTAGGCATAAAAATTCATGTGAAACTGCTTTACAAAGTTTATTGTATAACTGGAAACGGGCTCTGGAGGAAAATCATTTTTTTGCGTAGTGATCTTTGAAACAACAGACAGACAGTTACTTTTGGGCAAAATAGAAAAATATGGGTTTGGACCTACAATCCTAGAATAGTTTAAACGGTACTTATCCGACCGGAACCAGGTGACAAAATATAGTAACATCTCAACTACTACAAAACTACTTACGGTGTACCTCAAGAAACTGTGTTAGGACCAACTCTCTTAATTCTATATATAAATGACATTGTAGATACTTCAAACAAATGTATTTTATAGGGGATAGGATTGATGAAGACTTTAAATGATGAACTGAGCAACCAATATATTAGATTGGTTAAATAACAAATCGTTGAAGCGAAACATTAGTAATATAAAACTGTTGGTTATAAGAACTAAGAATATTATTTCATACAGTAAATACTGAGGTTGGAATGAATCATGAAACTATTGAAAGGGTAATTTATTTTAAATATTTGGGTTGTATAATAGATGAAAAATTATCTTTTTCTGAACATTAAAAATTTATTACAAATAAAATTGCTACAAAAAGTCATTGTATTTGGGCGAATATCACGAGACTTAAGTTATTGATAATTCATAAAACGATTATCGCACCGCCTTTTTATTAAATAGTTTTTATTACTTTCGGTTCTTGTATCAATGGACTCCGCAGCAATTTCTCAGGCCCCATACGGTCTAGAGACTTGAAATTTCGTATTCGTACTTAGATCGCAGACATCTCGCCGCCTGTTAAGCTCCAAGTGTGATCCAATATTGGTAATTATAATTATCTCATTCAATCTCATTCAACCAAGATCATTATTTTGTCGACATGGAACGACAATGGGATCCGTCACTGGAATTACGCATGAGCATGGAGCGTATATATACGTCTCGTTCTCTGGTATATAGGTACTTTCTGGAAGATCGTCTGTGGTTATGTCGCAATTGTCAGACGTCAGACGTTATTGTTAATTTTAAGTTTAATTTTGTGTTGTGGTAGACAAACAGTAATTTGTTATGGAATTGCTGTTGCTGGCAAACACATATACATATGTATAGTTAAAATCGAGAAAAGGATAGCAATAGTAGGTACTCATCGGTACGGTTTAAATCTTAAATGCCCAATAAAAACTATTTTTAATTTTTTTTCAAACATTTCACTTGTTTATGTTCCACATTGTTATTGTTAATGAATAATGGTCAGCTAGATATTCTGCAGGAAAAAAACTAAATAAAGCATTAAAAATTATTTTAAGATGCAATAAGTTCACTATGATAAGAAATATGTTAGATACAACAAATCTTTTGAGTAACATATAATAGTATAATATATATTTATAAAATGTTGAATATGATGCTACCTGAACATCTTATTCAAAATTATAAATTTGTCAAACATTTAAACGAACAAAACACGCGTTCCCATAATAATTTCTATTTAGATAGGGTTTCCACCAAATTTGATCAAAAATAGACTGTTTTATAAAGGTTTAAAACAATATAATGATTTACCTGAGAATGTTAGGAATTCAGATCATCTGTCACATTTTAAAAAATCTTGCAAAACATATATTAGAAAAAACATTGATTTTAAGTTTATTACATTTTATAGGATGTATTTTTTAACTATACTTGAGACTATATAAACTGAAGGGGATTAAAAATATGAATAAATAAAAATACAAATTTACGTCAAAATTTATGATTGAGACAAGCCTTGTATTTGTAATGGGCAAAAATGTATTTTCTTGAGAAGTTCATAGAACAAGGCTATACAAAGAGGTCAAACGAAAAGATTTTTTTAGAATCCGCACTGCATTGAACAATGTCAGGTACGTAATAGAAAATCATTTCAGTTATCATCAAATGTTTCTGTACAACATTTGGGTATTATAATAAACTTTTTTTCAGGATTGTTCCTTCGATGCTGTTCTTTATACCTGAGGTATTTAATTTCTTAAAAGTGTCTGCTGTTATTTCATTTCAGATGTTTCAAGAAGGTACACAGATATGATCGTAAATTCCAAGGCAAGCTGGGAATTATTTTTTGTTTGATCGCTCGATATATTTCTCATTTTCTTTTTTTATAATGAATTTGTTTTTTCTACCCTCTAAGGATCACCTTCTCATTATTTTTGATTATACTAATAAAGCTTTGGATGCGAAGCCGTCACAAGAAAATTAAAGACACCCATTACTCAAGTGAAAATCTCATATTCTCAAATCTGTGACGACAGATTTGGGCAATGGAAATATTATTACCTTTATATGTGTAGGTATTCATAGAATATCACATAATTAATCATCATATTGAAAGCACTGGTGATTATTTCATGGCTTCTGAAACTGTCAGCTGTCTGTCACTCTTTCACTCCCTTCCCCCCACCCTCTGACACCTCACACAGCAATATAATCACTCTCCAGCTAATCCACTTTATTAATAGATAATTAACTCAATTACGGTATACATTTCGGCAGAGTAATATAGATTTGGGTTTAATTAGATGGTTTATATAGAATAGGAAAGGTGTGGTGCGTCTAGTATTTCTATGTTGAAAGGGGGATCGTTCCAATTAAAGTTAGACCGTTGATTAACTCATCAAATTAATTATGAATTCTGGGATTAAATTAGATATTTTATAAAAGCTTAATTGAAAATGATGCCAAAGTGAGAATTTAGAAATATTTTTAATTGCAGTTTGTACTCAAAAGAAGATTTTTCAGTAAATAATTGTAAGCGTTTTGAATTTGATTCGTATTTTTGACTAAAATGCTCTTAGAACCTTACAGATTTCACTATTTTCTGTACAGCACATATTAAATTATCATTTTATTTGCAAAAATTATTTTCTACAAAAAATTGATGAGAGGTAATTCAGTAGTAATTGTTAATAATTTTTTTGCAATTCCCATTGAGTAATGAAACTGAAATAGAAACACTCTGGAAGAATCTCTCTGTGTTGGACATTCCAAAATGTTTCATGTAAGCTTTAATACTGCAAGATCTAAGAAGTATCTGGATCTTATCAAGAATATACTACACATCCTCACTGGATCCCTTACTGGGCATTGTCACCTCAGGAAGTACTCAACAAGAATGGGTCTAACAGAGAGCGACGAGTGAGGATCCTGTGGGGAGGAGGCGGAAACTCCGGATCACTTGATGACAGAAAAGACAAGAAACATGAAGAAATGAGGAATAACCTCCTTGAAGCCACCCCAGATTCTGGATTGCATTAGAACACTGGAATTGGAGGGCGAGCTGTAGGCTATACGTAATGGCAAGAACAGCTCTGAAGGGGGGCACAATAGACCTCAAAGTCGCAGTGTATTGAAAACCCCTTAAATCTACAACCAACGGATAATTAAACTTCACGGTATTTAATTTTTATATTTTTCTAACACTTTCAAAGAAAAATAATTTAGACAATAGCGATTTCTGTTGGGAAGAGTAAAATTTGTCCGTTTTCGAAAAACCAACTTTTTGGCATCCAACTGAGTATTGAAAAATTGAAAAATTACTAAACAGAGTAAACAAAAAATGTAGGGACAGATCATATACATATATCACTCAAAAATATTTTTAATATCATTTAGTCAATGGCTACTTTTTGAGATTTTTTTTAAGTTTGGTCGGCCGCCATATTGAAACTACTTATTTGATCATGCCCATTGACTTAGTCGATTGGGATATTTGTACGAAAGATTTTTGCAGCAAATTAATAGCGTCTTAAATGCAAAAATTATCTCAGAAATTTTGAAATACATGAGTAGTCTTCTTGTTTTAGTTAGTTTCTAAAATATCTGTTATATACAGGCTGTCCGAAAACTTTATTCCGACTTTTTGTGAGAGCCGAAATAACAATTCATGTGAATTTTTTATAACAACCGTTTTTTCACATATTTCATTCAAATTTTATGAGAGAAATTGATTTCACAGGCTAATACATAATTGTAATTTTTTCATATTAGGAAATTGTTATTATTTTATTTGCGTAGTTAAAAAACGTCAGTGAGTCTTTTTTTATATGGAAAACCCATTGCATTTTACTCATAAAGCAATACAAATGAGGGTAAGTTTGTGTAAGAATAAATTCTGTCAAAAACACAAAAGACGCAACCATATCAAAACCACCTCGATTAAAAGAAATGTGGAGAATATCAGTAAATTCTCCCATATCAAATACATATTCCATCAAACATTCCTAAAATGAAGACGTCACATGGCCATGAAGTATTTGATTTAGGATCCACATAAAATACAAATGACAGGAACATATCTAGTAACACAGAAATGAGGGTATCAAGAGGATTCCCAAACGATCTATTCGGTAAATTTCTTTTAGGTCCACAGCTCCCCTTGAAAGATTGGCATTGACTGTTATGAGAATGTTTGCCATATTTCACGTCCCTTCGAGGCCAAAGAAGTTTCGATTTTTATGTATCTCCATATCTTTAAGATATGAGCAAGAGAGGTAGCTCTCTCTTTCCCTACGATGTGCCTCAATGTATAAATCTAGACGGCAATAATTAAGCCTTAAGTCTCCTGAGATTTTGAACATTCATAATGCGCAGACTTCTACGTAGAAAAGGGGAGAGTATAGCCACCAGGTGTTTGTTGGAATACTGAGATATATTAAAAGTTTCCAGACGCAAAATCCTCAGTAGGAAAATGCAGTGAAAAGGGAAAATATCCATCAATCATATATAACATGTGAAAGTTTCGTACAAAGAAAAGCACATAACTGTAGGTGTTGAGTGAAAATTATTGTTTTGATGAATTCCTTTACAAATCATAAAAATTGGAAAAGAAACACAAATGTTGCTACCGATTTCAAAATGATTTTTTAAAGTGAAAATTCTTTGGTGGCATTCTGACATTTGATGAAAATGGAGAGTGAATTGGAAAAAATGTTAACGTTACGAGATTTCGTTACTCGAGAGAGATAAAAGATATACCTAACGTAGAGAGATGGAGAAAGTCCAAGGTTGAAGTTGCTTGAAGGGGGAATAGTTTAGGAACCGTCGTACAAGCAAAAGAGAGAGCCACGTATTTCGATGGCTATACCGTTGTTAGTTGGTAGGCATTTAAGGGAAGGAGTGTTAATGCAAGTGGGACTGATTAGGTGTGGGTTCCATACTTGTGTCATGTTGTATATGTATCTCCTAAGTGTAAAGATGTATATTGATGGTATTTTCGATGGGTATGGGTGTTCTGTGGTGGAGTAGAGGAGTTTTATGTGCAACTGGGACTCACTATATGAGGGTTCCGTACCTGGCACTCTTATATATGCTTCAATGTTGTTTTTGTGCAAGTCATAGGTGGTGGGGATGGTTATGGGTCGATGTTATGGTTATGTTAAAGTGCGACTGGGGCTCGCTGGATGTGGGTTCCATACCCATACCTCTTAAAGCCCCGGGGATGCCTGTTATTGGGAATTGCGTTGGGGATGCGGTTAGGGAAGATTATATGATGGTGTCTAAGTACACTTGGGACCTAATTGTTTTGAATTCCACTAGTTTTTAATCTGGTCGCCATCTTGGATTTTTGTTTTTATTACCAGATATGGTTTGAGAATGGTTAAATATTTTTGGGATTTTTAAAAGCGACTAGAGCACATTGGTTTTGGATTCCATACCTCTGGGTACTAAACTTTCTACCAGCAGATATTTTTACTATTTTCTTGTAAACAAATTTTGCCCCCTAAGGTACACGATATGAACCTGGCTGTTGATCGATAATAAATATTTTTTACCAAAAATTTGACTGACTTTATTAGTTGGTGCATTGAAAATATAAAATAATATTAATACAGCTAGTTCTGGTACTTTTGGAGTTGTGCAGTTGCAGCTAGATTGAAAACTTTTGGCACCTTGGAAATATATAAAATTGTGGGTCACTATTGTTACAGCTAGTCATTCTTCCAAAACTTAAGATAGTTCAATTCTATCTAATTTAAATAGGAACTGTTGACAGGTATACTGGCACAGAAAACATATTTTCATCAATCTAGGTGGTATCGATCGCTTCAGTAACACCCCCTAAAATGTTCATCTAAACAGTTATCTAGTTGAATAAACTAAGCAGGGTGAAGCATTTTAAATACCTAATCTATGTCTACCACATAAATACCTTTTCTATTAGCAAAGGATTTGATAATTTGCGAATATTTATTCACATTTAGAGTAAATTAATATGCATGACAGCTATTTGAGACTAAGTATAAATTTGGAAGTGATTTTAACGGAGATTGCGTTAATATAATATAAGAAATGTTTTGACGTTATTAAATGTAATCTGTTTTCACAATTTTCTTCAAACGCTATAGCAATATTTCAGAGTATATTTAACGGTATTTATACGGTAGAATAAATTTCTTAGTATCAGTAAAACTGTTCAGGTATACTCTTCAAAATATTCTATAGTATCCATAGATCAGTTGTGAATAATATGTTGAGGTTAAAGACGTCAATTTGGGAAAGGGCATGAATTGTCGTTCAATGATGTCATTTCCATTTTTCATCGTCATTAATATCATTGATAAACTAATGACAAGAATTCAGTTTTCACTAGGAAAATGTTTGAATGTATTATTTTTCCAATTAATAATTTCAACTTTGAACAGCCATTGTTATAAATAAGCAATTTTATATGGACAATCTTGGGGATACAGACATTTATTAAATAAAATTATTTGAATTCTCATCATTTTTTCTATTAAACAAAAAACTTAAATTGATTAAAACAAGCAATTTATTTACTACACTTATTTTCAGAATCAATTAACATAACCTCAATCCTTAACATTGACCGATTGTTTGATTTCATTCTTGAAGAACCTCGATCCAAAACAATTTATCATATTTTGCAAAATCTTTTTTTTTTCAATGAGAACGCTAATTATTAGTAGATATTTTAATTTCGGGATATACACCAAACTAGGTTATCTTGATTTAAGTATCTGTTGTAAATGTTTCTTACAAAAAATTCTACCGACTTTATTAGTTGGTGCACTGAAAAATACAATATAATATTAATTCATCGGTACTCGTAATTCTGAAGTTATGCAGTTGTAGTTAGATTGAAAACTTTTGGCACCAACTTCAAAAGTACCAGAACCAATAGATTTATTATTAGATATTTTGTATTTTTCAGTGCAATAACTAATTGACTGATACATTAGTCATCGAAATCATTCAACGTTCACCAAAGAAGATAATGCGTTGCTTATACTTATTCAAAGATTTTAAAACATCGCAGAATTACACACATTTTCGACTTTCCCACTGCTCGAAAACCTATGATTTAAAAAAAAACAAATTTAAACTTTGTCGGATATGGTCTCTATGGTCTGTTATTGTGATAGTTTAACAAAATAAGAGTTGATATCTGCTTTGATCTTGCCAGATAGAGTTTTACATTTTCCACCATAATTGTGGGAAGATTTCTCTTCCAAATGAAAGAACAATCATCAACATGTTTACGCATCGCAAAAGTTGAATGATCGAATTTTAAACCCGCTGCTTTAATGAAGTCGGTCCATGAAATATAAGAGATTTTCCTCAGAATGAGTTGAAGGATGGCTCCGCATTTGCAAAATCACCAAGTTTTAAGAAGATGGACTTTCTTAACAAAAATTCAATGAATTCCAGTTCCAGCTTTTCTTCTTGGCTATTTGCTTCTCAAATTATTTGAGTTTGTAAATGTTTTCCACCACCCGTTGTCATGACTATAGAAGTACGATTTTTTATTTGAAACAGCAATAAAATAAAAATTGTGACAAAAGTACTTAAAATTCTCAGCCGTCAAATAAAGTAGCTAAATATTCTGTACCATGATCTACTTTGCCACACTAGTGGGGAAACTAAATAATATTAGGCACACTCTGACTTTGGGTTCAATCAGACATAGAACCAGTCTAGACTTTACCAGCGTTTTCACTTAATAAAATATCCTAGAGATGAAGTTGATTAATTTTGATTGACATTTAGTGATTAATGAGTAAGTTATCAAGGGTAGGACTCGTGCTGTTCTCACTACTCGCTTTCGGCACGTTGCAACTTATTCGACATTCGTCATTCAGTGGATTTGACATATTTCTAGGTTCATGTTGCAATATCACAAACTACTACATATTTTTAATATACTATTGAATTTGGAGCACATTTCAAACATGTAATGAGAAATAAATATTTTTTACAAAACATTGGACCGAATTGTTAGTTGGCGCACTAAAAAATACAAAATAATATTAATTCTATTGGTGCTGTTACTTTTGTGCAGTTGTAGTTAGATTGATAACTTTTGGCACCAACTTCAGAAACACCAGCACCAATAGAATTAATATTATTTTATACGTTTCAGTGCACCAACTATTAACGTCGGCCCAATTTTTGTAAAAAATATTTATTTCACACTTTTGAGTGTAACATCAGTCACGAAAATCGTTCAACGTTCATTAATACCAATGAAGATAGTACTTATCCTATTATTGTTATTATTGAGTTCTCAAAACATCGCTGCGGTAATACGTATAAGTATTTTAGATTTAACCATTTTACCACCGCTTAACTCGAAAACCGTAAAGGAAAGAATGTTCGTTATAAATGTTGCTACAAATAATTGGGTCTTTCATGTATTGCCCACAGATTTTCAAATTTCGAAAGAACTCGCTCTTTCCACACGACAAAAATACACATATCTGAAAATTTAACATGCCTCTTACTCGGAAACCGTAACTCTTTTGAGAAAAATTCAATTTAAACGTTTCCGGATATTGTCGTATCTTTAATTATGCCAACTTAGATTTTCAATTTTCGAAACAATTTGACCACCACCCCCTTCTGGGGTGGTTTTCAGAGAGAAGGAGATTTCGGATTTGTGTTTTTATGAATACGGGACCATTTCTCAAGCCTCCTCTTCCAAATGACTCGAAAATCTTCAAAATTAGAGTACCTACTTACTATATAAAACGCGCGAACGAACCAAAAAAAAGCAGACAGTTGAATTGTATACCTCCTCCGTTCGGGGTTCGTCGGTCAAAAAGATCCTCACTAGAAAAAAATCATAGGACATAATATCTGTTTCAATGGAAATATTTGTAATTTTTGAAAATAATTTGGATATAAAAATAAAACTGATGAGTTAAATCAATTGTACTAAAAATTATAACCATTAACATTTGTATTATAAACTTGCTTGTACATTCTATAGTGAATCTTTTAAACAACATTTTTTCACTATTCATATTCCAAAAGGAGTACAAAAATCCCAAGCAAAACTGTATGAATAATCCGTGCAGGAAAAAAAAACGTCAGCAAGTTCCAATCTTTTAAGCGGTGTTCACATGACCTGATGGAAGTTTAATATAACTACCATGTCAGATGCTGTCATTACAGCGTTTTCTATCGTGACAGTTAATGTCGCACTATGAGGTTTTGTCGTTTTGTCTGCTAGTTGACAGTAGCTGTGTATGATTTGATTCCCATACGTTTAGATAGCTATAATTCAATTCTTGGGACATATGTATGATTTCAAAAATCGTAAGAAAAAATAGGGATCAGATATCTTGTCCATATCATCTTTTTTTTGTATAAGCTATTTAATTTTGGCACCTTCTGCAGCAATAAATTTATAATGCATCATTTTACCACCTGGTTGTCAATGTCACAATTAAGAACACTGTCACCTGTGACCTTACTATTACGACAATAAGCTCACATCATGTAAAAGAGGCTTTACATTCTATATATAATTCTTAACAAGAATTGAATGGATTTCAGTTTAAGAATTATTTCGTGACTATTCTCTTCGAAAAGAAACATACATTCGATGATATATTTTATTATCCTGTATTTGACGTGGTTCAAAGATAAAAATTAATGGGTTTAAGCAAAATACAATTTGTACCACACATTTGCTCCTCCAATGTATAAAGAATATTCTAAGTAACCTGCAACGATTTCCAAGCAAAAACATGTGATATTCCGAAAAGGGCGCTGCAAAAACCTTGTCAGCACATTCCACTCTCTCTCTTTCTAACTGCCTAAATTCCTAATATCCAACAACACCCTTTCCCTTTTCTCACAGCCTATCTTACTTACAATAACCTCAAAACATCGTGGCTGCTGAGTGATAGTACATCAACATCAAAGTCACCACAATATCTATCCAACAGATGATTCTGCTGCTACTACTAAGGAGGAGGCTGCGATACGCAATCTTCTCTCCTTGTCATATTGACATTGACAACAAATATTATTTATGATCATCACTCACTACGTCTCTCTGTCTCTCACGTTGTCTCATACGCCATTTTGTTCGCGTGCTGCGTTAAACACATTGCGGCATGTGTGTATATGTTTACATTATTCACACATAATACAAATATAATCGAGTAGGTGGTACACTGAAATATTTATTGAGCCCCAAAGGGAACATTTACAATCCCTTTCAACACGTAGATACGTGTATAATATACTGACACAGTTATTGTATATTGCTTCTATGTTGATTCGATCGTTTGCTTTTATTTACTTCAGTTATAATTGACACCAAAAAATAAATTAGCTAGCATGTTTGATTCTTTTTTTTTTGTAGAATTATTGTCGTAATATTCTTTCGGTTTTTTTTGGTCCTTCGAATGATTTGATTTCACGTTTGGATTTTCGATTCAAGTTCAATGAACTTAATGGTTGATAGAAGTAACATTTATATAAATATGAATTTATATAAAGTAGAATTGTTTATATTACATTATATAAGTTTATCTTTGATTACGAAAAATTGGACGCCGAACTATCACAGTACTCCCGTATATAAATAGAAACAAAATTGAAATTCTCACTGAAACCTTATAAAATAAAAACACCACCTAAATGTGTAATATAGCACAGTGTTATTATTCTATTTCCTTGGATAGCACTCAAGCTCACAAATGTACGCACATACGAGTACTAATGTTTTCTTCACATGACCGGAAGAAAAGCACAATGATTTGAACGTGACGACTTTTTCCATTGAAATAACGTGGTGTTGCAGTACGACGTGGAAAACCAGCCGCGGCGGCGTTGGTCGTGTAGTGTGAAACTCGCGAAAATCCGATTCATTCTGGTGCGTGCTGTCTGGAGGCGGCAGCCATGATTTGAGCGATGTCCTGCTGCGCATGCGCCCACTCACTCAGTGAAGGCAGCATTAGAGGATCCTATGGTGGTGGTGGTGGTGGTGGTGCCCGCTGTGACTGTATGTGACTCTAGTTCACCCCCTTTTTGGGACAGGTCAGGATCTGCCGCTTTGGAAGGTGAAAGCGATTTCTTAGCCACCGCCACCGCCGCCGCCCTAAGCGCGCTACGATGCGGTAAGGACGATGTGTTAGAAGAAGAAGAAGGATAAAATTTTATTCGACGACAGAGCTACGGCCAAGTTTTTTGTGAATAATTGCTTGCGTCTGCTTTAATTTTGGGGGTGGATTCTTTTTGCGTATTCCTCGTCACGACCTTTTTCAATGACAATGACTATAACTCTAGATCATTCATGTTGAGGCTGAGCTGGATTTCCACTAGAATATCATCTACCACAATTTCTACACCTAACCTCGTCAAGGATGACAATGAGTGGCCTCTCACGTGATTGTGCTACGGATCATATAAAAAAAACTTCCGATCAAGTATTCAATTATGTCTTAGAAATATTCGTTTAGCTAAAATATGAATAAATAGGTAGAAAGTCCTGTTATTTTCAGAGATGCGCATTTAGATGGTGATAAAGTGCTTCAACGTTGTTTTTGCTATTTCCTAGCAACTCGGGCGAAAAGAATGCCCATTCGTTCTCACAGGCAAGTCTTGATACCCCACAAAGCAAGAAAGCAACAAAATATTTAAATCCGTTTTCGAGATAATCTTGGCATAGACCATGTTGAAATATTACCACCTTGTGAAAAAAAGGACACCGAGAATTTTACACGATCACAATACCTTCCTTACATAACTACTTTTCAAAATTTTTCAATATAACCGATTTAAAAATATTGCCAAAGAGCGAAGCGTCAGACCATCTCTCACCAAAAGAGCATCAGCCTAATGCAAGAAGGTGTGTAACCTACCTCACTTTGACTTATGCAGTAACAGTAAGTGCAACATCGATAAATCCCACTCACAGTAACACATTCTGTGATAAATATCAGAATCTCTTCACAAATCGAACGAGAACGTATAAACCTTTCTACGAAAGAATCCTCAATCATTTATCTAACCTCCCTACCCAAAACATTTCCTACTACATTTAACCATCAAATCGTCGAACTATAACACGATTCTGTCACATTTCGACAAAGTCAACACCAATAGCCAATCCATTAAAAATGAACTCATCAAATCATCTCTGACTAATCTAATTACTCAGAAATTACATTGGCGCTTTAAAAACCAATGAAGGAGTAGGAGCTGCAATCGTTACAACTTCCGAATTCTTCTCCTATAAGCTACCCTCAACGACCAGTATACAGGGTGTAACTGAATAAGTGTAAAACATTTAAGGAGGTGATTCCTCATCGAAAAAAAGATAGGATCTTTCATATAAAGAAACTTCATTGGAGCATCCCTTGTTAAGATACAGCCCCTTAAAGGGGGTACATAAAATTTGTATAACAATTTTTTTCACAAGCACTGAAAAAGTTACAATATTGAAATTAACCTGACGTTTTGTACTACCAAAAAGACACTTAGCCAGTAATTTATTTGGTTTACCCCATGGTTGTAAGGGGTGAAAAACGCAACCCCTAAAATTTATTTCCAATGTAACTTTTTGTCTTATTATTTGTTTACCATTTAAAAATTTATTTCCGATAGCCTGTTTCATTCTAAACAAAAAATGTCTCTTGGGTTTTTTGCCCAAAATAAACCAGTAAGCAGCAAAACATTTATTTTACGAACAACTACAGAGATACATCGTCATAAATGCGAACTGGATTTATTGTTATTTTGTAGTTAGTACCTGCATTAAACGATTAAAGGGTAATAAACAAAACTAAGTTATTAATAACAACACACAACATGTAGAAATCATAGTGAATGTTCAATATGTCTACCTTCAAACATTACGCATGCGTCTAGACGTCGGCGCATTGAGCCACGTATTCGCTCAAATATTCCTGGAGTCTCTCTGATTACCCTGCACGCATCGATGATGCGGTTTCTTAAGTCCTCTACATCGCGAACAGGAGTACGATATACCAAATGCTGTGAATGGCCCCAAATAGAGAAATCGAGAGGATTGAGATCCGGGGATCGAGCGGGCCATTTATGTGGTCCTCCTCGACCTATCCACTGATTTGCATATGTTTCAGTTAAATGCTGACGTGCTACTTGACTAAAATGGGCGGGAGCCCCATCATGCATAAAAAACATATCCCTTCTGACGCCCAAAGGAACTTCCTCCAGCAGTACTGGATGCACTTCTCTTAAAAATTGAACGTATGCCTCACCATTTAATCGAGGAGGTAGAAAATGAGGCCCAATTAAATCATCCCCAATAACTCCGAGCCACACGTTAAGAGAAAACTGTTCTTGATGGCTAGTTTCGACAATAGCGTGAGGGTTTTCATCAGCCCATATGTGGTAATTATGAAAATTAATAATCTTGTCCCGAGAAAAACTACATTCGTCTGTGAATTCTATCGTCTTCAGAAAGTCACAATTTCTTCTAATCATTTCCAGCATCCAATTGCAAAATTCAAGACGGTTCGGAAAGTCTCGCGGTAACAGTGCCTGTACTCGTTGCAGATGGTAAGGGTATAAGAGTTGTTCCTTTAAAATTCGAAATACCGTCATATGATCAACATTTAGCTGGAAAGCAATCTTTCTAGTACTGGTAGTAGGTTGTTCTTCAATCAAATTAAGTACTGCTTCCTCAAGCTGTGGTGTTCGTATTTCTCGATGGCGACCACAATCCTGCGTTCTTTTGTCGAATGAACCATATTCTCGTAATCGTTGATGAAGTCGACCAAATATTCTATGTGAAGGATGCTGCCGTTGAGGATACATTTCAGCATATCTTCTAGAAGCTTCTAACCCATTCCCCTGCGACAGACCGTAAACGTAATGCATATCAGCCATTTCCTCATTTGTGTATGCCATTTTATTAACAAGTGAATTATTAAAGTAACAAAGTAAGAACAGAACACACAATTAGTATTAATTCAATTTCGAAAATTCCCAAACTGACAGCATCATACCAATTTAATTGTCACTATCGGTAATAGCGACCTACTAGATAGATTAGTTTCGTATTTTCGCATTTATGACGATGTATCTCTGTAGTTGTTCGTAAAATAAATGTTTTGCTGCTTACTGGTTTATTTTGGGCAAAAAACCCAAGAGACATTTTTTGTTTAGAATGAAACAGGCTATCGGAAATAAATTTTTAAATGGTAAACAAATAATAAGACAAAAAGTTACATTGGAAATAAATTTTAGGGGTTGCGTTTTTCACCCCTTACAACCATGGGGTAAACCAAATAAATTACTGGCTAAGTGTCTTTTTGGTAGTACAAAACGTCAGGTTAATTTCAATATTGTAACTTTTTCAGTGCTTGTGAAAAAAATTGTTATACAAATTTTATGTACCCCCTTTAAGGGGCTGTATCTTAACAAGGGATGCTCCAATGAAGTTTCTTTATATGAAAGATCCTATCTTTTTTTCGATGAGGAATCACCTCCTTAAATGTTTTACACTTATTCAGTTACACCCTGTATATAACTTTATGCCATTTACCGTGCATTAGTCTATGTCAATACGAGAGGTGAAGACAAATTTGTTATTTTAAGCGATTCACTTAGCCGCCATATGCAAACTGAAGTGTCTGTACCCCAGAAATCCAATTGCACAAAAAATAAAAACTGAACTCCATGGGATCCAGCAACAGGAGAAAGAAGTTTTTTTCATTTGGATACCATCACATATCGGAATTCCGGACAATGAAAAAGCCGACGAATGCGCTCGTGGTGCAATTACCTCTACTGAAGCCGAAGCGGTGTTGAGAATAGTATCTACAGTTATTAAATCGAAGGCTAAAGCAGCGATAATCCAAAAATGGGAAAATCAATGGCAAGTCTCCAGTTCAAAATTACGGAAAATAAAATAGATTATCAAACCCTGGCCTGATGAAACAAATAACCGTAAACATCAAGTGCTTATCAATCGACTACGACTAGGTCACATCAACCTGACTCACAGCTATCTGCCGAATCACAACGAAAACCCAACCATCTACTGATAGGTTATATTTTTTAAAAGATTAACCGAAAAGACACAGAAATTGGCCACACAGATTTACTCATGTCAGTGGACATGGAAAACTTGAGGCCTTCGAAATGTGGCTCTACAGGAGAATATATTGAGGATCTCTTGGATGGCCCGAGTGACCAGTGACAAGCAGATGAAAATTAGAAGGGAGCTGCTGTCGAGAGTCCGAGAGTACTCGAATACACGACCAAATGATAACGTCAAGAGGTTAGCATGCGCAAACTCTACCAAAATGAGTTCAGAAATCAGCATAACTTTCTTATTATATCACGGCTTGACGTAGACAGCTGAGCTATTTATATCTATTTCAATAGAGTTTAATTTATTATGACAACTACGCATGCGCATGTTGTCCACTTATCAATGTCGTCTTTAAATAGAAGATAAAGGAAGATGACTAGAGGTATTTTATTATTGAAGCTCCATTACTTTGACCTTTCTCTTGCAACAATATAGTGAGTGATCTGTAATTATTTCAATGACAAAATATTCTTTCCTCTCATTTTTTTTGTCAAGACCAGGTTTTTGTGGAATCAAATTTTACTTTAACGTGGTTTCAACAAAAAAAGCCACAGAAAATGTTTTCAAATAAAAAGTTCACGATAGCACACTAATTGTTGCTGGATATTTGCATGTAAAAGGAACTAAGACTCTACTGGAAAGAGGTAATTGTAATTTTTGCGGTCCAAAATGAACAAGAGGAAAAATAAATAGTTCAGAGTACCTAAAGTAAGTAAAAGTGAGAGAGATATTTTCAAAAATGAAGAAAGAGAGGCTGCAATATCTGAAAGAATCATTGCTTTGGCAGAAAACAGTTTGTCTTTAAAAGTGATAATTTTAAGAAGCGGTTTATTAACAATAAACAATAATAAATAACCTACTTGATGTAATAAAATTATCCTGATTGTTTTTTGTTTAAAAAAATAAACATTTACAGTTTTAAATTCACATATCAGTAAATGAATACACACAAAAAACATAATTATGTATAATAATGATATAGGTAAAAATAATTTCATGGATTTTTGAGTTACTGAACTGCACTCACAAACTAGATGTGGTTTTACTTGCTGTGTTTCAGTGAAAAAAACTTTTCTTTGTTTATCATGGAATATTGTTTGCACATTGTATGCTTAATTTAAAAAAAACCATGAAATATTTCAATTACTTTTAATTGTTAGTGAAAATACTTTCTTACTGTGATATGATATAAAAATAATTCCTGTGGCATAAAATAAAAAAATGGAGTAAAATGTTCATAGGAAGAGTTTTATATTGAGTAATACAAAGAGTCGAACAGTGTAACACAATAACCGATTTCCGGCGAGAATGTCAAAAACTCAACTAAAGAACTGTAGAATTATTGTCCGCTATTGGAGCGCTAGAATCAGAGTTACCAGGTACTACCAAATCAAAGATTAGAAACACCAGTCTATCCAATGAGAAGTCCCGTCACTTGTTTGATCTCTTCGAATAGCCGATGTTTTTTGCGGAGCATTTATACACGTCCAAAATTATAATACAAATATCAACTTATCCAGTTCTGTGATCTTTTTGCCTTAAAAAACTGCCTAGAAGATAAAGTAATTTCTAAGAATACAAAAATATTATCATCCTTGCCAAGAATCGGTTACTTTATGCTTCACTGGTCGACTAGCCCGACGAATACCACTCATAAGAACTTAAATTACAACCTATTTTGCGAAAATTCTAATCCAAATCTATATAAAATAATATTTGAACACACGTAAGCTCGAATACAAATTTATATATGACGTCACTTCCTGTTCATAGCCTTTGATTCTAAATTAGAAAGTGAATGTAAATTTTTTGCCTCAAATCTAATTCACTTTATGTAAATATCAGAAGACAGCAAGTTCTTGAATACATTTAGGTTAATTAGGTACATTTATCTTCAGTTACCGCAGATCAAATGGAGTATTAACTAAATCCAATTTGCTTAACCGATGATTCAAGGTCAGATAAAAGATTTTACTAAATTTAATGAAAGCTGGTAAACTGAACAGGATGAACCTCCTAATGAAATGCCTTTAGCATCAATATTATGTCGTATCCCTGAGGAAAATTAATCGTTCAAAAAATGTTGGTAAAGAATATCAATGTCAAAATATAACTAGATATTTTTGGAACCTTTTATTTATTTTATACAATGCAATTATAAATAAGAAAAGCACCTGCCGACCAATTTTATCCCTTTTCAGTTCAGCTGCCTAAGCACTCTTTAAAAAACAATTTACCAGTCTTATCCCTTTTAGGGTCCGGGAAGGGCTGTGATGCCCATTAGTGCTACCAGAGTATTTTGTACTGAAGTATAAAATGTTGCTGCCATAGGTTCTTCTTATTTGGATGTAATCAAGGCGATAGGTGCGTTTTGCAGTTTCGATAATTATAACTATTTAAATATTTCATGTATTGGTAATTTTATTCTCTATTGGAAAATTCGATAAGAATTGATATAGGAGAACGAATATTTAGAAGAGAAAGCGAAGTGAAGAATATCTTGAAAAATGTTTGGTGGAGAGGATGATCAAAACAATAACAACCTCAAAAAAAATCGGTAGTTAATAAGGAAATTTAATATAGAATTTTCTCTAAAAGCCAGAACGTACAATAAAGTACACGAAAACTTATAATGTACGATTTTTCTCACTTTTAGCGTGACGCGGTTTCTCGACGAACACATCATCCTAACGAGCCCAAAGAAGTATAACTTCAAAAGATATTGAGCTAACGTTTGGGTAACATTCAGTGGCGTAATGTCAGAAATTCAGTTCAAATACTTTATTAGTCTTTGGTGTCGAATAGAGATGTTCTAATAAATTTACATTAATAACGACAATTATTAATAAATCATAGAATCTAGTGCCGGTACTATACATTTTCTAACATAGACAAATGATATAGTTTTTGGTTGCTATGGTAAACCATCCACAAATATTAAAAGGTCTGATTTTGTTTAATGCTAGATTACTAATGAAAATTGACTACGAAACGCCTCCTTGGTTTAAATCTAGAAATTAATAGTTACAATTTGATATCGGTAACTTCTTCAATTTTGCCATCTAAATTTTTTTAATTTCCGGAAAAAATGCACCCTTTCCCTCCCCTTTGAGAAAG
Source organism: Crioceris asparagi (assembly GCA_958507055.1). Taxonomy (NCBI): domain Eukaryota; kingdom Metazoa; phylum Arthropoda; class Insecta; order Coleoptera; family Chrysomelidae; genus Crioceris; species Crioceris asparagi. Next base: position 5,959,668 of record OY293830.1, on the reverse strand, counting down.
TTTCTAGCGGTAAGTGTTGGATTTCAACTTATTTCATAATATGGGACCATTTTCAGCCCTTGTTTTTCATTTGAGAGCATATCTTCAAAATAATAATGATTTACGAAACACGCCAACGCATTCTGGGCAGTTGACAAGAAACAACATTCTTTAATGTCTATTTGACAGACTTGAAAAAAAGGAGAAGGTACACAATTCGGTTGCATGTTTGCTGTTTTTAAATTCACCTTTAGGATAATATCCACCGTCCGATCCTGTTCAGGTATCATCAGGTTTCCGTGTTCGTTATTGTGAGGTTTTATGAAATGTTTACTTTTCAGTGATTCTCTTCTTGGGGCCTCGCGTTCGCGTACGCACAAAGCATTTAATCGCATCGAAGAGGAATTGATTAGTTGTTAGTGTATAGGGCAAATGGGCAAGAGAAAGTCTGCAGGCGATGGTTGAAGGGGTTGATGGGGTTGGGGCAGGACTCCGGAAATAGAATCGTGCGCTGTTTTTGTCTCTCGCAGATTAACAAGCAGACTCTCTATAAACGGACACATAAAATGGAGGGGCTATGCCACAGCGCGCAATCCAGTGATTAGCTCATAGAGCGCGGTAGAAGGGTAGAGAGTTCGCGGAATTACAGGTATTTACGACTTTTGAACTCTCTGGTTGGTGTGGGTGTCTGTTTCTCTCTCGGAACTGCACAATTGTATAATAATCGATTATTTAGCTGGTGCGAGCTTGATTCGCGTCGGCTATAACTGGGATAAAAATGTTTATCGCTCATAACAGGGAATAAGTGAAGAAGTTTAGCATTCTCTCAGAGATGGTATAGACTTGCAAAGTGGATATTAAAATTCTGACAGATCCGAATCGATTTAAACTTAACACAATGTCAAAGGTCGAGGTTTAAAATGTAATGGAACGGCTGGATAAATACGTATTAATAAGTCACATAAAAATTCAAGCACAAAAAGGATACACAGTGAGAATGCAATGTCATCGGGTATAGAAATTCGTTGTTTATTATATTTAATTATTGAAGATAAAGATGTTGAGATAAAATATCAACCCAAACAGCTAAATTTGCCAGAGACAGGACCTGATGGTTGGCCGAGGCCGGCATAAGAACACGAAAGCAACGACGGGTTCCATAAGATTGCATTCTCAATTAGTCTCAAACACACTATATTAATTCCTAAACGCACAGTTGAGTAGCACTATGGTTGGCTTTTATATAAATATAAACAACACTGGATAAATATACCAAGTACCATACATGGAAAGGAATATATTGCAGGCCCTTATCAAAAGTAAAGCAAGGAAGCTGTTAAACAGAAAGCAGGTAAAAATTGTGATGAGCCTGATGACGATTTAAGTTTAAGAGCACCTTGACACAAGGAACCAGACTGAAGGAATAGATGATATGACAAAAACCTTCCATCTATTATGAAGTCAAGTACCTGATTGCGAAACGAAATTCTGCCATGTTCTAATAAGTGAGTTTAGATGAGGATTCGAAACTGATTTAGGGTATAGATGCGAGGTATGAGCGACTAGACATAGATGTATTTTACAAATTATGATTTCGCGATGGCTTCGGTGACTTTTCGTATAGAAAAGGCCTGAGATTATAGAATACCGAATACATAAGGCGCATTTAGAATACAATACGGCCTGTGATATCGTATTTTCATGTGCGTTTCCTTAAAGCTCAGTTAAACTTGAAAGTAAGTAAAACAACGCTTCATTTCTCAACAATCAGATCTCGGTTAATTATCACATAATTCAAAGTTAAAATAGAGCACTCGATTCTCGAAAGGTAAGAGGATAAAATTGAGTCTGTTATGGCACTTGCTTGGTCTAGCTGTATGGAAATGTTTATTTGAAGCAATGCCAAAAATAATTAGTCATATCTGGGTCTTGCCAAAACCTAAAAACTAGACATCTGCGTAATAAGAAACGGAACTCATTCATCGCTAATTTTATTAAAATACTGAATTATATGCAGTCTTTTTAGTTTTCAAATTATAATTGTCATTTGAATGTGTGAAACTCAACAAAGTTCAAATGCAATAAGGAATACATTTTCGAAACGTGTCCCCAAAGCTGGATTTTGTCGTCGGCTTTTTCTATAACTTCACAAATGAAGTCTATTGTGCATCTGTGTCAATTTTTTTTCCAATCCCCATTCACCTCAAAATTTCATTCCTTTGAGCTGGGCAAATCCAATTTACACAAAAATTTCATGGAAATTGACACTGATGCTCCCCCGTTGTTGGAGCTCCGATCCGAATATATGCATTAACACAAAAATTCCATTCTCTTTTTTATTTAGCCGACAGCAATGCCTTGAAATAGCATTAAATATTTGAGATGTGGTGGTAACAAGTCTTTGACGGGAATAATCACATGGAAAGTAGAATCGAGATGGTATAAGGCAAAGTTACAAAAGGTGATAGCGTTTGAAAATAATAAGAACCTTCTTCACGCAAGTCTAACTCACACTTGATCAAGTTATGTTATATTAAATTAAAGTAAAAACACCTTATGGACTCTCCATCAACTGTTAATTCCATTTTCAATAGATCTACTCCCAAAATTAATAATTCAAATGGAGATAACGGGGACGTTGTCATCCCTTAGTGCTGTCCCATGAACCAAAGTCGTTAGGTAGTTAGGTACCTACCTTGAGTTTTGATGATGGAGTTGTGGAATAAATCGCACATCACAGTTTGCGCCCATCTAAAAGGGATTATTTCGAGACGACCTTCTATCCATTTAGCTTCTATCATCACCCAAAAGATGGAAGGTCGCTATATTTATAATAATATAGTAATAGGCTTACTAATTCTGATGAAGAAAACCAAGCATCAAAAATAACGTTATGGATTTTAATCAAGTCTTAAAATTATTAAAGGGCCTTAAAAATTTACGTTTTGATTACCGAATAGTCCCAAATGCATACGTCTGGATAATTGATTAGTTATGAAAAATTTTAATTAGGAAGAAGTAAAAATGGTTCTCCCCATGGCAAGTGTCTATACGAAGACATCATAAATGGTAATGGAGTGAGTTCCTAGCATAGTGTTAATTGTCTGATCGATGATCGAAAAAAGTGACAATGAATTTTTGTCAAAAATTTGTGCAATACATAGTTACAGAAAAGTTTTTTGATATTCTTTTTTGTTATAGGAATGATGTTTGCATCGTTTGAACGAAGTTTTAACGTCGTGAACTTGGTAGAGGTTTGCGTCATAGGATTTCAATAGTTTAGAACTTCACTTGAATCAAGAGACATTATTTTGCAAATATGAGTTTTATAGGGTGAGTGATTGGTAAAGATCCTGTAGGAAGATTAACATATAAGCTACTGGCTCTTTTACTTGCTACTTCGTCTGCGGAAAATCAGATGGATATCCAAATATAAATTTTATTATCCTGGGTGGTTCATTAGAGCAAGGAATTTCAATATCTTCGGGATTATTAAAAATACAAAGAAAAAATTCATATAAAAGTTTAACGATACACATCTGTGCATTCTTTCAAATGTTTTCTGATATACAGGATGTACCGAAAAAGCGGAGTGCCCGGATTTTTCTTGGTTTTTAAATTGGATTACCAAGTTTTCTTTTCTTTTTCGAATACACCATAAAATTGTACGTAAGATAATATACTTTGTTCTGATGATATCTGCGGCGTTGCCAAATTATTATTTTTTTCTTAATTTTTTTCAGAAAACATTAAAAAAGTCGGTATAAAATCAAACTAATGTCAATTAAAAAAAAAACGTTACGTTTTTATAAACCTTAGATCTACCCGAGTAGTTAAATTAAAGCCAAATACTCATACTGTATACATGGTGTTTTTTAAAGCGGTACCAATCTGGCAATCTTATACACAATATTTCTTTTTTCAAATGGAATACCCTGTATATTACAACGTCACTTCACAGATAATATGCAAGCCTACAAATATTCAATAATAACTCTTTTCGTACAGTGGACCCTGTCCCGAATATTTCAAATTTAAGTAAAAATGCACATTAAAAAATCAGGTTGAAAAGCAAATATTGTTTATTTACGATATAGACGCCTGCCACTTGACGAGGCGGAACATGAATTTATCTACGACAAAATAATATGTGCTATGTTACTCGGATTCTGGAAAAAATAACGTCATAAAGACAGTCGTATTTTGAAAACGATAGGACGTTCGTGTTTGATGAATAAGAGAGAGACAAACATAAAAACTCCAGAGGCTACAAATATGTGCTGGTTGCCAAAAAAATAGTTTTTGATAATGTCACTGTTATCTTGAAATAATTTCATACATATTTTGACAGATCTGTTAGTTAATGTTAAAAATATGGTTATTTGTTGCCAATCTTTTTATAATTGCTGGTCAGTTTGAAGTAATCTTTAACCTATTTTATAAAACCTTTCAGAAAATCAAATGTTTCTAATGCGCCTTACTGGTTATTATATTACATAATTGTTTGGGACATCTGATGCTAGAGATTTTATTCGGAAATTATCAACCGCCTCGTTAAATGGAAGGCGACTATAATAGCAAAAGTTATAACTACACTAGAAGCTATAATAACACTTAAATAAACTATAGCAAGTGTTCAAGGTGACTTCCATTCACGTCAGTATAAATGTATGCGATCTTGAAATGACCTGCTAGTTTCGTTTCATAATTTAAGTAAAAATGCGTTAATATCACCACTTTTTATAGGTTGGCTATGCCCTGACAAGCGCTACATTTGTCAAACATAAACTCAAACTAATAGGTACATGCTTTTTGAAATTCCACAAGTTTTCAATTTATTTTTCTCTTAATAACAAAGTAAGTGTGCTTTTTTAACAACATTAGTTTTTAGGTAGAATAACCAGTTGATATGGTTTTTTGTATAGGCGCTAGTGACAGGAACTGTCTACTTGCTACAAGGCCCTACCATGAAAAGTATCCTAGAAACCTAGAAAGCTAATTAATCGTCTTGTTTGAGCTGGGAAGGTAGAATACGAGAAAACTGAGAGAATTAAAACTGCTCACACTGGAAAAAATGAGTTAACTGTAATATTGAAAGTTGTGGAAGATATTTCGCAAAGAGTAATTGCAAATGAAACCGATATGCACCAGACTACCGGCCAAAGAATTCTAGTAGATAATAAGATGCATTCGTATCATATACCTCTTATGCAAGAGCTAAATGACCAACCAAGATTACGAAGCTAGAATTCATTTCTGTGAATTTTTATTTATATTTTGGTTGCAGACGAAGCTATGTTCCATAAAATTGGATGTGTGAACAGGCATAAATGACATTGTTATGCGTCAAACAATCCATATTTTATGGACACAAGATGGTCCCATATAGTGTGGGGTGGTATAATCGGCAATTACGTCATCGGTCCCAATTTTTTTGAAGAACGGCTTACAGAGCAAGTATACTTGAATTTTTACCAGAATGAATTACCACGTTTAATTAATGACTTGCCACTTTATATTAAAGAAAGAATGTGGTATTTACACGATGGAGCCCCAGTCCACAATACCGCCGTAATTTACAAGAAGTATATAAAATATCCCCCACCACAAAAGAAAATATGAATGATAAAATAACAGAATATTTTAAAAATAATAATCCCGGCACTTTAAACCAAACTAGTAGATCATTTTAAGATCTAATTAATGTCGCTGAAATATATTAGTCCTGAACAAAGTTATATTGTCCAATGAGAGAAAATAACCATTTCTGTGCTGAATATTTCATTAAACAGATAAATCCAAAATAGATAGATAGATTATGGACGAAATTTATGTCAACAAATGATCGATTGATAATCGAAAAAAGAAAAATATAAGAGATAAACCCCATGAGGCGGGGGGAGACAAGGAAAGGTCTCTTATTGCTTTTCCATTCCTTCCGGTGTATTACCACTACAACAACATGCTATAATAATCTGAGCGTTCCCAAGACGGCTCTAAGTCTATGTGGACTGAAGGAAGAAAAAAAAATAAATATCGACCACCCAACAGCGCCAGCCTCTTTCAAGAAGAAAAAGATGAAGAAGAAGAGCCTCGGGCGCATTGAGAAAAGGGGGCGCCTTACAGAGGAGAAGAGGATGATGATACCTACGCGTTAGGTTTCCAAAATTGATTTCGCTGGGAAAATTCATTCACCATTTCCATTTCCTTAAGTCAAAGCGTTAAGGTAATTGGCAACACGATGTCGGAGCTTGAAACAATATAAGTATTCGTTCTCTCTCACTCACATCATGATGGCGTCCAAAAAGGTGGAATTAATTGCGCACAAAGCTATTAGAAAACCGTTTTATGGCATAGCACAACAACAACAACAACAAAGTAGAGATAAATAATTTTCTTGTCGCTGTTACATCTCGGCTATAATTTAGCAAGCTGCTCTAAAGTAGTAATTGGAAAAGCGAGAATCTCATTATTCTGTGCATCAAAAATTTTATTACAAAGCAGTAATATTGATGGTGATAGTTTTGTAATAGTATATGGTATCAGTGGATTATATCAATCATTTTTTGACCGACGAAACCAAAACAAAAAATGAGGTATACAATGGAATGTATGCTTTTTTTGTTTTGTGTGCGCGCTGTATATCATAAATGTACGCCGCTTTTGATGATTTCTGATTCACTTGAAAGAGGAGACTTGAGAAATGGTCCCGTATTGATAAAGATTCAAATCAGAAATCTCGTTTCTTTCGAAAATCGCACCCCAAGGGGGTGGAGGGGACAATTTTTCTCGAAAATCAAACATCCAAGACGGCAGAATTGAAGATAATAGAATAACCGAAAATATCAAACTTGTTTTTTTTTCGAAATAGCTACGGTTTTCGAGTTTCAATAATATTAAATTTGAAATATGTGCATTCCGCTACGTGGAAGAAGACATTTTGGCGAAAATTTAAAATCTGAGAAAGCCAAATTAAGGACGACATTTATATTGAACATTTTTTTCCTTATAGTTAAGGTTTTCAACTTGCAGCAGTGGTAAAGTCTGAAATATGAGTACATAAGTATTTCCGCCGCGATGTATTGAGACCTCCTAATAATACTCGTAATAAGTACAAGCAAAAAATAAACATGAATTATTCTTTGGTAGAAGTGAACGTTCATCGATTAATGTTACACTCAAAAGTGTGAAATAAATATTTTTATAAAAAACTGGATCTACTTTATTAGTTGGTGCACTGAAAAATACAAAATAATATTAATTCTATTAGTGCTGGTAATTGTGAAGTTGGTGCCAATAGTCTTCTATTTAACTATAATTGCACAACTGCGAAACTACCGTCCCAATAGAATTAATATTAATTTGCATTTTTCATTGCAGCAACAGCAAACAGTTCGACATTTATCTCTGTTGACAGATGTCAAAGTATCACTTTTTTCCTACGCAAAAATAGTGTATTATACATGGGAAGAACATTAGATTTTAGCTCTCGGTTTTTGAAAATCTAATACTTTTTCCCTATAACTATGTAGTTATTTATTTTATTTGTCAGCCGATAATTTGTTGCTAATCAGCTGCTGGTTTCTTAGGCCTTTATAATTCATTTTACGACTAGCTGGTATTTGTGATTTAGAAAATTTTTCACTTGTAGAACATTGTGTTCCGGGGCGTCATTTTGATGTCATATTTAGGTAATTAATATACTGTTCAACTGGGAAATGTTCTTATAATTGTTCTTTTTCTGTCTCCAATAATTTAGACTTAGAAATGTTCGTCCTCGTATTTTAACAGTCTGTATTTGGTGTGCATTTTCCTTTCCCCAAAAATGCTTATTTTTCCGATTAAATACCTCCGCTATTGTGAAAGACGCCTAAGCTTTTCAGCACAATATGGAAGCCTCTGTCTTCTATGTTCGTTATTTATATTTTGCACCGAATGAAATCTATAAGGGTGATATTTATTACTTATAACGTTCAAGCGTTCGTTGAATTTTGCTATTTGACTGTCCAGACATCTTTTGTACATCAGGAACTGAATATTTTGGATTTTCTAAAAAATAATAGGAAGGTATTCTAAAAAAGGGATATTTCCTTTACCTTGAAAGTAAAGTAAGATATCTAGTTCTTCTTCAAAATTTCTTTCGATTCTTTTCTGCTATCGTTGAACGTTATTCCACTCTTAGAAATGCCAAATTACGTGACGGTATCCTTCTGACCGGATATATTTGATGATAGGATAGGATAGGATTTGTGTCTATCTCTTGCAATGCTGTTATTTGAAACAAGTGAAATTTTTGAAAGAAAATTAAAAATAGTTTTTATTGGGCATTTAAGATTTAAACCGTACCGATGAGTACCTACTATTGCTATCCTTTTCTCGATTTTAACTATACTTATGTATATGTGTTTGCCAGCAACAGCAATTTCATAACAAATTACTGTTTGTCTACCACAACACAAAATTAAACTTTAAATTAACAATACATCTGACTTCTGACAATAGCGACATAACCATAGACGATCTTCCAGAAAGTACCTATATACCAGAGAACGAGACGTATATATACGCTCCATGCTCGTGCGTAATTCCAGTGACGGATCCCATTGTCGTTCCATGTCGACAAAATAATGATCTTGGTTGAATGAGATTGAACGAGATAATTATAATTACCAATATTGGATCACACTTGGAGCTGAACGGGCGGCGAGATGTCTGCGATCTAAGTACGAATTCGAAATTTCAAGTCTCTAGACCGTATGGGGCCTGAGAAATCGCTGCGGAGTCCATTGATACAAGAACCGAAAGTAATAAAAACTATTTAAAAAATAACCATTTGATATATTTTTTTATCATTGCCATGATTACAATAATGCAGACGTTTCTGAGACAACTAGATTATTTTTATAACAACAATTATTGAGGAAAAATAAATTTAAATCAAATATTTCAAAAGTAACTGAAGCAAATGCCAACAAATTATATATATATTTGAAATCAGAAGAAAAAAACTAACTAAAAATATACAGGGTGTTCCATTAAAAAATATGACTGGATTATTTTTTTAATGTTGTAGAGTATTTTTTTAATTTCCAATTACCAAAAATAGTACATGAAAAATCATTCATAAAACTTATATACTCAAAGTTTTTTTCTATAACTCGTGATAAGCCCTGTAGATAGGTGTCAAAATATAATGAACAACCCTGTACTATGTTTAGACTCATATCTATTTACTTCTTGAAATATAGGCACTTTAAATAAACATACCGCCGTATTCATAAACAAAACAAGTTGGGCACTAGCTCAGTAAAACCAGAATCATGTTTAATATTAACGTTAGCATTAACAAACAAACTGAACTAGTATCGTACTAAGAGTATATTTGATAAGATTATGAACCCTATGACAATCTAGAGACATAAAAGGTAAGTATAACAAGTCTATCATCATGAATTTTGTGAGACTATAATACTTACAATTTTAAGACACAAAAGAGGAAATCATAGAAATTTTCCACATAAATTGAAAATCTTTGAATATTCAAATGGTTTCAAGTCCTCAAAGTATTTGAGAGCGCCTAAATCCTCCCATACTCACTAAGTATCTAAGCTTATCAGACAGATTCTATATTCATAAACAAAACTTCATAATATATAAATGGACCTACGTTTTAGGAAGCCTAATAATAATTATTTCTCTATTAAACTCTCGACAGCACAACAGTGGAAGTAAGTGGAACTCTAGATACGAGTCGGGAGGGCGGCTCCATTACTCCATCTCTTCAGCATTGTGTATTGTAATAAAATATAATAGATGTTCCATCAAACAATACAATTCCAATTATTTTGTTAGACATATATATGTATATATAGAAGAAGAAGAATAGTATAAATTGTAATGCAACAAAGCGAGAACAAAATGAGTTGGGAAGAGCGTGGAAGTTGCCAAGAGAATATCTTAAGCTGCTTCTCCATTTGAAAGACGTATTTAGACGGCAGCGTTTACGAGCGACCAGAGAATCGGCTTCGGGCGATAGTTCTTCAAATTTTGTTTTAAATTGTGTGAATATTTGTGAGACAGAAAATCTGTTACTTTGGAAAAGTAGGTACATTTAAGAATTGATTGAGACATCAATGAAAAAACTACTAATTTCAGAAATACTCTGTTGAGTTATAGAAATTACAGAATTAGCTGAACTCTTGTAACATATTTTGAAATTGGTGTCGCTTATTTGGTTAAAAATTACCTAAATTATAGTTTGTTTCACGAAATCAGCATCCGTCTGTCTTGAAAACACGTGAAACTGGTTTCAAGCCAGATAAGTAAATCAGTGGCATGACTATTTTGAGATAAGATCTGGTATTTCCATTTTTTTATACGCTTGAGGGAAACTCATATAATTAGGGAGAAAAAGCATGGAATGTTTAAATAAGCAATTATATGGAACATTTATTAATAACAATAATGCAGAACCATAAAATACAAATCATAGTATAAAGCTTGAAATACATGATAATGAGATGTGATGAGAAGTATAGCGTGTTGTACGTAGCTCGTGAATGATTTCAGGCATTAGCCATAATTCGTGAAACAAACTTTGTTGGGGATGCAGTCATTTATTAAATGAAATTCTTTGAATTAAGCCGAGCTTTCTAGAATGTTTATTCTCTTTGTCAGGTTTTCATTAAAAATGCTTCTACGTTAAGAATAAAACTATAGAGATTAAAAAATATAGGTAGATTTTGAAGTATAGTGAGCTGACATAACAAAGTCATCCGAATAAAATGTTTTTTAGATGATATTTATTTGCTTTTTTTTCTGCCGTTTGAATAAATTTTATTTGATAAAGCCCATATTACGTAATGGTAGGCTCTGATAGCACAATATAATGCTTTAAGAGCCCATATTTAAAAGATTAATAAATTCACATTGTAAGGACTCCTTTCGATAGAGAGTGTTATTTACTAATTATTTGCTAATTATCTGATTGAAATTCTGAAAAAAAAATTGAAATAAAATGAAGAAATGTTCTTGACTACTCATAAGAATCCCTCGGATTACATGCTTTGGATTAGATCTATAACCATGGGTTATGATTTCCTGGATTATTTGCTGATGAAATATACCGTGTTATATTTATTTGCTAGTGATAATTCTTATTGTAACTGTAATAAATATACAAGGTATATTTCACTAGTAGATAATCCAGGAAGTTTTTTGCTACCATCATATCTTGTAGAAATAAATTCTCTAAACCTAGAAGCTCTTGTCATTTTGGAGCTATAATAGGTATAATAGAAATTCAGCTGAAATATTTTCAAGTTTCTAAAATGTTCGCTAGGTTAGGTAAAATTTGGATAAGATGTCTAGGAGATTTAAGAAAGTACTGTTTCTCCAGCACCCTCCATCCTTATAATCAAAAATTTCATGAGCTTTCCATTTCCGGTACTAAAACAATACGTTATAGTATCGATTTTTTGAGAAAAAACGAATTTTAATTTATACTATAGTAATTACGCCACCTAGGGGACATTTTAGAAACTTGAAAATATTTTAGTTGAATTTCTTGAAATTCTTTTAGCCGATTTACTTGATATTTTTTCCCAAAGTCACAGGATTCAAGCTTTTCCTATTATCCTACCTCACTGGCCTTAGTGGGACCCCCGGTATAAATACTGTACCTATACGAAAAATTGGCTCAAATTCAAGCTCAAAACGGTTCTTCCTATGTCAAAATTGAATATGTCTAATATTGTTGTTTGTCTTGGCTGGAAAAATCGAAAGGTCACGCGATCTGATCAGGCAATTTTGATATTTAATGGAATTCGTTTGAAAGCGGTAGGAAAGTCGCGTAGGCGGACAGACCAAATTTGGGATTATCAGAATAATTGCAATATATAGATATTTTATAACTATACAAAAATAACTCATATATACGGAAATATGATGCATTTAGATATATGAACCCAAACACATGACATATATTGTGTCTAAATATAGCTACAGCTTCAGTTTACATCACTCTGTTTCCATTAATCTCTCAAAATTAACAATTATTGACAGAATATGTACGTATAGAGATAGACATATTGGGTAACGATATCAAGAATCTAAATCTGGTGTGCTTATATACTGACCAGCTCAATAATAATTATGTGATATTGATTTCATATTTATCCACGTCATGCATATATGATATATAATGTCACATGTCACATCATTAGAATATACGTGCAGAGTAGGACGAGTTCTCATTAATTATAATTGATATAGACTCTAGAATGATAAGGTAAAAACAAATAAATAGCTTTAAAAAAACAAAGAATGATTTCATTAGATATTTCAGTAAAAATTGTGAAATAACAACAAGGAAATTATAGAAATTGACCAAGAGATGATGGCGTATTAGCTATTGGTAATACAGATACCTCAGTTATTTGATCAAGGCTGCCGCGGACTCGGAGATTACCATACACGAGTAGGAGAATATGAATTTTATTCAATTGATACTGAGATATGTATATGTTCAACAAAAGCAATGTAGTCTTTTATGTGTGCATCGTAATTAAAAGCATAAATCAATATATGTTTTAGAGGTTAGGTCAAGTGGTAAAACTTTACCCATGAAGGTTCATTCAAATGAACGTCAGTGTGACCAAGTATGTATTTAACATAGAACATAATATGAACCTTATATATAGATATATAAATGTACTTATGAAATGTCAAGATCATAACCTAATTTCCTTTTATTGATTTCATAAACGTCAGAATTTAAGAATCTCAAAATAATTATAATTGAATTGACATAAAAATTCAACATAAGCTGTAAAACTATCTTTATTTTTGATTTTAAATAGAGAGTCGACTACGCTGCTTTTGTTAAATGAGCATATATCTAAATAAAAGTTGAATAAAATTCATATTCTGGCAAAACACTATTTGAATGAGTAGAGTCAACGAATTCTCCTATAACGTGTATGGTAATCTCCCACGAGTCCGCGGCCGCCAGAATGTAAATGCAGTGAAGAGGTAGCAGTGCAAAATGATTGAACCTGGTTCTACATACGACTCTAGGACCTAAAGATAATAAATTTCTTATAGCTCTCTTCAATAACTTAGAAACTCTTACTGAGTGACCCGAAGATCCCCAAAAACCATACCTCACTTTGTTCTGGAATAGCAGTGTGTGTAATATTAATAAGAACACATCTGTTTGCAAAATTTCTAAGTCTATATAATGCAAAACATACTGAAGAAGACACTCAAGGATTTATGCAATTAGAGACCCAGAAATTTGAACTCTTGGACTCTTATATGGAATTGTGATCAATTTTCAACAAGTGAAATGCAATAATACAGTTTTTTCTTTTCTCACCACCAAACGATTACGATCAAACCAGTTATAGTGTTCATTTATTCGAATTTGGGTTCAAATGAAAGGCAAGATGTATCATCGGCAAACGAGATTAGACTTACCTCATTGTAACTACTCATCAAATCAATAATAAATAAAACAAATAACAAGAGTTCCAAAACAGAGCCTTGAGGAATATCATATGTTAAAACTTTTTTTACTTGACGAAACATCATTTATTTCGGTAAGTTGATGTCTATTACAGAAAAAAGATTGCATCCAGTCTTCAAACTTACCTCCATATCCATTTTTATTTAATTGGTCTATAAGCAAGTCATGATTGGCAAGATGCCATGGGTAAATCCATATAAATACCGACATATTCCGTATTAGAATTTATATTCAAGTAAAGATCATTGAGAAAAGTCATTAAGGCAATAGATGCTTCTACATCATAGTTTCAAGATTTATTATCCAATACTTGAAAAATAATTATGTCCAAAATAGAAAAAAAATATTAGATAATTTTGTAAGTAACTCAAGAATGATTAAATACTAAAGAATTAAATATAATTCAGTGTGAAAACATCAAAAATACAATATTTAGATTGAAAATTCCTCAAAAAATGTTACGGTTTCTGAGTTACATCAATAATAAAGTCTGAAATATGTTTATTACTTATATATAGCTGAATAATAATGACTATTGATGACTAATAATTGGATCAACTTTGTTCTATTGTGATCTAAAAAACACAAAATAATATTATTTCTATTGTTGTTGTTGTTCTATTATTGGTGCCAAAATTATTTTATCTGGCTATGATTGCACTTGGTATATACATACAATGCTCCATTCTAATTTCTTAACATATCTAGGGTATAGGTAGGATTTGCAATCCACACCTTTCTCCTTTAACCGTTTTTCTGTATTTCGTAGTTTTTGTTTGTAATTTACACATGGAAAACACAATCAAAAGACGTGATGTTCGGAGTCAATACCTGGAGTTTAAGAATAGGGACAAATAAAGATTAGACGCTGGCAAGAGAAAAATAATAAGGAAGATTTATGGTTTAGTATTTGAAAATTTGCACTGGAAAATAAGAACAAATAAATAACAACAAAGTTTGATAGACCAACAATAATAAAAGAAAAATCAATGGTCCAAGGTCAGGCTATCTGGGAAGGATATATAAAGTTTGAAGAACTTTTGAAACTTGCAGAACTAAGAACAAGAGGGAGCCCGTAAAATCGTCAGGTAAATTCCACCTCGCTTATATATTTATATAAAATATTTGGAAAAACAGCAGAATTTACCAAAGACGAATAATGAATAAATTTACACAATTTCTTGCTCAAATTCATAAGTGATCACTTCAAGTATCATGTCCAACTATAGCTTGCAGATATTAAATCAAAACATCAACTTCATTAAAAACACAAACCCTCTTAACTATACTCAAATATTTTTCAAATTTATATTTATAGATTATATACACGTTCATATCATAGTCTGTGTTAATTCAATTTTCACTCAATAGAGCAAAGTTTCTCTATAACTTCTTTTTTGTTTTGTCTCACGCTTCAAGTAATTGGACTAAATCACAGCGAAGCTCATCGAAGACGACGACTATACGAACGACATCTAATCGATTCCCGTTACAATCGACCACGTACGGCGCATTGGGGGGGTCGTCATGTGCTCCTGCTGTGCAAGACCACCCTCCGCTGCTAATGGGCAATTCCCCACTGCCCCTCTTTTTTTTGGTTTTCCCCAATGGTGTACGGTTGTGCCGCTATCACACCATCGTGCGCACTAGCTGTTAGACCAGGGAACAGAGCTTTTTGCGTGCAATAAAAATATTGTTATATCACACGTTAATTATTATGCCTGAAATTGCTATTGTTGTCAAATCGTGAAATTGAAACTGATTCGGAATCAGCTGATTATTCGTTTAATAGTTAAAAGACCGCATAAATGATCGAAGCTGTTCATCGACAGGAAATCCGGTTCAGAAAACCATATATTGTTGCTTGTGTAAGTGAGAAAATTAAAAGGCAAATGAAATGGGCTAAGAAATTTCGTATACAAATTTGTTAACAGTGCGAGTGCACTGAAGGGTTATAAATTTTCTCGGGATGAATGGTACCATTTATCATTTAGCTCTCGAAATGATTACTCCTGCATTCAAGAAAGAAGATATGTTGTTGTAATTTACAGGAATATCATTAAATCCAGTTTGCAAGAATTACATTCGGCAGAAGATTTGAGAGAAGTCTCATAAAAAAAACTTTGGAGCCGTTTTCTTATCACAGTCATGACCAAGACACGTTTACAGCTATAGCGATATCGGAACCATTGGTCCATCCGTTCCTGAGACGATTTTAGCGTAGACAGACAGACAAACCTTTGTAACATAACCATCTGTTGAAAATCCGGCACGGAAAATTTCACACAATTACAATACCTACTACTTTCCTTACTAGTGCGCTTCAAATTGAGAATGCATTGTGGGGTCTTATGAAGCCCATTATTGCTATATGTAATTAATAATAAGTATAATTGAATTTCAAAATTACAGAAGAAAATATTGCATGTACCGGGTGATTCAATAAGGGTGACAAGGTACTGTATCTCAGGAACTAATAGTCGTAGAAGTTTGGAGAAGAAATCGTTCAGAGGAAATCGACCAGGGAAAATTGCTGGAAATATTTATTTTTTAAATTCATTGTTGTGAATAATACACTTACATTAATTTAATAAAATATTTTTTAAACAATAACTTTCAAACGAATGAAGATATCGACATGCAGTGTGGACGGATTTTGTTGCAAATTCGGTCTTCTTTCCGAATCTAATAAAATATTCAAACAGTTCCATTTGCGATTTCGGAGCAAAATTAAGAAAACATGGTCGATTTTATCTGAAGGATTTTTTTCCCAAACTTCTACGACTATTAATTCCTGAGATATAGTACCTTGTCACTCTTATTGAATCACCCGGTACATTACAGGATAAATATATGAAATCTGCCAATGGAGGTCAATTTTGTGGGGCAAGTTAGACAAGTCAATGACATAATCCATTTGAAAATATTGTATTTGAGTTTAGACTTTCCCTGAGCAGAATTTACGTAATAATTCAAAACCAGGTCACTACAACGCCACTACATAAGAAGAACAAGTCGAATTGAAAAAAATCATTTAACTAGTAGCGATGAGTGGAACTGCTATCACCCCTTTTCTTGATTTGAACTATACTACAAAATTAATCGTGTAAAGTGTAAACAAAGGTTAGATGTTCCATGCCCGTGCGTTATTCAAGTGATATCCGACATTGTCTTTCCATGTTGAAGAAATAATTTGATCTTGCTTGAATCAGATAATATAATTAATCATTATTGGTTCACACTTGGATCAGTGTTAAGCCTAACAGGCGATAAGATGCCTTCGATCTAAGTACGAATTCGAAATTTCAAGTCTCTAAACCGTACGGGGCCTGAGAAATCGCTGCGGAGTCCATCTATAGATAGAACCGAAAGAAATAAAAACTATTTGATAAGGAATCGAAAATAATAACGTTATATGAGTATTTAAGCAATATACATATGTATATCTCAGTATAAATTTACATTGTTGGAATCATGAAGAAAGAGTAGATTTTTGAATTTAACATGAAATACAGGGTGATAAGAATGAATCCTATTAACAGTACCTCCAATTTTTATACATAATTTTTCTAAGATTCTCTGTAATAACGGCATGTTTGTCATGTAACTTGCAACAGCAACGCGACAGCAAATAATTGTGCAATCGTTGATGTCAATTTTGGTATGCAAACAGTGCCGCCTCTCCCGAACAAACAGTGAGCGACAGTTACATTGAATTCAGTATACAAGCAACTGCTTACGATGTTTTGGCGACTAGCAACCGATTTACAACAGCAATACGATCGAATTACGATAGCAACTGAATCGTTTCATTTTACATATTGACCGCGTGGACACATTAGAAGCTCACCCTGTATGTGACAGCAAAGCCACCCTTGGGTTCAGAGTGGTGGGATGTCGCCGTCGTTCGGTGTCCTGATTTTGCGCCGGCACCGCGCGCTCTTCGTCGAATGTGTGTGTGTGACGTCAACTCCTCTCTCCCCTAACCCTGGACTGACGTCATAGCCTCGTGTGCAAGTCTGGCTCTAACTCTCTCTCTCTCTCATGATAATGATGATCATGATCATCATCTGCCTTTATACTTCTTGTTTTCTCTCTACCTGTGTGTGCAGGTGCATCTTGCATATTATTATGGTCCTTCGGAGGCGGCGGATATTCCATGCAGAAGATGGTGATGTTGGGGCAACACAACAAAGGGGTGGTGAGGAGATCCGAGTGGTATGAATAATTATTTTTTATGCACGAGTCAGGAACAAAATGTGGTCGAGAGAGAAGAGGTTCTTGTTGTTTTTTTTGTCTCTTCATATTCCTTATCGCGTCTATTTCTATATAGATGGCCAAGCGGGATATAAGGGATCGATTTGTATACAAGGGATTTTGAAAGGATCTGCGGGTGGTGCATCTCTATTGAATGCATTTATGCAACGAAAAGGACGACGGTTGTGGCAAAATATAGAGTTTGAAGCTCAATAATGAATCGCCAAAAAAGATGTACTCGTTTATCTCTTGTACCTGTCATATACTTTAAGGGCCATTCTTATTCCCACAGAAACTTATATCCACGAATTTGAAAAGATATCATCAATCTCTTTTTTCTGCTTCTTCTTAACCATTCTAAAGGACTCTTATTCTGCAAATACATTTGTTATTTTTTTATATTTTTTCGCAAATAACCTAGTTAGTATTCATTTACATTATAAAGTGAAAAAAGTTCGAACTGAGATTTTTTTACTTTCTTACCGCTACCCTTAGTAGCCTAGAAAGAAAAGTTTCAAAGGTCCCTAAGTCCAAAAGACACAATTTGATCCACGAAAAAGACGGAAAAAAGTTATTCTTAAATGAACTGTAAATTTCTTAATTCTGCTAAACAGTCCCTCTTAAATCAAAATTGAATATGATATTTCCTGACCTAAACAAAAGATTCTTATATTCGAAGGCATTCCTTTGAGAGCTGTGAGAAATTCAAGTGAACACACCAGATTTTTGTACTTTTTTTTAACAGAAAAGTCTTCTAACAACGAATAATTAGACATTAGAATAATTAAAGAAAATAAAATATTTTCAATACCTATAACCCCTCAAATTGTCATGGTTGACCTAATCTTTAATTGAGAAGAAAATCATTGGATGATTTCTTTGATTGATCTACCCAAGAAAGTAGACACCATTGCCGTCAATTGAATATTATAATACGTATCAACAGATATGTTTGACAAGCTATAGCCATCAGGTTTTGAAAGACGTTAAGAATTAAAATTTTGAAAATAAGTCCCTTATATTTTAGGGATTGTCTTAGGATTTTATATAAAAACAAAAAACTCTTTCAACAAATTTATTAAATAAACATGATCAAACTCATAAAATGAAAAAATTAAATACGATGTGTTATTCAATTAGGTAAACAATCTTCCATTTGGAAAAAAGCTATACGAAAGGTGTTACCTAATGATTGAGAAGCTATTTACAAAAAAATGGTTCCGATAAATTTCATTTCAATATTTTGAAACATTGGAAAAATGCCTATTTTAAATTTTCTTTAATAATTACAAGTTTTATTTATATATTGGCAATTAGACGCAGATGTTGAAATTATTTGTAAATTTACAGATACCATTTATAAAAAACTATTGTAATGGAAAATAATCTAAATTCGGATTTTGAAATCGACCTATTTAAAAAAAAGTTACTTCAAGAGTTATTCTCATCCCTTTTAAAATTCTCGAAAAAAAAACAATTCGTGAGAAATGTAAACTTCTCGATGAATCTAAGGTTTCTGTAGTTAGGTCAAAAAAGTATTTCACTAATTTTATAAACAGCTGCTTATAATTTAAAGTATAATCGCTTTTCTGAGATAGGGCACTTTTATAAAATTGAGAACAAAACATTTTTTTAAGCTCAAGTAAAACTTTTCATTCGCCCTAAAACCTTTAACCTCTATGGTCGAGTGCTACAGGTGTCCGCTTCATGTAAGCAGTGTCGTAGGTTTGACTTCAACAATATTGTTTTAGACAAATCAAATATTTTTTATCTTCTGCAGTATTTTTTGACAAAAATAGGCACAAGCCACAGCATACTTTTCTTGTACAAAATATAATTATTAAGAAAATATTAATTTGTTACTTGAATTATTGAGATTATTGAAGGAGGGAAAGATGGACAAAAGAAATATTCTCGATAATGTGTATTTATGTATAACTTTTCTTGATAGTCATTTGTGTTTTGTTGCGTTATCAAATTATGTAATATCTAGTGTTCTGTTGAGTTTTATACACGTACCAGGAGGCGTGTGAGTTAAGAAAGGTTTATACAATAAATAAAATAAAATAAGAAATAAAATAAGATAGTTGAACGTGCTCAATTCCATGACAGCGTTTATACAAAAAATAAGCTAAATTAAGAAATAAGAATAAGAACTAGAGATGGGCAACTTTCATCTTTATCTCTTTTTTTCATTTTATTTTGTTTGGAAATTGATAATGCGCACGACCCGACACTAGAGAACACTAAACTTACAAATAACACAAAAGTTTTCTAAAAAAAATTGTGATTTGTTCTGTTCAATCTTATTTGTTATTTTATTTTATCATTTGTTTAAACCAATCTTCTTTGTCCTTATTCTTATTTTAATTTTAATTTGTTTCTTAAGGCCAATTTCATAATCAAATTTAATCTCCTATTAATTTTAATACAACATTAAACATTTCATACATTTTTTGATTGGACATATACTAATTCAAAGTTACTTTAAAACAACGAATGATAAGGAGACTGACATTGTAAAAGTTATTAAAATATGCAATATTTTTATTCCGTCATCAAGATATGAGTTTCACATATTGAAGAATTAACTAATCTCCCATTAGGGATTCATTATGAAATGGGCCCTTAGTTTATTTTATTTACGGTATAAACTCACCTTTAATTACCACGATCACTCAACATTGTGAAATAAATAACATTCAAAAAACTAGGACCGACTTGACTAGATGATGCAGTAAAAGTAATAAAATAACAATACATAACAAAAGAATTTAAATTGGTTTCAAGAATGTTCTATAGCTGATAATCAGTTTTTGGTACCAATTTCAAAATCTTTATGATGCTTAGATTTTGTCCTGTTATTTTATTAATTTTTAATGCATATAACTAATGAAGTAGGTCTTAGTTATTATTCATTTTGGTACTATCTAAAATAGATCATTAATCATATTTCTAAAGCAAGGAAAATTAAAATGGCGTCACAAAGAATGAGCATTTAAAACAAATCAAACAATATTCACCTAGCTGGATGAATCCTGAACACTTGCTCGCAGGGACAACACGAACTAGCAGATGAGCGTTTTCGTTTTTTTCTCACGCACCAATCTTGTCCCATTTTATCAAATCAGTAAAAATCACTCGCACTCGCAAGATATTATGGCGATAATTCGTTCGATTTTACGTTATAAAATATGATGGATTCCTAATAGTCTAAGTGAAAACTAGCTACAAAAAACCTGACCGATAAAGTATCAGGATGAACCACTTTGTAAATGTCAGTTTTCACAAATAAATTAAGGAAATTCCTATAAACATTTTTATTCAAAAACCCACCAGTAATAGCCTGAAATTACTCTTAAAAACAAAAAATATATTTCAGTGCCTCATTAAATCTTGTTCTAATACCTTGGCATCCTACTTTTCTGACGGACGTAAACATACCCTTGAGGAACACCGATTAAGATAGTTTGAGATATAAAAAAAGTGGCACTAATGTTTTTTCTGGAATAAAAATGTTTAAATTTAATTTAGCAGCGGACCTAAAAAACGATGGCTATTAGCCAGTGGATAGGTATATTTCACGTAAAATATATTTAAAACAAAAGTTGTAGGGACAGATCATATCTATAATTAAATATTTAAATATTTTGATGCCTTTAACCAATGGCTATTTTTGAGATTTTTTGAACGGCCGCCATTGTGACTTTACTTGTCCGATGATGCCAATTTACAAACTTGACCGAGATATTTATATGACTGACTTTTGTACCAAATATGAACTTGATATCTTAGAAAATGCCACCTCTATCGTTTTTGCAAATTTAGTAATATACAGGGCGATTCTGGATGAAATGGGAATATTTTAATGGTATGTCTAGAAAGTCAAAATAAGCAAAATAAGCTCATAATAATTTTTATTTGCCTCAGAGTTATTTCAATTAGTTGTAATTTAAAAAGAAGACAAAAAATACAAAAACAATAAAACAAATAAAAAGTTAATCAAGTTGATCTTGATAACCTTCTCCCGAATGACAATTTGAAACAGTGTCTCAAAAACTTTATTAGATTGTGAAAATGCCTCATAAATTTTCGGCCATCACTTGATTGGATGATCTCACTACCCTAGATTTTTGTCTTTCGGGATGAATTAAGTCGTAAGTTTACGCTATGAAAGTGGACACAAGGGATGCCTTACTAGATCGCATTCTTAAGGCAGCAGCGTTCATTAGAGCGAATCATTATTTGGGAAAACTCGCTACTAGATCAATTTATAAACGCACAAATAAGTATCTATATCGATGTGGCAAGAGATGTTCTCGAAAATTTGTTAGGAATTAATGCTGTTTATTTATAATTATTTGTTTTGTCACTTTTGTTATACCTATTTTTTAGCTTTCAAATTATAACTAATCAAAGTATATCTGGAACAAATAAACATATTTTATTGTTTGTTTTGAACATATTTGGTTTATTTTGACTTCCTAGACATAAAATATTACCATTTCCTCCTAAATCATTCTGTATATAAACTTTAAAAGAAATGGCGTTGATTTTTTTTTTCGAAATTCTAAAGTGCAAACGATCGCAATGTGAAATTTCCCAAAAATATGGCTGCGAAGTATTGGTGGTAACCAAATATATTTTATTTATATTCAGTATTTTTGTAAATAATTTCAGGCTCTTTTTCAATGGTCTGGTTGCTGAACGAAAAATGTTTCACAAATAATTCATTAGAAAAATGTGAGCGAATTCCGCCCAGGCACCCAACGATTTTTATTATGGTCGCCTTGAAAACAAACATTTCCAACGCATTTCATCCTATTACAAGACCAGCCAGATTTTTTGCTCTTACTCTATAAATGCCACCTCAAAAATCTATTGCTAATGCCACAAATATAGCAGAAATATAAATCCATGCGCTACAGTTCATTGCAAAAAGTTTTTTTTCATTCATTTTAAAATCATTTAGAAAGACACGAAGATATTGAATACCTCTTTACAAGTTGTAATAACACTGACTAACTGAAGATACAGCATATTGAGAAATGTAAGAGCTTCTATGTATAGATAAACTATGAGAATTCTATAAACAATTCAAGCTTAAAACATAACAAACAACATTCAGCAAATAACTTAGCCAAACAGCGTCTCATATTTCTTATCAAACAAAAGCATTTATCCACGCTATAACATTTTGCAGAGAGTAGTTATTTCTACTGCATAATATCTACTACAAAATCGAAATAGCAAACAAACCTCGGCCCATTAACGTCGACTTTGTTGTGTTAACTTGTGATATCGTAAGCCACGTCAAATGTAAGCCAACACTTTTTTTACAATTCAAATCTTTCATCATAACATGCATGTATAAAATTAAATACCTACTAACGCACTGCATTCCAAAATTAGAATATTACCATAAATTATAAATAGCAAAACAGCACGAAGTTAATTGAGGTATACTGGGTGTCCTGGAACTAATGGAAAAGAAGTCTGGAGAGCGTATAGAGTGGATGAAAAAATATTAGGAATTTATATGAATTTTTGTTATGCAAGGTCGCGTGTTCAAGTTACAGGCCTCCAAGGAAAGAATTTTAAAATAGTTTTGTGTTTTTAATTTTTGAATGATCCACTTGATATGGATTTGAAGGAATCTTAGAACGTACATGTACGCTTATTTTAGAATTATAAACAGATCTATATCATTGCAACGATGACAAGGCTAATATTTTGGATAAATTTTCTCTAAATTTTGCAGGGACACAAGACTCTGTATGTAAATACCAAAAAGGGCTTAGGCAGACCTTAAACTATCTAAAAGGAACACCTATTTAAATTCCATATAATAAGCCGTTTGAAATCCTGTATATATATATATATATATTATATATCTTATTTCTAAGGGCATGATTATTCATTGAAAACATTAGTCAGTGATCAAGGCACGCCTAAAAGCAGTGATGGCATTATCAGGTGATTATTAATTCTTCAGATATATCATTATTCTGAAAGTAAAAAGAAATTTGAGCAGATATAAACTGGTATCATCACTAAATCAAGTTATGACAATTTTTTTATCAAGTTAGATAAATCAGTATCGGAAAAACTAACGGGTGTCTCAGTAAAAATGCACTTTTTTATTTTAAAATAAAAACACGTATTTTCTGAGAGTGTTGTGATATTTCTATTGGATTGTGAAGAGAACATGTTCCGATTATATAATATGGAATAAAATATTCGGCAAATGGCCCCCAAGACTCTGATGACAGGCCATTAGTCTTTTCATTAAATTTTCCATCATTTTTTCCACAGAGATGTGGCTGTATCTCAACGAAGATGCGTTGGATCTCGGATGTGAGCTCAAGATTTGTTTCTGTTTATTTGCATATACCCAAGATATCACAAGACCTTAGTTGAGGTCACAAGAACTCCGAAATCATATTCCTGTAACAAGTGTCGTTCACAGTCACTGCAATTTCGGCCTCATCTTCAAAAAAAAGTAAGGCCCAATCACGCCGCCGACCAAAATCTGCACCACAGTTGCTCGTTGTGGGTGCATTTGTTTCTCACGGATTGCATAAGGATTTTCTTTTGTATATTCACAAAGCCATTCAGATGGAAATGCGTTTCATCGGAGACTATGACTTTTTTCGGAAATTGGCATTGACTTCACTTTGCTCCATTACACCTTGAACGTATTGTCGGTGCTTTCCATGGTGTGCTGGTTTGAGCTTCTGAGTAAGCTGAATTTTGTACGCGTGAAGGTGGAGGTCTTTTGTAAAAAATAGCGTAGTGCTTCGTTAAATTTGAAGTTGTTGAGAACGAAGCCGAATTGATGTTTCCGGGTTGTCGGCGACACTCTCGTTTACTGCCGCAATGTTTTCAAAAGACCGACCGGTACGTTGACATTTACTGTCCATAATCGAGCCAATTTCGTAAAAATTTTTGACCACTCTTCGAATGGTTGACACATTAGGTGCACTTTCTCTACCGAAAATTCGGCGGAGTTTGCAAGTGGTTTCACAATTATAACGCGTTGTTCTGTCGTAAAGCGTTCCATTATTATTAATCGGAATAAATACAGCTGACAGCTGTCAAATTTCAGATTTGACACTAAATTTAAAAAGTGCATTATTATTGAGACACCCTTTAGAACAAAACATTTTACATACTTCCCAAGTTCAATCGAATGAGACATGACGATTTCAAAGGGTTCTTTGTCAAAGACGAATATGATTTTTATTTTTATATTTAAGTGGGTCTTAGAAAAATTAACGTTTTCTACTTTTCTCTATTACAAACAGAATATATTTGTTCATGGTTTTCTTAAATTTGTTTAATATATCCAAAAGGAATGATGCAAAGCGGTTATTTTTGGAGAACTTCTAAGAGAATATCCTGCTAAATATTTACTATTTTAGGGTTTCAGATTAATTTTAGATGTATGTACATTACGTTTGAGGCTAATTTTAAAGCACCTCTATTATTGCTAAAAGGCATTTCTGATCAATAAAGCTGAGATTGTAAGCTGGAGCCGGAATAAATGAATTTAGTTTACTATGTAATACATCGTTAATAACAATTGGAGATGGGGTCTTGCCTAATGCAAATCAGAGCTTTCAGGACCGGCTCTAGTCTCATTAAATATTACAATTCGGTCTCTGGGTCTTATTAAAGTAGCCAGGAAGATGCCATCAAATTGTTCTTGAGGTAGAAGGCCTGTAGCTAGGAGTCATCGAGATAGAGATACAGTATATCAGGAAAGGTATGAGAGATGAGAGTAAAAGAAATTTCGAGTAAATGGCGGAGGCGCGGATGGTACTCAATAGTATCAAATGTTAGAATTGAATCATACGATTCTAAGAAATAAACTATTTTATTCTTGGTTCAGAAGATGTCGTTAGAGCTCTTGTATTGTAGTTTTGAGTCCCAATACAGGTGAAAAAGATAATATAAAGGTAATAAGAGACGAACAGGGTATGGAAAGGAAGAATATGATTGAGTCAACAAATGGTTATTCTAGAGAACAGACTGAAAAATTATGACGATCGGGTGGGTATGTTCTATTGATCTATTCTCCAAATATTTCATTGTCCAAGTATATTATCCATGTACACAACAAGCTAAGCTCATTCCATCTCAAAATTTTACCTCTTCTATACTTTATTATATCAGAGATTAGGTATCTGATTTCATGGAGATTATCGTCACTAGTAAGAGGATTACATAGGTATAGGAACCGAGGCAAAATTATAGAGATGTGGATAGGGACTTTATTAATCAGAATAGTTACTAGAGCAGACAATATTAGAAGTACTTTTCGAAAAATCTGTATTAAAAAAGCATAGAATGATTTAAGAATATCTAAAGAAAGGTTTGTTTGTCTGGAAATTCATAATAATAACTAAAAAGATAAAGAAATGAAAAGCAAGAACAGGAATCTTGGATAAACTGATAAGACGTAATTTATTTAAAATTCATCCGTGTGTTTTATGCAGAAAAGCTCGGACCCGGCGATTTTTTATTTTCAATGCACTTTTTTGATGGTAAATTCATATAGGATTCAGCATATGCCAGACCTTCAAATTGATATTTTGAGCATATGAATAGGTTCGATATATTTATTGAAAAAGAAAAGCTCTCAGCTAACTTACTTATGTGAAATTGTCATAACAATTCTAAGGTGAAAAATCAAAAATCAGAAATACCATGACAAGGTATAAGAAAAAAATAGGTATACTTTGAATTCGAAGGTGAGATAAAGAAAAGCAGCCGTATTCATAATGGAAACTTAGTACGCTACTAAATTAAGTACGGAGGTTTATGGCTACCAGAACAGACAACTAAACAGAACGTTCAATACACGTTCGCAAATGAGGACTGTGCTGAAATCTGACTAACCTAACCAGGTTTATGAATCTTATGTCAGTGTTATGGTAGGATAGTGTTTTGTTTTCTATTTTAATACGTAACTAGATAGTACCGAACTAAGATTGGATTATGAATACAGCTCTAGGTGTATTTATTTGAAAAAATGAAGTTGATAGTCGTAACTTATTTTTGGGCTAACCTATATAAATGAATCTACCATCAAAAAGACCGCAGTGGAAAATGGAGATGGAAGAGTAAGAGTGGATTCACGAAAATATAAGGCCGAATTTTAAACTATTTAGACTGACTTCTAGGACTCACTGTATGTGAAGGAAAGATTATAAGAAGATTCAGAAGCAAAATGCATATTTATTAGAGAACAAGAATGGATAACTCTGAGTTCAAATACCCAAATAAAATAATATCTAATCTAATATATAAATACGAGCAATTCTTGTAGGTATATATACCTATATAGGACAAACCGACAATCGTTACAAATTATCTTAACTACATAATAAATTAATAATTAAACTAATTACATTCGTGAATTCGTATGAAATTAACAACAAACAAGAAAGATTCCATAGCCACGATATTTATAAATAACTAATTACATTTCTGATTGATGATTATGAAATCTTCCCTGTTTGTAGTTAATTTCGTTCAAATTCACGAATGTAAGTAGCGTAATTATTAATTTATTATGTGGTCAAGTTAATTTGTAACGATTTTTAGTTTGCCCTGACGAAGAGAATAAACATTCCCGAAAGCTTGGCATAATCCAAAGAATATTATTTAATAATTGACTGCATCCCCAACACATATCTCTTATAGACCTATTTTTAATCCTGTGTTAGCCGAGCAATGCTCGGTGGCTCAGATATTTAATTTATAGAAAAGGGTTTGGGATTAGTTGATATAGAAACTTTTCTTTAATTGATGCCCTAATATAGAAGATCAGAATTATTTGATGATTAACACATCGGCAAGACGGTACATCATCAAAGAGCTGTGAAAAACAATACAAATTTCTCTAAATACAACACTGTACGCGTAATGCGAAAATATGGAATATAGAAGCTATGAATGTAAAATATTTATCATGACTAAGCTTTTTCATGCCTGAGTTTTATGGAAAAATATTATCTATAAAAATTGAATCATGCTTTGTTCGGCATAATGTTTTTCTCTAAGCTAGGCTAACTAGATGAATCAGCGTCTACTCTACATTGTATATAAATGAATAAAGATATTTTCGTATACAAACAGGAAGATGCTAGAACATAGTTTACAAATGTTAGAAGAGAGCAACAACAACAACAATAACGACGACAGAGAGGTGTGTCCACAGCCGGTAAATAGATACACGCATTTGTTTACAAAAGCTCGACACTCGACTATCACACGTTTGGCAACATAGTGACAATACACACATAGCCAGCCATAGAGAGAGGAGAGGAGCAGAGAAGAGTTACAACATAGTATTGAGAGAGGAGAAGAACACGGTCGTATGTATTGTGTGTGTAGCTGTAGCAGCGTGTCTGAGAGTGAAGGTGGTGGTGGGAGGTGGAAAGAAAGAGACAGACAGTGGAGGGGAGCTGGAGAACGCGTGTTGCAGCTGATGCTGCCTCAAGCGGCGATAACCCACATCGAGGAGACAAATAATGGCGCTGTTGCCAAGTGTAAGAGATACAATGATTTTGCTACAAATAATTGATTAGGAAAAAGATTATATAAGTGGGGTACTTTGACACATAAATGAGATAATTTATCAAAAAACCGATCAAAATAAGCGAATTTATGAAAATATATTGTAATAAATGTATAACATGAAACAAAAGTTCTCCCTTTACCCAAAAGAAGAATAAACCGCTTGTCACTAGCCCACTAAATATTGGATCACTGAAATAGTCACGTTAAGATAAGGTACGGTTGCCAATTTGCGGAAAGTATAAATTTTGAAAGACTAGAATATTGACCATATAGGCAGAATGAGACCATACGTTGGACTGTGTAAAAATAGATCAACCTTCAGAAATTTGGAACAAGGTTATAGAGAAAGAGAAGGATTTTTCAACTGGAAATTAAAAGTTTAAGCAATAAGAATAGAAGAAAAATAAACTTGAAGAAGTTCAATCATAAACCAGGATTGTTGAAAAAAAATTTGATATAATTCAAACAAAAATCAACTTTCTTTAAGCCATAATTTTATTTTGGGAATATGTTGCATAAGAAATTAATAGATAAATGATGATTCGAGTGGAATTTCATATAAAAAAATAATTATTTTCTAGTAGCTACTAGAATAATGAGTTCAACCCATTGAGCACTTTTTCATAAATTACTATTTAATGAAAAAATTAATATTTGGATGGCTGAACTGTTTTCTTCAAAAGCGAGATTGAACTAATGTTAATGAAGTTATAACTTATAAAAGCGGTAGTTTTAATTATTACATCTTCAAACAGTACCTATATTCCGAGAATAGGAGAAAGGATAGGATTGAGCAAAACTGAACAAATGTCGGTCAGTAAACGTTCAGTGGAACTGAAGTGGAATGGAAAGCCGGAGCTTAATTGTTTCAATATTAATGTGCTTCATATGTGTGTATTTATTCATCATAACTTACTATATAGATCCTATGTTAAACATACCGAATGACTAACCCAATGTATAAGTCATTGATTTTTTATTAGGTATTGTTTTCTTTGTTCCCACTGGTTGAAATCATCAAAATTTCTATAGCACACTTCAAAAACTGATTAAACATTGAAGTATCTTCTTCATTATTGTATACTCGTTGGGCTGTTATGTGGGTTAGAAACTATCTATGTTCGGTTTGAATTATGGCGGATGCGCTAGACGCTCAGAGATCTTGATGGGCTCTACCTGAACCATATAACTATTGAAATCAGAAAAATGTAGCTTCAATAAAGAGAAATCAACAAGAAACTTAAACTATTTAACTCAATCAAATGGAAAACTAGTACTTAATGGATAAAGATAATCCTGCAAACTGGAAGTGAGTCTTTTCAACAGATATTCAGTCGCTGGCTTCAGTGATACTATCTAGACAAGATTCCTTTTAACTGATTGTAAGTTTTTTCTCAGTTAATATAAGTTTCTGATACGAACAAAGTTATATTATATAAAACGAGTAATATAAGCTCAAACTGAAGATTGAGGTAAAAAATTATATTTGACAGTGAAAAAAATATCTATACTATTTGAAATGTAGTACTGGCATGAGTTGCACAAATTATATGCTAGTAGACAGTATTGTTACGAGTTTGCGATATACTGTAGACACCATTACGAGAAAGCATGAGCGCTTCGTGATTCGTCAGAGGGCGGAGCATCTTGATGAGCACGGAGTTTAGAGGGGCGGGGTGGTGTGAATGTAAGGCATACTACTATTGGTCATCGATACATGCTAAGGTCAAATTTATATCCCCATACATCTAGTGAGTTCGCGTTATTGGTGGAATGTTGCGGGCATTGGAAGATGCCGGTGGAAGCTTCTAGATGGAGGGGGCTTGCCTATATATTGGAGAGGATTCTTTCGCGTTAAAATATCATTTTGAAAACTTGTGCAAATTATTGTGTGATAAACTCTGTGCTTGTGGATAGTTCTTTACAACAGAATGTAATGTGATGGAATCATATCGGAATTTCATAATACTTTACTTAACATCAAAATGATACTTCCATAAAAAAATAAACTTCCTGTTTTC
This sequence comes from Crioceris asparagi, assembly GCA_958507055.1. Taxonomy (NCBI): domain Eukaryota; kingdom Metazoa; phylum Arthropoda; class Insecta; order Coleoptera; family Chrysomelidae; genus Crioceris; species Crioceris asparagi. The sequence continues at coordinate 5,929,293 of OY293830.1, read as the reverse complement.
TTATATTAATCGAAGGACAAGTAAACAATTGTTTAATTTGAGCTGGCAACACTGCAAGCGGCCATCTTTGTGCTGTATCCCCAGCATCAATCCCTTCCTCTGACGCGTACTGCGTGCGAACAGGCGATTTCCTGCTGGAGTGTGAGAAGAGCACACAGGCAAAGGGGAGCCGCCACAAGACGAGAAAAACAGAGACAGGATGATCTGAAGTGGTCTTAACAGGGAGTCAGCAGCATAAGCAATATCCACTGAAACTTGCATAATGAAATGGCCTGGATATTTTCCTGTGGCTAACAGAGAAATTCATCATGCTCAAAAATGTGTCGGTTCATTGTGTATGTAGGTATCCGAAATGAAAAGTAATTTTGAATATAAATGAATGAGTAAGAAAAAAAGAGATAGGAAGACGGTGAAAATTATACGAGCAGAGGTGGATTAATTAACTTTTGTATTTAGGGATTGATTTTTTGTTGGTTTTGGAGAGAATAAATTACCTAAACCAGTAGGTATTACCGAGTTTTTTGTGTCTGAATACAATATCAACAATTTGGATCTAACCATACTTAATCGATAAAAGATGATATAAATCAAACTATTGGATTGGTCTAATATCTAATAAAGTTTTGTTGGATTCAATATTTAGAGAATAACTATATAAATTGTTCAGTGAATATTTGCATATAGTTTGGAAAACCGATAACTTTTCATGCTTCTATGGCCATCTAGCGACTGGAAGTTGGGTTAAGGTTCGATGGTGTAAAAGTATTCCTTAACGTATTTTATTGATTTTCATTCTTACTTGAGATCGCACAGCACAGATGGCGGTAGTGACGTTATTCGTTCAAATACTGGTGGTGTTTTGAAAGTTTCATCGTTTATCATGATATTTTTCGCTACAGCAATTATAGAAGACAGCGATTCGCCGATGTTTGAAGAAAATAATGAGCATTTCATCAATTGTACTCACGTAGTTTAGGAAGTGGATGTATTCAGCAAACTTACCTGAAACAAAAAATATAAATCAGTGATTGCTCAATAGTCATTGACTGAATTTGCTAACTTCTTACAATTAGTATATGTTTACGCTTTATGAAAATATGTAATAAACAGTTACGATAATTTAAAAATTGAATCTATTTTCAAAGAACTTTATGTTTTGATATGTGAGCCAATTTCACATATTTCTTATAAATATATTTATTAATCTTGGCATTTGGCCCGAACATCTCAAAAAGGCGGAAGTCATTCTAGTGTTTAGAGATGATGATAAAATAAGTAATAGATAGTTACAGACGTAATTTGTTGATTTCAGATCCAACAAACCATTTAGATTTCTTTGGGGAATAGCAAGTTCCTGTAAAATTGTTTTTATGTACCTATAGTAATGTGAAAATGCGATGACTTGGTTAACAGCTTTCAAAACACTCAAATATCACTCTTCACTCACTCCTTACATAATTTACAATAGTTAGTGCACTGAATTGGATTTAGAGACACACGCATTAAACATTGAATATTGGTGTTCCTCAAAGGACTATTCTTGGCCCACTCTCAGTTCTTATATAACAGCAGATAATACAATCATATTGTGCCCAGAGACTCTGAGACTACACGGAACGAGAACGACAAAGCAATGAATATTTGTCTCGATTATGGCTAGCAGAAACTCGTTTATCAATACATCACCAGCAACCGTGCATATTGTTTTGAATGGTTTATATGGAAATTGGTAAACTTAGGTGACTGAGGCAGGACCACGTTTATCAGGCTTCACTAGTTTTTTTACGAAGGAAAATCTTAAAAAAATCTTGGACCTGCATAAACTGTTAAGAATGCAAAGACTATAAATTGAAAAAACTATGTAGGATGTATTGTACTGTGCTGGTATATGATTATAAAAGACGTAAATACGTTTATATCGGGAAACAGAATGTGGAAAAGTTATTAAGGTGAGGAAAAATGGAAAAAATCACTCTTCAACAATTTGCCTGATGAATGATCATATTAACGGATCTGTTATAAAATGCTGAAAAACTTATTAGATTGAAAAATGAGTAGAGTATAAATAATGTAGGCTCATTGAAATTCTGGTTTATACAAGTATTGAATAAATAAATAGAAAATTATTCATTATGAGTTCAGGGAAACTCCAAACACAACATACATTTTAACATGTTTCTATTTACTCCAAACTTTATCTAACCAAATTATAGAAACGGGATGAATTTTCCAAGAGTAATCTGAAAATTTCCTACCCAGCGCAATTCCTAGTAATAATATTTTTCCTTGAGAGCAAATAAAATAATCGAATATAGATGTCTCTATGATTGCCAATACTTTATATGTATAACTACAATCAAAGCAAAAACAGAACGAAAGCGCATCATACTGAATACTTGTCAAAAAAGTAATAATTTTCCGAGAACCAGAAGAACTTCAAAGGAATCACGGAAGTTTCTTCGAACACTTCAACACATAATGTGGAAATGTCGCAAGCGCCGAGATGTTAATCATTCCCAACACCTTTTTGGTAAAACAGGAGTTTCTCGACAGCTGCAAAAAAATAATGAGTCTCCCACATTACTCCACTTTCGAAAGCTTAGTCGTTTCCAAAGAGGAAAAACCTTGCATTTATTCAGGCATATGCTAAGAAGGTTTTGCTTAATTCTAAAATGGAAAACTCAGAAAATGGTGATGTATAAAACTTTTTTTTACAAAAACTAGGAGCGACTTTATTACTTGATGCACTGTAAAATACAAAATAATAATTCCACTCGTGCTTGTCTTTTTGAGCTTTTTTAGTACCATCTTCAAAAGTACCGTCACCAGTAGAATTAAAATTAATTTGTATTTCTTAGGACATCAATTGATAATTTCGGTCTTTGTTTTTTTATTTCACATTTTTGAGTTTATCATTAGACATCAAAATCGTTGAAAAATCATACAGTCTCAGAGATTTCAGAATACTTATTTCTGACTTTTCCAATAATGTAACTTGAAAAAAGATAAAAGTTTTAGAAAGTGAGAGAATTAAAAATATGTATAAGGCAACCTCAGCCTTTCTTGTCTCACAGAAAAAGAGAACACTATATTTATGTTCATTATGTCAACTTACGATTTAGTGCACATCTATCTATTCTCGGTTTTGAATAATTTTTGGAAAATATATAGAAAACTACATAAAACCTTCGACTTTGTTCGGTGAAAATCCATGGTATACAAATGATATTTCACTTATTAAATGATGTTTTTCCCCGATCCCCAATATTTGACGACATCTAAGCATTGTATTTGTTGTGGAACGAAAATAAAACTCATATTTTACTAAACTTGGTTACGAATTCCAATTCCATTGACGTTCTTTACCAATTTGCTGTCAGTTATCAACGATTACCACGGTGCTGATTGGCGGATAGTGTCAATGAAATCGGTAATCCCAACTGGACTCGGTCACTAACTAATAGTATATAATGATGAAAACTAAACAGATTCCTAAGATTGACTTTTTTATTTATGACAATAAATTTGTTGATTTTTATAATCTCACAATTTCTCCTTGAGTTTACTATAGTTTATCTTCAGTGCAATCGGAGTGTGAGTTCTCCTCCTACCTACCACATTTCTGACAAGGCGTGATTTTGTTGGATAGATAAAAGTTTTTATAATAATCTGGCAACTGGTTCATCCTATGACAAAATTTAATAGTTACATTGTTGATTGTCTCGGTACGCTGACAAAATAAATATTTTTTACAATAAAATGGACCGACGTCAGTAGTTGGCGCAGTGAAAAACACAAAATAATATTAATTCTATTGGTGCTGTTCCTTTTGAAGTTGTGCAGTTGCAACTAGATTGGTAACTTTTGGCACCAACTTCACAAGTACTAACACCAATAGAATTAATATTTATTTTGCATTTTTCAGTGCGCCAACTAATAACGTCGGTTCATTATTTTGTAAAAAATATTTAATTCACAATTATGAGTGTAACATTAGTAACTAAAATCGTTGAACGTTCACTAATACCAATGAAGATAGTACTTATCCTATTATCCACGTATATTCTTTACTTGTTAATTGTTATTGAGATTTCAAAACATCGCTGCGGAAATACGCATAAGTATTTTAGATTTCACCATTTTACTACCGCTTATCTCAAAAACCGTAACTCTAAGAAAAAAATGTTCAAACTAAATTTTGCTATAAATAATTAGGACTTTCATGTAGTACCCACAGATTTTCAATTTTCGAAAGAAATCGCCCTCTCCACATAGCAAAATTACACATATTTGAGAATTTAACATGCCTCTATCTCGAAAACCGTAACCCTTTTGAAAAAAAAATCAATTTAAACTTTTCCGGATATGTTCGTATCTTTAATTATACCACCTCAGATTTTAGATTTTCGAAAAAATTTCCTCCACCTCCTTCGGGTGCGGTTTTCGTAAGGAAACTTCCAATTTGAGTTTTTATGAATATGGAACCATTTCTCAATGCTCTTCTTTCAAATGAATCAAAAATCATCAAAATTAGAGCTCGTTTACTAAATAAAACGCGCACGAACCGAAAAAAAGCAGACATTCGAATTGTATACCTCCTCAGTACGGGGTTCCTCGGTCAAAAAAGGTCACACGAGTCAGTCGAAGGGTTTTGATAATCATCGCTGTATTTTTTATTAAAAATCATGTATTATCTTAAAAGCATAAGTAAATAAAAGCTTACTATTACATTATCTGGTATTAAAATTTAAGTTCAAAGTCAAGTGAGTTTATTACAAAAAAAAGAATTTCCATAAATATTATTCTTATGAAGACCTAACAGTCTAAAAATTATTATGCAATTTCATTTAGGATTATTTTTATATTATACCTTCTTCTTTGAAGCAGTTTGTTTCATTAGGTAGATAGTTTTTGAATTTGAAAGTTACTTAGTTTCGAATTATTAAGTCAATTGAACCGTTGATTTCTTTCACATGGAAATCAAGGACTTATCGGGCAACATCTAATGAATTGGGTCTTATTAGTTATTTTTTCGCGATTTTAAGTGATCGTGGTGAATAAAAAATCATTTTCAAGCCTTTCAAAAATACCGATTATTGTCTCAATAATTTTATTACCTGTGAGACAGAATATTTCATGTTATGTTGTTATTAGAGCCTCTAGAACATCAAAAGATAAAAATGTGATGTCGAAGAGAAAAGAACCCAACCAACCAGAATTTGAACCATGGAACCTGCTTCCATACCAGCTTACGGCTCCGATCATCTGGACATTTTGCGGATCACTAGTGAACTTGAACAGAAGGTTAAAAGCTCTTTTTTATAAAGTCATAAATCAATGAGGGCAACCAGTAACTTATTTCAATTTGATAGTTTTCATGTTGATTCATAACATTGTTATGCCTATATTTCGAATTATTAACAACGTGTTCCCAAAACAGAAATGACAAATTGTTCACTTTTCCAGAGCACTCAGTACAAAACAGTAAGATTTAATAAGATTTTTTTGTGTACAGAAGGTTCTAGAAATTATGCAATCTATTAGATGAGCACAACATTAGTAAATTTTTGAGAAATATTTTTTTCATATCAGTTGAAAGGCTTTTCCAAAATTGGACCATTTCTCAGCCATCCTCTTTCAAATGAAAAAAGAATTATCAAAATCGGTGCAATATGAGAAATGAGCTTACATACATCAAAAAAACCAATTAGTCGAATTGTACATCCTTGTTTTTGGAACTTCGATCAAAAAATGTCATCCTAACTTAAAAGCTTCTTGCAGCTTTACAACCGCCTCTCGGAGCCATATTCTACGAGTCACACCATGAAAGATGCAGTAATTCAACAATTATTATTACTTTAACTGCCACATAACTTAGATGGTTTTAGTTCCGTTAGTAATGCGTGTATCCAAGTTATGGAGAACTTTAATGTTTAATCTTAGCAAAGGACCTTACATAACGAGGTATTTGATGAGTCTCCATAGAGCTAATTTTATACTTATGTTTATATATGCAGCTTTGTTCTTGGTCCATAATACATTAGAAGGAAGTTGAAGACCTTGGAATGAATTATGAAGAAGTTAGAAGCATTAAAACTTTTTATTAGATAGGCAATAGTGAAACAGATCATCCTCAGTAGTTCAAAAGAAAATTGTAGAATTCGAAAAATCTTCTTTAGATAAACCTCTGTTGAAAACCTCGAAAATTTCACAAGATTACTTTTATATTATTAAAAAGAATTGAATATCTCGAAGTTAAGATATTTTTTTGTAAATTTCCTTCTCATTGATGATTTCTCTATTTCACAAATTTCAATAAATTTTTGAGTAACTCGCTAGAAATAGCACAAATGCAATTACCTTTTGTATAGTTTTATTCATTCTACTACGAATACAATGAGTTATGGCACAATTTATGTTTTTCAACTGGAAAACTGCTTAGATCTAATTGATTATATTAATTTTTTGTGTAGGCCCAGTCTCTTATATAGAACATGAACAAACAGGAGCAAATCATAAAATTTCATTTGCACATTTTTTCTTCTTTCTTGTATAGGTTTGCTCCCAGAAGATGATGGTCAAGTAATTTTCGCATTACAGTGTCCAGCTAGAGATGCTGTTTTCTGAGAAAATAAGTCCAGCTTTATTAATTGGTATAGTAAACAAGTGAAATTTTTGAAAACAAAAATAGTTTTTATTAGGCATTTAAGATTGAAAACGTACCGATGAGTACCTACTATTGCTATCCTTTTCTCTATTTTAACTATACTTATGTATATGTGCTTGCTAGCAACAGCAACTCCATAACAAATTACTGTTTGTCTACCACAACACAAAATTAAACTTTAAATTAACAACAACGTCTGACAATTGCGACATAACCATAGAGGATCTTCCAGAGAGTACCTATATACCAGAGAACGAGACGTATATATACGCTCCATGCTCGTGCGTAATTCCAGTGACGGATCCCATTGTCCGACATTGTCGTTCCATGTCGAAAAAATAATGATCTTGGTTGAAATGAGATAATTATAATTACCAATATTGGAGCACACTTGGAGCTTAACAGGCGGCGAGATGTCTGCGATCTAAGTACGAATTCGAAATTTCATGTCTCTAGTCCGTATGGGGCCTGAGAAATCGCTGCGGAGTCCATTGATGACAAGAACCGAAAGTAATAAAAACTATTTAAAAATGCAAACCAGGTTAATTTTATTTAGGGTTTCATCGTGACGAGAAATCTCGTCCAGAAGGAAATTTCTCGTCTCGTCTCGATCATCGAGACGAGAAATTAACAAACTCTCAACTTGATGTTTTTCTTGAAAACAATTTCTAGATCTCGAAATTTCGAAATCGAAATCAAAAACTAAATGTTATTAAAAAATATACACGTTCATATAACACAAGCCTGCAGCAAGAGATGCGGTAAAAACAATTTTATAAAAAAATACGTTAAAATATAAAGGTATATGTTATGAACTAAATGCCACGTTTAACAAAAAACCGCCAACTATTGTCCAGAAAATGCTCCAAAAAGTAAAAATTACACGAATTCTATATCTTTTAATTCAATCTTTTATCTATGCCAAAATGGTGAACTTTGAGGAATACAATAGGAATAAGGTTAAATATATTATATAATTAATTTCTAGAGTAAATATTAATAATTATCTTTTAATTATTTGTAATAAGAAATCATAAAATAGCATTTTAAAATACATTAAAATATTGTTTAAATTTAATAAAAATATAATTTGTGAACGATTCAGCACATAAATAAAAACTGAAATTTACTGAAATAAGGACAGGATTCAAAATATTTGTATTCAGTCCAAAAAAAGAACTTGCATAAATCATAGCGCAAACATTGACATATCTTTCTATCCTCCAAATTCAAACGAGGAGTCAAGAATTTGAAAAGTCTCTTCATGAAAAAAATCAGGAGACATTTGTTTACCTACAAAAAACAAAGTCCTCATTAAATACAAGCCATCACTTTTGCTTCCAGAAACATAAAAACATACCGAGACATATTACATTTGCTTGGGCCGCTCACACAGACATGTAACCTTATCTGGAGAATTTATCTATCGCGTAACGACTATTTGTGTGTCCATCACAGCAACTATATATATATATATATATATATATATATATATATATATATATATACCTACCTACTACATACACAAGGACTACTAGATAGATAGTGTATGCGCTAATAAAGGGAACCAGTTCAAGGACGATTGATCTAAGCACGGCAGATAGGTATCTCTCTCTCCATTTACAAACAGCCCCAAACCATGCAAGCTTTGTGCTTTGTTAATCTATCAGCTCATTCAACCAGCTAACACACCGACCGAAACCATAGCTACCCGTAAGACCAGACAAGCAAGTTAGATGATAATACGTCTAGTATGTTGCAGCAAAGAAAAATCATCCATCGAAATGAACATTGGCAAAACTAATGAGATCGTAATATTATTTTTGTCAGATATTTTAAAGGATCAATGTGACAGAAGATTTGTTAAACATGTAGGTAATCAGCTGATTTTAATTTGATGATTTGAGTTTCCTTAATACCTATCAATTTACCAGTGACGTAATATAACTGTTTACTTAGATTTACAATACATATGTTTTGTAGCTTTAAGAAAATGACAAAATATATATAATAATAGTAAATTAAACAACAAGTTTAGTAAAACTGTTTTTCTTACGAGATTTGTTTACACATTTTTTTCGCATTTTATGTTACTAATAATTGTAATCAAAAAAATCTGGTGTGTCCACTCACACGACTTTCCTACCGCTCGCAGGCTAATTCCAGTGAATGAAATATTTTATACTATTACAATACTTTCCTTAGCGACGATAATAGCGGTAGTAAAGTAAAAATCATCTGGTCAAATCGTGTTACCACTCATTTTTTTCAGCATATCAAGACAAACAACAATGGCCATGTAACATTTTTTCTCAAGATGAAACGTTTAGCCAGAATCTGAAGAAACATGTGGAAAATACGGAATTTTATTCAAGCATAACTATTTTTGTGCTTTTTCTCAGAGATGGCGCTATATGTGGGTAGTAAAGGGCTCTCAGAAGAATACTTTAGGCAAGTTTAATCAAAATCCTTAGAGCCGTTTCCGCGCTATAGTCCTGAGCAAATCACGTTTTTTGGCTATAGCTCAACACCCAGTGTATATAGGATTCTCATTCAGTGCCACCGGCGAGTGATACTGGTACCAAACAAAATAAACAAGAAAGCAACAAAATACACCGATCCGTTCCCGAGATAATGCTGTCACAGACAGACAGACAGACAGACAGACCAATGGCTGGAAATATGTTTCTTAGACTTAGAAAACTCTGAAACGTCAACATTTGTAAAAATCTCGATACCGAAAATTTCACACGATTACAATACTTTTCTTATACAGCTACTATAGTAGCGTAGGAATGTAAAAATCATAGATGTAATAGCATTATCAAATCAGATAGGTATTTAGAAAAAGTAATTGTTGGTACACGTACAGGATTTCCGTAACCTAGTAACCTGACACAGCTTTGTTTATATACAGGATGCTCCTTAATGATATGCGAGTATTTAAGCGGGTGACTCTACATCGAAAATGATTGATAGTTTGTTGATTAGACTATAGTCCCAAAATGTTTCGTTCTTAAAATACGGAGTGGTACGGTGTTTTAAAAATAAAAGAATTTTATAAGAGTTTTCAACTACAAAATGTTGCTTGGAATGTCAATAAAATAACAAAAATGATATACTATGTATTTTAGGTTCAGCCAACTAGATTTATTTCACAATTGTATCCTTCAATAAATAATTACAATATTATTTTTGCCCAACAAGCCGATGTTTTTTTATTTTTTCTCAAAAACGACACATTGTAGCCCAAACACTCATAAGGGCTATTATATATCAAATTAAAGGGGAAATAAAAAAAATGTATTCGGGAAAAAACAATTGGCGTAGCATTCGAAATACCGTCCGTACTTGTACGCACGCCACTGTTAAAGCCTGGGCAATGCTTTCCATTTTCAGTAATGAAGAGAAACCAACCACGATTTTTAGAGAGGAAAAATCACTTCAAGATTATCTACCGTGAGTGCAGTTGTTATTATCATTTTTAACAAAAAGTACGGTGTTAAATCCCAACTACCCCGTTTTTTAGTTACGGAACATTTTGGGACTGTAGTTTAATCCCAGGATTACTTGATTTCACTTGATTAAACAATGACTGTAACATAATTACGATGATTAAAATTTAAATTGGTCTGGACAAATATAATACTTGTCAAAATAGTCCTATTTATTTTCATTTGACGGTGTGAAAATACTAATTTCTTCTCTAGCAAACATTTTGCATTACATTATGATTACAAGTGATTTAAAGGTGATTTCATGGGAACTGTCCCATAATTACACAAAGTGATAAACCCATCGATCATTAATATTCGATGTAGAATCACCCCTTTAAATATTTATCTATCATTAAGGAACACCCTGTACATAACAACATTTAAGTTACATTATTATAAAAATAAGTTTTGCTACTGACAACAATCTAGAAAATCATTCTGAAGACTAAGTTGCAAGAGAAGCGTCTTCGAGCTTGCTTGCTTCAAAATCCAAGGAAAAATACTAGAAGGTATATGAAGTATTTTGTAAATGGAGGTTGATAAAAAACGCACTAAGAACTGATGAAAGTATAAGACTGGCGTATTTTTTTGAGAAACTAATCTATTTTTATTTATAATTTAGTATTTCTTATGCAATGTCTTTCATTATTTTAGACAAAAGTATTAAAACATCCACTTTGTGGTCTACATATTCCATGTTGAAAAGTACTTACATAAAAACAAAAATGTGGATACATCACGATATAATGGCCCTCTTAAAAAGTCAAAATGATACTTATCTAGCAAAGAAATCAAAAGTTTTGACTGAGGAGAATGTTACTTCTGTTCTTTAAAGGAGCACCAGGTGACAAGTTTTGGTTAATGAAAGTGGTACGAATATTTGGTTTGAATGGGACATATCAACGAGCAGAATTATTCAGTTTTACTGTAAAAGATATAGAAGATAGGGCAACAAATTTGATTATAACTTTAGCTGATATCAAAACTAAAAAAAAAAAAGTGTATTGACCGTAGGATCAGTGTGTAATGGATATGAATATAAGTATTCACGTTTGAGACCAAAACAAGTAAAGCACAATAGATTTTTCATTTATTATAATCATAAGTGCAAATTACAACCAGTCGGCATTTTTGTAAAAATTCCCCAGAAAGTATCGGAAGACTTAAAACTCCCAGATACATCCCACGCTACACTGCCATAATCGGAACGATTCTTTAAACAGACTATCTGTAATTTCACTGGATTACTTGAACTCTCCAAGACTCTTTCTTTTTCGTAAATACTCATTTGTTTTACATCTTTTTCTTTTTTGGCTGAGTTGGTGCAGCATAATAATTTTTCGTCATCCTCAGATTCTGATTCTAAAACGAGAGGAAGTAGCTGGCTTGATGTCATCTTGAATATTTAGAGACGTGTTAGAGATTTCGGTATAGTCATGGGTGCGGGCTGTGCACTAATTTGAAAAACATATACTTGGCCTGGGTTTCGGTTACACCTGTGGTGCGCGCCTGGGATGTACATGGGCTGGATTCAATTTGCGGCGGGCCTAACAGTCGTAGAAGTATGGGAAAAAATCCTCCAGAGGAAATGGACCAAGGGAAATTGCTGGAAATACATTTCTAATTTATACATCCACCGCTAGGGGCCCTAGCTTCGATCATATAAGAAAAGCGATTTTTTCGAAAATTTTCCATGTATGTTCAGAAATTAATACTCTCACGTTAATGCCCCCATAATGGTCCATCTTTTTGATACTTACATTATTTTTTATTGTAGGACGTTAAATAAAAGCGAGTGGGAATACTAAACTTTTTGGAATAGAAGTGTCTATTACTTAAGTTTGACTTAACGGAATTTTGTTAACAGGATCTGGTTGAAGAAAGGAAGGTTTGGTGAATGTAATGTAAAACTATCCAGGCTATCCTGGTTCTTGCCGCCCTCGCTAGGGGGCGGGTTTCATAAAGTTAACAGTTTTGTTTTAATTTTGCTCCGAAATCGCAAATGGAACCGTATGAATATTTAATTAAATTCGGAAAGCAGATCAAATTTGCAACACAATTTAATGAACATATATTCATCCGTTCAAAAATGATGACCTAAAGAATATTTTATTGACGAATTTAAAAGAAAAAAAAAAGAAATTGAGTTTTTTAAGTTTCGTAGTCAAGCATGCCATGGACAAGTAAGAAAAACAATTTAAAAGTTTTTTCTCATTTTAATATAATCACAACAATAATAATATAACTTAACAAACAAGAAAACAACAATTTTAACAAACTAACATTATTAAAAAAACTTTAAAAAGTTTTACGTTTCAAATATTCAAAATGTCTACCGTTATTGGCCACGCATAAATTAAGTCTTGTAGTTGTGGATTCAATTAACTTTTCTGTTTTTTTAATAAATTCGTTAATGAAATATTCTTTAGGCCACAACTTTTAAACGAATGAAGATATGATCATGCCATTTGGATATATTGTGTTGAAAATTTGAAATATTCATATGGTTCATATGGTTTGCGATTTCGGAGCAAAATTAAAAAAACGGTTAACTTTATAAAACCCGCCCCCTAGCGAGGGCAGCAAGAACCAGAATGGCATGGATATTATATTCACCAAACCTTCCTTTCTTGAACCAGACCCTGTTAACAAAATTCAGTTTAGTCAAACTTAAGTTATAGACACTTCTAGTCCAAAAAGTTTACCATTCCCTTGGTCGATTTCCTCTGGAGGATTTTTCCCAAACTTCTACGACAATTAGTTTCTGAGATACAGTACCTTGTCACCCTTATTGAATCACCTGTACATTTAATATATATAACAAAGTTTCTAATATTCAAATAAGCAATTGTCTGTGAAACCTTTGGTTATTAAGCTTGCATTTACGTGGCCATTATATTTGACTGCAACAATATAATTGAATAAATTGTTGAATTTGTTTATTTTTCTCTATATCACTTTTTAAACGACAGTGATCTATGTATCAGGTTTACTTTCTCTGTTCCATAGTAGAAACGTTCGCAAATTGACTTCCATGAGAATGCTCCGTAACAGAGATATAAGAACATGTCTTCTCTTTTTTTGTCATTATGTTGAATAATTTCCCGTGATTTTTTATTAATATTGCCTGATTGCTTTGCATAAAAAATCTTTTACATGCGAAAGTTGATCTTTTCATTTCTCAAACGATCTTTAAAACGTTCCAATCCTCCAAGGGGCTAAATAAGAGATAATCTGCATTAACTGAATCTGTTAGGCAATGAAAGGAAGAGGATTCAATTGAACCAATTCATTTAGAATGTACCTACGTAAGCAATTTCTGCTAACATCAGAAACAAGCTCTAATCACATCTACAGCAATCTCAATTTCTTTTGAGTAGCTTTTGAAACAAGAATATATAAATGAATGAATTCCAAGTGGAGTTATTTTTTTTATGGAATTCTTAGATATATATATATACAGGATGGTCCAAATTATAATGGAGAAACCTTAACAGCGTATTCAGCAGATAAAAATAATCAAAAAAGTTCATATAATTTTATCGCCAAAAACCAGCCTGTATATGGTTTGATTTTTAATTCTTGGCTGCTTCAATCTATAATATAAAAATGAATCGCTGAATGTGTTGCTAAGCGCAAATCTCGAGAGCAGCTGAACCGATATCGCTAATTATTTTTTTTGTGTTCATTATTATCAGAAGAAGGTTCTTATGAACGGAAAAGTTAAGAAAGTTGAGCGGAACATTAGAAAATTTAAGAAAATTTATGAAAACCTAAGAAAAAATAATTTTACATACAGTACATACAGTTGTTTGACGACTGTCAGTTGTTTGAAATAACTGTCAGCAATTGACAGATTTCACGCTACAAATATCGTTTAACATAGATGGATCGGTTGATAAATAATAGTTTCATTTCAATTTATAATACAGTGAGTTTTTGAGAAGTGTTTATTCATCTCGGTAAATTAAAATCAATCACACATAATATTGAAAGTTCAATTTAATATAGAGATTTTGATAGGTTTTAATAAACTATTTTGATTGACTTGATTTAGTCAGACTTAGGTACAGGAACACGTCAAAGTGACGAGCAACGCGAAACGCTGATCGGAATCGATGCAATCGAAATCAACAGCATAGAAGTCTTGCTCTTAACATTTAACGAGCTGGATTTAATTATAACGTCGAAATCGATTCTAGTTCACAGCAAATCATTAGTATTGGATCAATGAACGCTGTCTGTCAATATTGTAAAGCATTTAAGTTTGAAAATGAAGCCCCTGGATTGTGTTGCGGGAGCGGTAAAGTCAAATTGACGCCATTGGTACTGCCACCAAAGCCTCTGCATTCATTGGTTTACGGAAATGGGACAGATTCTATACATTTTTAACTCATATATAGGAATACAATAATTGTTTTCAAAGGGAGTCATTTGGCGCAACAAAAGTTATTCAAGACAATTTTATGCCAACCATTGAAGGTAACTATATTGTAAAATAATAAACTTTTACCACCACTTGCCTGCATACATTGGTAATTTTCAATTTAAATCATATATCAGTTAAAGTAGCGTACAGTAGGTTTGTAGCTAGGTGAATAACCAAAAGCAGCCACTCAAAAATTGATGGGGGAATGGCAGTGCTGACAAACTATCTTGAAAGTCACATGGTGGTACAATTTTTGCTAATTTATTTCACGGGTGATTCAGCAAAACAAGTCGATCAGCGTTATGCACACAATAAATCGGTGAACATACCAAGAGTGGAGTAACTTCAAATGTTTCCATCAGACAACGAATTGGTTGTATTATTCAAGACTGCATTAAACTGCATGGCATCTGATTACACAAAATTGTCAGCAAAGCCGATAAGACGCCTGCAGGACAACACCCAAGACGCTATAATACGGCAACAATTGATGAAGTTGCTATTGTTGTCATGGGTGAAAATTCAGAAAACCAAGATATTGTTTTTGCTTTTGTTAAGACAGGACAACGTCTGTCGGGCCAGCTAGTATTTGATAAAAGTGATTTTTGTTGGGGATGCAGTAATCAACAATCTTTGGATTAGGCCAAACTTTCGAGAATGTTTATTCGCGTCGTCAGGATAAACTACAAATCGTTTCCAAAACGGCATTTGTTGAAGCATCCAAATTCCATAAATTGAATTTTCTTCTAATCATGGTAGAAAAGGATTGAAATCTTTACTCTACAGTTAATATCCACAGCCTATGTGATTTACAACAAACACACGTCAGCTATGTGTACCTGCAATATATACCACGATGTACCGCACTCTATGTAATATCCTACACATGGAGAGTTTGATCCATATACCTACTCCATGCACAGAGGATGGATATAAATCCTGCTAGCTTTCCTGTTGTAATTTGAATTACGTACCTGACATGCAGGTATCGTCAAAGTTGATATAGCACATGTGTCTACAAATATATCCGCGTGACTACCAGGACTTTAGATGGAAAATTTATTTCTATTTTAGTTCGAGGTAACATTAGAATTGGAAAGATTATTCAACTTGGATAATCTATTTTGATGATACGCATGTTATAAATCATAGTATTTTTACAAATCATATTTTATTTTTATATTTTTTTCAATTAGTAGAAGAGTCTGAAAAGAACAGCTTAGACATTATTGGTATAACTGAAACAAAATAGAAGGGTAAAGAAAGGAGAATCAGAACTTTAAAATGGACATATTATGATAAACAGTGGAGCAGCAAAAAAGATAGAGCAAAAGTAGGAGTAGACTGGGTTGTAAATGAGCGAAGATTAAAAATTGAATTAGAACTAGAAAGACACAACTGTAGTAGTGGTAAACGCACCAACTCAAGGCGAATCAATAAAAAGAACAGTTCTGGGATAAAATGACAGAGGAAATACAAGAAATTGATGGGAAATTAATAGTATTTAGAGAACTCAATACCAGAGAAGGTGCAAAAGATGAAGAAACAGAAGAAACAATAGGAACACATGGAAAATATTCCAGAAATAACAACGGAAAAAGACCAACTCCTTTTTTCCACACAAAGATATACACAAGTACACAATGGAGATGAAAAGTAGAGTATAGAAATCCATAGTAGACTAAGTGGGTAATTATTAATAAAAGATTTCGAGGTGAGATAAAGACAAAAACGTGAAAAGAGAAGCGGAAATACCTCCTGGGGAGTTCGGTTCTGGTTATTAACGGAGTGACACCTTATCTTATCAGTGCATCGAATTTTTATAAATTGTAGTGGAAATATCGTTTCAGAAATTGTGAGATTTTACATACCTTTCCTGCATCTAATAGTTAACTTGTATGGTTAACATCATTTGAATAATCAAGATCTGAAGACAATCAAGGTAAATGTAAATATAAACAATAACATCGAACGTGAATCGCGCGAAACACCGTGTCCGCTTGATAAAATGGACAGGGTCGGAGCGAGAGATTTTAATACTGCTACACAAATAAACTCAACCACTCTCGAGACTGCTGACTACAGCAGTTCTCAAAATAACAACTTACTTGAGAAACAAATGTTACCCAAGAGCTACTCCTCAGTTGCCGCTAAGCAAAACTTCCCAACAAAAGAACAAGCAATAATTTTCAATGCAATAGAAAATACCCGTCTCCAAGATTATCTCATACCACTAGGAACTATTATACAACCCAAAAATATAATATTCACTTCAAGACTATCCAACCAAAGAATTTGTATGTACTTGGCAAGCAAAGAAATTGTTGATGAATTCATTAAAAAAAATGGAACTATTGAAGTCAACGGACAACTACTCAAAGCTAGACGTCTTATTGCACCAACCGAACGAGTTGTTCTGTCAAATGTATGTCCAACAATTCCACATGATATCTTGATAACAGAGCTTGAAAAACTCGGTCTTAAGCTTGTATCTCCAATAACTTTTCTGAAGATAAATGCTACATCTCCAGAATTTAGCCATATTCTCAGTTTCAGAAGACAGGTATACATCAGCTCACTAAACAGCATTACTCTTCCTGAATCTATCGTGGTTGAATTCGAGGATACGTCCTACAGAATCTTTATTTCACAAGATAATCTATCATGTTATAAATGTAAAAAACCAGGTCATAAAGCAGCGCATTGTTCTGAGTCTAATTCAACTATCGATGATTCCATGGAAGTTACGAGGCCTGAAACAACCGATGAGCCACTATTTCAAACACCTGAGAGGCAACATCTAATAACTCAAAGGTCTCCTACATGTTCACAAGTCAAACGGAGTGCTAAAGAAATTTTGACGCCCGAAGAAGAAATTCCAACAGAAAATAGTACTTTCATCAAGCCGGCTACTACTGAAATAATTAAAAAGTTCAAAGCAAATGCAAAATCCAATAAAGACTTATTAGAACCGGCAAAATCTTTCATCGACAACATGACTCCTGCACCAATTTTAAATTATGATCAAATCATAAGCCTTTTTGAAAATATTCAAGGTTCTACTGATCCCATTAGTGTGGTAAAGGATTATACAACTAACTTCTCTTCACTTAAAGATCTATTAACTATCATCTACCCTAAACTTACTGATCGTGCAATAAAGACAAGACTGACAAAACTTAAACGAAAACTTCTTAATGAAATGGGCTGTGAAAGTACTGGAGGAGAGAGTGATTCGTCGACCGATCAACATTAAAAAAAAAAAATATATATATATAATAATAATAATTAACATTCAACTTCAAATCTATAATTCAATGGAATATCAACGGATATTTCCGCCATCTACCTATGCTTCAAATTCTCAACTCGGAGCTAAGCCCAGATATTCTTTGTTTACAAGAAACACACTTCAATGTAAATAGCATTTGTTCATTAAACAGCTTCAACTACTTTCGAAAGGATCGTCTGAATATAACCAAATCATCTGGAGGTGTTGCAATACTCGTCAAAAAACACATCGAAGCAGAAGAGATACCTATAACCACACAACTGGAGGCTATTGCTATAAAAATCATTCATAATAAAACTTTTAATATTTGTAATATTTACTTACCACCCGATAAACAAATAGACGGAAACGACCTAAAAAGCCTAATAGATCAAATACCAACACCACGACTTATCTTAGGAGATTTCAACGGCCACAACGCAATCTGGGGATCGAATAACACTAATGTTAGAGGAAAAATCATCGCTAACTTCATTCAAGACTATCAGCTATGTGTTATGAACGATGGAAATAACACCAGATTTAATTCAGCTACAGGTGACTCATCGGCCCTTGACCTAACACTATGTGATCCCTCTATGACTACATCCCTTTCATGGCAGGTACTCCCTTATTTATATGGTAGTGATCATCACCCCATCGAGATCACAAACATAAATCTCCAAGGACCTTTGTATCCTATTCCTTCGAAATGGAAAGTGAAATCTGCCAATTGGGAGCGATACATGAAAGAAGTTGATAATAGAATAGAAATTGCTGTTCGTGATGGAACAGAAATCACATTTAAAGATCTCTCAAACATAATCACAGAAAGTGCACAAATATCGATCGGAAAGACTAAACTGATAAAGAACCACAAACCTGTACCGTGGTGGAATGACGCATGTAATGAGGCTATCCATGCTAGCAAATCAGCACTTGTAAAATACAAAAGGCACAAAACAACAGAAAATCTCATTGAATTCAAAAGGCTGAAAGCTAAAGCAAGTGTTATAATACATGAAGCCAAGAAAAACTCATGGAAACATTACATTGCTAGCATTAACTCCTCCACTCCCATGACGGAAGTTTGGAACAGAGTCAAAAAAATATCAGGCACCCAGACATCCTCTCATATTTCAACTCTTAAAGACGGAAATCAATTGATTTCCTCAAGCTATGATATAGCTGAACTGATGGCCCAAACCTATGAAAAACATTCAGACGATTCAAATCTTGATGCAAAATTTCTGGAGCATAATACAACATCCGAATCTAACATGATCGACACTGCTACAGCGAACAATGACCCAATTAACCTCCCAATAACGAGAGACGAACTTGATGAGGCCCTCTTCGATCTGAGAAACACAGCATCAGGTCCCGATGACATTCCAGTTGATTTTATTAAGAACCTACCTGAAACAGCAAGAATCCATCTCCTGAAAATATTCAATAGTATATGGTTGACTCAAACATTCCCGGAAGAGTGGAACGAATCAATAATTATTCCTGTTCTCAAACCTAATAAGTCGCGTCTAGATCCTGAATCCTACAGACCGATATCACTGACATGCGCGTTCAGCAAATTGTTCGAAAAAATTGTCAACAAACGATTACAATGGACATTAGAAAGCAGAAACTTGATAATTCCAGAACAAAATGGATTTAGACCTCACAGATCAGTTTTGGACAACTTAGTAGATCTAGAAAGCGATGTCCATGAGGCATTATCTACAAAGCAGAAATGCTATGCCATATTCTTTGACCTTAAAAGAGCCTTCGATTCAGCCAGTAGAAACCATATACTAGGACAACTGGAAAAAATTAATATAAGAGGCAACTGTTTAGCATTTATACGGAATTTTCTGAACAATAGAACATTCCAGGTCAGAGTCAATGGTATCTTATCAAGCAAACACCCTCAAAAAAACGGTACACCACAAGGATCTGTGCTTAGTCCAACCCTATTTCTAATTGCCATCAATTCTATCCTAAAAGGCTTGAAGAAACCACTGAAAGCAAGATTGTATGCTGACGACCTCGTAGTTTTCGTAAAAGGAAAAAATCTAGACACTATGGAAGTAATGCTTCAAAAGTTTCTCGACACTCTGGAACATTGGTCACACGAAACAGGTTTCATTTTTTCTGTGACAAAAACTCACAGTATTATATTTAGTTCAAATGACATCAATACACAAACAAAGTTGCAGTTATATCAACAAGACATTGAACTTAGATCTTCTGTTAGATTTCTGGGAATGACACTCGATAGAAGACTGAACTGGAAGGAACATATTTCCGGTCTGCTGCTGGCATGTAATAAGAGATTGAATCTGCTTAAAACTCTTGTGGTCAAAAAATGGGGAGCTGATCAGCGGACGCTTCTTCTTCTCTATAGGACATTAATCCGATCGAAAATAGATTTTGGATGTACTATTTACGCTTCGGCCAGTAAATCGACGCTAAGACCTATCAATACAGTTCAAAACAATGCTCTCAGAATAATATTAGGAGCCTATAGAACAACCCCAATTCAGAGTTTACATAGCGAAGCTGGCGAACCACCTCTTAACCTAAGAAGACAGTTTCTTAGTCTTTCTAACGCTGCTTCAACCGCTGCAAATAGGACGAAATCATCATTTGATTCTACATTCACCTCTAGATATACTAGCCACTTCAATAATAAACCGCAATCTAAGGTACCATTTTATGCACGGATTCGAAAGTTCACAACAGATTTGAATATTACATTCCCAAACGTCCTTTCCGATGACATCAAGCACCCACCACCATGGACTATTAGCATTCCAAAATGCAATGACACCCTCACTCAGTATAACAAATCCAACACCAATATAGAAATCATCAAAAATTCACTACTGGAAATTCTTTCCAACGATTATTCAGACTTTCAAACAATTTTCACTGATGCCTCCAAATCCTCAGAAGGAACGGGATGTGCAGTAGTTATAGGTCAAACTGTTGAAAAATATGAACTCTCACCCCTCAGCAGCATCCACACAGCTGAACTATATGCAATATACCGAGCATTAGTATACTTGAACAACTACAACTATGAGAAATCAGTCATTCTAACGGATTCATTAAGTTCTATTTTATCACTGCGGAGACTATATCCAAAACATCCTATTGAAAAATTAATTAAAGCAGAACTCATCCGCCTCGAAAATTTTTCTAAGATTGTTCACTTCATCTGGATACCATCACACATTGGAATTCATGGTAATGAAGAAGCTGATCGAAACGCGAGAAATGCCGTGACTTGTGGTAGAATTAGTGAGTTTTCGGAGTGCGTAGCCTCGGATTTGAAAGCCTGGTTTAAGAACAAATTATCGACAAAATGGCATACTGAATGGTGTAACTCAAGATCCAAACTGCGTGAAGTGAAAGGTGACATCTATCCTTGGAGATCATTACCAAAAGACCGCCATTCTCAAGTAATTCTGACCAGACTTCGACTTGGCCACACCAGAATAACCCATGAATATCTGCTGAAACGAACCGAAGCTCCCAGATGTGATGTCTGTGATGTGACTCTAACAGTGAAACATTTTCTCATTGATTGTAAAAAATATACATTATCTAGAAATAAGTATAACTTGCCACAAGACCTTAAGACATTATTAGGAGAAACATGTAATCTACTTAATCTTAAAAATTACATGAAGGATATAGACTTATATCATGAGATATAAAATTGTTAAATTTTGATGTACTTTGTATTCTTTTTGTTAATCTAAGTTAAATATTGTAATGTCGCTAATAACCGGAAGGTGGATGCGACTTTTTTCTTTAATAAAAAAAAAAAAAAAAAAAAAAATACCTCCTGCTAGTTTCGAAATTGGTACTCCCACATGACAATGAAACAAAAAATAGCATGTTTAATAATAAACCAACGGTTCTAGATAGAATTCGAGCATATAAAATGCAGGAAGCAAAAGCCGCAAAATTATTCAAGGAGTACGTCGAAATGGAAATCCCTACGAATATCAACAACATAAATGACGTAGGTATTGACGACATATGGAAAACTCTTAAGGGCTTAATTATGAAACCTGCAATGGAAACTTCATTTCCAAAGAAGGTTTCAGACAAGGAGAAGTTCTAAGACCAACAGTTGTCAATGTGATAATGATGACGTAATAAAGGAGGTGAAATAACACATGAAAAGAATAACCATTGGATATAGAAAGATGGAGCAGATGCAGATTTTGGAATGTGTCTTTGCTGATGATTTAGTTGTATTTGCCAGATTCGAAGCTGATCTATAAAATAACGTAAACATATGGAAAAACTAATGGTAATACGTAACGAAGACAAAAACCAAAATATACAGCTAAACCATGAAAAGAAACAACAATGCTTAGGGGGTGAAACTTCATAAAGATGAAAAACATGATTCAGAAATCAATATAATGATTGAAAGTGCCCTCAAAATGTATCATTCACTGAATAAAAATTTTATCTGAAAGAGAGAAGTGACAAAGTTGACAAAGATATTGATTAGAGAGTTTTAATTTTATTGGCATTTTGACTGCAACCCCAATCATTAAAATTTCATCATTATATATATATATATATATATGTTCTATTGCCGAGATTTCGAGAATGTTTATGCTCTTATTCAGGGCTAAAATTGTCAATTTAGAATAAATTAGCCAAAAACAGGAAAGATTTCATAGCCATCAATTACAAATGTATATATATATATATAATATATATATATATATATATATATCTTGCCAATTTTATTGTTTTTCTTTGTTTGGAAAATGTGGATTTCAAATTTTAAAAATACTTATCAGACAATAGCAACAGATGTTTGGTAATAATTTTTATTATATATTAATATATATTCCAAAATTTTGGGAGCGTCGGACGCTTCAGTCAAACCATCGATTTTTGATTCATTTGAAAGACGAGAGAGTTGAGAAATGGTCCCATATTTATAAAACTCAAATCCGAAATCTCCTTACCCCCAAAAACTGCCCCCAAAGGGTAATAGGGTAGTAGTTAATTTTTAAAATATAGGGACGATGTACTGTTGACTATTTATGACAACCTTGCATTTTGACAGTAGTAGCAACTTTGAACATATAGTTTGTTTCACGAAAGTTGGCGTCTGCCTTGAAAACACGAAAAATGGATCAATTCAACCGACGGGAGTAAATCAGTGGCGTAACGATTTCGAGATAAAATATGGTATTTTAATTTTTTGATACGCTTCAAGAAAGTTCATAAACTTAATTTAGGAAAAAATATCGATTGATTAAATAGGCATATAATATGAAAGATTTATTATCAAGAATAATGCAGAAGCAAAAAATACAAATTTGTTGCTTGAGTTATAAAATAAAAAAAATATGAATCAGAATTATCCGAAATGTCACATTGACTTTGTGATGCCTATGAAACAGAAATGGTGTTGCCATACGTGCAACGCCCTATCATTGTATTGAAGGAGATAAGCTTGAAATACTGACGTCGAAGCTTAGATCGAGAATTTTCTGATAATGAGATGCGATGAGATGTATAGCTTGATGTACGTAGCTCGTGAATGATTTCAGGCAATAGTCATCATTCGTGAAATAAACTATACATACCGAAACCCACTCAGTAATAATAATATAGCGCTGTTCACTTTGCACGAATGATATCGTCACTTTGATAATGCCTAAAATTAAAACAACATACAAGATTGATTGCACGACCAGAATAACATCTACCTACACTAACTTTTCATACTTGATGCCTTATTTTGCTGACCTATGCAAATGATGATGTAATTCTAGTTGCGTCTTTTCCTTTTTTTGTGATATAAAATGATATGGCATGAATTATAAACTCATTCTTATGCTAAAATGACTGCAGTGGCGCCAGGCTCGGAATCCACACCCACTTAATGGCATCAAAGGAGATGACATTTAGAGATTATAAAATTTAATATAAGTTCTCCGACAACAAAGCTGGAATGCAATGTGAATGTGGTAAATGAGTTGTGTTTTTTCCTTCTATAAATGTAGAGTTACACTTTTCTGAATGGATAAACAGAATAAGTAAGTGATGTATTGAGAAATATCAAAATAAGATAAGTAAGAGGTACCTAAATTGGTACCAGAATAAGAAATATAGAAATATAGCGTGAATCAAACATAATGTATTTGCGGACAATACATAATGTAAGAAAGAAAAGTTTTATATAGATGTAAACGATATTAGTTATACAGGGTGCTTCGGAACTAATAGAGAAAAAAGCCAGGTATAGATGACATAACATATAAATAATTTCCTTCCAATTCATGCATTTTGAAGCTTACAGAAATATGTTGAATTATATTCAGCTGATTACGAGGCATGTAAATGTACACTTTCGTTGTTTTCAGAGCTCGTACTATAAAAAGGATAATCTTATCAAAAGTCTCTTAGAAGAAATGTTGAAATAAATCTTGTGTTTAAAAATAGGAACAAGAACATGCTAATTGTCCAAATTAAATCTTCATCTTCATCTGCTTTTTTATGAGGTCGAGATCGATTTGATGACTTCGGTCAAATAATAGTCAAAAACTGAAAGAAACCTACAAAAGCTATTTAGTTATAAAAGACTAAAATCAGTAAGATATGAGAGAAAATCAGATATTTAAAAATATTGTGTTAGGTTTAAGTTAGAATAATATTAACTCTTTCAATACTTCTCAGTAATTTAAAAATCATATACTATTCTAGAGTGATATGAAACTTGCACCTTTAACCACGATTTATTATTGTGGTTTATACTTTAAAAAATCACAGAACCCTTGACTAAAAAAATAATCTCCTACCTTCCCATAAACATCGTGACCAAAGTTATTGATAATTCAAATTCTTAAATCATCAGACTGGAACATACAGTAGATTAAAGATAAGAAATTATAACCAATCAGTGAGATCTATAAAAAGAAAAAACAGAAGATGCATGTCATAGGTGAGTCGGTATGATCGAGATTTAAATGAGTTAATTGTTGCCAAGTTATGAAAATGGAATTGATTAGAATCAGCTGATTACCCGTTCTAGTAGATTGTTACATTTGTTATAGGCATTTCTGAGTATATATAAAATAAATAAAAATAATAAATCGAGGAACTATTTCATTAGATATCAATGTAACTAATCAAGCTTAAATTATAAACATGACAAGAAAAAATATTTTACAATGATTATTTGTTGAAGGAACTCTGTAAACCTGTATTACTCAGTATCATAATCTAGGAAATAAACGTTATATCATTAAATTTGTTTGCATTGCAGTCATGTTTTTGGGTAGAATGGGTATTAATACCATAACAAAGCTCTAATGCTAGACTTTCATTTTAGATGATCGGTTCTGATGCTTTTTGACCGACTTTCCTAACGGAGGAGGTATACAATTGGACTGTATGTCTGCATGTTTTATCGCGCCTTTTGCATAGTAAACGTGCTCCCATTTTGATGATTTTTTTTTTTCATTTAAGAGTGGAGTATTGAAAATTGTTCCCATATATATTAAAAAACTCCAATGCGAATTCTCCTTCCCTCCAAAAACAAACCCAAACGGGGTGGAGAAGGCCATTTTTCTCGAAAATCGAAAATCTGCGACGGCAAAATTGATGATAAGACAATATATGGAAACGTTTAAATTGATTTTTTTTTCGGTTTCGGTTTTCGAGTAATAGCAACGTTAAAATCTGAAATATATATATATATATTTCTACTATGTAGAAGGGGCAATATCTTTCCAAAAATTGAAAAGCTGAGACGGCCTCATTAAAGACCAGATTATTTGTAGCAACATTTAAACTGAATATTTTTTCCATAGAGTTACGGTTTTCGAGTTTCAAGAAGAGGTAAAATTTGAAATATGCGTATTTCCGCCGCGATGTTTGGAGATCTCTGAATAACAACAGGTACAAGCAAAGCTTCTTAGGTATTTGTGAACGTTCAACTATTTTCATGACTAATGTTAAACTGAAAAGTGTGAGATAAATATGTTAAACAAAAAAGTTGGATCGATTTTATTTGTTGGAGCACTGAAAAATACAAAATAATATGAATTCTGTTGGTGCTGGTACCTGTGAAGTTGGTGCCAAGAGTCTTCTTGCTCAACTACAACATTATCAGTACCAATAGAATGAATATTATTTTGTATTTTTCAATGCACCAACAAATAAAGTCGGTCAATTTATAGATTCCTATGTTGGCACCTTTACACCTGACTTCTGATCTTCCATCATTACTATAGCACTAAATAGTCATTTCTTTTGATATTTCTAGAAAGCTGATAAACGAAGCTATTTTTGTGTAATGAATTAAGTATTGATAATATAAAAAATAAAATTAAGTTTAAATTTCAATTGAACTTACTCACGTGATACACTGACGAACCTGTACTTATGTACCCATGTGATCACTTACCTAGAACAAAAAGATAAATAACCTATTAGACTTCCTATTGTCTAGAAAGAAATAACAAAGATACAGAATAAGGAAGAATAAAGACCTAGGAACACTGTTTTGGTAATAGAAATGAAGAAAATATACATTTTATTAAAATGATAAATATAATATGGTACATTCAAAGAATATTGTTCTATTTTCCTGTCTAAAATTAAAATAATATCGGTAAATTAAAATGACCTAATTGCAGGAACCAGATTTATAAGTAGTAAGTCTTTTATATCAAACATAAAAAGGTAAAGGGAACATTGCAGAAAATACCTGATATAGTTTTAATTTTAGAAGTAAAAAAAAATAGGTACTTCAATATCGAATGCTCGGACTATGAACGGTAGACTTTTCTACGTAATAATCGATTGGAAATTACCTTGAAATGCACTGGAAAATATTAAATTTTTTTAGATTTCTTATATCTATACTTCTCTATCCAAAAAAATGTATATCATAATTGGATGTAATCAAATACAAATTCTGAATAAGAATAAAATTATTAATAAAATGACTTAAAAAGTCCTGCTAAAAATCAACGCTGAATTTTATATTTTTCATTGAATCACTCAATATTATCTGTTACTTAACACAAAAATGCACAGTGATTGCACTCCACATTCAATTACTGTAGGTGTTGCAATATATACATTTCAACGGATTGAACAACGAAAAAGCTTTTAGAAATCTACAGGATATCTCGACACTCGCCTGTCCAGTTAGAAGATTTAGTCCAAGTGTAATGAGTTAATTAAACTAAATTGAATTTCTTTCTTCTCCATTTTCTACACTTTTCTATGGCTCTATTCACAGGTAGAGTGTATACAGGGTGTTACATTAATAATTTGGGAGATATTCAAACTGAAATGTCTTGGGCTTAAAATATAAAGATTTAATCCAAATAATGAAGATCATTGCCATGTCACAGGTTTTGTTTTTGGAATAATTAATAATGTTTTGTGCCTAGTATTTTGATATTATATGTCGTTCCCCTTTAATATTATTTGACAGGAAGTATAAGTACTGTACACCATAATAATCTATGTAAGTTTTTGGCTAATACCACAGGCGAATTTTATTGTACATTTTAAATTTCCTAGTAGGTACTTTTGATGCAAAAAACCTAATGTCTCTAGTTTTCTAAATATTTGAGTTTGAACATAAGGTCGTACAATTATTTTGACTTTATTGTATTGTATGCATAATTTAAACAGGCAACATCCAGGTTTCTTTTTAGTTCGCAATGTTCTAATATAAGACTGTGCATGAGTGGAATTGATTGTTAATCGTTACAATAATACAAAACTTACATGTTCAACTCTAAATATTTCAAAAAATAATGAACGTATCGTTTTGATTAGTATTGTATTGTGGATAGATAGTCATGTACTTACGGTTGTTATTCGTTTTATTAGCTATTTATTCTACTAACAATAGCTGGTGCTTGTATATTTCATTGAGTAGTTCTAGAATTATAGTAGTTTTATTATCGATCCTTTCAGAAACTATATGTGAGGTACAGTTTGTCACATTATTGTCAGTTTGACAATCCTCTAGAACATTATTATGTGCGTCTAGACATTCTTGATGAATGTCATGTCATGACTCAGATATATAAAGCTGTGTCGATCACGGGTCACAGTCCGTCTGATAAAGTCAGTGTTTATTGAGTTGAGTTCGAAATAAACCATTGGAAGCAATTTGCGAACTTTTGAGTCTTACGTCTTATGTGAACTTAAGGTTAAAGGGTTAAACATTACAATATATTTAAAATGAAGGCACTGAAAAATTAATAATTCGTTCTAAAATGAGAATTCCGCTAGGGACGTAGACATTTGGGAGGGTCAACCTAGCTCATACCTCTGTTGTGCGCCTCTGCCACAAACGCATTTTCAACATAATTTAGTCTAATCATTTTTAATTTTTTTACTTGAAACAATCAACAATATTTACTTTATATTATTTTTGCTGAATCTAGAAATTTTGAGTTAAATATTCTCGGGTTGACATATTTACTATTGTTAATGATACACACTGTATATACCTGACACCATACATTGATGGAACGTAGGAGGGGGATTAACCTCGAAGGGCAATATCCGGACTTGAAAGCCAGTAGTAGGTACCAACTACCTGGATTTCGTGATCATCCAATGGGAAATGACATCCAGGCAGAGTTCAGTTAATCCATTCGACATGACCCCAGAGGGAGCAGTAGTCACGTACTTTGGTTTTTGGATGTTACCGACGAG
The DNA here is from genome assembly GCA_958507055.1 of Crioceris asparagi. NCBI lineage: Eukaryota > Metazoa > Arthropoda > Insecta > Coleoptera > Chrysomelidae > Crioceris > Crioceris asparagi. The sequence continues at coordinate 5,900,695 of OY293830.1, read as the reverse complement.
TATAAAGGGATTTTGTGTGACAGTTCTCTGATGGCAGAGATTTATAACAGATAAAAATAAACTAAACATCTTTAAAGATTGGAGAAGAGGACAGTAAGATAAAAATCGAAAATATATCAAGGAGGTTTTGAATAATTACTTTAAGTATATCAGCAGTGACTTTTTGAGTTAAATATAGTGCTTTCAAAAAGTAACAAATACATTTATTATTTCTGAAATTGAGAGATTTAAGAAAAAATCGATTTTGTTTTAAGAAAGGCTCTTTTTGACATACGACCCATATTTGTGACGTAATCGTTATTCCAGATATGACGTTATCGATTTTTTTTTTAATTGGCTATATCTATATATATATTTGATTTTGAATTCTTGACTGGTTTAAAATTTGATAAAATAGATTTTTGATGGGAATGCAGTCATTTACCAAATAAAATTCTTTGAATTATGCCAAGCTTTCGAGAGTGTTTATTCTCTTCGTCAGGGCAAAATTCGTGAATTTAGATAAAATTTACTACAAACAGGAAAGATTTCATACACATCAATGACATTTCTGATTGATGGGTATGAGATCTTTCCTGTTTGTAGTTAATTTTATCAAAATTCACGAAATTCGTCAAAAATCATATCTCGACTAACGATGTCATACACAATTATCCAATTATCCAAAGAACACCTATATTATCTGGAACAATGAACCTTTTTCCTGAGAAGAGTGTGTGCCCTACTTCTGGTAGGGATAGGGACAAATATTAAACCTACTCCATCTAACACTGTGGAAATATAGGTGATAAAAGTAAATTATTTAAAATAATCAAGCAAGTAAAAAAACGTCGTGTACAATAAGCATTAAAATAAAAATATTATATTATTACTGAAGTCTACAAAAGCAGGAAGTTATTTTTGTAAGTAATCGTCATTTAAAATTGAGATAGTAAATTAATTATTAGAGTGATTACTCTGACATTCGTTTTATTTATTATTTTTTTCTATTGGACTGCATATGGCCATAACCAACATAACTACTTATTTAGTTCAAATTTCTTATATCTCTATAATTATTACTGCTACGGCAGCAATGCGCCAGGTACCTACTGCTAGTACAAAATAATATTAATTCTATTGGTTCTGGTACTTTTGAAGTTAGTGCTAAAAGTTTTCGATCTAACTACATTTGCACAACTTCAAAATTACTAGTACCAGAAGAATTAATATTATTTTGTGTTTTTCAGTGCCCCAACTAATAATATCGGTGCAATTTTTTTAAATATATTTATTCTTTATAATATTTGGTAGCTTTTAATGGCACTCTATCGCGAGTTTAACCTTAAGAGAAGAAAATCAAAGAAATTAAATAATATCAATGTGTTCGAATAATGTAACTATAAAACAAAAATCTATTTATTTAAGTTGCCTGGTAATTTTTTCAACTTATTTATAGAAAAAAAAAATCTAGCAAATTTGTATCTAATAATCTTCATACATTTTTTCGACAAAACACATAGTAGGTAGCTAAATTGATACTTTCCTATCGAAAATAGATTTCTGTAAATAATCAATCAAACTTATACGGTCTTCTAGAGTAGAAACAGTGTTTGAGTGTGACAAACAAATCAAATATTCACAAATATGTTTTGTACTTGTAAAGGAATACTAATCAATAATTCAGCATATTATGTACTGGGAGCAAGTGTATATAATTTACAGCTTGGAAAAGTATAAGTCTGAAAAAATGTGGTTTATTATTTCCGGTATTTGTGAAATAATCGTATTCGAATGAAATAAAAGATTTTTTGGAGAATATTATGTTTTATTAGTTATGAAAATTATGGAGATTACACTTTATTTCACTTTTTGAGTGATTTCAAAATATGGCGGTAATCAATCTCACAGGTTCCTAGAGCTGTAACTCGGAAATATTTAATTACAAAAAAATACAAATTTAAATGTTGCTGAAAATGATTCTTTCTTTAATCCTGACAGATCAAATTTTGAATTCTCGAAAAATTTCGGTGGTTTGTGGCGCTATAGCTAGTCTTCAGTGTAATTAGGTTTCGATGATAAACCTAACCTAAAAATGGTGGCGCGATAAGTTCCAGTCACATGGACATAGCATCTGACGCCATGTTTGACATGCAGCAAATGTAAACCTTACATGAAATTACATTTTCAAAGTCAGTTTTGCCTACTATGAGAATAACGACATTTGTCTTCAATAAGTTGAAACTTCCCATCCAATCAAATGTTGACCAGTCTGTTGACCTATATAAACGACAGTGGGTATTGATTGATTCTTCCAAGATATCCAGGTATAAGTAATTTCATAAATTTTTCGATAAATAAAGCCAAGGCATATATGGATGTAATGTGATCCGTCGCTCTGTTCTGAATACTCATATAAAATTAATGATAATCTTGGTGAGGCTAAGTATGATTAGAGTAGGGAGATAAACACACATGAAAGATTAATTATGAAATCGATTGGATACAATCTGGCCTACACTAGCCAGATTTGAAGTCAGTAAATCAATAATTATAAAAAATAAAGCTCATCAATCTTTATTGGGCAAAATAAATTCAGTACTATCTTTTCTAAGGTTTCTATAACTAATATTTACTTAGGCTTTATGCTAGTGTTGTTATGATGATAATTACTATGAAGAAAATATACAACTGATTATGAATAGAGAAGTTTTTTGGTTTTGTGGATTAGAATTAGGGAAATAATTGGTTTCTGATAGATATAACGTTTTGGAATAATTAGAAAAAAATAAATACATTTTCTGAACTAAAATGTGATCTTTGTTGTTGGCTCCAGCTAGAGAAGAAATTTAATTTCGAATGTACATTTTCAGATGCTGATCAAGGTCACACTCAAATCTTACACCTGATAATAAACTGATAGTATTTCTAGCGTCACAGACTCATACGAGAAGATATTGCAAATATCAAAATTCCAATCAACCGCAGTTAATATCCTAATGTAAAAATAAAATACATAGATATACTACAAACGTTCTCTTCATATATTTCAAGCAATATTCATAAGAAAATCTTAGTTTGTTATTAGTTTAGTTTGGTACAAAAACTGTGATTTATTATAATACTTATTATCACCGTGAAAGCTACAAAACAAACTAAACTAGTATCGATTTAAGATTTGTTTATGAATACAGCTGTTCATATCCTATAAATGTTTATTACAATTGAGCAGTCGTAGGTGATAACAAATTGAAGAGTTTAAAACTGTTTTTTGAAGGCGTACCTCAGGGTTTGGAGCTGAGGCCCATTCTATTTATTTCTGATATTGATGTTAGAATGAGCAAAGTAAATCCTGATTGGCTTGAGACATTATATGCGCTGATGAGCCAATAATTGTTGTGTCAACGAAAAACAATGAAATAGAAGAGGCCTGTACCGCCGGCCTTAGAATTCTCTTTAGCTGGTTCAGTAACAATTCCTTATACTTATATAGCTTAAAAATTGAAATTTCCAGGCAATTCTGATATTCACAAACATTTAATTCTCCAAGGCATCTGGGCATTAAAATTTTTAACCGTTTCCGTATTTCTATAAAAAATAGTCCGACATTTTATCGTTTCAAAAAGGAACTTAAGCTTTATCTGGTGAACAAGGAGTATTATAATTTAAAGGAAGATTATCAATAATAGAATAATATGTATTTTTTTCTAATTGCATGCTATTTTAGATAAGTCAATGTTTTTATCCATTAATGTTATTGCTATTTAATGCTATATATTTTAGTTTTATTTCGTGCTAACAAATTCAAATTTGATTAGTTTTTGTAAATACATAAAAATACCGTATTTTTATATTATATCAATAATGTTTCAACGCTTTACCTAATTTAAGGTACATTTCTTTTATATTAAATATTATTGAAAAGTTAACTTTGGTATAAGAATAGTAATTTGAATTCTACGAAATATGCTGATTAGAAATGTCGACACAAAAACTTTTAGGCAAATGTTTGTTCTTAGAATTTCGAAAATAAGCTTTTATCTACAAAAAATCTTCCTTAGATCTAATACTAAACACAAAACATTAAGGCAGAGATAAAAATGTAAATAAATTATTGAAATTATAGAAATTTCAAGATCATACTGTATAAATTATGGTAAAAAAATATTTTTAGTCTGTCTTATTGCCAGATATGTGTTCCTATAACAATCATCCAACTTTGACGAAACGCAGTATTGCGAATATTAATTTATTGCAGTACCTACAAAAAATTACGTTTGACCTATTGAACGACCCCCAAACGCCTTTCGCTATATCGTCGGGCAGTTTTTTTCACCAAATAATAAAGTCGGTAATTTTTTTCTGGAAAATATATATATATATATATATATATATATATATTACTATCCTATTGTAATCGTGTAAAATTTTCGGTGTCCAGTTCCCAACAGATAAATGCGTTTCGTAGATCCCTGAGTACAAAAACATATTTTCAATCATTGCTCAATTTGACTGGCCATCCGTCTGTCTGTCTGTGCCAAGATTATGCCGGAAATAGATGGACAGATTTGGTTCCTTATTTGTTTTGTAAGGTATCCATGAGGTTCACAGGTGTGCTAAAAAATTGCGTTTCTCTCAAGACTGTGTTGCTATAAGGGTTACAACAATTTTGATGAAACTTTACTGAAACATTCTGCTGAAAGCTACTCTATCAAAGCGAAAAAAAGAGTTTTGCTCAAATGAAGTGTTAAGTTTTTATTATTATTTATCTAGAAATTTGAGACAGTAATACATAATAAATTATTTTATGCAAATAACATTACATTTGACAATTTATTGAGCTTTAATTGTTGTATTTTTTTATAAGCGAAATTGCAAGAGCAGTAATTTACACGAAAACTATTATTATTAGCTATATTTAACTCATTTATATAAAAACAACCTATTGGACTGCAATGATAATTTTTCTTTTGCTTTTATCAACGAACTACAATTCTATCTCCAAGAATCACAGTTTTCTGTTTTTTTTTTTCACAAAAATTACCGCTAATACTCATCTTTGAATGAAAACTATCTATAATTATTTTTTTCTCCAAAAATGCATTTTGCTCCAGCACTATGATAAGAGTAAAGACAATCAAATATAAATAATATTTTAGCCTTTCTCTATGTGTTTGTTATATATGTGAGAAACTTCAATGTAATGTAACAAAACAAAACAAACTCTACAACTTCACTCGCTCTTGAAATGATTGATGCATGAACCAACTACCATACGAAACACCGAGAGACAGTAAAGAGATGCCAAATAAACACATATTTAACTTTCCTAGTGAGTATACGTGAAAGATAAAGTCTTCCAACGTGTGTACGAAAAGTTACTGAAGTGGAAGTAAACATCAAAACGGAGGCAATGTCTCATAATTAATGCCCTTTCAATGAAAACCAATTTAATATGCTCAAAGAGAATTAGTTACCTAAGTCTGATGAAACGATCGTCAAAAATGGATAAACAGCGATGATAATGCTCAGAAAGGCAACACAGTTATAGATTCTGGTCTATTATTACAGTGATGTTTTCAAAATGGCACTGATCTGGAGGAAATATTTGCCGCAAACTTTTTTTCTTATGTCAGGATAATTTTAAATAATATTAATAATAAAAAAATACAGAACCTTGAACAGGATAAAGAAAAACTGTGAGCATGGTCAATTCAACGGTAAAAAATGAAATTACTTGACATGTCAAGTTATCTACACCCATATTTATAATAAAAAGCTAATACGAGACTAAATTTAATACAGTGTTATTTGAAATGGCAACAACAAAGATTTCAGTTTGAAAGAGATTCAGTGTACTGATCCCAATGATGTACTAGAACACTTAAAACTATAAATATATTTAGTAAGCAAAGAATTTAAATATGGAACTAATTTTGTTGCTTTTTATGTAAGATTAATATCAAATTTAGTACTGTGATAAGTTTTAACGTAAGAGATGGATGAAAAGCGTATCAAGCAAATAAGAAAATCTTCAAAAGTAAAATACTCACTCGACGAACATAAATCAACATAGGTATATAAAACAATGATTAAACCAATAATGATATACGCCGCTGAAGAAACATTAACAACAATCCAAAGGGATGAAGATCTATGAGTAGAAGAAATAAGGATCATGAGAAGTATACGGTGGCCAATAAAGACAGATAAAAACGAAAACAGACAACTAATGAACCATGATTTACAAAACTAGACACAAAGGGTTTTGGAAAAATATATATAGAAAAGTTTACTAAAAATACTGATTATAACTTAGTCATCTCAATTTTAATGGATTTAGAAAGCTTAAGTGGCGTGACAAGGAGATGTTAGAAAACAACAATCATGACACATTGTGCATGTACAAGTACCCAAATTAATACGCGATATTTTATGATAGTTTTACGTTTTTCAAAATGAATTGTTATTTCGATAATCAACATTAGTCTCGATTATGTCAATGTCAAACTATTTTCTAATGTATTTTTCACAATATAGATAGCACCACGCTCAATTAAAATATCCATTTAATTTAATTGAATATTTATTTATACAAAAAGTAGCATTTAGATTTACAACAATCATATCATTTTTAATTCATATAAGTAATCAAGATCTTATATTTCAAACCTTTCTTATAATATAAAATTAACTTAGGCAACTAACACAACACATATTTATTACCAAAGATTATTTCTTTCACTTTTCCACTTGATTTTCAACAAATCAGTAATCTTTAAGTTTTATTTATACTATTTTATCCTTTGTTATTTTATCTATATTTAATGGTTTTACCAGTTCATTTGTCCTATTTCGTTTTTGTGTACTCAACTACGTGTTGATTATTGAAAGTATTGTTTGTTTAATTTTTTATTTTTTACTTTTTTGTAATCCACTCACATACATTTTTAAATTCCAAATAAGATATTACATTTAAATTAAATAAAATCGTAGCCTTGCTGCCTGATGATGATGCATTGATGCATTGAAACCGGTTGCAATATTAAAAGGAACTGTGAGAATTGTTTTTTTTTATTCATCCCTTTGAATCTTCTCAAATATGGACTCACATGGGGTATTTTATCATCAGATATATATATATATATATATATATATATATATATATATTGATTTTGTATTCTTGACTGGTTTTATAATAAATAAAAAGATGTTCTTGGGGATGCAGTCATATATTCAATAAAACTCTTTGATTAAAGCCGAGCTTTCGAGAATGTTTATTCTCTTCTTCAGGGCAAAAAGCGTGAATTTAGAATGAATTAGCCAAAAACTGGAAAGATTTCATAGCCATCAATTACAAATTGTACAAATTGTAATTGATGGCTATGAAATCTTTCCAGTTTTTGGCTAATTCATTCTAAATTCACGCTTTTTGCCCTGAAGAAGAGAATAAACATTCTCGAAAGCTCGGCTTTAATCAAAGAGTTTTATTGAATATATGACTGCATCCCCAAGAACATCTTTTTATTTATATATATATATATATATATATATATATATATATATATATATATATATATATATATACTATTAAACGAATTTTATTCTTAACTAGCTGTTTTACCCGGCACTTCCAGGGCAAACACTTAGGTGCATTGAGGCACAAAAACATTAAGCCATAAAAAAGTCTTGAGTATGGAACTCTTTTACTTCAGAGTCTTAGTGGCACGTAGAACCAGTCCGAACACCAACTTAGATCCACTCACAGGCATGCACCAAAAGAGAACAGGAGTAAAATATCTCATACATGTATCATAGGGATTTGCTGGTATGGAATCCTCGACCTTTAAGTCCCAGTGGCATTGACAATCTCTCACAAAACAGTCCAGTTACAAACTGTAAGCAAATATAGCAAAAAATCTACGAAATTTTAACTGTAGAGCTTCTTTGGTAATCCTCCACCTAGGAGGCCCAGTTACACTTGCGTACATACATGGTAAAAAGAACAACAAAATCCAGCCTTACAGTTCAGAAATCAGAAATATACAATAGACAATAGCCTTTTAGGTACGATAAACACGTGTGCAAAATTGTTTGGAATATTTCGAATAGTGTAAAAGCCAATATGGCACATACTCACAACCTCACACGTTTATATATGTATATAGATTCGTACTTAGATCTTAGATTTAATACTTACTCAAGGCCGTGCTCGGAGAAAACTTCGCTTATCTCAGAATCGCTTCTCGGCAACACCAGCTTAGGTAACACTGTCGCCTTCTTCCGTCTCGTTTTCAGTGTAGTCGTCGTCCAATGCAGCATCTCGGGTACTTTGTGTGGCGAATGTGGTGAGAGAATGGTCAATTTTCGTTCACCTGGACTCAGACTCAAGTAGCCGGCTGGTGGAGGAAGACTCAAATGTTGGGGTATTCTCATTTTGCCCGACCACAGTACCCTTTTCCTTTCAGCACTGCTGATGATCTCATCGCTGCCCATCAAACTGCCACCGGAAGAGGTCAGTGCTGAGCCCTCGCCACTGACGGCATGCCTTTTGAGCTTGACTTCTCTTTCGATATTTTCCAGCGATTTTGCTTCAGTACTTTCGGAAAAAACGCGACGCATATCGCGTTCACTGGAAGTTAAGAACGATTTCGGCGATGTGCGAAGGCTTTCCATACTCTTTGCTGTTTCCGTTGTTCTACGAGCAGATAAAAATTGTGTCTTGGTCACTTGTCTTACATCAGCCTCATATTCCTCTTGCGATGAGGAGGAATGCGGTGATTTGGAGAGAAGAGAATATTTTGGTGAGGCCTTTTGAGAAATTGATTCCGATTCAGATTCCATGGAATCACCGCTGGCTTGATGCATGAATATTTGACATTGTGGTGTCACCACCTCAGTGGCCTCTAGTTTGGTTTCAGAGCGACAAGTCGATATGGATGTTTGTGAGAATGAATGGACATTTTGTTGGGTGAGAGTGACAGTTGAAGATGTCTTGGACAGTGGTTTGGTTTCATCTTCTTCCTCCTCCATAGTGATAGTGATTTTAGTTGTGGTTTTGATCCGTTTTACTTCTGGGGAAGCAATTATTGTCACGAACGATAGTTTTTAAGCATAATACTTGATCTAGCTTCAATTGCAGGAATATATTTCTGCCGTAGCTATTATAATAGGCGCACTATATTTTTGAGCTGAGGACCTAAAAGACAAAAGATATCCGATATAGTGAGATATTCTTGATGAATATAAGGAACATACAGACGTTATAAGAGGAAATATATATTCATCTAAAAGAATAAAAAACTTGACAAACAAATCCTTGCTTTATATTTGCTATTTATAGGAATCATGTTCAATCATTTCAGAGATGAGACCATCGACGAATGAGTTCTGACGAAATCCACTCTATTAATTGAATTGAATTCCGCAGGCTAGTATTGTTACATCACTGAAATGCTCTTTGTATTTCAGGATCTATTAATACTGTTGTTTAAAACAACAATATACATTTTATCTTTCTAAATGAAAACCAGATAGAGATAAAATTGTTTTACAATTGAATCATATCCAGATGGTTACTGCTATGTAAAGATTATTAATATGAAGTATAACTTTTATATGTATGTATGTATGATTACATATGCTTTTACCATTTATTATATAAACCATAAATGAATCGTATTTGAAAATTGACAATTATAAAGACGTTAATGGAGGCTATTTTTACTTTAGCTCTTAAGGGTTCAAGAATTTTTTTATAATCTTTTAGAAGTCGTTGGTGTATTACCTATTTTTTTGTTTTTCTCCTGAGTAATTCTTGAATTTAAATTTCTGGATATGCTATGTAAATAAAAACGAATTGAAATAGCGCGAACTATCTAAATTTAGTTTGCAAACCTCAGATATTAGGTGCACAAGAAAACTAAATTAATTTTTTTCTCGAAAACGTTTCGTTTTAACGAAAATACTACCAAGACCATTTTTCTTTAGAATAGTTCAGGATATCTAAATCTATTAACAAAACTGCGATAAACCATTGCCGTACAACTTTTTTTATTATTTAATTTAATTAAAACGATCTCACGAACACCACTGGTTGAACAAAAGCAAGTTTGTCATGCAATATATTTGTTTTTAATACCTACTTAAGTTTGAAAACAAAATCTACAAAAGTTTTTTTTTAATAAGAAAAACCGATTCTCTCGGAAGATTGCAACTCCCCGTATCTCCAAAACGAAGCATTTTTGGAGATAAGTTTATATGAACTTTTTTAATTATTTTTATCTGCTGAATACGCTGTTAAAGTTGCTCCATTATAATTCGGAGCACATTGTATATAAAAATAGAAGTGTGTCCCCCTATATTTCACTTTGCAACAAACAACAAAAATGTGTGATTATCATTAATCTAAACTGATTTGGATTCTTCGAGAACATTTTAGAATGAACTAAAAATTTCTTGAATAATCTAGAACATCCCAGAATAATTTGGAGATCTTTGAAATGTATCCAAAGGCTTTGTTTTATCGTCTTATTTGAAATGTTCGAAAAAATTCTAGAGTGACCTAGAAATTTCTAGAAATGATTTAGAAAGCTCTAAAATAGATGCCACGGTTCTGAACGATCAAGAATATTATAGAAATTTCTAGATTGTATGCCAATTTTCCGATTAATACAGAATGTTCTAGAAATTTCTCCAATGATCTAGAAAGCTACAAAATGTATCTCAACTTTCTGATGGAAATAAGCCAGCGAAGTGGGTATTATGAGAAAGTCGCTTTCTACCAAAACTAACTATACTAACTACTATAACCAGAATTGCAGAATTCTTGAAAATACTTTAAGGGAATAGCCACTACTAACTTTAGTATAGTTTTTTAGTTTTTTGTGTATATAGCCACTTCTCTTAAAAGTCTATATTAAATACCATAGAACGAATAAAGTGGTAAATTAATTTCTAAATATCCAATTTCAGGTGATATAAAGATGTAGTTGTACAATATCAATATCAAATAGTGGAAATGGATATCAGGGGCAAATTGAAAGACACACAGCCACAGTCTTTTCTAGAAAATTGAGACCATCTGAGTGAAACATCTGTGTTGCAATGGAAATCAATTTATGTTTATCACGATTGAGTTGTATATTTCATCAAAGCATCTTGTTTTTATATTATTTTAAAGAGGACCAACTGCACTAAAGTATAAAATTGTCAAGTGGATCTTATTTGCAAGGAAATCTAATAGTCGGTAAGAAAATCTTCCTTATTATAACCGATTTATCTTTCGAGGGAAAGAGTACATTTCATCTCGAGAATATTATGTTTAAAATTGCTCTATGCCAGAAAAAAATATTATACCAAAGACAACTAGGATTTTTTTATATCATTTTATGTTGGTGCAATGAAACTTCAATTCATAATATCTATATGTAAATCTGTTAAGGCAAAATTCTGAAAGAAGATAATCGATCCCATATATACCAATTTTCGTTATGAAAAGTGACTTGACCCAATTTTGTTTTATCAGAATCATTATAGGGTATAGTTTAAGTCTATAATCAGTATACAATTTCGTTCAAGTCATATATATATTTATATGCAATTTTTATTCAGCAAAACAAATCATATCAATATACAGGGTGATTACAATATCGAATTTACCGAATGTCAAAATTGATTCCTTGAAAAAATCTCGTGAAGATAAATATTGTTTACAAAAAATTGGACTGACTTTATTAGGTGGAACAATGAAAAATATAAAATAATATTAATTCTATTGGTACTGGCAATGTTGAAGTTGTGCAGTTGCAGTTAGATTGAAAAGTTTTGGTACCAACTTCAAATGCACCAGAACCAAGAGAATTAATATTATTTTGTATTTTTCAGTGCACCAACTAATAAAGTCGGTACTATTTTTGGTTAAAAATATTTATTTCATAATTTTGAGTGTAACATAGTCATAAAAATCATTCAACGTTCACCAAAGAAGATAAAATAAATTGCTTATACTTATTCAGAGATTTCAAAACATCGCGGAAATACAAATATTCTTGACTTTCCCACTGCTGTAACTCGGAAACCGTACGTTTTTTGAAAATGTACAATTTAAATGTTACTACATATAATCTCTATTTTAATTTGGCCGTCTCATATTTTAAATTTTTCTTCAGTGGGACCAATTCTCATTAGTCCTTTATCAAATTCAAAAAGAATCATGGAAATCAGATCACGTTAACTATTTATAAGGCGCAAACATATAAACAATGAAAATCAGACAAACAGTCGAATTGTATAACTCTTCTGTTTGGTTAGTCGGTCAAGAAAGAATATTTCTCTATTATTAGCTTGCCATTCTTCCTGGAGGTTATTTTTATTGATAAATTTGAGGTTGTGCACAACTGATGAAATGATGATCACTTTGGTGTCTGTGCGCTCGAATGTTACATTCTGTTTCATCTGAATCTTCTGAAGAAAGAAAGTTTAATTTTGGTTGGTAGGTACTTATGATAAATGGTTAGTTGAAGGTTTTGCGCACGTATAGCGCATATTTAATTATTCAAAAATGAACACCTTGGCCGATAATTAGGAAAATACAAGAAAACTGACAATTCCTCTCTTATTTCCAAAGCTATTGAGCTTGAAATTTGGAAAAAAGTACAAAATAGAAGCCATTACTCAACGTTTACAGGAACATTTATGCAAAAATTTTAAGTACGGAACCGTTTTCAGGCAAGGCCAACTCGTATTTGGCAAATTCTTTTCTTTCTTTTTAATCCAAACAAATCTCATTTCAAGTTTGTCTCCATCTCCTTTGGGTGCAGTTTTCTGCTATTGGACCATTTCTCAGCCCTCTTTCATTCCAGTGAAATCAAAATCGGAGCAAATTTACTATACAAACGAACATAAAAAGCACACAGTCGAATTGTATACCTCCTTCGTTCGGGAAGTCGGTCAAGAATTGCAAGTTATCATCAAGGCTGTGGACAAAGATACTTTCGCCTCGACTCGACAGTACTCCAAAATTTAACTTTCAAAGTACGTGTTTACTAAAGAATATATATGTTAATTCTGTTGATGACTTCAGACTTTTATTATTATTTATTTTACATTAAAAAGTGGTTATCTTCAAACCTTAACACCTTGCTTGTCCTGAGGGGTATAGTGTAGTGTAGGTAATTATCTTTGAGGAGGTTCTCCAAAGCGTTCGATCGGTAAATGGAGCCCATCTGATACAATCTCAGGCAATCAACTGATAATCCTTGTTTGGTAGCTGATCAATAAACCTATTTCGATGTGGCCGTTATATGCGAAAGTTTGATTGCAATTTTAGGATAGTTTAATCAACCTCAATAGTTGAGACTTGCTAATAGAATAATTAGTGTTTGGAGTTTTTAGTCGATGAAACAAATGCAACCACCACTTTGGAAATTGGATTAGCAAAAGAGCACATTATCCCGTTATATTGATATGTTCAACAATAATTTAATATGAGTAGATTTTTAGATTTGTCAATAAATTCTCAGTAAAATGTACACAATATTTCTTACACTTATCTGTTAACATTTTTGACTTGTGTCATTTTTTATGACACCAAAGCTCTGTTCATAGAACAACAAGAAATGCGTAACTCCAGAACCATTTAAGATAACCAAACCAACTTCTTTTCATTTGGTTTCCTAACTATTTTCTGCGATCTAGGTGAAATAATGAGTAGATATTGCTACTATGAGACAATAAACATGACGTATCAAACTACCGAGCCGTTTCCATAATATGCAATTTCGCTAAAGTTTTTGAAATCCTGTTAGTACAAATTATTTATAGTATGGTTTCATGAACAACAGATACCAACTCGATTACAATGACAGAGCACATCGCCAGATCGATTGACGATATAACTCAAACTGATATTATTTATTCAGATTTTTCGAAAGCTTTCCATAAGCTTGACCACGGTATTCTTCCTAATAAGCTTATAGCATTTGGGCTCTTAGATTCCCTGGTTAAACTATTCCATTCTTATTTACAGGATCGTAAGCAATTTGTGCAAATAAATGGATTTAAGTCTGTCACTTATTTAGCTCAGTCAGGAGTTCGTCAAGGATCAATACTCGGTCCTCTCTTGTTCAACATTTTCATAAATGATATCTTCGAGTGTATTAACGTCAACTACTTGTTATATGCTGATGATTTGAAACTGTATTGCACCATCAAATCCATGGATGATTGTGAAAAAATGTCTCTTAGTTTAAATCAGGTAATCGGCAGGTGTAAATGCAATAATTTGTCCCTCAATCCAGATAAATGTAATTTGATATCCTTTAGTATTAAAAAAATATTTATATTTTCAATTATTCTATAGATAACCTTTCCCTAAATCGACCTGAAACAGAAAATGACCTTGGAGTTATATTTGATTCTTCTGAATATCTTTTTTAAGCACCTAATACTATTTTTATTTTCGATAAAAATGGGAACAATCCTTATTCTCTCAATTATTTAAGACTTCTCTACTAACAGCTGGTTTGGAAATGGGGATATTTTAGCTGGTGAATAAATTAATTGACCAATTAATCTTACAGAAATGCAATGTTATAGTGTGCGTAATAGTTTATTTATACTAGGTTTTGGGGTAGATTAAAAGCAAAAGTACTTGTCCTGGAAGAGATTTTGAAACCTATCTGTTCAGTTTTTATGTTTCGATATAGAATTTATGCTGATTACTAACCAAAAATAAGCAAATGGGCAGCAGAACACATTCATCTCTGAATAATGACGTCATAAAATAGTAGTCTGCATATAAAGCTTTATGTTATTCCAGCAGTTTTACATCTACTACCAGCTTCATATTCCAGGTTACGGAAGCTTGAAGATAAAATAAGAATTGAATATTAGAAATCGGTAGACATTGAGTTCAAAAGAGACTCGAAGTAATGGTGGAAGAATAAAAAAAATATATGAAACTGCTGAATTTAGTTGATTTCCCATCAACACTATCCGAGCACTGGTTCTGTTATCCTGCAGTGTTAGCTTAGGGAGCAAAGCTAAGCGCTAAAGTAAACGTAATTTCAGTAGGTAGGTGCAAAAGCGATGTCACTCAAAGAAAACATGAACGGCTTCATTGCGAACGCCTCAGCTGTTTGCCCACATATTTTTAATAAGTCCTGCTGAGCTCTGCAAGTGTGATTTTGTATCACCAAGCTAATGTGTGCTGCCAAAAATAGAACAATGAATGAGAAAAAGCAAATAAACAAAATCTTTGAAAACTTATTATTCAGTTTTTATTGACCGTTTAGGACTCTGAAGTTTAGAAAAGCAAAATATTAATCATAGAATATTGCTATTTAACACAGAAACTATTTAAATGTGAGAAGTTGCCAACGATCTTAAACATATCCATAATTGAGTAGTGTTTAAGGGTGAAAGTAAAAATATTCACTTTTTTGAAAAATGGTCAGTCCACGCGAAGGAAATCAAAAATCTCACTTGAAAAAGAATATATAATTTAAGAAACCCATTATTTGACTTTATAATCTTTCTGTAATCGTCGAAAGTCTACAAGAACACATTCAATTCTAAACATAATTTACTTTCTTATCTTACCGAGCTAATTTAATTAGTACCTTGATAAATGATGAGCGATTCCTTGTTTATTCACGTTATATTATTCATTGAGAGTCAACGAGAGTTCTAAGGACAAGAAGGAAAAGGGCATAGAGTAATATTGAAACATCAAAGAAAATCCATCACATTTGCTAATGTACATAGTTCCACTTCCAAGTTTTATCAAGAGTAAATTGATATTGAAAGGTTAATATATTCAATGGACTTGAAAATTTTGATGCATTTTTGCAATTACGTTGAATGCTAAATAAAGCGATCTCCATACGGAATGCATGGGTCATATTTAGAATTCAAATACGATAACTTTGATCTATTTCTCATTCAATTCATTTCATCAATAATTCAAGGCAACTCTTTTACCATATATTCTCCTTAAAAACTCCTTAATATTTTTATATTTATCAGAAAAATTAGTAAAGCAATTAATTGAGAAAAAATATATCTATACATCTATAGGTACATCTATCTATATAGGTATACATAGAAAAAATTCTAACAGGCCGATGTCTGGATTAGGAAGGTCTTTCTTAGATCAACAGAAGCCGAAAACAACACTTTTTAGAGTAATTGTCTGTCTGTCTGTATATTTGTACGCACATCAGGCAAAAACTACTGCATAAAATTGAATGCAGTTTTCACCGATATATTACTAGAGATCTAACTTAAAAAATACTCTCCATTTTACCGCGTCTGTCTGTTTTTTGTATGTTTGAACACGCAACACGCAAGAACTACTACATGGAATTGAATGTAATTTTCACCGATGTATTGCAAAAAGTCTAAATTATAATATAGGTTCCAATTCACCGCGTCTGTCAGTCTGTATGTTTGTACATGAATTATGCAAAAACTACCGCATGGAATTGAATGCAGTTTCGCACGCGCACGAAGTCGCAGGCTATAAAGCTAGTTCAAAATGGGTAGGGAGATGGTGAGTCCTACAGGTATATAGAGTATATACAGGGTTTTTACTTCTAAGTTGAGTTGTGATAACTAATCTACTACAGTTTTTGACATATGTCAAATATTCCGAAACAAAATATCGCAGTCGTTCATTGAAGAAACGATGTCTTGCGAACTGTTAAAAATTGAAAAACTAAACTGGTGAAGCGCATAGTTTAATGTGTAGTTTAACTTTTCATGTACCATTGATGGATCATTTGGACACAGACGATTTTCAAATGTTCCATTCAAAAGCTGTTAAGAATAAAAATATTTTTTAAGAGATATCTCTCGCCTTTGTAGGTTTAAGATTGTTATCAGAAAGATCTTGAATTTTATCTCTTCATATTTCATTTAGAAAATCAATCGGCAATATCCAGAAACTCCCAACAAAAAGTTAAGCATAGAAGCTTTTTAACGATATCAGCACAGATATTTTGTATATCAAGAATTACAAAATATTTAATGGCAAAAGTTTGGACCAACAGTGTAGTCCATAATAAATTTTTCCACTTCCACAACTAAGTAAATATAGCTTATCTGGGTCGATAAGAGATAGTAGTTACATACCTATTTTATATTTCATATCTAAAGCATACATCGCCTTCTTCATAAAAGTATTTTATGAAAGTTGTAGTAGATTTCTGAGTCAAGATATAAACAGAAATCTTTATATTCTAGGTTCCCAGAAAAAAGATAATCAGGTAAAATTTTTTTAGGGAAAGATATTCTCCATAACTTTTATATCAATCGATTTATAGAGAGATTGGAAAGTAGAATTTTGGTTTTACGGTTGATCTAACTTGAAAAACTTCATGGAAACTGATTCCAAACTTCTATTGTTGGAGAAACAGGAAAGTGTGGATCGATCATTGTCAACTTACAGGTATAGATAAGAACGCTTGAAAAAAAATTTGAACATTTTTCTCTATATCAAAAGAGAATCAGTAATTGATATTATATCTGGTAACTATTAATCGTATTGGTAAGCTAAGTGCTAATAACAATAATTATAGACATGATTGGGTCACATATTAAATAATTATTGATATAATTTTACGAAATAATTTTAAAGATGAAGATGGTAAGTGTTGTACGTCACTACGAAGCATTGATAATGTAATATGGTATTAAATAGTGGTACACAAAATAAACAGTAAATTCGTAAAAAATCTGATAAATGGAATAAAAGAATGAATGTGGGTCAAGAAAGAGATATGAGAGCGTCGATTTTTAACACGCTTTTATTAGCTTTTATGTAAGTATGTATGTATGTAACTTAATCCTTGGACATGATTTTCACCCACATAAAAACATCGGATCGACTTGAAACTTTGTATTCTTTTAGAGGACCGACGACAATACAATAATTTCTTGTTGTGTAGGTGCGAGTGGGGCTCCTTGATGAGGGGGTTCCATACCTATATATCAGCTCTATGGATGGATTCTCGTAGAATTTTCGATATGCATATGTGTTGGTAGAATATGTGATAGTGTGAGAGTGCGAGTGGGACTCTCCGGTGAAGGGTTCCATACCTATGGGTGTTTTTGATTTTTTGATGAATTTTCGTGGAACTTTCTATCTGTATGTGGGTTGGGAGGTTTTGTGATGTGTACGTGCGCGTGGGGCTTTTCGATGAAAGGTTTCATACTTATAGTTGTGTACGTGCGAGTGGGACTTTTTGATGAAGGGTTTTATACCTATACCTCTCGGAGCTTTATGGATGGATTTTTGTGGAATTTTCGTTATGAATATGTGTTGGAGGATTTGTGATGGAGTTTAAGAGTTGGACTATTTGGTGGAGGGTTCCATACCGTCCTCGTATATATGACTATGATTGTTTATATCTCACTCCCTACATTCATGCATCGCTTTAACAGCAAACCGAAGTAAGAAGTAGAAAATAAATAATAGTTTAAAAAACTAAAAAACACGCTTTATTAGTAAACCAAACTAAAAATTAAAAAATAAATAAGATATAATTTTAATGTATGTTATTGTCAGTTTGTTAACGGTAAGTAGTCAATTCAAGCATTACTTCCAATTATGAGAACAAAATTCGGGGTTAATATTGAAAAAAAGATTTATAACTTCATATATTCTTTTAGACACCATCGATGGGTTTTTTGTTGGTACCTACTCCCTTTCTAATTTTTATTCAATTTATCCGCTACTTTACGAACTCACTGTAGGTCTGTGTGTAAACATGTAAGTTTTTTTATGAAAATCAAGATTTTTGAGAATTTTTCCGGTCCTATAATGGAATTCCAGCTGGATGTCTAAATCGGTATCGGTGGAATCTCGTGTTTATTGAAAATAATATTTGCTTTAACTATTAGGCAAATGTTATGTAGTTTATTTTCAATTTCATCTTATATAACATCTACGCAACCTTCTTAAGAGCCGTATACTGACACTTATGTAGAAGCAAATAGTTCCACCAGTGTTTATGTATTATTTTAGAGACATCCTTCAGGTTTTAAGGCATCTACTACAAATAATGCCCATCCACCTCAACATTCTGCATGCAGCCTCTCGTCTTGTGCCACAATTCATCACAATATTACTACGCGAATGCATCTCAATTGTGGTTAAACCATGTATATATGTTGGAAATGAATAATTTAGAGTCGTCATCTGCAGCAATTAATGTTGTTACTTATTAGAGACATGTGCGTGTTTGCTGCATATGGGATTATATTATACGGACAGGTCAATATCTGAGCTGGATATATTGGTGGTATATGTTGGTAGAGATTTGGCTTAAGTAAGTAAAAGTGGTAGAGTCAAAAATACAGAAAAAAGTGTCCCCCTTGCAACGAAAAGCGACAGGACCCTGCTTTCTCCTAAAGTAATGACACAATTCTTAAAAATGGCTCTGTTTCGTATTCAATTGCCCACACTGTATATTTTTTTGTTTATAGTATAGGTACTCTAGGATAATTATAATAAACGCGAAAGTGAGTTTGTTTGTTTTTTGCGCTTTTACGCTTAAACCACTGAAATTATTTTGATGAAATTTGGTATAGAGATAGACTAGAACGTGGAAAAGGACTCAATGTGGTGGGTTCCATACCTGAAAGTTGTATATTAATGAACTCTATGGCTGGATTTTCATGTTTTTTTTACCATGTGTGTTTCTAGAATTTATTCAAATGATCTGGTAGTGGCTGTAAGTGTAACTGAGCCTCTTAGGTGGAGGGTTCTATACCGGTAATACCCAAAGAAATATATCTGCGCTCTAAGTCTTAAATTTTTTTATCGAAAAAAATCGTAGGCCAAAAACCAAACCCAAACTTGATGCATCTCTTAGCCATTTAAACTATAACTATCGAAAATCTCATATTCCTCTGTGACCGCATTATGGGATTCAAAGAGTTATCTTCACGTAATAAATGTAGATTTTAGCTAATTATTCTTATTATTATTTAACTTATTTATTTACCAGATACAAATAAAATATATAAAAAAATCTTTATTAAAATTAATAAAATTCACGTAAAACAATTATAATTTCATGGCTAACTAGAAATGAGTTTTGATATTAATTGTAGTGAATCATTGTAACTATTCAAAAAATTATTTTCAAGGCCTGCTATGTCAAAAAAACTTCTTTGTATAGTGGTTATATAGCAAATTAAAAGAGCAACAGGACGTAATTTGAAAAGAGATGACAATAAAATATTATTCTTCATTTTCAAGTGTTTTTTGCACATATTTTTTATGACTTGATTAAATTTTCAGGAATTTTTTTTTTCATTAAAAATACTTTGAATTTAAATAGAAAATGAGTTTCACTTTCTATATTCTTTAACAAATTTTATTTCATTTGTTGTAACTCAAACGGTAACCACCACCACCGTATATCCAGCTCATATTTTGGGACACCCTGTAGGTATAAATATATTTTAATGTCGAAGGCGCTTTAGTGTGTGACGTCATCAAGTATTACCGCATCGTTAGTTGCTTTTCATCGACACGCTTCCAAATGGAACCGGAGATTAGCACAGTTCACATGGTTAGAGCGAGTGTGATAGAGAATTGAGGGGATTTATTTTTATTTTTATTCAAAATTGACATCGTTATCTCGTGCTAAACTGAAAAATAATGAACGGCATAAACATGACCATGATGTCAAACCAGGAATAAAATAAATCTCAAATACACATCTGAAATATAGGTACAGTTCTGCAGAATAAAAAATCTGGTGTGTCCAATACTTTAATTACATAGCGACGATAATAGCGGTAGTAATGTAAAAATTCTCTGGTCAAATCGTGCTACCACTGATTTTTTTAGCATGTCAAGACAAACAACAATGGTCATGTAAATTTTTTTCGCAAGATGAAACGTTTAGTCAGAATCTGAAGAAACATGTGGAAAATATGGAATTTTTTTCAAGCATATTTTTTTTGGGCTTTTCTCAGACAGGGCGCTGTGTGTGGGTGGTTAAGGGCTATCAGAAGAATACTTTAGGCAAGTTTAATCAAAATCCTTAGAGCCGTTTTCGCTCTATAGTCTTGAGCAAATGACGTTTTTTGGCTATAGCTCAACACCCAGTGTATACAGGATTCTCATTCAGTGCCACCAGCGAGTGATATTGCTACCAAGCAAAATAAAAAAGAAAGCAACAAAATACACCGATCCGTTTACGAGATAATGCTGTCACAGTCAGGCAGACAGACGGAAGAGCAGACAGACAGATCAATGGCCGAAAATATGTTTATTAGACTTATTAGACTCTGAAACGTCAACATTTGTAAAAATCTCGATACCGAAAATTTCACACGATTACAATACTTTCCTTACACAGCTACTATAGTAGTGTAGGAAAGTAAAAATATGAACTCATTTAGAATAAAAGATGATTTTTTCCTATACGTAGATGCAAAAATAACAACTTCTTACTGCAGTGAACAATCCTCAAAGGACGACAAAATGTCACAAGTTTCATACATATTTCCCTTATGATAGTGCTGGATCTGACAAAATATTGGCAACTTATATATCCACAACCGGATAGTGAATATGTGAGAAAATATAATTATCTGGGAATCTACGTAAACAAGAAAAACAATACAAATAGAAAAGTTTAGAAGAATATTCTCGAGAAATGTTTTTTTACCGAAAATTTTTTTTTACTTGTACTTTATTAGTACCAGCGCCAATAGAATTAAATAATATTATTTTGTATTTTTCAGTGCACCAACTAACTAATAAAATCATTTTTTTGTAAGAAATATTTAATTCACACTTTTGAGTGCAATAGTCATGAAAATCGTTGAAAGTTCACTGATACCAAAAAAGATAGTACTTATCCTATTACCCATGTATATTCTTTGCTTGTAGTTGTTATTATTCAGAGATCTCAAAACATCATGGCGGAAATAAACACATTCCGACTTTACCACTGCTGTAACTCGAAAACTGTAACGGTTTTTTGATAAATTTTCAATTTAAATATTGCGACATATAATCTTTTCTTTAATTCGGCCATCTCATATTTAAAAATTTAAAAAAATTGCCACCTGCACATATAGCCGAAATACACATATTTCCGTGTTTTCCACTGCAGTAGCTCGAAAACCGTAAATGTTTTGGTAAAATGTACAATTTAAACGTTTTCAATTATGGTCTCATCTTTAATTCTGCCTTCTCAGATTTTTGATTTTGAGAAAAAGTTCCCTCACCCATCCCATTTTTCAAATCTTCTCTTTCAAATAAACCAAAAATTATCAAAATCGGAGCACGTTCACTATGCAAAACGCGCGAACAGCCACACAACAAAATAACAGCAAACGTACAACTGAATTGTATAGCTCCTCCTTTTTTTGAAGTCTGTCAAAAATGTCGAGATCTGAGTCTCGATCTGAAACTCAGATTGATGAGATGCTCTGTGCTGTCGGTACTTTATTATGGAATGGAGCCATGGACAATGAGGAGCACGGATACTAAAAAAATCGAAAGATGTGAACTGTGGATGTATCCTCGACTTTTGAGCATACCATAGGTAGAAGAAGCTCCTAATGATACAGTATTGACAAGAATGAAAAAACAAAAAAAATGTCTGACCACCAAACGAAGAAAAATGGAATATCCGGAACATATCATGAGAGGGGAGAGATATCACTTACTGCAACTCATCATAGAGGGGAAAAAGAGCTGTAGAAAGAAGAGGGAGTTTCTAGTTAAAATATCTAAGAAACTGGTATAACTGCTCCAATAAACAACTGTCTCAAAAATTAGGATAGCTTTGATATGTGCCAACCTTCCGAAGGAAGAGGGTACTTGAAGAGGAGGAACGGTATTTTTGGGAATATCGATTAAGATAGTTTCGATAGGGTTAGGTTTCTATTGATGATTTCGAGATGGAAACAAAACACGCTTTTGGTGACCGTCTGTCAATTTTCTGATACATGATTGGTGCATTTGAATGTTTCTAGGCTAGTTTCAATTGGTTTCGCTAAAGAAAACGCTCCTTCTGTTTAATTTACGTTTTCGAGACATTGAGACATTTTCCAGCTTGTACTTTATCAGAATTTCTATCAAAAAATATCTTGCGACTTAAACATAAAAAAATTCCGATGGCCTGTAGCCAGCGGAAAGGTAAATTTCTCAAAATTCCTTGAATTGAAATTTAAACAACCGTTTCAATTTTTAAAAGCATGTGTTGCTTTTGTGTTGTGGTTAGAGGTTGTTCTTTTGGCTATTGAATATAAAGCAGATAAGGTTCGCGTTCTGCTTCAAGGCTGTTTTATTTTCGTCTATTTCTTATCAATAATATAAATATCTATTTTTTTAATCAGGCTCTATATTAAGACCTCCTGAAAATGTACAATTACATCAAATTTATATTAAGTTTTCATGTTTTGTCAATATTTCTTATTTTTTCTTGATTAATTTTTATTTTTTTATCTGTGCATTTTATGATAAATCGCTTCGAACAAAAGTTGTAGTTACTGGTTATATCTATAACCCAAATTTATTTTTGAAGATATTGACACTACGGCTCTTTTTTGATATTTTGAAAAAATGTTTGAACAGTCGCCATTTTGAAACTACTTACTCGATAATGCTCAATAACAAACTCGGCCGAGATATTTAAGAGATTGATTCTCGTAGAAAATTTGACCTTGATACCTCCAAAACTGCGACCTCTATCGTGTTAATAAATTTCGTAATATAAGCTTTTGAACCAAAAGTTTTTTTGGACATAAAACAACATGTCGTTGAAATTTTTTCGGAATTCAAAAGTGTGAACGATCGCATTAGGTACATTTCTATAAGATATTTACCTAATATAACCTCTTTATCAGCAATCAATCAAAAATCATCTGAAGACAGCCATTTTTACCCTATTAGACGCTTATACTGGGAGTAGTGTCGAGCCTTCAATAAGTTATAATATAAACAGACCCTTTGAATGTGGATTTGACCCTAAATCTTCCGCCCGACTTTTTGCTTACCCTTTTTTTAATCGCTATTATTTTTTTAATTTGAACGTTTATGAATACAATTTTTTGAGTGTAGCTTTATACCTCGAATATGTTCTTATGAATAGGTTAGTTTTTGAAGTAATTTCAGAAAGCAAATTGTTCATTTGAGAAGCCTTAGATTTTTCTGACAAATTCTGCATGATTTCCTTATGGTCACTGGGAAAACTAACATTTCCAAAGCATCTCATCCTTTTACTAGATCGCTCAGGTTTTTTCTGCATTCAGCTCTTCGTCTATAACAGCAAATACGCGACAAAATAAGACCAAGACCAGGAACGATAATATATACATATCTTCTGGACTTTATCCAATAAGATAGGTATACAAATACCTTCAGTCCGGAAAACTGTTTCTAACTTAATGTGTAGTTTTATCTAGGCAATGTGTCTCATCGCGCCTGAATAAATAATCAAACTTATCTCAATCTTGCACGCTATTCTATTAAAAGAAACATCTCTCCTAGAACACGAAATGAGGATCTGTAGGTATACGGAAAGGTCGCCACTCAAGACGACATAAATGACACCATGTCCGGTATAATGTCAAGAAAATATTGTGTAATTCAACGTTGCTCATGTCTATAATAAAGGATATTTTTTATTATTTGCATATTTAACCTTATACGAGAATTAATATAATAAAACTTTTATTACAATATTCGAATATGTTTATCTTTCATCATGTGTCGTAGAAAATAACTGCAGTTTCCAGACAAGAGGTCTTTTGAGTTTTCAATGTCACATAACTATATGCAGGTAGTACGTAAAGTAAGAATTAAAATAAATAAAAATTCTTTCAATTTGTTCTGAGAAACCTCGGTTGAGTTTGATTCCAGATTGTGCATATATTAATTTGAAAGCTAGAAAAACGTAAATTAAATAATCCGAAAAAGATAAATAAATATATATATATACATATACAGGGTGGTCCAAATTATGATGGAGAAACTTTAACAGCATATTTATCAAATAAAAATAATTAAAAAAAATCATATAAACTTATCTTCAGAAATGCTTCGTTTTGGAGATACGTTGTGTTGAAATATTGCGAAAAAAATCGTTTTTTCTTATTTTTAAAGAAACTCTTCTAGATTTTGCTTTCAAACTTAGTAGGTATTATTGCCACTTAGAAACAAATTTATAGCATGATAAAAACTTGTTTTTGTTTTACCAGTGGCCTTCGTGAGACCGTTTTAATGAATTTAAATAATTAAAAAAATGTACGCCAATGGTTCATCGCCATTTTGTTAACAAATTTAGATATCCTGATCAATTCTTAACAAAAATGATCTCTTTAGTCTTTTCGCTAAAACGAACCGTTTCCGAGAAAAACATAATTTTTGTTTGCATATGCACCTAATATCTTAGGTTTGCAAATGTGATGTAAATAAAAACGAATTGAAATAGCGCGAATTATCTTAATTTAATTTGCAAACCTCAGATATTAGGTGCACATGCAAAAAAAAAATTTTTTTTTCTCGAGAACGGTTCGTTTTAGCGAAAAGACTAAAGAGACCATTTTTGTTTAAAATTATCAATATATCTAAATTTATTAACAAAATTGCGATAAACCATTGGCGTACATTTTTTTATTATTTTAATTAATTAAAATGGTCTCACGAACGGCACTGGTGAAACAAAAACAAGTGTTTATCATGCTATAAATTTGTTATCAAGTGGCAATAATACCTACTAACTTTGAAAGTTTCTTTAAAAATAAGAAAAAACTATTTTTTTCGCAATATTTCAACACCCCGTATCTCCAAAACGAAGCGTTTTTGGAGATAAGTTTATAAGATATTTTTTTATTTTTATCTGTTGAATACGCTATTAAAGTTTCTCCATTATAATTCAGACTACCCTGTATATATAAGCCTGAAAATCATTTCCTGTTAATCCTAAGGATGAGAAAGGAACAGAAAAAGACCGATAACGTTACAATCTAAACGACGATCATAATCTCTTATAATTTCAGGAGGCTATATAATCGGAGCTTAATTAAAAGTTGAGACGCAATCGATAGTCAACTCTTAACGAGGTTTTATCGAAACGCTATTGAAGCAGGTATATAGATTTTCTTAAAAAAGAGAGCCCAGGAGAATTTGTTCCAGTTGCCACGAATACTCAAGATATAAGATTTCATAATGAGATACCTACTTCTTTTGTAACGAGTATGTCGTAGAGGTTGCAGAAAGTTCTTGATAGATTTGTGATTGAATCATCATGACAAATTTTTATGTTGTTAGCTGTTTTATCCGGCACTTTCCGGGCAAACACTTTGGTAGATTGTGTTTCGAAAACATAAAGTCATAAAAAGTCTTGAGCATGGAACGTTTCTCCCTCAGAGTCCTACTCGCACATAGAACCAGTCCGAACACCAACCCAGATCCATCAAGAGACATGCAGAACAAGAGAACAGCATGATAATTTCTTTTACATATGTCTTAGAGATTTTCCGGTATGGAACCCTCCACTTATAAATCCCAGTCGCACTGACCGACTCTCGTAAAACAGTCCAGTGACATACTAGATACAAATATAGCGAAAGATCATCAAAATTCAGCCATAGAGCTCAGAAATATACATTAGACATTCAGGTAGGGAACCCACCACATAGAGTCTCAAAGGCACTGAAGTATGACAGTGCTTTTGCTTAAGGTATGATAAACACGTCTGTAAAATTTGGTTGGGATATCTCGAATAGTGTAAGAACCAATACGACACATACACCGTTCAGTTTGATATTAGATTCGATTCGACTGTTCGATTAAATTTGCATACTCGTTTCGTACAGTAACGTCATGCTAAATCCAATATGGCAGACTCCCAATGATGGCGAACTAGTTTTTTGTATTCACTCCAATGGTCCGGGTACCAATTAAAAGGATTTGTTGAGAAGAATACGAAAGGTACAATATGACAGACAAAATTTTGAAAGCAATACCGAATATAGGCCGTCAATCCAAGTTGACAGAAAAACCTAGGCGAAAATCATTTGCACTTTATCCTTTCCACGTAAGTCCTAGTAGCTCTTGACCATTTTTTAAATATATTGAAAAAAGCTGGAGGCAGTAGTCAGCATTTGAAATTGTGATTAATGATAATATAACAAAGTTTGACCACGCCATCATTTTCCAAGTTAAAACTTCCTATTACATCCCGGACTAATATAAAAATTTAATAGGTATGTTCATCGATATGTTCAAATTAGGTATGCCAATCATTTAAATACATAGGTACGCTCAAACTCAAATGAACATTTTCAAAAGAACCATTCCAATCAAACGTGACTTGACTGTTCGAAACGCTACTGTCGCCTGAATGGAGAACAGGAGACGAACTGAAAACTTTTATCACGTAAATGCATATAGCCAGTTGCCCGAGCAAATTGCATTGCACAAGTTTAAACTCTGTAAGCTGTGTTATCATTCTGAACGGGGATTTGGAGATGGCTGCCATTATAGGTCGAAAACCATTGTTGGAAATTCTCTTAATTATGAAACTGTTCCGAAATTCTCTCTCTCTCGCTAAATCTCTTTAAAATTTGTGAATCTGGAGTTATCGAGTGGTAGATGGAATGATTCGGAACTGCTCGACTGTGATATATAGATATAAGCTTTAGTTGTTGTGAGCTACTCGTATTTGAAATAGGACATACTCGACTAGAAAGGATATAAGTGAAGGAGCATTTGCAGATGGCGTGGTAATACTGACAGAAAATGAGAAAGAACTACAAATCAATTTAAACATATGGAACACGGCATTGAAAGAAAACTGATTAAGAATAAATAAGAATAAAGCCACAGTCATGATCGTTGGAGAAAGTATAGGAAAACTAAAGATAGTGATAGATGGAGACCATATAGAACAAGTAGATCATTTCCTATAACTAGGAATAACACCACAATACAGAAAGCCAATAAGCTCTACTTCACATTGTTTTTAAAACAATACATAGACCAGTACTTACTTTTGGTTGTGGTACATGGGTATTGACAGAGCCGCAGAAAGGTAAGATACAGGTGGCGGAAATGCGGTTCTTAAGAAGACTTAGAGGGGTGACGAAAAGAGAGAGAATTAAAAATATAGATATAGGACAAGATATAGAAATAAAGCCAACAATAAAATACGTTGAAGAGAGACAGCTATCTTGGTGGGGACACCTGAAATTATGGAGAGCTGGAATATAGAAGAATCGCAAAAGGTGGTGACCAGAGAACACTTGGGATAAAATAATCACACAACTGCTGGTGAAGAGAGGGAAGAATTGGAAAGAAGCAACTAGTCTGACTTACGACAAAAAAAATGCAGAAAATTTGTGCAAATATATGGTAAAAAGGGTAGACAACAAACACTAATAGATGATGCGAAAAAAAAACGCAAAATTCAAAGTTATTAGAGAGAACTGCACAAAAATTATTATCAAAGAGGTAAATTTAAAAAAAAACGGATATTTTATGCATAACGAGCTGGTGCTTAGAACTACTGTTATGTTTTTTCTGAATATCATAGGCGAAATAAACATACGGTCTATCGGTTCTTGAATTATTCAGGCACAGGCAGACAGACGGATAGACCAATGGATGAAGATGTGTTCAAGCCATACTAGTTCATTCATACAACTATATTATAGAGGACTTCAGCCCATGCGGGCCATAATAACCAACCAGTCTAATATCAAAGTTTGTATGCACCCTTAGTACATAAATAACTATTCTAGTTTCAGGAGACCCTAAAATGTATACATCTGTTGGAAACCAGAATCCGAAAAGTTTACACTATTACAATACTTTCTATTTCATAGCTATAGAGAGTAACGCTAGGAAAGTAAAGAGATTTACGAAATTGGGAGGCTGAAATGAAGCGTATGTTCCTAAATTAAATCCAGTATACTGGCCAGTACAGGATGACGAAATTGACAGACAGCAAAGTGCTTCTCTGTTTCAAAAGGAAACCTATACACTACAAAGGAGCATGTTAATTAAACGCTGTCAGGTATTTTTGGAGTAGATTTTTGGACTTACCAGTGCAAAACCTATACCAATAATATCAAGTTATGACGTCCCCTGTGCTGTTTAGTAGACTCGATTAAATCGAGGAACAGACGCATGCCATGATATGTGAGTGCGTTAAACGCTATTAAACTAATAAAGAAATATTTTACAGCTCCCATGAACATATTCGAAAACATTGAATAATGTCTGCGTGGATTCAAGCAATAAATTATGTTACTGGAAAAAAATTGGGTTAATTGTTGTGAAACGTTTTTAGCGTTTTATGAGCTTTGACGAATAGATACGATTCTATGTTTTTAATTATGTAAACATAGGTTTTTGTATCATTTCGATTGAAATAAACATATTGATATCGCGGCAATGTTAAATACAGGGAAACTGTTGAAGTTGTAAGAAGGTAGAAAATATTTTTGCTAGAGAAATTAAATTTGTTAGCATGTTAGAGGGAGCATTTATGAAGATATCAAGTTGCCACAAGAGGAAGAGGGAGTTCATTCCTTGTTTAACAAAAATCTCGATCATTTTACTTCAGATGTCTTTGATCTCGATTATTTTCGATAAAACATTCAAAATTTGTTCTCTTGGCATTCCAACTGTATTATATACCGATATAAGTCTATGATACTTAACCTTGCAAACACTTTATCAATGTAAAATTTAAAAAACATTTCCCCCAAAAAAAATCCTATGAATTTACTCGTACTTTTTTAACAAAATAAATATTATTAATTATTCTTTACTTTTGTTTTCCAAGTTAAGACATGTCAGTTTCCTAAATTCTAATTATTGTCCTTAGACAATACACCTGTCCTACGAAAGTATTTGCAATTATTCGGAGAACATCGCTAATAGGTATTCTGGATGACAATGTGTCTTGCACAAAGGGAAACTGGATATTCAATTCAAAATCTATTCACAAATTTAACAAGATACCATTGTGTTTACAATATCCATGAACAACAACACATAGGTATAAGCAAATCAGCTGCTGTCTCAATATTGACATATAATAATTTTATATCACATTCTCTTCAAGCCCGAGCCAGCCTACCTATCCCAAAATAGAATTCCATTATGACATGATGTGCCATGTTGCCATATTACAGCCAGGTATATCCCAACCTGGTAGGTACGAGTATATAACCCGAATACAGTTACACCTAATCATCTAAAAATCGATACTTTCTATTATATATACCACATCCACTCTGTAGTTTGTCTCTTCATATAGCTGGCCAATTAGAGGATGTTATCGGTTTCCCATAAATAAAAGTGCCCGCTTCATGTTGCAATTTCCAGTCTGTAGCTGATAATAGGAGATTTCATCTTCAAATTGTTGTTTTATCTATTAGATAATTCTGTGAGTTGGAGCTTCTCAACACATTATGATGTCATTACCGGAAATAAATGTGACGAGCAGCAGAGAAAATAAACTGGAAAAGCTGCCAGATGTGCACATCTGCTGAGATTTTTCTGATCCCACCGGGATGATTTGGAAAGTGTTGCGAGTCGCAATAGATTTTACAGATTTATCTGTCACTTTATTTGTAATAGCATGCTGCTCAGCCCGGTGTGAAACTCATTTTAGCAAATGTTAAATATGCAATAGAAATTGTCGGATTTTCAATTTTGATAGAAGCGAAACCTGAATACCGAAAAGAACATTGTTAGTGGAATAAAAAAAAGTTGAACCAGGAAATAAGCTAAAATAGATCTATCACTATTTATAGATTACAAGAAGAAGATTACCACAAAATATTACTTGGTATAACTGGTCAAATAACAACGTGCATGCTTTCTCGTTAAAAAAATATAAAGTTGCGCCTGATAACTTTTTGAACTGACCTCGTATAGTCATTCTGAAAACATTGTAGTTCTTTAAAATTGATCTTAAAAAATATTCATGTAAGGAATATAAAATGTGTCCATTTTAATAACGAAGTTATTAAGGAAGGGTAATTTCAAAATGTCTATTTCTCAATTCTCCCCTGTATCTCTTGAGCGAGGGAAAAGTTTTCAATTTGTGTTTCCACCATTCAAATTTAGCAAAAAAATGACAGGTATATTCCTTTTGCGCTATTAAAATTTACGAAGATGGCCTACAGAAGATTGGAAAATGGGGCACCCTGTATATATAAATAATTTTTATATAAATGAATAATCTCATAATAAATGATGATTATTCATTTATTTCTTAGTATTTATAAGAAGTTTTCAAGAGAAAATTTTGTACATTCTATACATAATTTATAAATAAAATCAGAATGAATCCTACATTTTTGACTCCCAGGTACGTAAAGTTCTTTTGAGAATACATGGTTGACTACATTTTTTTTACCTAGGACGTTTTGCCGGAAATCGACCTTAAACATACAATATACTGTCGGTCAGTGTCGGATCATAATATAGCAAAGTATAATAATATATAAATATCTTTTTTTCTACGAAATAATTAACATGTATTGATATCATTAAATATATTATATAAACATACAATGTGTATAAGATTACTTGTTTCCTAAATACCCCCATAATTTTAATTTTAATTAAATTACCTACCTATATTATATACCGACTTAAATATATAAAGTGCGATCCTGTAGTAGTGTCTTTGCTTGTGGATTATATAGTTAGTCATAAGGACAATACCATTTATTGTGAAAAGAACTAATATATCCATCATAAGACAAGTTTTTCATTTATGTTGATAGGAAGAGTGGCAAAATTGCAGCAGCCACATTGTTTATTCGTATTTTTATAAATAAAGAAAAGCATTCTTGAGGGTTACGTTTAACGTATTCATAGCTGAGTTTAGGGTTGTTCTTTGCGATTCTTAAGGTAAATTAATAGCACTAAATTGACCTTCTATAAATACTAATAAAATCTTTCATAGAAATAGTATTTTTTTATTCATATGGTTATGCTAGGAAGCTCCAACCCCATTTAAACAGAAAATCAAGTACAATATCATTTAACATATATTTGATGACAATACTATGTCTTCAAATAAGAATGGAAGAGATTGCCCAATAGTCGAAGTTGGACCGTAATTCATTAAATTCAAGTCTGAATAATATTAAAGTTATTTTGTCAAAAAGTATTCCTATTGTAACGTTTAACCCTGTGCTAAACGTTGTGGGGTGAGTTCACTTGCGTAATACTCAAAATTCGCAGATTGCTTCCAATGATTTATTTTCAAACACACTGTATACGGCTTTCTACAGTAGTACAACTGTCTATTTGTCTATTTGTCACTTTGACTATCGTGTTCCAACTACTTTCGAGTTATGTCTCCAATTGACTGATAAAACAAACTGACTGTGACCCGTGATTGTCACGGCTTTATATATCTGAATCATGACATGACATTCATCTAGAATGTTCTATGATTATCTAGACGCCCATAATAATGTTCTAGAGCCTTGTCAAACTGACAAAAGTATGACAAATTGTACCTCACATAAAGTTTCTGGAAGGATCGAGAATAAATTTACTATAATTCTAGAACTACATAATGAAATACACAAGCAACAACTAGCTGTAAACAAGGTAGTAGAATAAATAGCTAATAAACGAATATTAATCGTAAGTTCATGAATACCTATCCACGTTACACTATATATTTTTTCGATTTTTTTATAAGAAGATGTGGTAACAAAAATTGAATCAGATCATTTTTCTCATAATCCTATACTTCGATAAATATAGACGG
Source organism: Crioceris asparagi (assembly GCA_958507055.1). NCBI lineage: Eukaryota > Metazoa > Arthropoda > Insecta > Coleoptera > Chrysomelidae > Crioceris > Crioceris asparagi. Next base: position 5,867,927 of record OY293830.1, on the reverse strand, counting down.
CTGATCAACGTAAATAAATTTTATTCAATTTAATGTATTTGCGACACATATTATTGATTAATATTAGCTTAGTGCACTCCTTTGCAATATAAGCTTCTTGCTGTACCAAATTTCACATTCCTCCACATTATACCTAAAATGAGAACTAGGGAATTCTCTTCATGTATTAGTTATGAATACAGAAAAACTCAGTTACTAGAAAAATATCCTCCTTCACTTTCATAATGTTCTAACTCGAAAACCTAAGGACATATTGAGAATTTTCAATTAAGATTAAAAATGTCATTTGTTTTCATTTCAAAAAACCAAACTACCCTCTTTTGATGATTTTCTGGAGGAGGAAAGAAGAACTTCGGAATAAAATGTTTAATATAAATGTCCTATTATGTATCAATTTTTAAAATTATTGCTGTTTTACATTGTTAGGGAGCATTGGTATTTATTTCATTCTATTAGACCTGGTAGAAATGGTAAGTAGAGTGAGGTAGGGTTTCGGTATAATTATTATTATTTTTCACAATTTATTAATATTGGCAGTTTGAATGCTTTAAAATCTAAGAGCCAGAATATGAATTTTATATGAATAATTGACAATATAATTCAATATGCAGGCAAAACGGGTTATTCTGAAGGTTGCTTTTAGTTCAGAAAGCATTCATATTATATGTAATTCATAGTGAATTCATATTGTCTACTGTCCTAGCTATCAGTGAGCCCTCGAGTATTCTCTAGAGTCGATATTCCAGATATTCCTCTGAGTATTTAGAAAGTTACATGTATATTGCATGACAAATTACTTTTTTATTTCTTCTGTTCATATATTATACAGAAAGCTAGAAATATACAGGGTGTTAGGTAAACATGCAGCAATAATTCAAGGGGTTATTGCTTGGCCTAGTCTAAGAATATTTTGTCCTATGAACCTCTTCGTTTCGATGATATAGGGTGAACAAATTCTTTTAACAGCAACATACAGAGATCGCTGGATTGGTCGAGGTTGGCCACACGCATGGCCTGCTCGATCCCCACTCTTAAACCCAATAGATTATTACGTATGGGCATATCTGAAGTCATTAGTTTACGCTACTCAAGTGGAGAATTTGGACGACTTGCGAAATCGGATAATTAGAAACGACCCTGGTGTGTTTGAAAGAGTTCAGCACTCAATGACGAGAAGATTGAATGCTTGTATCCAGGCTGGAGGAAGTCATTTCGAACATTTATTGTAGTTTGCGCAACTTTACATATGTACTTTTTGATAATAAAATGTTGTTATTGTCGCAAATTTTATTCGCAACAAATCAATTTTAAAAAAATCATCATAGGACAAAATATTCTTAGAATAGGCCAAGGAATATCCACATGAAATTTTGAGGCATGTTTACCTAACACCTTGTATACATCTTGGTAAAATTATATTTCAGGCAGAACAAATCAGACTACATTTATTTGAGGATTTCTTGTAACAACAAACTATTTCTTCGATAAAACCAGGACCTACCCATTATATGAATCGATATTTACGTGGCAGTCAGTAGTCTATCATGACCTTGTCCTGAACGTTTATTAGTAGCTAATGAATTTAACCAGTTCGTTGAGCATGTAAATTGTCGTGATGTAAATAGTAATTATTAATAAACATTAATAACAGCTGCGTCCAAATTGGTTTTCATGTTTGTACCTCATAAACGGTGTACATGTGATGTGAGGACATACAATCATTGTTAAACAAAGTAAATTTTATTCATATATTCTTTTTATTTCCCTCAAGATTTAAGATGCATATCCAGATTTAAGTAAAATGAAGTCCAGCAGAGCTTAGACTCCGAGGTTTTCATACATTTATATAGTTTGGTATAGCACTGCAATATAGAGATCATGGGATATAAACATACTAAAATAAGTCCATTTCAGGATTTTTTTAATTTTTGCGATATGATTCTTAGATTATGTTTCTCATATTATTAATCATTTAGCAACAGTTCAGTTAAACTTTCCTGCTTCCCAGAGATTAAGTTTATGGCAAGTGCTTACGGGATTTTTTATAGAAATTTCCGTATACCGAAAACTGAGCCGAAATCTGTTGACTATTACAAGCAATACTTTTCTAACTAGGCTACTTTAAGTAGCGTTAGAAAAGTAAAAAAAACTGAAAGTGGGTTGGATTTGATCTTCGCTCTAAAGTATAAATATTTTGTACCAAAAATTAGACCGACTTTATTAGTTGGTTTATTGAAAAAGTCGGTGACAAAAGACTTCTATCTAACTAAAATTGCACAACTTCAAAAGTACCAGCACCAATAGAATTATTATTATTTTATACTTTTCAGTGCACGAACTAGTGAAGTCAGTCCAAATTTTGGTGAAAAGTATTTATTTCACATTAGTCATGAAAATCGTTGAACGTTCACTAATAACAATGAAGATAGAAGGTACTTATCCTATTATCCATGTAAGTATATTCTTTGCTTGAAGATACTTGTTATTATTCAGAGACCACAAAACATCGCATCGGAAATACACATCTTTCAGACTTTACCAATGCTGTGACTCGAAAACAGTAGCTTCTTTTGAAAAATGTCCAATTTAAATGTTATATAATCTCTTCTTCAATTTGGTCGTCTCATATTTTCAGTATTTACCGTTGCTGTAACTCAAAAATCGTAGTTCTTTTGAAAAAAAAGGTTCAATTTAAACGTTTCCGGATACGGTCTCATTTTTAATTATGCCCTCTTAGGTTTTCGATTTCGGAGAAACATATGTATGAAACCTTTGCATCACTTGAAAAGCAACAGTAGGAAGTTACAATTCTACAGTGGTCCAATTGATTGTATGATAATCCATCGCACGAGGTCTGTTATAATTTGTTCTGGTCGACTATAAAATAGAAATCCTATATCTGTTTTTTTTTCTAAATCAGGAATTTTTTGTCCAATAGTCTCTGGAACCATAACAGACAAAGTTATAGTATACTGAAAATAATTCTAGAACTTAAGAATACTGAGAAAATATATATGTAAAAAGTTTATTTGTGACCTTGTAACAAGAACTCTGTATAATTAAAGAAAATACTCAGTACCGTAAGTTTTGTTATAGAGAGCTTACACCGTATTCATTCTAGAAATAAAATATAAACATGAGTATTAGAACTTATTTATGTAATCATATAACTATTCGAAAAGATTATTTGAGTACATCAACAATCAAAGCAACATTTGCATAGTCTGAAAATTAAATCCAATTTCGTACCTTATAAAAGATATATTTATACAAATGAAATGTGTTAATTAAAAAATGTTTGCTCTAAAAGAGACCATTGCTCTGTTAAAATGGAATTTTTTCAAATGTATCTTGTTACACGCTTCTGTTATTGTAGTATTCCATTAATTAAGTGTACCTACCAGATATTAAAAATCAGCGGACAGTTTTATAAGCGAACATTTTCCAATTAAGTAAAGTGTAACACAAACAGTTTTTTTTTTCGGGGTTCAGAAAAAAATAAGAGGTATTCAATTCGATGGGGTGTATCATTTTAGTGGGACATGGAACCTCAGAGACTTATATACATGTATGCAAAGAACTATGATCTGAGCTCTATCTATCTTGATTTATCGTGAAGTCAACTACAATGTCAAACGTCAGTAATATTCTTTATGTATGGGGCTAAAAGCAGTTATAATCTATGGCAGCTTTTTCTCTAACAACTTTAATGTCTAGTAAAAACTATTTTTAGTTTTTTCTTATTATTATTAAATATTAAGGAAACGACGGGCACCAGGGACATTTCCCTTTGTGAGCACCTCGACCTTGAGGTCTTTTGTACCATCCCTTGATGTTGTACTATTGTACTGTTATTTCTGGGTTTCAATCCAGCTCCTTGAAATAATTAATTAGTGCTCTTGCGCCACAAGATTTTAGGTCCTCATAGGTGGACAACGTCCTTCCTAGGACCCTTAGTTTTTTATGCGCCAAGTTTTTGCATTAATTTCGTAAGTGATCTACAGATTCTGCTGCTTCAGAGCTAAATCTGCAGGAATCATCTTCAACAAAACCGATCTTCTTAGAGGGTTTTTGATGGGATAATGACCTGTGATGGTCCAAACCAAGTTTCTCAGATCATTTCTTTCTAGGAGAATTAGGTTACTTTCCTTTGAGTATTGCGAGTCTAGCAGGCGTTTGGCCTGACTGGTTTGCTCTAGGTCTAGCCAATAATCGGTTTTCTACAGAATGGCTCGGGGCCTATTGTTTTGATTATTCTATTATTTGTTTTTTTCTTGAAAATCTATCTTTTTTCACATTTTGTTCGTTATGAATAATTATTCTTTATTATTCGCACAGTTTCTACGGTAAAAATTTCAGAAGGAGAACATTTGCAGTTGAACAGAATTACTGTTTGTGTGCTTATCAAAGGATAAGATAAACAATTGAAAATGGTGAAATGTCACGACGACCTACCATTGACAATCTTTGATATTGTTTGTCCTTTCAGTTGAGAAATAATCCAAATTGAATACATCAAAAAAAGAAAGACATTTGTTGAAAAAATATCCAAATCATGCAGTTCCACATATGCGTTCTCATGAAAAATGAAATAAAAGCGAAACAAAAGCTTGTAACAAAACAAGGAGACAAACCACCCGCAGGGGTTGAAAATGCGGAAGAATTTGCTTTATCCTATGGATGGCAGTATAAGAGGAAGACTCGTATATAATGGATAGGAGACTATATATATATATATATATATATATTATGTTGCGAGGAGGGATTATTTTTCAGATATGATGTTTGGCGTTAGTCATGAAGTAAATGAGAATCTATAAGGTCTCTGTCAATCTAAGGTATCAAAAATTGATGAGTATGCAAATTAGGTTCAGCAAAATTGAGGAATAATAAAATATGAAGTGATGTTAAACTCACAGTGGAACATGTAATTGCAGCAGCTATTAATTTCATATTATTGTCTCGGTGTGGAAACTGAAAAGAGCACTGTGCAACTATCATTTAACATGATATATAAATCTTGCAACAAAGTAAAATTCATTTACAAATAGTGTCCAAGTAGTTTACTATATTCCCGTAGGCCTGCAGTTCGGCACGCTTATCACGTAAAATTTAGCGATCCAGTGGCTGTCGCATTGTGGTCGCGTTGCAGTTGTAAACTGGTTGCTAGACTCAAAAACAATCGTATAGTACGACCATAAATCTAAGAAGGTTGTGAATCACCAAACACTTGAGTTATCAGCAGGCGGTCTACGCAGAGTTGTACTTGCTCTAACCATTACATTTTGTTTTGTAGGTAGGTATAATGGTTTAAGATAATTATTAAGAAAAATCGCCTGAATATAAGTGAAAATTGTTTATGTATATACAATATATTATGATATATAATAAGAAAGGTTGTTTAGAATTAAATACAATATACACACAATTGCATTTTTTGCATTATAAACAAAATTACTCACGAAGATTAGTTTCACTTCCACTCGTCGTCATTCAAATTGATAATAAACTTTTGTTTGCGATTTTTCTCTAAATCGATATATGACTTTTCCACCTTTTTAATATGGGAAACACACTTGGCCCAGCTGCTATCAGGAATGTTTGCAGTTTATTTTTGAATAAGACCTACCACAGATGAACTTGAGATTGGAAAAGTATTATTTCTTCGAACGGCTGATTTAAGCTGATGCCATATATGTTCAATTGGGTTAAATATACAGTGATAAGGAGGAAGTCTGAGCACCGTATTTCCCAAGTTTTCAGCCAATGAATCCCAATAATATTTCTTTTGTATCGAATAACTGTGTAAAACTTCGAGTAATTGTTTTTTGTGTACTTTTCCTCATAGTAAATACATTATTTTACATATATTCTTGTATAGTGACTTTGGCGTCATTTGAATATGGTGCTTTATCAAGTCTTCGACTGTGGTAGCTAGCATTATCTATGACGATTATACTGTTGGGTATAATAGTTGGTACGAGTTTATTTTGGAACCAGTCTTCAAACAATTCGGCAGAAGTTATCATCATGATAATCGACTGAAGAATTGTTAATATCTTTTGCCGATAAAGACAACGCATTTGGTATAAAACTATTTTCGGTTCCTGCGTGAATTATCGTTATACGTTTTTCTTTATTAGATGGCGCCTTATTTTGGCACACGTCAGATAAGGCTACCCAACTTTTGTTCGGAATATCGTGTATATCGAACCAAGTCACCAAATCATCCCAATACACTACCGTTCCACCATATTCTCCAAATTCTCTTGATCTTCATCCGGACCTGGAAATACTTCAAGGAACAAACACTCTTACTGCTTATCTGTATTTCGAACAATAGGTGATAATGAGGATCGTCGGCTTATATGGATTAACAACCTTCTTAGATTTCTGGTCTTATGGCTTGCTAAGCAGGCGCTGGTTGCTAATATGCTAAATTCAATGTAATTATAGCTCACTGGTTGTTCGGTAGAGGCAGCACTGTCTTCAGTTGCGATTTTGTCGCAGTTACGTGATACTAAAATTGACGTTTGACAGCAACGATTGCACAACTATCTGCAGTATAGTTACAAGTTACATGATAAGCGTGCGGAGCTTTTTTCAGTATTTGATAGGAATGGTGTTATTAGGTATATTTTTTAATAACGTCATATGGAAATTTCGATCTCAGAAAAACATATAGCTCCTCACCCATCTACAAGGTATTTTCGGTATCCCAGTCATATTCAGTTCTGAAAAACTTGAATAAAAAAAACATTTATCAATAATAATATAAATGAATTGTGCACTCAAATTAAAATAACTAGAAATTATCTCAGTTTCAGTTTAATCATACGAGTTTATTGTTTAGGTCATGGAAAAATTAAAATATCTATATCAGTTTCCCTTCGTTTTCCCAGATATGCACTTTGGAAAATGATCAGGGACTTCGAGAATAATATTTCTGGCAAGATTCATCAAAACACGTTCTTCGACCATTGCTCAGCAACCACAGCAAGTAAATTACCCATTTTTAGCCGCATATGTACGGAATTAGAGACGAAAGAAGAAATAGAAAAGCAAACAAATATGTTTTTTGGACAATACATTCCTTAGATAGGAAAGCAAAAGCAATCGTTTACTTTGTTGAGAAATTTGCGCTCCAAAAAAAACAAGAAGTGTTCAGAAAATTTGAAAAAAAATTTTTTAATAAAACTGAGAAAAGCGTTAGACCATGTTAGCTCATACAGAAAATTAATTTTTAATAGCACCGACTTTATTAGTTGGTGCACGGAAAAATACAAATAATATTTATTTCACTGGTGCTAATAATTTTGAAGCTGTGCAATTGTTGCTGGCATCAACTTCAAAAGTGCCAGCGTTAATAGAATAAATGTTATTTTGTATCTTTCAGGGCACCAGCTACTAAAAATAAACTGAAAATATGGTGACATACTAAAGGCACTAGGAACATACAGCTAAAATATTCTCATCTTAGTCGCAATTCCGGTTATACCGGAAGTAGATGCCAACTTTGTTATTTTAAATGGAATATCCTGTATATTAACGCATTTTTAGATTTTCTGCAGTATGGTAGAAATATTTTTTTCTAACCGTTCTGTGTCAAAAATGAGTTTACAGTCCAACAAATAATTATCAATGTTTCCTATAGGGAAACCATTTATATTTAATTTAGATTGGTCTTATTGTACGAGAAGATTAATTTATCAGTATTTTTATGATATTATGATAATTATTTTTACATTTGTGATCAAAAAGGAATCTTGAGAACTAGATCCAAAGAAACGTCAAAAGTCCATTAGGGGAACTTTGAATAAGGTTGTATACATCTATACTATAATGTTAAGTAGTTTCTTAAGAAATTAGCAATTATTATTAGGTAAATTTCTTATAGAAATGTAAGTACCTATTGCGATCGTTCACACTTTTGAATTTCGAAAAAATTTCAACGGCATGTTGTTATATGTCTACAAGTTAGTCCAAAAAAACATTTGGTTCAAAATTATATATATATATATATATATATATATATATATATATATATATATATATATATATATATATATATATATATATATATATGGGATATTACGAAATTTGTTAACACGATAGAGGCCGCAGTTTTGAAGGTATCAAGTTCAAATTTGCTACAAAAATCAATCTCTCAAATATCTCGGTCGAGTTCGTTATTGGGCAATATCGAGTAAGTAGTTTCAAAATGGCGACCATTCAAACATTTAAAAAAAATATCAAAAAAGAGCCGTAGTGTAAATATCATCAAAAATAATTTTAGGTTATAAATATAATCAGTACCTACAACTTTTGTTCAAAGCAATTTTTCATAAAATACACAGATAAAAAAATAAAAATTAATAAAGAAAAATAACAAATATTGATAAAACATGAACACTCAATATAAATTTGATATAATTGTACATTTTCTGGAGATCTTAATATAGACCCTGATTAAAAAAATATATAGTATATTTATTGAAAAGAAATAGGCGAAAAAAAAAATTCTGCATTGAAGTGGAACTCGAACCCTCTCTGCTTTATATTCAACAGCCAAAACAAAAACCTCTAACCGCAAGGCTATGACACATTCGACAATTTATGTAATAACATGTAGGTATACCAATGTAAAGGTTGTTCAAATTTCAATTCAATGAATTTTGAAAAATTTACCTTTCCGCTGACTACAGACCATTGGGATTTTTTTTTCTATGTAATAATGCTACAAATCTTCAAATTTGTGTTAGAAGTGGGCCATGATTGCATTAGAAAATAATAATAAGTGTCACATGATAGAGAGTCTAGATTCTAATTCAATCCCGTCTACTCATTCAAAAAATAAAAAACAGGCAAATGTGTGTTTTTATGATAATAATACTTTCATGAAATTTTAAGTTCTATCTGTTTTTTTAGAAAATAAAAACGTTACCCAAAGTTACCCTTTATTTAGAACAAAGAATCACTCCCATAAATTTTTTTCATTTATTTTGCAACACCCTGTATAATAGGATCATCGACAACGATGTGTTTGATCTGTGTATGTATGCGTCGGATGCGTTCAACAAACAAGCTTCACATTTTGGGGCAACGAACACATAGGTACAAAGAGTGAGGAATATTGATTTTACCAGGTGGTCCGTGTCCACCACGTGTATTTATAGACCAAAGAGACGATGTGCACGGAGGATGATGATGAGGATGATGGACCCAACAGCAACAACCAATTAACGTGACCCTATGGCCCGGCAAACAAAAACCTGCTACTAGTATAGTAGAGAGTTGAGGGAGCAATGCGGTGAGCTATTCTCAATAAACTGCCAGAAGTTTAAAATAGATCAAAAATATACTAGAATCTTCTTGACCGTGAAATCTGTAAGTCTTGAAATATTTTTCTGTAAAAAAGAACAAGACACGCAAATCACATTTTTTGATGCCCAAATATTATCGCATTGCAAAAAATACAAACTTTCCACATTTTCATAAAAGGGGAAATGTTTATTTAAATTAGAAAATTGGTCGCACGAGTCAATCGAACCATTTTCATTCTCAGATTATTTTGTTTGAGAACGGTAGGAAAGTAAATGAACACACCAGATTTTTTTTCTCTGTGATATTACAATTCAGCAGTTTCAAGAAAAACTCTTTACAATAATTTTAAGAATTTTGCCCCTCAACCAGGTTACATAGATGTAAACTAAATAGTTAATACAAGCTCCATTAATAATAAACAACAAAAATTAGAAACTGCCTTGATGCAAACTACTAAGATCAATAATTTAAATAATAAATAAATCTTTTCGATAATTACAATGAACATAAAATTACTCCGACTTTCGGAGAATCTTTGTCGAAGTATGTTTCAGGATGTTCAGATTTTCATAAAAGTATCTGAGGAAGAAGTAAAAGACTAGTAACGAAGGCAGGAAGCCTTCATGGGCATATTCACACCGATTAGCATACTTACTCCTTGTACCAACTATTTTAGATTTTATCTGACGACAATGTTATATTTTGTCCTATTTTGATATAGCTAAATTATACCATTTTGACTTTAGTTTAGCCCAATAAAGTGGAGAAGTTTGAGATTTTCGACGATTTTCCTAAGAAAATTGTCTAAGAAGCATTGGTTTTTGGCCGTAACTCGAGACCAGAGTATCTAAACTTCGCCAAAAACAATAGGGCTCTTTTTTGGGCCGATACCAAGCGACAGCGAAAATCCGTACTATAGCGGACGTTATAAAAGCCCTAAGCTAGAAAAATTATGAAACGTTTTGAGCTGTATCAACGAATCTTTTCAGTTTTCTGGATCGCCATATTCACTAATTTAAAGATAAAAAAGATAAAAATAAAAGAGAAACCAAGTAAGTAGATTGTTATCTCTGGCATCTCGAATCTAGGCCACATCAAAAGAAAACCATGCCAAATACCGAATGCCTCAATTATAAATCCATAATGAAATTTTCCAGTCTTGTCAATGAAAGAAAATAAAAAACGCACGTATTAAAAATCTAAACTTAATTATAACAAAAAAATCAATTCAGAGAATGATCTTCGACAGTTTCACGATCTATCTTAATGGTTGTGTTAACACCACTTTATACATTTAACTTTTCATTAGGTGACTCAAATGAAGCTGTGACTTTTCTGATTCCCCAGCCCAAGCTGAGACTCGGGCTTGCTCTTTGATAAAGAGTACAAGATATAACAGGAAATTGGTTATTCTCTTCAATTGTAGCCAGTATTTTCTGTAATTCTATCCATCATTAAAAGTAATGTCTTTCTGTTCTTGAATTGAGAAATCTGAACATGAAATTAATGAACTCATTATTTTGAACAATCTTAATCAAGTGAAGATTTTATAATATCGTTGAAGATCGAGGAGATTCGTATTTATAGTGGTCATTTTGAAGAAGAGTTGTTTGTTAGTCTTGGCAAAAGTTTAATGTTTTTTTATTCACTTAAGTAAAATAAAATTAAATGGTCGTTTCTCCTTTGTTGTCACATGGACAATGCCTGATATTTGCATAAAATTCCATGCAAAACTACCGACATGTCTACGTATCTATATTCTTCAATATTACCTATAGAAAGACTAATTATTGAGAAAATATACTCATTTATCAAGTTATGTGAGTAATGACCTTGACACATGCAATATCCGCATTTATTTCTACGTCAAAGTATAGATATAAGATTGAATTATTGTTCATGACATGCATCATTAGAGACATTCGTCTACAATGGTTTGATTATACCTAATATTAACCTAGAAAATTGAGACCGGCAAAGGTCAAGTCTAATGCGATGTAATAATAAATAGGGCAATGTGAGCGAAGATAGAATCAATCATGATTTACAATGAGATGCCGATGAAAGTTCTTGGTAACGACATGTTTTCTCATCCTTCTCATTGCCATTGAATCATAGTATGGATTATAAATTAATAAATGTAGAAAATAATATGCAAGTAACGAGTGTTATCTAACTTCATATTGAGGTAATCATACCCTAAAGAAGGAACCAGAAATTAAGAACGAGCCTGGAGACCGACCAGCCACAAACCTATATTTTTTAATAATTATGTCAGATATAAGTATTATTGTCTATTCACCGGTATAAACCTCATGATATGATATATTTGAGAAATAAATTGCTTTGAATTTTATATATTTAATTATTCTTTTATTGAGAATGGATGTTGGTGTAAAAAGCAAAATGTCACAGAGGATTTTTGTTTTATACAATAACCAATGACCTATTAACAGAGATAGACGGAACTGTAAACAATATATTGTATTGACATAATCCCTTGTTCGGCCACGCCTCATCGCATATCAGTTTCTCCCCCCATTATTTAAATACTTGGTGTTTTGGTTGTTTTTGAATATTCTATTATATTCTTTGGTTTTGAAACTTGAAAAAATGAGTACACGTTGCAAACTGTGCAATAAAATAGAATCCACGAGCCCAGAAGTAACTTTTCATCGAAGTAGACCGTCTAAAGTAAAATTTGGTAACTTATAGGTAGGTTTATGTGAATTTTGAAAGAAAATTATTGACATGTAAACGTCGGTCATAGGCGTAGTAAATAAATTATTACCTAATCATCGTTATTTCATTAAAGAGATTTTTATATTGTTTGCGCTTTTCAAATCCTAGACTTTAAAAAAGAATTATACCTACACACCTATTTAATAACATTAGTACGGGATAGGAACAGAAATAAATGTCCATTTAAGGGTCAACTGAAATTGATAAGAAGATAAATTTAAGCCAGTTTGTATATAATAGGTGTATATATGTCAAGAACTATAACACGTGCGGAGCATGGATATAAATCTTCCTTGCGATTATTATATGAACACAAGAAATTTAGCAAATTTATTTGCTGAAACATACAACTTTCGGATATTGACTTTTTCTACCAAGCTTCAGATTTATTTTGTGGTATTAATTATTTTGACGTATAGCAAATGAAACCTAAAAGAACGAGACGCCACTGGTGTCATATTTTCTATGCGAAAAGACGAGTACAGTGAAGCGGGATTTAGTTAAAACCGTTCTATTCCCCCTTCTGACCGCTTCCACAGCTCACCACCCCCTGGCACACAAAGATGTTGTCAACAAACAAAACGTATTTTATCAATGAAGTGTTCTGTCTATCTCTGTTAATAGGTCATTGACAAAAACTTATTTAAATTTACTAGTTTAGATAATTTTTGAATTTGAACATTGAAAAACTGCAAAAAAGCATTTTTCATTCAAATGTAATATATCAAAAGCTGCATATCGTCGAAAATAAAAAAAATATATTTCATTATCATAAAAAAAATCAGTGACGTCATAACTTTAGAAAGAAAATATGAAACAAAATAGAAATGACGTAGTATAACGTAAAATGAGTAAAATCGTTGTACCCCTTCGAGATCTTTTTTCTAGAAAGTACTTTTAACAAAGTTATCCGCTACTTAATTTCCACATAGTATAGGTAACAAATAAATTTTTAGTTTTTAGCAGTCTTACCCAAAAAAAACTAGTTGGAAGGAAATAATAACATAAGAATGATTCTTAATGGATAATGGAAAGAAAGAATAATGAGTTAATCTTTCCTGTAAACTGAACATCAAAGTTTGGCGTTATTTTTGATCAAACAACCCCAACAGAGGAGGTATAGAATTCGACTGTATTGGTTTGTGGGCGCCCTGTATATAATAATCGTACAGATGTTTTTTGATTCATTAGGAAGAGAAGACTTGAAATGGTCCCATATTCATACAAACTCCAATCCGAAATGTCCCTCCCTCAAAAAACCGCCCCTAAAAGAGTTGGATGGGGTAATTTCTCTGGAAAATCGAAAATCTGAAACGGCAAAATTAAAAATCAGATAATATCCCAAAACGTTCATAATGAAAAATTTTTCAAAGGAGTTAGGGTTTTCGAGTTAAAGCAATATTAAAATGAAATATATATGAATTTTCGGTATGTGGAAGGGCGATTTCTTTCGAAAATTGAAAATCTGATACCGCCAAATTAAATACCTGATTATTTGTAGCAACATTTTTTCCATAGAATTACGGTTTTTGAGTTACACCAGTGGTAAAGTTTAAAATATGCGTATTTTCGCGAAGCGAATATACTCAATAAAATCTGAAAGGATTTTTATGTCCAAGAAAGCAAATATGAATGATCTTAACATAAATATTTTTTACCAAAAAAATGACCCACTTTAATTCTTCATGCATGCAAAAATACAAAATAATAATAATATATCTATTGGTGCTGGCTTGGCTTTTGAAGTAGATGCTAAAAGTCTTCTATGTAACTTCAGTAATAGCAGAACTTAAAAAAGTACCAGCACCAATAGAATTAATATTATTCTGTTTTTTTTCAGTGCACCACATAATGAAGTCAGTGCAATTTTTGTTAATAAGTATTCATTTCACACGTTTGCGTGAAACATTAGTTATGAAAATTGTTGAACGTTAAATAATACCAAAGAAGATGATACTTATCCTATTACCCATGTATACTCTATGCTTGTACCTGTTACTATTCAGAGAACTTCAGAGAAAAATGTTCAATCAAAATGTTGCTACATATAATCTCTTCTTTAATTTGGCCGCCTCAAATTTTCAAAATTTTGAGAAAAAATGCTCCCTCCATATAACGAAAATACATATATTACAGTCTTACCCATTGCTGTAACTCGAAAACCTTAACACTTTTGAAAAAAAAAACAGCTCAAACGTTTCCAGATATGGTCTCATCTTTAATTCTGCCGTATCAGATTTTCGGTTTTAGAGGGAAGGAGATTTCTACCATTTCTCAACTCTCTTCTTTCAAATGAATCAAAAATCATCAAAATGGGAGCAACATACAACCAAATTTTATATTTTTCCTTTTCTGATGTCGTTCAATAAGGAGAATGTAAAAACCGAAAATGTAATGATTTTTTTCTAAATTAAATGTCCGAATTGAGCATCATTATTAACAATCTGGCAATGGCTAAGGCAATCGAAAAAATACCTATTTCATTTTGCAACTATCAGTTAAATTTTCCTTCCTGTCCTTTTGAATTTTGCCATGAAAACTGTGTTTTTCGTTGAAAGTCTCATTTAAGTTTTTACAGAATTTATCCGCTACTTTACGAACGCATGGTATAACAAAAAGGCATTTTAAGAGGCATTAATACTGGGATATGAAGCCTGGTCCACGAGATAACGAGTAGGTACTGCAAATTGATGAAAATAACAAGATTTTCTCACTTATTTTTTTCGAAACTATGGTTGGTAGAGGAGAGATTATTTTATTTTTGCTGCAAACAAAATATTTAACAAAACCACTACATATTTTCTTAATATTCTATATGACGCTGTGAGTAAAAAAAAAATCAATACTTAATTAAAAGATTAATTTTCAACTGATGCAAGGAATATTATTATTTCATTAGGAAGTATAAGTTTAGGTGCAGATCTGAAAAATATACAAATTGATAACTTGATTCTTCAATCGATTCAATTATGTGGTAATTTTTCAATCGTGTTTCAATGAACTGTACGTTGTTCTATTATTCTTCTTATAAGTTTCCTCTATTAACCTGTGTTCTTCCATTCCATGTACTTCGCCCATATAGCTCACAAGTATATCTTTAGAATGATTGATTCTATCAATCTGATCTTAATTTCAGCAATAGCGATCCCGTTTCCTCCTCCACTTTCTTATGTAATTTTCTTATCCATCCTGAAGAGTGTTGGCTATTATTTTGCTTTCAGTTTTTCTGTTAAAGTCTAGGATTCCACAATAATTTACAAATATATCTCCATTGTTGAAGTTGATGATATTTTAACCAATGTAATATAACAAATTTGTGATATAGTATCGACGCCATTCGGAATGGAGGCGTGTGCGATTCGTCAGAGGGCGGAGTCGAGTACGGACGTTGGTGGGGCCCGGGTTGTATGAGGGTAAGGATTACTGCTATTGGTTAACGATACATACCAAGGTCAAGATTATATCCCGAAAGATCTAGTGAGTTCGCGCTGTTGGTGGAATGTTCGGGGCGTTGGAAGATGTCGGTGGAAGCTTCTAGATGGAGAGGACATGTCTATATATTGGAGAGGATTTGCTAAGGATTTAGTCAGTCAGTCCGGTGCTGTAGTTGAGTGAGTGCGGTGCAGTCCATCGAGACTGGCATTACGGTGGAGACCGGGGTATCGTGGAGACCGGGAGTACGGTGCAGTCCGGTGTAGTTGGGGCACTAGTAGGGGGTAGTGATGCGCAAAGCAAGACCAAGACCAAGACCGACATGGTCTTGGTATTGGTCTTGGTCTTGCACCCTTGGTATTGGTCTTGGTCTTGCATCAAATCCTTAGTCTTGGTCATGGGTCTTGGTCTTGCATATACGGTCTTGGTATTGGTCTTGGTCTTGCTGCAAGACTTGCAAGACTTTGCAAGACTCTTGCAAAAATTTTGATCTTTTTATAAGTGTGAAAAGTTGTTGCGAATTTAAACCGTAATTGCTTAATCCAAATGAAGAAGAACCCTGCATATGTATGGGAAGTATGTAATTTATAATCTTATAAGATTGCCTATAATTATATTATCATTCGAAATGGATAAATATCGACCGTATAAAAAATGTCATTGTCCAGAACAAACACGCCTGGTAATGTAGAATAAGTAATGAAAATAAAACTAGTTGCCTAGAATTAAGTTAGGGCAAGTGAGATGCGTAAAAGTAAATTAATAATCACCATTCACATATGAGAATCGTATCTTACTAGCGCGACTAAGACTAAGGTCTGCTTGTGTTTTCTTGGTATCATCCGTCCCAACTGAGCACTCATTTTACTACATACTTCTACTTCATACTTCTATTTCATAATTCATTTTCTTGCTCATTCTACAATGGTTTTGTACCATTTTCTTTAATAAAATAGAAAGAATCTCTGAAAGCGATCAAAAGTATTTCTGATAAAACTAACTTCAATTTTTGCAGAAAGCTTTTTCCAAAAAATGAAAACTAAAAACAGTTAGAGATTTAATACGCGCATTTATAAAACTAGGTATCTATTTAAAAAGTCAGACGTGTGAATATCTCAGTTGAGTTAGTTAATCAGCATGATCGAAAAAATAGTTTCAAAATAAGGGCAATATAAAATTTCAAATATCTCCAAAAGTGGCAACTGGATAAATGTCATCAACAAAATTCAGATTTATAGATGATTCTTAACGTTTACTTAAAACATTCTGCGCGATAGAAAAAATAATAAAAATAAAAAACCGAGTAGTTTACCTTCCCCTGGCTACGAACTGTCGGGATTCTTTGAAACAGCTCGGTAAGGGAAATCCTAGAAGGGTTGAAATTACGGTATAGGTATATGGTATTTAAGAATTTTTTTAAATCCGGAAATCCTAGAAGGGTAAAATGAACTCGCTTTTCACCCAACAACTTTTAATTAAATATTTTTAGAATCTGTAAAATAAAGATCGATCATAAGAGAGTTCAAATATTAAATTAATTAGGTTATTTATTAGCGTTTCTTATCTAATCATTGAGTAAAATAATATGTTTCCTACCAATTTGGTGTTTGGTTACGGAACTGCAAGAGTCTTGCAAGTCTCGCATGTCTTGCAGCAAGACCAAGACCAAGACCAGGTTAGTCTTGGTATTGGTCTTGCATCCCAGTATTGGTCTTGGTCTTGGGTCTTGGTCTTGCATAGACGGTCTTGGTCTCGGTCTTGGTCTTGCAAAATTGCAAGACCAAGACCAAGACTGCAAGACCAAGACCAGTCTCGCAGCATCACTAGTAGGGGGCCATCAACAACATAAATAAATAACGCTCGGTTCGAATACGGTTATGACTAGTGTAAATAGGAAATATAAATTGTACATAGTAGTCCACATATAAATAATATATATAAATAATCTGTGATATTTTAGTGCATAATCAAATAAAATGGAAGATAAATAATTCCCAGTAATTTTTATATGCCCGTTATAAACATACTATATAGATTAGAACCAGAACTGTGAAAATATTAAAAAAATCGAAATGTAAAGATTCATACGTCAAAATATGGACTTTCGACTCACACAAATAACTTTCTTTCAAGAAGTTAAGAAACTAAAGCTCAATCTCATCAATATGGAATAAGTTGTAGTAGAAAGTAAATCGGAATGATTGAGAAGTTTTTGTTGGTTCAAATATGGAAACTGATCTGCAATACAGATTTTACTAAGGACGTGGAAGGAAAATTTTCCACTGCCTTCCAGGAAAAATATAAAATTCCCATTATATTACTGCGCAGCAC
The DNA here is from genome assembly GCA_958507055.1 of Crioceris asparagi. Taxonomy (NCBI): domain Eukaryota; kingdom Metazoa; phylum Arthropoda; class Insecta; order Coleoptera; family Chrysomelidae; genus Crioceris; species Crioceris asparagi. The sequence continues at coordinate 5,850,098 of OY293830.1, read as the reverse complement.
GTTGACGACAAATTAATGTCAAAGCAACGATGATGGCAGTTCATTATCAATACAAAAGACCGTGCCGAGATTCATGAAGTCATAGATTGTCGAGTCTATGTGATTTATAAGTTTGCAGGTTAAAATACGATAAAAAAAAGATGCGGAAGTACGGAGTGACAATACCTACACGATTTGTCTCTCATTAGAATTAATGAGCGTGGTATCTCCAATTTAATCTCTATAATAATGGGCAAAAATAAGTGAGAAAATAAGGATTAATGGCTGCAAACTGGTAGTAATTCTCTATTGTAAAATAGCTACCTGAAAAGAGCAGCCAACAAAAGAGCTGTGAGATATTTTCATACGAAATAGCAGTGGCAAACATGATTGATGTATGTAATCTGTACACAGATGAGAAGCAGATGGTTGAAAAGTTTTTTGATAACAGAGCGAAGTAATCCATTCTCGATGTCTTTGAGCGCTAAGAGAAGAGATTCATGTTTTTTTACGGACCTATGAATCACAGATATCTGAACCCAAAACATTGTATGCTAGGCTACTGAGAGTATTGAAATCAATGAAATCCGGTAAGGAATCCAGGTCTGTATTAACGAAATTTAATCTTTTTGGTTCTCAAAATATACTTTTATATTTGAAAACGACACAAAAGCTGAAACGAACTGTGTACTTCTTATTTCCCCGCAGGGCCATTTTTTATTATTTGATGAATTTGAATTGAAAGTTTTTTGAGTAATAAAATATAAAAACGAGTTTTGAATCATTGAAATTTTGCGATGTACCAACTGATTAAAATTAACAAGTCGTCTGGACTTCAATGACGAATCAACTAGACAGCTCTATGACTTTGTTTCAACACGCAACAGTTTGAAAAGCGCCCCCAATGCGTATGTCAATCAGATAATTGTCCATCTGACGAGTCTTAATAGGTGTTGGATATATAACTGGACAAAGATTTGAAATTTGAATTAACCGTAAATCTAATACATCTCTACTCCTTGGTCTATAAGTCATTGGTCTAGATCTAGTTGGAGGTGGTGTTCTCTGTTGGTCTGGGTCATCGACTACGTATTTTTACTTGAGGTACTGTTTCCTTCAGAAAATAATAGTGTTACATTATATGATGTAAATCATTCAATTTATATGCAAAAAATACCTAAATAATTTTTATTTTTGACCGACGAACCCCGAACGGAGGAGGTATACAATTCGACTGTCGACTTGGATATTGGTCCCATAGTCGTAAAATCTCAAACCCAAATCTGTTTTCCTCTGAAAACCGCCCCCGAGGGTGGTGGAGGGGGCAAATCGAAAATCGAAAATTCGAGATGCCAGATTTAAAAATAGGACAATATGTGAATACTTATAATTTGAACAATTGTTTAAAAGAATTACTGCTCTCGAGCTACATTCATTTTAAAACCTCACATATGAGTATTTTTGCTATGTGGAAGGGACAATTTCTTTCGAAAACTGAAAATATTTCGATGCCACTTGAAAGACAATAATATGTGTATCAACATTTATTAAGAAAATTTTCTCCTTAGAGTTACGGTTTTCGAGGTAAGCGGTGGTAGAATGGTTAAATCTAAGCAGCTATATTCTGAGATCTCTACATAATAACAAGGACAAGCAAAGTATATATGTGGGTAATAAGATATTAGTGGTGAACGTTCAACGATTTTTGTGACCAATGTTACACTCAAAAGTCTGAAATAAATACTTTTTTACAAAAAACTGGACCGACTTTATTAGTTGGTGCACTGAAAATTACGAAATAATATTAATTCTATTGGTGCTGGTACTTGTGAAGTTGGTACCAAAAGTTATCAATCTAACTGCAACTGCACAACTTCAAAAGTAACATCACCAATAGAATTGATATTATTTCGTAATTTTCAGTGCACAACTAATAACGTCGGTCCAGTTTTTTTTTGTAAAAAAGTATATATTTATTCTGCGTTCCACGAGGAGCAATTCTAATTCCTCATCATCACTCTCCAACGACGATACGTCACTCACTTCGCTGGAATCCCCTTCAATCATCTTTTCCAAAACCAGGTGAAAGTTTTTAAAAATATCAAAACAAACGATAACTAATTATATCACTACCACAATAGAAAATAAAAGTGTTCGCTGAAAATAAAGAAAACAAACAAACTTAACCTTTATAATCTGTAACTGATAAAACAAGCAACAAGAACGACAAGCCAAGTACACCATTGCGCATGCGTCAAATTGATAGTCAGAAGAAAATCCGCGAACCTTTCTGATAGTTTGTAAACTGTCAGAAATCATAGATAGAACAGAAACCTAACAGTTTTCGAATCGTCAGACGCTTGAGTTGGAAGGCGTAGCGCTACTGCGCAGAATCCTGACGGCAAGAAACTGTTTCTGATAGTTGTTGGAACGCAGCCTATAAAAATGCACTGTTCAAACTCATTTAAATAAACTACGTAATACTGAATTTTTTAATGAAAATAAATAATCTAACTTATTATTGTCGCATATAGCTAATAAATGCTGTAAAATAGCAGGAAAGGTTGATTTAAAAATAGTAATAGACATCCGGTTTCTGTGTAAATGCAGGAATTATGATGTCAATCGGTCGGTTTCACGTAAAATGTACCCATAGCTCGAATTAACAGGACAGTGTGGTCCCTAACTGCGCCTATACGCCCTCTGTCTCCAATAAAAATATCGTTAGATTTAAATGAGCATCTGTAAACTCCTGCATAAATTACCGCACAAATGACAAACAAAACGCAAAGGTTTACTAAAAGAATAAACACAACTATGAAATATTCAAATATCAAGAAAACTTTCACACAGGAAGTTCGAACTCGAAGTCTATCAACATTTCCAAAGGTATTCTTACCGAAAGCTCAAATACAGGGGGAATGGGCTTTTAAGTCTGCTACCAACCAGTGTGAGAGGCTTTAACTCGTGACTAACTAAGGTATAAACGCTGATGTTTATATGCACATAGGCCCATTTAGCATCATCGATTGATCCGTAGGTACAATATTACATATTGAAGGAAATGCCGCATTGGCGTGAAAATGATCAAATAGCTTGTTCAAGTTCAGTTCGGTAACTATACCTACTATTACAGGTGACGAGTGGGTTAGTTACTTTATCGTCAACGTAGTAGTAGAGGGGGTAGATATATTACGTTCTCCTCTACATCACTCATTGTTAATTTGGATAGATCGATGGTGATTAAATTCAAAATCAGCTCTCGAATACTCAGAGTGCATTATCGAGTGTATAGTAAATTGTAGGTAGGTAATTGGAAATTTATTAAGCACTAAAATGGACAAACGATATTACAAAATTTCACTTTCCCATGTAGGTATAATGGAAAAATAAAATTATTTGAGCGAGCGTAGCTTTGGAAATGCTTGTTTTAATTACGTTAACATCAAAATTGAAAAATGTGACTTTTTTGAAAAATTTCCAATTTAAACGTTTTCCCCTATCTCCTGCCGTCTGAGATTTTGAAATTGACAGTTTTTCGAGGGAAGCAGATTTTGAATTGGAGTTTTGTGAATATGGGACCATTTCTCAAGTCTCCTCTTTCAAAAAAGCAGACAGTCGAATTGTATACCTCCTACGTTAAAAAAAGCTTCATCTGTGAACATATTGGGGAACATCCTGTTTATGTCATTTCAAAATATAAGGGTTAATCGGGCCTACAATTTCTTATATAATTTTTTGGATATCTTCTGTAATATCGACTATAATAAGCATACTAAAAACTTACCCTGTATATGGGTACTATAGATACTCATCAAAATATCCATATAATCCATATAACGTCAACAACTTCATCTATAATTCATTCATTTTTCAAATTGTATGGTGGTGACCATTTTCTGATAAAGGAAATAACGTAAGTTCATATTTAATTTATTAGTAGAATGTATACAAGGTGTTTCTTAGTAACAACAAAATATAAGGAGGTTCATTTTGAGGAAAAATTTCAATTAAACTGATTTATTGGCTTACGAACCCAAACGGAGGAAGTATACGATTCAAATTCACCTTTTTTATTTTTGCGCGCGCTGTATATAGTAACGTACGCCGATTTTGATGATTTTTGATCTATTTGAAGGAGGAGCCTTGAGAAATGGTCCTATATTCGTAAAAACTAAAATAAGAAACCTCCTTTTGTCCAAAAAGGGGGCAATTTTTCTTGAAAATCAAAAATCTGAGAGGGCAGAATTAAAGACAGGAAAATATTCGGAAACGTTTAAAATGAATATTTTTTTAGTTTTCGAGATTAAGCAATGTTAAAATCTCAAATATGTGTATTTTTGCTAAATGGAGAGGGATATTTCTTTCGAAATTCGAAAATCTGAGGCAACCTAATTAAAAACCAGATTATTCATAACAACATTTATATTGAACATTTTTTCCATGCAGGTACGGTTTTCGAGTTACAGTAGTGGTAAAGTCTAAGACATGCGTATTTCCGCGATGATGTTTTCAGATTTCTGAATAATAACAACTACAAGCAAAGGATATACATGGATAATGGTAAAAGTGGAGCAATTTTCGTGACTAATGTTACACTCAAAAGTGTGAAATAAATATTTAAAAAAAAATTGAAACGGCGTTATTAGTTGGTGCACTGAAAAATACGAAATAATATTAATTCTATTTGTGCTGGTAATTGTGAAATTGGTGCTAAAGGTTTTCAATCTAACTGCAACTGCACAATTTCGAAAGTATCAGCACCAATAAAATTAATATTATTTTGTGTTTTTTTCAATGCACCAACTAATAACGTCGGTCCATTTTTTTGTAAAAAATATTTATAAGCCTTGCTCTGCTAACTTTATCTTAAACTGAAAGACGAGATATTATCTGAAAAAATACAAAAGCAATTAATTTCGGAATAGGACGCTAAATTAGTCGTTAATATTAATATATGTTATCGTACAAGCACCAAATATATTTTCTAATTATCACATTCCTCTGTTACCTCTAGGGACTTTCTGCAACAATATGTTCTTTTGTATTAAGTTACTCAATACACAAAGATTCATAGGTACGCTTAAGTATAAAAAATCGATAATATAACACCCTGTAGGTATACTTATAGAAAAACTATCAACTTGGTTGTATTAGTATCATTAGAAGTGATAAATTGCCTTCAAGATGAACTATTACCTTTGGAACTTGATAATAAACAAGTTTAGACCATCAATCAAACTAGTACCTATTTTTAATTTTATTCTAATGACATAATAATTTATTATTATTTCACACATTACATTTCTTGTTCTGTATACGTTTTAAATGAAGAATTCGATTATAAGGGTACGTACTTTTGTCTGAGCTAATCAAAAAAATTTAACCAGTATTACACATATGTATAACCGAGATTTTCAAATGGGAAATCGATGGATGTACAATGGAGCAGTGATATTCATCTATGATCATTGAAGTATTATGAAAAATACTACAACCAATCCAGATGCGACTATAATATGTTTAATTTAATCCATTAATATTGGACTATTAATTCTAATATTTGATATTGATTGTCATATAATGTGTGACCAACAATAATTATAATTATGTATATATATTTTGTATGATAGAGCTTACGAATTCAAAGTTATAAAAAATGTATAGGTTCAATAGATTGTTTATAAATTTTATAAATAGTTTTCACATATACAGGGTGGTCCGAATTATAATTGAGAATCTTTAACAGCGTATTCAGCAGATAAAAATAATCAAAAAAGTTCATATAAACTTATCTCTAAAAACGCTTCGTTTTGGAGATACAGGGTGTTGAAAGATTGCAAAAAAACGTTTTCTCTTATTTTTAAAGAAACTTTTTTAGATTTTGCTTTCTAACTTAGTAGATATTATTGCCACTTATGAACAAATTTATAGCATGATGAACACTTTTTGTTTGTTTTAATTATTTTAAATAAAAAAATGTACGCCAATGGTTTATCGCAATTTTGTAAACAAATTTAAATATCCTGATCAAGTTAAAAAAAACATTAGTTTTCAATTATAATTATTCAGAATTCTGTATGCAGTCAACTGAAGAATTTTGGAACTGTCCAAAGTATTTATTTTAGTTTCTTCACAATCAAAAACTGTCTATCTGTTACGGTTCATAAGATACAGCCGGCTGACAGACGGACGGACAAAGGGTGCTAAGTAATAGGGTCCCGTTGGATACGGAACCCTCAAACGCAAACTAATTTGATTTAAGATCATGAAATATTTTGTTGATATTTCTAGATTCTCAATTTCATACAAAACCTTAAGAAATGGTATCCGCATCAACATCCTCTTTTGGCAGAAAGCTCTTTTAGAACAAAGCTTTATAAAGATTTATAGAGAAATTTAAAAGAGCTGTTTGAACAGAAAGGAGGATATTATTATAGTAGCTTTTTTTTAAAAAAAAGACCCAACTGAAAAAAATATTTTTCCATATTCCGTGACACCAAATTAGTATAAAAATGTAGCATTTATTTTATAGACATAAAAAAAGTTAAATTTTCTAGATCTAATAAATGGTTAATATAGAAACTTCTAGGTAAAATTTAATTAATTCATAATAAACAATATCATTGTAAAATTCTAGAAATAAGTGACTAATAATTATATCTACATAAAAACCAATTACTATTATTGTAGACAACTTTTTAATCACCAGAAAACATTAATGGTTTTATGATCGCGAGACAGAAGATAATAATGCTTTGTTAAACAAATTATCAAATAGAGCTTTTCCACCGACGTTACAAATATGGCCGCAAACAGCTGTTCTGGAGGTCAACAAAGATACTTTGCCATAAAACGCCATTGTAAGTTTTGTTAGTTTTCACGAAAATTTTGAAGATTTTACAGCTGTATAGTTGCAACAAAACCATGAAATTCAAGTAATTCTGAAGGTAAGCATTTAAAATTTGAGTAGAAATAATTAATATTAATTACCTATGTTATTTTACGAATTATAATTTGTTGCATTTATATCTTGAAAGACCTCCACAGACAGAATAATAATTTAAAATGGCAAAATAAATTCTGAGGACAGAATTTTGAAGACAAAAGAATAAGATATGTTCAGAAAATAGAACTGATTGGAAGTGTTGATTCTTAGATGTTAAAGAATACAGACTTCGATGCAACAACGAACATGATACCAATCGATTGTGAACATATCATGAACAAATAAAAATACAATTGTATTCTGTTTCGATGAATCCGGGCATCAATACTAAAAAACAAAAATGGAATTCTTATATATTGTGAATAATCAAAAAGAAATATAATATAAATGGAAACTTAGAACTATGCTCCTTCTTTTTACACGTTCTTTTGCCCTAGTATACCTCTCTCGCTACTTTAGGGTTTGTCTTTAATTTGGATCTGGTGAGACCCACATGTACTGTTGGGATGTAATCCGGACTCTCCTTGTTTTCAAAATTTGCTGGCTTTTCTTGAGATATCAGTGAAAAAATTACATGGCTATTTATATAAGTAATGGTCATGACTAACTTTATTTATTTAAATTGATTGAAGTACTTAAATTACATTATGTATGAAATAAAAAAATGCATTCATTAGATAAATTTACCCGAAATGAAATCTTTTTTCGATGGTAATATAAATAATTTTTTATCATCGTTTGCGTTTACTGTTGTTTGCGCAACCCACAACTCCACAAAAATGTGTCATTTGAACATAAAATAATGTTCTTCAAGGGATTGAAACTTCGGTGAGCACCTACTTTATAAGTAATTAATTATAAACTCTAGTTTTCTCAAACATACAATCACTCTAAAACAATTCAATTAGTGTTAAAATGCCTTATTATTAAGTGTTTTGAAACTGTATAAAAATTGTATACAAATAAGTATTTTTAAAAAAAAATTGGACCGACTTTATCAGTTGTTACAATGAAAAATACAAAATAATATTAATTCTGTTGGTGCTGGTAATTTTGAAGTTTTGCCGTTGTAGTTTGTTGTTGTAGGCACCAACTCCAAAAGAACCAGCACCAACAGAATTAATATTATTTTGTATTTTTCAAAGCAACAACTGATAAAGTCGGTCCAATTTTTTGTAAAAAATATTTATTTCACATTTTTGTGTGTAACATTAGTCATGAAAATTGTTGAACGTTCAGTAATACCCAAAAAGTTATAGGTAGGTTAAGCTTGTACTAGCCGAAATACGCATATAACATATTTCAGACTTTACCATTGCGAAACTCGAAAACTCTTTTGAAAAAATGTTCAATTAAAATGTTTCTGGATAAATCTCAAATTTTCAATTTTTGAAAAATATACCCCTTCCACATTGCTGAAACACATATTTCAGACTGTAGCTCGGAAACGTATGATTATTTTTAAAAATGACCATTTTAAACATTTCCGGATATGGAGTTTTCGTTAATTCTGTCGTCTCGGATTTTCAATATTCGAGAAAAATTGCCCCTTCCACCCGCTTTGGGGGCGGATTTTGGAGAGAAGGAGATTTTGGATTTGATTTTTCTAAATACGGGACCATTTCTCAACTCTCCTCTTCCAAATGAAACAAAAATCGTCTAAATCGGTACGTTTACTATGTGAAACGCGCGAAAAGCCATAAAATAAAGCAATCTTACAACCGAATTGTATACCTTCTCCTTTTTTGAAGTCGGTCAATAACTAAAGGAAAGTAAAACGTACGACCTTAAAATTCAAACTTGGGATTTATTGCCCTCCAGAACAACTGATTTTGACAGTAGTTCAAATTGCGCTGATATCAGATGGAAAAGCAATATTTTATACATTAAAAAACATCAATTTTTGACCGACTTAAAAAAACGGAGAAGGTGTATAAATAATTCATCTTTGTTTGCTTTTTTAGGTAAACTCCAACTTGAAAACCGCCCCAAAAGGGTGGAATGGGCTAAATTTATGTCAGAGTTAAACAGCAGATCATTTCCAGGAACGTTTGATTTGAAAATTTCCAGGAACTCAAGGGCTTCCGAGTTACAGCACTAGGAAAGTGCAAGATTCTTTCCGCCAAATTTTGAAATCATTTAATATTGAAATTACTTGAGAAATTATTAAAAGTAAACATTTGATCAACCATATCGATTTCTCCAGCACCATACTGTATAGATAATTGTTTCGTAAGTAGTTAATAATATTAGTCAGTATGTTAACCATCCTTATTGTTAAAGTAGTTACTCATCGAGACGCGTCTCGAATTCTCTCTCTTGGTTAAATCATCAATATATCTACTTAATGTAATGTGTTTGCCATCTTCTCCTGCTTTAGACGATTTCTGCTGCATCAAGGATCCAGCTTTGAATAACAATACATCGACGTAGGTATTTTTATTCAATTCCTTGAAACCCAATACTTACTTACTATCCTGGATGATGCATATCGTGTGTAACAACTATGCATTTGAACGATGCAATCAATCAAAAAGGATGATTTACTTACGCTGGCCGCCATAGAAGTGACAAAGCCGATTACAGGAATCGATGAAAAGGTCACGTGAAAGGGTGGTTGCAAGTATAAAATATCCTAGCCATATATAAAAGGATCACATATTATGTATTTATAGCTATACAGGGTGCCCCTGAACTATTCAGAGATATTTGGACAAAAATTAGGCTAAAATGTTCCATAAAATCTTTTCGCAGGGACCTTCCATTCAAAATTAATTGTGCTTTCAAGATACGCCCTGAAGACGGGATTTTCTTCTTAATAGTTCCAAAATAGTGAAATCAATTTTAATGTTACCTGGACAGTTCACCCAGTACATAAGTACTTAAAGTATGAAATTATCGCCGAAGGTATTCAAGGTATTTACAATTTAAGTGACAATAAATATTATTAATGTGGCCTAAATTATCTGCAATATTTTGATAAAGATGTATGTTTCTTGAAAACGGTTATTTTTTCCGGTACCAATAAAATTGATTTCACTATTTCGAAACTATCAAGATAACCCTTCTTCAGGGCCTAACTTTAAAGCACATATAATTCTGAAAGGAATTGCTGTACAAAAAAATGTATGGAACATTTTAGTCTTGTTCAAACCATTCAAATATCTCCCAATACTTCTGAGACACCCTGTATAGACTTCCTGTTCCGGCTGCATGCTTAACCAAACAAATTTGATGGAATTGCCTTGCCTTGAAAATATCACCGTTGCGTCATTTTTCTGAACGCGTTGTTACAGTGGTGCTTTGCGATTCAATGAAATCAAATGAAACTTTTGGTTAACATGTACATAATGTAATCGATATTGATATATATATATATATATATATATATATATATATATATATATATATATATATATATATATATATATACTTATATATCAATTCAGCAGTGTTATAATTTCGATGAAAGGTTTTTTCTGCAGACAAACAAGGGGGACTGGGTATACATTTCCACAGCTCAAAGGGGACAGTTGAAGATTGATTTTATTCAAGTGGAAGACATCGGTATGATATTTCAATGAACTTTTATTGGATCTGGGGAAGAAAAAGCCTCTGAATTCCTGTGCCTGTGATTCGCTTATAATGATCTGATATTTCTGATTGTCTATCTGGTTATTAGTCAGTTCTTTAGATTAAAATCTCACTGTCGAATAGAGCTACGTCAATACCAAATATAATATTTTCATCCAAAACAGTCGGCGAAAGTCTTTTATGTTCATACGATACTGCGTTCACACTGAGAATGCAGTGTTGCCTGGATATAGGCAATGTATTTTAAATTGGAAAGCCTGTAATAGTTTTTTGCAACAAACTCTCGCCTTCAAAGTTCAACTTTTGAGCTCGTATAGAGTCGTGGAGAAGGTCCTCGATATCCACAGCCATGATGATAACTTCCCATTTTACTCAAACATGTATCTCAAATGGTCCAAGAGCTAGAGACTGACCAATAAACTCTGTTCACGTGATTAATTTGCCGTGTTGGAAATTCAACAATCGTCTTTTCCAACAGACCATAACAAAAAAAACTTCTTCAAAAGTTGATATTCACCACATGTTCTCACATGAATTCACAAACAATTTCATCTTTGTTATGAAGAAACTTTTCCATATAATAATAAAATAGGTTGATATATATATATATATAAAAGCTGAAAGAAGGTTTCGAGCGTTATAATGGAAAGAAGTCAATTTTCTGGCCCAACTACTTTCACAAGTCCGGCCAAACTTTCCAGAGAGAGAGAGAGAGAGAGAGAGAGAGAGAGAGAGAGAGAGAGAGAGAGAGAGAGAGAGAGAGAGAGAGAGAGAGAGAGAGAGAGAGAGAGAGAGAGAGAGAGAGAGAGAGAGAGAGAGAGAGAGAGAGAGAGAGAGAGAGAGAGAGAGAGAGAGAGAGAGAGAGAGAGAGAGAGAGAGAGAGGGTTAGAGGAAACACTTTCCGGTCCGGATATTATTCTCACAAATATTGTCTCTCTCAGCATTTCACATTAAGATGCAGAGCCCCAGCTTCTAACCACCCATACTGAGCAACATGTAGGTGGTTCGTAGAGTAAATTCTGCCAGATCAAATCCAGATCCAAATTAGTTATGGCAAGAGGTGAAATATATTTTATTATTATTATTAGTCTCCGGCAAGATTTTTAGGATTAATTATATCCCATAAAAAAAAACAGAACAATTCACTCGTCTGTCAGTCTGTCTGTCTTCCTGTCATTGCGTATATTCTGCGAGTCATACAGTTTGAATATATTAATTCTGATACTGGGTGTTTATTTTGTGGAGCAAATTAGAAAATGAGAAGAAACACTCTCATCAAACTCACCATGTTAAAAATGAAAAGACTAGTTATGAGTTATGTTATGAAATAAATGTCTGGGAAAAAAAGCGTTTTCAATTTTTGAAAACAAATAGCCCGATGTTTGAGCATCAAAAGAAAATGATTCAAATAACCTTCCAAATAGGCTATCACTCGATAACGATTAGAATTTTCAAGACGGCTGCTCCTGGGGAAAGAGAGTTGAAAGAGGTGAAGCAAATTTGTGATGAAAAGTTCTACCCAGTTGGCCATGCCAACTAAGAATAGTAGATATAACCACAGAATAAATAACAATTGTTTATTCTGCGGTAAAGAACGATATGATTTAAAATGAAATAAAACAAAAATTATTTCAGATACCTATAACCACACTTTTTATATTATCTTAAAGTACAATCGATAACGTTTATGTTTTTAGTAGCACATCCTTTAAATGTCCATCTCGGCTTCGTGTACAGGAGTGAAATTCGGCGAATCCAATTTTCGGCGACTTTGTGCAATAAATCGGGCGTAATCTCACGAATGCAGCGTTCAATGTTCATATCTCAAAGCATCAAGTGTTTGTGACCTTTCTGCATAAACCTTAGATTTTAAATAACCCCAGAAAAAGTAATCTAAAAGAGTCAAATCACAGCTCCTTAGAGACCAGGCAATAATTGAATTCCTTGAATTTATCCTTCTTCAAAACTTTTCTTGCAATATGGTGACAGTTTCATGGGCATATGGGCATATGTAGCACCGTCTTGCTGGAACCACATATCTTTAGAAGCAAACGAACCCAATTTTGAAGATGAAAAAATTGACAACATCTGTCGGTATCGTTCACAATTCACTGTAACAGCATTTTGAAAAAAAAATGGTCCAACGATACCACCTTGCCATAAACCAAACCACACAGTTACCTTCAGAGGATGCAAAGGCTTATCGTGAATCTGTTGTGGATTTTTCTAACACCAAAAACGGCAAATTTGCTTATTTACATTATCACTGAAAAATGAGCTTCATATGAAAATATATTTTTCCGCAAAATTGCGATGCTTTTCAAGTTGTTCTAAACGACAAGCAGCAAATTGGCGGCGCCGACGATGGTCCAGTGGCTTAAGTTCTTGAGTCAAGACAATCTTATAGGGGTGTAAATTTTAATCTTTTTGTAAAATTCGCCAAGTTGTTTTTTCAGTCTTAACTCTTGAGCAAGCACGACGAGGAATTTATAAAATTGGTTCTTCGGCAAGACTAGCTCTTACAGCAGCGATATTCTCAACATTTCAGGCATTTTGGCAAATTACTAGTATTTTTACATGGTGAAGAGTAAAATTACCTTCAAATTTCTCAACTATGCGATGAATAGCAAGCAGAGAAGGTCTATTATTTACACCAAAGTTTTCTCGAAGTACGAGCAAAAGTACAAAAGAACGAACATTTTCGTAAAATTTTTGGATAATAACGAAACGTGGGGCGAGTATTTAGCCATAATGAAATGTTAGAGTTTACTGAACATAAATGATAACTAGTGAAAAGTATAACTTTATAACCATAACCATGGTTATTACATCATTTCAAAATCATATCATTCTTATTGGAAACCCCTTATAACTGAGTTGTCCATCTTCGGCAATCATTACCTATGACCTTCTGCGGATCTGCAAAGAAGAATGTAAACAGTTCAGAATGTCCCACGCTTGGTCCTAGAATTCTCCATTATTTCACCCATTTGACTAAGATTCTGTACAAATAGGTACTTTTATTTTATAAATATTTTTTAGAAAAAAATTTACCAACTTTATTAGTTGTTGCACTGAAAAATACAAAATAATTTTAATTCAATTGGAAAAATTTTGTGCATTTGTAATTAGGTTGAAAACTTTTGGGACCAACTCAAAAGTACCAGAAACAACAGAATTAACATAATTTTGTAAATATTATTTTTCAGTGCAACATCTAATAAAGTCGGTCCAACTGAGATTTCAAAGCATCGCCTAAATTCACATTTTTCAGACATTACCTCTCTTGTTACTCAGACAACTTTTTTTTGGACAAATATCCAATAAAATGTTGTTACATATAATCTCTTCTTTAGTTTGGCCTGCTCATAACTTCAATTTTAGAAAAAAATTGCCTTCACCACATAGCGAAGACACATATTTCAGACTATTCCACTGCTGTAACTCGATCTTTCGATCTTTCAAAAAAATATCCCCTACACCCACTTTGGGAGAAGTGAAATGATTTCCCAATTTCAAATTTAACCAAGAGTAGGTATAATATTTACTTTACCTATTTTGCACTTATTAAACGAGTCAAAAATCAATTGATAGTAAATTAATGTTGGCAACGATAATTAGGCGACTTTAGATAATGTACCACAATGAAGTCGTTATATTTCACACAATAAAACAAATCAAAGTGTTTTCTAAAGCTGACAAGACACAAAACAATAAAATGCATGCTCAGGAATTTTGATGACTAGTGTTGAAATTAACACATTTAAATGTTGCTCATTACAAAGACTGAGCCAAGAATTTTTAGTTTAAATGCTCTTTAATTTTAGCTTCAGCTCGGTAGCATAGAAAATTGTACATTGGCTAGTCGTTAATATCAATAAAGTATAATAAGTAAAGTTAGTATAGGCCAAAAATATATGGCTCTAAAATAGAAAGAGAATAAACATATAAAATAATATATTTTATATTTAATAGATGGATAGATAGTCAACTGTTGTTTAAGTCAGGAGAGGGTAAAGATTATTCTTGAAATTAGTAGAGTTTCAAGGTCATATAATCATTGTTCTATTCAAAAGAAAGTTGTAGGTAATTTTGAAAATTATTAAGAATGTTACGAAGAAGAGAATTATAAAAGTAAATGTAATAAATAACGATAGCTATCTTTATGACTATTTGAGGATATAATTGTCATAATTGCTCAGGAAAACATGTCATCTTAGCTAAAGAAAAAGCGTTTATTTTGAAATTACAAAGAATTTATATAAAAGAAATAAATCACTAGGGATTCTTCTGGATCTCATTGGAATAGAATTGTGATTGAGAATTTGACTAAACTTTGAGCTTTGGGATGCTTGAATTAAATTTGAGAAATACTTGACAATAACATTAATTTGGACCGGTACTTAAGATAGTCGCCCTCAAGACATAAAGATCTACTAAATACTCCTGGTATATAAATAACTATTTGAAAAACCTATACAATTTTTTTAATCAAATTAGGATCTGTTAGGTTTGTGTGAAATTTTGTTGAAGCCATGTAATTAAAAAAAATGTTAATAACAATAGAAAAATAAATTGTAATTAACCATGTTCTATAAAAGCTCCTACGTAACTAAAGGTCTATATTCATGCAACCTATATATTTATACTACAAAATACATCGCTTAATCACATTGAAGGTTTTGACATGCAGTTTAATAATAAAATAATGAATATTCAAATTTCTATGAAAGTACATTATATATGGAAATATATTGTAAAATACACAAACAAAGCACCGTGTCATATACATACATTATTTTAAATATTCATTGATGTTGTTAAATCAAAGAGAAATAATATTGTTTGCTTTTTTCTTTCAGCAGGTATTGAAATTGTATTGGAACGATCGACCTGCATTGGCAGAATGATTGATAGGAAATATGTCATAAGATGTAGTATACCTACTCAAATGTGAGTTTTTTTCTTGAATGATTAGAAGACCAATCTCAAGAACCATATCAAACATAAACCAAATAACTTAAGTAAAACTGAGGTTAGTTTGATCACTCCAAGAATCATCAATACAATATACAAGTTTCAAATTATAAGAGGATGTTTGATAGTTGGAATCGAACCTATGACTCGGGTATATGAAGTGGGCACCTGTACAACTCGACCATAGAGGTTACGGTTTATAGGGAAATTATTTATTTACTTGGATATGAAGAAATGATTTTTTCTCAGTTCAACTGAAGAGTGTCCTATCTCAGAAAATCAATTATTAATGGGAAGGACATTACCTTAGATTTATGGCTTTATTACAAATATATTTTTGTTATAAGCAGCCGTTTCCGAAATGGCTGAAATACACTTAAACTCCTAGTTAAAAAACTCTTAGATTTCTCGAGAAATTTTCAAGTATAAATGTTTTAAGAAATAATCTGTTCTACAAGACGTAACAGAGAAGTGTGAAAGAATTTTTATAACATTCGAATGGATTTTTAGATGGGTTGAACTTTATGAAACCCCGAAAATTTAAATGAAAATATTTGTACGGTTACTATCAAACCCAGGTTACATAAACCATAATTGTATACCTCCTTCTTTTCGGAAGTTGTTCAAAAAGAGACATCTTAACCGACAAAATTATTATTAGAGTATTATGAGTATAATTTCAGTATAAACAACTTATAACGTTAAAGTTTATAATGAAACTATCTTTATAACGAGCCACATAAAACATCATGGCTGTTGTAAAAGATTCAATTCAAAAAAATAAGATTTTAGAAAAAAATAGGACTCATTTTATCTGATCAGGAACTGGAAAATACAAATGAAGATTTGTTCAATTGGTAATGTAACTTTCGAAGTTGTGCAAGAAGAATGATCAATTATAGTTACATTGAAGATTCTTGGCATCCATTTCAAAAATAACCAGCCCCAATAGAATATTTAGCTTTTGTAAATAAGTAATTGTTTATTTAACTTTTTTAAGCATTACCCAAGACATTTAAGAAAAATATACAAATTTACAAATTTATAGAGAATTCTCACATTTGAAGAAAGCTATTGAATTTTCTGGAATATAAAGATGACAATATCGCGTAGTTCATATATAAATTTAGATTATAAGTAAAATTATTTTTTTGGTTTATTTAATTATTATAGAGATCTGTTTAATCCTATACCTTTTTAGTTGGGTTCTGGGAATATAATTAATATAATAATTATCTATTTAAATACATTATGAAGAAATGGAATAAAAAAGAATATAATCACATTACAAGTAGGTTAAGGTAATAGGTGTTTCGGGAACTATTTAATCCTATACCGTTTCAGTTAGTTTAGGTTAGATATAGAAACCAGACCTCTTCAAGACTATTTTGAGGACACCTGGATTGGACGATATGACAGGCGAAGAAAAGGAAGACGAACTCCAATGTATAACAGCATTGAAAACGATTTGCCAAGAACAAACAATGTAATTAAAGGTTGGCATAGACAATTTTCCAGCCTACTATCCACATACCAACCATCCATATGGAAATTTATTGAAGCGTTGGAAAAGAATGAGCACAAAACATATAAAAGCTTGGAAGAGCAAGTAGCCAGATATCTAGTGCCTTTGAAACGGCGACGGTATATAAACACTGCAAATAACAAAAAGAAGGTAATGTAAGAGTATCAAACTAAGGACCTGGCAGATTACCTTGAGGAATACAAATTTAATCTTTATTCATGACATACAATTTGACATAAATTAAATAATATGATACTATTTAAAACATAATTTTTAATATTTTCATTATAATTATTGAAAGAAGAAGTGAAATAAAATCAGTATGATTGACGGCGACTTTTTGTTATGACATTTTAACCCTCAACGTTTTTACCGGGACATTATTTTGGTCGCGACGTTGTTTCGGCGATGTTCTGTCGGTGAACCCCTTTGGAAAGTATTTTTACGAATGAAACATAATACTGCCAGGCTGCAGTATTCGGATCTGTACCATAAGTAATAATGTTTCCCAAGTTATAAATTGCTAAAAATGCTGACAATGGAGTTGACATCCCATTAATTAACAAGAGCTTATCTTTGTAATAAAAAACAATTATCGACATTTAGTTTTTAGGTTTAGGAATAAATGAACCAAAAATTGTTATCAGCATCCAAAATATCAGGTTACAAATGATGCATCGTTACACTTCGAGTATGCTGACCAAAATTCACTAAGGTTAGTTATTTTGAATATTATTTCCAATTAGCTATTTTTCCAATGAACAACAGCATAGGTAGGTATTTTATAGAAAATGTACGTTCCACCTATCGTCCAAGAATATATGAACACCGTCCAGTACAATGGGCAAATTTGCCTCGTGGATGTAGCTTAATATGTAGGTTTAATAATAGCCATTCCTTTATGGACCGTCGAGTTTGGGAGAAATTAATTTTCACATCTGTTCTGAAATACATACACATCTTTACGTGTATATATATATATATGTATATATATACAGGGTGGCCAATTGAAATCGAAACAGAGCCATTTTATTTTTGTTCATAAAATTAAATTTATGTTTCCTAAATAGCCTAGTGCTAAATAAAATATTATTATTTTCAGAAAGTGTGTCATTATTTTAGTGAAAAACCAGGGACCCGTCGCTTTTTGATTCAAGGGGGACACCTTTCTAGGTATTTTTGACTCCACCACTTTTACCCCCTAGTGAGGGTAAAAATCACCCCAAAATATTTGAACAGCATTGACGGCTGAGTAAGATGACTTTTAACAGATCGTGTAATTCCCTATACAGTGTAGTATTTGTAGATTCCGCCTAAACATTGAAGAACATTACATTTTACAATTTAAATTTCTCTGAAAACAATCAATTACTACGTCACTAGTGTAAATTTGTTGTTATTTCTTTGCATTGTATTGTGGCACTTTGTTATCACTTTTGGAAAGCACATTAATTAATACAATACAAACACATAAAGAACGGGAAATTTAGATTGTTATTGTATTTAGAAGTATTGGTTATTAGCTTATCTACTTTTTGAAAATTGAATACCATGGTTTATTCGATTACGGAAAGGGTAGATATACTTTCGCATTACTTCATGAACAATAAATGTGCGAATAGAACAGCTCAGCTATTCAATTAACAATGTCAATAGAAACATGTCAGTAGGAAGTATTTGTAGAGTTAGTACAAATATTTCAAGACACAAGGAATGTAGCTAATAATAAACGATAAATTAGAAAGCCAGTAGTTAATGAAGCTAGTGAAGTTCCAGTTTTGGGACATGTTCATCTTGATCCTTACTTAAGTACGAGGCAACTAGCATCTGTGTCTGGGATCAATCGAAACCATTTTAAAGAAGAACACATTTCATCCATATAAAATACATTCACTGCAGGAACTTCATGCGGATGAATGTGACTACTGTTTACAATTTTTCGAAATGAGGCAGGAGCGAGCAATGAACGATCCACAGTTCCTTTTTAAAATATCTGCTTTTCCGATGAATGCAGATTTTTTCCTGGTCTGATTTAAATCCAAGAATTTTCTACGAGGTGCATACACAGCAGCCAAAAAAAATAAATAAATGGGCTGGCATTTTCGGTAACCGACTGGTGGGTCCTTTTTTTCTACCTGGTACTTTAACTGGCGAAATGTATTTGCAATGACTGGATAACGCTATAGATCCTGCCTTGCTTTTTCAACAGGACGGTGCTCCTCCGCATTATGCTTTGATGGTTCGTCAGTAATTAGACCAACATTTACCATGGCATTGGATTGGTAGAAGATATAGCATTGAATGATCTCCTCGATCCCCAGATTTAGCACCAGTGGATTTATTTTTATGGGGATACCTTACAAGTAGAATCTTCAAAACACAACTAGTATCGTTAGAAGGTTTGAGTCAAAGAATTGTTGACGAGTGTCGTCGAATCACTCCAGAAATGCTTCCGAATGTGCGCAAATGTTTCGAACACAATCTTTATTATTGTATGGAGGTAGATGGTCATCAGTTTGAACATTCAATCAATTGAGTAATAAGTAAGCAGCAAACAATTATTGAAATGTAAAGTCTTCGAAATATTAGGGAGAATTTCTAAATTTGAAGACTATTGTAAGGGGAATTACAAGAGCTGTTAAGAGACATCTTAATCGACCCCCAATACTATTTAAATATTTTGAGGTGATTATTACCCTTTCTAGAAGGTGGAGTCAAAAATACCGCAAAAATGGGTCCCTGATTTTTCTTAAAATAATGTGTTTCGTTTTCGATAGGCCACCATGTATGTTAGGAGCAGAAAATTTATAAAATTCATGCAGACATGTACAATTTAAAATAATATCACTTTACATGTTATGAAATATGAGCAGACTATTGTGTAACCCCTGGTGAAGAGAGATGAATGGTGATATTAGAAGGAAAAGTGAACAAGTTAATTAGATTCAACTGGATGGATGGTGATAGATGTAGCGTGAATGTTAGACTTGACAAGTTAAACATTTGGACATTGTTACTTGGACAGAAATGATGAATTCCCTGTAATATACTTCCAGTACAATGGAATAAAACTTGCAGCATACCAGCCGTATTCATAATCAAACTTATACGTCTGTATAATGAAAAGTGAATACGAAATACATAAGTGGTCTAGTTGCTACGCAAATTAAAATCTATTTTGAGGTTTAGATCTTGTACGCAAAAAAGAAGGTTTTGATCAAATTTAGTTCTCAATTTTGTTCTATTTGTTATGTTTGCAATGATGGACTCATAGAAAAATTGATCGTCTAACTACGAAATTGGATATCTGTAATTAAGAGTGACAAGCTCAGAGAGAATTCGTATGCAACATGAAGGAAAACCTTCGCAGAAATGATTCGAGTAATATATAGTCCCATTTTCTATTACATCACATATATTCTGTCTAGGAAACGTATGAAAGAATTTTTTTGACATTGAATATAACCTTCTTTAAAATTTGGTGCACTGAAAAATAAAAAAATATATTAATTTTATAGGTACTGGTAATTTTGAAAATGTGCATCATGTGTACCAGCATCAAAAGATTTTTTTTTAAGTGTACCTTTTATTAAAAGGTCCTATTTAAAAATTAGTGTATTTCACATTTTCGGGTGTTTCAATAGTCATTTATTAGTTCTTTTTTTCGAATCAACTAGAAATTTCATAAAACTCTTCGAAAATACTTACATTTTCTAAGATGAAATGACCAATAATTATTCCTAAACTGGCTCGTTACTCGGTTTCATATATTTCCGATAAAAGAGACAAAAAAATAGCACAAATACAAAAATCGAGATATTTCAATGCATTTTTTTGGGTACAATTTAATACAGCAAGTACTAAAATACATTTAGAAAAATAAAACAGGTTCAATAGATTTTAAACAAACTTTAATCACATTAATTAAACTATGTAGTTATATTTTGAGATTTTCAATTAGAGATATCTCAACTACGACTGCTTGAATATTTAATTAAGTAAACGCTAATAACAAGGAAGAGCAATTAAAGCAAGCAGGAATATATACTATAAAGAACAGTAAGGTTATCCCCATGGAATGAAATAGTTCTTAAGAAAAGTTATATAATAATGCTTATCGAGTCAGAGTGTATACCGTGGCTTATAAAACATTCAATTCAGAGGGAATGTTAGAATTATTTCAAAAGTTTAAATGGAAACTTTATATCATGTGATCCAAAAAAAACTCATTCCGAGCATCGCATGCAAATATGTGAAGATATCTACGTACGTCTCTAATTAAAGCTTCAGGAATTGTATAATGTTGAATAATCAATTGACACTTTTTCAGGCAGAAATACTTTATTGATCAATATTAAAATAATATTGCAGTTATATTATTTACATTGAATTCATAGAAAAACAAAATAGAAACAGAGGCATAAGGACTACCAACCGAAGTGAAAAGTTAAAACAAAGGAATAACTGAAATTTGTATTTTTTGAATGAAATTATTAACATTAGTGCGGTTTTCTCATCTATTGGCACTCCGAGCAATTTTTATTTAGATTTTTATGCAGTTTATTAATTGATCAAATATATGATGGACTGCACAAGCTCAATACAAAATATAAATATTGTATTTGTTTAGTTTTTAATGGACTTGATTTTTATTATTAGCTCTATTATCATCGTTAAGTTCAACAATACTTAGTCTATGTGTACTGTCAATTATTTCATTATTGCATTTTATTCTATAGAAATGTGCCCATATGTGGGTTGGGAGTGGGTAGTGGTGGTGACGGTAAGTCGAATGAAAATCAAAATAGGGAAAGATACTCGCACGCTCACGCACAGTCACGTGAGAGGTATGTAAATTAGTGCCCGTTCACGATGGGATCAAATATTAGAAAAATAAATAATATCAAAATTGTAGGTAAAAGTCCATCATTAAATAATATAAAATTTTTCTTAATATCAATAACAATATTGGAAATATTCGACAATAAATACTTTGTTTTATTTTTCTACATAGATATATCAAGTTCCCACTATTATACTGCCCCGTAATTCTACAATTAATCAATTCAAATTGTATTAGCAGAGACGTGGTATTAGTGTTTATATGTACATGTACACTGGCCGCTATACTATGCGCAATACGTCACAAGCATGTCGAGGTGTCATCAAGATTTTACCCCATCCGAAAAACGCCTAACGTGCTATAGAAGTTTTCACTTCAAAAATATTTCTAAACAAGAGGTAAATAGATTCATTTATTATCTGTGATTATTATTGCTACTGTTGAACGTTGGCTCATTTAACTGGTTATCTGAACACACTCATTGTTTATGCCATGACAACTAATTCCCATCTGAATCTAGCAAAGACATGCTGAGAAATCGTTGTCATTTTCAATAGCCTTTCAAATATTGATCGCTCGATACAATTATAAAAATAATAAACTATACCATTCATATAATATAAAGTGAAAATTAGTATGGTAGGTACATCTTCATTTAGAAATAATTACCCAATTCTAAATTAATCCACTGGAGAGACGAAATAAATAAATAAACAAACATTCCAAGAAATGCCACAGCCTCTTGAACTTCTAATTAATTAAACTCTCTCCATCTCTCCTAACCCAACTTTGCAAGCCTGGCTCACGAATTATTATTCCATTCCGGTTATAGCCCTAGTGCAAAATTCTCCTAAAACATTCACATGCAGGAAGGTATATATATATATATATATATATATATAGGTAGATCTACTATGTTGGTACAACTCTAATCATCCCTCTGAGTCTGGGTATGCACTAACTCACACGTTTTAGGGTTAGTTCTTCATTTGAGTTGTATTCAATTATGGTTGCAGAAGCTGAGCGATTTGCTTTGTAGGAAATTCGTGGTATGTTTTAGCATATATAGCAAGCTGGAATGCTCTCCAATTAAGAGTAAATAATGGATGATAATGTATGATTAATGCACCTGGTGGTAAAGAAAATAAGCTTTTGTGTCGGTGGAAATGGATAACTAAACATTTTTTAAATTTAGTATATCAGAAACAGCAAGAAATGTTTCTGGGGGAGTACAAAAAAATAATGTTCGCGTAGTAAAATATACGGAGTGTTCCATTTAAAAATCACAAGGACATTTTCAAAATGTAATAGAACGGAAACTATTAAATATAAATAGCCTGAGGGGGTACGAGAAGTTCCATTAAAAAAAAAACAAGACAGAATTAAATTCAAAAAGTTACGAATTTAAAAATAATGTCTAGACACTTTGTGTCATTACATGGTATTACAACGTTTACCTCCTAAATTTCATATCCGCGGCGACACGGATTTGTTTGTAACGCAATTTCAGCAATAATTGACATGATTTTCATACAAAGTAGGAGACAGTAGATCAAATTGAATGGGAGGATGGAGGTCAGTAAACTGGTTGAGAAAAATGAGCTAATATACCTTCAGGGCATACCATTAAAAAAATCATTTGACTCAGTATTCAGTTCAGTGGTGCCTTGTTAACTTTTTTGAATCATTTTCCAACATATCGTAGGTCTCGAGTAATTGGACTCTGAGGCACTATTGCTCTACCCTGTATAATTGAATTGTCTCCAATTAGGAGTAGATAATGTATAATATGATGAATTAATCAAATGGAGGGGAGAATAAGCTTGATTACTAACAAAGAAGCACGTCTCCTATTTAAGGTCGCTCAACAGTATGGAAAAAACAAGTTATCATCTAGATAAAATTTTGGACGGTTGTTCTTGAAGCCTTATCAAATATGCTTAGAGATCAGCTTATTGACATAAATTGTGCAGACAAGACATCTCAGAATAGTATTTGGTTTAATGAAAGCATTCAAAGATAAAATTTTGAATCCCAGTGCAGAAACAGCTTATATGCTTATATAGATTCAAATTCAAGTGTATTAAGAATATAGATGATACCAGCAACTTCGTAAGCCCGCTGAGCAAAGCACATATTGTTATTATATCTTATACTTTGAATTTTGTTGAAACATGTCCAATTCACATGTTGCAGGAAAAAATATTTCCTCTAATCATGACAGATATTTTTTTTTTAAATAACTCCCTTAGGAGGGGGGGCAAGTTTTTAGAGTAAAGAAAATGTTTGCATTTCTAATCTTTTATCCGATTCAAACGAAAATAAGTCTAGTAGTGATCAATAGCATCCTAGGAATTTTCTTACAGACTTTTCAAAAAAAAATTATAGAATGGTCGAATAAATTCATCAGATATCAGCTCTTGTCATCAAAAGTGTGCCTGACCATTTAGGTAACTACCTGTAAGTCAGTCACAGATTTTTTTCTCAAATATAATTTTAGCTACATCATCATTTTTTCTTTTTTTAAATTAGTAAAAGGCTATGAAAAGTTCGTTTGAAATATAAATATCTCGACTTTCATAACACTTCTACACCAATTCAACGCAGAAAGCTAATTTTCACAGTACTTTGAAAGCTTGAACTATCTTTTTTTCTCGACTGACAACTTTTTTCTAGCTTAGCAAGACAAACAACAGGGGGTTTTATTCTATTTTCCAGAGGGGCGAGACTTTTAGAAGGAATATAAATATAGAGATAGATACATAAACATAAAAACAAGACATAAATGACTTTGACCAACAGTAGATAAATAGGGAATTCTATTACTGGGCCAACAAAAGATGAAAACAACTACTCGGTGAGCAAATACTCCAACCCACATTGTAGTACATAATCGCTGGTAGATGTAATATGATTGAAAATGTATTCAATACAAACATTGCAAAGACTTCTAAACCTTATGCCTTTATTTCATTCGAAACATATCATGATTTCATTCTCAGTAGAACTCATCAGATAAAAATATGACTAATCCAGTGCGTGATGTAGTACTTGCTCTCCGAGTAGTTTCTTTCATCGTTGGTAGGTACTATAATAGTATTACCTATTTACCTGCTACTACTCAAGTCATTTATATTTTAACATATTTCAAAGTAGAAATCACATCTTTCAAGACGCCTATTTGCTATGTGCAAAATTTGGGATTGTTGTTTTATATCAGTTTTAAACTATCTGGTCTTATCATGAACTCATGGATTGCAAGGTTGTTTAACTGACGAAATTTTTACGAGAACCTCACTTGGAACAGATTCTAGACTAATTTCTAGATGTGTTCTATGATAGAATAGAAATACATAGTTTTAAGAACCATTAAAGGTCAAAAACTGATTAATGGAGAATATTTTATATTTCAGTGGCGCAAACGCGAAGTATAGTCAGAGAAATCCAGTTTTTAGAGGGAAAAAATCTCTTATTTATCATGCGCACATGGATACAACGTAACAATACCTCTGGAAATACGTACACTTATTCGATGGTATATATATAAATACAATTCCTTGGGGAAATAAGAAACAACTAGCATTTCCCCTTCTTGTATACATACTATGATAAATAATTTAAGCAAGGTAAAGTAGAGTTCCTTATATCCCCTTTTGAAATCAACCCAGAAACGGATTTCTCAAATAACAAGAAGAAACATAAATTCAAATCGCATGCATTCATAAGTTTATCATAAGAAGTTGTTTTTTTTGTCAATTAAATATGACATCGTACGAAATAGTTTTCAATTTTTATGAGAACATTTGAGATTGTTCTATTGCCAATGTGAATACAATATAGAAGTTTACACGAAAATGGATAAAGATGGTTGAATTTGACTGCAGAGGAACCATGAAAAGTTTTTAGAAATTGAGATGAAATCTCTTTCTTATTAACAACTTTATACTATGTAAAGATATTTATGAGGCGTCATTTCAGAAATATACCGAACCTTAAGTTTAATAACGAGTTCAAACGATACTAGGAGATATATGGATAGTTTGCCATTGCACGCAATGAGAATTTAATCACTAAAAGCATAGTTTTCTGACCACTATACGAAAATAAAAACATGGATCTAAACACAAATAGCCCCACACTAACATATCATTCATACCGCAACCAAAAAATCTTAGCCACAACTATGGATTTAGCGGGATTCGAACCGTCGTCAACCCTTTTTTTGCGTCCACTCCTGAACAGGTCTCCTCTTCACTGCCTTATCAGTATTGCAACTGATAAGGGGACCTACAGCTTAAGGTGGACTCCGAACCACCGATATGTATCTAAGAGACATACCATTCTAACAGATCAGAGGGTTTTTGAGGCGTACCTTACCACGCTGCCTCAACGCGGGTTGGTAAGGGGCAAGTGATGTCGTATCACTAGTTTTTACCATTTTATAGCGATCCTTCTACCCCGGATTTTCTCAGGAAAGTTTCATGTATGGAAAAAGTCCTTGACCTAGTTGGGCTCGAACCTACAACCTCTCTGTTAGAAGTCCAACGTCTTACCAACTAGACCACCGGGTGACCCCAACTGCAAGCTAGGAACGTAATTACAGCACCTTAAACCACTAAGCCACCAAGACCACCGATAATATTTATCAACAATTACATGCTTTTATAACGTCATTCAAACAAAAAGACGTTATTTTCGAAACTGATTAATTTCAATTCAAACCATTTTGCGGTCCACGTGAATGTATACCCTTCCATCACTTAAGATGTAAATTCATCATGGCTATTAACGTCACTGTCTCTCATCACCGTCTTCGCATTCCATTCTCCAAAATTCTCAATTACTCTCCTGGCGGACGGAGATGATATTGTGCAAAGGGTTTGGCTTCCTTTATGCCTAAAATTCCCCTATTCCCAAAATAATCCAAACAGTTGCCCAACATATATACAGTAGGTATATCTCATTCTTGCTTTGCCTATAGTAGGTATGCGCGAGAAACATTTAGGTAACATCAATCAAGGCGTACGTACGTACCTACATATGTACACGCCATTTCAAATGCTTGATAATTTAATATGTACTCGTACAAAATTGTTTGTATAGTAGCGCTAAAGTTGGCCAAAAACACACACATTTAGCCACAGTGGCAAAGTTAGCTTGAGTTGTGCAGAGGAGAATGTTGAATGTGCTTCGCGCCACTTTGCATCGAATTGGTTAGGTGAAATAATATGTGGAGAGGAGTGTCATTTATCAAATTATGCACGTCCTTACTAAATGCACCTACCTACTTCTTAACTAATTCAGAGAATATACCTAATAATGGCACAGTAATATACCTGAAAAATAATATTTCAACACTCAGTTAAATCAAAACATGCAATAAATTTTCTTAGAGTCGATATTGGGCATGAAAATATGAGTACAACAGCTTGGTACCTTTCGCCAGCCTCTGATATAAAAGAGTTTCTGCAACGTAAACAGGAGTATATATTTAGTTAATGGTAGGTACTTCAGTAACTGAATGGAGGATACAATTCAACAGCTAAAGTCAGACATCAAACGTCAACAGAAACCTTATATTCGTATATCGATTTTATATGTTCCGTTACCCAATAATCCAGGGTTTGAATTTCGCTAATCCCTATAAGACTTTTCCAATACTCAAGACTGTTCCATACTTCGAAAGGCTTTTTCGTTCCTATACAACAAAAGTAGCCGTTAAGATGCCAGTGGAAATTGTGCTGTCTGAAAACTCCAACAAACAGACTTTGGCTAGAAAGCTGCTCGAACTTTTTAACTTATAATTAGAGCACTTGCTTATAGAATGATAATAAATGTGAACGGTTGAACCATCAATTTCAAGCAAAATGTTGATGTTCGGTAACACAGTTTTGTGTAAAGATTTATTATTTTCGAACTCCAAAACTCTCATTAAAGTTAAGATACTTATACCTACTATATAGTCTGTTCAAATGATTTGACATAAGTAGACGTCATTATATAATAAGTTTCTCATAAACATTTTAAGAATATTGGTTTCGACAATTATTATGACGGTATGGCTCAATTTATATATTTTTTTTTGGCGCGTATCTGCAACAATAGAGCAACTCTCTGATATGCAGATATGTAAAGCGCGAGCCAAAGAAAGCGTATATCAACAAAACGCCGCTCTATGGATTTATTGAGTCTCAATAATCCGGCACTTCACTAGTTCGGCACTCTTCGCCGGCGCCTTCCTCCAATGATGAATAAAAATATACGCCACAGTTTGCTATTTTCAACTTCCCTGAGGAAGTTAATGTAATGGTACCGACTTTGTGAATCCCCAGCTTTTACATATCTCCACGGTTCAAAGTCACCAGAATCCAAATTCAACGTTTTTATCGAGATGTCTCTGTGTTTGTTTGTACGTAGGTACGTTCGGAACTTTTCGTCTCCATTATCTCGCGAAACAATGACGATATTAATACGGGGGTGGGCTCATTCGACGCCTAATCAAGTATTTAGGAACTGAAAAAGTTTTCAGCCGAACCACGTTAGCTGATTTTTGACAGCAATTCAAAACTAAGAAAGTTTCCGCCAGCCTGTGGCTAGCAGAATGCTAGATACACGTCCTCACCATCGGAGATGCAAGTGTGCGATAGCCTAGTGGGTAGAGCATCGTACTGATAGGCAAGAGTCATAGTGGAGAGAAGGGTTCAAATCCACGCAGGCAGGTTTTTTTTCGCTTATTTACAATTTACTAATCAGTTTAATATTTTTATATAACATTTTGGGAATCAAGATTTATATAACAACTGACAACTACTGAAAGTCCGTCGTGTGGACCTCGAGTTTCATACTCATTCTGCTGGTTTATTTTGAACTTACACATTTTTTTCTGGTCAGAACTCTGGTATTTTCTAGCATATCAACCTATCTGTGACGTAATGCTAAGTCAAACAGACTATATTTCAACAATCACTGTAACGTCTACATCATCTACCATTGATGCAGTAAAAGTTATACATTCTGTAATGTTCTTATTATTAAAACTTTCCTTTCAGATACAAAGTTGTAGAACATTGAATAGCTATTACTTAATACATCTTATATTATATAAAGGATATGAGCGTATAATGAAGTATATAGGTACTCTTAGAAATAAATGGCCAAAAATACATATTACATAATAGTTAGAAACTAACTACATATTCTATGAAATATAGAAGTTTGCGTGATAAGACCTGGAGATACATGTGAAATTTCTCCTATATATACAGAGTGGAGCATCGTATACGACACAGTTTCTGTTTGGGAAACCTTGTGAAATCATGTAGTTGTTTTCATAAAGAATCTCCCATATGCACAATTTAAAACTATTTTTTGCTATACGAGGCATTCCCAAAAGAAGATACATTTCAAAATAATGATTTTTTAAATGGAACCATTTACCTAGATGTTTTCTCATTTTGTTGTAAGGAACACCCCGTATATGTACCTAATCACCGGTGTTGGAACATAATAGGGTAATAAAACTTCCACTTGAAGTTTTATTACACCCCCCTTAATTTGAACTTTTTTCTGTACCTTTCTTATTCAAGCTAATAATTCTTTGATACAATATTCTATTACTACCATAAGGTATATGTTCCATATTATGGAATGCAATAAAATTGACTGTCACATATTTCAGTCTTTATGGAGGAACAAAATATATATCTAGTTATATTCCAAATGAAATTTATATACCTACACACTCGAACTGAAAGAGGCGGAATCTCCTTGAGTTGGATCATTCCAAAAAGTTCCTTGGAAGTTTTATTACTGCAACATCTAAGAAGTATCTGGATCTTCGCAAGAATATGCTACACCTCCTCACTGGATTGCTTACTGGGCATCGTCGCCTCAGGAAGCACCTAACGGAAATGGGCTTAGCAGAGAAAGACGAGTGCAGATTCTGTGAGAGAGGAGCAGGAAACTCCGGATCAGCTGGTGACAGAATGCCTCGCCGTTGCCAGCCAACGCAAAAGATGCTTTGGACAAGAAACATGCAGAAATGAGGAAGTAACTATACTTGAAGCCATCCGAGATTCTGGATTTTATAAAAACCCTGGAAGTGGAAGGCGAGTTGTAGACTACGTAATGGCGAGAACAGCTCTGATAGGGGCACAATAGACCTCAAGGTCGCAATGCAATGAAAACCCCTTAAATCTACAATCTACAATCTACCTACACACTCTTATCAAATGTTGTAACTACTGGCACGATTAGAGAGAAAGTCATACTAAATCATTTTAATAAGAATGCTCCTTGACATGTTTGTAGACGTCAGAATTATAAATTAGTTTGACAGCTCCGTAAAACTGTAGGCACGATTTAAACTGATAAATTTCAAAAAAATCTATGTATACGCTAGTAATGCATTCTCAATGTTGTATGGTTTTGAAAGGTCAATAAAAAGTCCCTTTCTGATGACTTAATTACAAGGCTGATTAAAATAAAATTTAGATTATAAAATTGCCTTTCGATCAAAAGCGAAAACGAAAGTAAAGAAGACCCAGACCGTGGTAAAGAAATTTGGCAACAAGACTTTATGAATTGGTGCACTGAAAAATACAGAATAATATTAGTTTTATTGGAGCTGGTAATTTTGCAATTGTAGTTAGATATAAGACTTTTGGCACCAACTCCAAAAGTACCAGCACCAACGGAATAAATATTATTTTATATTTTTTAGTGCAACAACTAATAACGTCGGTCCAATTTTCTAAAAAAAAAATATTTCACACTTTTAAGTGTAGAATTAGTCATCAAAATCATTTAATGTTCACCAAAGAAGATGATAAGTTGCTTATACTTATTCAGAGATTTCAAAACATCGCAGAAACACAGACTTTCCCACTTCTGTAACTCGGAAACCGTAATTTTTTTTGAAAAAATGTTCAATTTAAATGTTGCTACTAATAACATCTTCTTTAATTTGGCAATATCATAATTTCAATTTTCGAATGTCCCCTCCACCCCTTTGAAGGGAGGAGATTTCGAAATTGAGTTTTTCTAAATATGGGATCATTTCTCAACTCTCTTTCAAATGAATCAAAAATCATCCAAATCGGAGCACGCGCGAACAGCCATACATAGAAAAATATAAAATAATTAAAAAGCAAAACGACCGAATTGTATACCTCCTCCTTTTTTTTAAATCGGCCAAAAACTACTACCGACACAATGATGTGCTGAAAAATTTTATGCTCATAAAAATATTTGTCCGTCTCACAACTCCAAACATCTGTTACATATCTCCAAAAACATACCGAAACAACTGAATTGAGTTGTTGATTTCTTGGCAGTATTATTCAGTTCTAAATCTCAGCTGGTTTAAATAATTTGGATAGTCTCATTACAAGAGCTAAAAGTATATTGATATAGATACAGATGTGAAAAGTGTCTCAGTATTCTGGGGCATGTACCATAACTGAAATTATTTATATACTGACAGAATATCTATCTAATTGGTGTATTTAAGTCATAGTAATTGCAATATTTCACGATTTAAATCAAAGCAGCATATATTATATATCTTAATTATTTTTCATTAGCATTAGAAAATAAATAGCTTTTTTCGCATTCTGACTAATATTGTGGTATTTACTTAATTTCAAAATCGTTCGTTAAAGTGACACTTTAGTACATAGAAATGTCATAGTAGTAAAATAACGTATCTTAGATACAAGTCACCGATTGCTTCCCAATTGTCGAAACTGAATCCTGTTCCTAGTGGTATCAGGAGTGGGATTTTTTCGGGCTCACCAGTCTATATTGTGACATTTCACTTGCATCAGTATGCTTGAAGACGCATCTCGAGCGGCATTTAAATTGGCTTTTGATATGATTTTCTAGGTTGTTTTCGGCAGCAAGACGTATTTTTATAATGTTTATAATTATTTAAATTTATAATTACTTTAATTATTTAATAAACAAAGCCGCATCAGATTGCTAGATTACTGCACAGGTATCTACTAGGTATATTTTATTAATTTCTGATTTGGTAATGTTTTTACATCCATGATTGTTCGCTGATAATTACTAACATAAAATGTGAAAAATAAAATAAACAAACCTCATATGAAAAGCAGTTTTACTAAACTCATATAGATTAAATTATTCGCTCGATGCTCTCATTTATACTCTAAAGATTTATTCGTTTAGAAAAACTTAACTTTTCTAAGCTTTTTGTTTAATAAACTATTATTCTAAAGAACAACAAAATTAGTTCATATGACCTACAGAAAAAGGGTTATTAGTAAATTCTATGATTCAAGGAGCTTCGAAAAGAGCTCAAGATCTCACTGCTTTTGCTAGCGCAGCCGTTATCCAAGTAATAATCTTGCAGTTTTTCTTTGGCTGGGATGATTATCAAAAAACTATCTATCACTCAATATGTTTTACCAAACATTTCAAAAGTGATGGCGAGCCATAAATCACACCGAAATTTATGACGTTCCGTTAACAGAGTAGCGTGTCGGTATCCAAATAAAATCGACAGAGAATGGGTGTTTTCAGAATTTTTTTTGGCTTTCGAAGCTGACAAGGAAAGCACCCAGCGGCAGCAGCTATATTTATAAATAAATGTGATTAATTGAGACCTGATGAGCGCAACATATTAGTTAAAATGATCTGGCAAGTGACATGGACCTTTTGTGTTTTCGTACTCTGTTTGCTGAAAAGTGGGTCGTATAAATATTCGGAAGTATTTCTGTTCAAAATACATCATATTGTGGCAATCATTTCGTAAGAGCGTTTTCAACAATGCAAAAATAGGTGCCAGAGAAACAGTTTTTCTTGTTCCGCATACATGAGTCGAAATGAAAAAGAGTATATGTAATACACTGGATCTCCCACATAACTTATGCTTTAAATTTTTTATAGATATTGAACTTTGTTTCAGTAATAGCGATGTTGAATTATTCCTATGTGCAAATAAACTGGAAATGCTCCCAACGGATTAGGATGGTATTATGAGAAACAATCAAAATGAAGGCCAAGCTCTCTAGAGATTAATTCTAAAGAATCAATATTCAAGAAAATACTATACTATGTATTTACGTTTAAATCAGTATTTGCCATTTTGCTTTCTTACTGTTACTAGCAGCAGCGGCCTGGAGAAAAATATTGCAATCTGCTAAAACGTTTCCATCTTAGCCGATCTTTACTGAAAGACGTATTTTGAGTTACTATTTAATCTACCGAGGGAACAAATGTGTTCCTTCCTGTTTTAAAAAAGTAAAGCCTATGGTACAAGAAGGACACTTTGTACACTAAGGTGACTGCGCAATAGCCAGAAAACTTGTTTACCTTTATCTCGATAAAACTTCTAAGATTCCTGATGAAATATGCCAAAAGTATTGTAGCGCTTTACTCTGCGGATTCACTTGTGTAAATCACTAGAAAATTCGCAGTTTTCATTCAAATTTCATCTCCAACACTTTGTATACAACTTTTCGTCTTGGAACTTTTAGTCACGATTTTTCACGATTGACAATCATCTTTCACCGACTTCACCTTCTGAGTTACTGATTTTGACTGTCCTGTGACCGGCGCGGCTTTATTTAGCTGAATCTTTCGTCACATCGAGATTATTCTAGAAGCTTCAAACTGACAATACTGTGACATAATATAATTTACATATAGGTTATGGAAAGATTGCGAATAAATCCACTAATTATAGAAATAATTAATAAAATAGACAAGCAAAATTTCTAATTAAGCAAGGAAGTTGAATGAATAGATCACTAAACGTAAAAATATAGTAAGAAAGTAAAAAACATTTCACGTGAGAGTTATTTATTTTCCTAAAACCTCTTCACTATTTATTTCCGTGAACATGTCGCTTTTACCGAAAGATCTCTTCAATCGGGGTAAGATGGATGTATTGTCGAAAATCTATATATTAAAATTACAAAAAAAGATCCTTAGCAACCACTGAGTTTATGATGTGATTTTATAGCCAAAGTCTCCTCAAACCGTACACAGTAGAACGGGCGGTAAAAGTTTGAAAAATGAAATGTTTGCAAAAATAATATAATAAAATATAATAAAATAATAAAATTGAGACGGAAGGCGCTATTTTTAAAGACTTGTTAATAAAAAAGGAAAAAATGTTGTTCTTAGGACTCGACTTTTAGCTGGAATTTTCGATATGGAAGTATATTTTCAATCCCAAATACTATATAATCATCCCTGCATTCTATTAAACGCTAACATACTTCAAAATTAGCAATAATATGTGTGAAAATAGTAAACATAAGTTCGCCGAAAAGTGAGGTTAAACGGAGCGATGATTGACGTCTGCAGAGTGACGTTTAAAAACTGTCAATTCCAATGTTGTCAGAACTACCAATTCAATGTTTGCAATATTGATCATATTCTTAAATATTCGATAATGAAAGCATAAATCAAGACGTGAGATTTTAATGTAGATATAGTTTCATGTTTAAAATTTATAAAAAAATTACTTTTTACAAATACGCCATAAGGATAGTGTCATTCTCAGATAATGTCATGTTATTATCACAATTCTCACGATTTAACACTATGATTATTTAAAAAATTCAATAGTTCGTCTTCATTTTCACTTAAAAGAATAACTTGACACAGCACTTGAATGTTGAATATCATCAATTCGTTCAACCTCACTTTTACGCGAACTTATGTTTACTATTCTCGCGTTTCTTGTTCACTTTGAGGGATATAAACTTTTGATAGAATAAAGGGATGTTACTATTTTGAATTACAAAATACCAATAACAAATCGAAAATTCCAGCGTAAGTCTTAAGAACAACATTTTTTCCATTCTTTATTAACAATTAATTAAATATAGCATCTTCCGCCTCAATTTTATTAAAAGTGCTAAAATACACCTATTTTTGCCAAAAAAATTGTTTTTAGGGCTTTTATAACAAAAGCAGCAAAACTAGACAATTACTGAAGGGACCAGACGAAGTTAGTTCCACAAAAAAATTAGAAATAAGTAACATTTTCTTGAAAAATAAGAACAAATTCATTAGGTAGAATATCAATTGTTATAAGAATCTACAAGCTTCAGAGCCAGATGCAGAGAAATCACCAGAAAAATATAACGAAAATAGTTCTTTTTGTATTTTCACAAAGCTTATCGAGCTTTATGATTTTAAACGTAATTCATATTGAGACAATAAAAAATAAGCCAAAATCTCTAGACTCCAACACGCTTACATACCTAGGTTAATCTCCCATATCATTATAAGTACTTACATAATTATAATTTTTCTGCAAGTATGCAAATTCTGAAACACTCATAGCCATATTCATAATCACCTAATCTTAGTTCAGCACTAATTTAGTTTGATACTAAAGCTGTCACATTGGATATTATCGTTATCATTGTAACCAACAAACTAAACTAGTTTCGAACTAAGATTGATTATGAACAATATATCAGCATATTTTAAAATAATCAAAACACAACCTTCCAGAGATAAGCAAACAATTATTATACACTGTTGACCTGCCACTATATAATAACAAACGTGTTTACATCCCCCTGTTTGAAGAAGATGAATAACTTCAAGAATTTTCTTATTAATATGTAAAAAGATATGTCAACAAAAGCCGTGAACGATAATGCTAGCTCAAGCCTTAAAAAAATAATACCGTTCCACTGCACTAATAAATAATTCATTACTAAAATTCATGAGGCAGTGTATATAGGTACCGTAGATACTCGTCTACTATATATGACATTTATTGATTCCCTTGCTGACCTCATAGCTAGAAAAAAAAAGACAATGATGTCAATCTTTTATGTGGTCATTTTTCTCTTGACGTCATAATATCATACCGCCCCGGGTGTATCCCAAAAACTAGTCTCATAGGAGTGATACAGTAGTAGCCCTGGCGATTTTATTTTGGGGCAAAAAAAAAGTTGCGGATTTAATCCCTGCCACAGACAAAATGTCATATATTTTTTACATAGTATTCAGATTATTTTAAAGCTAGAATTGTTTCATTGTCCAATTTAAACTAACAACTATTATCACTAGCTTAAGGTTTAGGCCATGGAGAATATGATTCAAGGGTTCTGAATTTTATATTATTTATTCACAATACTACCTTGATAATATTACCACAAAATATAAACTAATTTTCTTTTGACAAACCACAATATTTATTTACATTTACACATGACTGATTTCAACTCTATACTACCTACAATATAATCAAACAAAAACATACACATATATAGAGTTTTAATTATGTTTTTGCTAATATTACCTCATGTACACAATAAATACAAATAAACGTATGTGAAACATTTATCCAGTTCCATGATGGTGACATCTAATTTTATCAAAATACAACCACCACCACTCACCACGACCAATTCCACATGGCAATTTATCTTCAAAGCTTGTTTACTTGGGAGTATTAAAGGAAACTCAGCACCCAGAAGAATTATTGCATGTGTAGGTATATTTCTTCT
Source organism: Crioceris asparagi (assembly GCA_958507055.1). NCBI lineage: Eukaryota > Metazoa > Arthropoda > Insecta > Coleoptera > Chrysomelidae > Crioceris > Crioceris asparagi. Next base: position 5,813,724 of record OY293830.1, on the reverse strand, counting down.
ACCACGAACAATTTATTGTTACATTCAAACCTATTGAATGCTTCAAAAAATAATAGGATAAATCTTAAAGAGAATATGTACGTATTGTAACGTTTAACCCTGTGCTCAACGTTGTGGGTTGAGTTCACTTGCGTAATACTAAAAAATTCGCAGATTGCTTCCAATGGTTTATTTTCAGCACTATGTACACGACCTTCTGTTATAGTACAACTGTCACCACTTGTCAAACTGACAATCTGTCACTGTCTTTACCGACTGAAATACTATTAAAATCTGATTCCACTGACTGACTAGGACAGTTTTACCTGAATCTCTCAACATAAATTGAGATATTCTAAATAGCTCAATTTAACAAGGATGTAAACTTATACTTATTTAGACAAAAATAAAATGTATTATTTTCCTATTGCCATTTAATTTCTAGCAAAGCTTAGGCAAAATAGCGAAAAGTACAAAGACCAACTACTGTAAAGTTCTTTGTTAAGTTGAATTATGAAGCGAATTAAATTCAACATTTCGCAAAGTTTGTTTATTGTAACATTTTAATTGGGCCGCAAAGTTGGAGCATCTAAACAGAGAACACTTTTATCAATACTTTCTATATATATGTACAATAGAACCGTTCCCAGTCTGGATAAGCAGCACAGAGGACGGCTTGTTTCGTTTCGTTCTTTTAGAAAAAAAATTGAGTAATGCCTGGCTGGTAGATCTATGGAAAACGATACCTAAAGATTGCACGGTGATTTTAATAGTACAGGAGCTGACTGATGTTAAGTTAATAGTAGAAAAACATTTTTAAAAACAAAATTTTGTTTGAATACTCAGAAATGGAAACAAAATCGTGAAATTAAATCAAAACCATACGATGCTCTGCGGCCGCGAGGAAACAATCCTGTGCGGGCTTTCCATTTGGAGCTACCACACAGGCTGTTTCAAATTCGACTCTCACCATTGGTATACCGGAAACTATAGGGAATACGAAGATTTTTTATTACCTTCTTGGTGATAAATTGGCCTTGTTATCCTACAAATCCGAGAAATTAAATAGATTAATTTTATAAAGTATTTGGCTTTGACTTTTCCAATCGGTGACACGTAAATGACATTCTGTATGATTGTCAATTACTGAGTCTTTGAAAAACGAGATATGATTTAACTTTATTACATGAATGATAGAAACAGTATGAATATATTGGAATCTTAACATGTAGGTATACCGAGAGACGACAACCCCATCGATCTTTATTCAACTTATTGGATACAAATTTAGCTGAGCATGGTTCCTTTAAAAAACCCCCGACAAAAAACTAGAGACAGGATTGAGGAAGAAACTAATGAAATCACTATTAATAAGGAATAATTAATCTTAAGTTTTTCAAACGAGCCAAACTCATCGCAAATTCTGTCCATTAATTTGGACAAATTTGGTTGTGGTTGTCGTCTCCGGTATACATCTTAAGATACACTTTCAATGTATCTATTTACACTGTTTCTATCATTCTTGTACTAAAGTTTTATCATATCTCGTTTTTCTTCATAGGAGAACTCAATTTTCAACGACTGAGCAATTGACAATAGTACAGAATGTCACATACGTGTCACCGATTGGAAAAATCAAAGCCTACTATTTTATAAAAGTAATTTATTTAATTTCTCGAATTCTTAGAACAAAGATATGATACATCGTCAAAACGGTAATAAAAAGGGCTAAGCAAATTTGGGGAATGCGAATATGGCTCCCATAAGAAAAAAAAGTTCATGATAATTACAAATAGACGAAACGTCAGGTTACAAAACTATTAACACCAATGGAAAGAGTGAAAAAAGTGGCAATGTAAATGTGCTATTTATTTAGAAATTCATTAAGAGATAAGGCCAGGATTAAAATAAAATCATTTTCCGAAAATTCGGATTTTTCCGGATATCTCCGGAACTGATCGAAATTCTCAAACTTTCTAAACGGCGTATTGTTGAACACTAAATAAGCAACTTTGCCCCAATTTAACCATCTTCGTATTCCCTATAGTTTCCGAGATCCCAATGGTGAGTGTCGAATTTGAAACAGCCTGTTTGTGTATATATATAAACCTTGTGCACTTTACTTCCTCCTGTTGACTATTCGTTATGTAAAGTCAACATAATATTATACATATATAGATTGTGATTGCAATGCATCTGGACTAGGACTAGGTAATTGCTTTATATAATGAGATAAACGTTAGCACGTAATTTTGGATGAACCATCGACTAGTGTATCATAACCCTCAATGTTTATTATGTTGCATATTATTGTTTCCTGGTTTAGGAGATCTGGGCAAACATGTAAGTACACAAACACAACAGTAGGTAACAACAATGCTTTTAATTTATTGGTTTTGTGGAATATTCAGCTATGTTGAGTTATCTTTACAATGCAATTGTTATTGATTTGCAATATAAATTTTTGAAATATATAAAAAAAATAATGAGTGGATGCAAAACAGATATGTCTGTAATATTCAACTTCAAATGTATCGAGAATATTCGAAAAAAATAATAAGAAATATAATCTATAATTTTTCAGAAAAACACAAATTAATATCTGACATGAAATATGGTTTTAGAAATAAAAAAACATCTAAAGACGCAATAAGGATATAACTTGCCTCATTTATATAGTTCAATCGACGATAAAAATCCATCATTTGATAGGTATATGTTTGTATTTGGCAAAAGCATTTGATACCGTCAATCATAAATTATTACTTGAAAAATTTGTTCAAAATGGAGTAAGGGTATTGGCTGATGATCTTATCTGTTCCTATCTATCAAATCGGAAGCAACAAATTAAAATAAATGAAACAAAAATCATATCATGTGGTGTACCACCAGGAACCATTTTGAGTCCATTACTTTTCATTATATATTAATGACTTTTTCTCAACTGAAAGTAAAGGTAAAGTTATTTGTTTCGTTGATGACACTATTGTGTATATGAAAATAGTAGATGGAAACAATTGAAACATGAGATTGAAAATGATTTCAAAAAATTGTTCTCTGGCTTAATACAAATCTTCTTTCCATCAATTTAAAAAAAATACTTTTCGTTCCCTTTTGTAGTTATGGCAAAGCTATTCCAGAATTCAAAGAAATGTCTTTAAGTTTAGAAACATTTAATTATTCAAAATATGAAATCAAATATCTAGGTACTATTATAGATAGCCATCATAGATGAGAAAGACATATCTCTTTCCTTAGTACAAAATTAAGGCAAATAGTATATAAATTTATAATGCTTTCAAAAATTTTGGATTTTAAATATATGAAAATGTTGTACAATAGTCTGTTTAGAACACATCTAGAATATGGTTTAATAGGATGGGGAGGAATTTCAAAAACACACTTAAAACATATTGAAATTTTGTTTGATAAATATATCAAAGAGGGGTTATAGATTTCCAAGTGTCAAATAAACATTTTAAACTTTAAATATCAGAACTTCAGACAAACAGACCTCTAGTACCTATAATCTCGAAAGGAAAACTGCTTATTTCTGAAAATATTCACATGCACTTACAGCAATGCTATAAATATGATGATCATAACTCTGTCATCAGTAAAATCGTCTTATATTTTATTACAGTATACTTGAAATACCCACACTTGAGTCAGTAGGAGTTAAAAGTGAATTTTAACTATATACTTTCAAATAAACACAAATACCGTTCACCAAACACCTACACGTCAAATATCAACATGTACAATCGTAACTACTTCCTTATTTTTACTGTCTGCTTATTTATAAGTAGCTATGTAACTGAATAACAACAGAGAAAATAAATGGAATAATAATGGATAATAATTAGTTATGAGATAATTAATCTTATTAAATACCCACAACCTTTATTAAGCATAATATTGACAATGAAGCCATTCTCCAAACTAGTCAAGATAATCGTCAATATTGTCGAGATGCTTTTTGAATTTTATCTGCTCAATAAATTACTCAATAAATTTGAGCAAAAGCTCACTTTTATTACGTTTTCTCGGCATTTTTACACTTTCACTGACACACTAAGGGCAACAGGCACCTCAAAGGTTCAATAGTATCCAGATTTTACATTTTTGGCATTAATTTATTCATTTATTTGAAGACAGGCTGATTCAGATTTTTCTAGAATAACCTCAAGGATCGATGAAACTAACCAAAATAAGGATAGTTTGTATCATAAACCATACTCCGAAAACGGTTCCGTTTAGAGTAAAATGGCGCCGAAGTTTTATTTATTTTTCGGTTTTTATGTTATTATTCGTAAGCCAGGGAAAGTAAATACGCAAGTGTTTGGTTAATTGCTAAGGGTAATGTAACCGATAAGTGTTCAAAATTTTCGATTAATTGCTATAGAGGGTGTTGTTTTTCGGGGGGGTCAACTGCACGGAACTTTGTAATACTTTTTTTTATCAAACATTCCGTCTTTTTACTAAGTTTCTTTATTCTTACTTACTTTTTTGATACGTCGCTTGGTTTTCAAGATATTCCACAAAATTCCGGACATTGCTCAGTTGCGTTGGGCTATATTGTTACTTAAATAGCATCATGCCTTGTAAAACAAAACATTTACACTAGCGTATTTTGACGTAAGATTGCGTATTTACATACATATTTATACAGTAAATAAAATAAAATAAGAAACAAACTAAGATAAAATAAGAAAGTTGAACATGCTCATTTCCATGGAAGCGTTTATACAAGAAATAAGCTAAATTAAGAAATAAGAATAAGGACTAAAGATGACCAACTTTCATCTTTATTTCTTATTTTATTTTGTTCGGAAACTGATAATGCGCATGATCAATCACCAGAGAACAGTTAACTTGCATACAACACAACAGTTTTTGTCAAAAAAGCTGGATATTTGATTGTTTCATTCTTATTTCTTATTTTATTTCCGTCATCTGTATAAACCAATCTTTTTTGAGGTTATTTTTTCAATTTTAATTTGTTTCTTTTAATTTGTTTCTTTTTTTATTTTATTTATTTATAAACTCATCTTAAAACCTAAAAATAACACAAACTTCGGCTCCATTTTACTACAAACGGTTTTAGGGGTATGTTTTATAATACAACTTATCATTATTTTGGTTAGTTCTATTAATCCCTGAAGTAATTCGAGTAAAATCTGAATCACCCTGTCTCGAAATCGAGACAAGACGAGAAATTTCGAAATTCGAGAGTCTTGTGAAACTCTATATTCATCTTTATTAATACATAATATTGTATTCTGTGGTGACTTTATAGACTATTGTTAAGAATCATTATTTCGTTATTTCGTTAACAGGTAACAAAACTCGACTACAGCGCCCTTTCGAAAAATACCTTCAAGAAGTGTGGCGAGACCTTATATCGAGCGATGTAAAAAACTCATCTCCAGTAGGTCTTTGAAAATAAGAACATGTCTTTACTTGAGTCATGTACAATTGCAATTATATTGATTGAAACATCACTTGTCACTTTTAGCTTCCTATATGTGTTTAGAAAAGAAATGTTCCCATGTTCAAAGGCCTCTACTGCGAATAAATTTTTGTTGGATCGCTCGATATTATACGACCGTGCGATTTCCAACGTTGGAGATTTCAGGCGTACCAACAGTAATACAACTTGTTACTTCAACCATTCTTCTACCAGTTACCAAGAAAGAAATAAAAGCGACTTTGCTTACAATTTTATCACGAAAATTAGTTTAGCAGAAAAGCGGATTTGTGAGTTTTAATTTCATAACTCTGAAATGAGGGGAGATTACCGTAATTAAAATTCTGAATTGCCAGGTGGACGATATTGTTTGAAATTGCACAGAATGAGCAGGTCTTGTGGTATAAAATGTATGTCATTTTACCACACAAGAGTCTTCAATAATGACTTAAGATTTTGAAATGCCTTTAGTCGTATTAAAAAGTTAAGATAGAAGTAGTAACGTAATTTAAAAGAAAATCGGTCAAGAGTAAGTTGGGTTCCGTATAATTTGACTGAAACTCTAGAAGTGAGTATTCTTTCAGTTCATAGATCTAATTAGGTCGGAGTGGGATAGGACACAAAGCCATAAATGCAGATAAACAGTTGAATTTAACACCTTCTCCGTTTGAGAAGTTGGTGTGACAAACATATTATGAACGAAAGTTCGAATTCCTCTAGAGTCTTGTTAAGTTTTTTGGAATTCTTTGGGCATCTTGGCACCTTGAAGAAACTTAATATGGTAAAATTGCACAAATTAATACGGTGAAATTTGAATAGCAGAAAAGGGAGTCACTTTTTTTCTCAAAATTAATGTATATTTTAATGGAATCATTCAAACGCTTGGGTAAATAGTTAAAGAGCAAACCTTTTATTATTCCAGAAAATATATATTGTTTGACACAGCTGGTTAAATTCAAAATGTTCACATCACTCCAATTTACCGTATCTGGGTCATGAAATTCCTTCTAAAACTAAATATTTGCGCGCTTGTTGGAAATAATGACACCCTTCGTGCGATACATTTTAATACAGATGAAGGAGAGTTTACTGAGTGAATTCCAAGAGTAACGGAATATTCAACAAGTACCGCTGCATCCATGGAGTTTCAGAGTTCAGAGGAATAATAATTGCAGTGATATTTAAATTGTTAACCCAACTAAGTTAAGCTGAAGTTAGGAAAATGAAGTGGAGATGATTATGCAGATGGCGAAAGCACAAAGAAAATCTCTCAGAGCTGCAATAAACATTAATGAGGAATTATATATCATTACATACTATCTAATTTTTGGGGTTTATTTTACATTACTACATTTTTTTAATCACGCGACTTAAAATATGTACGTACATTTATAGGTAAATATTCTGTAATTCTGAAATGAATCGTTTTTATAACAAAAGAAATAATAAATATAAAAATGTTTTGGGCCATGCGCCCGTTTTTGCCTTTGGGGCAACTTCTTTTCTGCAAAAAAACAAGATATATTTATCTTCAGAAATTACTTCTATAATTTTCCGCGTTAGTTTAAGAAAGGGGACAACACCATATAGCTAACAATGGTTATCAATCGATTTCTAATATTATAGTCTGCAAGAGGCAGAACCTATTGATTTATTTACTGAATACAAATAAGTAACTTTTCTCCCAAACTCTCAACTTTCGAAACTATTGTATATGTGTTACAAATTCGGTAAGTACCTACGTTTAAAAAAATACAGTTTAATAATTTACTAAGCGGTATGCCAGCATTTTACATAAGCCATTATGTTTTTATTACAAATGTCCATATTATTAAAGGCTATATCAATATATAAATGATTGGGCCCATTTTGTATGGACATTTTTATTTCACTTCCATATGTTTTCTAAACGAATTAAGTAATTGAATTATTTAACATATGGAACACGGCATTGAATGAAAATGGATTAAGAATAAATAAGAACAAAACCAAAGACATGATGGTTGGAGAAAATATAGAAAAGCTGAAGATAGTGATAGATGGAGACCATATAGAACAAGTAGATCATTTAAAATACCTAGGAGTAACTTTAGAAGAAAAAGGAAACAAGAAATAGATCTCAACACCAGGATACAAAAAGCCAATAACCTCTACTTCGCAATGAACAAAAAAATTATAAACAAAAAAGACATAAATAGAGATACAAAACTCATTTTTTTTAAACGATATATAGACCAGTACATACTTTTGGTTGCGAAACATGGGCACTGACAAAGCCGCAGAAAAGTAAGATACAGGCGGCGGAAATGCGGTACTTAAGAAGAGTTAGAGGGGTCACCAAAAGAGACTGAATTAAAAATATAGATATAAGACAAGATCTACAAATAAAGCCAACCCTAGAATACGTCGAAGAGAGACATCTATCTTGGTGGGGACACCTGCAGAGGATGGACGAAAACAGACCAGTTAAACGAGTATGGACAGGTAGAATACAGAAGAATCGCAAAAGGGGCCAACCAAGAAATACCTGGGATAAAATAATCACACAAATGTTGGAGAAGAGAAGAACGAACTGGAAAAAAGCCACTGGACTAGTGTACGACAAAAAAGAATGGAGAAAATAATATTTTTGTTGACAATTCAATATTAAACCAACTATGATCACAATAGGTATATATAATAAATTTATATCTATGGATATGACATACTTAAATCTGCAAATTTATTGAAAATAACCACTCTACAAAGAAGGGAAACCATCAATTATTAATAAACATTATAAAAAATACTTATTTCACACTTTCGAGTTTAACAATAGTCACGTAAATCGTTGAACGTTCACTTATACCATTACCCATGTATATATATTCTTTGCTTCTACTTGTTATTCTTCACAAATCTTAAAACATCGCAGCGAAAATACGCATATTTTAGACTTTACCTCTGCTGTAACTCAAAAATCGTAACTCTATGGAAAGTTATAAGGACTGCAGACAATCAAATGTTTTAATAATTTAAATGAAATTATTATATTATAAGTCTGGTTTTCAGATCTATTGGCTGTTGGAGCAATAATTATTTACACTTTTAATTAATCAAACACATGATGGACTGTACAAGCTCAATACAAAATAACTCGAAAACCGTAACTCTTATGAAAAAATGTTGAATTCAGAAGTTTCCGGATATTGTCCTATCTTCAATTTTGCCGTCTCAGATTTTCAATTTTCGAGAAAAATTGCGCCCTCCTCCCCAATTCGTTGGCGATTTTGGAGGTAAGGAAATTTCGGATTTGAATTTTTGCGAATATGGGACCATTTTTCAAGTCAAATGAATCAAAAATCATCAAAATCGGAGTAAGTTTATTATATACCTACAAATCAAAAAAAGCAGACAGTCGACCTGTATACCTTTCCTTTGGGTTTGTCAATGAAAAATTTGTGAGATCCTTATATTCTTGGATACTGAAAAAAACATTTTTCTAAATAAATAAATTGCTTTATGGTTCTGTTAGGTAAAAGTATTTTCTTATTTATTTTTGTTGGAAGTTTTTTATAAAATTTTGGGCAATAACAATTAACAGAGATCCTTGTCCTGTGAAGTCGTTGCTATTCGAGTCGAATGGAATCTCCTTGCCTTGTTCATCTCTATAATTTAAACCAACAACGACCCTAAATGCTTACCTTTGTAAACCAAAGATCCTCTTGTGAGCACGGAATGTCTCCATGCAAAAATTCCATGGCCCATCAGGGACTGGAAAATACCATGGAAAGCATGTAGAAGACAAGATTTTGGTAAGAGTAACTAAAGTGTTTTTAATAAGAAAAGATTTCTGGATAGACGTTAGGTCGGAAAATCAACATGTTTCTCAAACTTTAAGGTTGAATCTAAATAAATTCCTAAACCGAGTAGTACCCTTTTATTGCCATTTTATTAGCTCCAGATTAATACTTATCCATTTCAATTAGAAATGTATTGTCTATAAATAATTGGATATCGGAAACTGGAGCAGCTGTATTGATATCATGTATATAGATGAGAAAGAGCATGGGACCTAATACTGACCCCTGAGGGGCTCCAGAATACATCCCATCTGCAGTAGAGAGAATAAATATCTACCAGACTTATAATAATAATATCATAAAATGGTATAAATAATGGCAACATCGACATCACGTTTGACCTCTGATCATAAAATTAGTACAAAAACTGTTGTTATTATATAATTTATAAATGATAACGTTTTTTGCAAGCTAGAGCAATTATTATTCATAATCTAAATTAATATTGCAAATGAAATATCGATTTACATTTTCATCATCTTTGTTGGGTCAGAAAACAAAAAAAAATCATTTCGTTTCTATGGATCGTCATATTATGCGGGTTGTACTACGTCAATTGAATTTATTACAGCGCGATTTTGTTTCATTTATGTAGTAAACGTGAAAATATGCAAATTACTTCGGTATAATTGACTATGCACACTTCTGTAGCAATTTGTATAGCATTTAAGATTATATTTAATATGAAAAACGTGACTGGTTCGTAAGAAAATCATTTTTATCAGATTTTTCTTCATCGTTTCCAAATTTATTGGTATATGGATGATATTTGCTATGAGTAATGAAAGTTAAACTTTCTATAAACTATAGTTTATCTATCCTAAATTGAGTACTGGAATGAATTCGACAAAAATCAATACTAATACGAGTGAAATACCGTGTAGGACCCTTTGGTAATAGGATGACAATATATGATTTTTTCGTCAGTTCAATTTAATGCATTCTTAACCGAGAGATGAAAATTTAATAAAGTCACAGACAAAAACAATTTACATTGACCTTGCACTTGGAAGAAGATTTTTTGTGAAAGCCGTACAATAACCTGCATAGTCTTGTCCCGATATTCCCATGAGGAAAACATTTTTCACTCAAGTGGTCTGGCTAGCCTCTCCTTTTCACCAGTGCGAAGAAGAAGTTCATTATGAGAACTCATAGGTACCTACCGTAAATGGAAAGAATGATGGGAGATACTATGTGATGTATATATAGGTATATATTACACTGAATGAATACCATGTCTCCCCTTGGACTTGAAAGATAATAGTTGTTGGGAGCCGGGTCGCAGAGACGTTGGAACGAAAGACAACACAAAAATGTCCAGGACTTTTTACGGATATATAAATCTACAGTGCGCAGTTGATTGCAAGTTCCAGATTCTTCCAGCTCTTGATGTTTGCCAGTGAGTTATATATAGCGATAGAATGAGATATTGAGAAGCAATTTGAGGTGATTCTACGTCAGTTTGAAGACGATCGATGATGACGTTAGAGAAAATAGCACCTTGCTGCATTAATCATTGGAAAGTTCAACGTAAGATCATTCAAAGCAAGGTGTCCACCTGGGAATTGCATAGATTGATAAATACAGAAAACTATAAATGAATCGAATTTGACAATTGCAAACTATCCTAAAGTTAATGGGGTGAAATATATTCAAAAATTTAGCTCCGTTTATATCGGAAGTAGATACCAACTTTGCTTTCAACTTGAATGCCGTATATACTATTACATTTTTTGATTCTAAGCACAATTCTAAACACATTTAGTGGATAATTTTTGTTTGGGTTTATTTTCTTGTAAAATTGACTTTATTAATATTTGCATCAATTTTGATAATTATTAATACAAGGTGATCAAAAATGCAGAAAAGAATGTCTTATTTAGAAAAATGTCAAAAGCCCTTTTTCAAATGGAAAACCTTCTACTTTTATAATATAAAGCAATATAATACTTTGTATAGGAACAAGGCAAACATTTCCTAAGGAAGAACTCCATACCTATATATTTTAAGATGTAAAGTGAAAGTGGGCCATGATTTAATAAGAAAATAATCTCAATTGTAAAATAATTCAAATGTATTCTTTATTTGCATTTTTCAATAATTTTAATGTAGGGACGAATAAATTGGACGAATTAATTACACAGATACCTATACGGATGATGAAAATGTATTTATTTATTTATTATTTATTATTTCTATTAAAATTCTTTGAATGCTACTTGCTTTTGTTTGATTTGGCGGAAAATGCACAAAAATTGCGATGTTAATTTTAACAACTAGTTTATTTATACTTTATTAGTTTTTACCATTCATCAATATTTTTTGGTATTACATTCTTTTTGTTTTTGCGAATATCGCGTTGGAAATGTATTACATATTCTTCAAATAACTTTTCCACATTCCGTTCAGGTAATGAATAGATTCAAATCATCTTTTTTAATAATTTAATTGTTTCGGCATGATTGTCACAGCAAATTTGCAAATAATAAGTAATACAATATTTACATTTGTGTGATACTTGTTTGACTTTTCAAATACAATAATAGCCAACTTCTAACCCAACTTTGAAGTTATGTAGAGTTCTGCCATAGAAGATGTTAATTTAACAATATATCAATTTTTTTGGAATATCCATGTTTATACAAAGTTATCCTTATTTTTATTGCTTCATATGCTGTAATAACTTTTTAATATTCTTCTTGTTTGAGTGCCGTACTCGTATTCGAGCGTTGGCGGCTTCTCTGCCTTGAAAGTGTTACCACAGACAAGGGGACCTACAGTTTAACGTGATTTCTGAACCACCGATGTGTCCCAAGATAAATCTTCCAAGGGACTATATACTCTCACTGGTTTCCCGTTGCCTTGCGAGAGGAGGAGAATACAATGCGACAGAGACACGAATGCGCGCCCGCATCAACGGTCACTCGTCCAAGCCGTTTCCATCGTATTGCGCTGCTTAACTTCGATGATAGAAGTCGGTCAGTGTTAACCCGCAGCTAAGCGCTCCTCCTTTTAATATTACGATGGTTAATTGTCAACCATAGTAAGTATTTAAATTTGTTTTATTCATTTTCTTGTCAATTTGATTTTATATCATACAAATAAAGTTTGTATGATGATTGAGTATTGCCTTTAACAAGGAGATTACTTATAACTATAGCGTTTGGAATAATATTTCTTTATCATGGTTACACGGCACTGTTGTCACACAAAAATCTTTGTGATGTAAATGGGAAAATTCTGGAAAAAACACAGAAAAACGCCTGTTACTTCTAAAATTAACACACAACGAGCGTGGAGGGTACATATTAAGCAGCTCTTGTCTTGCTTTGCGATTTTGGATCTGTTTGTTTACATCTAATTTGGGAGTTATACGGACTTATGAATTGTGAAATAAAAAGGGAGATAATCCGTGTATTTTCACCGATTTTTGACATCTACGTCACTACAAACAGTTGAAATAAGTTGAAAGCTGTGCAGCAGCATTATCAAGGGCGGCACCACTGCAGCTGCCAAAGATAAATATATTCTGAGTGATTTATTGATATTATCACTGTATGTACCGGAACAAAATTCTATTAAATTAAATATCTACTCAATATTATGTTCATCTCATATACCATAAGAGATAAATTTTAATAATAAATGGCTATGATAAGCGAATTATTTGAATAACAGAGTGAGATGAGTATTATAACAGTACTTCTTGGATTATAGCAGGTAAACGACAAAAACAATGAAATGAACCCATATACTCTGCATACATTATCATTGTTGTATAATTGTTAGAATAGATGTTGAAAATGAATATCGTTTTTTGCTGATATGACACATCTAGGTTCATGATAAGTTTTAAGGAAATTGAATCACTTGATTATGAAATCAATAATCAAATTAGACTGGTTTATTTTAAATCGTAATCTATATGTGGTCACTCTAACTAAAGAAAGATAAAGAAGCAAAATGTCTTGTTTACGTTAAGTAAAGTTGGGTATTTGAAATTATAATTCATCATATTTACGATCCCAAGGAATTAATTTGTGCTTTAATTCATAGATATACTTCATTGACGTCAATCTCATGAAAATATAATCTGTACCTATATATAAGAAAATAATTTCGTTTAGAATTGTGTTTATGAACAATTACAAACAAGTCGAGTTTTTGAAAAAAAAATTGAAAATAGTTCTTATAAGGCATTTAAGGTTTGAACCATAGCGAAAAAAATATACATAAGAATCAAAAAAGAATCTATATATAAGGATTTACAATTTGCAAAGATATTTATACTGCAGAAATATATCATCTATCTCACGGGATAAATCTATTATTTATTATACGGGTCCGGTCGTAAAGACATTGTGCATTTTTGTAAAGAAACAAAACAGAGAAATAGTCAGGTCCAATGAGCATATAAGAAGGGTGAACAAGGAAAGAACAATAAAATAACCTTGTGATTCAATTTTGTGGGCTTTTTATGAGCAATTTCTCTTTTATATTGAATAGAAATTGAGGAGATTACCAATAAGATGTTGAAGTTATATAGATAACGAGCAACAAACGACAGTCGAAAGTTTCTTTGAGTAAAATTTTAGTTTTGAAATGAAGATGTTAGGATATTTATTTGAAAACTTTGTATTTGTATAAGGTGATAGGTTTCGAAGAGCAGAAATAGTTTTGTTTTTATTTTGGAAACCTTTTTTAGTTCAATGTTTTCTGATATTCTTATATTCACTTAGAAAACAAACAGCACTATTATATTGTTAGTTGCTTTTTTTGATCGACAACCCAAACGGAGACGGTATACAATTCGACTGTTTGTCTGCATGTTTCTTGTATGGATGTTCGCGCCTTATAAATGGTAAACGTACTACAATTTTCATGATTCTTTTTCATTTGTTAGAGGACTATTGAGAATTGATCGAATTGAAAAAAATCTAAATTCAACACGTCCTTCCTTCAAAAACTTCTGCTAGAGGGGGTTGAGGGGGTATTTTTTTCGAAAATCGAAAAATTTTGACGACATAATTGAAAATATTTTCTACAAAAAATTGGACCGACTTTATCAGTTGTTGCACTGAAAAATACAAAATAATATTAATTCTATTGGTGCTGGTTCTTTTGGAGTTGGTGCCTACAACAACAAACTACAACGAATTGATATTATTTTGTATTTTTCAGTGCAACAACTGATAAAGTCGGTCCAATTTTTTGTAAAAAATATTTATTTCACATTTTTGAGTGTAACATTAGTCACGGAAATTGTTGAACGTTCACTAATACCCAAAAAGATATAGGTAGGTTTAGCTTGTACATAGCGGAAATGCGCATTTCATATATTTCAGACTTTACCATTGCGAAACTCGGAAACCGTGACTCTTTTGAGAAAATGTTCAATTTAAACGTTTCCGGATATGGCATTTTCATCAATTCAGTCGTCTCGGATTTTCAATTTTCGAGAAAAATTGCCCCCTCCACCTCCTTTGGGGGCGGTATATGGAGGGAAGGAGATTTTGGATTTGATTTTCCTCAATATGGGATCATTTTCCAACTCTCCTCTTTCAAATGAAACAAAAATTGTCTAAATCGGAATACGTTTACTATGCAAAACGCGCGAACAGCCATAAAAAAGCAATCTTACAACCGAATTGTATATCTTCTCCTTTTTTTGAAGTCGGTCAAAAATGAGACCGTATCCTGCGGGGTTTAAGTTGGTCATTTTTAAAACAAATCGAGGTTTCCGAGTTACACTGGTAAAGTCTGAAACATGAGCGACTCCGCTATGTGGTGGGAGCAAGTTTTTACGAAAATTTGACGTTTTTTTAGAAAAATGCGTTCTCCGAGTTACAGCATTGGTAGAAACCAAAATATGTGTATTTCCGCGATGTTTTAAAATCTCTGAATAATTATAAGCAACTTATTTCTTATTTGGTTAACGTTCAAGAATTTTGATGACTAGTTCTACACTCAAAAATGTGAAATAAATATTTTCTACAAAAAAATTGGACCGACTTTATTTGTTCTTGCACAGAAAAATACAAATAATATTAATTCTATTGGTGCTGGTACCTTTGAAGTTGATACCAAAAGTTTTCAATCTAACTACAAATACATAACTTTAAAATTACGAGACTGAATATTATTTTGTATATTTCAGTGCACCAACTAATAAAGCAGGTCCATTTTTATGTAAGAAATATTTATTTTATTTCAAGGAAAGTTACCTTACAGATAACTTTGATGATTGCTAAACTAGTCACCACAAAATCAATTCAGAATGTGTATGAGCAAAATATGACACTAATAATGTTTTGTTTATTTGCTCAAAAACTGGAAAATAATGTTGTTACAGACATGATGAACTTGGTTAGAAGAGCTAGCCGTGTATAATTACAGATCCTTGATTATAATGAAAATTGAATTTCAACGATACCGATGAACTTTTCCATAAATGCAATTGCAGCGAATAATTCATTAGTTACAGCGATAAAATCTTGGAATCGACAAATTGCAATTTTAACTGTCGATGCATTTATTACCGAGAGCTATCTGTTCAATAAAAGATTTCCAATATGGAAGCGCAAACTTTTATTGCCTTGCGATTCATATCTAATTAACGAACAGTACAAATTAATATTGCTTCGATAAGTACGTGCCCCATCTTAATAGCAGTTAATTATCATTCTACGTTTTGGATTTTATACTCGAACAGGCAGACAGAAGCGAATGTATAACACCTATCAAGCCCATCTTTTGAGACTCTCAGATTTGTAAAAGTGCATATACAATTAATTGGACTGCAATCGATTACAATCCCGAAATGATGTAAAACAACTATGACCTTAAAGTTAGCACTACCATTATCGAATGTCGATTCAGCGAGAAGTGGATTAATTATCATTTATTTGTCGCAACTTTGTTATGGATACTAAAAATTTGCCGCTTTTATAGTTTTTTTTTTGATATTAAAGTTAGCACTACCATCCCCTGAAAACATATAATTTTGTCTGTTTTCGACTGTTTTGTGCGTTACTCATTTGTCGCAAATTGGTTATGACGTGAAATAACTAAAAACCGTTACTTTTGTTTTTGATCTCCTTATAAGGTGTGGTAGTGCTAACTTGATCTTAGCACCACCAAATAGAAAATAGTTTTTCCTGCTTTCCAAAACTTGAATCTGGTACAACGTTTTTGTTGCTAATTAGTCATGATTAAGATCATAATCGATTTCTATAAAAAATTAGTTACGTTTTTTTTCGAAACTAAATCATATTTGAACTTTAACCTGACCAAAGTGAGAAAATGCAGCTTTGACGATTGTTACAAAAAGGAAACTTTTAGAATTAATTTCTTGCAAATTAGTTATGACACAGAAACGGTTAAAAAATATTTTCGATTTTTTTCCAGGTGGTAGTGTTCATTTCAGCTCAAAATATGAAAATATTTTTCTCTCATCCTTTTCTGCGTCATAACTAATTCGCAACAAATTAATTCTGAACGTCTCCGCTTTGTGACAATATTCAAAGTTGCCGTTGCTCATTTTGATCAAGTTAAAGTTAACATTACCACCCTTTCAAAAAAATTCAAGATAATTTAGTTTCGAGAAAAACGTCACTAACAGAAACTCTGCGTATTTCAATTAGTTATGCATTTGTAAATGGAGAAAAGTCATCTCACATTTAGTGCGAGACCGAAATTGATTTGCGTTTGGTGTGCAATTTTTCATGTTTATGATAGCCAAAAAATCTAAATCGATTGTGATTTCGATCTAATTAGCGACAAAAAGTTCCACCAGATTTACCTTTTGGAAAGAGGGAAAACCCATTTTTGACCGACTTCAAAAAATGGAGACGGTATACAATTCGGTTGTAAGATTGCTTTTTGAGCTTGAGTTCAAGTTAGCACTACCACACCTTATAAAGAGATAAATAACGAAAGTAACGTTTTTTTTAGTTCTTTCACATCATAACTAATTTGCAACAAATAAGTTACGCACAATATAGTCGAAAACGGACAAAATGCTTTATTAAGAAATTAAATTAGTAGTAGGTTTTTATCATATGCAAAATTGATATTGAATTCCTCACAAAATATCATCGGAATATCGTCAAATCTTTTTTCGAGTATGACAGAACCTTCTTTCAAATAATCATCAAATTTTCTATACTAAATATGAAAAAAATCTTATTAAATACTAACATTTCCTTCTATCAGTGCACTATATAATATTCATTGCAAGATGTATTGCAGATATCAAATATTAGAAAAATGAATAATATCAAAATATTTGACGCAAATATCAATAACACTGTTGGAAATATTCGATAATAAATACTTAGTTTTAGTTTTATAAGGATAAGACGAAAAAAAAACATTATATTTTATTCTAAACTCCGAGGATTCAAAGTAAATATTACCATATCCAATTACAGTTCGACGTTCAGTTCAGTAGAATTTAAAAAAGCAATGTCAAAAGCTACTTAAGAGTATCTAATATCAAACGAAATTTCTTATATATGACAATTTCAATCACATCTTTTGAGAATTCCAGATACAGAATAATTGTTAATATACATATATTCCCTTTGAATCTCTTCTACCAAATGTGAATCCCTAGCAATGTAAGATCAAGTACGTCATGCAATTACCATATTTGATTAGCGTTTCATGTTGATGTAAGAGCGAGAAGATACAGAGAGACACTGTTTTGCAGGTTCAATTTTTCCTTGCAGATTTGCATTTACTATGCAAATGAGAAAACAATGTTATTTCTGGAATTCTCATTTCAAATATACCTAGGTACATCAAGTCCTACAAGGCAATTGGGTCAACCCGTTTAGAATAATTATTGCTTTTGCTTTGCAAACGCAACAATATCAGTGACAAAAATTATTGGAATTCGTAATTATTCGTTAATAATTATTAGTGAGTGGTGAGAGATGTGTTTGAAATCTATTTCAAATATTGCAAAGGAACAAGTCTGGATAGATTGTATCTAAAATTGAATTTGTTTGTACTTATTCTAAGTTGCAGTGAAACGGGTAACTGAAGTGATTTCCCCAGTAATTAAGTTGGAAGTAGTATAGAACTTAGTGTTTTTCTTTCAAATCGTTATTCTCAAAATTGAGAAATTTTATGATGATTTATATCGTGCTCACAACAATTTAATAGCTATTCTGGTCTCGGAGAATTAAGAGAAAATTGATTTTTACAGGTTTTTTTTTAAAACAGAAGAGTATAAAATGGAAAAAAGCTATCATCAACTGTTTTATTAAGTGGACAGGTACAAAAGTACACTCTGTATTAGAATGCCTTTTCACTACCAAATCAGCAATGGTATGCCAATTATAAGTTTTTTTTCTCTAAAAATCTTTTCCACAAAAGCTAGAACTGACTTTATTATTTGGTGTACTGAAACATACAGAATAATATTAATTCTACGGGGGCTGGTAAAGCTTTATTTTAAATGTATTCAATATGGGACAATTTCTCAACAAAAAAAATCGGAGCATGTTTATCGTGGGTAAAGTATCCAGAAAACACAAAATCAAAATTTGGTTGGTGAGATTTTTTTTATCTTCAGCTTCTCAATCTAGAATCGTTTTATAAAAAACATAAATACTAGGCTTAGAAGTCTACTTTGTGTGTAAATTGTAGTCAATCACATTTTCTGTATTCATTAGTCAAAATGATCCTAATTATAAAATCAATTCTGTATCTATTAACGTAGAATTTGTAAAAACTTGTAATCAGGTTATTAGAGCATCATTCGATTCGACTAGGCTTTGTATTCATCTTTATTAGAAACAGTCAAATGTATTTATTACTTATTCATTTCCATTTAATTACGCGAAGAGGTAAAGTACTTCTTGGTTTTTCTCTCAATCTATATGAAATGGCTCCAATAAATAATTCACTTTAAAGTGAATTAACTGGAAAAGAATAATTGGCAGACAAAAAATAAAAAATCTATAAGAATAATATCTATGTATGTACGTGTACCCATTTAATAATGTAAAATCGCAATTTTATTATCATCATTTTAATTGCTGTAATGAAATAAAGTTTAAAAAAAAACTCAAGATCAATTCGAGAGATAGCCATTGTTGTAATTATTTGCTATTTACAGAGACATAAAATCGAGACAGTTTAATAGCATTGAAGAGAAAAAAAATAGAATCTAGTAAGTCATTACAGCAGAATGATTTCAGTCAACATAATCAAGGAGGTAACTTTCGGCTTTAGATACTAAGGTAGGTACATACATATGCAGATATATTAAAATTAATGTAAATAGCCGAAAATGACAGTTTCAGAAAACACAAAGAATCATAGTCGAAAGTTGGTTAGCGATTTTGACAAAACCAATACCTATACCTTACAGGTAAAATGAAAGTTGATTTTAACAATTATTGTTATCATTTTTTCCAAAACCGAACTTAATATCTGAGAAATCGTATTCGTATCTTAATTGACCAACGAACCCCGAACGGAGGAGGTATACAATTCGACTTTTTTTTAGTTCGTGCGTGCGTTTTATATAGTAAACGTACTCCAAATATTATGATTTTTGATTCATTTGAAAGAGCAGACATAGGAAATGGTCCCATATTCATAAAAACGCAAATCCGAAATCTCCTTCCTTCCGAAAACCGCCCCCGAATGGGTGGAGGGCAGACAAATTTCTCCAAAATCGAAAATTCAAGATGCCAGAATTAAAGATAAAATATCCGGAAACGTTTGAGTTGAACATGTTTTCAAAAGAACTACGGTTTTCGAGTTTCTGCGATATTAAAACTGGAAATATGTATATTTTCGCTATGTGTCAAAAGAGTGAAATAGTGAAAAAATATTTTTTACAAAAAATTGGACCGAAATTGATGCAATGAAAAGTATAAAATAATATTAATTCTATTGGTGCTGGTACTTGTCAAGTTGGTGCCAAAAGTTTTCAATCTAGTCGCAAATGCACAACATCAAAAGTACCCGCACCAGATTTAATTATTTTGTACTTTTCCGTGCACCAAGTGATAACGACGCTTCAATTTTTTTAAAAAATATTGGATTTTACATGCAATAGCTAATACGCAACGAAAATAAAAGGCGTTGTTTTAAATTATAATCACCTACTTAATAGATATGTAGCTTTATATAAATTCAAAAGCTCTATTCCATATTCCAATTAATTAAAACTAACAGGCATTCTAACATAATGATATTTTTGATAAAGTTTGCTTTAAATAAGCAATCAAACTTGGTCAGTCCCATAAATGATGTTAAATCGTAGTATGTCCATCAGTTTTTCTACCGACCTCTCGGAACGAATGAAGTATAGATACAATTCATTTGTATGTTTGATTTTTTATGTATGTAAATAGCTCTTTACATAGGAAACCGATTTTGATGATTTTTTTTTTCACTGAAAAGACGATCGTTGTGAAACTGAATCACAACGTAAAAAAATCCCATATTCCCTGAAAAAAAAACGCTGTCTAAATTCTATAAACCCATTCTTATTATGATTAGAAAATCCTTCCTCAACTCACGAACTTTGTCACAATCAAACAAACTTGACCGAAAGAACAATTGAGGTTATGCTATAATTAATATACCTAAAAGTCAAAAATCGGCATTTTGAGAAAAACGAATTCTTACGTAAAGTATGCTCTACAAAATGATAATGCAAAAACAATTTGAAAAATAAAGAAGCATTTTCTGGTTAAGGGGAACTGGAGTGCAATGATTCTAAGAAAGAGCGACTTGGGATCACGTGGAGAGGATTCTGTACCTACTTACTTACTTATTATTAATTAGTTTCGGAAATATGGGCGAAGGAACAATCAATTTTCATTAATTTTCTTAAATATTCATATTCATTCATAATGAGCCCTTCAAATTGTATGAAAACTTTTCCTGAATAGTTGGTTTGGTTAATATTATTACAGCTTTTGAGAAATGTGCATTGCAGAAATTCAATGTGAATTACGTTGGATTTGTCGATTCTCAACAGTTATGTCACCTATCTTGGTTGAGACAAGAAGAATTTCTATTATAAGTGTATCCGTATATATTGAATTTACAATTTTTTATTCTTCCACAAAAAGAATTTTGAAATCGTATTAATCAATCAAAAATATTTACAATAGCATTCAAATTTTGAATTTTTTAGGTAAATTTCTTATAGAAATATACCTATTGGGCATGTTGTTATATGTCTATAAGTTAGTCCAAAAAAACATTTGGTTCAAAAGTTTATATATATATATATATATATATATATATATATATATATATATATATATATATATATATATATATATATATATATATATATATGGGATATTACGAAATTTGTTAACACGATAGAGGTCGCAGTTTTGAAGGTATCAAGTTCAAATTTGCTACAAAAATCAATCTCTCAAATATCTCGGTCGAGTTCATTATTGGGCAATATCGGGTAAGTAGTTTCAAAATGGCGACCATTCAAACATTTTAAAAAATTATCAAAAAAGAGCAGTAGTGTAAATATTATTAAAAATAATTTTAGGTTATAGATATAATGAGTACCTACAACTTTTGTTCAAAGCAATTTTTCATAAAATACACAGGTAAAAAAATAAAAATTAATAAAGAAAAATAACAAATATTGATAAAACATGAACACTCAATATAAATTTGATGTAATTGTACATTTTCTGGAGATCTTAATATAGACCCTGATTGAAAAAATATATAGTATATTTATTGAAAAGAAATAGACGAAAAAAAAATCTGCCTTGAAGTGGACTCGAACCCTGTCTGCTTTATATTCAACAGCCAAAACAAAAACCTCTAACCGCAAGGCTATGACAATTTTATTTAATAACATGTAGGTATACCAATGAAAAGGTTGTTAAAATTTCAATTCAATGAATTTTGAAAAATTTACCTTTCCGCTGACTACAGGCCATCGGGTTTTTTTTTGTTTTTTTCATACTTTACAATGCAGCCATTTTAAAGCTATAGAGCCAAAATCATAACGAATATCCAATTTTTTTTTAATTAGTCAACGACAAAATTACGTTACTATATTAGGAGAAAAATATATATTTTTTAAATTTAATAGTGATTTTGGCCAAAACCTAATCTTTGTGGGTATCGTTTAAAGGTAGTATAACTACTGGCAAGTAAAATACCTATTTTACCCAGCCCATTTGGCATTTTCCATATTCCACTCGGACTGAACAATAATTAGAGCAGTTGATGCAAATCGTCATCTACTTATATACCTCGCTTCAAAGTACGTACACGTCAATTTCTAAATTGAACTCGCGTTAACCGCATTCATCGTTCCGTGAATTCGGCATACCTCTACCTTAGCTCATATTGCAATAAAATAATTGTTAAATAGGAACAATATGTAACATCCTAGTACACCCACAGTCTATTCCGTAATTCTATACTAGAACCACATTCAATCGCAATACGAATAAGATAACCTTGTCTAGGAAACACGCAATCAAATCACTATAAATTGTGATTTTTGAATCTTTTTGTCAATGCCGATAATTTATCTTCAAGTTCACGAGACCTAAGTACATAAACAATATTATATTTACGTCAAATTTATGTTACAAAGCAAATAAAGACTATTTAGCACTTAATTTATATATGTACCTATATCAAAAAAATGTATATGTCGACATCCATTTAATAGAGAAGATTTATCTTATTTAAACAGCAAAACTTTTGATTCAAACCTTGACAAAGCCTTACGAAGATACTTAATATCATTATTAACAATAAGGTTTATGTTTATTTAACACTATATATTTGTCTGAAAGATATACAATATTCTTTGCAAACATCATATTGTCAACAAAGTATAATTTTTAAGATGATTGAAGATTAGAATATTTGTTGAAAAATATTTGATTTCTTAACGCTAACAAGATATTTATGTGGGTTTGTAATAATTCATTAGGTGCTAAAATTAGAAATCACGATATACCCGCATAACTTGAAACAATCAGGAAGAAGTATGTATGTATTTTGAAATGTTATTGAAAGGTTAATATAAAATATACATACGTATGTGTTGAGTACGATTGATGAGATACATTGGGGCATTTATATAAAAAAAATATGCAGCTATTAATGACTTAGATAATTAGAATGTGGTAGAAATTCTTGTAATTGAAGAATACATATCAATAAAGTGAATAATAACGAGCGAAAAGTTTAAATTTCTCAAACACATGATTTTTACTTTTCTTCTAAGATTTGATAAAAAAATTGAAAAAATTATAGTAAAATTTACTTTCAAATAATAGCCAATTTTCAAGACGTTACTAAATAATCTACTTATCAGGGCGATTCAAAAGCAAAATATATCCACAAAAGGCTGTAGCATAATATGGAGAGCAACACTGGGTGCTTTTACATGAAGAGCAAATCGATTGTGTTCAGACAACGGCAGGAACAGGAATGTTCCATATTGAAAAAGTGAATCAATTTTAAATCGAACATTTCGAAGAACATTCGTGTGACTGGCAAAATAAGGGATTACCTGCTCTAATTGAATCTTAATAATAAAGAGTTGAAGAGCATTCAAATACACCAATTAATTAAAAATATACTCATTGAGTTTATTTGGTTATATGCAACATTTATTTCTGTTTAAAAGCTTTTTAAATATCCAAATTATAAAAAAGCTGATACAGGTATAGACAATTTCAATATATATTTTGATCATTACTATTAGTGACAAATGTTGTTTCAATATTAAATAAGAAAAATGATTTCCTAGCACACTAGACATGATTTTTACATCATTTTTTTCTCGAATTTCAGAATTTTTACTTTAATAATTGATGCATTTTCATAAGCGACTTTCCAAACCAAAACATTTAACGAACTGTGAAAAGTGGATAGATAGTTGATGGATATCCGATAAATACACAAGCAGTTAGAAGCGAGCCACAACCATTTGGAGAAGAGGAGGAATTTCAGGGTTGCAGGATTTGTGGATGTAACTGCACAATGATTAAGATATAGATATAGAAAATAAGGGTTCGGCGAAAAATAAAAAATATCATTTGAAAACACTCCTTTATTTATTCAGTAATTACTACGAAGTACACAAATATATCCATAGGTTTAATTAATATAAGAGTAACATCACTATAGAAAAAAAAGTTTTATTAGGTTTTTTATTTTATTGCTGATAATTGATATCAAATTAAACTCAGTTCTAGTTGCAGTTTTCGATATAGATTCCTTGACATTTATTCAAGATAATTAAGGAGACAAACCTGTTACTAAAACAAAAACCTAGCCAATAACAGCCTATAAATATTAAGATACTATACGGTGATTGTAATTTCATGGAAGATATCAGAAATGAATTTAGAATGGGGAGTAAGCAAAAAGTTGTCTCTTGAAGAGACAAACCTGTGACTAAAATAAAAACCTAACCAGCAAGCCAGCAATAGTCTAAATATCAGAGGGGATTAGATATTTAACACGTTATTTAGTTTGTTAAAAGATAGAAGAAATTAACGCGGTATGGGGAATTAATAGAGTTGTCTCATGAGTATTACAGAGACAAACCTATGAGTAAAACAAAAACCTAACCAGAAACAGTCTAATAAATATTATAGATACAAAATTATTAAATTGGCAACGTTTTAATCAGATAAACCATAAGACCACAGATTAGTTTGATATTCTTCGATGATTCTATGTTGCAGCGCAATTAAGTACTTTATATGCTGTCGATAAAAATATAATTAACAAATAATAAACAATTAGGACAAGGAAGATAGAAGAGATTTTACGTTGGGAAAAAATTAATAAGGCATCAAACTACTTCTATCCGTGTCTAGATTTATTCAAAAATGCTTGACAGGTAAGTTAAACCATAAAAATTTTAATAAAACATAATATTTCAAATATCTGTTTTAGGCAATGAAACCGAAAATATCAAACATATACAAGGGGTAAGAAAGCTCTTAGAGCTGTAACTTTGTCTTAAGAAATAAAGGATGTGCCTAGATCTTGGCAATTAGCATTTACCTTCATCTATTTCCAGTGCCTAGGTATTTATTTCAACCTAAAATTAATAATTTCCGATATTTAAGTAAGTGAACTGGCAGGAAAATAAGTCATTTATTGATAGTATACATTCAATTGAGTGTAATATCATGGAGTACCTAACTAATTGATAATGTTGTAAAGCAGATATTTATCATAATTAGGTAAACATTTGTGAATAACTTATATAACATTTTATCTGATTCAAATATTAGATAAGCTCAAAAAAATATATTCAACAACAGTAACCATCGGCGTGTATGTTCCTTATATTCAAATCAATTTCGAGAATTTTCAATGAGAATCTAGGTACCTGGTGTATGAGTTTTTGTTTAAATCCTTCCTGCAACGGGTTTGAACGTGTCACTTTTTAAATTCCTGCTTAAACAACACAACCTGACGAACAACAATCACACACCTAAAATGGTACACAGCACAAAAATATAAGAAATTATATTTTTTAAAATTATTTTTCACAACAAGAATTCGAATAGCCCGCGCGAGCGCACGCGACAAACAAAAGACAATCGCGCGAGAAGCAACAAACAAGCACTCTTGATATATAATATAGGTAACGGCGACTGCCACGACGTACGTAACGTACACTGTGCTGCCTGCTGTTTAGCGCAGCGGATAGGCTCCGGGACCTCTCGGCGTGAACTTCCGGAAGCGTTCGAATGGCAACGAGCCGAGGCGACAGGTCACCGTCATAATGTATATGCAACAGTTTTTTTATTGTCAAAAAATAAAATAAAAAAATTTAACATCGCACCCTTACAGCTAAGGACAATCTAACAATGTTAATTTATAAACTTATTCCTGTATTATTCAAAAGGTATCAGGAAGCAAATCCTGCGAGAGGATTTTAATGGATTAATGGAGTTTAGTGCCTACAATTGCCCTAGTTCGAGTATAGTATGATGGGTCAATCATTAATTTTGATTAAACAGCTATCTCATTGAAATATAACAATTTTAATTTGAAGTAGAGAGATCATAATTCCGACTCCTTAGTACTTTGAGTCTGTTTACCAAGAAGAAGAAGATTAGTTGCCCGTGTCGGTTTAAGATGAATTATAAATCCATTGAAGTCCGACTATCATCGTAACTGTATTTTCCCAAAAGAGAAATGCTTGCAACAACAAATCTCCACTAAGCCGACATCTTCATTGGTTTGCCGAATTCTTTCATTGGAGAATAATCTGATCGACGTCATAATTTTCAAGGGCTTCCTACATTTCTGAGCTTTTATCAATGAGGTACTGCAACTTTTAGAGATAATGAGATTGATTCGGTAACTTTACTCTGCAGAGTCCTGGCCACGGTCGTACATGAAGATCTACCAACTTGCGAGAATTTGAGTGGTAGGGCTGGTTCCTTTATTGAAGATGAATAAATAATTTTTACCAAAAATTTGACCGACTTTATTAGTTGATGCACTGAAAAATGTAAAATAATATTAATTCAAAAATATCAGCACCAATAAAATTAATATTATTTTGTATTTTTCGGTGCTACAACTAATAAAGTCGGTCCAGTGTTTTGAAAAAAATATATATATTTTACACTTTTGAGTGTATCATTAATCATGAAACCGTTCACTAATACCAAAGAAGATAGTACTTGTACTTAATATTCAGAGATCTCCAAACATCGTGGCGGAAATATACGTATTTTAGATTTTACTACTGCTTTAAAGCGAAAGCCGTAACTTTTTTTGAAAATTTTCCAATGTAAATTTTGCTACATATAATCTCTTCTTTAATTTGGCCGTCTCATAATTTAAATTTTCACAAAAATTGCTCGCACCACATACAGGAAATACACATATGTCAGTTTTCGCCATTGCTGTAACTCGAAAACCGTTACTCTTATGAAAAAATGTTCTATTTAAACATTTTTGGATATGTTATTTTCTCTAATTCTGCCGTCTCAGATTTTTGATTTAAAAAAAATTAGAGGTTAGAAGATTTCGGATGTGAGTTTTCACGAATATGAGACCCTTTCTCAACTATCTTCTTTCAAATGAATGTAAAATCAAAATCAAAGCACTACCTATTACTATTTACTAAGCAAAACACGCGAACAGCAAACAAACAACGGAATTATATACCTCCTCCTTCTTTGGAAGTTGCTTGAAAAACCGTGTCGTGAATCGCTGTGATCGGGTTTCGACATAGAAATCAGATCTCTATGCCCGCATTGTTATGGACTGCAAAATTGTCTTCAGTATTGTCATGTAAATATAAGATTTATGTATTGTACCTTAAGATTGACGTATATGTGGTGAACGCATATTTGATAAATCAAGTGTTTTGGCTTTTATAAGAGAATGCCACTACGGAAGTCTCTAGGACTAGGGTAGAACATGACTGTGGTCGTAACTCTCCCTTTTAATGATTGAAGTGACAACACGTTTTAGCGCCGTGGACTGTCCTACTCTTTATGAAAAAAAATCTGAAAACCTGGTCAGCCTTTTTAATAAAAGAACAAAACAGTAAATTAAATAATTATTCATGTTTTAGTCAGAGATCAATTGGACAAAAAAAAACTCATAAGAAAACACGCATGGTGAAGAGCATAAAGTGGAAAGCTATCCGCCGAATTCATAAACAATTTTTAGTTCGATAGAAGTTTAGTTTGTCTTTCATTTACTATGGCAATGGCAAGATCGATCGTGAGAGTTTTTAAACAATTTCAGATAAAGACAAGATATACAATTTCGTTGTATGTTTGCTTTCTTATGTTCGTGCGTTTTGCATAGTACTTAAAAGTGCTCATATTTTTATTATTTTTGATTCATTTGAAAGGGGAGAATTGATAAATGGTCCCATATTTAGAAAAAGTCAACCGGAAATCCTCTTCCCTCCAAAAACCACCCTTGGAAGAGGTAGAGGGGACAATTTTTCTTTAAAATCCAAAATCTGAGACGGCAGAATTAAAGATGAGACCACATCCGGAAATGTGTGAAAATTGAACATTTTCTTAAAAGAGTTACGGCAATGGTAGAGACAGAAATATGCGTATTTCCGCTATGTAGAAGGGGCAATTTTGTCGAAAATTCAAAACATGAAATAGTCAAATTAAAGAATAAGTTATATGTAGCAAATTTCAATTGGTCATTTTTCAAAAAACGGTTTTCGAGTTACAGCAGTGGTAAAGTCTGAAATATTTGTACTTGCGCTGCGATGTTTTGATATCTCTGAATATTAAGAAAGAAGTACAAGCAAAGAATATACATGGGTAATAGGATAAGTACTATCTTCTTTAGTATTAGTAAATCTTCAACGATTTTCATGACTAATGGTACACTCAAAAGTGTGAAATAAATATTTTTTACCAAAACTTAGACTCACTTTATTAGTTGGTGCACCGAGAAATACAAAATAATATCTATTAATTCTATTGGTTCTGGTACTTATGAAGTTGGTGCCAAAAGTCTTCAATATAACAACAATTGCACAACTTTGAAAGTACCACGACCAATAGAATTAATATTATTTAATTATCTAATAAATTCCGTCCATTTGCTAATGAATATCGATGTAAAATTGTTTCATTAGTCCATCCCAATGAGATTTCTACAATTCGTGACATCGATACCCTGATCATTTTTTAAGCTAGAATTTGAGCATAGTAGATAGAGTATTGGAAATTGTGTCATTGCTTAGAAATATGGTTATCAGGTTTTCTATATACTCTGGTGATATTGATTCTAAACAAAAATCTATCAACGTTAATCAATTCAAATTGGAAGCAGTATCAAATCTTATATTATCTAGATTATTTTTATAGATTATTATTTTCACGTACAATTCAGAGAGATAATCAAATCATCTTTTAACATGATAAGAAAAAAACACTCAGGTAAAAGATAATAAGTATACTCACAGTATAAGAGTGGATGGATAAGTTCCTGCAGTAGCATAATTAGAGACTTACCTGGAAAAGAAAGAAATACATGAGAGGAAAGTTCAAGAAATTTATGCAAAATAAATATTGTGAACTATGGACGGATGGAGACGGAGAGGGTAGTTGGTTGGCATTTAACTTTATAAAGATAAACACAAGAAGAGCAGCGAAATGTTTATGTTGATTAATTAATACTGTTACCTTTACTTAGTAAGTAAATTATACAAGCACAGCCTAGAGGTCTAATTCGAATTATTATGAAAACGATTTCGTTTTGGCTTCTTCTGAATAATAATTCAAATATAACAGCAAAAAAGAAATCGATTGATAAAGGGTAAACTTGAGCTCTTATAAAAAACATATTACAAAGTCAAAAACAGTTTATACTTTGAAATGTAAGTATTGTCACAAGATAGCGGAACGTTATAACATAATGTACCTACCCGCCATGAGGGTTCCGTACTCCGTTATTCTGTGCTTCATAGATAAAACATGGAAAAATAATTAAGTGAACTATTAGTTTATTGCTTTTACTCACCATATTGATTATTTATTACTCCTCTATTGTCATAATGTCCAAACAGCAGCACCTCTGGTATTAGATAAGAATAAGTATTTAGATTTCTCTCTTATAATGCTCGAAGATCAACAATATAGTTCATTTAACTTTAAAAATATTATTCATTTATCATTTATTTGAAAAATACATAATATGTATCCAGTAAAATAATATAAAAGCAAATTCAATTGTATGTCAAAACTATAACAATTGAATATATTATAAAGTCCAGAAGAGATTTATTCGAACAATAGATTTTATTTTATATTTCCATGGCTCAATAAATTTAAATAAATTCTCAATGGTCCCGAATCGACAAATATGCATAACCAACCTATACATGTTTTATTTTCAATAATCCCATTTTCTTCGTGATTCAAGGCAGAGTGAAACGGATGACATAAGGATCGTTTTTGTTGCAATATGAGATATTTAAAATGATATATTATTTTGCTCTACGTGTATTAGGTAGGTCATTGTTTTTTTCCTGCAACTTTGACATCAAATTTTATAACCTCAATTTTTTCTCAGATCTTTAGCTGTGTTATATTCAAAGATTGCGGGGAGTGAAAAGATCAAAAGAAAACTTAAAAGTAAGTTTATGGAGATTCTATATTCTTTTTTTAAAGTACTTGTCTAAGCCCGTCGATTAGTATTTTGAAGGTTAGGTTCGTTGCAATGTTTTGTACAGGGTGACCCATCGACAGAGGTAACCGATTGTATCTCGGAAACTACTAATTTTAGAGTCTCGCGGAATACTTCAGGACTAAATTAGCCAAAAGAATTGCTGGATATACCTAATTTTCAGGTCTCTAAGATGGTCACTAGGGGGACGTAATCACTATCATGGATTAAAAAAGCATTGTTTTAGAAATGTAAACCAATTAAGATGTCAAAAAATGCATGCCTTTTGAAGTTGAGATGAATTTGAGTCTTTTTGTAAAACAATTTTACCCTATTTCTTGAAATAGAATGTCGGGGGAGTATTTTTTTTTGTAAATAAACAACTAAAACTTAAAAAGGGATTTTAAAATTCACTGGATTATTAACATAGTTATAGTACGACCACATTTTTAAGGAGGTTGTAAACCACCAAACCCTTAAGTTATCAGTTTATCAGCAGGCGGTCTACGTAGAGTTGTAATTGCTCTAGCCATTACATTTTGTTTTATGGTAGGTATAATGGGTTAAGATAATTATTAAGAAAAATCGCTTTAATATAATTGAGAATTGCTTAAATATATAAAATATATTATGATATATAATAAGTTGTTTAAAATTAAATTTGATATATACAAACTTGTGAAGTTGCCGTTTTTTGCATTATAAATAAAATTACTCATGAACATCAGTTTTACTTTTACTGTCGTCATCCAAATTAATAACAAACTTTTCTTTGGGAATTTATTTCTAAATCGATATATGACTTTTCCACCTTTTTAATATGGGAAACACACTTGGCCCAGCTGCTATCAGGAATGTTTGCAGTTTCTTTTTGAATAAGACCTACCACAGATAAACTTAAGGTTGGAGAAGTATTATTTCTTCGAAAGGCTGATTTAAGCTGATGCCATACAATATGTTCAATTGGGTTAAACATACAGTGATCAGGAGGAAGTCTGAGCACCGTATGTCCCAAGCTTTCAGTCAATAAATCACAATAATATTTCTTTTGTATCGAATAACTGTGTAAAACTTCGAGAAATTGTTTTTTTGTGTACTTTTCTTCATAAAACATATCATTATTTAACATATATTCTTGTATAGTGGCTTTGGTGTCATTTGAACAGGGTGCTTTATCAAGTCTTCGACTATGGTAGCTAGTTTTATCCATGACGATAATACTGTTGGGTGGAATATTTGGTACGAGTTTATTTTGGAACCAGCCTTCAAATGATTCGGCTGTAGTATCATCATGCCAATCGACTAAAGAGTCGATAACATTCTTTGCCGATAAAGACAACGCATTTGGTACAAAATCATTTTCAGTTCCTGCGTTTTCTTTTATTAGACGGCGCCTTATTTTGGCAGATACGTCAGATAAGTCCCCCTTTTGTTTGGAATATCGTGTGTATCGAACCATGTTTCATCCAAATACACTACTGTTCTGCCATATTGTCTAAATTCTTTTAATCTTAATCCGGACCTGGAAATACTTCAAGGGACAAACACTTTTATTGCTTATCTATATTTCGAACAATAGGTGATAATGAGGATCGTCGGCTTATATTGATTTAAAGCCTTCTAAGATTTCTGGTCGTACTATACCTTTTTTTTTCTCAACAAGTTTAGAAAAAAATGTTCTTGTTTTATTTATTTTCTTGATCGTTATTATATTAGACATGAAAATCAGCACAGTGTGATTTTTACAAAACTGAAATTTTTATTTCAAAACTGAAAGTCATAAAGCTTAACTTAAATACTTTTAAAAATTTCCTTTATTAAGAACAATCTCAATTTCAAAAGTCATCCATATTTTTGTCATCTTAATTGGGTGAAATTTCGAGAAACACCTGTTTTTTCATTCAACATAGTGACTATCTTCGAAACCCAAAAATAGTTTTCAGGTCACGGCGGCATGTTGGTTAGTGATTAGCGTGTCGCACTTTTATGCATTAGATCCCGGTTCGATTTCGGCTAAGGCGTGAACATTTGTCACATGGCTATTCTGTGACTATCTTGTGAAAGAACTGGCAACCTGTTGCCCAAAGCCTATCAAATAGCACCACAGGAAAACGCAGATAAACAACTGTGGGTCCGTAAAATGACGCGTTGCAAAAATATATTCGAGCAGTCGCCAGCTGTATTTAAAGACTGATGTTCTGACCTATATTTTATAAAGCAAACTAATCTATGATTTCCAAGTCGAATAAAATCT
Source organism: Crioceris asparagi (assembly GCA_958507055.1). NCBI lineage: Eukaryota > Metazoa > Arthropoda > Insecta > Coleoptera > Chrysomelidae > Crioceris > Crioceris asparagi. The sequence goes on along the minus strand of OY293830.1, from coordinate 5,781,011 downwards.
TCAAATATTCCTATATCATCAAGGAACACCCTGTAGTTATATATAGAATACGAGTAAATTTACAAATGGATCTGCACCCATTTTAAGGATTTCCTAGTCAACCATAACTGTTATCCACAGATAAAACAATCTGTATAAGTGAGTGGAGATGGAAAACTTTCAATTCATGGAGCTGAATAATCTACTTTCCAACTCAAAAGTAAGTTGTCAAGTTTATTCGATAAGCTCAAGATATTTCCAACAAAGTAGGTGTAGACAAAATCCAGAACTTTTTGGAGTTTATCTTTCACCACATCAAAACATTTTACTTTGGAAACAAAAGTACCTATACAACTACGTTTATTCTATTTCAACACTAGCAGGTCTTTCAGAGTTTTCTGTGATAGTTTGTCCTTTCATACTTAATTATGTAATAGTAGTTCGCTAGAAGAGATAGCCACCACCAACCATAATTTATGACATCTCAGATGCTTCTTTTCAAGTTTGAGATTGTTACTTTCCCCAAGCCCAAGTAACAATGAAGAAATTGATTTAATTTAGTCCAGTCCAGACAGATTTCCCAAACGGTAAATAATAGAATTCTTTGTCAGGTTTCTTTCGCATTTCGCGTAGTAAACATGTCCCGATTTTCTTGTTTTTTTTTAAACAAAAATTTTAAATCCAAATCTTCTTCCCAAGAACACTTCCCCCATCGAGGGTGGAGGATGAAGTTTTTCGTTAAAACATTTTGTCTGGCAAGATTAAAGAAATTTTTTTCAAACAACATTTAAATGGGATTAAAATCAACTGTTTCCAAATTACAGAATTAGCAAGTTGCTTAAAATGTAAAAGGAACAACAAATATTTTTTTAGTTTACAAGTTGTTTTTTGAAAAATAGAGAATAGTATACGTTGCTTGTACCGCATATTGAGTGCTATTTAGATGCTGTATTCTAAAATTATTTTCTCTTATATTTTTTTATAAGGGCTGCTTTGTAAGCTTTAGCTAAAGCTAACAAAGCAATCTTTGAAAATCAGCTTTTTGTCAAAATATGGCTTATAGCTTGTAGTGCTAATTAAGTCCTGTTTTCCGATAATAATTACTCTAATATTTTCTACAGATCAAGCATAGCAGCCAAACAAAAAGAGCAATTAATTTCGGAATACAGCACCTAAATAAGCCAAAATGATTATTTTTAATTTTGCTCACTTTGTTCTGCTAGGTTTAGGGTAGTAAATAGGTATTAATTCTGTTTGTGCTGATACTTTTGTTGTTATTGCTAATAACTATATTAACCAATGTCAATAGAATAGAAAAAGGTATTTTTCAGTGCACTGCACTAATAAAGTTGGAATTTGTTAAAAATATTTAGGGCTGATTTCATGATATCACAATGAAAATTTAATTTTTTCAAAGCCCTTAGCCCTTATCTCAGGGTGCATCGGTGAGAGAAAGCTCGAAAAAAATTATGCTCAGATTAACTGTCAACTGTTTATTCATACTAGTAGTCGCCCAGTGGTCGAAATTTGACCATAATTCAATATTTTTTAGATTCAACCTTTTTGAGTTTTTTTTTTTTGTTAAATATATAATAATTATATAAAATTTTGTGAATTTTGTTCCATTCTGTCAATTGCAAGCTTTTACAAATACGGCATTACAATACATATGAAATTAAAAATTTAATGTTAGTAAGAGTTCAAAAAACGCAATGACAGCTCTGGATATCTGGATTGTAATTTTTCAACTTAACGCCGATAATATTACTTTACCCTTATGACAAAATGCAGTCCTATCACAAAAATGACTTCAGATTCGAAATGGTTTCCATTGCAAAACCTGCCTTGTAAATGCATTAGTCCACTATCAGAAGTATTAAAATTTCTTGAAATGACATCAAGTACGCATTTAAATGTAAACCTCACAATAATTACATCACATTGACACAATTCACAACATTAAAATTTGCGTGGTTGACATTTACAAATAAAACAATCTGACTTGTTGATTTCACATTGCAGTTGGGTTCGTTATGCAACACACAATACACTTCTACCACGTAACCATATTTTTATGTATTTAATTAAATTTAAAATATTAACGCACAATACTACAAAATTTTAACTGTGTGCATTACTTCACCATATAAACTTTCACTATGCCAAATCTCATACTCCTCGGTGCACGTTTTATGCCTTAAAAATCGTCTCCAATCACGTATTAATACATAGATGCCAGCCAAACGGTTCTTCCTACGTCAAAATTGAATATGGCCACTGTTGTTTGTCTTGATACGCTCAACAAAATGATTAGAACTGGAAAATCAGATTTCTTATGTGCTGTTTTAAAACTTTCGTAAATTATTCGAGCTGATTCAATGAGGACGCATTCTGATTCACTATATTAGCAAAACTTGCGACAATTTTGATGTTGTGAATTAGAGAATAGTCGATTTTGTAAATTTTAGGCACTTTAGCACTTTTTTTGTGACTTTTTATAACTATTTGGGTGCATATTAATTGTTAAACTAGCATTTATCGTCCTTTTAACGATTTCATGTTCTCTTTTAAAATTTTCAATTTTATCAAATCAGAGAGCTGCACCAGTCCAAAAACTCCTGTGGACTTATTTCTCACACAGAATGTCATCGCAACGAAAGAGGAGGAAAAGCAACGAGCGGATAATTGGGTTCGGTGTACGATCAAAGTTCCATGAGTCCATGAGTTATGGAATGCAAATGCCGCTTTTAGTGCGTACAAGGTAAAATGTCGGCTCCAGATGTGCCGGTAGTTGTTGATGGATATATAGATAGCTAGTTAGTATTTTAGTTGACTTGTGCGTATTTCTTTTTGTGTCCGTATCAGGAATCGCGGGAATCAATCGGCCGCAGCGGAGGTTGGTTCTGTTAGAAATTCAGATGAAGGTCGTCGACACTGTGTCGTGTGAATGGAGGATAGATATTGTCGTGTGTTGTCGCAGCTTCAACCTGGGTCAATGATATTATCTTGTTACGCTGTCAATTCATTTCACATGCATAAACATGTAGGTATTATGTACTGTGTTGTCGAATTCATACTCCAAGGATTCCTTACATTTATGCTAAATAGAAGCAGGCGTGTTCATAATCGAAACTTAGTACGCTATTAAATTAAGTGAGGAGGTTTATGGCTACCAGAATACACACAACTGACAGCACCTTCAATCCATGGTCGTAAATGAGATATGTGCTGCAATCTAACTAACCTAGCCTTAAATTTGGTTTTGAATCCTACCTATGTCAGTGTTATGATAGGATATTGTTTTGTTTTTTATTTTAATACGGTACTAGCTAGTACCGAACGAAGATTAGATTATGGATACGACTGAAGGACTTTAAATATAAACTACAAATAAATAAATTCTCACACTTGAAAATTTTACATTTTTGTACCTGTCAGTTCAAGTTCAACTCACACTTGCCCCGTTTTTTTTATATCTGTCCACGCCTTTGTCATTGTAAATTTTCTCCGATTTTGATGATTCTTTTTCCATTTGAAAGAGGATTATTGAGAGCTAGTCCCATTGAAAAAATTGAAATTCAACATGTCTTTCCCCAAAAACTCTATCCTCAAATGGATTTTTTTAAATCAAAAATTAAAGAACAGACCATCTCTGGGAAGGTTTTTATTGGATATTTTTCAAAAACTTCTGCGTTTTCAGCATTACCTTCATCAAGATTGATGCCCTTTTGTTCACGTTTAGCAAACATAATTTTTTGCAATACTTATCTTTAAAATTAAATATCATAGAGTCGTTATTTCCTTGATCACTGCGTTGAAATTTTTAACAGTAGAAAAACTGAATGCTACTCGCGTGCGGAAAGTCAATACTTCTCGCACGAGAGCATAAAATAATTCATGATATGGGCGGGAAATGTAATTCACGCACTAGTATCATAAAATGGCATGTTATCGTCAAGGATGCGGATATCGAGTAGGTACTCTCGCCACAATAATTTGTTCTCGAAATAAGTTGAATTTTCCAGGCAGGTGTTGAGAAAAAAATCTGGTGTGTTCACTCATACGACTTTCATACCGCTCGCAGGCAAATTCCTGTGAATAAAAAATCGTCCGATCAAAACGAACAACAACTTATTTATTTATTTTATTTATTTATTTATTTATTTATTGCCAATTACCTTCTACATACAATAAAAGATCTATAGGAGGCATAAATGCCCGTACATAGGATGGTCCAGAAAAAACATAATGAAAGAAATAAAATTAAATTAATTATCTTAAGAGCTACTACATCCTCCATAAATAAATAATACTAATAATAATGTACAAATTCTCCTTAAAGTAATAAAGTTTAATAATATATATCATATCATCATATATATATCAACTAAATTAATAAAATAGAAAAAAAATAACAAAAAATAATTCTATAATTTTCCAATTTGAACTAATCAATGATAATATCTTTAATTTTCTCTTTTATCTTTCTTTTGAGCACATTTCTATTTACACTTGGTCATGTAACATTTTTTCGCAAGATGAAACGTTTAGCCAGAATCTGAAAAAACATGTGGAAAATTTCGAATTTTTATGGGTGATAAAATTCTCTCAGAAGAATACTTTAGGCAAGTTTAATGAAAATCCTTAGAGCCGTTTCCGTGCTACAGTCTTGAGCAAATCACGTTTTTTCGCTATAGCTCAGCACCCAGTGTATACAGTATTCCTATTCAGTGCCACCGGCAAGTGGTATTGGTACCAAACAGAATAAAAACGAAAGCAACAAAATACACCAATCCGTTCCCGAGATAATGCTGTCACAGACAAACAGACAGACAGACCAATGGCTGAAAATATATTTATTAGTCTTAGAAAACACTGAAACGTCAACATTTGTAAAAATCTCGATACCGAAAACTTCACACTTTTACAATACTTTTAGATTTTAGACACCACAGTGACCGAAAACTGAACTTTCATGGTACCTATATGAGGCAAAAATTATTATTTTGCATTTTTCATTGCAATATCATATCGTAAATATTTTGTATGACTCTGTTATTCGTTTATCTTAAACTAGCTGACCTATGTATGACAGGATACTAAAATATATATTCAATTTGATCTCTAATCGATTAATAACCTGCATTCTACATTTGCGAATAAGCAAAATCATTTTACAGAATCAGCCAAGCCTGAAATAATATTTATATCTGATGGATTTATTGTATTGTCATGCTCCAACAGTTGCCATTATTAATATCTCGTGTCACGCCTGGGTGTAAATAATAACTTTCAAGTAATTTATACCAGTTAATTTATATAAGTGGTGTCCTTAATGGAATTGTGCATATATAGGCAATGACAAGCTTAGTGTTAATGAACTCTATGAAACTATATTATTCCTGGAAATAGTATGGCTACCTATAACATAGTAATGTTGTCCTATGAGTTGGATCCCTTTGTGAATTATCTAACTCATTATAAAGACCATGTCACCCAGTGGTTTTATTTATAAGATCAGATTATTCATTTTTTAACCCGTATCTTTATGTTATTCTTATAACATTTGACTTTTGTTAAAATCTTATGATTTGATTGGTGGTCTCTTGATAATATACCCAGCTCCAAAATCCTCTGAAATATTCTCAATTCATTACATATAGCAATCAAGACCTAATTCTCATATACCTACATACGACTAGGTTTTATTTTCCTACCGCTATCCGCTATGTTAAGAAAAGTATTCAGTTACAGATGTCACAACAGGTACTATTCTTTCGTTTCTGGTTTGGGCAGTTGATTTTGAGTTCTACTGTAGAAACGATGCTCTTCTCCAGGATAAAAGTTATCCTAAACTGTAACCTAGGATATAAGCTACCACTATGACCAATTTCAAAACAATATATTACATGTACAGATTTGTATGCTATCATGTTCACATAAGAAGCTCAAGAACCATATTACGTAGGTACTTTTGATTTAGGACATTCTTGTGCGAATCAAACAAGCTTGCACTCGAGCTTATATATATTATAGGTATAGCGTAATTATATATTATAGGTATAGCGTAATTCCAATCCACAAAATCCTTTTAAAGAAACCAGACTGTTATTATGTCTGGGGGATATGGAGCATGATAGAGTTTCCTGTAAACGAAATTAATTTTGTTCTATTTATATATTGGGTGGGCATTGTGTTGGAAGGAGAAAACTCGTTGCACAAAGCCAGAAAATGGAATCAGTTCCATATTAAAACATAGGTATATGTCATATCACATTTTCATTATCCGAAATTAAATTCAAATAATATAAAGGAATGAGAATACATCTTCAGATGTTGAGAAAATAAGAGAACCATAAAGTATACGAAGTTACTTATTTTCATAAGTAACCAAGGAAACTTCTTTGGCTGTGATTTCTCTAGGTTGCGAGATTCTGTTTACGACGACATACCTTCAAATGCTTGAGATTATTTGCTGTTATAAATGTAACAAATCATTCTCATGCCTGCTCTGAAAACAAGTAGGTACCTACTGTGTTTCTTTCTGCCATAACGGCCTAGAAAACACAGAAATTCTTCCAATTTTTGTTACAGTAAGAAGTTATTGTGATGGGACCAATTTTCCACAAGAGTCGAATGCTGCAATAAATTTGGGGGTTTGTACGCTGCTTTGCTGCTAATTCTTGTCCCGAATGTATGTAAAAATGTTCATTTTCAGATTTTGTGGTTTTTCTCTTTTAATAAAGTATTCATTTAAGTGAAAGTCTAGTTTAACGTCTTATGTTATGAAAGCCCTAAAAACCAATTGTTTACAAAAAAAGATGTACTTATTTTAGCATAACTTTTAATAAAATTGGGACAGGAGGCGCAATTTTTAATGATTTTTTAATAAAAAAAACTGGACAAGTGCGAGTTGAATTCGCATGCAGAGGGTTTCGTACATTCATGTTTTTTTTTAAATCTAACCCAAATTTGTCAATATTGAGTGATTTACCATGTTATTTTAATATTATGGACTTCTCATAGGTTTTCCTATAATCTATAAGTAGAAAACTCATTTCTGTATTTTTTTCAACATATTAGGTTCAGTAGTTTCGGAGATAAGGAGGGGACTGGTCAATTTTCGTCTATTCTCTTGAATAACTTGGAAAATATTTATTTTAAAATTATGAATAAATACATATAAGATCTTCATAGCATAGATCTTCCCTTTGATACGTTACACGATGCAGTTTTCAATTTTTTTTATTTTTATTTCCCCCCAAAATACCCCCCCATATAGAGATTTCATCTATTCTCTATTCATGTCATGCCTCTGCGTTTGGGTCATAGAAATTGATATCCGTTCAAAATTTCAATTCAATCGAGTAGTTTCGGGGATAATTGACTGTGAACGACGGACAGACGGACACACGAGTGATCCTATAAGTGTTCCGTTTATTTTCGGACGTACGGAACCCTAAAAAGGTAAAAATGTGTTCTTAGAACTTACGACTTATAGCTAGAATTTTTAATTTGGATGTATCTTTTCAATCCCAAAGATAAAGTGATTTTAAACGAAGGGATGATTGACTTGTGCAGTGTGTTTAAAAATTGAAAATTCCAATCCATTGTTGCCAAAACTGCCAATATTTAAATATTCGATAAGCAAAGCATATACCAAGAAGTGAGAAGTGTCAAGTATAGTTTCATGTTTAAAATTTACAGAAAATTTATTTTTTACAAATACTTGTTTTAGAGCAAAACAGATTTCTGACCGCGCCATATAGTGCCATTATCAGATAATGTCATGTTTCCTATTACCGCAATTTTCACATTTTTTGGAATTCACTAAAATAGCATGATTATTTAAAAAAATAGTATTCATTTTCATTTGAAAGAATAAATTCAATAGGCATATGAAAAGTTGCATCCAGAACACCCAACACTAGCCAATTAAAAAAAAGTGAGGCTATAAATTTAAATAATAAGCTAAGCTGTCATTGTCGATTATTTTTTCTAAAGCAAACATTCTTGGAAATGAAACTCGTAAAATAATCGAATGCTTCGAAAGATATACTGGCAGCGTTTGCAACAGCACTTGAATGTTGAATATACTGCACAAGTTAATCATTCGTTCCTCACCTTTTCCGAACTTATGTTTAGTATTTTCTCGCATTTTTTGGCTAATTTTGAAGGATGTTAACGTTTGATAGAATGTAAAGATGATTATATACATACCAGCTAAAAGTTGTAAGTCCTTAGAACAACGATTTTCCCTTTTTTATTTACAAATCATTAAAAATAGCGCCTTCAGCCTCAATTTTATTAAAAGTTCATCATTTATAACAAAATTTTCCAGAATTTGAAAACCTCATTCAAATTTTTAATCCCAACAGATCATCCAGCGAAGCGTGTCAAAACAAAGGACTATCAAGCAAATACAGAGCTATCCAGTTCCAGGGCAGCGCGTACAGCTACTTTTCTCCAACTTCAAACAAACTCTCTGAGATGAAGGGAACTTTTAATTCTTGCGAACGTTGCGACGAAAGATTGTTTAAGCTTTGAAAAATGGCCCAAGAGAAATAAGACTTGGTAATTGCACTTTTAAAAATACTCGGGAACAAAGTGGGGCATTATTACATACATTTTTAACTAGGCAAAAACGACCGCCGCCCGTCAGCGGCTTGTTACATTCTAGGTAGGTACACGAACATCACCAATTAGGGAGGCCGGAGTGGTAGTGAATTATTATCTCCAGTTTTTTCTTGTTTCATTCTGGTTTGTTGTTCCATCTCATATTCGTAGGAAGCTAATTATCTTCAAAAAAAATGGAACTTGTATATAGGGGTATATATTGTCGTAATAATTTGTCAAATTACAGAAAAATTAAATATAACTTATGAGGTTGTTCGCCTTCTTGAATAAGACATAAGTTTCTGTCACACAGATTGTTTGCGAATATGACTTTTCTACTATGTAAACGAGAACAAGAACAAACAATTCTATATCTAACACCCAGTATTTTTCATTATAATAATGTAACGAGCCCGGGTTCGAAAACCCATCCGCACGCCAATGTTACCGCACCACAGCCATCTTGTTTTCTCGGCCAATAAAAATCGAGATGACGCTCTAGAAGAGCAGCAAATCCAATAGCTCACCTCGAATTTTCTAGAAAAGCCCACCTTGCATAATTATATCAAAAATAGAGAAACCATTTTCTAGAACTGTGGAGACAAACAGTATCTCTCGATTGGTCTGAAGAAGAAACGCCTCGAACAGTTGGCTGGAATATATACAACGTGTCCGGGAAAATGTGGGAAATCTCTCGGGTCCAAATAGAACATGAAAAAATAAGATGACAAGTTCCTAAGTTTTTACCTACAGATTCTCCCTACTTAGATATCCCTTCTTGAAGAACGCCGCTGGTAATAGGTTTTTCTTGAATATTTAACAAAGTACTTGATTATAATTTAATAAAAATCTAATTTGATTTACACCAGTGAGGATCTCATAGAATAGTATCCTTAAAACATATTTAGCTTTTTTAGTTTACCAAGGGCGGTATAAAGTTTACACTTCAATGCCTAAATTTTCAACACCCTGTATGATAGAGACTTTAAAATCATAAATATGGATAGCTTGAACCTTAAACTAAAAAAAGTTACTTCTTTGAATTGTCGATAAAATGAGCTGTGTACGAAAGAAAAAAAAATAAACGAATTCATGATTTATTTTTTAATAAAAACGACAATGAATTTTTGTTTTCTCTCGACAACAAACCAGGGACGCATATCTCCGTAGAGAGGGCCTGTGGGCAAAACTTTATAGGAAATCGTCATCTTATTTTTCCAAGTTCTATCTGAATCCGAAAGATTTCCCACATTTTTCTGGACACCCTGTATATATAACGTACGGCCATGGTGGTTTGGTTCAGTATTCAGTATACAGCAAGCAGTAAGGAGAGAGACCAGCGACGTAGCAATTCAAAGGGGTCAACAACAATTTATTATGCACAAGTTAGTTTGTTAAATTATTTTAATCGGTGTGTTTAATTATTTAATTGGTTAAATAAATTGTATTTAAGTCACCGATTGCTTGCTTCCCACTTGGCGAACATGTGTCCTGTTACAATATGTAGATATAGCCAGGTATAGAAACGGACTAACGGATCATGTTCTTCAGCTTACCTCAAAATATCATGTTTCGAAAACATCAAATGCAGCTATATTTTCTATCTATGTATGAATAAAACTGGTAGATATTCTTTTCCAATTTTCATGATTAATATATATTGAGGTGTGTGTTATATTTATAAGAAAATGTGCAGCAACACAGAACAGCAACTCGAGAGCGTCTAGTTTTTTTCGAAAACTCTCATAAAGTAGAGTGCAGCAAAAGTTTCTGAATATGTTGTTGAGGAGGGGAGTCGTGGTGTGAGTTGTTGTTTCCCCATTTGCTTGAACGGGAGATGGAATTGCTCTGCAATGCTCTCGCCTCTTTGATAGAAACAGGAGAGTATGCTTTGTGTTATTCTGTTTCTCGATATTTAAATTCCAGACACCTTTCTCGTAACCAAATATACCATAAAACATAAAAGCAGTAATTTTCGAATCTATTATTCAATTCAAAAAGAAAATACTTGATAAAAGGTTAGCATTGTTCTTTTTTATAGCTATAAAGTATTTATATAGTTCCGTATCTCCAAAAACCTATCCTAATATTGGAATAAAATATAGATCGATTATTGCACCAAATCAAACAAAATAAGATCTATAGAAACATCTTTCTCCGGAAAGTATTGTAACTTCGTTCTCCGGCTTTGACAGACATTTACGTTTTAGGTTCAGATGAGCCCTGAATAGCATGTTATCAGCGTAGACTAACTTTTTATCAGATAGGTATGTAACTGGGTAAAACACTACAAGACGGATGCAGGATGAAAATGTAAAAGAAGAAGATAGATAGACAGAGCGGATGTAAAAGGTCTAGATGATATAAAAGTTAGAGGAACTAAAAGAAACTTTTAAAACTACAAGAATAACAGGAAGTGATAGTATTAATTCAGAATTGCTCAAATATGTAGAGTTCTCCACCTAGTTTTATAATCAATGCTGTAAAAACCATAGAACACTTACCAGAGGAATGAGAAAAAGGAAAAGTGTGCGAAAAAAACCACAGTAACAACTATAGAGCAATAAGCTTACTGGAGTCAGCCTACAAACTATATGCCAACATTTTAAACAATAGAAAAGGACGTTTAACACTGGAGTAATAATCGTCATAAACGGAAGGGTAACATCAGAAATAATAACAAACAAAGGTGTCAGACAAGGAAGCAGTATATGTCTCCAACTTTATTAAGAAAGGAATAACATTAGACCAAAATACCGTCTTTAACTCGACTTATTTATGCAGACGACCTTGTTTTAATGAAAACCGGCAAATAAGTCTATAACAAACTGCAAGAATTATGTAGGTAGAAAGTATTACATGAAAATATCATCTAATAGAACTAAAATACTGGATGTTTCAGATAAATACAGTCAGATCCAAAACCGTTGTTAATAATGAAACATTAGAACAAAATATAAATGACTTTGATCAAAACAATAGCTAAATAGGTAATAGGTAATATAGGAGATGCGATATGACTGAACATTTATTTAATACAGATATTGCAAAACCCTCTTCCTATTCGCTGTTATTTTATTCGGAGCACATCACAGTTGAATCAAGTGTGTATGATCGCCGATTTCGCTCTCATTTCTCTCATTTCGTGTCATATGTCATATTAACAAACCAAACATTAGAAAAGTTTGCAATATTATTTTTATTTAAGTAAATTAATTCAAGACATACTAACCAACATTGACAATTAATCAGTTAATTCTTGTAAATTCCGAAATTTCGTTTTGGTAACACTGAAATTTTCGGCATACCATTCCAATTGTGACTTAATGCAACTGCATACTGTATTGAGTTTGTTTTTGAGATATCCTTAAATATAAATTAACTCTTATTTGAACAGATCTAAACAGGTTACATTTAATTTTGTCTAATAGTTTTCTCTCAAGAAATTACTCCTTATAATGTCACTATGAGATGATGCTAATTAAAAACAAGCACAATATGAAGTGTGACAAACATGGTACCTATTAGTTACATGCAACATGCGATTGTTATCGCTATGATTCCGAGAAGGTAGTTACCAGTGGCAGAAAAATATTTAATTTTTAGGGGAATACTATTTATATTTTTCATTCCTTTTAAATCATCCTTTTTCTTCATAGAAGAGCTGAGTAATTATAGTTTTAATTTAAACTAGCTTCTGCCCACGACTTCGTGCGCTTGGAATACTGCATTCAATTCCATGCGGTAGTTGTTGCGTGATGCGTGTACAAACATACAGACAGATAGACGAGGTAAAAATAGAACCTACATTTTAAGTTAGACCTTTAGCAATACATCGGTGACAACTGCATTAAATTCCACGTAGTAGTGATTATTTGATACGTGTACGAACGTAAAGTTAAACAGACAGACGCGATAAAATAGAGCATATATTTTAATTAAGACCTCTAGTAATATATCGGTAAAAACTGCATTCAATTCCATTCACTAGTCGGCTTGTTCCAATTATTAAAATTGCATAGATTGTATTGATAATAGCGGGGATAATACACATTTGTGTTTGATCCTCCCTATTTCGTTATCACTTTTACAAATTTTTATATAATATAATCTGAATTTTTACACACAATTCCAATAGCACAACTAACCACTCTGAGATCGATACATCAGTGAAAATAATCTTTTTTGTTCAAAACACCATCAAAGACTTTTGTTTTATTTTTCAAACTAGAACAGAGTTAGAGCTCCATTTTTCTGTCAATATTTATATGTATAATTTCATCAGTATTTCAGTAGGTATTTCGTCATTTTAATTAGGTGCTTAATTAATAACTAAGTCTAACGCTTAGACATGAGTAGCAATAGATTTCAATAATTAAGTAACTAAGTAACTCTATAAAGTCTCAACGTTCCATACCCCAATTTTTAAATCAAACTTAATTTTTATTAAAACGTTGTAATAGACAATAATTCAAGAACGCCCAATAAAAGTCACTAAGGATTATATATTCAGATTAGAATTTAAATATATTAATATTTTAATATAGGTTATATTATGGAGATTTTGAGTATGAGGGGAAAACATAGCAGATTCACACATTATTATCATCTAATAAAATAGTTTTTTGATAGAGATTTCATAAATAGAATTCTTTGGATTCAGCCGAGATTTCGAGAATATTTGTTCTCTTCGTCAGGACAAACCTCAAATCATTACCAATTATCTCAACAACAACAAATTAGAATTTAATCTAATATCATTCATGAATTTTGCCGAAATTAACATCAAACTGAAAAGATTTAATAACCATCAATCAGAAATGCCAATAGTTATTTATACATGTCATGGTAATGGCATATCTAGTGTTGAAAGTATCAGGATTCAAGATGTTACAAAAGATCTTTTTATGAATGATCTTTGTGTGCTGTTTGAACAAGTCACACTTTAAAATTGAAAAAAATAAGGCAGAATATTAATAATGACATTATTTGAAATTGATGGCCATGAAATATTTGCTGTTTTTGTTATTCTCACGACTTTTGCCCAATGAAGAAGAGAATAAAAATTCTCGAAAGCTAAGCAAGAATCATGTTTTCATTGAATATAAAACCAGTGATGAGTACAAAACCTATATATCAAAATATATCAAAAATGTCTTTTATTAAGTAAATATTAAATCAGTCAAAAGTTCTAAATCACCTTTTGTTTTCACGAATGCGACGCCCCTGGCATAGCGTTATGCTTTCGTGTGCAAAAATTGAGGTCTCTTGGAAAAATTATCTGTCTTCATGCATAGGAAGACATTTCATTATGAATGTACCAAAGAGTTTGTCGGAATTAACAACCAGTCATAGAAGTTCACAAAGTGTAACTTGTATGTTTATGTGCTTACGTTATACGATGATCATCACAGGTGTTTTATTCATCTCCATAGTAAGTTCAATTTAAAATTATTCACCATTCTACTGATATTCAAATTATTATTTTCCATTGTAAGAAATCAGAAGTACAAGAAAAAAACTTACATGTTCTTAAAAACAATGTTAATAATCACGCAAAATTTTCCATTATCTTTTTTTGATATCTTCAATATCTCCAAATTCTTTCAGAAACACCTCGTTCCATTTTCTACACTACATAGAGAGATATAATCCAAATTCTTTGTGTTAATTACTACAGCAACACTTGTCGCGAATTTTTTCTATTACTTGTATCCAATCGACTCGAATCCCTTTTTATGTCAAAATTCACTTCGTTTGAGATTGTATTCCAGAAGCTTCTAAATTCTCTTGAACGAATACAACAACTTCTTGCGTGGCACATAATATGCTGATTTGTATCGACATACCTATGATTTTTTTTAAAATAAGTAATTCAACCAATTGCTTTACAGAAAAACTCGTTGACGTATCATCTGATAACTCAATTCTATTCCAGTTCTTACACCTAACAATTCTATCATCCTCATTCGAATTGGCACCATCAACGAATGTATACACCGATAATGCCCTAAAACAACCTTTGACCGTAGTTCCACAACCAAAACCCTTTGGTTACATCCTCGAAGGTCGACAATTCAGCCAAACAACAACACAAAAACAACTAGAATATCCACAACTAACAAATTACCGCAAAGACCATCACCCGAAAAGCATCCAAGACATCATCAAATACATAAACAATAAAAGTGAAACCAAAACTAAAAAAGAAGCCGGCGAAGCCAAGGCTTCAACAGCACCCAGAGAAATGATATGGCGTAACAATAATACTTCTATGACAGGAGGTTTCACAGCTGTCGATCCATTCCACCCATACAAACCCAACGATCCGGGACAGATTAATCTAATGGCCACTGCAAGTTTTCGATTTGCTCCACCATTATGGAAAAATTTCGGGAGTGGTGCTGGTGGTGCTAATGGTTACAACCATAACAGGGCAACGTTGTCACATCCGAATCATCAATATTATTATGTAGATTCGAATGAAAGAAGTGTGATGGATTACAATAGTAATCCGATAAATCATATATTAAAAAGACCCATCATCATCAATATGAACGTTTATCCCATGGATAGTCATACGATGAATGCGTTCAAGTCTATGAATTTGAACAAATATTATGCTTAGGTTAGAATTCATTTTGTATTTTATATCGAACAATCGTCATTGAGCTTGGGAGATAATCTTCATTTCATTTCCCCATCAAATTTAGTGGTCTTTTAATAAGCGAATGTAGCATATTGGGACGCAAGAGTTCAACGGCTTCAATATAATTCACAAATAACAAATAAAATTTATTTTTATTTATTATTGAAGGTTGTTAAATTTGTCATAATATCATTATTTCGCTAAATAAATGTATACTCCTGATAATAATTTAATTTATATATGCCCCAATTAATTACGTTACTTCCCTTATTTGTGTCGGTTATCACGAACATATTTTCATCCATTCGTCTGTTTGCTTGTCTCTGCTAAGATTATCTCGAAACGGATGGCTCGATTTTGTTGCTTTCTTATTTGTTTTGTAGGATACCGATGACGCTCGCCATTGACAGAGATCAGTTCCTCCTGTGATATAAATATATTTTACAAAAAATTGGGGCGACTTTATTGGTTGGTGCACTGAAAAATACAAAATTAAATTAATTCCACTGTTATTGATAAATTTCAAGATGTGAAATTGTTTTTTCGCGTGTTTTATATAGTAAACGTACTCCGATTTGGATAATTTTGGATTAATTTGTGTATTCTTGTCATGTGGAGAGGACGATTTCTTTCGAATACTGAAAATCTGTGGGGACTACATGAGAGACCTAATTATTTGTAGGAACATTTGTAATGAACATTTTTTCCTTTGAGTTACGGTTTTCGAGTTACAGCGGTGGTAAAATGGTAACATCTAAAATACTTATGCGTATTTCCGCAGCGATATTTTCAGACCTCAGTAATATATATATATGATAATAGGATAAGTACTATCTTCATTGGTATTAGTGAACGTTCAACGATTTTCTCTACTAATGTTACACTCAAAACTCAAAATACTTGTGAAGTTGGTGCCAAAAATTATCAATTTAACTGCAACTGCACAACTTCAAAAGTAACAGCCCCAATAGAATTAATATTATCTTATATTTTTCAAGTGCACCAACTAATAACGTGGACCCAATTTTTTGAAAAAAAATATTTTTGTTAAAAATATTTATTTGACACTTTCGAGTGTACCTAACATTAGTCATGAAAATAATTGATAGACTTTGCTTATATCAAAGAAGATAGATAGTATTTATCCTATATTCTTTGTTGTACTTGTTATTATTCAGAGATCTAAAAACCTCGCCGCGGAAATATGCATATTTTGGAATTTACCACTGCTGTAACTCGAAAACTGTAACTCTATGGGAAAAATGTTCAATTTAAATGCTGCTACAAATAATCTGGTCCTTAATATGACAGTCTCAGATTCTCAATTTTCGAAAGAACATATTTCAGATTTTAACATTGGTGTAACTCGGAAACCGTAACTCTTTTGAAAAAAATCAATTCAAACGTTTCCGGATATTGTCTTATCTTTAATTGTGCAGTCTCATATATTCGAGAAAAATAATTATGGTCGAATCTCGAGCACCGAGATGTCTAACAATAGTTGATATAAATAAATCAATTTCAAAATGATGACAAATTTATTTTCACACGAATCCTGTTCTCTTTTGTTACTACCTAAACATTCAATCAACTCTGGCATCATCTCAAAACAATAACACAAACATCATACGTACAGCGTTTAAGCAAGTAGAAGGAAATGAAACACGCCATATTAGTTACATGTTAGAAAAATAATAATTTCTCAAGCACTTCACCCAGATGCACAAATCAGCTAGTTACAATGCCTTAACGTTAAAATTATAATGGATTGCTAATTTAACAGTTTTGCAATGTCAAACATAAAACCACATTTCTCTGCCACGAAACATAAATCTCTAGTCATATAAAATATATCTTTACTCTAACTCATATCTGATAAAAATAAACGCCAGAATTTGATATCAATTGGTAATTAATTGTATCAGTTTTTTTGTTGTATTTCAGATAAAAATTATTTAGATATATCATCACTGTTCTTACTTTTTTTATGTACAAAACTCTAAGGCCGGTCTTATAATATCCGGTTGATCGAACGCTGTAACTCAACTGTAACTTTCCGTATTATAAACATGTCGTGTTAACGGCTACATCTACTGATCTGTGTTAAAGAACGCTTTGTGATATTATGAATTCCCCTTACAAATGCAATGTAAACTATTCTTTATTAAACGACCACTCATATTAGCCGACCTAACCGAAATTTATCGCAATTAAACGGTACACACATAAAACACTGTTTAATCACTATAATTTTTTCATCTTTGACTTAAATTTGTAAAACAATTTATTATTATTTTCAGTCAATCTACATTGAGCTACATATTTATCAGATCACTTATAGTTAGTGTCTTTCACATTTTCCAAATCTTGTTCGCAGGTGGTAAAAATAAAACTATTTAATTTTGTCCCGGAACGATTGCCAACGACTCGTAGGTACATATAGTAGATGCCTACGTCACGAACAGAAATGGCGGAAATTATTTCGTGCTTCGCTAAATTGTTGGCAGCGTGGCAAATCCAGCTAGTCCAAGATAACTGATTCATAATAAATATTGAATTTAAAATTTAACAGGGCCCGAATTATAATGGAGAAACGTATTCAGCAGATATAAATAATTAAAAATGTTCATATAAACTTATCTCCAAAAACGCTTCGTTTTGGAGATACAGGGTGTTGAAATGTTGCGAAGAATCGTTTTTTCTTATTAAAAAAACTGTTTTAGATTTTGCTTTCAAACTTAATAGGTATTATTGCCATTTAGAGACAAAATTATAACATGTCAACTTGTTTTTGTTTTACCAGTGCGTTCGCACGACCGTTTTATTTTTTAAATAATAATAAAAGTTGTATGCCAAAAGTTTATCGCAATTTTGATAAAAAATTTTGATATCTTGATCAATTCTAAACAAAACTGGTATTTTTCGTCTTTTCGCTAAAACGAACAGTTTTCGAGAAAAAAAATATTTTTCGTTTGCATGTGCACTTATTATCTGAAGTTTGTAAATTAAATTACCTAAGATAATTCGCGCTATTTCAATTGTTTTATTAACATAGCCTTTCCAGAAATTATAATAATTGATTATTATTATTAGAAAAACATATTACTAAACACTTCTAGAAACAATTTTTAAAAATTAAAGAATATTTAATACCAACTACCAACAACTAAACAACGAAAAATAAATACTTATGACACTAATAAAAACATTAATAAATTACAGGAGCTGTTCGAAATGCATGACATTTGCTTCTATGCATTTACAACATCTTCTGTGTACTGAATTCACGACCGCCCTGATTTGATATTGATTATTTTGAGAGTCTGACAAGCATTTTGAATTCCAAGCACAAGTTCTTCCATAACAGCTCCTGTTATGTATTAATATCTTTTATTATTTTTAGTTGTTGGTATTGATTAATATTAAATTCACGAGTTATTGTTATTATAATTTCTGGATATTTTACGTAAATAAAAACGAATTGAAATAGCGCGAATTATCTTAATTCAATTTGAAAACCTCAGATATTAGGAGCACATGCAAACAAAAATTATTTTTTCCTCGAAAACGGTTCGTTTTAGCGAAAAGACTAAAGAGACCATTTTTGTTTAGAAGTGATCGGGATATCTAAATCTCTTAACCAAATTACGATAAACCATTGGCGTACACCTTCTTTTTTATTATTTTAAATAATTAAAACGGTCTCACGAACGCCACAGGTAAAACAGTTTATCATGCTATACCTAAATTTGTTCTCAAGTGGCAATAATATATACAAAGTTTGAAAACAAAATCTAGAAAAGTTTTCTTAAAAATAAGAAAAAGCGACGTTTTTGGGGATCAGTTTATATGAATTTTTTAATTATTTCTATCTGCTGAATACTCTGTTAAAGTTTCTCCATTATAATTCGGACCACCCTGTATAGGTATTGAATGATTTTATTAAAAATTATAGGTACCCACATGTCTATATTTCTTACAACATTCTTTCGGTAGAACTTGACGTTCATTTTCTAGAAAAAATTAAAAAATATTTTTGATTAGAACAAATTGTATCACTAAATATAGCAGTAGCAGTTTGCGCCAACATAATCAATAACTGAACGGTTGGTCCTGAGTTGAATCTATGGCCAAGTTATGTTGAATTTTCTAATCCATTAATTTTACCGTAATTGGGGATATGCAACGTCAGGCGTTCTCCTTAAAATAAATCTACAAAAAATAAATCTACCAACACTGTATGGCAATTCACCGAACCCCAAGATGGTGAGTTCTATATGCACGCCAATATATGATCATCTCTCAGCATTCTTGCATTTCACTAAATAAAAAAACTCAAATAATAAACATTCAATCAACTTTCAAACTTCCTTGAAATAGTTTTTTATTAACCCAACTCAAAAACTCATCGACATTATAAGTAGGTAATGATAGAAAGTATGAAAAACTCATTCGAAGTTAACCTAAATAGAAAAACTTTTTGTTTATTTAGTGTGAAAAGATAAAATAAACAGAATACTTGAAAGTTTTTCGTAACCCACAATTTCAAATTTTGCTATACTCGTATAAAGTTGAAACACAAGACTAATAAGGAGTAGAATGAAAGTTCAACGAATAAAAAATATGTCTTTTATTATTTAGAACTGAGTACAAAATGAAAAATTGGTTTAGAATAGAAAACGAATAAACAACAGATAATGCTGCCCCTAGTGATCTTAAAATAAAATACAAATGCAGATTTTATTGTTTGACAGCTCACTGTTCTAAATAGAAAGTGAATATAAATTAAATCAGAAGATTCCTGAAAATACCCTCAGATTATGCAGTTACCTAGACACATTTATGTTCCAAAAATGACTGAACATTGCTGCTAAAGTTTCCTGCTTGGAAATCACTCGCTCAAAATCGATTTGAGTGAACCGGAGAGCAGTTTTCATCAGATGTATTTCGGCAGGCAGGTACAGATTCCTGCAGAAAACTCCACAGGTAACCTTGAACAGTATCAATGTTGAAAAGAGACATCTAGTAATAAAACTAGCAAGCAGCAAATGGTAACCGGAAGACTACTTCCGGATTTCTAATTTAACTGAGCACCCTACTGTCTACTTTGAATCGATATGAAAGCAACGTCCAAAACTTCCTAGTGGTGCTACCCCGCGTAAGAGGGAGCTGTGATCTGTACAGGGCTATTCGTGTTTAGTAGTTTGTAATGATGATATAGAGTTTATGGAGACTTAAATAAGTTACTTCAATAGGGAAACGGAATAGCAAAGTAATTCGCAGAAATATTTAATTAAAATTTACATGTAAGCTTTTTTGCATGACGTGAATTAAATATAGTTGACATGGAATGATTGCTTCGAATAAATGCTCATCAGTAATTGTACGTATTAATTGAGAATTAGAAAGAGAAAGCGGAAATGTTTTGGAGCAGCTGACGATCGAGTGTCAAATTAAATTTCATTTCAGTTTTCAACTTCAGCCGTCGAAATTTTTTTTATCCTTATATTTATTTCGTCCATGTCTATCGTATATACTACTGCTCTAACTCAGAATCTTTATTTTTTAAGGTAAGGTTTAGCCATTGAGTGTTTGCAATGTAAGCACACACAAATATATTTTTAACGACATCACATTTGAAATCTTTGAAATTCTCGACTTCTCTCTTCTATAATATACATATAAACCTTCCTCTTAAATCGCTCGGTGTAATGATGAAAACCACATTAAAATCCGTTGCATAGTTTAAAAGATCTGTTTTGTAGAGATATATATATATATATATATATATATATATATATATATATATATATATATATATATATATATATATATATATATATACCTATATATGTTTTATCCATAGATTTGAACCGAAATGCTTTACCGAAATGTATGGGATAGAGAAAAGCCCTTAAAAGTGGCATACATCTGTGTTGGAAATAAAAGATAAAAGAATCCCCGGATTTCCATTTCATTGACCGACTTCCCAAAAGGAGGAGGTATACAATTCGATTGTGTGCTTTTTTTTTTTTTTTTTTTTTTTTGGTTTGTGCGCGCCTTTCATATAGTAAACGTACTCCGATTTTGATGATTTTTGATTCATTTGAAAGAGGAGGATTGAGAAATGGTCCCATATTCATAAAAACGGGAATCCGACATCGCGTTCCCTCCGAAAAACGCCCCCGAAGGGGGTGGAGGGGGCAAATTTTGTCGAAAATTGAAAATCTGCGTTGATATAATTACAGATAGGACAATATCCGGAAACGTTTAAATGGAACATTTTTTCAAAAGAGTAACGGTTTTCGACATAGAGACATTTTAAATTCTCAAATATACCTATTTTCGCTATGTGGAGAGGGCGATTTCTGTCGAAAATTGAAAATCTGTTTGCAGTACATGAAAGACATAATTATTTGTAGCAACATTTATATTGAACATTTTTCCCTTAGAGTTACGGTTTTCGAGTAAAATCGGTGTTAAAATGGTAACAACTAAAATATTCAAGCGTATTTCCGCAGCGATGTTCTGAGATCTCAATAATAACAACTACAAGCAAGGAATATACGTGGGTAATAGAATAAGTACTATCTTCATTGGTATTAGTGAACGTTCAACGATTTTGGTGACTACTGTTACACTCAAAAGTGTGAAATAAATATTTTTTACAAAAAATTGGACCGACTTTATTAGTTGGTGCACTGAAAAGTATAAAATAATATTAATTCTATTGGGGCTGGTACTTGTGAAGTTGGTGCCAAAAGTTACCAATCTATCTGCAACTGCACAACTTCAAAAGTAACAGCACCAATAGAATTAATATTATTTTATACTTTTCAGTGCACCAACTAATAAAGTCGGTCCAATTTTTTGTAAAAAATATTTTTTTATAACACCGTCAGCGATTTCAGCCAGGCGTTACTTAATATTTTGGGTGCCACCGCACTCATCATAATTATTGTGATCGGAATTACAGATCGAAATATTTTGCCAATTCTATTTAAATGTCATATAGAAATTAACATAAGATCGAACGTCGTTTAAAACGGAATAAAAAGGTAAAATCACGCTCTGAAAAGAATGAAACAAGTAATTATTTTCATACGAAATTGTTATAATTGAATATTTATCATCTATTATATAATAAACAACTCACACGGTTTGCTTGAAAATGTAATAATGGCTGATCAAGTGACCTAGTTGTCACAAGTTAACAAGACATTGAATAAAGAGATTCCCAAAAAGAGATTTGAGTCTCTTACATAAAATAGGTGACAGGTGACAGATTATTTCACATAAATTGAGTGACCGTAATTAACACTCGTAACACTGAAAGGCCTTCTGCTTGAGGCAACAAAATCACATAAAATTTTCAATAAGTACAATATTAATTTGACAAATTCCTTGAAGCTGCCTCCTTTCTTCTGAAGGATCTTGCTCGGTGAACGCTGAAGTTTTTTTTTATCTGCGTCCTAATTTCCTATAAATATTTGTTGATTATCGATGTTACCCGTCTATCAAGGGGGATATGCTAAATGAAATCATCCTTCAGAACATCTATTTGAAATGAAGAAAGAATCAATAAAATTGCAAACGTACAACAACCCTACCTATTACGATTCAAAATATACAGCCATTATAAAGATAAAACAAAAGTTTATTGTATACGAAACCCCTTTGATTTTTAATTTTCTTCAGTCTTCATTAGTTTTTTGACCGACGAACCCCAAACGGAGGAGGTATACAATTCTACTGTGGGCTTTTTTTTTTTGGTTTGTGCGCGCCTTTCGTATAGTAATCGTACTCCGATTTTGATGATTTTTGATTCATTTGAGAGAGGAGGCTTGAGAAATGGTCCCATATTCATAAAAACGGGAATCTGACATCTCGTTCCCTCCGAAAACCGCCCCCGAAGGGGGTGGATCGTGCAAATTTTCTCGAAAATTGAAAATCTGCGTTGGTATAATTACAGATAGGACAATATCCGGAAACGTTTAAATTGAACATTTCTTCAAAAGAGTAACGGTTTTCAAAATAGAGACATTTTAAATTCTCAAATATTGTCGAAAATTGAAAATCTGTTTGCAGTATATGAAAGACATAATTATTTGTAGCAACATTTATGATGAACATTTTTCCCTTAGAGTTACGGTTTTCGAGTAAAATCGTTGTTTAAATGGTAACAACTAAAATATTCAAGCGTATTTCCGCAGCGATGTTCTGAGATCTCAATAATAACAACTACAAGCAAAGAATATACATGGGTAATAGGATAAGTACTTGATTGGTATTAGTGAACGTTCAACGATTTTCGTGACTAATATTACACTCAAAAGTGTGAAATAAATATTTTTTACAAAAAATTGGACCGACGTTATTAGTTGGTGCACTGAAAAGTATAAAATAATATTAATTCTATTGGTGGTACTTGTGAAGTTGGTGCCGAAAGTTATCAATCTACCTGCAACTGCACAACTTCAAAAGTACCACCACCAATAGAATTAATATTATTTTATACTTTTCAGTGCACCAACTAATAACGTCGGTCCAATTTTTTGTAAGAAATATTCATATTAAACCATGTATATAATTACTTACTCTTTCAAAGTTTCACGTCTCTACCCTTAAGGTTCAAGAGATAGAGGGCATGCTATACATATATATAAATTATTGTAGAAAACACATTAAAAACAAATTCCAATAACAGCACGAAGTCTTCTATTATTCATAGAAAACAAACTAATAGGTACTGAGAATACGGAATGGATGATAGATAATTAAATACACCTATACAGGGTTATTCACGGTGAGTGGTGTATATTAGAAGTATTAAGAGAACTATTCATATTTGAGTTCTGAAAGATTGCAGTAGTGTCTCCATGAGAAGGATTTATTTAACTAATATAATGGCAACGATTATACTGGCAGTAGATACCATTTTTTTTATTTTAATTGGCATAATTACTATATTTTTTTAAATGTGATTCTACACGATTTTTAAGGAAATTTTTATCGGTACTTCTTCTTCCCTATCACAAAAATCGTTCTGATATATTTTGTTTTAGTAACAATTTCATAATATAAAATAAAAAAAAGTTGTACGATCGGGGGACAACAGTCAGGAAGTTCCTTACGAATTTTCTGTAAATCCGAATTTCATTTGATATAGGAATCTGGTCATAAGCGTATTAGTTCATGGAAGTTCATAGTAATTTAAAATTGAAATAATATAATACATTTAATAAATTTCCACTAAACTTAACAATTGTTTCGGTACACTGTATCTTTCTCAAATGTGAGTACTGACTAAATTTTAAGAGGATACGTGCCTACTTAAATAATAAAGATGGTAAATATAAATCTAAATAGTCAATATTATAGATAAAGACTGATTAGGTAAAAATTATACAGGCAACTAAATGAATAACATTGTAGCAGAACATATAACTGTTCTAGGAAAAATACATAAGAAATATATCCCAAGAAACACCCGAAATATGAATTTTCTACCTTATTTTCTTTTTAACATTAATGACAATAATTCACTAATTACATTAAATTCATCGATATAGTGTACCATTTTGAAATCTATATATTTTCTTACAACAAATGGTTACTTAGGCTTCCAAACACTTTTTTCTAACCAGAGCGTAATTAAAATTGAATTCAGAATTAAAATATTATTTACTAGTAGTTCCCTCTATACTTCCAAAAGGCCGCTCACCATGAATGACCGTGTATATCTGAGTCGAAGCTATGGAAACCAAACAATCAATTGAATTGAAGCTCTAGTATCTGTACACAAGTAAACTGCTTGATTACAAAGCCAATATCGTGGTATAAACAGATAGTTTCAAATTATGTTCATGTGTATAATTAGAAAATAGATGCTTAATTGAAATTCCGTTTATATTAATAACAACTAAGTAGTTTGATATGCCATCATCTGAGAACTGACTACAGTTTTAGTTGATAATAGAGAATATATAAAAAGAAAATATTTCAAATAATGCGGATTTCGGAGGGAAGGAGATTTCGGATTTGAGTTTTTCTAAATATGGGACTATTTATCAACTCTCCTCCTTCAAATGTAACAAGAATCGTCTAAATTGGAGTACGTTTGCTCCTATGCAAAACGCTAGAACAGCCATAAAAAAGCATACAACCGAATTGTGTACTTCCTCCTTTTTGAAGTCAGTCAAAGTATAAAAGAGATAAGTATAAAAAATACTATCGATTTTAATGGCGCCAAAAGTCTTCTATCTGCCTATAATAACTGCACAATTTTAAAATGACCAGTACCAAGAGAATTAATATTATTTTGTATTTTGCAGTGCAGTAAGTAACTATTAAAGTTAGGTGTGTAAAAAAAATTATAATCTTATTCTCGGATATATGGGATTATTTTGCTCGTTTATTCTCAAAACGATATCAAACAATTTTCTTTTTATCCTAGGTTCAGGATGCAGGAATGTACTTTACTGTAAGAATGCTTAATGGTTAAAATATAATTGGAAGCTGAAGCCATAAAATCAACGGATCTGAGCAAGCAGAAAGGCTCAAATGGGAAATTCATGCAAATTTGAATCTGCAAATATCACACTCCTCCTTTACGCTCCATTAACGAATGCTGCACATACAGCAGCACATAACCAAATTCTCATATCCATAAAGTAGCGAGAATGTAAAAAGACGATAAGGCAAAACAGTGGAAGATGATGATAATGTTGTTATTGTTATGTGTTTGAATTTTTGCCATAAAAATTTTGAAGCGCTTTATATGTGTACTACGAGATTATATAGAGAGTCGTATGAACTATAGCTCTTTTTTCCACTTTGATAGATCGTTTAATAACATAAAAGCTTAAACAATGCACGAGCAGTTTAAACGACACTATAAACATAGTATACTAAGTTTAATCTATTATCACAAAGCGCTGTTGAATTATATCTATAAATGGTAGCTACAATAATTTTAACGTGAAAAGTGATAAGCATATATCATTCAACTATAAAAATTATTAGGTACTATTTAGTATAAACATAATATTGAATTTAATATGGGTAATTTGTTAGCATTGTTTTATATATGTCTATTATTTTTAGGTAAATTTCTTATAGAAATGTACCTATTGCGATCGTTCACACTTTTGAATTTCGAAAAAAATTCAACGGCATGTTGTTATATGTCTATAAGTTAGTTCAAAAAAACATTTGGTTCAAAAGTTTATATATAGATATATATATAAAAATTGCGATTTCAAAGAATTTGGTCTAGTAATGACTCCAGATATTGTTTTAAATAATTAGAGCCTAGAACCTACACCCTGTATAATAATTGTAAAAATCGCATTTTATTGTAGGTATATGAAAGATAAAATTAGTAATACTCGTATTATTCGCCATTAAAAAAAAACAAAAATGGGACTAAAAATAAAAAAGTTATCACCATAATTATTAGCTTGTTGCATATTTTTGACCGACTTCAAAAAAGAAGGAGGCATAAAATTCTGTTGTTTGTTTGCCTTTTTTATTTTTTTATGGCAGTTTTATGGTCCCAAATTAAAAAAAATCAAATCCGAGACCTCTTTCCTTAGAAAGATGATTTTTTTCCCGAAAATCGAAAATCTGAGAGGGCAGAATTAAAGATGAGTTCATATTTTGAAACGTTTAAATTGAACATTTTTTCAAAAGAGTTACGGTTTTCGAGTTACAGCAATGGTAAAGTCTGAAATATAAGATATGTGCATTTCCGTTGTGTGGAAGGAGCATTTTTTTAGAAAATTGAAAATATGAGATGGCCAAATTAAAGAAGAGAATATATGTAGCATTACTTCAATTGAAGTTCTTTCAAAAGAGTTACGGTTTTCGAGTTACAGCAGTAAAGTCTGAAATATGTATATGTGCGCCGCGATGTTTTGAGATCTCTGAATAATAAAAAGTTCATACAAGCTAAGCCTCTACATGGGTAATAGGATAAGTACTGTCTCCTTAGAGAACAACAATGTGCATGACTAATGTTACACTCAAAAGTGTGTAACAAATATTTGTTACAAAAAAAAGGACCGACTTATTAGTGCACTGGAAAATACAAAATAATATTAATTCTATTGGTACTGGTACTTTTGGAGTTGGTGCCTACAACAACAAACTACAACGGCACAACTTCAAAATTGCCAGTACCAATAGAATTGATATTATTTTGTATTTTTCATTGTACCAAATAGTGAATTCGGTCCAATTTTTTGTAAAAAATATTTATTACATTTGAGTTCATTTACTGTATTTCGACATCTTAAACATATTTATATTGCGATCTACACTCCTACAATCTTCCAGCGCTATCTAAAAAAAGTGACCGATTTTTTTAACATTTTTTGAATTATAGGTTTTATGAAAGGAGAGTTTTGATGGAAAGTATACTGTCTTCGAAGATAGTCAGCCCACCGCATAAAAAAGGAATCAATCGTAGAATCGAAACCAATGATCCTTTAAAGGTATGTAGGTACTTTATGATTGGGCGATCACGATTGCGGTACGATTCATTGATAATAAACATGGAAGGTCTAAGAAAAACATAGACCAATTGTAACCAGTTTGGCACATTTTCCGAATGAAATTTCATCGAGAATGAAAAGCGAAAAGCTTTCGACATACGTGCTGCTGGAAATAAGTATTGATTTCGTCTCTTATATTTATAAAATAGTACCGTCTGCTATTCCAAGTAATCCTACATATTTCATAGCAAGATGTTCAGATCCGAAAACAATGCCAGATTAGGAATTAAGCATCTCTAGATGAGTAGACGTAACAACTCATGCGATCAAATCTGACAGCAGTTGTGTTAATTTACAGAAAAACAGATTCCTTCAGGAAAATGCCTTTTATTTAGTGGACCAATAATTTCCAGAATAGCATCTGTATAGAACTAGTACATTTTGGGTCTTCCTAAATTTTATATCGCTATTGAAGAAAGTAATAATTATTTTGTAACTAATAGTAGTTGACAGATTGATAAATTCCTTCATAACGATACAGATTGATGAAATAATACTGAAAGCAACAATTTGCAACAGTTATTGTAGGATAATTATTATTCATAATAAAGTTTTTTTGGATACCGCTTTTTTTCGTATTTCATGTGGGTTATATAAGAGAAAACTTTGAACACATTCTGAGGGCTCATCTTCTGAAATGCAACTGACATGATATGTTGCTATTCTCATAAGCAAACGTTTGAAATTTTTGGTCAACCGGACCTGAAACCCAACCGACTTTCCGAATTGATTATAAACCCCCAACCGAGGGTTTAACTGACAGCCACTAACAGGTTACTTAGCGGTCGATCAACCGACAGTTAGCTGAATTTTATACAAATGGGCTCCATAAGACGCCATACTGCATTCTTAGTTTGAAATGCACTATCGTAATGTTATATTATGCTACCTAAGAATCTTAAAATCCAAAATTACTATTTCGCTTTCGTAATTTTATTAATTCGCGAACAAGATTCACTGCGATGAGCTAGTTTTAGCCCAACCACGTCCTGATCTGAGCTTATAGCCCATGTTAGTTCATCTCTTCTTAGAATGAGTTTCGTACGTGTTAAATTTTCTACAGACTTTTCCAACTATTTGTACAGTACTCACCAGTTCCCCTTATTTTCTCCGTTTCTAATTCAATTCCAAAATCCTGTCTTCTAATTTTAATGATTTTCCATTTCTTTTCTCCAAAATCATAAGTTTCTCATTATTAATTTCAGAATCTATTTCTCTCACATCACCGTGGACTATTAATTTAATTACGAGCACTAGAAGATGATTTCATAGCTTTTGTTACCTAAAATGTATAAAAATACTTTGAATCTGTTCAAACTACGAGTCCTCTCCTAATAATATTTCATAAAAATAGCAAAGTTAAAGTGAATGGAGAAGAATAGCTCCATTGTATGAAGCCTATCGCATGTGGAGTATCAAAGACGAGGGTCACAACTTAAAAAAAAGGCCAAAGCATTGTAAAGTCGACTGATACAAGGATCCTACCCGCACAACTGAGCCCATAGTAAATAATTCTTTAGCCACACAAATTCTATTAAAATCCGAAGGGGCTTGGAGATGTCCAATAATGGTAGAGTTGATTTATTTAAAGGTGAAATTTAGTAAATGTCTAAATTGGTAGAAGAACACAAGGCACATGGTTGACATGTGACTTATTGGAGAATGGAGAGGAAAAGTTAATGTATGTGAAACATGCGAATGAGTATTTGCTGCAGGGTTCTAGGTTTAAGTTATAGCGCTATTAATAAAGGAACATGAAGGGCATTTTATTACCACAAACAAGTCGCTCAGACAAATTTTGGATCTACAAGGCCCCGGAAAGTTTGAGAACAAATCTTAAAAAAAGTTGGTATCTATTTTCAAAGAAATGAAGATGTATTTGACTAATTTCACGATTCGGAAATCATATATTTTCTGTAATATATTTTCCATGTAACACAATTTATGTATAAAATTTTATCGAATTAATATAGATAAATATGAATAAAAGTATATACACATGCTTTACGTATTATAAGGGATGCGTTCCATTACCCCGTTTTTCTATTTATTGCATATTCAGTGATAATTGTACTTGAAGTGTGAACTCCAGTCGTGCGTCGAAGCTGCCAGGCACAATTGTTTTAATCATGCAGATCAACTGGCTTAAACATTCATGAGTATTTCAACTTCCCTCTGTATATAAAGTTTATATGCATAAGAACATCCTCCTAAATATCATTTTATTTATTTATTGGTCATTAGAATTTTCAGAGAGAAAAAAATTGCATTATCATGAATACGTATACCAATTCCAATTCAGATCCACGATTAAGTCCAAGAGAACTTCCATTCCAGCTTAGATCCTTTTCAATAACTATAATATGAGATGATTTTAATTCTCAATTGATTGAGATATTAAGAAAAACGACATCGACCTCGATCAAGGTCACCTTCTCCCTTCCTTGACTCTTCTTAGCGCGCCCGCAGATAATAATGGCTCGATCTAAGTGTATTCCAGTGCCTCCAGTTTTTTTTATGTTAGTGCACCCCTTCAAGTGGAAATGGCATTTTCTAGTGCAGTGGTGGAAGCAGTTAGAGCAGCGCATTTTATGTCGTGGACTCCTGCTGGTGTTCAGCAGACGTGTGGAACGATAAATATATCCAGCTCTCACACACATATCACATACTCTGCATTCACCAAAGTATTGTAAAAGTAGTGGATTGCTAGATTATTTTGCTCTACAGGGAACACCGCAACAGCTACTTCTCTCTTGGCTACATTTATTATCCCCATGGTCGAAGCTTAATTG
Organism: Crioceris asparagi; assembly: GCA_958507055.1. Taxonomy (NCBI): domain Eukaryota; kingdom Metazoa; phylum Arthropoda; class Insecta; order Coleoptera; family Chrysomelidae; genus Crioceris; species Crioceris asparagi. The sequence continues at coordinate 5,750,418 of OY293830.1, read as the reverse complement.
AAACTAACCGTCTATTTTGTTTTCCCCAAGCACTTCAACCGATGCACTCTATGTTGATGATAAAGTTGGAGTTGTTCGCTGTTGCTTGTTTTATGCAATTATTTGCACTTTCTTATCAAGAGTTTCTAGGGAATTAAATCGAGTAATATAAGATACTTGACAGGAATACTTTGTGTCTTAATAGAATACATACAGTATAGAAACGGTTCAATATTTTCTACATTATTAACATATGAGAAAAAGCTCTTACAGGTTAATTTTTTAAATGGGAAGGTGATAATTTTATATTAGAAACGGAAAACTGGCGATTTTCTGAATTCAGAAATATTAAATACATGGGTATTAACATAAAGAAATATGAAATACAGAGTGTCAAAAAAATTGATATGTTTTCATATGGTGTTTTCAATTTTATACAAACTATTAGTGCATAACGGTGTCCTTAACAACAAGTAATAAGTTTTTATTAATATTATTATTTAGTTTATTAAGTTAAACGTTGATTTATGATGGTTCAATTTAATAAGTGCCGAGGTAGTACAATTTCAGATACCATGAATCACGTAAAAGAAAAAGAATGAATAGAAATTTTGATGATATTTGGATATGGTAATAGTAAAAGGGGTATGGAAGAATTATGTAACATTTTCAATGAAAAATATCCAGAGAGAAATCCGTAAATTTAATAAAATAGGGCATGTCTGGGAGAAACATAAAAGTGACGGACAGGCCGATTCTGAAGATAGCCAACTAAATATTTTATTAGAAGTTGACGAAAATCATCATTCTTGAATCACAAAGTTATCCCACAATAATAGGATTTGCCGTGGTGCTGTTCACAAAGTATTAAAGAAATCCAAATCATATCCTTACAAAATCAAAGTGACTCATGAACTTAATGAAAACGATTTTGACAGATGACTTTTCGCTTAGATGTTTCACTGGAAAAACAAAACTGTAGATATTGGGCAAATGAAAACCCTAACTGGATGACGGAAGTCCATATCCAGTATTCACAAAAAGTAAATGTTTGGGCAGGGAACATATTTTTTTAGGGAAATAAAACTGGTGCAAACTATCTAGAAATGTTGCAAACATATTTAATTCCATTTTCGGTAATAAAATATCCAAGTATTCATGAGTTTGGTGACAGAATTCGAGCGGAAATGCAACAAATTACAGCCGAAATGTTGACAAATGTAATTCAGGAATTCGTTGCTCCCATTGGATAGTGTCAAGTTATTGGATGAGCACAATAATTTGAACATTTATTGCGAGACAACTTCGCATTTAACTGTTTATTAATTGTTTCATAGGTTTTTGTAGCGATATTTTGTTAATCAAAGATGTTTTTCGTCTTGTATGGATAAATGAATTTGAATGAGAAATTAATATTCGAGCCTCCTTTACTTCATATATTTTACGTTAAAACTCGTGTTTTTCGTATTTTTTAACTCAGACAATTGCCAGTTTTCCCTTTATGATATAAAATTATGGTCTTCCCATTTAAAAAAAATAACGATGACGACATAATTTGGAAGGTGAAGGGGATAAAATGATGCTGTTTGCATGAAAAATTTGAAAATCAAAATCAAAAATCGACCTGTCACAGCTTTTCCTCTATATGTTAATATTTAGAAGATATTGAAGCGTTTTCATACTTTAGGAATGCTCTGTACCAATATAAAAATGAACATACGAATGTATGTGCCGTATTGTAAACGTACTGTCATACTTTCAGTGCCCGTGTGACTCTACGTGATTAATTCCGTACCTGAAAGTCTATTTTGTATATTTCTGAACCCTATGGTCGGATTTTCATGGACTTTTAACCATGTATGTTTGTAGAATGTTATTAGAATAATTTAGTAGTGGCTGTAAGCATGACAGGGCCTCCTAGGTGGAGGGTTCCATACCTATAATAACCAAAGTATATCTGCTATACAGCTATATGGCAAAATTTTCAAGGATTTTTCACTATACTTTTGTATAGTATGTCACTGAACTACTGAACTGTTTTGAGAGTCTATCTGTGCGACTGGGACTTAAAGATGGAGTGTTCCATACCGCAAAATCCCTAAGATATAAGTAGAAGAAATTCTCATGCTGTTCCTCCTGGTGCATATATGTGGATGGATCTGGATTGGTGTTTGGACTGGTTCTACGTGCGAGTAAGACTCGAAGGTAGAAGAATTCCATACTCAAGGCTTTTTGTGACTTTGTTTTTTCCTACCACAATCTAGTGGTAGTGGAGCAAAGTGTTTGCCCAGGAAGTGTCGGCTGGCTGAAACAGCTAGTTTATGGTCTCTAAAATGACATTCATACTTTTTTATTGTTATCACCATTAAATCCGGTTTTTTATAAATTCTAATTTTGCCACATGGTAACATTGTCTATATAAACTAATATTACCATGATACACGTATAACAGTTTGCCTATTTTTTAGCTTTGTTTGGATAAATTCCGCGTATGTAATTCATAGATGACATCACCAAGCGCTGACAAATTTTTCGTTTTCAGAGCAGTTGTGACTCACAGGTCAGGAGCTTAGATGCATCACTCTTTTTAAAAGTTGATTTTAATTAAGATTGACGAGAAATCGATCTAATGTGAATAAATATTTTCATCCGCATGCCAATCAATAACTATTATTATTTCTATCACAATCCTTTTCCACATGAAATGAATACAAAGAGAGCCGTCCTCAAACAAAGACACTCTCAACACATCGACAGATGCAAGATCTCCTGGGATAGAGGAAAGTTTCTCCATTAGGAAAAAGAGGACTCAAAAAATTAATGATAAGGAACACACTAGCTGCTTAGGTATCTACGTGACATGAATGGTAAGATTACTATTGTCAACTGAATTGAGCCTTTTCTTCGTAATTCCCTCTCAGCTTCTCTGCACGCTGTTTGAATCATCCTTTTTTTGCTGGTAGGAACAGGGAAAGTTGTTAGAAATGTTGCCTGAAGAAGAAGCGACTACTGTACCGTGAGATGAATGTTAAAGGATTAGTTGTTTATCATTGTTTTACATAATGACTAGAGCAACTATGGGAAATTTTGAACTAATTCCAGTGAAGTTTTACTTACAATAGGTATGAGTAATAATTTCCATTTATATTAAATCTTTCAATATTTACTCTTAGTATGATTATACATTTTATAGTGGTGAAGAACAACAATTTGAGCAAGTTTATCAAAATAAATATCATAATGTCACGAATTTAACCTATGTTTGAAAACAATCTATTGAACCTCGAAAAATGGGCTACTTAACAAAGGATTTAAAAATCCTCACCTCATTTTCGTATTTGCGTTCATGTTTTAAGCAAGAATAGTTGCATTTGATAAACATCTGATGATTTCTTAGAGAGTAATCATCTAGATATGGATACAAAACTCAAAAATTATGGAAAATGGATCTTGTAATAATTGTTCTCAACTATGCTATGCGCATATGATCGTCTAGAACTATTAAAAATAATATATTAGATTGGTATAGAAATAGAATAATAGACTTAATTTTTAATACCTACAACCAACAAATACCAAAATAAAATTGATTAAAATGAAGATAATTTCTTTAAATAATAAGTTTAATTTTTTATTTAATTATCCTAGACTCTGAATTGATGTTAAATATGTACGGAGAGCATTGAAAACCATTAGGTCATCTCCAAATAAATACTGTTGCACGTATGAGCGTCGCTCAAATTGAACCATGAAATTATTTTCAATAAGAATGTTGTAAGAGTGCTTATCAGAATTTGGTAACTTTTAACTCAATGCTCTGATGTATATTTTCCAAACTAAGTGTTTTTAGCATGTGTTTAGCAATCTATGGAAGTAGACCTATTGCAGCACAAAACAAACCGCCCTATTTTGTAGCATCTGTAAACGATTAATTTGTACGCCTTTGCAAGCCAGAAACAGAGAATTACAGTAATTGATTAATAGTATAGTCAACTGTCTTAGATTTTGTGACATTTTACGAAAAAACCCAGTATTTTTATGATGATCAAGAATTACATCTAACTAATTCATTTGGCTTACCATGTCAGCCTGAGCATTATTAATATAACTGCAGTTCCTGTTACTAAAAGACTAAAAATGGATTTTGCTATGGAACACCATGTATTTTGTTTTTTTTGAATTCAATTTAAGTTTATTTACACAAACCCAGTTGTACACAGTCAATTTAAGTAACCAGTTTTTAGTAAACCTAAAATTTCCAAAAATTGACACTACTAGAATCAGCTGATTACCTATTTCTTAGATTCTAATAATCATTTGCCATGATTAAATGCGAATCATAACCTATAAATTTTAAAATGCCCCTTGTATGATTGTAGACGTTAATAATGAAGTGATTTGTGACCAGTTTGCAGGTTTAAAATTATCTCTTACTTAGGACTTCGCGGAGATTATTAACATATATGATAAATAATAGCGGACCAAGAACGCTTCCTTGTGGAACATCTATGTAATTTTCTACAGGAACTGATATATCAGCATTTACCTTCGGTATCTATCTTTTGGATAACATTTAACTGCATTTTTATCACGATTGATGGATCTCAAACAATAACATTATACTAATGTCTTTATGCCATTCTGCACAAACGTATTGTAATGCAGATTCACAAGAGTGGTTCTCCCGGAAGTTCGACTGATCAGTGTATATGTACTTTCATCTCTCGAGGTTAATACGAAGATTTTTGCACACTACTGTTTCCTATATTTTGTCAACCACTGGAAGCAAGTTAAAAAGTAGGTATAAATTCTTCTGAATTCCTTGAATTTTGTGATTTGGGTATTGGAACAATTAGGTACACCTATTTTACTGTCTCTTAATATTGTATTATAACTTTAGAAATGTGCACCTTTTAGAACTTCTTGAAGTGAAAAAATTGCTTTCGTTTCTAATACGAAACAGAAAGCCTTCCTTGTTACCTGGAAAGCTTTGTTAAATTACACGACAGCTTCTATTTAACTTTCAATAACTAAATTAGCGATGCAAAAGTTCTGGTTGTTTCAGCAAAAATAATGAATGTAAAATACAAGGAACAAAAGAAGTTTGTTTCAAAGCTCAAAATACCTCCAGGCATCCAAGATCTTTAGTTGGTAAAACAACAAACATAAGAATTAATTTCCCTTTTCCTAATTTCTTTGAAGTTCTTGTCTGTGTCACGCACTCTTTGTGTGCATTGCAATTGGAAAATTATTCCTCTGTAACCTAGAAACCGTTTCAATAGAAAACTTGATACTGTTAAGAAATAAAAGAGTATGTTCAATATGGATTTTAATTTGTATTTTTGAATTTAACAAAATTTTCTTGAAATTATATGACTTTTACATTAGCGGCAACTTCAAAATCTTACAACGGCCGCCATTTTGGAACTACTATGAAAGGAGCTGTCATGAAATTATTTTTAACCACCACTAAGACAAGCAGTGTAAGTAATGTCAGTGGATTTAGAAAACATCTTGTATACGTTGTTATGAATTCCCACTTCGCTTCCACAACAAGGTCAATTACTGGGAAATGGATAAGGCCATGTGTAGAGAGAGAGGCAGCCTCAAAAGCAAACAAATTTATTACCAAGAGCAACTATGATTTTGGATTTTATCGCTTTCCGAAGCGTGATCATGATCATAGAGGATAATAAAGGCAGGAGAGGATAGCAGATACCGGGAAAGGGTATTCAGCCGCCTTGAGAACACTCTTTCGCTTGGAAGGATTTTCTGGTAAGTATGAGGCGATTAGGCTCTATCTAAATAACCGAGAACTGATGATTAAGCCTACGAATGAGTTTCTGGTGGACTATCTGCCATTTAAATTTTCCTGATAATTTGTTTCATTTCAGCAGTTAGATACATATGTCAGATATTTTGTAAAAAATATTTTTTACAAAAAAATGGACCGACGTTATCAGTTAGTGCACTGAAGAGTATAAAATAATATTAATTCTATTGGTGCTGTTACTTTTGAAGTTGTGCAGTTGCAAGTAGATTGAGAACTTTTGGCAACAACTTCACAAGTACCAACCCCAATAGAATTAATATTATTTTATACTTTTCAGTGCACTAACTGATAACGTCTGTCATTTTTTTTGTAAAAAATATTTATTTCACACTTTTGAGTGTAACAATAGTCACGAAAATCGTTGAACGTTCACTAATACCAATGAAGATAGTACTTATCCTATTACCCACGTATATTCTTTGCTTGTAATTGAAATCTCAAAACATCGCTGCGAAAATAGGCTCAAGCATTTCAGTTGTTACCATTTTAACACCGATTTAACTTGAAAACGGTAACTCTAAGGATAAAATGTTCATTATAAATGTTGCTACAAATAATTATGTCTTTCATTTACTGCAAACAGATTTTCAATTTTCGACAGAAATCGCCCTCTCCACGTAGCAAAAATAGGTAGATATATTTGAGAATTTAACATGCCTCCATCACGAAAACCGTTACTCTTTTGAAAAAAAATTCAATTTAAACGTTTCCGGATATTGTCCTATCTTTAATTATACCACCGCAGATTTTCAATTTTCGAGAAAAATTGCCCCCTCCACCCCTTCGGTGGCGGTTTTCGGAGGGAACGAGATGTCGAATTCCCGTTTTTATGAATATTGGACCATTTCTCAAGCCTCCTCTTTCAAATGAATCAAAAATCATCAAAATCCGAGTACGATTATTTTATAAAAGGCGCGCACAAACCAAAAAAAAATAAGGACACAGTCGAATTGTATACCTCCTCCGTTCGGGGTTCGTCGGTCAAAAATATATAGGTATTCCATACGAAAGGATGAGTATATTTTTTCTTACTTACAAATGTAGCTGTAGCCTTGGATATTCACTTACCTGTAACAAAAGGGAAATAATTAAAAATCACATAAAGACAATCATTAATTATTAACGAAGAAAAACATTGAGCTTTGAAATCGTACAGAATATAGAGCACCCAAAAATCATAACCACTCTAATCAATAAGTTGCTATTATTACTCTATAAAGTTCCTAAATGAATTGAACATTACGAGTATCTTTCTTCAATATATTTCCATAGAGACTCAAATTTGTTTAGAATAGTTTTTTTGTGCGTCTGGCCTATGCGTTCATTATAAAAAAAACAGAAATTAAAATCTCAACACACAATTGTATTCTAATGCTAGAGGGATATATTTAAGCTGAATATGTATTTTATATAAATTAGGTTAAAAGGTGGAAATGGAAGCAATTTGATAGTTTGAATAATGTGATATCATCAATCGAACAGCCATTAATCGATTGGATTTAGATCAGGTGATCTTGGAGGCGATGAGTTTAAAAAACTTTGCTTATAATGATCTTGAAATCAGTTTTTAACTATCAAGTAAATATGCAAAGTTGCGTTTGCAAAAAAAATAAGACTTTTTTATACTGTACTTCCTCAAAAAAGTGTACATAAGATCCAATGAGAACATAAGCTACCAACTAGTTCCTTTTTTGTCATGAAGTCCTTCCTGAACGATTTCATGTGGATTGTCTGTTGGAGCAAGTTGATTTCATTAATCGTCTAAAATATTCAAGTAATTACTCCTAATTTATGATGCCCCCAAGAGGTAAAGAGCATTCATATGAAAGATATAAAAGGTTTCAGACCCTGGAAGATATACTATATCAAGGACTATTCAATCGTTAAATAATTGTGTTAAAATACAAACTGAACGTTTTAATATATAATACAAAAATTGCAGACTCATCGAACTTGATGATAAAGTCTGACACATTATCAAATTTTCAACGACATCAAAATGACACACAAGACGAAGGCGGAAATCATGGCACTAGAGATTTATGAAAAGGAAATGATTAGTTATAGACGCCTTCGCCGGTTGCACCAACGTCTTTGGAGGGTAGGTACGTTTGCATTTCTTTGAGAAACTTGCATCTTTGCGAGAAAATCCAATATCCTGCCAGCATTTTGCACTGCTGGCTCAACGGGAGTGATGATGACAAATAAAATGTGCACAGCTCGAAGGCTGGCTGCTGTTCGGGAAAATGTTCACAGCGCCTTTTCCATCACAAAATCGACAAGCAAGACGACGAGAACTGTTCTCAATGCTCCCTCTATGAGTGAATGAAGCACCTACCATACCATATGGTACAGTATTTTCAATGTATGCAAATTATTATTGAAAGCATCAGAGATTGGCAGCTTTCCTACACTTTCCATATTGCCTAGAGGTATTCGACTGTGTCGAATGTATTCAGACTGATCTAGATTATACTAGACTAATATTTGTTCAATTCAAACTTGTGAAGTATCTTTGGTTCCCAGTCAATCGACCATTTTACGATATTTTGTTTCCTGACTTTTGAGAAATATGACAAATTTAATCTAGTAAAATTTTCAGAACAAAACTCAATTTCTAAATGAAAGGATATTATTTGGACAAATAAAAATATACCATTTGAATATATTTAGGAAGAAAAGTCAAGAAAAGTTCTTGACTAGACCAATATTATATTATTATATTCAATTAACATATTCAAAACATCAAAAATTTGTCAAGTTATCGGTTTATTTATCTTAAATTATGGGAACCTTTTTATACATATTTTACGGATTGATTTAGTTTATATAAAAAAAGATATGGAAATAATTCCTGGATACCTTTATTTAAAACTAGCTTTTGCCCGCGACTTCGTGCGCGTGGAAAGTTGCATTCAATTCCATGTGGTAGTTTTTGCGTGATGCATGTACAAATAGACAGACAGACAGATGCCGTAAAATGGAATCTTTTTTCTAAGTAAGACCTCTAGCAATACATCGGTGAAAATTGCATTCAATTATATGTACCTAGTAGTAGTGCTTAAGAAAATAAAGACCGTTTGGTTGAAAGCGATATTCTTTCAAATATGATATCTGATTTTTTGTTGATTTTTTGTCAGGAGATATAGTAACCAACTGTTACAAGTAATCAGCTGATTTTCATCAATTCCAATGCTACGATTTGACTAAGCTTAGAATTTTCGGCATACCGATCCAGCTATATACAATATATTTTCACCGACAAAAAAACCGGCACCTAATTTTTTTAATAATTTAAATATTCCATAACTTTTTTATTTTTGACCTTAATGCAATGATTTTTGCGGGGCAACAGATCTATTCATTAAAATTGTGTTGCAGTTTGTTATGATGTAATTTTGGTTGCTTAAATACCAAGGTAAATCAAAATGATGTTTTTAGTCGTAAATTTAAAACATCCCTTGGAAAAAAACACGCCATAGAGACTTGTTCAAAATTAATTTACGATAAAGCTAGATGTCTTCCTAGCATTCTGTTCTTTGAATCATATGGTTATCTTGTTTTTTAACCAGCTACGTAATTTTTATTCAAACCTTTTTTAAAAATAATTTCAATTATGCCGCAGTTTGTTCTGATGTAATTTCCGTTGCTTAAATGTTTATATACCAGGATAAGTCCAAGTGATGTTGTTAGTATTACGTTCAAAACATCCTGTGGAAAAAACATGCCAGAAGAACTTGTTTAAACATAATTTACGATAGATCTGCATGCATTCCTAGCATTCTGTTTTTTAAATCATTTGGTTGTCTTGTTTCTGTTACGAGCTTATGCATTGTTTCATTGAAACACTGCATTTTTTCAATGTCAATAAAAATAATCAGCGTAAAATAATCATGTTAGCTAGTGGTTGCTCGATTAGATTTGTTAGTGAAGTTGTCAATATTAAAATCGTTATTGAAATGGTGTTAAGCACTGCAGATGTGGTTGAAATCATCGCTTTAATAGAATATGTAGTGATGCTGCGAGACTGGTCTTGGTCTTGCAGTCTTGGTCTTGGTCTTGCAATTTTGCAAGACCAAGACCGAGACCAAGACCGTCTATGCAAGACCAAGACCCAAGACCAAGACCAATACTGGGATGCAAGACCAATACCAAGACTAACCTGGTCTTGGTCTTGGTCTTGCTGCAAGACTTGCGAGACTTGCAAGACTCTTGCAGTTCCGTAATCAAACACCAAATTGGTAGGAAACATATTATTTTACTCAATGATTAGATAAGAAATGCTAATAAATAACCTAATTAATTTAATCTTTGAACTCTCTTATGATCGATCTTTATTTTACAGATTCTAAAAATATTGAATTAAAAGTTTTTGTGTGAAAAGCGAGTTCATTTTGCCCTTCTAGGATTTCCGGATTTCAAAAAATTCTTAAATACCCTATACCTATACCGTAATTTCAACCCTTCTAGGATTTCCCTTACCGAGCTGTTTTCAAAGAATCCCGACAGTTCATAGCCAGGGGAAAGTAAACTACATGGTTTTTTATTTTTATTATTTTTTCTATCGCGCAGAATGTTTTAAGCAAACGTTAAGAATAATCTATAAATCTGAATTTTGTTGATGACATTTATCCAGTTGCCACTTTTGGAGATATTTGAAATTTTATATTGCCCTTATTTTGAATCTATTTTTTCGATCATGCTGATTAACTAACTCAACTGAGATATTCACACGACTGACTTTTTAAATAGATACCTAGTTTTATAAATGCGCGTATTAAATCTCTAACTATTTTTAATTTTCATTTTTTGGAAAAAGCTTTCTGCAAAAATTGAAGTTAATTTTATCAGAAATACTTTTGATCGCTTTCAGAGATTCTTTCTATTTTATTAAAGAAAATGGTACAAAACCATTGTAGAATGAGCTAGAAAATGAATTATGAAATAGAAGTATGAAGTAGAAGTATGTAGTAAAATGAGTGCTCAGTTGGGACGGATGATACCAAGAAAACACAAGCAGACTAAGTCGCGCTAGTAAGATACGATTCTCATATGTGAATAGTGATTATTAATTTATAAACTTTTACGCATCTCACTTGCCCTAACTTAATTCTAGGCACCTAGTTTTATTCTCATTACTTATTCTACATTACAAGGCGTGTTTGTTCTGGACAATGACAATTTTTTTATACGGTCGATATTTATCCATTTCGAATGATAATATAATTATAGGCAATCTTATAAGATTATGAATTACATACTTCCCATACATATGCAGGGTTCTTCTTCATTTGGATGAAGCAATTACGGTTTAAAATCGCAACAGCTTTTCACACTTATAAAAAGATCAAAATTTTTGCAAGAGTCTTGCAAAGTCTTGCAAGTCTTGCAGCAAGACCAAGACCAATACCAAGACCGTATATGCAAGACCAAGACCCAAGACCAAGACTAAGGATTTGATGCAAGACCAAGACCAATACCAAGGGTGCAAGACCGAGACCAATACCAAGACCATATCGGTCTTGGTCTTGGTCTTGCTTTGCGCATCACTAAGAATATGGTCGAAATAAAAGTTATGATGCCGGTACACGATGCTGTGAATAGGTATGAAATTATACCAGAAGGCCAGGATCTGGAAATTTAAAAAGAAAAGAAAGAACGTTAACATAAAAAGACGTTTAAAAGAAGCTCGGCTTAATTTCCGCAGACCTGCTGAAGCGCCTCGATTGCTCCTTCACAATATCGGAGCGACTATGGCGAATCTGTGATGATTTGGGCAGGAATTTCTAGGGACTTACACAACTAAAATTACTGGAAAATGGAGCCCTAGGTGCCCACAGATATACTGAGGAGATACTACAGGAAGCTGTCTTTCCATTTGGCCCTTTCATTGGAGAAGAGTTCATACTCATGCAAGACAACGCCAGACCACATGTGGCGCATGTAGTAAACGAGTTTTTAGATGAACTTGGAAATCAAAAGTTAGAATGGCCACCCTGTAGCCTAGATCTCAACCCAATTGAGCATCTTTGGGTTAAATTAATAATAGGCGTAGCACCGTCCCAACAAACGTACAACAATATCAGAGCTCAGGTTAGCATTAAAATGAAGAATGTGAAGTTTTTCTTTGAGAAAAAGTAATCACTCTAATTCCTTCCATGCTACAGAGAATTCAAGCGGTCATTGCGGCTAAAGGTGGACATACCCATTATTAACTTTTTATTTTAATTTAAATCTCATTTTTTTAAAAAGAAAAATGTTTTCCAAATTCAACGTTTCAATTAAAAATGAGTAACTTGTGAATGAAATAAAATAAACAGATGATTCAAAATACAAAATGGTTGGAATACATCCAGCTTTATTGTAAATAATGTTTAAATAAGGTTATCTGGCATGTTTTTTGTCTACGGGTTGTTTTCATCTCAGGACTAGAAACATGATTTTGACTTACCCTTTTATATATACATTTAAGCAACCAAAATTAAATCAGAACAAGCTGCGTAATTTAAATGAATTAATGTATCGCCCAGCGAAAAATACTTGCAATTAAGGCGAAAATAAGAAAGTTATGCCATATTGAAAATTATTACACAAATTTAGGTGCGGGTTTTTTTGGTCGGTGAGTTTATTTATAACATTTTTCTGCCCTTTATGAGAGCCCTAACTATCTGAAATGTATTGCAAAAGTTCCCACATAATATAAAAAAATACATTTTGAGATTAAAATCATGCTTCTTCTTTCCCGTCTGATTTGAGCAAGTACAATAATAATTACTGATAATCCAACCAATCTGAATTATGCGGATATGTGCCCATTCTAATGATAAGGAGGGCTGTGCACTGTGCTTAAGCAACAGCTCAAAAGATAGATCCAGAGTCACGTATCCTTTTATTAATATTCCAGCCGCGTTTCTCATTTCCATACACACTGGCAAAAATTGTGTATATAGGCATCAGCTTTCCCGGTCTCTGCCGTGTTACTCCTGAATTATGGCCTGGTATTGTGTTAAATTACATAAAACCTAGCATGAGGCCTGGTTTCTCTGATAAAAGCAGCAAGAAGAGAGTGTGTTGAATCTTCTTGAGACAGAAAATTATATATGAGAAGATTCAGAACAAAAATTTTCAGATTACATCACTGAGAAATCTAACTCGCATTTTTTTAAATATATTGCGAGAAAATGAAGTTATTGTCCTCTTAAGATTTTTAATTAAATTACATTTCTTGAATACAGGAGTAATATTTAGGTTCACGCTATAAAATATCAATCGAACATTATACATATACAAGCGAAGCATATCTAGAGATGGAGCAACATCTGTCCAAGTACTTCTAGTAGTGTTCGATATCTTCATTTTTCAAACTTAACTATGTACCTAAATATACTGACCAGTATAGAGTGACCAACCGAAACCATTATAATTTGTTGTCACACTGGTATATCAGCACGATTTACAAATGAATTAATTCACAAGAGGAAATCACAAATATTTTGTGAGAAAAATATCCGACATGTGCGCTTCTGTGAACAATAGCAAATTGATTGTATCTATGCGGAATATGTTCGCATGGACTTGGTCCTAACTGTAGATATACAAACGTCATACACACTCGAAAGGGTTTTTCTCATCCTCGCATGTTCAGTATTAGTTTTCTATGATCGAGACAAAGCTCAATTACATCTGGGATAAGATAACAATATATGTGATCTGAAACTTTAGACTAACCCAACATATGGGATAATGGGATAATATGAATTTTAAAGGATATTTCTTCTTCCAAGTTTTTGTAGAACAATTATAAAATAATGGGAGTTTGAATGAAAATTATTTTTCAAAAAGAATCGTAGGAAACGTTTTCAGACAATAGAGGAAGTAATTATCTTTTTAAGCTTTTTTTTAATTGCTTTCTGATTTAGATGCTCTTTTCTTAGTGATAAATTTTCTAATTGAAGTGGGAAAAGTCATTTATACTGATTACGTGAAGAGTAGAATGAAAAATTATAATTTCATGAGAGTAGATTTTTTTTCGTCAGTTTCTAAAGAGAAATTAATCTCGATGAATTTCGGAATAAAATCTTGGAACAGCTTTTCATTAATATCCTCAAGGCTGAGTGATAGCTTGCCATCTCAAACCACAAGACAACTAATTTATCTTAGAAAAAGGAGAGGAAACACTGTTCTCCATTTTCGACGAGCTCAACACTATATAAATTCGTAAGAACCTTATAAATCGAAAAGGAAATACTCACTTGTAAGAATTAGGTCGATGTTCTCACGAATTGCTCTGTTTTATTTGACAGAAAACACATATCTTATGAAAATAAGGGTGATAGTATTTTTATAAGCAATCTATCAAATATGAGTACAGGAAGTATTCGTTACTTTGAGATACAAAACCTTAAAGAATGTAAGTAATCACTTAGATTAAAAGCAGTGCTATCTATTTAATAAGACTCATTCTGAACTGAAAAATTTCGGGTGAAATTTAGATATTTCAGGAGATCTAATTTTTTAAATCATGCAGCATTAGGATAAACATTTTGCCGAAAATATAAATGAAATCAAGGCATTAATCTATATAAATGTATTTTTTTTTTTAATATAAAATATTAATAAATCTACTTCAACTAGTATTTTTTATAAGTAGATAGAAAAGTTTTGGCATTAACTTCAAAAGTAACAACATAATTAATATTATTTCGTTTTTTGCAACGCATCAACTAATGAATGCATGGAATGTGTGATAGTGGTTAGAAACAGGAGAAATAATAAATAATATCCCAAATAATATGAATTTTTATTCCACCTGAAACTGTAACTGAAACATTGCTCCAATTTTGTCTAGTGTGTGATCAAGTCTATTTATATCAAGTGTCAAGCTATGAGCACGAGGAAGGTCAGGGTTTGATAAATGGCGCCAACATCTAAAAATCACATCGGTATTTTTATTTATTTTTAATTGGTAGCTTTCAGAACCAAATATTAAAAAGCTTTTATGAAATGAGTGCAAGTTAAACCAATAATAGTGATTAAAATACATGAACTTCGCGCTCAGTTATTTTCTATATAAGCTTGTTTACCCTAGTTAACTAGGTATATCTACCCGAAAAAATTCAGCAAAATTATTTCCGAACCCTACAGTTCCGATACAAAACTATTTCGTTTTCTTAAATTGGTGTACACTATTTTCCAAAGAATGTGTTTGAGTTTTTTTATGATTTTTTATGATCATATATATACGACTAATTGTAACAAATATGTTTATGAAACTTTATTCTGTTTTGTAAATGAGAGTTCCAATAACTGGGTAAAATATTTGGATCAATTTTATATATCAAGATTAGGTTTGCTCTTTTAATACACTACCACATATTTAACCATTTTAGGTAAATTTCTTATAGAAATGTACCTATTGCGATCGTTCACACTTTTGAATTCTGAAAAAAATTCAACGGCATGCAGTTATATGTATATAAGTAAGTCCAAAAAACTTTTGGTTTAATATATATATATATATATATATATATATATATATATATATATATATATATATATATATATATATATATATACCAACACATATTATATAGGATATTACGAAATTTCTTGACACAATAGAGGTCGCAGTTTTGCAGGTATCAACTTAAAATTTGCTACAAAAATCAATCTTCCAAATATCTCTGTCGATTTCGTTATTGAGCATTATCAGATAAGTAATTTCAAAATGGCGACCGTTCAAACATTTAAAAAAATATCAAAAAGGGCCGTAGTGTAAATATCATCAATAATAATTTTGGGTTATAGATATAATTAGTACCTACACCTTTTGTTCGAAACAATTTTTTATAAAATTCACAGAAAAAAAGAAAAAAATTAATAAAGAAAAAATAAGAAATATTGGTAAAACATGAACACTCAATACAAATTTGATGTAATTGTACATTTTCTGGAGATCTTGATATAAACACTGATTTAAAAAAATATATAGTATATTTATTGAGAAGAAATAGGCGAAAAAAAATTGCCTTGAAGCGAAACGCTAACCCTATCTGCTTTAGGTATATGCAACAGCCAAAACAACAACCCCTAACACTCTAACCGCAAGGCTATGACACATGCGGTTAAAAATGGATAATTGACATGTAGATATATCAATGAAAAGGTTGTTCAAATTTAAATTCAATGTAGTACTTGAAATGCAGCATGATGATAGTTGATATATTTTTGTCCATTGGAATACACAACGAGATATCCGATAGAAAAAAACCTATTTTCTTCCCCAATTTCTTTCATATTTTTAGTTCACATTTGTAGAGAAATTCAATTGAGGATCCAAAATGATACCCAAATATTTTATTTCTGATACAAAATAAATGGGATTGTTGTTTATATGTATAAAGTGATATTTAAAACATTAAACATTTTTTCAATTTATTTTGGATTCAATTACCATACAGCATGTCCTTGTGGCATTTAATTTTAATTTATCTCTACATAGCCAATCATATAAAATAGTAAGTTCACTCTTTTGAATGTTTTTTTATTTCTGGATATTATTTTCCGGAGATGTAAATTAAGGTATCATCCGCAAATAAACTGACATTATACTTTTTCAACGATGTATACTTAGGTATCATTTACATATACCTACTATAAATAATAGAGGGCCAAGTACACTGCCCTGTGGAATGCCACATTCGCTGCTATTTTTTCAGATATGTAATGTCTGATATATTCCAAGAAATGTTATCATTATTATTTATTTATTTTATCATTAACTATTTTGTTCTACCGATTGCACCGAGTGTATATTCACAACTAAGAAAATTCAATTCAATTAAAAAAAAAACAACTAAGCGTCCATTACATGGTTGACAGTTTGTGATTTCCGTGATTCATGAATTTCGAGTGACAGATGGAATGACCACATGATACGCTGAATCTGACTGATCCTCACGTGGAATTTCACGGAGGTTACACATTTTTACTAGCGATAAAAAAGGAATATTCAAAGAAGGAAAGTTTGTATTGGGAGATATTTCGAATCTAGTTAATCCCGATATGACAGAATAAAATGCGACAGGCTATAACTCGTCAAAAAAAGTAGCAATTAACTCTGCTGTGATTTGCAAACGGCACTTATTTATATTATACAGCTAATCTGACAGAAAACGTATCATCTAAAGTATAAGGGATACCTTAGATATGTCAATAAATCTACCACCATAGCATTTTTAAATATCAATGAAATATTGTAACTAGTACATGTTGAAAACATGCAATATAAATTGGTCAATTGCATCTGCTGTAAACAATGAATTAATTGTCACATCTTAAGATGGTCGCAGTGTCTAATGACATTTACATGTCAAAGGTAGATGGGTCTTGGTCGTTTACTCGAACGAATTTATTCATTGACACGAACTATGAACTGTAATTTAAAAAGCCTTTATTTTATTCTCTATGATGCAGAGTATTGAATTTATAAATATGACAAACAAAATGTTTGAGGAAGATGATGAAACATCGGCATCTATCTCTCACTAGCTGCTGTTTACGCCGTAATCAGAAGAGACATCTCCATCTATCTCTTACTAGCTACATCTTCATTCCATGGAAAAAGTTCACAGAAAACTAGGGAACTCCCACTTCATACTTATATCGCCACAGGCGATGTATAGTGTCTGTCGAGACATAACAGGATAGCTAAATGACAAACAAACTTGCTCATAATTTCTTTAATATAAGTTATAGTTGTTATAATTGTTATTTTTGTGTACTAAATTAGCAATAAATTATTCCTAACGGATACATTTGGATTTTCTCCATATTTTATTTGAGTGTGCTCACGCAATATTAAGCTAGCAGTATTGCCCGTAATTTCAAAAATTGAGGAGTTATAAATTTTGTTTTTGTTTTTGAATTTAGTACATTAATTTTATTGATGTTTGCCACTTTTGTTGTAATAGCTTAATGGAACTAATAAATAGGTTATGTTTATTGTTTATGTGTGTATTCCTAATTTCTCATTATAGTATTTTTTATTTTGATCCCTCCATAGCATCGTCACCTGTCTATGGCTTAAGTGGATAGAAGATGCAAGACCTGAGTAAATGATCATGGTCTTGGCCATACAAATATATCTGTCAGCTTATCAATTTGACAATCAAAAGTAATGTTTTTTGCAATCAAATGTTATTTTATACAAAAGCTTTATTTGAATATTGGTTTTAAGTCGACCATATTATGCATTTGAAGCTTATTTTAATCAGACTGATTAACAGGTAAACAGGGTTTAATTATATTGCCAAATTAAGCTTCCTCGCAACAATTTCAAATACAAACAGAACACGTTGTCATTAATATAATTACCCTCTGTGTACTTCAGGGCCAATAACGACAGTCCAACCGCGTCTTCTTCGCAGGACGCGTTGTTCGAATGCAGCATAGTCATCGTGAATCTTTTTCTTCAAGTGTTGATGGGACATTTCTCTGAATTTAATCACCTTAATCACAGAGATAATAGAACAAAACACACAGGAAAGGAAAAATCACATCGCGTTAACAAAAAAAAAAAAACACACAATAATATCTAATTATTGTTGTCGAAATTGGCACTCACTGTTGTTTACATTAGGTATACAAAAAAATGTCACATAACACACAAGGAGCAAGGGGAGAAAAACTCGCGTTTCTGCGCCTCTATTTTTAGGTATCCAGACACAAATAATTGAGAAAATGAAATACTTATCCGAAACGCATTTAGATGGTTTTTTGGAGAGAGAGAGAATGGTGGCTATGTCGTGTCGTTAGTAGTATATCATGTGAATGTGTATACTAAAGTAGCTTTGGATATAATATTATAAACTCTGCTGTGTGACTGCGGACTTTCAAAATAGAAAAATAGTTGTCACCTATATGTTGCGGTGCAAAAATAGAACTACGAGGCTTGTTCAAGAATTAATAATTTATGTTTGGTTTGTATATTTGATGCACCAACAAATTCGGCCAAGTAAATGTTGGGTTCACGTTGATAGCGTTCCATACTAGGATTTTCGTATAAGTTTTCTGAAGAGCGGTCAATTTTCGTACATTTTATTTCTTTTAAAATTTCAGAAGAAAATATACCTATTTCAATTACTCGTAACATGTTCTTCTATTTGATATATCATATGCTGCATATGTTGTTCTTTTAGTTTTAAATTGACCAGTTTAATTTTTTTGTCGGTATATCCTAACGAAATAGGCTGTGATAGACAGATAAACTGACAGACTAACTCTTTTGAAAGCGTAAGAAAACGGTGAACACATTTTCCATTCACCCCAATATATATAATAAAAAAAAACTAGAACCAACGTCACTAGATTATGCACAAAAAAGAAAAAAATAGCAATACTGAGGATCATTCAGATTTTGAAGTTGACAGGTGCCAAGCGAAGATGTATTAGCAACAGAAAATTGTTTGCACGAACTTCAAAATCTTAATGTTATTTTATTATTCTCTTTCATCATCAAATGAAGTCAGTCCTAGTTTTTCTTTAATTAACTTTTCAGTTTCACAATTTTCAGAAATCATAGTGAATAATATTAATTTTATCAATTAAGAAAACGCAAACTAATACCATGAAAAACTATTTACCTTCAATAAAATCAATAATTCTAATTACAAATCATTATTTACTAATATGAAAGAAATAAAACAGGTACGTTGGTATTTTGGTATCGAACCTACATCATTTGGTATACCAATAATACACCTCAAGCTCGGTATCCCAGTGACCGTAGGATTTAAAAGAACAAATTATGTACTTCAATATAAGCAAATCTGATGTGTCGGAATTTTTAAGGTGCCCTTATTTCAGAAATTCGTTTATTAATGGAAATGCAATTACTTTATACTTCTAGTTTTTATATGGACAACTTTATTACATAAATATATTAAATTGTCTTCCCAAAGCCCTAACTACAAAACCGTTAGATTTATGGACAGTTTTTGAGTGAAAATATTTCCACAAATCATATTTTCCCCAATATCTAATAAATAATTTCATTCGTACTTTTTAGAAGGGATGAGCCTTATGAAACCCTGAAAATTTTAATATTGGACAATCTCTCAATCGTTCTCTTTCAAATGAAAAAAGAATCATCAGAACCAAGGTCACATACATGTGACACCCTATGGGTGTCAAAATAGCTCACTTTCAGATAAATAGGTACTTTGCTACTGTCAGTAAACAATAATAAACAAACTATATGTCATACAAATCTGGCAACTATATGCATTCATGTGGCGAAAGGAACATGTGTACTAAGAGTAATCTTGTCCCGAATTAGCTGCAGACTTTTCTTATGAATTTTCCTCTTATTTATTATAAAAAGATAAAAGTTTATTATTTTGATAATTTTTCTGAAATCCGGAAGATCGAATCGCGTGTGTTCCAATTATACCTATAAATCTTAGATTGCATAGTAGATGAGAAACGTCTACCCTTTACGCAGGGATAGTGATGCGCAAAGCAAGACCAAGACCAAGACCGATATGGTCTTGGTATTGGTCTTGGTCTTGCACCCTTGGTATTGGTCTTGGTCTTGCATCAAATCTTTAGTCTTGGTCTTGGGTCTTGGTCTTGCATATACGGTCTTGGTATTGGTCTTGGTCTTGCTGCAAGACTTGCAAGACTTTGCAAGACTCTTGCAAAAATTTTGATCTTTTTATAAGTGTGAAAAGTTGTTGCGATTGAAAACCGTAATTGCTTAATCCAAATGAAGAAGAACCCTGCATATATATGGGAAGTATGTAATTCATAATCTTATAAGATTGCCTATAATTATATTATCATTCGAAATGTGTAAATATCGACCGTATAGAAAAATTGTCATTGTCCAGAACAAACACTCCTGGTAATGTAGAATAAGTAATGAGAATAAAACTAGGTGCCTAGAATTATGTTAGGGCAACTGAGATGCGTAAAAGTTTATAAATTAATAATCACCATTCTCTTATGAGAATCGTATCTTACTAGTCTGCTTGTGATTTCTTGGTATCATCCGTCCCAACTGAGCACTCATTTTACTACATACTTCTACTTCATATTTCTATTTCATAACTCATTCTCTTGCTCATTCTACAATGGTTTTGTAACATTTTCTTTAATAAAATAGAAAGAATCTCTGAAAGCGATCAAAAGTATTTCTGATAAAACTAACTTCTATTTTTGTAGAAAGCTTTTTCCAAAAAATGAGAATTAAAAACAGTTAGAGATTTAATACGCGCATTTATAAAACTAGGTATCTATTTGAAAAGTCAGTCGTGTGAATATCTCAGTTGAGTGAGTTAATGAGCATGATCTAAAAAATAGTTTCAAAATAAGGTCAATATAAAATTTCAAATATCTCCAAAAGTGGCCACTGGATAAATGTCACCAAAAAAAATCAGATTTATAGATGATTTTTAACATTTGCTTAAAACATTCTGCGCGATAGAAAAAATAATAAAAATAAAAAACCGTGTAGTTTACCTTCCCCTGGCTACGAACTGTCGGGATACTTTGAAAACAGCTCGGTAAGTGAAATCCTAGAAGGGTTGAAATTACGGTATAGGTATAGGGTATTTAAAATTTTTTTGAAATCCGGAAATCCTAGAAGGGTAAAATGAACTCGCTTTTCAACCAACAACTTTAAATTCAATGTTTTTAGAATCTGTAAAATAAAGATCGATCATAAGGGAGTTCAAAGATTAAATTAATTAGGTTATTAATAAGCGTTTCTTATCTAATCATTGAGTAAAATAATATGTTTCCTACCAATTTGGTGTTTGGTTACGGAAATGCAAGAGTCTTGCAAGTCTCGCAAGTCTTGCAGCAAGACCAAGACCAGGTTAGTCTTGGTATTGGTCTTGCATCCCAGTATCGGTCTTGGTCTTGGGTCTTGGTCTTGCATAGACGGTCTTGGTCTCGGTCTTGGTCTTGCAAAATTGCAAGACCAAGACCACGACTGCAAGACCAAGACCAGTCTCGCAGCATCACTAGCAGGGAAGCAAACCACGAAAACAGAATATCTTTGAACAGGAAGCTAGCAATTTTTTAAGATATATACTCAGCAAATTAAAAAATACAATTTTGTATTATACATATTGTAACGTGGATAGTTTGTCATGTACTTACGGTTGTTATTCGTTTTAGTGAGTATTTTTTCTATTTCCTTATTTGTTCATGTTTTTCTTGTTGTCTACATTTCTCTCGATTTCCATTAGATCTTCAATATTTGCCAATTTCGCCGTAATCTTTCCATTTATTCTCAGCTAAATGCGAAGAATCCACTTCTGACACCAAATGTAACGTATAACCCTGTGCTAAACGTTGTGGGGTTAGTTCACTAGCGTAATATTCCAAAATTCGTAGATTGCTTCCAAAAAGTTTATTTTCAATACCTTGACCTTCTGTCACTACTGGTCACTTTGACTATCGCGTTTCAGAACTACTATCGACGGATGAATCTGACTGATTCAATGAACTGACTGCGACCCGTGATCGACACATCTTTTTTCTATTATTATTATATTATATTATTTTTTATTCTAGACGCATGTTAAACTGACCATACTGTGACAAAGTGTATATATAGTTTTTGGAAGGTTCGAGAATATCTACTAATTCTAGAACTAATTAATGTATTATAAATGAAACAACTAAGGAAATAGGACATATACATACTAAAACGAACAATAACCGTAAGAACTCTGCACGTTACAATATTTTACTAGAATTCGTTCCCAGCAGATATATTGCGGTATATTTTTTGACAGATCAAAGTTTTAAAATATTGAAAATATTTAGATTAAATTCCGAAGCAAAAAATATTTCTGAATGAAAAATGCCATAGACATCACAAAAGTTTAATTCAACCTAAACTAGAATTATTAAGGAAATACAAATTCGGAGATATTTTCAGCCAAGTAACTTTGTAACTAAATGTTTAATATTTATTCCCAAGTGTAGTTTTATGCGAACAATGCTGGCTAAATTCGCTGTCATCAACAAGACACAACTAGATGCAAAGAAATCGTGGAGGCCAGATTTGAATGGAATTAGTTGGGAAAAGTTTAAGGAATCTCTGAACGCTGCTTGGTGGCAAATTGCTGCGATAACCCCGTAAATAATGAGATGCTTTGAATGCAGGGCGGAAGGATGATGTCATCAGAATTCCAGAATATCTCAAATTAAGAGAATCCCAAGGGCATGGCCAAATTTAAATCTCAGCCAACGAACATTTTTCACAGCTCTATGATTCAACATTCATAGAATATAGTATTTTCTTATATAGCAGCCCACTATGAAACATCTGAAAACATTTATTTCACATACACATTAACCCTTGCCGTTCTGTAGCGCGTGCCTTAAACAATCGTTAGTTGATTCACTGCAGGGCCATCTACTGGCAAACACATATATCAATTTTCATGGCAATAGGAGCATTCATGTTGATATTCAGTTTGTGCACAACAATAGCCGAGATTGTAATTGTTGTAAACTAAATCATTTGATAGTGCCCTCCTGTATTATTCTCAGCCTTCTCAGATATGAATCCAATAAAAACGCATCACTATTAATTAAAAGGAACGCTTGATAGAGCCACTGGGTGTGGGGCGAATAGTTGACAAAATGCCATCATGTGGCTTTTGCTGCTAGTGAGCATAGCTCATTTACTATTATACGTGTCGGCAGTTGCCAAATCTTGGGGAAGGAAAAATACAAAATATATTATTGACACTTGGAAGCGTGGGAGCTATAATACTCGTACACGGTTCTCTTGGAATGAGTCACGAACAGAGAGAATACGAGTTCAAAAAAGAATAGCGTTTGGGGGAAGACGGGAGAGTAGAAGGGTATATAAGCTTGAAGAAGTGATGACAAGAATGATCAAGCATCACACCGAACAGCTGAACAATAGTATACAGGGTGTTTCAGCGTGAGAGGAGAATTAGACCTTTCTGCACTGATCTTTTTGATAACGATACTCTTTGAAACAAGAAAAACTGTGTTTTAGAGTTATTTCTAGTTATACTAGATACTTCATCTAAACCTCTAATTGTGATTCAACTTCTTTTTTTGGGTTCCGTACATCTGATAAAAAACGGAACTATTACTCTAATGTCTGTCTGTTTGTCCACCCGTCTGTTACAGCCAATTTTCACCCACGCCCCTACCCCTATTGTAACCAAAATGCATGTTTATCAAATCTTAAAACTCATGGTGATGCATCAATGAAAAAAATTACATATAATAAATAAGAAGACAGAAAAAGAATCAGATATATATTGTTGCGTGTGTGGGTTCGCAGATAAGTGAGACTAATTAAGAGTTATTAAATTAACTTTATTTACACTCGAAATAATATAAATTACAACTTTACTATACTATATTCTCACTAACTTACTCGGACTATTCTATTTATTCACACTGTCTTTTACATTCTGTCTCTCATGCCGACAATTCTCCCATATATATATAAGACAAAGGCTCAAGATCATTCGAGCGGTTTCTGGTCTTTGATTCGAAAGCTGCCACCGGACGGTTCTCGAAATTCCTTTGTCGGAATTTTAGGAGTCGATGCCGACATGCTGCCGTCGCTCTCTTTGTCAACGCCGCTTTCGATATTTCCAACCACAGCTTATATCTCGCGCTTACTTCAAACGGTTGCCGCCACTTTGTAGCCAATACCGGCGGCTGTTCCCCTTGCACGTTACAATATTTTAGAAATTTTAATGTTTTCCATCTTAATCAAGTAGGTACCTCCAATAGAATTACTGCATCTACTTTTGATAAATTTTTAGTTGTTGACAAACTGATAGTTATATAATAGCTAAAATGAACAAGTTGAACAAAAAAAAAACAATAAAATATGGAATCATGAATAGCAAAATGAAAAATAAGCTTAATTTAGGCCATTGTCACATACGTATGGAAATTACAATCTATTTCAACTCAATTTTTGGATATACTTGCAACGTACGTACGTATGCGTACAGTCCAAAAAGTAAAGTTCGTAGCGGCTACACTTTAACTCTCTCTAATCTATTTACGCGATGCAAGAAAAGAAACAAGCAAACACTATGTTTTTAAGGTTGTTAAATGAGTCAGCTGGCGCGTTCTAGCCGAAACTTATTTCTGAGCGCTAGCAAAACTGGCCAGCGTCGTCAACAGAGCTATTGGTTAGCACTAGCAAAAAAAGCTAGCTTCATCAATTTCTATTTGTCGTGAAACGCACCCTTTGTTATAAAGTGTTGAAAAAATATTTACAGTAATTCAACACAGTGGTTACAGTCCGTTTCCACTCAGTATTTCATTTGATTTGGAAAATTAAAAACAAACATAGAATGCTAGCTGCTGTGAGTTGCTATTTTTATGATTAGATAAAACTACCACAGGAAATGTTCAGAATTAAAATGTGAGAAGTTTTTGCTTACAAAGCAGATATGAAATATGATTATCTTTATTACATGATGAAGTTAAAATATAAATAATATTCATTAAATCACTGCTGGAGCTAGGAAATCACGTGAAACAATCAGAATAGTACTAAAGAGACAACATATAAAAAAATGTGGCAGTACCAGCAGAACTCATACGCCGAGGGTTTCGTACATTTATATTAGTGTAAAGCTTTGCAAATACATACCTATTTATATGAGATAACATGAATTCTACTATTTTATTTACTCACATTAATAAAAAATATTATTGAAAATATAGGTATGTATTATGAACTAGACCCACAACCCCTGGACCAGAGAGGATTGAGTGGTGACGCCTTACTGCTGAGGCTACTTGAGCCCGTTGCTTCAGAAAAACATGCATTCCATTCATGAAGCTCTTCAGTATTGTATTCTATGCTCTATGATGCGATTCTGTTTTGTTCGTGGTGTTGACATAATGACTAGATTTTGACCAAGACGACATTTCGAAAAAAAAAAGTATTTCTGAATTTAAATTCTAAACTACGTTTACTAGATATATTAGAGACCATTTTTTCG
This sequence comes from Crioceris asparagi, assembly GCA_958507055.1. Taxonomy (NCBI): domain Eukaryota; kingdom Metazoa; phylum Arthropoda; class Insecta; order Coleoptera; family Chrysomelidae; genus Crioceris; species Crioceris asparagi. The sequence continues at coordinate 5,724,570 of OY293830.1, read as the reverse complement.
GCAACATCGACATCATCAAAGTTTACCCACTTATTTTCTCAGAGGTTTTAGGTATAGTTTGTTTGTCTGATCGTATCTCATTATCATCAAATTCTCGACTACGATCCAAGCTACGACATCAGTATTCCAGGCTTATAGGGTTTCATCGACACGAGAAATGAATAAGCTCTCGTCTTGATGTTTTTCTCGAAGAAACTTTCTCGATCTCGATTCGAAATTCTCGAAAATAGAACCTAAATGTTGTGTCGTGTCAATTAATGTCCAAAGTAAGTATTAAGTGCCCGGGAGTAGCGGGATGCAAAAGGACAGTATGTTTATCTTTGAAATTATGTGAGAAAAATATTTTTTTTTATTTTCCAAACTACTTCACTGCCTGCAGAAAGAGCACCACTGACCATTAGAAAAAAAAAGAGAATCAGCTCAATTTTTGCTGTTTGAATTCTTGGCTGTTTTAGATACATTTACCTATGTCTAAACAGTAATTTTATTTTCTGTTAAGATACTTTTTTATATTGAAAGATCATGTTATCTATATTTTTCTTATGTCTATCATTATTTAAGTTATTTTTTTCGTTTAATAGTTCAAGGGTATTTTTTTAAGAATATTAAGAATTAGTTTTACCTTTTATATTTGCTTTGTTATATGTGCAATTTTTGTATGCTTTGATCATTTTCCTAACATAATTTCTTATTTTCGCTTTTCTGACATAACAAGAGCTGTGAGCCATTGCAACACCAGCATTTTTTGAGATCGAGAAATCTCGAAAAAATTTCTCTTGAAAAATCACGCCTCTCTTGAAATCGAGACGCAATCTTTAGTTCATAATCATCATAAAGTTAAAGTGACATTTCAGAGAATTCAGATGAATACATTTATATTTTATAACTCAAGCAATACATTTTCACTTTATGTTTCTGCATTATTGTTAATAATAAATTGCTTATTTAATCAATCGATTTTATTTTCTCTCTAATTATATGGATTTCCTTAAAGCCTATAAAAAAAGTTGAAATACTATATCTTATCTCGAAATTGTCACGTCAATGATTTACTCCCCTCCGTCAAAATAATCTGTTTCTAGTGTTTTCAAGGCAGAAGCCATCATTCGTGATTCGTGAAACAAACTATAATTTCCTATTTTCGGAGATCAGGCCAGGGGGGACATCATACGAAAGAAAGGCTAGAGTTTATTGGTACATCGATAAAAGCCTTTGAGCTTCCAATTTTTACAATACATGTTGCCTGCAATCACATTTTGTTTTTGTTTGAGTCACAAGATATGCTATTATATTGGATATTCTTGGATTTGTCAGCTTTCAAAAAGTTCTATAGAATTACTCTTCTTTTCAAGGAGTAGGTAAAAATATAATATGTCTTTTATTGTGGGTGGACCTGAGGATCATCTGAGTGAGAATAAGATGAGAAAGAAAGAACGGAATACTTAACCGTGACATTTGATCTTTTCAAGAGACAAAAAGCTCCATTTCTCAAATATATGTACGAGTATATCTATATAAGTGGGCTATGTTTTCGAGAACATGGCAAAAGAAGATTTTCTGTGTATGAATTACTAGCTGTAATTTAGTGGGCAAATAAAGACAAGGTTAATATAAACATTTTTCGTAACAAGCAGAACCGACTTTATTAGTTGATGCACTGAAGAATTACCAATAGTGTTTATAGTATTCAAATAGTTGAGCTCACCTTTATATTTACTGATTTAAAAATACGATGGTAACAATCTTGCACATTCCTAGTTGATTCTTGTGAAAAATGTCCAATTTAAACAATACCTCAAAAAAGCAAACAGGTAAATTTGAATTTTATATCTCCTTCCTTCTGATTTCTGATTATCTGATATTACTTGCGTAATACTCAAAATTCGCAGATTTTTTCCAATGGTTTATTTTCAAACATACTGTACACGGCTTTCTGTTGTAATACAACTGTCACTACTTGTCACTTTGACTATCGCGTTCCAACTACTTTCGAGTTATGTCTCCAATTTACTGATACAATAAACTGAGCCTTGTCAAATTGACAATAGTATGACAAATTGTACCTCACATATTGTTTCTGGAAGGATGGAGAATAACTCCATCAACTCTAGAAGTGAATAATGAACTATAACATGAAACAACTATAGCAAAAAGGGTAGTAGAAATAAATAACTAATAAACGAATAACAACCGTAAGTAAATGACTACCTATCCACGTTACAGTATGATATCTATGAAACATTTGCAGGTGAGTGCAATGTGTTTTTGTACTTTTGAGGTACTTCCGTTTTAATCGGAAATAGTCTCAACTTTCTATACTTAAATAGGACACGCTGTATATTTCTCAGAAATTTGATCCAATCCGTAAATAATAGTTTAGTATAAATACCTTCTAAAAAATCAATATTTCAATTCAATCTTTTTTATTTGTATACGTAATCTTAATATACGATTTACTTTTGACAGTTTGTCAACAATCACCTAATCATTGAATAGCAATTGTCGATTCGATAATTTCTCATATTGTCGTGTTTAAAAAACAAGCTCTATCAAAATCTGCAAAAATATACAGAGTGTCCGCTTAAACCGGAAGTAACCTTGTAATAGAAGAAACCTCTTATGATGCATTCGGCGTCATGACACTTGCCTGCAATTTGTTATAGATTTGGTCCCTCACTTGATATTAACTTGGTTTCATACTTCTAAGAAATTTAAGAAATAGACAAAATAAAAAAAAAATTGTGAAAAGCATTTTGAAGAATATTTTTCTTAGATTAAAATTTAATGGGTGACGCTGGAATTTCTTAGTCATTCATTAGGTATTCGAGAGATTAAATTATAAAAACAAACTAATCAACAGTATTCATTGACCCCATATTGAGATAGCTATGACACATTTCGCTTTCAAATTATTATGGATGCATCCATTCTCGACTTTCCTTGTAGCACGGGTAGCAAGTGGGTCTTTTTCTCAATGTATTTATTCATGAGGTTGTGATGGACTACAATCTCATACAGTTTTATGATGATGACCACCACAGCTGTGGATGGTAAGTATACGGGAAGTCAAAAAACTGGTAATAATGCAATATTCGTGGCCACATAAAAGAAGATAAATATATTTTACAAAGAATAGGACAGACGTAATCAGTTGGTGCACTGGAAAATTCAAACAAGAATCCTCAAAACTGGTGCTTGTTTACTAAGCAAAATATGCATATGTACTTACAAAACAAAGCAAACATACACATGAATTCACCTCCGACGCTCTTTCGCAGTCGTTCAAAAATACATAGTTACTCTTAAAAATTTGTGAGCTTTCAAATGAAACATTAACTTTGTAGATAACCTTTTACAACAAACTAACATTAAAGGTTAGTTTATACAGAAAATAAAATAAGAAACAAATTGAGATAAAATAAAATAATAAAATAAATTGAGAAATAAGAATAAGAACTAGAGATAGCCAACTTTCATTTTTACCTCTTGTTTTATTTTGTTTGAAAACTGACCGAACACTAGAGAATACTTAACTTGCACACGCCACAAAATTTTTTGTCAAAAAGCTGTGATTTGATTGGTTCATTCTTATTTCTTATTTTTTTTTTGTCATCTATATAAACCAATCTTTTGTGAGCTTATTCTCATTTTAATTTTAATTTGTTTCTTATTTCATTTTATTTAATATTTAAACTCACCTTGACTGGTAACATATAAAACGCTGAAAAATACAAAACTGAATTTCAATCATCATCAATAATTTGGATAAGCCCTAGTTTTTTTATATAATTTTCAACTCTGTACCTTCTTTTTTTAACTATCATATCATAAAATAACAGACAGCTATCAGGGGTAGGGATAAGATACTTTCGACGTTGATGGAAAGGAACAGTTTGATCTTATTTGATTGTTTGATCAGCAAATATCTTTGTCTATCATATATACCACATTGCAAGAGGATATGAATGAAGGTTTTCATTATTTTTCCTCATACTTACACCTTCTATCATCCCAATTTGATATTTTAAGGTTCTAATGAGAGAACCCTGGATTGGGATTTTAGATAAAATATTCCAATGAAGTTGACATCATTCTGAGGATTTCTTCTTTCGATTTCACATACAGTCAGTAAAGGTGATAAAGATTAATACTTGTTTGAGCGATTGAATCCTCATTTTCCGTTAGACCTATATGAGCTGACAATATTAACAATAGGATAGAAGTTGTTGTACGTTTAAATATCTTATAGATTTATGAGTTGGGGTTGATGTGTGCTTTTCACAATTCGAATTGGAACACTCCAGAAATCGCAAAAGTTGATGAAGCTTCCATTATTGGCTTGAAGGCTTGACTCCTGAATGAGTGATATTTTTCATCCAGATATTCACTGATTGGCAAATTCACCATCAAAAAATGCCCATTAATATGAATGTGAAAATGATTCATATCCAAAATTGTACATATATTTCTTAAATCTTCCCCAAGTTTTATTTTATCAATGGCACAATACTCAAGTTTATCTCAAGTCATCCATTTTACAAACAATAAATATCCTACAGGACCTTCATATAGATACTCGTCAGAGGGGCCATGGTATATATTTCAATCCAGGGATCATTGAATCCACCAGCTCCTGGCCCATAATAATATAAAGCATCCACCTGATTATCGAGCGGCAGCTGAGCAAGCAACACGATTCCAGCGCACGCGACACCCCCCAGTTCGAAGCTGGTGGCTGTAGACGAGGATGTGTACCTACTCTGAGTTTTAGGTTATGTAGCCGCAAGCGCGACCTTCCCAATCGTACTGCAAGAGAGCTTACAGCTGCTTGGTTGCGCTGCTATGTATCTCCGCGTACGTACAACATACCTACCTAGCACTTTGAGGTGGGAAACGGCTATTTTTAGATACGTGCCGTCGGCTGCCGTTGTCGAACGATGCTGCTACCTTGATTTGCTGAAAGCAGCAGCAATACACGATATCCGTCGTCGTTCAGCCATGGATTCCTGCAACGGGACAAGGATACTACGACTTTCCACATTCTGATATTATTCCACGACGTGTGAATAAGTGATCATCCAATATGTTTTTACTTTGTCTCTTAAGGGTGTATTCACAATCAAATAACAACGTATAGGTATCTAATGAATTTCGAAGAGTACTTTCATATTTATATAACTTAGTAAGATAAAATGAGCTTTCGAATTATTATTATATGAAATATAGATATGCTATCCAAAAAAGATTTAAAAATCTATCCGATGAAAGAAGAGAAACAGCAAGATATTAATTTCGACACTACTTGATAAATTAGAAATTCAGAAAGGTGGTAATGAGAATTTCACTCAAAATCTTGCCCACAAAGACCCTGAAATTAGCTTAAAATGCGGTGGATTTTCAATTTGAGCTACTATTCCTATGAAGATATAATCAACTTTATTTCCAACCTCAGTTTCATGAGGTTTGCTCATTCCTGAGTCCAAAGTTATTGGCAGGTTGGTAGGAGCAAACAACTTTTTCAAATCTCTCATATTAACTACTTTTCTTAAAAAGTTGCAATCTTATCCATCTCCCTTTTCCTGAAATGTCTCCCAAACAGGATTGGAATTCGCTTCACGTACATTTGGATGATATTAAATACTTTTTAGGAGGCGTTTCATGAAAGTTTATTATCAGAGAGCAGAGCAAAGGTAGCTGGGAAGCTGACTTGGAGAGGGGGTTCAAAGCTGTCAAGATAGTCGGAAAATTTGGTAGAATGCTATTAGGACAAAGCCACTAGAATATTTAGCAGGCTAAAGTCAAGTCGAAATAACTGAGGCTGGTATATATTACTTTTCTACCGCTCCCTCAATTAGTTTCTACCGCTGCCTCAATTAGAAAGGTAAGGTACAGTATTGTAATAGGCTCTGAGGCTAAATAATATATTTTTCTGGCATTGACTTGTCTGTCTGTGCTACGTTTATCTTTGTATACCAACTTTGTTGATTTCTTTTAAGTTTTTGACGCAGAATAAGCATCTGGCTCGTACTATTTGTTAAGAAGTTGCTGAAAAACGAGTTTTGCTCAAACCTGAGAAGATTTTTATGAAACTTGATTCAAACATTCTTATTGAAACTCCCTCATCACGATCTCAAGGCGCATTTCTGAGAAAAAGCTGGACGAAACGTATTGCTCAAATGAAATGTCAAATTGACTAATTCTTTCTGTCTTTCTGTCTTTTAGTGAATTCCAAAATTTTGGGAGAATAACATGAGATTATCTGAGAATGGCACTGTCAGAAATATGTTTTGCTCAAAAGCAAGTAATTGTAAAAATATTTTTAGTAAATTTTTAACATGAAACTATACCTTTAGGCACTTAAAATCTCACCACACAGTTTATGCTTTCCTTATCGAATATTTAAGAATATGTTTGTGTTGGCAATATTGAAATTGACAGTTTTTCAACGTCGAACACACTACCCAAGTGAATCTTCGCTTCGTTTAGCCTCCATTTTTGGCGAACTTATGTTTATTATACCAATATTTGCTAATTTTGAACGATGTTAGCTTTTAATACAACGCAAGGATGATTATATATCATTTGCCAATGAAAAGATACTTCCAAATCGAAAATTTCAGCTAAAAGTCGTATGTTCTAAGAACAATATTTTTCCTTTTTTATATTACCAAATCATTAAAAATAGCGCTTTCCTCCTCAATTTTATTTTATTTTAAGTTATGATTACAACTATTGTTTGGTAACCTTTCATTTTTTAGGGCTTTTATAACAAAAGCCGATAAACTAGACTTTTACCAGGATTTGTTATAACAAATACATCACGTCTGCAGATAAATAAAACTCAATATATGCCGACGTTACAGACGAGCTATTCCCATCCACGTTAGCGTTTCTATATGGAGACTGGAAATCAAGAAAATGGATTCTTATTCTTAAGTATAATTGGAAAACACCTCAGGACATTTTCTTTGGGATTTCAAAATTACCATATTTTTTGATAAGCGGTAAAACCGTGATAGATAAATTCAGTTTGCACTAACAACGACTATGCTATTAACAAATAGGAACGTTTGTAGCCAATGACAACGACATCGGATGTCAAGCAAAAGTCATAATGTATTTTGGGTGATAGAGCTGCCGCCAATACTGCACGTCAGATACTGTACATTACTAACTTATATTAACGTAAGAGAGAGAAGAAATATACATAATAGCAATAAACTTAAAATTTTCAACTTAAATGAACAAAAACAGCAATGGCCAAACTATCACTAAGATTATTTTTGAAAAGTCTATTTTAGCGGCTTTTATTATAAAAGCCCTATAAAATCGAATGTTTGCAAAAAATAGATCTATTTTAGCATAATTTTTAATAAAGTTGTGACGGAAGGCTTATTTTCAAGAAATTGTTGATAAAAAAGGGAAAAAATGTTAATCTTGACAACAGTTAAATTGACAATTTATAAGCATCGTACACACTGCGCAAATCAGTAATCGCTTCGTTTAACCTCACTTTTTCTAGAATTTATGTTTACTATTTTCACGCATATTTTTGCAAATTTGGAAGGATGTTAGCGTTTAATAGAATGCGAGAATGACTATATGAAAGTTATGCTAAAATACACCTACTTCTGCAAACATTTAATGTTTTAGTGTTTTCATAACAAAAAGCGCCAAAGCCGAAGCAAGCAGAAGAGTTTTATAACTTTAAGGTGTAACTCCAAAATGGATGGATCGATCTCGATTTAGTTTTTTTTTTCGAAGGTGAGTTGATCCATAGTGCAAGCTAGCTGAACCAGTTGTGATTTAGTTTTTTACATGATCGAGATGATGTTCATAATTCTAGTTTATTTTCTGTTTGAAAAGTGACTTGCTTGAGAGTTTTTTTTTTATTATTTTTTACATCCCACGTCAACCACCAATCATCGCAGCAAACATCTATTGATTACGCCAATTGCATAACATATATACATAGAGTTAACCAAAAAGGAAGACGTGACGGATGTAGCCTAAAATGCTCACATTTGTTTTTCCTCATCGAGTTCAAGCCGGCTGCCGGAGATTTACCAAAAACGTTGCAATAAAAGTATACTCTGACTGATCTGCAGCACTAACGCTACTTCACTGCACACGCTCAACGTCGCGATGGATTGAGGCCCCAATTTACATGATAACCGAATATATTCTGTATCTCTCTCGAGCATGGTGTCTGCTGTTAATCCAAAAGGCAATTCGGTATGAATATTAATGAGATGTGTATACCTACGTTATTATAGAAGGCTGTGCAGGGATCAGAGCTGAATGCAGATAGATAAAGTCGGTCTATGTTCCTGCTTTTTCATTCCACATTTCTAAGTGAACCATGCCATAACGGATAACGCATCAAATAAACGTTAAAATTTAAGTGTCATACTAAACTATACTCCAGTTCAGAAATTTGAAGCGTAAAGGGGACGGTGATAATGCCAGATATTTTATTATTTGCTCTGCTATTATAGACTACTATTAACAATTAATATATTAAGGTCATTGAGCCATTGAGCCATTTGAAGAGCAAGAAGAACATCGAACAGAAACGTCACCATTATTTCAGACAATTAATTGCCAACAATTTCCGAACTCCACTACAGTCCAACGAAGGCTAATTATGAATACGTCTGTGATAGTTTATTTGTATTCAGTTAATTTAAAATAAAGCGGCAATTGAACATTCCAGGTGCTCAACACTGTTCTGCTTTTGTAACGCCTCCTTTGATAAGTTTATGTTTATTGTTCTAGTGCTATTAAATCTCGCATTGAACAGCCTTCATCATGATTCGTATTTACTCAGAAATGAATAGCTTTATCAGTATTTTATAATGAAATATATACACAGTTAAAAAAAAGTCGTTAGGTATATTAATAACACATTTATATTTGCAACTGAAGAGCAAATTCATAATTCTATAAGGATATTTCAAATATATATGTATAGGAATCAAAATGAACCAAAAAAAAATCTACAATCTTAACGAATATGCGAATGTTCAAGAAAAGTCTCACAGAGCTATGAAACATTTCATTGACTTCCCAGAAAGCACTTATTGTAATGAGCCGGTTTTCCGAAATCGCTACTCTTACTCCATGGATACTTGTATAGCAAAGAGTTCACTAGATATTGGCCAAAATATCTCTTTTATATTAATAACATAACGTTGGACCACTACCACAGTAGATACACCCTGTTTATGAGCATTCCAACTGGCAACCAAGCTAAAACATTTGTTGTCAACTATCCAATGAACCCAATCCTTATTTCATAGATGTGGAGTAACATCTGGCAAGCGTCTTTTTCTTCAATTCCAATATCGACTGCTCGACTATACAAACAAACACCATTATGTTAACACAAAGTGTTTCATTATATACCAAGACAGACATCCTGCTCAAACGAAAAGGAATCAGCGCTGCAGATTGTACCTATACGTACTCGAACACTGGCTGGCCGGAATCGATTCATTTCTCCTTTCTTTTGCTTCTCGTATATCGGATGGAATTTGTTCGCCTCTATCGTTGCAGCTGCAGCTGCTGCTATGCAAGGGATTTCCGCAGGTTTTCCATCAACATGGTCCTAGAGAAAATTGTGCCCAAGCAGCAACATATATAGACGGTCTGTGGGCATACTGTAAGCGTCTTCCTCACGCTAAAGTAGCGAGCAATTTACACGACCGTCAGATTATCCGGATCCTGCTGCTCCTGCCACTTCGTCTGGTGAATGCAGCAGGAAGGCTTTGTCAGTGTTTGGAGTAATGAAAATATCAAGTGATATGTTTTTTTGAAATTATTATTTGAAATGAAATACCTACAGGGTGGTTGGTGAATTGTTTGTCAAATAAAATTAACAGAAAAGGCCACTCAGTTAACTTTTTAGCTTTTGTACTGGAAATATTAAAAATTCAACATTTGAAATTCAATTAGGCGATATTATTTTTAAAGTCCTTAGATATATTAAAATAAAAAAATTGTCTCATCGTATTGTCATTCTCTTTGAATTCACAATAAATCAGGAAGAGCACAAAGCCTAATATCAGAAAAATACATCGCACTTGCTATTGCCGAGAGCAACAATCGTCAACGTTTATTTTCATATTATCCTATACAAAGAAGAAGAAGAAGAAGTCACATTAACTCAAATATAGAAATCCCTCGTTTTTAATTGAAGTCTTAGAGCCGAACTGTAGCTTTACATACGAGAATTTTGATCACTTTTTAATCATTATAAATCATCATTGCCACTAAAATTAGTTTTAAAATAAGTGTCTGCTTGTATTAACAAAATAACAGATTTGAACTAATTGCTTATGGACGTATATGAGTCAATATTAACAGAACAACAATTTTTATAATTTTTGTCTGTCTTTCTGTTTAGTTGTTCCTGCTAATCTCGGTAACGGCTGAACTGATTCCGACGGGAGAACTCTAGATTATAAACAAAGACATTCATATCCATTTTTGAATAATATCGAATAAAATCATACATTTCTTTGTCATATAATATATAGATAAGAATTCAATAAACAAAAATACCAAAATACACACAAATGATAAAAAAATCTAAACCAATGTGTCACTGTTACCGAGTATAATTTTGCACAAACGTTTAAATACACATTTTTAGCTTTGCGCATCCGCCAATTTTGACGAAAAGGTTTCGAATGCGATTTAATTTTTTCCACGTACGTTGATAGAGTGAATAGGTCTCCACATGACCAATTTTGTTTTAAAATATACTGGAGAGTGAGAAAAAAGAAGTCTATGAACAAAAATACAGCGTCTCAAAATTCAATGAATTATTGGTTTTTAAGCCAGCCTAGTTCTTTAATACTTATTGAAACAGAATTAAACTTTCTTAAATTAAATAGGGGTATGAAACGACAGCACGAATTTTTAAAATTCTTTTTTTCAAGCTATATCAAGGAATAGATAATAAACTCAATCACAATAAGCAAGAATACTCATAATATCAAGTTTGTGTTGTGTTGTTGTCATCTGAGTAAGAAGAAATATTGCAAAAGGCAACTTACTGATGTATGTCTGAAATGTATCAAAGAAGAGGAATGCTCCCAAGATAACGCCTTGTGGCACTCCAGCACATATACCCTTACAAGGGGATGGTATATTATTGATGTCTTTCCTTTGTGTCGTATCAAGTAAATAGCCCCGAAAACAAATTGTAAATATTTCATCCAAGCCAAAGTAAGACAGTTTTGAGTACAATAAGTTGTAGTCAATAGTATCAAACTAAATATTCTCCAATTTGCATGTCCTCAATATTTTTTTCCAGGATTTTCGGGAAAACAGGAAGTAAACTTATTGGTCTTGAATAACTGAGTACAGTGGGCTGAGGTCAGAGTTTCTTGACAATATTCTCAAAATTTAAGCTATCCCGTCATTGTAAAAATGTTGAAAGAATCATAGTTCAACAACTAAAAATGCAGCTAATATAGATCACAAAAATCATTGTTTGAGCTCAATCCAAAGTGTCAAGTGTTCGTTTGAGTCTCGTTCAGCCAGTATTTGGAAAATCAATTACGGATAAAGTGCACAAAAGCAAGCTGTGCACCACCGATATCAACCTAACCTCAATGTCTGTGGTGCGGTGGTAGATGCAAATTTAATCAGCTGAACGAAAACTATCAGCTTATTATATGCTGATGATGCTTTGACAAGAAATAATACGGTGCACCTGCAGCTGGAAAATTCAGGAGAATTATCCGCCAAGGGGATTTTGCTCATGTTATTTCGGAGCGGACAGAGAAGAAAGAAAAGCGAAAAAGTGTGTGTTATATAATAAACAGCTTCAAACATGAAGAAAGTGGAGATATTTAAATTACATATTTTAATAATTACCAAATTAAAATGAGTTTATTGGGTAATTGGGTATATTGAGTGGAATAATTATTACAAAAAGCCGTCAAGCTTAATTAAGAAGGACTGCTACCGACTCGTACGAGGTGAGAAATAATTTATTGGGTAATTGGGTGGGTAATAAAAGGTTGATCAGACATTGATATTTTTTTCGAAACTCACATCAGAAGGCATGTGCTCAAAGATAGCACTACCACTATCGAATTTCGATTCCGCGAGAAGAGGATTAATTGTCGCTCATTTGTCATAAATTTGTAATGGAAACAAAAAAATTGTCGCACTTATTTTTTTAGTTGTGATGCTAACTTGATATTAAAGTTAGCACCATCACCCCCTAAAAACATAAGATTTCGTCCATTTTCGACTGTATTGTGCGTAGACAATTTATTTTTTGCAAATTAGTTATGACGTGGAAGAACTGAAAAAACGTTACTTTCGTTTTTTATTTCTTTAAAAGGTGTAGAAGTGCTCACTTGAACTCAAGTTAGCACTACCACCGATTAGAAAAACAAGGTAAATCAATTTCGGTCTAGCACCAAATGTGAGATGAATTTTCTCGGTTTAAAATGAACGCATAATTAATTGAAATACGCCGTTTCAATTGCATAGTTACATTTTAATGGAAATTAAATTATCGTTGACATTTTTCTTTTAAAGGGTGGGAATGCTACCTTTAACCTGATAAAAATGAGCAAATGCAATTTTGACGATTTTTACAAAGCGGGGACGTTCAGAATTAATTTGTTGCGATTTAGTTATGACGCAGAAACGGATGAGAAAAACATTTTTTTAGTAAGAATCTGACTTGGTAGTGCTAACTTGAGCTCTAGAGAACACTACCACCTGGTAAAAAATAGTTTTCCCTGCTTTCCAAAAGTAAAATCTGGTATGACTTTTTTGTCGCTAATTATTTATAATATATATATATATATATATATATATATATATATATATATATATATATATATATATATATATGCTCACTTTCATTAGGTTAAAGTTAGCATTACCACCCATTGAAAACGACATTTTCAAAGATAATTTAGTTTCGAAAAAGGTAGCTAATTGAAAATCGGCGTATTTCAATTAGTTATGTATTGTAAATCGAGAAAATTCATCTAACATTAATTACGAGACTGAAATTGATTTGCCGTGTTGTCCGCAATTTTTCATGTCTATAATAGCCAAAAAATCAAAATTGACAGTGATTTGATCATAACTAATTAGCGACAAAAATGTTTCCCCAAATTTAACTTCCCACATTTTCTACTCGGTGGTAAAGATAACTTGAGTTCATGTTGGGTATTGAGGTAGAACCCTAAGCCCTCACATTTCTGGTGTTCTTTGTTTCATCTCAAAGAGAAAAGATGGGTGGCGCTTTCATTATTACAGCCGAAAAGCTGTGAACGTGATAACGTCTTTTCATTACTTTTATTTCCTCAATTTCTGGAACATGCCATTCCTTTTCGATCTTTTATCCATGCATACGTTTCAAGTTGCATTTTAGGTAAATTTCTTATAGAAATATACCTATTGCGATCGTTCACACTTTTGAATTTCGAAAAAATTTCAACGGCATGTTGTTATATGTCTATAAGTTAGTCCAAAAAGACATTTGGTTCAAAAGTTTATATATATATATATATATATATATATATATATATATATATATTGAAGATTTCTATTTCATAAATGAAATATATATATATATATATGGGATATTACGAAATTTGTTAACACGATAGAGGTCGCAGTTTTGAAGGTATCAAGTTCATTCAAACAATTACAAAAATTATCAAAAAAGAGCAGTAGTGTAAATATTATTAAAAATAATTTTTGGTTATAGATATAATCAGTACCTACAACTTTTGTTCAAAACAATTTTTCATAAAATACACAGGTAAAAAAATAAAAATTAATAAAGAAAAATAACAAATATTGATAAAACATGAACACTCAATATAAATTTGATGTAATTGTACATTTTCTGGAGATCTTAATATAGACCCAGATTAAAAAAATATATAGTATATTTATTGAAAAGAATTAGACGAAAAAAAAAAATCTGCCTTGAAGTGGACTCGAACCCTGTCTGCTTTATATTCAACAGCCAAAACAAAAACCTCTAACCGCAAGGCTATGACAATTTTATTTAGAAACATGTAGGTATACCAATGAAAAGGTTGTTAAAATTTCAATTCAATGAATTTTGAAAAATTTACCTTTCCGCTGACTACAGGCCATCGGGATTTTTTATTCTTGATGGGAGCATTCTGTCATTGGATCAAGCTAAATTTATCTACTTTTGCATCTGCAAGACTATCTGGAGTGTCGGTTGAATATTGTAGATAAATAAAAATTAAGCTAATCCAGAATAAAATTCCTCAAGTGTTAACGTCAACATTTCAAGCAAAACCCAAGAAGAAGAAGTATTGATGAATTAAAATATGACATATGTTACCTTTATCAATGATCTCAGAAACTCAAATAACAAATTATTATTTTCGACAAGAAAAAATATTTATATTTAATTTTGCTAGTTTAAACATAATGCAAAAAGTTTCCCTAAACATAGGTTAAGGGAGTTGCAGCCCTTTTAACGTACGCACCTGAAGAAGAAATAAACTACAAATTTACATTTGTCACTGAATGTCAAATAAGTACTGAGGTTCGATAAGAGTGCTCGTTTCGAATAGAAAATTCCAGTTTTTTATAAGTTTACGACAAAATTTAGAAAAAGCAACAAACAAAAATATAGTTGTTTTTGTCTTAACGCATGCATCCTTATTTAAAATTTTGAAATTACCATTAGCCTGTTTTGTTGGGAGTCAAAACATTAGTAGATTCCTAGTATTTCGCTCCATTATCTTCATTCGTTTTGGAGATATTGAATAAAAACCATATTCAGGCGCATACGTTACAAGGGCTGTAACCTTAACGAACTTGTTGACCTATTTTTTACCGACGAATCCCGAACGGAGGAGGTACACAATTCGACTGTGTGCTTTTTTGGTTTGTACGCGCCTTTTTAGTAATCTTACTCCGATTTTGATGATTTTAGATTCATTTGAAATAGGAGGCTTGAGAAATGGTCTCATATTCATAAAAACGGGAATCCGACATCTCCTTCCCTCCAAAAACCGCAAATTTTCTCGAAAATTGAAAATCTTAGGTGGTATAATTAAAGATAGGATTATATACGGAAAAGTATAAATTGAACATTTTGTCAAAAAACTCTCATCTCTCTCCAATGGGCAATTTAGCTGAAAACTCAGAACTGATATTGATAAGATTGTATAAAAATAGCAGCAAGATTGAGCACGAATTTTCGGATCCCAAACCAGTAAAAATTAAAAATTAATACTTAAAAATAAAAGCAAAAACAATTGATTATCCCATTGTAAAATAATAAGAAATAAATGTAAATTATAAATCAAAAAAACACGAAAATTCCAAGTCACGTTGTCTGGGTGCCCGGTGACTACATCGTTGGTCAGCAAATAAATGGTTTGCTCTTTTACCTTTTAAGAATAAACTGTGGAGAAGACTTTGTGTTTCCTTTTCATCTTACCACTTCACTTCACTTTTATGGACTTTTACATACATTACAAATATACGTACTGCTATCGAGACAAAACTCACCAGCTGGCAGGACACGAAGGAGAAGTTTTGAAATTTTCAAATATGACCTTATGCCACATAAACTTCAGTAGTTTATAAATTTGTTGATACTGTTTGTTCCGATCGAATTTATGTTGCAGTAAAAGTATTGCAAGAAAAATATATTCTGCTTCAAAGTATTGAAATATACACGAGGTTATAACAGTTATTGTGAAGCTGTGACATTCAAATTTCAATAAATAACTGCATCATTAAAAAAAGCAACAGTCATCATCAAGTTCTTTTCACCCTTCGCTGCACCGGAAAGTCCTTATTGTCGCATTATTTTTATTTTTTCCGCGTCGTTGGCAAAAGAATTCTCAACTTCTCTCTCCCTAGTGTACGGCCGCCCGCCTTCTTTATTTTCGCATTATTCACAAAACCATAATAATACTCCCTGGAGGAATGCTGGCTAGCAACAGTTTCTTCCTACTCCTCCGGTAATATGCGGCTACGTTATATGCAAGCGATGATTCGTTAGTCCTCCCCGGGAAAGGATAATGATGGACCAAAGGATAATGATCTGGTAAATAGCTGATTTATAGAGATTTGGAGTTTCCATCTACATATTATATAATATATTATGGTAACTAATCAAAGGCAAATGGATAGATGGAACAGGATTTATGGCATAATACTGAGGATTAATGGATGTTATGTAGGATAAAGTATGACAGATTAGTATCGAGCGATATGCAAAGAAAAGTCATTAGATGTAGGCTATTGCAAATGAGATAGATTTTTCAGCATGTCTTTGCTAGAGTCAGATGCAATGCAAATGGTTGATGGCAGCTATAACCTCATAGGTTTGAAGTTTGTTTAATTTGAAAAAATCATTATAGAAAGAAGTTGTGGACATTATAAATGTGTAAATTAACAATAATTGTGATTTTTTCATAATCAAATAAATTTTGTTAGGTTCGTGTCATTGCTGACTAAAGCACTGCAGGGTCAGAAGACGTTTTAGATTTAAAACCAAGCTGAATGGTCATATCACTTCAAACATGTGACAAATGGAAGCCGGTGTACCACAAGGTACAGTCCTGTCTCCCTTACTATACACAATATACGGAGCAGATACACCAAGAACCAATAAAACTCAACACAATAACGTTTTCTCGAAAACGGTCGACTTTAGAGCTCACGATCAACAGTACCTACCTTTTTTGGGTAGAAAACATTGACGGTTCAAATGGACGCTTCAAAACTGTACTTTTTCCATTGGCGTAGAAATTGGGGATAAAAACACTCACTACTTCTTGCAATTCTTCATCAATTATGACTTGATAAAAAAATCAATCAATCAAATCTTAGCTTATTATGAGTGGAAAATGCTTAAAAAGCTCTAGAAATTCACATAAGCCGATTTTTTTCAATTTCAACACACTGTATCTCGAAAATGGTTCATTTTCGAGGGTACGTTAATATAAACTTTTTTTTAATTTTTTTGGACGGGCTATCACATCCTCAAGTCCTACGCATATATTATGAAACGCCCTGTATATAATTACATTCAAATTTCAACCATTTAATGCTCCTTTCAACCTTACTTAATTCTAATCAATAATGTACATCGCTTATTCAGAGACTAGAAGGCATTAACTTTGCAGTTATTTCAGATTTGTATCCGCTCAAGTCAATTCAATTAAATTGACGTCATATTCTTTTATTTCAAATCGATATTTCGAATTCTTCCTGATTCTTCTTCGGATATAGATAAAAAGTCAAACATCAAAACAATAGATAAGCACCTAGTGCGAAACAAAATTATGCAATTAAAATAATATTAGGTTCAAATCTCTAGTGCTTCAGAATTTGTTACTAAGTATCGACATAAAAACACTTTGACTTTGTGACGCCTATGTAATAAAGATTGCGTTGCCTTCGGACATACGGACAGCGCCCTATCATGGTATAAAGCTTGAAATACTGATGTCGTAGTTTAGATCGACAAACGTAGCAGAAAATTTCATGCGATGAGAAGTATAGCGTAATGTACGTATCTCGTGAATGATTACAGACAATAGCCATGATTCGTGAAATAAACTATGTTTGTTTCTGACCACAGAAAAGAAGAAGTTAAACATAATAATAAAAATATATAAAAATATTTTGTTTGCTGCCTATTTAAAACACTCCAAAGGATATAATTCTGATTAAGCAATATGTAAATAAGCTATTCCCTAAAAATAAAGGAGTTGATACTTATTTTGTATTGTAATAAGTGAATGTATGTGATTTAAAGTTTTTTATCATTAAGTATCTTGACCAATAGAAAGGTACTCCCGAATATTGATGACCGAAACAAAGAAAAAACTAAACCAAATTTTAATTAGATACCTACCCATTAATTTATCACAAATACTTGTCAATAAAAATATCAATCTAATTTAATGACACAGCGTGATAACAATCAGCATTAATGAGCAATTAGAGTAAAATTTCAAGCAGAATGAGCATTTCACCAACACCAGTCGATTTACAGCATTTGTAACCATTTATTAGTGCAGGCATTTTTCAATTAACAGGTATTTTCCACTCTATTGACAGAGGATTTGAATAGGAAGGGTTTTATTTAATAGCAAGAAATTAATTACATATTGGAATTTGAGAACAATTGTTTCGATTGTTGTTTTACATCGTTGAGATTGTTTATGAGGAAAAGGCGTTCACTGAAAATGATTATGTGTATGAAATTTCTGCTAGATCTGGAATGGGATTATGATTTAATGAAAATATTGGTGAAAACATCTGTTTATATAACAAAGCATGCATAATATACACGATCTCTCATTTTCATTTCAATTAGGAGCTTGACATCAATTTTAAAAAGAAAACTAAATCAAAGATGAGAACAGTATAATTTGATGATAAAAGTAGGTATATTATATTTCTGAAACATATATTTGGTTCAAGCTATCCTTTTTTCTTTTAAAATTATTTTCATATTTGCAATTCAGATTCCGGCCAGATAAATTTTAATGCTTATCCTGAAGTTCAAAGTAAATGAAAGACGGAAAATATTGAACCACCTTGATAAATTACCTCGATTTGGGGCCAGGAAGCTCAGTTCAATCAACTTTCTCTTTAGGTACACATCAACTTCATGAAAGACCTCGCAAATTCTCAATAAAAGCAGAATAATTTTAAACTTTAGCAGCTCTTTACACAAATCACTTCTTTTCATCTATTTCAATACTTAACTTATAATAACAATACATAAAATATTTTTCTTTTTGGAAATGATGCTAAAAAATTGCCCGACTTCATGAGATGATACACTAAAAATAAAATGTACGAATCAAAAAGATTTTGAGTCTTCTACAGCTGATCACCATCTTTTGATACCTACCAACTTCAAAATGTTTATAACAATAATTATACAGTGCGTTCATAAAGTAAGGAAACGCTTCAATAACTACTAATATATTATCATATAGAGAAAAAGCTTTGACAGGTCGACTTCTGATTTTAATTTTTTTATTTTATATATGCAAACAGCATCATTTTATCCCCTCCACTTTCCAAGTTATGATGTCATCATTAATTTTTTTAAAATAGGAATGCCATCATTATATATTATAGACGGAAAACAGGCAATTTTCTGTGTTCAAAAATACCAAATACGTAGGTATTAACACAAAAAAATATCACATACAGGGTGCTAAAAATTAATTTATGAAATAAATAGAATTAAAGAACATAAATAAAATTAAAGATATTACATTTATTTTATGTTTTTACAAGCTGGTGCCAGAATTTTTTGTGTCACTGTCATGGTAAGTACTGGAAACATTTCTAAGCCAAAGGGAACGTATAAGTTTTCTAAAGATCAGGGGTTTCGGGGACCGGCAAAGATCGTTTAATGAAACAAATAGAGTATTCAACAAAACCTTTCCAGGCCGTATTAAAATCTACCAACAGTTGTAAGAACAGTTTAATGATTCGAGGAAATCGGATGTTGTAAAGACATCGAAATCTGCAACTAGTAGTGAAAAACAGAGACACTACTCTATTTTGTTATGAATCAACATTTGAGAAAAGCTGCTATACAAGTCAATGTATGTTTTTGAATCAGTTGGAATTAGTTTGAGAAATAGTAAATATCACCTCTACAAAATAACTTTAGTTCAAGAATTGAATTTTGCGAAGTAATGATGCAAAATCAGGAGGAAAATAAAATATTTTTTAATCAAACAGTTTTTTCGGATGAGGCAAACTTCAAGCTTAAGGGGATTGTCAATCGACATAATTGTCGTTACTGAGCAGATCAGAACCCACATTAGATACAAGAAACGCATACGCAACGACCTCGAAAACTGAATGTGTGGGATGAATTTGACAACAGAAATGAGCCTCTTTGTTTTGGGAAAGCTGTAAGAACTTACTTCAATAAAACTTTTTTCTAGTCGCTGGATAGGACGAAGTGGTCAAATAGAATGGCCAACTAGGTGGCCGGACTTGACGCCTCTCGATTATTTTATCTGGGGACACTTAAAGAATAACATGTATATTACAAAACCTGCCGGTCTCAACGAACTGAGAGAAAGAATTATTGAAGAATGTGATTTAATTAATCATAAAATGTTGCAAAATGTCATTCACACTTAGCTAATTCTGAAGCTGTTGGAGGAGTAAATTTTGAGCAATTAATTTCATAACTATTTCCTTCTGTGAATCTGTGAATTGTGTTATTACATACACCTAGTGCTTTTAACATATCAACATAATCTCGATTACAATAGAATAGGTCTATTTTAAGCACACAAAACTGAAATACTTATCAATATAAAATTGACATTTTCATTATTTGTTTAAATTTTTATCGATAATTCGTTAACAAGCATAAACGTAAATTTTTTCATTTTTAATTTTCAATTTGTTGTAGCCCCCCGAATCAAATTCTAAAAGCACAGGCGTCAATTTTGAGACACCTTGTATGTATTGATATGTTATTTTAGTTTTAGTACATCATCTCATGAAGTCTGTTCTGGTTTTCTTTTACGTTAATAATCTTATCCTTAATAATATCATTCACTTCAAACTCAAATCTCCCTCATGACTTTTTCAGAACAGAGAATTCCAAATATTACCCAGTTTATAATGTGGATATATTATTTTAATCTATCTATGGCTTCGAGCAAGATAGGTACTCGACTTCTGTCTTCTACTTTTCTTTCGTTAATTCTTTCATCATCTCAAACTTCTCGAGAAAGCGAAATTACCTCGCTAAGTATATATGCGATAGAATGCATAATTTATATTTAGAGAAAAGTTTTCCATTTCACTCGGGAGTTTTCAGTGGAAAATAATAAATTACAAGTAGGTACAAGTGGAATGAAAGGATGAATGTCGAGACAAATCATAGTCTAGACACTTTTATTTAAGAAGAAAGAACATCTATCTCACAAAGTAGAAAATGTAATTTAACACGATAATTTGTTGTTGCTATGGCTATGTTAGAGATAAGACTTATTGTAAGTTGAAATTGGAGAATGGATTAAATTGTTCAGTTTTCATTATTACCTTTCAACCGCTACGCCAAGTAGCTATGTAAGGAAAGAAGGTATTGTAATTGTGTGTATTTCATTGTGATATTTACGTTTCACAAATAAGCTTAGTGAACCTGCCCCTCCAAAATGCAAAATTTGCTCTCAACTTTTGGATGTGATTGCCCATAGATTAGTTTTGATTTACTACCCTTAGTTAGCATGGAGCACACGATTTTTTTTAGAAAATGGCTATGTGTCTTCGTTTGCCCATAGATTAAATATAAGTATATGTGTCACTGAGAATAAAACAACAATTTTTATAATTTTTGTCTGTCTGTTTGTTCCGGTTAATCTCCATAACTGATGAACCGATTGCGACGGGATTTTCACTGGCATATAAAGTGTTCCATAAGAAATCTTTGAGGGCGTATTTTTGGATTTTAGAAAAACCTTATTCGCAGTTCCGTGTTCCATTTAAAATCACTACCCTATATATATATACAAGTTTAATCACATACAATTAAATTAGTACAGCATACTTAATGGGATTTGTAACTCAAACTATCGTCTAGCTGCTAATGCTCCATTATACACTAGGAAATAGAGCTCAGAAACAGGTCGTGTTTATAATAAAAAAATACACAATAAAGAAGTAAGTATGAATATATTAGAAACATGATTTAATATTGTTTAAAATAAAATGACGTCGGAAACTAAATTATAAATTTAAATAATTTTCCGATAAAAAAGGAACCGTTATTAAATTATGTTGGTGTCGGTCTGTCTGTTCGTTTGTCACAGCCTATTTTCTTCGATTATACCGACAATACAAAGTTAAGTGAATAGACGAGTTCCAATTCTGGAGGTTGATTATGTGAAGGAAATTAGATAAGAAACAAATATATTCAAGCACATCATGTACCATAATAAAAATTCCAGAATGAACTGTTTAGAGTTTAGAAGATTGGTAATACAAGCGAATTGGCCACCCTGAGCGTAAAATTTTGTGAAAAGCCTCAAAGTTACAGAAAAACCTATGCAAAAATCGTAAAATTTCATTCCGCTGTCTACGCGCCACTGAGCCTTACACCTGAAAGAAGGAGGACGTATACAATTTTATTGTATGTTTGCTTTTTTGAAAGAAGAGAGTTGAGAAATGGTCCCATATTTAGAAAAGATCAAATACAAAATCTTCTTTCCTCTAAAAGCCGAGCCCGAAGGGGGTGGAGTGGCAATTTTTCTCGAAAATCTGAGAAAGCTGAGTTAAAGATGAGACCGTATTCATTCAACGTTTAAATTTCGAAAGGGCTACAGCAATGGTAAAGACTGAAATTTATATATTTCCGCTATGTGGAGGAGGCAGTTTTTGCGAAAATTAAAGAAGTGGCTATATGTAGCAACATTTAAATTGGACATTTTTCAAAAGAAGATACGATTTTTGACTTATTTTATATTATGTATTTCTGCCACGATGTGTTGAGATCTCGCAATAATAACAAGTAGGTACAAGCAAACAATATACATGGGTAATAGGATAAGTACCCTCAAAAGTGTAAAATATTTTTTTCAAAAAACTGGGCCGACTTTATTGGTGGTGGCACTTTTCAAGTTTTAAGATACTTAAAAGACTTCTGGCGACTTCAGAAGCACCAGCACCAATAGAATTAATATTAATAATTAAGTATTATTCTGTGCAACAGCCAATTTTTGGTAAGAAATATTTATTGCTACAATTATTTGTGTTCATCTAGGAAGCAAACTCCAAGGCCCTGCACCCTCTACTAACAATTACCAAGTATTAGATTCGGGAAGCTCCATTCCCTGGCCTATATAATGCAAGCAAGTTAAATTTAATATGTATATTCAACTAGAATAATACTCTCATTATTCCCGGTCGTCAAACTTTGCTCCCGCCAATTATAGTCATCAATTCTACTCTATTCCTCACTCTCTCTCTCTCTCTCTCTATATATATATATATATATATATATATATATATATATATATATATCTCAGTCTATTCAATCTAATACTCAAACTATCATACACAAACAATATCATCCGCACACTCAAGTGCAGATAGAGACAATTGCGCCATTAAATTTCAATCATCATTATCGTCTAACCAAGCGTGCACTACAGATAACGTAACGCCATACTAGTAAGAAGTATCTAGGTATATCAAAAAGTCCTTTATGTTGTAGAAGTTTCAAGCTGCTAAAGTATCATAAACTCTTTCTTGTGAGGGTGCAAAATAAATGGAGATAACACGAGCAAAGTGAATGGTGAACAAGCGAAAAGAACTTTTTTCATCTCACGCACTTTTGCTCACGAAAATCAAGTAGTATTTAGCGTATTTTCTGATAGATCCGAAATCGAAAGAGTATAGAACATAATTATTTAGTTTATATCTTCGGATTTTCGTCTAAAAATAGATGAAACATGTTCAGGAAGCACTTGAAGATTGTAAAATCGGGCGAAAGCGCGCTCCTAAAGCGATATCGATTCGTTCGTTGCGGGAGCCAAAGATAAAGATACCACCAAGGAAGTAACTTTACGCATGATAGAATGTTCTGGATGCATGCTCATTTTCATCACAGTTACACAAACATTTTCGGGAAGTTTTACAACGCTTCTCACAAAAGAATAATTTATTTGGGATACTGCTGGATCTATGCGAGATATTTGCGTATCACAAAAGTACTCTAGAAGCATGATTTATTAAAAATTAACAAAGCTCAAATGATTATTATCAGAATAAAATTATTGAATCGAAAAGTTATAAATGTTTGATTGTTTGATTTTTTTTCATTTTTATTACTTTTGGTTAGGGAAAAGGTGGGTCTTCTGCAAGTTTTTAGGCTCCATACGGTGACTTGAAATGTTTTTTTCATACCTAGATCGGAAGATTAATACTCATGCAATAAAGGTTATTTCATTACCCATACAATAATAATAATAATAATTTTTATTTATATTCAATAATCGTTTCTTAATAAAAAAAATTTGTTTTGCTTATTAAACCTTAAAATTTTGATAGCACGTTTTTGTATTCTGGCTACCGGCCCTAATGCATTTGAATAAACAGAACCCCAACAAATAATCCCATAAATTAGGACAGTACAGAACAAAGCATGGTATATTTATCATTTTTGTCAAGAATATACCTACCTCTATAAAATAAGAAAACAAAAAGAAGGTATCTTATTTTCCTTAACAATATTAAAAATATTTTTTTCCAATTCCAATTTTCATCCAGTAGATATAACACCAAGGTATTTAACTTCATTTTATCACAATTTAAATTATTAAAACAAACATCATTATATCTTGTCAGCCGTCTATAACAGGGAGCTTATCCGCATATAGATACATATTTAAAACAGTCCATTTTGACATATTTAAAGTCACTCTGTGATAATTAAACCATTTTCTAATATTTTTTAAGAAATGTTTAGCATTGGCTGTAACTTCATCCCAACTACACATAATGACCGTCTCATCCGCAAATGATACAATAACACCCGGTATATTAAGTTACAATAATCCATTAATTCCGAGATTAATACCGATAGGCATTGAATAATAATGGACTCAAAATTGAACCTTAAGGAATTCCACAAGTGACAAAGCTGTAAGTACTTCTAACATCTTTAATGAGAACACAATGAAATCCATTTGAGCGATAGTTCCGCACCAAATCATTAACAATCCCTCTTATACGAAGATCAGTCAATATAATCAATAGAAGTTCATGTACAACCATGTCAAACGCCTTCGTTAGATCCATAAATACAGCTATTACCGATCTGCTATTGTCAAGTTGATTAAACATGAAGAATTGAAAGCATCATTATTCGATTTACTTTTTTTTGAATCCAAATTGCCTCCCATTTATCATTTCCTCTCCCTCTAGAAAATCATTAAGTCTCTTGTGAATCACTTTTTCTGATATCTTAGTCAAATTTGTTAATATTATTGATACTGGTCTATAATTATTGTTGATTTATAATCCTCAGATTTATATAGTGGTACCTCCGATCCCTAAAAATGATTAGGCCAAATACCTGATGTCATGGATTTATTAATTGTTACTGCCAATGGTTCAGATATATCCTAAGCAATAAAAGATGAAAACAGAACATTGTTCACATAACCCCATCTAGCGTTCGCTAAAATAACTGGCACAAAACAAAAATGAAATATATTATTGAGCAATGGTTTTCCTAAAGTTTGCCAAAATCCATAAAGCGGTACAAAAGTTACAATGATCTTATTGAGTTGGCTTTCCCACTCACCCCTACCTGTTATTTTACCAGGTAGAGGGAAAATTATTGGAGCAAACTTACGTGAAATGATCTTTGAATCAGGTACAGAAATTTAAATTTTATGGTACTATTACTTGGCAATTTATAGGGAAAGTTGAGTTTTTTTGTTAGTTTATAAATTATGCTCCCTTGCTGTAGAGAAGGAGACTTGAAAATTGTATTTCCTGCATTTTTTCTTAATTTGTCATATAATTTTCTCTCCTTTGTAGTAGAATATATAGTTTTGGAAATACAGCCGGGTACTTTTTCTTACCCGGTACAACCAAGTGATCTTCTGCTTGTGGATTTCAAGAATGGTAGTAAATTTGAGTGTTTCATTTCGGATTCATAACATTGAAGTGTTTATGGGACCTTTTAAAACAGTGTAGCAATTCTAGCTTTTCATCTTTGGGGTAAGAAAACGAGCCTCCAGTGCATAATTCTTTTTTCACTAAATATATACCTATGTATATAGAGTCCCATGGGTATCATTCAAGTCATAACGGGCTTAATTGCTTTCGTAACTGCTGGTGTTATAGTCTTCTCGAGTGATCTAGCACAGATTAAAGTTGGGAATTGCAATACCAGAGTAGATATTCTGGAACTGAGCAACCGAGTGATGTTGTCAGAAGAAGTGGCCGTTGCCAGGCAGTAAGCAAAGACGAAAGAAGCTTTTTTACTGAATATGTGACAGAAAGATTACGAGAAATTAACATAATTGAAAATTCCTGTATGATCAAGATGCCAGCATAAAGAACAAAATTTAGTTTTTAATATTATATCAAGCACCTAATTCAAAGATCAAGACTATACATAAAAGATAAATAATATTCAAGAAGAAATTATACGTAAGTATATTTGAAACAATACAATACAAATACAGATTGAAATAGTAGGAGAGTTCATTTACTTGGGCGCTCTAATAACTAACAAAGCTGGATGCGAAGCAGAAGTCAGAAGAGGTATAGCGAATACAAGAAATCTCATGTCCAACTTAGTTAAAATCTGGAAAGACAGACAAATCCGAATACAAAAATGGTTCTCGTCAAAACATTAGTATTCTCTATATTCTCATATGGTTCTGAGGCCTGGACTATTAAAGCCTCCGACAGACAGTGCATAGATACATTTGAAATGTGGTGCTGGAGGAGAATGCTCAGGATACCATGGACAGCGCTCAGACTTAACGTGTCGATACTCAAAGAACTCCTAGTACGAGGTCGACTATCCACAATATAGAATAGAAAGAAGAAATATATTAATAAACATACTAAAATACTTCTTTCACGTTACTAGAAGAAGCCATAATAGCCAAGAAAAAATAATTGTCCATGTTACGATTGAGTGAAAAAGACCAAGAGGCAGATCCCCGACAAGATGGATACACCAAATTAAGGATATAACCGGACAGCCGCTGCAAACCAACTTGAGAGTGGCAGAAGATAGCCAGCACTGAAGACAATTAAGTAACCAGTGCGCATAACCTTGGTGTCACAACTCTTTACCCATGAACACAAAACTAAGAAGAAGAAGCAATAACAGTCACATAGTAGTTAGAGACTTTTGGCACCAACTTCAAATGTACCAGCACCAATCAAATTAATAATAGTTTGTATTTTTAAATAGTTTTTATTACTTTCGGTTCTTGTATCAATGGACTCATACCATACGGTCTAGAGACTTGAAATTTCGAATTCGTACTTAGATCGCAGACATCTCGCCGCCTGTTAAGCTCCAAGTGTGATCCAATATTGGTAATTATAATTATCTCATTCAATCTCATTCAACCAAGATCATTATAATGTCGACATGGAACGACAATGGGATCCGTCACTGGAATTACGCACGAGTATGGAGCGTATATATACGTCTCGTTTCTCTAGTATATAGGTACTTTCTGGAAGATCGTCTATGGTTATGTCACAATTGTCAGATGCTAGACGTTATTGTCAATTTAAAGTTTAATTTTGTGTTGTGGTAGACAAACAGTAATTTGTTGTGGAATTGCTGTTGCTGGCAAACACATATACATAAGTATAGTTAAAATCGAGAAAAGGATAGCAATAGTAGGTACTCATCGGTACGGTTTAAATCTTAAATGCCCAATAAAAACTATTTTTAATTTTTTTTCAAAACTTTCACTTGTTCATATACAAATTTTCAATTTTCGAAAAAATTTGCTCCCACCACCCTCCTTGGGGAAGTTGTTGAGGGGAAGGACATGTTGAAAGTCCATTTTTTCAATGGGATCAACTCTCAATAGTTCCTCTATTTGGAACGTTTGCTATTTAGAAGCAGCGAACATTAATAATAAACAAGGTCAATAACATTGTTTGTAATGTATGATTTTGATGTTTAATGACAATTTAAATAAATAAGGTTTAATTTCCATATTATTTTAACCTTTCTAATTCTTTTTAAATGACTGTTTCAGCGTTTTATGTCTGTATAAGGTATAACATGATCATTCCACATATTAAAGTGCGAAAAAATATAAAAAAATAATTTAAATAGGAAAAGAAGATTTATTCTTCGTAATAATACAGGGTGTTTCATAATATATGCGTAAGACTTGAGGATGTGATAGCTCGTCCAAAAATATGTAAGAAAGTTTATATTAACTTACCCTCTAAAATTCACCATTTTCGTGTTGAAATAAAAAAAAAACATTATTTGTGAATATCTCCGGAACCGTTTATCTTACAGAAAAAAAGCTTTCATAAGCATTATCCACTCATAATAAGCTAAGTTTTGAGTCAGAAGAAAATTTTGTTAAGTTATAATTGGTGAAGATTTTGAAGGAGTAGGGATTTTTTCTCGCCAATTTCTACGCCAATGGAAAAAGTACGGTTTAGAGACGCTAATGTTTTCTGCACAAAAAAGGTACTGTTGGTCGTGAGCTCTAAAGTCGAACGTTTTCGAGAAAAATCAACTTTTATGTGGAAAAAAAACACGGTAAATTTTTTGAAATACATTTTTTATCTACTAATTAAACAAAATTTATGTAAACATTAGGATAACAAAACATAACAAAAGCAAAAATTGACCATGTTTTCTTCGACATAAAAGTTGTTTTTCCTCGAAAACGGTCGATTTTAAAGTTCACAACCAAATGTACCTTTTTTGCGTAGAAAACATTGGCGGTTCAAATGAGCTCCTCAAAATCGTAGTTTTTCTATTGGCGTAGAAATTGGGAAGAAAAACACCGACTACTCCTTCAAAATCTTCAGCAATTATGAAAGCAAACATTTTTTTCTGAATCAAAACCTAACTTACTATTAGCGGAAAATGCCGATAAATGCTATTTTCTGTACGATAAATGGCTAAGGAAATATTCACAAAGAACGATTTTTTTTTAATTTTAGCACTATGTATCTCGAAAATATTTGATATAAACTTTTTTCATATTTTTGGACGAGCTATCACATCCTCAAGTTCTGCCCATATATTATGAAACAATCCATATATTCTTTTAGTTTTTCCTCCTAGATCACTTTTAATTAGCTGTTTTCGGCCTTTTATGTCTGTATAAAGTGTAATGTGATCATTTCACATATAAAAGTGCGAATATCGAAAAAAAACTTTGTATTGGAAAATAAGAGTTTATATATTGTAACGTGAAGACTTACCCGAATAATAAACTACACACACACAATGCACATTCTGGAAAACACGGGAGACATCAGAGGCAACGAGAATAAGTCCTGGTCTATTCTCGAAGCCATATATTGAGAAATAACCTCCAGAAACAACGAAAACAAACACTGGAACCATCTAGAGCTTTTTAGGTTAGATTTATATAAGGCTGAAGGCATAGACAGAGTTAGTTAGTCATAAAGCACGGTCATTGACAGTTCACATAGATCACATAGAAAGTTGTTATAGTCCAAGAAATATAGTGTGAATATAAATGTGTATATAGACGAGTAGTTATTGGTATAAAGTGAAAATAAATCGAACCCATATAAATCCCCGTTACAATATATAATCGAAAAACCCTGTTTACCGTTAGGTGTAAGGCGATAAGAATTTTCATATGAATATTTCTTCCTTTGAAATCCTTCTCAAATGGGTGTTTCAGGGTTTTGGTCCAAAACAATGGAAAATAAGATTTATTTTTCATACTAATTATTTTTTCAAATGATTTTAAATGGCTGTTTCAATATTTTCTTCAAATCCATTTAAATGGCTGTTTCAATAGTTTTATGTCTAAATAAGGTATACTATGATCACTCCACTCATAAAGAAGTGACAAAATAAAAAAAAATGGAATATAAGATTTCTTTTTCATATTAATATTTATTTTTTTAACCTAATCCTTCTTGAATGGATACTTTTGGCATAGTATAGGTAATAAATGAATATGAATGACTACTTCCGAATACACCCGGTAAGTGTTTCATCTCCATTTCCTGCAATTGGCTGGATAGGAGGAATTAGCTCAATTTTACCTTCTACGCAGGCAAAATGTATAAACAAAGTGCACCTTAAGAAGTTTTCAATTCACTATACCAAGCAGAAGGAACAAATTCGATGGTATATCCATTAATTAATAAATTATTTAAACCCCTGTACCCTCAAACAAACTGAAGCATCGCACAGATGATTGAATTATACTCTATTAGTTATTATCCCATGTAGCTTTGATCAATTACTCTTAGCTCTCAACAAATTTAATTTATGTTCTCTTAGGTACGTGACGTTGAAATAAAATTACCTTACAATATCACCCTCAACAGTGTCGAGTTCAGAGTGGGTGTTTCAATAGACTAATACATTGTATATTAGATGTTGGTACTGTGAAAGCGCGAAATAAAGATAGGGTTGGTTATTGGATTAAAGGTGAATAATTTATATTGCCGAGAATTTAAAATGTTAATAGCACACAAGAGGGACGTGATCCTTCATAATGTGGCACAAGGCAATAGCAGAGTCGAAAGTTGCTTTTAGTAATGTGGAAACACAAATTTTTAGTGTGGAGTATACAGGGTGTTGCAGCTTGGCTGCTGTCTTGTATAACCGATTTGTTACTTATAAATTTGATATTTTGCAGAAATTATCTGTAACATATAAGTTTAAACTAGTTAATCAAAAAAAAAATGCACCACTGGTTTAAGAAATTATAAAATATAAATATTACCTACCAACTGATAAAATTATACAATATAATCATTGCAAAAAGCTTAGAGTCGCCAATTAAGTTTGATTGACATTATCATTGACAGAATTTAGAGGCATTTGAAATAAGTTGTTTCCAGACATTCTAACCAACCTGTAGAATAGTTTATTTGATACGCGCATGACATATCTGTATATATTTAGTTCACCACTGGGATCTCGGAAACTTTAGGGAATACGAAGATGAAGTTAAATTGGGGCAAAGTTGCGCATTTATGTACTCAACAATATGCCATTTAGAAGCTTTGAAAACTTCGAGTAGTTAAGGTAATATACGGAAAAAATCGAATTATCGAAAAACATTTTTTTTCCGGCTTTATTTCTTAATAAATTTAGCACATTTTCATTGCCACTTTTTTTCACTCTTTCCAATGGTGTTTATAGTTTTGTAACCTGGCGTTTCGTATATGTGTAACTATCATGAACTTTTTTCTCTTACGGAAGCAGTAATGGCATTCCACAATTTTGAATAGCCCTTCTTATCACCTTTTTCACAATGTTTCATAAGATGCCCTTTTTGTCCTAAAAATCGGAGAAATTAAATGAATTAGTTTTATAAAGTAGTTGGCTTTGATTTTTCCATTCGGTGACACGTAAATGACATTCTGTATTATTGTCAATTGCTGAGACGTGGAAAATGGAGTTCTCCAATGGAGAACAACGAGATATGATAAAACTTTATTACAAGAATGATTGAAACAGTGTGAATACATTGGAAGTGTATCTTAACATGTATCCCGAGAGGACAACCCCACCGAACTTTATTCAACTTATTGGATAGAAATTGAGCTGAGCTTATAAAATCCAGACAAAAATCTGAGGACAGGATGGATTCTTGTAATAAAGTTTTATCATATATCGTTTAACTTTATCGGTGAACTCCATTTTCAACGACTCAGAAGTTGACAATAATAAAGAATGTCATTTACGTGTACCGATTGGAAAAATCATAGCCAACTATTTTAAAAAACTAATTTATTTAAATTCTCGGATTTTTACAACAACAAAGGCAACTTATAATACATCGTCAAAAAGGTAACAAAAAGGGCTATTCAAATTTGTGGAATGCCAATATGGCTATCATACGAAAAAAAAGTTCATGATATTTACGACAAAACGTCATGTTACAAAACTATCAACACTATTGGAAAGAGTGAAAAAAGTGGCAATGTAAATGTGCTATTTATTTAGAAATTCATTGAGACATAAAGCCAGGAAAAAATAAAGTGATTTTCCGAAAATTCGGTTTTTTCCGGATATCTTCGGAACTACTTGAAATTTTCAAACTTTCTAAACTAAAAATATTGAAACATTTTACTTGCGAATAAAAATAACGGCTTGAAATTAAATTGTCTGGAGAGGTGAAGCTAGAACATTTTATGAATGGTTCTCCGAAGTTCTCGAGAAACTTCTCACGAAAGTCTGTATAGGGACTGATTTCACTTTGTAAGCCTAATATTAATGTACAGGGAATTTGGAGGACTTCAATTAGTGTACGAAGATGTTCGCATATCAGTAGTCTTGCTTACAATATACAGGGAGCATTGATAAAAAGAATAAAATATGTTCCTTATTAGAAGAACATTACGCAAAGGATTTTTAACAGTTTAATTCTCTTTTATCCATTGATGGATGACTGTGAAACAATGACAGTGTGAACTGATTTTTACAGAGATTATCTGGCGATCTATTGTTTAGCCATTAATGTGTATCCCTTGTCGTTAAAGTGCACTTTAGTATTGTTTTTGCGACTATTCTCGGAGCCTATTTATTATAATATGTTCATGCGTTAGTGCAAGGGCCAGTTGAATTGGTCTCAAACTATACCTACATAGTCTTCTGAAGAAGAAATTATGTTCGCAAATCATACAATTATTCGTTTTGTGCGATTTAGATTATAATTTGAATACGTTGAAATTCAAAATGATTTCAGATTGAGGTTACATTTAAACAATGATTTCAGGTTCTTCAATCTTCTATATAATTTCATTTAAAAAGACACTGTCATTTCAACATTGCAATTCAAATACTTCTCATAGATCTTCAAATTCTATTTGTCAAATATTAAAGAATTTACTTTTCCAAGGATTTGTAAAATTGTATGGTTTGTAAAAATGATTATTCCGTTTACGCAATGAAAAATATAAGGCAACTTTAATACTTACCTTTATAAAAAATACCTATTATTTATAACCTCTCAGATCATTATCAAATAAAGCCGATTCTATTTCGAAAAAGAAGTGTTCGTTTTACATTTTAGAAAGACTAGTATACGGAAAAACTCTTTCTAAGATGAGAATAAGATTAAATAGCATGTAAATCTTTTAATAGATTCAATAATGAACATATTGTGTGATAATATTTTTGTATATTCTTAGGATTTTGTGCCTCCTATGGAGTCGTTTGAAAATATCTTGCATTCAATTTAAATTTAATCTGTTGGAAACGGTACCAAGTAGCTTATTAAATAGTTTTTATTACTTTCGGTTCTTGTACAAATGGACTCCGCAGCGATTTCTCAGGTCCCATATGGTCTAGAAACATGACATTTCGAATTCGTACTTTGATCGCAGACATCTGTCCGCCTGTTAAGCTCCAAGTGTGATCCAATTTTGAATAATTATATTATCTCATTCAAGTATTCAAACAAGATCAAAACTATTTCTTCGACATGGAACGACAATGTAGGACAATGGGATGCGTCACTGGAATTACGCACGAGCATGGAGCTTATATATACGTCTCTGTTCCTTGGTATATAGGTACTCTCTGGCAGATCGTCGTATATACTATTCTATGGTTATGTCGCGCGGTTTACTGTCAGCTGACGCAATTGTCAGATGTTGATAATACTAATTTAAAATTCAATTTTGTCTTGTGGTAGACAAACAGTAATTTGTTATGGAATTGCTGTTCCTGGCAAACACATATACCTACATAAGTATAGTTCAAATCGAGAAAAGGAGAGATAGCAATAGTACTCATCCGTACGGATCAAATCTTAAATGCTTTATAAAAGCTATTTTTATTTTTTTTCAAAAATTTCACTTGTATAACATTTATTTTTGCTGTACCATAGGTATGTTGAGTTCGAATTATAAATTTCACAAAAAAATCACAAATATCTCTTGGATATAAGGTAATATTACAGAAATAGTAAAAAGCACTGCAATACTTGTATAGTCGTGATACTGTGAAAGAGCCTTTCGTCTGCATTTGGAAAACAATCGTTGGAAATGTTTTGAAGTATTTGAAACGATTGTACATAATGGCTGAGACAAAAAACTCACGAATGTTCTATTCAAATATACACATAAAATATGCATTCGACAGATTTTGATCACCTTTTCAAAAACATTATCAAGATCTTTTCCAAAGAATGAAGCTTAAAAGGCAATGCAATGCGAGTTTTAGTTTTTAAACGGAACATCTTCACAAGTTCTTTTTTTTTGTAATTAGTCATAGATGAAACTATAATGGAATAAGAACTACGAAGTTTGTTAGATATAGAACGAAGAAAACAACCAAAAAAATAATTTTAGAAAGTATTTTACTTTTGATACGTCCGTTTGACATCGAACTTGAAATTATAACAAAGATGGATTTTTTTTATAACAATAGTAGGTATTTCAAGATGTAGGTATAACGATTTTATCCTAAACTTTAGTTCTGTGAAGTTGGCAACGGAATTTTCGAGAATTATATATTTCATCGGAGTTCCTGGTAGATATTACATAGCACTAGAGTAATTTCCATGAACTTTGAATAGTTCTGTTGAGTTACGTAAAACAATTTAAAAATAACAAAATTGGGATAGAAACCACTTTTGTGAAAATTAAATATTTCATCCTAGTTCCTGGTAGATATGGAATAGTTCTACAGTATTTTGTAAATTTTTTTAATAGTTTTAGTGTATTTCGTGAAAAAAAATGAACATGAGAATAACGACCAATTTTGCGAAAAACGTTGGAAAAATAACAAATCGCACAACAGTTCTGTTCAGAGTTCTCCCTAGTATTCCAAGAGTTCAATCAAAAATTATTGATAACATTTTTATGTAGATTTAGTAATTCATAAGATATGCAAAAAAAATCTTGAAAAGATTAAGTAGTTCTGTTTGCAGTTCTATCAAAAATCCTAATATCGTTTTTTTGTAGAATTAGCAATTCATAAGATATAGAAAATAAATAGAAAATTAAAACAGTTCTGTTCGAAGTTCTTCTTAGCATTGTAAGAGTTCTATCGAAAATTCTTATAATATTTTACTGTCGACCTAATAATAATAGTATATTCGAAAAAAACTAAATTGAAAAACAAAAAGAATTCCACAATACTTGCAATTCCCGCTAGAACATTTCTATCGAATATCTTTCAATTACTAAAGTACAGAAACGTGTTAAAATAATTTTCAATAGAACTCTTAGAATACTAACGAGAACTTCAAACAGAATTATTCGAATTTTTGTATTGTTTCTAAATTGCATTCCCGTTTTTTTCTTCTTATGAATAATTATTTTTTCAGAAAAATTGTATTAGGATTTTCAAGAAAACTGTTAGAATTCTAGTGAGAACTGCAAACAGAACTATTGAATTTTCTATTGATTTTCAACATTTACTCTTTTTCGTTTATTTATAATTACTAAATCTACAGAATCTACAGAAAAATGTTAGGTATATGTATTTTTGATAGAGTTCTTACAATACAAAAGAGAACTCCGAAGAGAACTGTTGTTTATTGAATGTTTTTCGAAAAAATGTTCGTTATCCTTAATTTTTTCACGAAATTCCATAAAACTATTATTTTTTTTCGTAAAGTACTCTAAAACTATTCCATATCTACCAGGAACTCCGATGAAATATATAATTTTCGAATCCAGTACTATAACTGGCTCTCGTACTATATACCAAACCGCTTCTCGACAATAATGGTTATTACAATCATTCTTGTCATTCTTGGAATACTCCGGAAACGTTCTAGCTCTATTATTATTATTATTACGTAAAAGCTTGGCAGAGCTGGCGTGAATTTGAGTATTCTTAGAGGTTATACGGTGCAACATCTTTTCAATTAAAGTGAGCGCACGAATCTGACAACCGGAAAGGTGACAAATCTCATAAAAGAGGAAATACCTTTCAGTTACAGACGAATGGAAGGACAAAGGGTGCTAAAGTGGAATTGAAGGTCTTTCTGGAGTGTATGTACATGAAAGGAGAATGAAATGCTATAGAAGAGGTTATTGAAATTTATTACTGGGACCAATAGAAGTAGAATGGCAAATGCAGGTCATACTTTGTTGAAAATACTTGATATTAGTGTAATCATAAATTATATTTCCCTCTTACAGTGATTTACTGGAATCCTCTTGTAGAAGGAATATTTTCAAGGGATTCACTTCACTAATAATTTCTCATTCAGAGAAATCGTGCATTTGTAGTTAAAAAACTTTTGGCACCAACTTCAAAAGTACTAGCACCAATAGAATTAATATTATTTTGTATTTTTCAATACACCCACTAATACAGTCGGTCCAATTTTTGGTAAAAATTATTTATTACTTTAACCTTTTGATGAATCAAGATTCTATTTTTATTTTTCATGGCTGATCCATTTTGTTTTATACTATTTCTCAGATTATGGGGATTCATACCCATTCTATCTTACAATAAAAATGCAATTCTTCTTTATTTTGATAAATGAAAACTGAATCGTCCTGAATAAATGGGAAAAATCAAGTTGAAGCATGATTTGAACTCGTAATCAATTTATATAAAAGGCACCATCGAACTTTCTCGGAGATTGAATAAAAACCCGGAATTTTTAAACGTTTAATATTTTTTATGAGCCTGTGCCTGTATGTCAGTCTCAAACTATATTCTTTGCTGAAGTAAAATAAACTGAGATTTGGTTTATAGGTACTTACTTTTAAAAAGTCGGAGGACGTATAGCGTTAACAAATAATTGAGATAAATTTTGTTGGTCAAATTTGAAAAGTGACGTTTCAAATGAGAGAGAGCTCTTTGAATTTAATAAAAGGGTAGTTTTTATAATCTTAAAATATATAGCTTAGAAGACACTTACGAAAATATAAACTACAAAACAGGATAAAGAAAATTTAGCTCATGTTACATTTTGAGTAACGTGTTTTATTTTGCATGTTTTTTGATATTTTTTTCTCAAGATGTATAGGCGATATTAACTTGAATCTTCTCTAATACTGAGTTTACGATAAGAAAACATAAGTAGCTTAAAAAATGCTAGCGATTCAAAATATATAATAAGAGGGGTATGTGGCCGACCACTAGATGGGGCCGGCTTACTGGCGCATTCACCCTACACAATTAGACTTGCATTTTAAGTACTATGTATGATGGTCTAAAAAACTTTTGTAAAGATATTTTAGTAATATGACGTATAATTTAGACCGAAATCAGATGTTTTTTTGCGAGGTTTTTTGTTACCGATTCAAGGTAACAAATAGGATTTTTTCGCAAGTTCCCGGTGATCTGTTGTCGGTAATAGAGCGGTTATACCCCCACCTTAAAATAAACTTGAAGGTTATTCTCGGTTATGTTTATCGCGAAAATGGTCCGGTTATCAAATTATCATAATGACGTTTAGTTTTTTGACAAATATTTTGTTTTGTAGTTTGGATTGATAAGTTTTATGTTAAAAGAATAATATTATTTATCTATTATTAAAGTATTTAAGTAAAATTATTATTTCTTTATTCAATTTTAAACGTATTGGTCAGTATGTTTGTGATATTACCAGCCGTACATCC
Source organism: Crioceris asparagi (assembly GCA_958507055.1). NCBI lineage: Eukaryota > Metazoa > Arthropoda > Insecta > Coleoptera > Chrysomelidae > Crioceris > Crioceris asparagi. Next base: position 5,687,244 of record OY293830.1, on the reverse strand, counting down.
ATTTTTGGATGATTTTTTTAATTCGTCCAAAACGGAGATACTAGAGAATCAAAAGTGTAATAAAACCAAAATTGTATGAGCAATATTTTCATCCGAACACCTACCGACCACTCAGACTGAATTACCAGATATAAAAGGAGTATTCTTTCAACTCATCAGGATGAGTAGTATTTAATTCAATTTCAATTAATTCTTCTTTCATTATGATCAACAAAATGATGCGAAAAATAAATGAAATACGATTAATTTTAACCCAAAACTCAAATCAAATACAAAAAGACATGCAGCCAAATTATTTTTTTGACAGTTTGGCACTTTGAACATTTATAACCGCCAGTTACCATGCTCAAGAGGACGGGAACCAAATCAGTTCCCGTTTTATATGATTAGTGACGTCAGAAAATATTCCCCTATTACCGTTTATCTCGCGAAAACGTACCGGAAACTACAATTCGGTTCCCGCTAGTTCAACGGGAACTCGCGAAAAAATTCTAAAACTATCATAAAATAGTCTGAACCTGAATGTTCTAGAAAGAGCAAATATTTGACGTTATGAATTATAAAATTAACAATATAACTTGGAAAGACTCTGAAGCTCATCAATCGCTGACACCTCGTCGTATAACTCCACAAGGACCTCACCTCATGAGTCAATGAATAACTTCCCTGGCCAAACAAATCCTCCTTCATTACTCACCTACAAATCCAGCTGTGCCTGCGTCTGGTCGAGCTGACACCTGTCGATGGGGGCAACAACAAATGGCTACCGCCCTCTGGTGGTCCGAGCCTGACCTCGGGCACCAGCAGATGATGTCTGCCACTCATCACTTAACAGATCACCCGCGTACATGCATACTACACCAGCAGCTGTTGTGATTATTATTATGATTATTGTTGCACCAATAGTGATCCCAGTGAATTGCCCCACTAGCACTAGCACTAGCACCAGCACCACAAATATGCATCGCGCACCACCACCAAAACTGCTATAACGCACAAGTATTGAATGTGTTGAAAGTAAAACAACAACAACAGCAACACGGACAATCACTAATCACGACAACACTGCGCCACGACCTGGTTAGAGGTATGTGTCCTGAAATAAGGTATTTGGTTATATATATATATATTTTCATTGACCAGTTTGTCACAAGTGTTATCTGAATGGCGTTCGTTGCGCCATTTTGGAGTGAGCTGTCAAATGGAAGAAACACTTAATTTTGTATTTATTCTATGACTTACGTGTTAAGTGTTTAGTTCTCATATTGTGTCAGTGTCAATGCTTTATATAATACCGTTTTAGGAGGCTATTTATTATTTAGGGGTTTTTCTCGATATGGAATGGTAGACGTTTATTGTGGTATTATCTGATATTCAATATTGTTCTAGAAGTAAAACTCAACTAAAGACGCAATAAAGGATTTAACTGGCCTCATCAGTTCAATTATAAATATTTTTTACAAAAAATTGGACCGACGTTATAGTTGATGCACTGAAAAGTATAAAATAATATTACTTCTATTGGTGATGGTACTTTTGAAGTTGTGCAGTTCCAGTTAGATTGATAGCTTTTGGCACCAACTTCACAAGTACCATCACCAATAGAAGTAATATTATTTTATACTTTTCAGTGCATCAACTATAACGTCGGTCCAATTTTTTGTAAAAAATATTTATTTCACACTTTTGAGTGTAACATTAGTCCCGAAAATCGTTGAACGTTCACTATACCATATCAATGAAGATAATACTTATCCTATTACCCACGTATATTCCTTGCTTGTAGTGGTTATTATTGTTGAGATCTCAGAACATCGCGGCGGAAATACGCTTGAATATTTTAGTTGTTACCATTTAACACCGATTTAACTCGAAAACCGTAATTCTAAGGAGAAAATGTTCATTATAAATGTTGCTACAAATAATTATATCTTTCATGTAGTATCGAAAAATTTTCAATTTTCGAAAGAAATTGTCCTCTCCACATAGCAAAAATACATATTTAACATGCGTCTATCTCGAAAACCGTAACACTTTTGAAAAAATGTTCAATTTAAACGTTTCCGGATATTGTCCTATCTTTAATTATACCAACTCAGATTTTCGATTTTCGAGAAAATTCGCCCCCACCACCCCTTCGGGGGCGGTTTTCGGAGGGAAGGAGATTTCGGATTTGCGTTTTTATGAATATGGGACCATTTCTCAATCCCCTTCTTTCAAATGAATCCAAAATCATCAAAATCGGAGATCGTCTACTATATAAAAGGCGCGCACGAACCAAAAAAAAAAAAAAAAAAAAAAAAATAAAGCAGACAGTCGAATTGTATACCTCCTCCGTTCGGGGTTCGTCGGTCAAAAAATAAAAATCTATCAATTGGTAGGTACATTTTTGGATTTGGCAAAAGCATTTGATACCGTCGATCATAAATTATTACTTGAAAAATTGGATCAAATTGGAGTAAGGGGATTGGCTCATGATCTGATCTGTTCCTGTTCAAATCGGAAACAACAAACTAAAATAAATACAACAAGAAATGAAACAAAAATTATATCATGTGGTGTACCACAAAGAACTGTTTTGGGTCCATTACTTTTCATTATATATATTAATGGCTTTTTCTCATCCAAAACTAAAGTTAAAATTGTTTGTTTTGCTGATGATACTGTTGTATATTATGAAAATAGTAGTTGGAAATAATTGAAACTTAAGATTGAAAATGATTTCAAGAAAATTTTTCTCTGGCTTAGTACAAATCTTCTTTCCATCAAATTAAAAAATACATTGTTAGTTCCCGTTTGTAGTTATGGCAAAGGTATTCCAGAATTCAAAGACATGTCTAAGTTTAATAGGTTATTTATTCAAAATCTGAAATCAAATATCTAGGTAGTATTATAGATAGCCATCTTAGATGGGAAAGATACATATATCTCTTTCCGTAGTACAAATTTAAGGTGAATATCATATAAATTTAGAATGCTTTCAAATATTTTGGATTTTAAATATATGAAAATGATGTACAATAGTCTGTTTGTATGTATTTCAAAATTCAGTTTCAGTTTGAAAACAAAAAAAACAGTAACTAATTTTTATGATATAAACAAAATATTTCAGTACCTACCAAAAATGAAAAAAACTATAGGTCAAAAAAACTTTATTTATTTAGGATAAAAGCCTATAATAATTCACCTAAAAATATTAAAGGTATTAATAGTATTAAAAAATTCAAATCTGAGATTCATGTATTCTTAAAAACTAATTCAATAAAATCTATAATAAGAATTACAGAAAAGTAATAAAGTTTTGCCTACCACATTTTCATTTTTATTTGTGTTTTTCAGATATACCTACCTATGTTCATGTATGTAAAATAGATTTTTCTTGGGGATGCAGTCATTTAATAAATAAAATTCCTTGGATTATGCCAAGCTTTCGAGAATGTTTATTCTCTTCGTCAGGGCAAAATTCGTGAATTAGATAAAATTAACTACAAAAAGGAAAGACCCCGTCTATCAGAAATCTTTCCTGTTTGTCGATAATTTTATCTAAATTCACGAATTTTACCCCGACGAAGAGAATAAACATTCTCGAAAGCTTGGAATAATCCAATAAATTTTATTTATTAAATGAATCTATTTTATCAAATATTAAACCAGTCAAAATTTCAGAATCAAACAATTTATGTATGTATGTATATAAGTATATATGTTTATATTTTTTTTTTCATTATCTCTGGTATTTAAATTTATAATAACTAATTATAAAATAGCTAATAATACAAATATTACCATCTACATACAGAGTTAAGAGTCTCGTAGGTAAGTATAAACATGATAGGTACTTACTGTACGACAATGACAGCGATTCATTGACATTCATTATGATCAGTTATAATTTATAATCAGTAAGATTTGCAGGCAAGGTAAGAAATAAGGTAGTCAGTTAGTAATTACAGAGATGAAATTTGGTTCCAAAATGGCTGACGAGATAACCTATGTTTACAGTGCTCTATTTTTACAATCAAAGACCAGTCATGGAATCGGAATTCATCCGAATAGTCGTTCCAGGGGCTGCTATTGTAGTAACTACTTCTAATCTACACAGTAAAAGTTAAGTGCGAGTTGAATTTACGTGGAAAAAGGTTTTTACTTTAATGAATGATATCTGGAACTTCACCTTGTTTTGTTGAAGTTTATCGCTTGAAAAGGAAGTTATTTATTTTTATTACTTCCTAACCTCATAATGATGTCTAAGAAATTTGACTGAATCAACTTTTTTGACACCAGAGTAATTTCGAATTTGGCTCAAAGTTGACGTCCTTGAAACTTGCGGTAACAATGATATATTTACATCCTCATGTATTACATTCCACAAAGTCTAATTCTGAAAGCCAAGTTGATTGCTTAATAAATCAAGGAGAGAACTGTTCGAAAACAATTTAGTTCAGAACAGAAGCGCATAAAACACAGCTTATTAAATATGAGAGAGTTTGGTAAATAAATGACGCAAAAACAATGAAGCATAATGAACTAATAAAAGAAATACAGTGTAACCGCTCATTCGGTTAGAGTTTTCAAAATAAACTACTAAACTATTAATCAGAAACATATAATTTTTTCAACATAAACTGTTACGTTATACTATTTTGTACCGACGAATCCAAACGAAGGAATTATACAATTCGACAGTTTGTTTTTTTGGTTTGTGCGCGCGCTTTATATATTGAACGTACTCCGATTTTGATGATTTTTGATTCAATAGAAAGATGAAACTTGATATATGGTCTCATATTCGTAAAAACTAAAATCCGAAACCTCCTTCTCTCCAAAAAAGTCCCTGAAGGGGTTGGTTCGAAAATCGAAAATCTGAGACGACAGAATTAAAGATAGGACAATATCCGGGAACGTTTAAATTGAACATATTTTCAAAACACTTACGGTTTTTGAGCTACAGCGATGTTGAAATCTCAAATATGTGTAGGGGCCAATTTCTTTCGAAAATTGAAATTGTGAGGCAACGAAATTAAAGACGGATTATTGGTAGCAACATTCATTTATATTGAACATTTTTTTCATACAGTTACGGTTTTCGAGTTACACTAGTGGTAAAGTCTAAAATATGCGTATTTTCGCGACGATGTTTTTAGATTTCTGAATAATAATAAGTACAAGCAAAGAATTTACATTGGTAATAATGGTATAAGTAAACGTTCAAGGATTTTCGTGACTATCACTCAAAAATCTGAAATAGATATTTTTTACAAATAATTGCACCAATTTTATTAATTGGTGTACTGAATAAATATAAAATAATATTAATTCTATTGGTGCTAGTATTTGTGAAGTTGATGCCAAAAGTTTTCAATCTGTAGTTAGATTGAAAATTGCACCAATAAAATTTGTATTATTTTGTATTATTCAGTGCACCAACTAATAACGTCGGTCCAATTTTTTTAAAAAAAATATTCCATTAAGTACAGCATATTTTCAAATTGTCATTTATTTGTTTTGCTTTAGCTTGGAAAGGGAATATATACATATATCATAATTGAAATGAACTTTACTCTGTTTAAAGTTCTGATTCCATTTGGCTTCAATAAATTCGTTTGTTGTATAAAAAGTGGAAAAACCATTTTTTTTTCAGCAATACTCTTAGTAGCATATACTATTATATTGAATACGCGAACTCATATCAAATATTTGGTTAAAATCATTGTCAATTGTTGATGTTGTATTTTCTTTCACACATTTTTCAGTATTCCTAGTTTTCAGGTCCATATTGGACACTTTTAATACGAAACACCTACTTTTTTCTAGAAGAGAAGAGAGAAATTAACCTGCATTTTATAGTCCATTTTTGTTAATTTAATTCCGAAAACTGCACATCGATACCTTGACTTTTCCGATTTTGTGCATTTTTGACTATTTAGGAAATTTTTTTGTTTCTGGTAAATCAGTTTTCTGACACTTTTTTCGGAGGAATCTAATGGTGTCCCTATTTTTTAAGTTAACAAAATGTGTTTTATACAAACTTGTATTTTTTCTTAAAACTACCCTGTATATATTTTGAATATTCGTTTGCCAAATGATATTCTCTTTCCAAATATCTATATCACTTGCTACTTGTCTTTAATACAATAATAATGTGTAATAAATAACTTACATTACCCAACGAAAAAATAAACAAATAAATAAAAAAAAAGATTAACAAGAAGAAACAATAGTACATTATAAATATTTTTTATACAAAATTAGACCGACGTTATCAGTTGGTGCACTGAAAAGTACAAATTGCTCTACGCTCTTAAACATTTTTTTTTCTGAAAACTTCATCGCTAATCTCAAATTTTATCTATTCAAATTAAAGCTGAAACATACCTAAAGACGGATATCTTTCCAACTTTATTATTGAGATATCATTATATCATGTTGACAGCATACTCCATCTCTTTTTTGTATCCTTCCTATCGACAAAATTTATATAGGTAGATGTTACAGACTTCATGTTGTACCGAATAGATCTCGATTCTCTATTCTACTTTTGAGTAATGTGCCGTAAAAAAGCTTGTTATCTCCTCGATATATGTACCAACAAAAAAGTATCATTTATCTTAAAGTGTAACATGTAAGAATGCAAAACTGCTTTGCCAGATAACTTTATTGATGTTTCAATAAAAGCAGGTAGAATAGGAAGAAGAAGGAAAAAGGCACGATAACCTCTCGCAGCAACCGCAATTCCTTCCATCCATCGGTCTGTCACACTTCTCATAATATATTCCCAATAGATGTTAAACAGAATGGGCGACAAGATACATCCCAGACGGACTCCTTTTTTTTATTTAGATAGTTAATTGGCGCTTATTATATCTGTCTTACTGGTTAAGTTTAGATTCGGTATTAAAGGCGACAGATTCAATATTTATTCTCCGGTACGACGACCGCAAACAAATCCAGATATTCTAAGTTTGTTTTCAATATTCCACTTATTAGACAAAGCATTATTTTAGTGGCGGGTGGAATTGAGGATCACACGGTTTTCAATGTGTGCATCATAATTTAAACCATAAATCAATATAAGTTTCAGAGGTTACGTTAAGTGGTAAAACGTCACCCATGAAGGTTCATTCATATGACATATATGACTTAGAACAGATTATAAACCTTATATATCGATATACAAACATACTTACGAAATGTCAAGATCATAACCTAATTGTGTCAGAATTTGAAAATCTCAAAATAATCACAAATTATTTGACAAAAATTCAACATAACCTGTAAAACTTATTCTTTATTTGATGATTTTAAATATAATTTCCACATAGAACACTACGTTGCTTTTGTTAAATGAGCATATAATATATAATATCACTTGAATAAAATTCATATTCTGGCAAAACACTGTTTGAATGAGTAGAGTCACTGAATTCTCTTACATCGTGAATGGTATAAAATACATACCAATTAGATGTAGTGGATAGTCACCGGTTGAATATTTAAAACGGATTATCATCATTCGCCAGTTTCAAACATACAACTGGAGGTTTGAAAATAGTCCCATTTAATACAAAAATTATATCATGTTAAAGCGCCTATACTACTATGGTGCTATAATTTGACATACGTATTTGTCTTTCCGTATACAACTAATCTTTGTTGATCGATTAGCACCTAATTTTTGAGTTTGGCACATAATTATCACCTCATTAATTCCTAATTCAGGTTTATTTGAAACCCAAATTAACCACGTGGCAGTTGTCAATTCTAAATAATTATTTCCTATAAAATCATGGCATCGTTGGCTTTCGTAGGCATATGAATTATTCTATTCTAAAATCTCTTACATGCCTAGTTTAATATTTAATACTTATTATTATACCATTAACAATCGACATTACCGTCGACAGCAATGATTTTGCGCCTCAGTGAGTGTTTCATAAATCCACATATATAAATATAAATCGAATGACTTTATAGCCGCTTTTCCGCTTTTCATCAACTTCCGCATAGTCTCGAAACAAACAGACACAATGCAAGTTATCATCCATTGAAATTAATTAATAACCCTCACTGTGGCGATAATGTTAAATGGTCGAAGTAATAATATGCAAATCGCTGAAGCATTCAAAGTTTTGTGTGACAATAGTGAGCAACTATAACACTGGATGATTTCAACCATTGTTAATTTATTAATAATAACAACTCATCGTCCACAATTGTCATCGAATATTATGTAGGTTCAGGCGACGAGAGTTTTCTGATAAGTACTTGAAGCAGACAAGACAATATTTATTTTATCGATTTTTGCGTGTACCTACAATACTGTAGGAAGCAATATTTATTATCTATCTCTTATATTAAGATATATAATAAGCACGTACAAGAAGAAAAGTTTTATAATTATGAAGGCCTCGCTTGTTTCGGATGTTTTTTTAAACCTACAGTAATAGTTTCAACTCTTAATGCCTCTGAGGTTAGCCACTTGTCTCCGCCAGGCAATGCTACCACGTGCTCGTAACCTCAAAAACTAATAGGAACCATCCTCTTTCCTGAACCCAGAGCACAATTATATCGGCAGCAACTTCCCAACAGACCTCGGGGATACAGCAGTCACATTTTCTACCTGCGTTTACCACCCGTAGCTACGGAAACTTAAGATTTTATTGAGACAAGATGTGAACACGGCCAAGGTTGAAACGGAAGTCTAGGTTTTATAGTGCTTCGATGAGTAACTAAAGCAAACCGTATGCTTTTAATGAAAAGGCCATACAGAAATAATCCAGCATCAACTACAATTAACAAGATACAAGAATACAAAAGATCAACTTGTTGGTGCTCAGATTTTACAATAAATGTAAATGTATTTAAGAAGTTTAGCACTTTCTGTAAATCACCGTTGTGGATTAGTTGATTGTTTTCATCTTGGGTGTTGGATATTCTTTCTTTAACATATAATGAGAGTATGTCATAGGCTGAGGCGATTGATTATGACCTTTTATCTCTTTTTCGTGGCAAGGAGAGCTTCTCATTGACATGATCTTTGGTTTCTAATAATTTGAATATTTTTTGATTCCAAGTAGAAGAAGATTTCTCGAAATTACACTATCTCTTTTTTGACCGACGTCCCATCGAAGTATAAAACTCGACTGTCTGCTTTTTTTGTTTGTACAAACGCGCCTTTCGCGTAGTAAACTTCCACCGACTTTGATGATTTTTTTATTTGAAAGAAGAGTGCTGGGAAATAGTATCATTAAATATGAAAGTATCACCAATCTATTTCTTGGCCCTGAAAACCACTTTCTTTAATTTTTATCTAAATCTGCCGCGCCATTCTAGAGAATACTTGTGGGCCTCGAGGGTGGCACCTTTGCGTTTTTGTCATAAAATATACCTATATACATGAAAATGGAAAAGTAAAATCTTATCTGAATACCAAACTTTATTAAAATAGTTAGAGCCGTTTCGAAGATAATATTTATGTAGGTATATATATATATACTAGAATAATTGCTCGTATATATTAGTTTTTAGTGCCTTAAATTTTAAATAAAATTAAAATTTCATAAAAAAAACAATATTTCAAGAAATGTATACTTGAGCTTTCGAAATTATCAATTAAATTTACATTTACAACTCATTCCAGTCCCATTCTATTTATTTCTTGTGTGATTTATCTTCCTTTCAAACCCATTTGACCAATCTTTTGGCATAAATCCCATCTGGAAATACTTTGTTGATTAAGTAAATCAATTTCGATAACCAATGTTCGGAATTCTTATTATCGTGAAAAACGATTAGCTGCTGACAGAAGACTAATTGATATAAAAAAACTCAATTTAGGTTCATAAGTTTTGAGATGTTGTATTAAATAGCATTTTATCAGCTGAGGATATACAGGTTATTTATTAGATAGTTTAAGTATAAGAACATAAATATATATTACACAAAAAATAGGACAGACTTTATTAGTGGGTGCAAGGAAAAATACAAAATAAGGATTATTCTATTGGTGCTGGTAATGTTAAAGTGTGCAGTTTTGGGTCAATAGAATTTACCTTGTTTTTGACCGACGAACGAAACGGAGGAGGTATAGAATTCGACTGTGTCTGCAGGTCTTTTATTTATTTTTTGCTCCGATTTTCATGATTCTTTTTGAATTGGATAGAGGACTATTGAGAATTGGTCCCATTGAAAAAAAATCGACAATCAAAATGTCCCCCCCCCCTCAAAAACTTGGGGGACATTTTTTTTCGAAAATCGGAAATTCGAGACGACAAAATTAAAGAAGAGATTATATGCGGCAATGTTTAAATTGGATTTTTTTTTTAATTATAGATTTCCTAGTTATTGCAGATAGGTACATTTTCAAATGTGTGCGTCTCTGCTATGTGGTGGGGGCAATTAGAGATTATATGTAGCAGCATTTAAATTGGAAACAAAAAAACGGTTTCCGAGTTACAGAAGTGGGAAAGTCTGAAATATCTGTATTTGCGCGATGTTTTGAAATTTCTGAATAAGCATAAGCAACGTATTATCTTTTTTGGTGACCAGTGTTACAATCAAAAGTGTGAAATAAATATTTAAAAATAAATTGGACTGGCTTTATGAGTAGGTGCACTAAAAAATACAAGTTAATAATAATTCTATTGGTTCGGGTACTTTTTAAGTTGGTGCCAAAAGTTTTCAATCTAACTACAACTGCACACATTTTCATATGATGGAAATCATTTGAGAGCAGTAGGAGAGTCATGTGAAGGTACAGACTAGATTATTTTAATTGTAATTTTAATTGGCCGATTTTTTTCTGTATTTGCTATTCCATAATCCATGATTATTCCAGAAAATAGTCTGAATCAATTTCAGCTTTTACCTATTTTATGTACAACTGTCAAAAATAAAATCATTTCACTTATTATTCCACCAGTCAGTCATATTATCAACATTTTTCCCGTTCACTGTTAATTTTTCTCATCTGCCAATTTCTATTTATAATATTGCATGGCGTACAGCCGCCGGCACTGGGCCACAAAGTGGCGGCGTCCTTTTGATGTTTATGCGTGAGTGATGGGAATCTCGAAAGCGGTCACTGACGAAGAGTGTGCCGTATGTGCTAACTAGGATGCCGACAAAGGATTTCTAGAAAAGCCCAGAGGCGGCTGGAGTGATCCAAGGAGGCGGCAAAAGATCTGGAGAGTCTTTTTCGGGTATATATTTGTCGGCATGGGAGAGAGTGAAAAGAAAGTGTGCCATATACAGTTTAATAAGAGAGTCAGAGTAAACTAGTAAGAATATTCAATAGTAAAGTGAAGTTGTAATTTTTATTAATCTACTTTCGTGTGTTAATATTTTTTATTTAATAATTGTAAATTAGTCTCACTTATCTGCGAACCCGCATACGCAACAATATCTATATTTATGTTCCATGTGATAAAAAAATATCAAAACAAAGATCGTTTAATATTACAAATTATGAAATGTTTGATACACATATATCGAAAATCTCCATAATATTATTATGTAGGTTTTTGTGTTTTTTGTATAATTTGAAAATCATATCAGTTAAAACAGGAGAAAAAATGATTGACGTCATCAGCAAAGATTTGAATCTAAATTTACAAATGTCGCAGGTGCCAAAATCATATTAAAATTTTACATTACTCATATGTGCATTTGCGTGACAGTAGTTTACAAGGCCAGATTATTTTTTTCGTTTGTGAAGATATTTAGGGAAATGCTGTAGTGCGTGGATAATTTAGTTGAAAGTAGATAACTACAAAAATAAATTATTGGGAGTAGGCTTTTTGAAAGAAATCGAATACTCCATCTACAACGTAATAATTTATTCTCATGAGGAATATAATTCCCTAGAAACCGTATCGGAAGAAATTGAAGAGAAATCTGAACAGTGGTTCATAGCTAACAAGCTGAATTTAAACAACAATAAATCACAAAACTTGATAATCTCAACCAGGAAACCCATCCCAGAGGATAAAAATGTGAAGCTACTAGAATTCATTTTGGACAATAAGCTAAACTGGACCGAGCACATCAGGCAACTAAATTTGAAACTGTCGCGCTCTCTTTTCTGTATTCGACAACTCAGATATTGCACAAATATAAACACCCTGAGATCAGTTTATTTTTCTTTATTCCATTCTCATCTTAATTATGGAATTGTAGTTTGGGGAAACTCATCAGCAGTTTCTAGCGTTTTCCGACAGCAAAAAAAAGCCATTAGAATTCTGTGCAATGCAAAATATAGAGAAACCTGCCAAACACTGTTTAAAAATTTAAAAATCATGACTCTTCGTTCCATTTACATTTGGAATACTTTGGTAGAAATTCACAAAAGAATTCCCACATTAATAGCACAATCAGACATTCACCAACACAACACCAGATGTGCAGATAATATAAGAGGACCTAGACATAGGCTCAGTAAATCACTAAATAATTCACTGAATCTGAACGTCTACAACATTCTTCCAGGGGAAGTTAGAAAATTAGGAACATTTGCTTTCAATAAAACAATAAAATTATTTTTGCTCGATAATCCCTTCTACTCTCTTGAGGAATATGTTATATGTGTAAAGCAAGGTGTAATTATGCTCAGGGAATCATGACTTGTCAATAACTTCTAGATTATTTTAAATAATTGATGATATGATTGATCGACTTATGCTCAAGTTCTTGTATGTGATGTCCTTATGTCTGGAATAACATATTAATGTATTACTCTATTCTATTCATTTTATTTTTATTTATTTATTTACACATATTCTGACAAAAACTTTTTCAATACTTATGAACTACAATTTTACTATTTTTGTAACTGCGACCTGTCATAAATGTATTTTGTGTACATAGCATGAATAATAAAGTATCTATCTATCTATCTTAGTTTACGGAAGAAATTCGAAAAAATAAGAAAATTCAACTAGGTATATAATCAACAGTATAAACACAAGAGCTCTTTTCTATCGAATAAATTTCTTTTTGAAACGAAATAATTTTGCAAATCAATAATTATACGAGAAAAACTTTATCGAGCAAAATTACTGATAGAGAAACGTTGAGTTAAAATGAAATTTATCCATAAAATAAAAACTCGTATGTTTTTTGGCAAGATAAATTAACGATCGACTATATGAATGAACAATAACAACAATAATCTCTATTGATACAACTTTAAATTATTTAAATGAACTGTTATTAAATACACAATGTTTATAAATTGTTTAGTTTGGTTATGAGGAACAGGCGTTTTTATCGGTGATAAAAAAATCATGCAACTTTTTTTATGGCTGTCAAAATAAAATGACAGTGTTCATCAAAGATAATCTTGTGAAAATTACAACAAAATCTGTATCATCTTGATATCGTCAGCGATAGATAGCAAACGTGTTCTATTCATACTTCGGTTGATTTGTTCGGAATAGTTAAAATTATTTAAGTTCAATGCTTGATCAATACTCATTTAATAATGTTCCTGATATACTATAAACGTTCTTTTTTCCATTTCACTGAATTAGATTAAGAATCACTTAATTTCTTGAAGGAAGTAAGGCTGTAAATTTGTCATTTTAACATCTGCAGTGAATTGATGATCATCTCCCATATAAGTTTGATCAAATCACCATTTTGAGTATATCCTCTGCGGCAGAGATATCTTTATAACTCCACGTGGTTTGAAGGCTAGATTTTAGATCATGTTGTAATTAGAATTTAGTGTTTGAATAAGTTCGAATTTGCATAGTCAGCCAATCCAGTTATAGAGAAGCTGTCTCATCGAAAATAATAGTCTCAGACCTAATAAATCTTGATGCAAAATGAGAATCAATTCTCCTCTTCAAAATACCAATTTGATGCTGTTACAGTGTAATTAGGAAACTTTGCCGAATCTAGTCTATTGCTTCTGTAATTGGAATATCCATGTAATAATTGAAAATTTCGAGAAAGCCAAGTAAATGAAGAGTAAAAACACACTGTATATCGGTAGGAACAAATTCTTGTTGCAGTTTAAATACCACTTTAGCTAATTTCTTTAGCTAATTAGCTAAAATTATAAATAAAATGGAGATTTTGAGCTTTCATTGTTTTTTACGAAAGTAATTTCAATGCTAGTAACACGAAACGAAATATTGAGACAAACTTTGTTTGCATCTACATCAATTTACTTCTTTTCAGTTGCATTTGAAATAAGAATATCCAAATTATTCAAACTCATTGAAATTAAAAATTGGCAAAAAACTATTAGAAAATTAACAATTATTCACTTATTACCAAAAATGTTTTGAAAGCAGATGAAGTGAAGATCAACTATCCGGATAAATATACATATTAGTTGCAACTTTGCAATAAACATTACAAAATAAGTCAAATAAAAGACATTATTATTTATTAAAACCCAATTTACTTCATAATTTTAATTCTCAAAATTTTAAAACGTTACAAACAATGAGTGGAGACCGTGATTCCATTTGAAAAATAGTTTAGATAGTTTTAAAAATAAAGCGATTTCCTTCAAAGTATTTTCAACCAAGTAGATATTTAAAATTCGTATAAGTAGCCTATAAAAAAAACTAAGACCGATTTTATGAGACGATGCACTGAAAAAAAATAAATAAAAAAATACATAATCTAAGAATCATAAAGATTTTAAAGTTGGTATCAGCAGTAGAAGGGCAACTTCAAATTTTCTGGATTCTTATATTATGTATTGTTTTTTGCGCATCATCTATTTTTAAAATATTTATTTGATACATAGTCACATATTCAATAGATTTTATATTTTCATGGCAACTTTAAAAGTGAAAATAAGAACCTATAACCTCGTAGAAGAAATATTAATAACACTTTGTTGATAAAGTTACCACATTTCAAGTTTATTTTCCCAGTATATTAATCATTAGTTACTATATAGTTGATAAGATATTGTTTGCGGTTGCAATTTATCGAAATTTCTAATAAAATTAGCACATCTAAACACCGCATGCAAACTATTATTGACTTAAACAAACAATATTGTTTCATCAATGTTTACTCTATGATTTAACGTGAAAAAATCTACCGACAAGGTACAAGCAGTGCATATTTATACAACAAATATTATTTTGTACGTTTACGTTTTACGTGAATATGCCTAATGTTTATTCATCAAATATTGATATTTCTATCAGTATTTATTAAGGCAAGAATCTCTTGAATATTCTGAATAACTTCATTGGCATTTTCTAATGAAATATATATAAAGATTCTTACAAAGATCAATAAGATTGTGAAAAAAAAAACAATTTAATGAACAGTTCAAAATTATTTTTTTGGAAAAGGAGGGAATCCAAAATTAATAAGATTGAAAATGCACAACGAGGAATGTGCTGAAGTTGAAAAACTAAGAAGAAGAATGCCTTCAGAAACCGCATGTCGAAGATATAAAGGCCAGGGAGCCTATTCTTGAGATTCACAAGTTTATTTGCTAATGCGTGGATGATAGATGCAAATGGTTTCTGAAATCTCAATTCTTGATACCCATTCGCAAGTTCACTTGCGATTATCGCAATAGAACGCAATCATTTGGCAAAATCGCACTTATATTAATACTCTGTGCTCACAAGTGGATATTCCTCATATTTTGACATAACCTTACGAACCCAACTTTGACTTTATTGACTTGATAATTTAACTCAAATTGATAGTATACATTTAGATTTTCCAAAGGCTTTCCATAAAGTTAATCACAATATTTTACTTAATAAACTGTACAAATTTGATTTTCAAACCATCGACTGGTTACGATCGTATTTTTCTAATCAATAATTGTTTCTTAGAATCCGTGACAATGTCTCATCTCGTTTCACAGCTACCTTTGGAGTCCCGCAAAGGTCTGATCTGGAGCCACTGTAAACGATCAATTGAAGGTAGCTGAGACATTGATATTTGAAGATGACATACAAATCTTTTAGAAAATTATCTTACAGAAGGATCTTAACACTATAGCTCAATGGTCTACATTAAATAAACCTAATCTAAATAGCAACAAATGTAAGGTTTTATCTTTAAAAAGATGTCATTAGAACGTATTCCAATATAAGTATACTATTAGTGGCATTGAACTTGAAGAAGTTGAACATATAAAAGATCTAGGAATTATTTTTGATAGCAAGTTTCAATTTAAAAAGCATCTAAGTCGTTTGCTCTAAAGCTCAAAAAACTTCGGGGTTCATTAAAAGATCTACTAAAGATCTGTCACTCAGGCTATCATTTGTCTTTATAAATCATTAGTGTTACCGACTTTACTCTATGATCTCTACATTATAAAATACATACAAATAAATTAGAATCCATTCAACATATATTTATCAGATACTTAGCCATTATAAAAAGAATTCCTTTGAATTATACCGATCATGGTTACTCTGTGATTTCCTCAAACTGCCTTCTATTTTGTTTTTACATACGAAAAATGATGCGCTCTTTGTCAAAAATTCGATACTTGGATTTATAACTTATCGTGAAGTTAATAAACTGTTTGTAATGCGAAAACTCCAATATGGATTTAGGCAACCTTTGAAAGCTTGTTGAGCAAACTTCTCATAAGAACTATGAATATTTTTCGACTGTTAATAGATTAAGATCATATTGGAACTCACTCCTTCAATTGTTGGAAATATGGACAGTCGTCTGATACCGGCTTTAGCTAGCTAGTGTTTGTTCAAGCACTGACAACATATGTCTCAGATTGGTTTCGATAGAACAGATCAATAATATATTGAGATGGCCGACTATATCATCAAGAGCAGTGTTTTAAATAGATTCAGCTGGGGAGATATAAGCGACATGCGTTTCGGGAAAACATAGAAGGAATAAATGATACTGAACAGTATTGAGACCTACCGGTATTACATGTTAGTTTGTGAAAAGGAAATTCAGGACAATAGAGGAAAAGCTCAAAAGAGCTCAAAATAGATAAAGATTCTATTATCTAAATATTCTCAAATAGAATGAAATTCTAAATTAAATCAAAAGAATATGTATATAATTGATGCATTTTACCCTTGAATATTTTAAAAACTCTTTGAAGGTAGAGTTTCCATAATAAAATCGCTGAGAGCTCACTTGTGTTCATAAATTAGTCTAGCTTAATTCTTTTTGACCGACGAACCAAACGGAGGAGGTATACAATTCGACTAATTGTCTGTAAGTATGCATTTTTATGGATGTTTGCGCCTTATAAATAATAAACTTGCTCAGATTTTCATCATTATTTTTTATCATTTGATAGAGGATTATTCTCAAAAACTCGATTCTCTCTAAAACCTCTATTCTCTCTATATTCAAAATGACACACAAAAAATAGCCAAGTCAGAGAATTTATCTAAAAATTTTGACTTTTGACAGAAATGGATAAGATTTGGAGAAAACAATTACTATTCAATAAGAGGATAAACTTCTGGCAGACTAAATAATGTTCCGCAATTACATGAAGGCCTTGCTGCATGCAGATAAACTATGGGGAGTCTTAAGCTGTAGCCGGATAAGCGTTGGGGAAGCCACCATTAGAGTTACATTTCGAATGATTAAAAGCTGCTCAAGGACAACAACAGCAACAACAACAAAAGCTCTGGCAGGCATCTCTTTTTAAGCATGTAAACAGCACCGCAAAACCATTTATCTTGTGACTATTTATCTCCGAGGAAAATCCTCACGTCGAATTGATGTGCTTCGGAAATGTCGGGATAGTAAATTTTTTCTGGTGGAGAATAAAACAAACGGCTGGCACTAATTCAGGATTTTATTGTGTAAAGAGATAAAAGACAGAACAAAGATTTTGAAGACAAGCTGTCAATCAGTGATTATTATTTTGTATATATTTTATATATCTTATATTAACTATCGACAACAATGTATAATTTTTATTTACTACTTACACTATTTACAATCGTATTTGAACCGTGCGTTATTTATTTTTTATGTTGGTGGACCCCTATTAGGGACCCACCGAACTGCCGGACTCGACTTTAGTCTCTACCATACTGGCGGTCTCGACGAATCGCACACGCCTACGATAATGGTACCGTAGTCCGCTACAATATTTTACATAAAACCACAGCTGTGAGGAAAAAAAGAAAAAAGAAATTATTAAAAAAGAAATTGGTTGTTTTCAATCATATAGCCCAAAAATCGGTAAAGAAACTTTGAACTCTAATGAATATAAGAAAAAGATTTATTTACAATACAATTTACATATTTTTCAAACTGAACAACATAGAAACAGCAGCACATAATATGCACCTAGAATATCCTTAATTTTCACTGCATTTCAATGAATAAAATCCCAGTTAACTCAATGTACTGAAGCCTTAATATATTCATTCAGATTACCTCCAAGATAATCTCATAACTAGGGAAGCCGCTGAAAGGGATTCCATGCAGCAATTTAAAGAAATATAAATAAGAAGCTTCAATTTGCTTAACGGCCAACAGAATTAAGGGGCATCTCAGCTCACTCTAATCCAGAAAGGCATGTTGGGCATAAAGAAAGATTTGCCCAATTAAATTTTCTACAATTTGAATTGTGAATTTTTCTCAAGCGTTTTGACCTTCCACCAAATATTCCTAAAGTAAAAACACCTTAAAGTATTAGGGAAGTTGCCATTTAAAAATATATGTCTTCTGATTGTCTAAAAATTATATCCTTATGTTTTATTATTATTATTATTTTATTACTTTTTATAGGTTACCTACAAAAGTATTCTCAACAGACCTTGATAGAAGGTTTGGAAACATGTGATTTCTGGCTAAGCTGTATGTTATATTAAAACAATGTACTGGCTCAAGCTTCTGTAGAATATTAGCTCTAGTCATATACCTAATTTTCGCATTGTGATTGAGTCATTGCTAAGGACCTTTTCAAAGATCTTCCAACTTCATTTGTCACTGTAAATGCAGACATAATATAAACAAAGTTTCTTTTTTTATTTATCATTGTTAACGATTCAGTTTTGCAGTTTTTTCAGATTCATTATTGACGTCTATATCTCTAGTCATGTTTTTTGGTTATGTTTCGTATTTAACCAACACCAAAACCACAATAATGTTTTTTCACGTCAAATATTTTGAACGTTGAATGTGATCATAATCTATTGAACAGTTAATTCCGATCATCTTCGATTTTATTATTTATATTTCAATTAATTTCACACAGAAATGTGGTTCCAGTTGTCATTTCCTGATACCTAGGATCAACCCACGACTCTCTAAAGCGTTCTGGGTCTCTTCAACAAGTTCATCGATTTTGATTTGGTCTCTTTAACCTGTCCATAAACGATTCAACATTTCCCTGGACTCGACCAAGTTGAGGGATATGTCTGACTGTGTAAGGATTCCATAAGGCGACGCAGTTACTATTTGTACATGGGAGATGCGTTTTAAAAGTTTTAGAGCATTTTATTTTGGGAACGTGATCCTCAATAAACATTTATTAGAGAACAAAGTAGCAACCCAATTCAGCACAAAACTATAAATAGAGCTACAAATGTTTGACGCTGTCACATCCATCCATCATCATATTATTGATATTCACTTCACACTACCAACAATGGCATTGGCTATGAAGTAGTGATCGTAAACAAAATTATTACATAATAAAACGCATAGCAGTTAAATGGCTCGTGAAAAATGTGAGTGCATTATCTCAATTTAAAAGTTAAGTGATACATTTATAGACATCACGAGTGTACATATAAATGAATACATTAAAAACAAATGGTATGTATATGGATAAAAGGATGCGTTTCAGAAATTAAAAAAAACTTTACGGTAATCTTATTATTTTAGACAAGTACTTACTGAATTACCAGCAATTCTATCATGGACATATATCGTTTCGTTTGCTACCTTCATAATCTGTTTCACTATGAATATATTGAACGGAAAATAATGTATCTTCTTCCATTTGTTATTTTTCTAGTGTGTAATTTTGGAATTATATTATTTCTTTTCTTTTGACAAATGTCAGTTCGACAAATGAGCTATGCATCAGTCGTGTCCACAAGAGTATGATTAGTGAATACGGATTAGTAATCAGTCGCTTCTATGGACACATTCAATGTTTTTTTTTCTCAGTGTTCTCAACGCAATTATCATTAGACATAAACAACTGATTTTGTTTGTGCGTCATACTCTGTGCGGTTTCCGTTAGAAAGTATGTACGAATAATTAGAAGATTACAGTCATTCCTTATTCGAGCTAATAAAAGAAGGATTACCTACTGTGAATTAGCTAAGTTTAAATCACAGATAAGATGATGCCTACATAATAACAACTTAAATGAGACTAAAAGAATTTTAGCAAGCGTTTTTTATGTCCAGGCTTATTTCCGAAATGGCTGAATCGGCGCTTGTAAGCACGTTACGAGCGCATCGAGTTTTCAGGTTGACATTTGCACATAACCTCAATTACATATAAATATACGATAACAGGGTTACAGCAAATTATATTTTTTTTTTGAAATGAGGAATACTTATTTATGATCCAAATACTTATTTATGATCCGACACGTGAAAATATGAATATTTCACAGTTCAAAAATTCGAGACCGCAGAATTAAAGATAAGAAAATATCCGAAAACGTTTAAATTGAACATGACCTACGGTTTTCCATATTCATATTATACGAAATATAAATTTAAAATTTAATCAAAAACAGCTCACGAGTTTGTCCGTGAAAAAGGAACAAAATATGAAATTTAATAACTTTTTTTTCTTCTCATAAATGACCCCTAAAAGGACGATCAAGGGGATCTGGAATAATAAAGTTTCATCAAAATCTTTAAGCCGCGTACACACTACAGATTGAGCTAAGCAAGTTTTTTTTGCCTGCACAGTTGAAATTACAAAGTCAAAACGGAACAAAAGACAGTACAAGGAATACCGCCCAATCATTCTAACTCCTATATGTTACAAAGTTATGGAGTCTATAATTGCTGTTCAATTGACTTCCAATCTTTCCAGCTTGAACCTAATTCTCGAAAAACAACAGGTTTTTGTTAGAGGTAGATCGACATTAAATTACCTTTTTCGTTGTGTTCATCCAAAGTCAAAGACCTTGAATTCTAAGCAGTTTGATGATATACCTTGATATCGCTGAAGCTTTAGTCAAAGTACCAAAGCGACGATAACTGTTCAATTAAAATTACTCTGACATAAGAGAAAAGATAAACGACTGGATTCAGGCATTTATCTCTGAATGAAAATTTTATGTAAATGACAAACCAGTTCTTAGTGGTGTTCCACAAGGTTCAGTTTTGAGGCCTCTCTTATTAAGGTATCATCTATTCATCTGATCTTCATTTCAATATTCTATGCTCAAAAACTTTTTAGGCAGTTGACAAATATAGTCAACAGTCGAGCTGTCAATAAATGTGTTGTGCTTCACTTGGGAAGGAAAAGCACGAATGTAAATTACTCCATCAGTGGCATAGTAAGTATGGATTCTTATTATGACTTAGGTGTAGTTGTTAACCAGAGACTCAGATTGTCAGAACTAATACCACATATATATTAGCTAAAGAGTTTAACATCTGGATACTAGGTTACCTTATAATCATGTGAGGCCTTCTTATGAAGACATTAAATTTTCTGAAGATTGTATCACTTCCTTAAAAGACGTCTTCATGGGGACCTTCCGAATTTTTAACTATCATTATGGTGATCTGTTAGAGATATTTGTAATTTATATGGATAATAGGATTCTTGTTCACAAGTTTTTACTGAAAAAGAGCATTTAGACTCTATACAATTCCTGTGTTTCTTCGACACATGGAATGGTTTCTATCTGAAGTGATTGTTACTTCCATCAATGCTTTCAAGAATAGAATAGATTCATTTCTGTGATTTTTATTGTTATTTTCTTACTTAATGCAACCTTCACTTGTTGAGCTTTGTTATAAGGTACTTCCTTTAAAATTTAACTTTTTGATATATTAGTTTAATTACTGTTTTCTTTTATATATGGGTTGAAAGGTAAATAACGCTTCCATCACTTCATTGTAATAATGATAACATTAAAGAAAACTACATGATCGGATCATCCGAGAAAATTTTGGTAAAGACTGGACAAAGCTTTTTTACATGTTTATGGGATCAGGAGACCCTACAACGTAAGGCATGTGTTGAACACAAAATACCGTCAATTTTACCCGAAAACAATAGTGGAAAAATCAGAGCCGAGATAAAAAGTTAAGGCACTGTGATTTCTTGAAAAATAAGTTTACATAGAATATTATGCAGCGAAATTTTTTATCTGCTCATATCAATGCAAACACGCAACCTGACTAATATTTCTTCCCAATATAGGGCCGACAGAAACAGAATAATTGGCCGACGATGCGATCCACTGCTTCGCAATGTCATTACAGATGTCAACTTCCCTTTTTTGTTTCTGCCCTGTTATTTCCAATTTTTCCTGGCCGTCCAACTTCAATGGTGCATCATCAGAGTTTTTATGCAGTGATGCATGAAGGGCGCAATGAGTACCTACATATTTCGAATATTCGAATTCAGGTGGATATAGAACTTTCTACGATTTTATAGAGCGGTTATGATTCCATCTGACAAGTTGGATTAGGTTTGAATAATTTAAAAAAATAGTTTTAATTCAGGTAATACGAGAAATGTTTCCCCTTGACGTATGTCAGATGTAAAAGAATATGGAAAAGGAATAATATAAAAATCAAATTCTTTTGTTCACGTTTAGTTTAGTTTACGTTTTTTATGCATGCATTTTGTATTGTAAACGTATTCCGATTCTGATGATTCTTCTTTCAATTGGGGGGAGCTGCCGAAAAACGGACCCAAATAAAATGATGAGAAATACAAACAAGTCGAATTTTAGAAATCAAATTAAAAATAGTTTTTATTACGCATTTAAGATTTGAACCGTAGCGATGAGTACAATTGCTATCTTCCCATTTTTTGATTTGAACTATACTTATGTATATCTGTTTGCCAGCCATTCCATAACAAATAACTGTTTATCTACCACAATACAAAATTGAACGTCTAAAGTGTAAACAAACGTTAGGTGTTCCATACCCGTGCGTAATTCCAGTGACTTCCGATATTGTCATTCCATGCTGAAGAAATAATTTGATCTTGTTTGAATCAGATAATATAATTAATCATTATTGGATAACACTTGGATCAGTGTTAAGCTTTTACAGGCGGTGAGATGCCTCCGATCTAAGTACGAATTCGAAATTTCAAGTCTCTAAACCGTATAGGGCCTAAGAAATCGCAGCGGAGTCCATCTATAGAAAGAACGGAAATCTAAAATTTGAGGTGACCAAATTAAAATAAAAATCAGTGCTGGAAAATGTAGGATAATTAACTTGTTTGTTATTTGTTTGTTCTTTCGATTGTTTTCATCTGGCTATGTAAACTCAAAAGCTATTAACGAACATAATATTTGATTTTACATTATAATATCAACTACTAGATAATAATCACCTTGATGGTAAGATAACAGGGTGTAATTACAATAATCACACGCACTATGCATTTCTGTTTTGATGTTAGCTAGTTATTAATGTATCGATGAACATAATTAACTAAAACTATAGAGGTGTGAACGAATAACTTGGGATATTATCAATGTCATCTTACAATATCATCACCTGCCGGTCTCCTTTCGAAATTGTTCCAGATTAATAATTTTTTTCCAATTTTATATACATTTTGAACCTTCGAAAAGGCCTAAGCATTTTTAGGGTTCCATACATCTAACGAAAAAAAGGATTAGAAATTTCTTGTCTGGATATTTTTCTCAAAGAAAATTTCTCGATTCGATAACAAAACCTAAATGATATTAAAAAATATTATACATGTGTATATATTAACAGAAATCTGCACCAAAAGATAGGGTTATTAAAAAAAAAAATATGTTAAAATACAGAGTTATATGCTAAGAACTAAATGGTATAACAAAATATCCGATGGCTAGTGTCCTGAAATAACAAATATTGTTTCAAAAAGTGAAAATGACACGAATTCTTTATTTTTTAATTTAATCTTTTATCCATGGAAAAGCGGTGTCATAAGAATATCCTTGGAAGTAATATATAAACTTGGACTAACATTTTTGAAAAACACAATTGGAATAAGGTTAAATTTATGGCACTTTATGGCAGACTGACCGAACAGTGTCGTGTCAATTAATTTCTAAAGTAAGTATTAATAATTATATTTTAATTATTTGTGATAAAGAATAATAAAATAGCATTGCACAAGCCATTAAAATATTGTTTAAATCTAATTAAAATATAATTTGTGAACGAGTCAGCACTTAAACGAAAACTGAAGTTTACTGAAATACGGACCAACTCATTGAGAACCACCGAGCCCGGGAGTAGCGGGATGCAAAAGTAGGTACAGTTTGTTTATCTTTGAAATTATGTGACAAAATTTTTTTTTAAGTTTACAAGCTACTTCAGTGCCTGCAAATATACTGTTTTCAAGGGCAACACTGACCATTAGAAAAGAACGAAGCCGATTAGCTGGAGAATCGGCTTAATTTTGGCTGTGTCTGAATTCTTGGCTCTGTAAGATATACTTACGATTGTCTAAACAGTAATTTTCTTATCTTTTAAGATACTTTTCTTATATTAAAAGATCATTTTATCTAAGTTTTTTTATGTCTATCATTATTTTCCTCATATTTTGTTAATTTTCAAGTGTTTAAAGTTAATTTTTGTGTTTAATAGTGTAAGGGTCTTTTTTTAAGAATATGAAAATATTTATTTTTACCTTTGATATTTGCTTTGTTATATGTGCTATTTTTTATGCTTTGCTAATTTTTTTTCTGACCTGACCAAGAGCTGTAAGCTATTGCAATATCTGCAGAGATTTCTCGATCTCGAAAAATCTCGAAGTGTAATTCTTATTCTCGCCTCTAAACAAAAACTTATTCTCGTCTCGATCTCGTCTAGAAATCGAAACGAGACGAGACGAAAAATCTCGAATTTCTAGTCTCTTGGAACCCTATATCTGTCTCTCACAGCCTATTACCTCCGAGGCTAAGATCGAAGAAATTTTAAACTCGGTACTGTTACAGAATTTATAACGCATTCTGATAATGAGGGTTAATTTGGTGAACCAGATTATAATACTAAAACAAGAATTTTCCACATTTTATCCTATAAATAGATATTATTTTAATTGATAATTTGGAATTCTTTTAAATCTTCCGATTTGAATATTTCTAACCGATATACCTCAGAAAAAATACATGTCGCTATTTGTTAAAGTCCTTTTATACAAGAACATCTTTAATGTTGTCACGCTCAACACCTTTCGGTTGTGTCAGTGATACAGCCACCCACTGTTTTTGATTTCTAAAGTTCAATTCAAAGATAATTTAAAATCCAAAGTTTGCAAATCTCATGAACGTTAAAAATTGT
The DNA here is from genome assembly GCA_958507055.1 of Crioceris asparagi. Classification (NCBI taxonomy): domain Eukaryota; kingdom Metazoa; phylum Arthropoda; class Insecta; order Coleoptera; family Chrysomelidae; genus Crioceris; species Crioceris asparagi. The sequence goes on along the minus strand of OY293830.1, from coordinate 5,661,790 downwards.
AATCAAATCAAATGAGGGTAGTTAATTTCAAATGAAGGATTTCAGAGTCTACTAATCGACTTAACCTAAATCTAAAAATAGCTTGTGGCGGCTGCACCTTTGTCATTTATCGCAATAGGAAAAAGGGGCGGTGGTTGATTATGTCGGTTTAGTTCGTTTTATGGAGCACAAACCACGAGAAATAATGTTTTTTAAGGCTCCTTCTCTTCCGCCGCTCTCTCTTCCATTCCAATGAAAATTGGCCCTATTTTTATACACTATAAAAAGAAACCAAGGCAAAAAAATCACCCCATCCACTATTTAACAAATAAATTGAGGCTTGGCTGCTCCTTTTGCTTGTGAATTTATCGAGCTCTAATTATCAAATCAGAGATTTCTTTCTGGACTCTATTTTGTATTTGAATATTTTTTAATGTTCAAGATCAAAAGTATATATTTCAAATTGATTTGTTTCTTTTGTTGTTTGTCAACAATTTCCTTCTTTCGTAATCTCCACAACTAGGTTCCAGCAAATAGTTCTTTAGATAGTTTTAAAAGGCCACTTTTTTATTTCTACTATTTCAACAATAACTTGATAATATTTTAAAAATGCCTTTCCTGTTCGTAGTTAACTTCTTCGAAATGCATTATATATATTAAAAAAATAGTTTACTAAAAAAATGATTAGTGAAAGAAAGTGCGAAAACTTTGTAATAATTTGACATTTAGATATGTTTTTTCCTTTAAACGGTCACTTTAAGCCCCAGATTCTAAACAGTCAGTGTGGATATACTTGTATCTTATCACTAAACCTGTAGGTATCTGCGCTAATAATAATATTAATTTTAATTTAAATGTGCTTCTTGTTCAAATAGATACAAATATATAAAGGTCATACATAAATATTCATTTTTGTCAACTAAATCAAGATAGTTTCTACATTATTATGTTACCAAGACAAACGTAAATAATGACATTTTTGATCTATGAAATCTATCCAGTTAATTTATTTTAAATTCACGACTGTAACTATTTTGAAATAACGATCAAGTTGTTGAAATTTTGTAGCAATCTGTAGTTTACCCTGAAGAAGAGAATAAACAGTCTCGATAACACGGCGCAGCTCAAAGATTTGACTTTTTTGAGATACCTACTAAACTGAATTCAATTGTATGAAATCTCTAATATTTGTTTCTACCAATACTGTATTCAAAAACACCTATATCACATACATACTGTGGTTGTATTACCAATATCAAACTCAATTATGTAACCAGTTCCACTGAAATAGAAACTTTTTTTAATATAGGTTCGGTGGACTTTTTTACCACCATAATAATAAATGATAGCTATAAATAGCAGTACTAGTGTGCTCGTGCAGTATCCAATGTTGATTCAATAAAGACAGCAAACAAAGCATTCGATTTATATTTTTTTGGAAATAAATATAGCAACGCATGCCGGATGAGGGTATGATTTTTTGATGTGAATATATATTTGAAAAGGTACGGTGGAAAAAATATGAATACCTACTTGGTAATTTGAATTTGTTCTAGCATGAGATTTAGTTTTATTTGAGTGATACGTTGATTGATGAGCTTTAACATTGCATTGCCAATGGCTTTCGCCAAGTAAATAAATTGGGGCCTCAAAAAGGGGACGCAGCCCTAAACAAATTTGGCATCTCTTTGGAAAGCTTATTGAGAATGTCGATATATTTTTTGACACCTGTCAAACCAAATTGATTAAAAAGTGATTTTTAACTATTTAATGAATAATTACATTAATAATAATATTAATACTGGAATGTCAGCTTTTTAGCGTAACAACTGTTGAAAATGTGCCTCATTAACCTGATGGCACAGACCCAACCGATGGTAGAACCCTTGCCTTACTCAAAACTTCTGGAGTGATCAAACGTATCTCTGCCCAAATACTTGCCTTCAAGCCTTCCAGTTTTCTAGATGATTTAAATGCAGACCTTTATTTAAATTTTCTTCAAACATTTTTAATACCAGAACTCCAAAGAATATTCCCTAATGATGGAAATCTAGATCAAAGTATATTTTTTCAGCAGGATGGAGCTCCTCCCTATTTTGCAAGAAATGTAAGGGAATTCTTGAATGCTGCATTTCCAAATAGATGGATAGGACGGCGAGGATTTATATAGTGACTTCCCAGATCCCCGAATATTACACCCTTAAATTTTTATTTATGGGGCGATTTAAAAACTAAGCTCTATGTCAACATACCTAGAAATCTGGAAGACTTAAATACAAGGATTTGGGCAAAGATACGTTTAAATACGCCAGAAGTTTTAGGTAGAGCAAGAGTTCTTCCATCCGCTCTGTGCCAACACGATAATGAGGGACATTTTCAACAACAGTTACGCTAAAAAAATGACATTCCAGTATTAATGTAATTGTTCATTGAATAGTTAAAAATCTATTTCTGACACATGGTTTGACAGATGTCAAAAAATGCTATCGACAAATTCCTTTTTCAATAAGCTAATTTGAAAAAACAAAGTTATTTAGGGCTGCGCCCCTTATTGGGGGGCCCCATTTCTTTTTACTTGACAAAAGCAAACTCCATAAAAAATCGTATATTTGGATTTTTGAAGAATCTTATTCCCAAGGCAGTTATAAGCAGCGTTCCATTTAAAATCCCCCCCCCATATACATGCCTCCATAAAAGCCTATATACTCGTATTTGAAGACAAGTTTGATATTTTTTTTCATTGTCTTATCATCTGAAAGAGAATTTAAATAATTTGTTTTGAAGAGTGGTGTGGAAATGTTGAAGAAAAAACCTGGAAATATTATACACGTGAAACGTGCAAGTGATTGATAGTCGAAATCAATCAATTTTTATTAAGAAGGAACACTGATTGATGCCTTTGGCAAAATAAAACAGCACGAAAATGTGAATCTGAAATAAAATTCTCCAGTGTATAGAAATAAAGAGCAAATGTCATGAGGGGTAGAAAAGATTTATTTACGTACAAGCTGATTATGTCCAAATATAAATCTGAAAGACCAAGGGTAAAATATATGCCTTAGGTGTAACCCAGCTTAAGTTAAAATTTGTTATATGGCGTGATACTCAGCTGAAGCTACCGATAGACATATAGAAGGCTGAAAATATCACTCTACATTATTTTCTATAATAATTTTCAGGTGTCTATTTCCACTCAGAGAAAACTAAATCAGTACCCAAGTATCTACAGTGGCCCACAGTACTGTGATGTACCTACTGGCGATACTCAAACTTCTTTGCTGTCTTCTCCAGAGATGGCCGAAACTTGCGACACATATTTCATTAGGCATTTCACACGAGACACAAGTCGTACGTTTGTCCCTAAGCTCATCCCTCGACCCCGCTCATTTACTTTCTTTAGTGGACAGAATCTTGCAAAATGAAAGGGCCGTGTTGTGCCCTTGCTGCCGACATTAATTTATCTCTGGCTGGTAGCTGGATGATTTGCACAGCCAACAGGATCATTTGTTATTCCCTGCTCTCGCCTATAGCAATGGAAATGGACCGCTTTCATTTCGCCGGACGATGGTTTTGGGGGGCAAGAATGCCCTACCAGAATTCAGTTATATGTATCGCATCAAATGGATGAGAAAATTTCGGTTTCTATCCATCACATTCGTATTCCGACTAAATGTTATCTTACATAAATCTTCTAATGCCTTTGGGATAATAAGGAGGATATTTTTCGAAAGAAATTATTTCAATACTGAGTGTTGAGCTTTCATAATTTATTTAGGTGGAAATTGAGTCAAAATCGATAATTATAAAAATAAAATAGTATTTTATTATTGTACATAATGAATATAAAAAACCCTTATCTAACCCTTTTTAAAACCTTTTTATCTAAGTAAATTTTTGTCTAGTCTTCTAAACAATTGGATGTACCCCTCAGGGATGGTTTTACCATTTTTAAAGACTGCAATTTTGTACATTTTATGACGAGCCTTTTTTCTTAGATAAAAAGACTTATTCTTAGATATTTTGTCTGCTTCTTTATATTTTAAGCTTATACTAATAAATAAAATCTGTGTCTGTAATATCAAAATAACAGGTTTAACTAATTGCATATGAAAGTATATGTGTCACTAATAACCATACAACATTTTTTATAATATCTGTCTGTCTGTCTGTTTGTTCCAGCTAATCTACATAATGGGAGAACGTATTTCGATGGGATTTTCACTGGCAGGTAGCTAATGTTATAAGGAATAACTAAAGCTGTTTTTATTTTAGAAAAAAAACTATACAAATAAATCAAATTGAAGTGTATGTTCGTAATTACGAAATAAATGGTTATAACTAATTGCCTATGGAAGAATATGTGTCACTAATAACAAAAAAGCTATGCTCTGTCTGTTTGTTCCGGTGAATTTCCATAACGGCTAAAACGATTCCGACGGGGTTTTCACTGGCAGATAGCGCGGACCAGGCCGCTTTTCTAATAAAACAATGACTATTGTATTATGTACACCTTTAATTGTAATGAATAATTCACAGAAATAGTGAGAACAAAAACGTTTCCGAAGCATTTCATTCTGTAATTCGATCAGTCAGGTGTTTTTCAATCTACTCTTAGAATATTACAGAATTAAATTCATATCATGAATGGTTTCCATCTACGTTATCTGTTTGCCACAATCTCTGGAAAGTTAAAGGCGACAAGATGTTGAAAATTTGATTGAATTCGTGGAGTAGCAAGAGGAAACGATTTAGTATCGGGGTGAGAAATTCCATTAATTAGCAAAGTATATGGACGTTAACGGAGTACACTTGCTAGTGAAGAATTGTGTACCTACTATTACTTTCCAACCGCTACTTCCTTGGTTAGCGCTGAATGATTTTGATGACTAATGTTAAACTCAAAAGTATGAAATGAATATTTTTGAAAAAAATTGGACCGACTTTATTAGTTGGTGCACTGAAAGATACAAAAATAATATTACACCTATTGGTTTTGGTACGTTTGAAGCTGGTGCAAAAAAATTTCAATCTAACTACAACCTCACAATCGCAAAATTTCCAGCACCAATAGAATTAATATTACTTACTTTGTATTTTTATATATTGATGCAAGGTCCAACGAATAATAGATCTATCGATTTTTAACGACATACTTAAGGAGATACATAAAATTCATTAACAAATAGAAAATTTAGTTTTTTATACATATATATTAGTATCTACGTATCTCCGTGTTCCTGGATGAGTCTGAAACGTACACAAATTAATATGTCCCAAAAAGTTTGGTAATTAAGTTGTGGGAGACACAACAGAAATTTGATTAATTAATTTATAATTTCTGGAAATTGCCTCAAGGGAATCCAGTATTCTCTGCTTTAATAATTATTTCATGAAATGAGGAGAAAAACTCAAAATCGCAAATGTCCATCCCCTTCCAAAAATTGAAAACATGAGAAGGCCAAATCAAGAAAGAGATTATATATCTAAACATTTATTGTGGCATTTTTCAAATAAAGTTACGGATTTCCAGTGACAGCAGTGGTAAAGTCTGAAATATGTGTATTTCCGTCGCGATATTTTGATATCTCTGGATAATAACAAGTACATGTAAAGAATATACGTGGGTTATAGGATAAATAGGATAATCTTCTTTGATATTAGTGAAACACCAACGATTTTCATGCCTAATGTTACATTCAAAAGTGTGAACATACGGAACACGGCATTGAAAGAAAATGGATTAAGAATAAATAAGAATAAAACCAAAGTCATGACGGTTGGAGAAAATCAAAAAAAGCTAATGATAGTGATAGATTGAGACCATATAGAACAAGTAGATCATTTCCAATAATTAGACGAAAAAGGGAAACAAGAAATAGGTATCAACACCAGAATACAAAAAGCCAATAAGGATTTACTTCGTATTGAACACAAAATTCATAAACAAAAAAGACATAAATAGAGATATAGAGATATGTAGACCAGTATCTATTTGCTTTTGGCTGCGAAACATGGGTATTGAAAGAGCCGCATAAAAGTAAGATATAGGCGGCGGAGATGCGGTACTTGAGAAGAGCTAGAGGAGTCACCAAAAGAGACAGAATTAAATATATAGATATAAGACAAGATCTAGAAATAAAGCCAACCATTGAATACGTTGAAGAGAGACAGCTATCTTGGTGGAACAATTGCAGAGGATGGATGAAAATAGACGGTTGAGAAAGTATGGAGATCTAGAATACAGAAGAATCACAAAAGGCGCCGACCAAGGAACATTTTGTATAAAATAATCACACAACTGCTGGAGAAGAGAGGGACGAACTAGAAAGAAGCAACTGGACTGGTATACGACAGGAAGGAATAAAGAAAAATTATGCAAATATAAAAGATTGTAAGCCCTACAGCCGTACACCATTATATATCATAGAAAGGGTATATGGAGTATATATATTTACTATTGGTGCTGGTACTTTTGAAGCGGTACTGTTGTAGGTAAATATAAACTTATTTTGAATTCTCAAGTCCACATACGAATAAGAATATATTATAAACGAACCAATTAGTTCTCGTTTCTAGGTCGAACGATGATGCCGATCTGACCCTGGGTAATAACAATAATTACAACTAGAATTAGCCTGTGATACTATTTGGAATGGAGACGATTACAGTTAAGTATAACAATCATTTCAGATACTCTCTCTAATTTCTATAACTGTGTACAATATCCAATAACTCCATTTCCGAAGGTACCAACGACAGAACAGATACAAAATCCTACATAGGTACCTACAACACGTAATACATTATTTTATTAGCATAAATTCAAACTGGATGATGATAATGGTGACATAGGCGATACAGTAGCTTTATAGAACAAACACGATGCATACATATATTTTATTTATTTGTGATGATTATTCAATTTCGCAAATAACAATAATTGTAGTTGGAATTAATTCGACACGAGGATTTCGACATTTTGTTGTTGTTGTTGTGGACATTCGATCATATCACGCGCACTGTCATCACACGTCATATCATTGATTTTCATAAATTATAATATATTGCTGAATGAGAAGATTGAGTAATTTGTTCGTTTTATAACAAGCAAAGTTCATATTGTAGATTACTCATTATTCAAAAGCAATAATTTTTGAATCAGCACTATGATCTGAAGACATACAATTCGGTAGTATGTTTGTTTTTTGATCTATGTTTCTTATAGTAAACATGCATGGCTGAGAGATGGTCCCATTTTCATATTTTAAGGGTTCCATCAAGCTGTTCCCTTCGAAAAAGCCCTATGAAAAGATATTTTTCCAAATTTGAAATTTTCTTAGAAATCACATAATTTCTTGAAATATTTGTACTAGTAGATTTTTCAATTAATCTCAAATATATGTAGTAAGGACTCTGGGAAGGTTGATAACTTGTCTTTCTCATTTTGGAAACTCCTGGTTATCAACTGAAATATTAGAACAATAATGTTGTGTATGAGTATAAATGCTACTAATCTGAAGTAAATACTTTCGCAGTAATGCATTGATTTGTATGTTAACGACCATTTTTTATAATCACTACTTCGGTTCAACTTTCTTTCTAACAGTGATCCACGAATTTAAAATGCGGCCCTAGCCTGTAGTGATAATTATCTGACCTGTAGGTAAATTGGCTAGGAAGCAGGATCAATGATGGATCGAATACACATTTCCTACAATTTTTCATGGGAATCACTATTTCAATAACAGATTTATTATTAATATCTATTATGAAATAAAATATTGATATCTAAAAAAGAATCCCAATTTTGCATTTTTTGACGAATATCCAAATGTAAGGGAGTTTTTTTTCTAACAATTGACGTCTGTAATATTAATATCTCATTTATACCAAAGTACCTACTTACCAGAGATCAGATCTGATAAACAAAACTATTTAACTACAGAATAAACAAAAAAAACAAAAATCGAATTTCAGTTACTTATTCAAAGTACCTTCCTGCAGATTAAAGTAATATTGTCAAACCTGCAAACAAGCTAAATCGCTTTTTCACTTCACCAGGACATCAAGTGTCAGCCAGGGCTAAAGATAAAAGATACAAAATATAACAGTTTACGTAATTCTACGAATTCTAAAGGTGAGAGACTGTTCAGTTTGGTTCAATTCAGTTCAAAAGAGAACAACAACTATCGGAACATTCATGTCGCTAAAACTGGATTCCAAAACTACTCGGAAATAATTAATTGTAAGTACAGTACCTGCTGTCATTTATCTTCTTCCCCATTGAAAGATAGCAGTGCCGATGAGATTAAATCAAATATTCAAAGTGAAACAGTCCTTTATTTGAATAGATTCCCACCCATGCCCAGTTCACATAAAGGCCCTTCAACAGTGTGTATGTAATAACTTGAGCCTCTGGAAAAGTTTTCGGAGCCAAGTTGAGGAATGTTTTTGAGCGACTTTCCCCCCAATTTCCCAAACGGACTGTACTTTTTGACCGACGAACCCCGAACGGAGGAGGTATACAATTCGACTGTCTGCTTTATTTTTTTTTTTTGGTTCGTGCGCGCCTTTTATATAGTAAACGAGCTTCGATTCTGATGATTTTGGACTCATTTGAAAGAAGGGGATTGAGAAATGGTCCCATATTCATAAAAACGCAAATCCGAAATCTCCTTCCCTTCGAAAACCGCCCCCGAAGGGGTGGTGGGGGCGAATTTTCTCGAAAATTGAAAATCTGAGTTGATACGACAATATCCGGAAACGTTTAAATTGAACATTTTTTTCAAAAGTGTTACGGTTTTCGAGATAGACGCATGTTAAATATGTATTTTTGAAATGTGGAGAGGACAATTTCTTTCGAAAATTGAAAATTTTTCGATACTATATGAAAGATATAATTATTTGTAGCAACATTTATAATGAACATTTTTTCCTTAGAGTTACGGTTTTAGAGTTAAATCGGTGTTAAAATGGTAACAACTAAAATATTCAAGCGTATTTCCGCAGCGACGTTCTGAGATCTCTATAATAACAACTACAAGCAAGGAATATACGTGGGTAATAGGATAAGTACTATCTTCATTGATATGGTATAGTGAACGTTCAATGATTTTCGGGACTAATGTTACACTCAAAAGTATGAAATAAATATTTTTTACAAAAAATTGGACAGACGTTATTAGTTGGTGCACTGAAAAGTATAAAATAATATTAATTCTATTGGTGGTGGTACTTGTGAAGTTGGTGCCAAAAGTTATCAATCTACCTGCAACTGCACAACTTCAAAAGTAACAGCACCAATAGAGTTAATATTATTTTATACTTTTCAGTGCACCAACTAATAACGTCGGTCCAATTTTTTGTAAAAAATATTTATTTAGATTGTGCGCAAGCTGTATATAGTAAACGTACTCCGATTTTGATGATTCTTGATTTATTTGCAAGAAGAAAAGAAGAGAAATATGTTCCCATATTTAGAAAAACTCAAATTCGAAGTCTCCTTCCCTCTAAGACCCGCCCCGAAGAGCGTGGAGGAGGCAATCTTTCTCGAAAATCTAAAATCTTTTGAGTTTTTTCAATAATGTTATGGTTTCCGGGTTACAGCAATGGTAAATACTGAAATATGTGTATTTCCTCTATGTGGAGGGGGCAATTTTTTCTGAAAATTGAAAATATGAGACGGCCAAATTAAAGAAGAGATTATATGTAGAAACATTTAAATTGGAATTTTTTTCAGAAAAAGTTACGGTTTTCCAGTTACAGCAGTGGTAAAGTCTGATATATGTGTATTTCCGACGCCATATTTTGGGATCTCTAACTGATAACAAGTACAAGCAAAGAATATACATGGGAAATAGGATTAAGCACTATTATATTCATTGGAATTAATTTGAGATCGGCAGAAAAGTCGTGTCATTGGACATTTGACACACCAGATCTTATTCCTTAAACTGTGATCTACTCTTTATTTTCTATATTTGTGTTTTAATATTTCATAAGCGCAATACGCGTCAAGGCGTTATCACATTTAAATAATATTACGGCAGCATTTTCTGTAATTTTTAGACAGAGTAATTTATTAATATGATAAAGAAGCTAATTTCAGTATGGAATTATAGAAAAAATGTGATTTTTTGCAAATTCCAGAAAAAAAGCAATTGAAAAAATATTTATATGTTATCAAAGTCAATGTTTTCAAAATGTTAATGAGAAAATTCCAGTAATGTCCCTAGATTATTAAAACAATTAAAAATTACATGATTGTCTAAAAAAGGCGAAAGCTGCAATAAAAACTTTTTTGTGAGAAGAATAAATATCAAAGCTCATTTATCATATAAAATCACCAGATGATTAAAGGAGATTTAACTCTGACTCGAGTCACGGAATAATATTTATATTCCTGTAGTTGAAATAAGAACATTTTAATATTTGACTTGGTCTCTAGCGTAACAAAAATATCATAATTTAATTTGAAATATGTTGACATAATGATGAACTGCCGACAGAAATATACTAATAAAATAATTCTAAATGCCGCCAGTATAAATTCCAAAACAAAATTATATAAAATAACTGTTGACGCAGAGAAGACGTTGTGGATTCTAGTGTATAATAATTTTAAAATTAGCGAAGCCATCGTCAATAATAATACTAATTTTACATTCATTTAAAATAATATACATGGAAAGATTAGGAGGAATGCGTTGCTGGCACAGTCAGTTTATATAAATGACATAATATACACTGTAATGAATTTGTGATCTATGGCCTTGTATTTATTTATATAAATAAATAAATAAATCTATTTACAAGATCAAAGTCAAAAGCTAGCAGCAGGTGCAATATCCTCTAACATTTGTATAAGCGTTACAATGTCTTACAAGGTAAAAAAAAACACGTGAGGTTTTAAGGGCAGATTTTTTTCTTGGGGAAAACAAAATGCAACTATCTGGTTTATCAACTCACAAGTTTTTCCTTCCGCTCTCAGACAAATTTATTCGAATATAAAAATCGTCTCCTGTAACCGTTTAACAATTAATTTTTGACAGTTCATTTGAGTATAATTTTTGACTTACTTATTTTTCTTCGAGAAGCTACTTGAAATGATGGTGGAGGGCTTTAAAAAAATGTTTTAGTCTTGTTTCATCAAAATCGTTAACGAGTCGTTTTCGCGCTACACTCTTGGGCAAAAACACGTTTTTCGGCTATTGCGCAAACAGAATGCCCATTTTAGGTCACAGAACATACGTTCCCAAGATAATCTTGAAACAGAAAGACAGACAGATAGAGCAGTGACTGAACGTAGCTACATTTGGTAGCGGTAGAAAAGCAATCAGCCTTTGGAAGTACCCTCTGAAAAAAATCAATTAATTAAATAAGTGCGTAAAAGCCAAGACAGTTATTTTGATGATTAAGAAATCTCATATTCACATAAGGAATTTCAATACGCAGTGGTTAACTTCTATAGCTTAACAGTATAATTGACATTCCGTGAAGGAATATTGCTTTAAAGTTGTTTCGAAACTTGAAGATTAATTTTAGTTGGTAAAAACTTGTCAAGTCTCACCATTGTGTAGGAGAGAGGATATGACAAATTTTCCATTAAAGCGACTGAAGAACTTTGTACATGTCAGCAGCTATGATTTAAGGAACTTCTTTGTTCCGGACTTGGCTTTCTTTCACATCAAAAGGTTGTTAAATTACATTATCTGCTATCTATACTATAACAGATTTTTGCTAATTGCATATAGAAATATATGTGTCACTAATAACAATATTTTTAAAATTTCTGTCTGTCTGTCTGTTTGTTCAGGCTAATCTCCGTAACAGCTAAACCGATTCCGACAAGATTTTCACTGGCAGGTAGCGCGGACGAAGTCTCGAGTAACAGCTAATACATTGCACGGATAATATATTAAGGTAACATAATGAGAAAATCAATTTCATAAAATTCATAGTTTTTTTGTTGATATTAATTTATTTTGAGCAGATTTTCTTTAATAAACAATCTTGAAAAAAGTTGTAGTGATGGTATCTAAATTTATTTGAATCTTTACGCGATTGATTTTAGTACGTAGTAGTTTGAATACGAGGTATAAAATATAAATTTTTAGATTAAATTTTTTTATCTACAAAAAAAAAATGGTTCAGAAATTTCGATCAAGATCTAATCTGCTCAATCGCTATTTAAAAGTCTTTTTTGACCGACTTCAAAAAAAAGGAGAAGGTATACAATTCGGTTGTAAGATTGCTTTTTTTATGGCTGTTCGCACGTTTTGCATAGTAAACGTACTCCGATTTAGACGATTTTTGTTTCATTTGAAAGAGGAGAGTTGGGAAATGGTCCCATATTGAGAAAAATCAAATCCAACATCTCATTCCCTCCAAAAACCGCCCCCAAAGGGGGTGACGACAGAATTAATGAAAATTCCATATCCGGAAATGTTTAAATTGGACATTTTCAAAAATAATCATACATTTCCGCGCTACAGTCTGAAATATGTGTTTCAGCTATGAGGAAGAGGCAAATTTTTCCAAAAATCGAAAATTCGATATTTGAAAATTGAAAAGGGGACCAAATCCGGAAGCTTTTAAATTGAACATTTTTTAAAAAAAGTCACGGTTTCCGAGTTTCGCAATGGTAAAGTCTGAAATATGTGATATGCGTATTTCCGCTATGTACAAGCTAAACCTACCTATAACTTTTTGGGTATTAGTGAACGTTCAACAATGAACGTGACTAATGTTACACTCAAAAATGTGAAATAAATATTTTTTACAAAGAATTGGACCGACTTTATCAGTTGTTGCACTGAAAAATACAAAATAATATTAACTCTATTGGTGCTGGTAATGTTGTGCCGTTGTAGTTTATTGTTGTAGGCACCAACTCCAAAAGATCCAGCACCAATAGAATTATTATTATTTTGTATTTTTCAGTGCAACAACTGATAAAGTCGGTCCAATTTTTTTTTTTTAATTTTTTTTTCTCCAACGAAACATGAAATTATATTGACTCAATAATTGAATTTCAATTTCAAAATTCATATCTTTTATTTATAATCTAAATTCACTAGTTCCACTAACAAATCCTATCGAGAAAAAAGCTTTAGAAGCAAAATAATATTTCATTCTTTGCTATACGTTGCTAGAGCAGATAATGTCTTCACCATATTGATGGAATTTTATTTTATTACCACATAGAACAGAAAAAGACGTTATGGAGAGCTTATATTGAATATATGAATCAATGAAAAGTTGAAGGAATCTAGAAATTGCGAACAAATCGAAGATAACAAACGTATATATAAATATATATATATATATATATATATATATATATATATATATATATATATATATATATATATATATATATATAAGCTATTATTGTCAGTACTTCCTATATAGGAACAAACGTATAATATTGGAGATCAAAATCGTGATTAGAATTAAAACGATACAATTAATTCTCAACGTAACATTGCAAAAGCTTAGTTGTAGTTAAGAATCATCAACGATTTATTTGTATAGAGTGAAACAGTAAATATTTTCAGTAAAAACCTCCTCAGGTTAGTACTCACGGGACTGCATTTCAGATTTTTTCCATCCAACCAATTGCTGTAGTCAGTCATACGACTGGCTCACTGGATATTTCTAGCCACGACAAAAATAAGCAAAATGGATTCATACAAATGTAATAATTAATTGCTATTCAATTGTTGGTTATTCGCAGTACCTTGCTATCACCAATTTAATTGCTCTTGCCGTTTTGCTAGAATCGCGGTTGATGCATTTCTGGCATCGGCTCAATTTCGGCAAGGGCTCAATTGCTTTTGGAAAATATAGAAGAATCGCAGTTTTTTCTTTAGTTTAAGCCACTGTGTCAATTTTAAATTGGAGGGATTTGTTTTTATATTTGTGTGTAAATATGGTTATTGAGCTTTTTTGGGACGTAATTTGTCGGGAATTCCAATGGATATTTGCTAATATGTATTTTAAAAATCTAATAAGCAATAACTATCATAGAGTGAATACCTAAAATAACTACAGATTACCAATAAATCATAAAATAACGATATTGTATATCTTCTCAAAACAATGTGCTTTAACTAAGGAACAAAGTGCGATTTTTTAAGTTCAAATAATTACATCAACAATATAGCAAATAATAAGCAATGAAAAAAAAGAAATGACTAAATATGAGGATAACATCAACCACAATTTTAACAAAACAAACAAAATCAATTAAATTGATAATACAGCAAATAATTAACAATTAAAAATCAATTAATTATTATGAATGCAGCGATAATTAAGATGAATTTTAAGCAAATCGTTCATCGGGTTCATTTGCTGTCAAAATGAACATAGAGCTAGTACAGAATGACGTAACCAAACGGCGACATTATATGCTGATGTCGCACTGGTGTAAAATATTGTTGCCAATAAACGTCATATGAGCACGGTTGTCAGCGATTGACAACAAACTGCAATATCCAGTACTGGAAGAATATTGGAACGGAATACCAGTAGTATATGGTTTCAAATGATGACATCACCCAATACTGATCACTGATCAGTGTACTGCATTAAATTTAGGAACACTGTTCCAGTAAGATAGCTATAGGTAATATTATTAAGAATCTCATTTACATTTTACAAAGAGAGGAAAATATATATGGAATCACACTTTAATATCAGACACCGGCTGCTTTTTTAATGGATCCTACATAACTCGATAACAATATTGTGTTCATGTTTTCGTCCAAGGATAGTCGAGTCTTAATACGAGTGTGATTCAAATATTAATACATTTTTTACAGGTAGATACTTAGAAATCAGCGTAGAGCTGGATAGTGGATTGGGAAATTGTCTGTCCGACTGGTTAACCTATTTTTCTTAGCTTAGACAATAAACGTGGTATAGCGAAACATAAACGGCCGTGCTCAATGACTGTTGAGGCGGGTGGCATAGGTATATGTTGAATAGGTCTCGGAGTGAATTTCATTATCGCCAAACTGGCGTTGTACCACGAACCATAAAATAAACTTTGTGTGCTTTACCCGCTCCGACTTACGCCGTGAGCACGGTCTGTCAATTCAACTAACAATTTCAAAAATGTTCTTACAAGGTAGAGCAAACACGTCTGGTCAAATTTTAATGATTAAAAAACAATGCTTAGGCAATTATGATGCAAAGTGCTTTTAATCAAAAATTAGAATCAGTAAACATATTCAACCCCATTTTTAATGGCTCGAAAAGTGTTGACCCAGCTTCTCAAATAAAGCAACTGTATGAAAATACAATTTTGTTGAAACTGGTGAAATTGATAACAGATAACAGCTCAACTAAATATGGGTTTACACCATACATTATAATTAATAATCTGTTCACACAAGTAACAAGCGTTACAAACAGTAGGTGTGGGGGGACGAAGTCATGGTGATCTAGTTTTAAAATAAAATTTCATGTGAATTGGTTCAAAGTTTTATATGACAGATTACCATAATTAATTGATTAATTAGTTTTTGAGATTTATAGAAGAATTCTGAACTTTTTACTTGAATCTCAGGGCCGGTTTTATAATGTCCAATAGTGGAACTGACTGAAAAATTGACAGTTTACTACAGCATTTCAACCATGAATTCGGCGGTCGATGGACCAATTGTTGATCAAATATATATAAAACGGGTCAATACAAAATAAATTTACTGTAGTTTCATTCAACATCGAGAACAAAGACTATCCACTCCTAATTTTGAAGCTGGTTTATACTTGTGTAATAAGATATGCACTTGAAAAAGAACAATTGAAGACAAAAAAGGCCTTAAGAATGCATAATCAATGATATAATTTAAAAAAAATGTTATATTTGAATTACCCTCGTATGTAAGCCATAAATATCAAGATGTCAGATAATAGCGCGTTTATTTCTTATTTATTGGCTGACAAAATGGCACTTTGACTTCATTTGCCTATCGTTAATTGCTTGTTTTTATTTTGTCTCGTATATAGCAGTTGCATATATTATTTGTATTTATTATCTATAAACAATTTTTCTCACTTAACTTTGGATAACTCGTTTGTGCAAATAATATCATTTGCAAATGTTGCAAGTGAAATTTGAATATAATTCAATAATCGTTAGTTAATTTAGTTATATTTTATAGAATAAATCAATTTTTCTCTACGTCATTATGTAATATTTTTAAATTATGTTTCAAGTGGCTTCACTTTGATTTCACTCCGTAATTGTATATTGTTTCCTTGAATCGAGCCCTAAAACTTTAGTACTACGAAATTATACAGGCGAGAGTGTGTTATTAAATATTAATTGATTTACCAAAATAGCTAAGCAGCTTTATATACCAATATAGATTGAGAAAAAATGAGGCAGCACTTGTTCTTCTTCTGGCTTAGTTTTTGCCTTTTGAATTTGCTGCTCCGCTCTACAAACTCCAGAAGTTATTCTATTTTTAGAAGACATCACAAATTCATAAAGGATAAAGCTGTCCGTTCCTTTTTTTACAGTTCAATTGACGCAAGAGTGCTCAGACAACTTGCCATGTCACGTAGGTTTGTCCTTTGATAAGATCAAATATTTTATTCATACGGAAAATGTTACAGGACAAAAAAATAGCTACTCAATAATCTCATATACACTGATTTTTTTTTTTTCTGAATTAAGAAAATATCGACGCGTTCAAATTATTTGAAAATCGCTTCAACCAAACCACTTTCTCAATCGTACAAATATTAATTTGCAAGAGTGAGGTGAACTAACGACGCCATATTTTATATGGCAATTAGTACCTAATTATTATTAGGAACTGGAAAACTGTAGCCGATATTAATTAGAGCACGTATGCAGGTAGACATAAATATGGTTTTTAATGATTCTATCAATTATTAATAAGTACTAAATACAAATGGTTGATTTACGGATATTCACAAAAAATTATATGAGAAATGTTCGATGTATTTAATTGAATTGTTTATTTCTTTAATTATCACCAGTAGGTAGATACTTAAAAAACTTGAAGTATTATTTTCCATGGTAATTAAAACAATACAGTAAGTAAACTTTATAAAATTAATGCTGCGAGAAGCTAACTTATGACTTGCTAATTCTATTATGTTAAATTAAAATTAAGCAATTCACATGTAACAGATTCCAAAAAAGATATACAGTGTGGCAGAAACTACTATGAAGATTTTTTTCTAGAATTTCCATCTATTGACTTTTTTTATATTAAAACAAATCATTGGTACTTTTGATATTGACCGATACACAGGTATCCGAACATCGAAAAAACCTCTATTGCTATTGATCAACGATACATGCCGTGGTCAAGATAATATCCCGAAACATCTAGTGAGTTCACGCTTTTATATGGAATGTTCGGGGCGTTGGAAGATGCCGATGGAAGCTTCTAGTTGGAGGTGGCTACATATATTGGAGAGGATTTGCAGTCCGGTGCAGTAGTTGAGTGAATATGGTGAATCGGTGAATACGGTGGAGGCCGGCAGTGCGGTGAAGACCAGCGGTACGGTGGAGACCGGCAGTTTGGTGGAGACCGGATTACGGGGGAGACCGGAGTAATTTGGTGTCTAGTAGGGGTGTAGGGTACAACCAACAACATAAATAAATAACGCTCGGTTCGAATATGGTTGTAAATAGTTTAAGTAATAAATATCAATTATAAAAAGTAATGTTTTAGTTTGTAAATAAATAAATCTCTCATTATTTCATTTCATTTTTATATACCCGTTACAATATTTATAGATGAGTTATTTTCGATATATTTGGATGATGTAAATCTACCTTAAATCTCTGCAGCTGTTTGCAATGAAACAATCTCCCATTTTTTTAGTAATTTCAAAAACATCGTTTTTTACTGGTTTACTGTTTAATTATACCATATATCAACAAACAAACATCCTAAATAAATTCTAAATTAATATTTAACAATTACGACAAAATTTCAACGAATGCATCCACTAGCTTTGGTATTTAGTATTTATATGTTTGAAAGTAAACTACCGTACCATAAAAAGCAACAAAATGTTAAAGTTCACTTTCAAAGCAATTATAATTACCTGTTATAGTAGGTGTATGTAAATATTAATTTTATTTCTTCTTATTCCTCCAACAACAACAACACATCGTCAGAGGTGCTGAAATGACAACATCTATCTGCTTTTGAAAGAAAAAAAAAGGTAGCGCAGAATATATACATATATGTATAATAAAGGTAGCAAATATGCAAATTTTGCGCGAGTAAGTTATTTAATATTCATTCCATCATCGCATTCTTGTCGGATAGAATTAAATTCGAATGCTCACAAACTGTGTATAGGTATACCTTCATTTATTATGTAAAAGCTCCATGGATATTATAAATATCGAGGAGAGTAAATGAAGCGTTGCCTACGAAGAAAACGAAGTGGCAACAAGACAAGACAGACAAACAGACAGACATCAAGCTGCTTGATTAGGTACCAGGTGTGTTCCATTAAACGTGGGGTAATCGGCTGTATATCGTGTGCGGTTGTAGTTAGATTGAAAATTTTTGGCACCACCTTCAAAAATACCAGCACCAATAGAATTCATTTTATTTTGTATTCTTCAGTGCACCCACTAATAAAGTCGGTCCAATTTATTGTAAAAAACATCTATTTCACATTTTTGAGTGTAATGTTATTCATCAAAATCATTTAACGTTCACCAAAAAAGATAATACGTTGCTTAAACTAATTCAGAAATTTCATAACATCGCGGAAATATACATTTTTAAATGTTAACATTGCTGTTAATTTTTTTTAAATGTCCAATTTAAATCTTGCTACATATAATATCTTCCTTGATTTCGTCGTCTCATATTATCAATTTTCGTAAAAAATTGCCCCCACCACATAGCCCAGACACTAATATTTCAGACTTCTCCGCTGCTGTAACTCGGAAACCTGTTTTTTTTTAAATGTCCAATCTAAACATTGCCAGATATAGTATCTTCTTTAATTTTGTCGTCTCGAATTTTCGATTTGCAAAAAACATAGTCCCCTCCACCCCTATAGGAAGAAGTTTTTGAGGAGAACGACATATAAAAAAAATAAAAATGTGTATTAATCAAATATGAATTTCATAACTAAGTATCTACTGGAAAAAATATAAGCAGCTTGAATCTTCATTAAGGTTGGCTAGTATCTTTTATTAAAATTGATGCTGAACACCCTGTATAGTTAATATGCGCCTAAGCATGAATTATGATATTTTTATTAAGAGTTTCGACCTAACATTAATGAAGATTCAATATATATAAACAACCTATAGTTTTACGGTTTCTTGTTTTGAAATAGAAATTTTATAAACAAAAAATGTTTTTTATTTTTGACTTGATCATCGTTGAATTTTTGTAATAAATCTCAAAAATATTTTATTTTATTGAAACATTGAAAAAAAAAATTAAAATCCATTGAATTTTATCATTACATTGTCGTACTCAGATATTTTAGGTTAGCTAAACGAGATCAAGGCGAGATTTCCACTAGCACTAGGGTATCGTTTACCAATAAACTAATATCAATAGATTGAAGGTTTTTAATAAATTTCGCTATTTCTGTTCTAATATCAAAACATGCCCTCTAGTGGCAACAACAAATTACAATCACGACCAGTTCGTCTAAGAAAACCTAATTTTTGACCGACTTCAATTCGGTTGTATGTTACCTTTTTTATGGCTGTTCCCGTTTTTTGCATAGTAATCGTACTCCGATTTAGACTATTTTTGTTTCATTTGAAAGAGAAGAGTTGAGAAATGGTCCCATTTTTAGAAAAACTCATATTCGAAATCACCTTCCCTTCAAAAACCGCCTCCAAAAGAGGTGGAGTCGGCAATTTTTTTACAAATTCGAAAATCTGAGAAGGCAGACATCAAGATGGGACTATATCCGGAAACGTTTAAATCAAACAATCTTTCAAAAGAGTTACGGTTTCCGGTTTCGCAATTTTAAAGTCTAAAATATGTGATACCTATGCGTATTTCCGCTATGTGAAAGAGCAATTTTTGTTCGAAAATTGAAAATATGAGAAGGCGAAATTAAACAAAAAATTATATGTAGCAACATTTAAATTGAGTTACGGTTTTCGAGTTACAGAAGTAAAGTCTGAAATATGTAGATATATTTGCGCCGCGATGTTTTGAGATCTCTGAATAATTAATAACAAGTACAAGCTAAGTCTATATCTTCTTGGCTATTAGTGAACGTTCAACAATTTTCATGACTAATGTTACCCTCAAAAATGTGAAATAAATATTTTTTACAAAAAAATGGACCGACTTTATTAGTTGTTGCTCTGAAAGATACAAAATAATATTAATTCTATTGGTGCTGGTAATTGAAGTTGTGCCGTTGTAGTTTGTTGTTGTAGACACGAACTCCAAAAGTATCAGCACCAATAGAATTAATATTATTTTGTATCTTTCAGTGCAAAAACTAATAAAGTCGGTCCAATTTTTTTTAGAAAAAAAAAATTATGACATCAACTTTTTTCATGAAATCTCTCCAGTCACTTTGAAGTTACGTCTATTAGAAATCCCTTCATGACTTTACTTAAAGAGATAGGGAAGAAACGAGAAGACTTGAATTCATCTAAGCTCTAAAAAGCATGAATTTTTTGTTATTTTGACCGGGTGAAATTTTGAGAAATACCACTTTTTTAAAATTCAAGATATAGTGATAAGGTACGCTAGCCATAGTGACCATCCTGGCAACCTGAAAATCATTTACAGCATTTCTCTACAGTAGCTTTTGAGTGTTTTCAAAATAAATCATTATAATGAGGAGTTTCCGATATAAAGCCAGTTACTCCTCTTAATAGGACACCGGGTACATATACAGATATATACAAGGTGACTTGTAAGTGGACGTATTCCTTTGAGGAGGTGAAAGTAGAGCTTAGTTGCTATCGATTAAACATTATTTACCTCTATAGCATTCTTAGCGGTTTTCGAGATATTTCCTTTTTTAAATTTTCAAGAAATTCAGTTCTTTGCGAAGCAAATATTTAAAATCAACGAAAATAATAAGAGCCTTTCTAAATGTCGCTTTCTAAATTATAAGCTGACAGACATAGGTACCCAAAATATCAGCAGAGAAAAAAATTATTGAAATACTAATGATAACTATAAGTTATTTCAGTTTAAAGTCAACTTTCCTTTCCAATCAAACGTGCAAATTATTGTTAAAGACTCTCCATTTTATTGTTTTCAAAATAAGGTACATTATTTCAGAATTAACTTTTTGTTTTATTATTAACTAATTTTTTTTCGCACCTGCTGGTTTTATTTCCGCATTTATAAGAAATAAGTCACACTGCGACACTATTTTGCAATTTTTTTGTGATGCTCGCTTAATAATGTTGGTATTTATCAATTTAGTCAATAATAAAACAAAAAGCTTATTCTGAAATAATTTACCTTATTTTGAACACAATGAAATGGAGAACCTTTAACAATAACTTGTATATTTGATGTATTACGACATTTTCAAAATTTTTGAGCATATATGAATTATTACTTAGAATCTTGGAAAGGAAAGTTGAATTTAAACCGAAATAATTAATAGTTAACATTAGTATTTTAATAATTTTCATTGCTGGTATTTTGGGTATGTGTGTTACCTTATACACTTAGATAGGCTGTTATTATTTCCGTTGATTTTAAGTATTTGCTTCGCAAATAACTGAATTTCTTGAAAATTGAAAAAAGGAAATATTTCAAAAACAGTTAAGAATAGTATAGAGGTAAGTAATGTTTAATCGGTATCAACTAAGCTATATCTTCACCTCCTCAAAGGAATACGTCCACTTACCAATCACCCTGTATATTTATAATTAGTAAACAAGTCACATGTTTGTCAAAATTTACTTTGCTATTAATAAAGACAGGATGAATGTATCATAGTGTGTCTTTGAAATAAACTCGTTAATAATTATCCAAGAGAAATAATATTTTTATGTATGATATACCTGATTAATGAATTTTTGAAACAGACAAAGCAATAATTATTGTTAAAAACAAATACAAAAACATATGTGATAAAAACAAATTTTGGAATATCTTCGTTTCGATTTATAGCATCCATTTAAAACTGTACCTAATGTTGAATCAAACAACCTAGAGTCAACAGAATCTCATGAATCAGTGTGTTAGATACATTGAGCAATTTTGTTATTAGCGTAGATAAGGCATAATCAAGATGAACAATTGCTTCCTTTTCTAATCAGTGTAACAAGCTTCAAAAATGATAGCACTGCTAGAGGTCTGATGAAGTGAATAAACCAGTTATAGAAATCAGTTTAGTAGTGAAAAAAAATAAATTAACACATGTATTGGATCAAACAAAAACATGAGAAAGTGTAAATAAATGAAGGTCATCTGGGATATAAAAATGAGTATAAGCTATAGGAAAACTAGCCAAAGCTTAAATATCTTAGAATTTTATAACAATACGACGACAATAAAAGGATTGCATTTAAATCAACGAAACTGATAAAATCACATAAAAAATAAACTACGAGAAGTGCTAATAGTATTTCGTCTAAATAGTGAAAAGTTAAAATAATAATATAAGACCATAGAATCAGTTGATATTTATCTTGAAGAAAAATGTATTCAGAAGATGAACTCGGTTCGAGGACATTAAGAGGATGAACTTGTTGACAGGTTCACCCCTGTAGGTGTCAACGCATTCTAGATTTCAAAAGTAGCTCATATCAAAAATATAGTATACAGGGCGGTCCGAATCAAAATTGAGAAACTTTAACAGCGTATTCAGCAAATAAAAATAATTAAGAAAGTTCATATAAACTTATCTCCAAAAACGCTTCGTTTTGGAGATACGAGGTGTTGAAATATTGCGGAAAAAACTTTTTTCTTATTTTTAAAGAAATTCTAGATTATGCTATCAAACTTAGTAGGTATTATTGCCCCTTAAGAACAAATTTATAGCATTATAAACACTTGTTTTTGTTTTACCAGTGGCGTTCGTGAGACCGTTTTAAATAATTTAAATAATAAAAAAGTTGTACCCCAATGGTTTATCGCAATTTCGTTAACAAATTTAGATACTCTGATCAATTCTAAACAAAAATGGTATCTTCAGTCTTTTCGCTAAAACGAACCGTTTTTGTTTGCATGTGCACCTAATATATTCGATTTGCAAACTAAATTAAGATAATTCGCGCTATTTCGTTTTTATTTTTGCAAACCTAAGATATTAGGAGCACATGCAAACAAAAATTGTTCAACAAAATTGCGATAAACCATTAGCGTACAATTTTTTTTTGTTATTTAAAATAATTAAAACGGTCTTATGAACGCCGCTGGTAAAATAAAAGCAATTGTTCATCATGCTACAAATTTGTTCATTTGGCAATAATACCTACTAAGTTCAACACGACGTATTTCCAAACCGAAGCGTTTTTGGAGATAAGTTTATATGAACTTTTTTGATTATTTTTATCTGCTGAATACGCTGTTAAAGTTTCTCAATTATAATTCGGACCACCCTGTATATTGTTCAATTTGCATCATAACGTTCAATGAGTTTAAGAATTTGGCCAAAAGCTAGTCGAACTGGCACACGAAAGGTTCTATGCTATTGTAGAAAAAAAATCCATTATATACCTATTACCCTTCATGAAATACGGTATCACGTCAAAACGTCGCGGCAAAAATGTCCCGGTAAATACGTTGCGATACCAAAACGTCGCAGTACAATAACGTCGATAGCAATAATGTCATCGATAAAAACGTTCTGGTGTGAAATGTCGCCGCCGGCACCGTGAGAATTTTTTTAGCTAAAAAATAAACATGAAGATCTAAGTTTTTCGTCGTTCATATAAAAATTAAGTTTATTAGTAAAATTATTTATTTTGGTTTTGATAATTATTATAGAGGTCCTATTTTTTCCTATACCTTTAAAGTTACGTACGGGGAATATAATTATTATAATAATCATCTCTTTGAATATCTTAGGAAGAAATGTAATAGAAAAAAATCTAATGACATTACAGGTAGGTTAAAGGAATAGGTGTTTCGGGAACTGTTTAATCCTATACCGTTTCAGTTAGGTTAGGTTAGGTTAGATATAGAAACCAGAACTCTTTTAGGCTATTTTGAGGACTCCCTGATTGAATGACATGACAGGGGAAGAAAAGGAAGACGACCTCTAATGTATTCGATTTCAATGAGGAACTGCTATAACAGCATTGAAAACAATTTGCCAAGAACGAACAATGCAGTTGAAGGTTGGCATATAAAGTTGTCCAGCCCACAATCCTCATACCACCCATCTATATGGACATTTATCGAAGCGTTGAATAAGGATGAGCAAGAGACAAATAAAAGCTTAGAAGATCAAATAGCCGGATATCCAGTGCCTTTAAAACGACGGCGGTAGGTATGCCAACACTGCAAATAACATAAAGAAGGTAATGGAAGAGTATAGAACTCAGGACCTGAAAGATTACCCATAACTTCGACATGCAGTCGTTGCACTAATTTTTGGTTTTCTCTATTTTTATAATTCAATTATGTATATTGTCATAATTTTAATGCTTTTTATTACATATTTGTTGACTTTGAGTACCTACCTCAGGAATTTTTGCATTATTTTGATGTTTATTTTCTTAATAAACTATGCTATAGATAATATTTTTTTCCAAAGTATACAAATTTAATCTTTATTCATGACATACAATCTGACGTAAATTAAATAATATTTTGAATAGGAGACTATTTTAAACATAATTTTAAATATTTTTATTATAATTATTAAAAGAAGAAAGAAGAATTATCTCATGCGGGCTTATAGCTGACTGATATGGCGAAATTTTTGTATGGGACATTTTTGTACCGTGACTTTTTCTGTTGAGGCGTTACTGACTTCTACTTTTGTTATGACGTTTTGACGCGGTGACGTTTTTAGTAGGACATTTTAGTCGCACCGTTGTAGCGGCGAAATTTTGTCGTGGAACCATGAGCGGCTGCCAAAAGGACGGTTGCATAAATGTAGGTATTTGTTGTTATAGTGTTATTATTATTATTCTGATTAAATCCAATAATCATAAAAGTATTTTCTTCGGCAGAACAACCCCATTAATGTTCAAACTTAGATTTAATGAATTATCGTATATCTTCGCTAGAGGGAATAAGAATCACTCAACTGTGTTTTTGTGAAAAATCTTTCATTATCCTTTCTGAACTAATTAAATTTCAACAAATCTAATCAGCGGCCACACATTTGATACACGAAGACTAAAATCAGTTTCATATATCGTCAAAATTCGATTCCCATCAAAAGATAAAGAAGATGACTTATCGTATATACCCTACCTCTCCCATTTCCACGCACTGTAATTTATTTAAAAGGGCGGTAACCCTATATATATATATATATATATCATGTGATGCTTACATGTACTACACATATCACGCATATCCCCTTACATCATAATTACCTGATTTAATTACCCGATCCCCGATCGATATAATGACAGCCCCACCATATACCTTGCCTACCTAAATAATGAATTCCGATGCTAAGTACTTTAGATTGATGGAGAAGATTGCACAGTAGATTTTTGGCTGATTGCTTTTTCGGCAATGAAAAGACTGTTCGCATGCTGACGTGATAGCTTCGTATTGTATAAATATATTTTACAAAAAATTGGACCGACGCTATTAGTTGGTGCAATGAAAAATACAAAATAATATTAATTCTATTGGTGTCGGTAATTTTGAAGTTGTGCAGTTGCAGTTAGATGGAAAAATTTTGGCACGAACTTCACAAGTACAAGATCATCAAAAAAACATCAATAGCTACGTAGGTACTAATCAGCTCATATCATCGATATATTTATATTTTCATCGGGAACTATTGCACCGTTAGCAGTACAAAACCATATAGTATATATGTATAATAAAACAATTAGCAAACTATTATTGCTAATAATTCCAAATCGATTAGGATTTCCAATTGAGCTTATCCATGTGCATTGAAAGTTTGCTTCGTTGTGCTACACACGCGACAATCATCGATAAATTTCTAATAAGGTTGTTGTCAAGTGAGTATAGGTAATAAGTCTCTAATACGTACGGTAATCCATAGACTAACAATATAATTGTGATATTATGTATGTTGGTTTTTCTATCACATATGAAAAAAAAATGTCCAAGAAACTTGCACACGAAGGGTTCCGTACAATGACCTATTAACAGAGATAAACGGAACTGTAAACAGACTTTTCAAAGGCCTTTGATGGAATAAATCACTATATTTTATTGAAGAAAATCGGAGATTTAGGTTTTTCGGAGCATCTAGTGAATTGGTTTAGGAGTTTTTTTTATCTGGTCGTACACAATAGGTTAAAGTCGGGAATTGCAAATCGAGTGATATAGTAGTAACATCTGGAGTGCCACAAGAGTCGCATTGGTCACCTTTGTTATTCAACATATTAGTAAATGATTGTCATTCAATGACCAAACGCTTCTACATGCCGATATGATTATTTATTATTAAGTTCTTTCTCAATTTAAACAAATGTTAATTTATTACTTTCTCTAGAGTTGGTAGAAAATTTGACACCTCATATAACATACATACTCAGCAGTTAAAATATACATCATCTAATGTAGATTTGGGGGTCTGTTTCGATGAGCAGCTCAGATTTGTTGAACACATAAACAAAATGATTGTGAAAGTATCTAAAACGTTGGGTCTCATTTTACGCAATTGTTAATTTTTTTCAATGGAAGCATTAAGACGGGTTTATTTAGCGTTAGTGGTATATCAATTAGAATATGCATCTATCATTTGGTCTCCATTATACCAAACACATTGTGTAAGTCTTGATAGAGTGCAAAATAGATTTTAGGTAAATTTCTTATAGAAATGTATCTATTGCGATCGTTCATACTTTTGAATTTTGAAAAAATTTCAACGGCATATTGTTATATGTTTATAAGTTAGTCCAAAAAAATATTTGGTTCAAAAGTTTATATATATATATATATATATATATATATATATATATATATATATATATATATATATATATATATGGGATATTACGAAATTTGTTAACACGATAGAGGTCGCAGTTTTGAAGGTATCAAGTTCAAATTTGCTACAAAAATAAGTCTCTCAAATATCTCGGTCGAGTTCGTTATTGGGCAATATCGGGTAAGTAGTTTCAAAATGGCGACCGTTCAAGTATTTAAAAAAATTAATAAAAAAGAGCCGTAGTGTAAATATCATCAAGAATAATTTTAGGTTATAGATATAACCAGTACCAACAAGTTTTGTTCTAAGCAATTTTTCATAAAATACACAGGTAAAAAATAAAAATTAATAAAGAAAAATAACAAATATTGATAAAACATGAACACTCAATATAAATTTGATGTAATTGTACATTTTCTGGAGATCTTAATATAGACCCTGATTAAAAAAATATATAGTATATTTATTGAAAAGAAATAGGCGAAAAAAAAAATATCTGCGTTGAAGTGGAACTCAAACCCTGTCTGCTTTATATTAAACAGCCAAAACAAAAACCTCTAACCGCAAGGCTATGACACATACGACAATTTTATGTAATAACATGTATGTATACCAATGAAAAGGTTGTTCAAATTTCAATTCAATGAATTTTGAAAAATTTACTTTTCCTCTGACTACAGGCCATCGGGATTTTTTAAGATTCTGTTCGTTTAGAGTAAATCACCAAATTCAGAACCATGATTACTCGACTATAATGCAAATATTAAATATTACTTCATTGCATAGAAGGAGAATTCACTTTGATCTGTGTTTTGTATTCAAGCTAATCAACGGAATGGTGGCGTGCCCAGAATTACTTGAATCTATTAAACTTCATGTTTCGAAAAGAAACTTCAGAAACCATTATTTATTTCATTCAACAAATTATGGCAAACATACTCCATTAGAAAGAGCACTAAAGGTATTATATTTTTTTTAATATCTGGAATACACTCCCGAAGATGTATACAGGATACCTGTGCACGGGTCCAGTTTACAAACAACCATAGTTCAGGCGGGATTCGAACCCGCGCTCACGATGAGGTGTTGCAAACTACGAACGCACTTCCAGCGCCTTAGCCCACTCAGGCATCGTGACAGAGATATCTCTATTATTGGAGTCTCATGATAGTTTTAAAAAAATCATTGATTAATATAATTTAGTAATGTGTGTAGCTTTGTAATTAAGTCTAGGGCTACTTACTTGTTGTTGCAAAATCTTTTGTAATCTTTTCCTTATTCTAAATCTTTTTAATATCATGTACTTGTACCGTGTGTATAATTCATATTATTTTAATTTGTATGTTTTTTTTCATTGCAATGGGGTTTATCCCGTATAATAATTAAAGAAATAAATAAATATCCCTTGTTCGGCCATGCCTCATCGCATATCAGCTTTCCCCCTCCATTATTTAAATACTTGCAGGCGTATTCATAATCCATTCTTAGTTCGGTACAAGCTAGTAGGTACGATATTAAAATAACAAACAAAACACTATCCTACCATAACACTGACATGAGAGTCATAAACCTAATTTAAGGATAGACCTCCGCACATAATTTAGTAGCGTACTAAATATCGATTAGGAATACGGCTGTTGGTGTTTTGGTTGTTTATGACCGACGAACCACGAACGGAGGAGGTATACAATTCGAATGTCTGCTTTTTTCATTTGTTTGTTCGTCCGTTTCATATAGTAAACGTACTTCAATTTTGATTATTTTCGATTCATTTGAAAGAAAAGGCTTGAGAAATGGTCCCATATTCATAAAAACGCAAATCCGAAATCTTCTTCTCTATGAAAACCGCCCCGGAAGAGGGTGGAGGGTGCAAATTTTCTGGAAAATCCAAAATCTGAGGTGGTATAATTAAAGATAGAACAATTTTCGGAAATGTTTAAATTGAACATTTTTTCAAAATAGTTACGGTTTTCGAGCTAGAGACATGTTAAATTCTCAAATATCAGTGTGGATAAGTCAATTTAATCGAAAATTGAGAATCTTTTAGTACTACTTGAAAGACCTAATTATTTGTAGCAACATTTTTACTGAACATTTTTCCTTAGAGTTACGGTTTTCCAGTTAGAGCGGTGGAAAAAAGGTAACATCTAAAATACTTATGCGTATTATATTTCCGCAGTGATGTTTTGAGATCTCAATAATAACAACTACATGCAAAGACTATACGTGGGTAATAGGATAAGTACTATCTTCCTTGGTACTAATGAAGATTTAACGATTTTCGTGACTAATGTTACACTCAAAAGGGTGAAATAAATATTTTTCACAAAAAACTGGACCGACGTTATTAGTAGGTGCACTGAAAACTACAAAATAATACAAAATAATATTAATTCTATTGGTGCTGGTACTTGTGAAGTTGATGCCAAAAGTTATCAATCTAACTGCAACTGCACCAACTAATAACGTCGGTCCAATTTTTTGTAAGAAATATTTTCAATTATATTTTTGGGGACTATATATATATATATTGTCTTCTAATTTAATGTTTCGTTGTAACGAGCTCTAGTAAGTTGGAAATAAGAAATAGAACATCCTAAAACATAGGTTCGTTTTTATTCGGGCTTATCTCAAGAAAATTGTAAATATGTTTTATTTTTAACAGAACGTGCCTGCAGTACATTTATTTCCAGCACAGATAATTTACTTCAGTGCAATGAGAGTGCAATGCATTTGATGAGTCCTCTCAGCACTAACAAGGCAAGCAACAGGGCCTTATTTCCGGATTCGTGAGCTGAAAGACCCCGCCTGGCAGTTCGTTAGCAGCAATTTGAGAGAAGAATTAGGAACCGCAGATATAGACCATTACAGCAACTAGATATGTGTACAATAAAGAGCCATACTTTTTTTCCCTTTGGGGTAACATGAGAAACTGTGGATGGTAGAAACTTAACAAGGCAGAGTATCTAATTAATTCAAACAGACCAAAAATAATAATACGAGATAATTTAAATTTTTGCCGGAGTTACCTATAATAATATTAGGTAAATTTCTTATAGAAATATACCTATTGCGATCGTTCACACTTTTGAATTTCAAAAAAATTTCAACGGCATGTTGTTATATGTCTATAAGTTAGTCCAAAAAAACATTTGGTTCAAAAGTTTATATATATATATATATATATATATATATATATATATATATATATATATATATATATATATATATATATATATATATATGGGATATTACGAAATTTGTTAACACGATAGAGGTCGCAGTTTTGAAGGTATCAAGTTCAAATTTGCTACAAAAATCAATCTCTCAAATATCTCGGTCGAGTTCGTTATTGGGCAATATCGGGTAAGTAGTTTCAAAATGGCGACCATTCAAACATTTAAAAAAATTATCAAAAAAGAGCAGTAGTGTAAATATTATTAAAAATAATTTTAGGTTATAGATATAATCAGTACCTAGAACTTTTGTTCAAAGCAATTTTTCATAAAATACACAGGTAAAAAAATAAAAATTAATAAAGAAAAATAACAAATATTGATAAAACATGAACACTCAATATAAATTTGATGTAATTGTACATTTTCTGGAGATCTTAATATAGACCCTGATTAAAAAAATATATTGAAAAGAAATAGACGAAAAAAAAATCTGCCTTGAAGTGGACTTGAACCCTGTCCGCTTTATATTCAACAGCCAAAACAAAAACCTCTAACCGCAAGGCTATGACAATTTTATTTAATAACATGTAGGTATACCAATGAAAAGGTCGTTAAAATTTCAATTTAATGAATTTTGAAAAATTTACCTTTCCGCTGACTACAGGCCATCGGGATTTTTTTTTATTATAATGAATCTGTTTTCAGTAATAGGTAGGTATTTATTTAAACAGGGAAACAGCTATTTCATCTTTAAAATTTCAGTATGCCAAATACGAAAATATTAATTACGAATTCCGAAATGGTAAATAAAAACAAGTTTAAATTAACGTAATAATCAATAATTTTTCCATTTTTTCATTTTAACCACAAAAAATTTAAATTATTTCAATAAATGTTCAACTTCGCTGGGTAATCAACATTTTCAAAATGTACTCAATGAATCTACTGATAAATAATTAAAAAAAAATAGGAGCAACTTTATTAGTAATTTTGAATTTTTGGATGTAAGACTATTGTAACTAAATCGGAATGTACCAGTACCTATAGAATCAATATTATTTTGTATTTTTTAGTTCATCAAATAATTAATGCGTTAGTAATTTTTGTACAAAAATATTTATGTAAAATTTTTGAATGATTTATTAGTGAACAAAATCGTTGTACGTTCATGTTTATTCAGTGACTAGCTTATGTCCACTACTTCGGAAAACTGCATTCAACTCCAATCGGTAGTTTTTGCGTGTACAAACATACAGACCGACAGACGTGTATAGAACTTATATTCTAAGTTAGACCTCCAGCAATTCATTGGTGAAAATTGCATTCAATTATATGTAGTAGAGACAGACAGACGCAATAAAATGTAGCCTATATTTTAAGTTAGACCTCTAGTAATACATCGGTGAAAGCTGCATTAAATTCCATGCAGTAGTTTTTGCGTGAAGTGCGTACAAACATACAGACAGACAGACCAAATTAAAAAAAAAATGTTTTAGCTTCTGTTGCTCTAATAAAGTACCCCCATACATAAGGTAATCATAATTTAAGGAGAAAATGCTCACGCAGTAATTTTTATAAATAGAAAATATCAAACTTAATCACACTGAACATAATAATAATAATAATAGGACAAACGATACGACTTTGTAATGTTAATTCTCATCGTTAGAAATAAGAAAACTTCAAATACATAAATACTCTCTTTAAATAGACATAAGATTCTATCAAATAACTTTCTCGAAACTCAGAAACTTGGCCGTATTACAGTTTTATATTATATCCACTTACACAGTAGAGAGAAGTGCAGCTTTCAGTTTCTTCTTGAAATTTCTGATAGAAATAGTTCCTAGTTGGTGAACTCCGGAGGCAAACCATTATAAAGGATGGGAGCGATGTAGGAGAAGTTACGTTTAAAGGTAGTAGTTGAGTGTTTAGGAATTACTAGCAAACCCTACTCCCTGTGGAAAAATCATTGATATTTTCAAAACGTTTCAGTTTATTCATCTGAGTGTCTTATAAATAAGTATCAAGATTGCGAAGCAGTGGAAGTTCAAGTTTCTTTGTATCTCGAAATGACTGGTATCATTTTTTTTTCAGAAGCGCAGTGTCTTATACAATTCGAAGTCTTATCAAAAAAATAGCGGTCCGAGTATGGTGCCCTGTGGTACTCCCAAGACTTCGTGGTTGTACTACAGATATCTGGTCATCAGCAACAACATACTGCGATCGTTTCCTCAGATTGTTAGAAATCAGTTCTATTGCGGCATCTACGAAATCAAAATATTTCAGTTTTTGTTCGAGTATAGCTGGGTCTAGAATGTCGAAGGTCTTGCTGTAGTTTAATAATTCTCAGCAGGTTACTTCGTTTTTATCAGTGCTGATCAGAATATCGTTGGTGATGCAAGTCAGAGGTGCCGTAGTAGTGCTGTGATGTTTTCAAATTCGCTTTTTCATAATCATTTCAAAAATTTCAGATGGCATTGGCAGAATACTGCTGGGCCTTAAATCCGAGCAGGATTAGATATTTGCGACTTTGAGTAATAGGCGCACATTCGCGCACTTGCACGGATCAGGAATCAAACCTAATATGAATGCTTTATAAACATTATGCATTCAATATTCAATCAGGTTTAAGCTAACGAGTTCGTGTATCTTTTTTGGTATATTATCCCACCCTAAAGCCCCAGATTTAATTGAATTTAAAAATTCGGCGACTTTATATTCTATAGTTGGTGAGAATTTGAAAGCCACGTCCTTTAGGATCATGCGTATTTATCCAGCAAACGACTAGATGTCTCAACTTTATCTATATTGGGTATGGAAATGAAGCGTGAGCTAATATCATGAGCGTTTTTACTTTCCTATGCTACTATAGTAGCTGTATAAGGAAAGTATTGTAATCGTGTGAAATTTTTCGTTTCAGAGTTTTCTAAGTCTAATAAACATATTTTCAGCAATTGGTCTGTCTGTCCGTCTGTCTGCCTGTGACAGAATTATCTCGGGAACGGATCGGTGTAGTTTGTTGCTTTCGTTTATATTTTGTTTGGTACCAATATCACTAGCTGGTGGCACTGATTGAGAATCCTGTATACACTGGGTGTTGAGATATAGCCAGAAAACTTGATTTTCTCAAGACTGTAACGCGAAAACGGCTCAAATGATTTTGATTAAACTTGTCTAAAGTATTCTTCTGAAGGCCCTTTACCACACACACACAGCGCCATCTCTGAGAAAATGCACAAAAAAGTTATGCTTGAATAAAATTCCATATTTTCCACATGTTTCTTCAGATTCTGGCCAAACGTTTCATCTTGGGAAAAAATGTTACATGACCATTGTTATTTGTCTTGACATGCTGAAAAAAACGAGTGGTAGCACGATTTGACCAAAGGATTTTTACTTTACTACCGCTGTTATCGTCGCTAATTAAGGAAAGTATAGTGTAATATAAATATAATTATTGTGATAGTTTAAAATTTTTCATTCATTGGAATTTGCGTGCGAGCGGTAGGAAAGTCGTGTGAGTGGACAACCAGATTTTGTTTAATTTCGAGGGGATTTCTCTGACCTATAATTTTCAGAGAATTTAGCCGATTCCAAGTTTTTGTAGGTGTAACGAATGGATTGATCCTTATTTCTCACCCTCGTTGTTAATTTTAGCATGTTTGACCTTCTAGTAAAATCGACTTTTACTAAAAGCAGCCGGTAGGTAGGTATATACGATTTAGAACCTAAACACATACACTTACCTAGTGTACCATGTTACTGAAATCAGTTCAATGGAATTTCTTTATCATTAATCAAAATGTTTATTTATGATACTTCAGTTTGAACAGTCATATACTCGTACAAATAATCGTTTGAGTTTCTATACCTATAGTATAGATTTGAGAAATACGCTGCCCTATTTTTCTTTGTGAAATGTGAGAGCACTTCAAAGAAGACAAATGATTTATGCAATGGAGATACATATTTGAATAATTCTACAATGGAATAGAAAAAGCTCACAGTCTGAATAGATATCGTAGACACAATATATATACATATTTATCAAAAAGCACTAAGTAAATGATTTTATAAGTGTGGATCAGATAAATGAAACAAGTTCATTATTTCAATTTTTGGCCATATTCACTCATAAGAAATCCTTATTGCCGAAGGGTTCCAAAACTTCTCTCATCTTGGGAAAATGCTCTTTATAAATTTGCTAACAAACTTTATGTTTATTGATGTCCAGACGAAGAATATATGTTCAAGAACTGAAAGAAGTTTTTTATCCGTTTTGAAAATTAGTTGGAGAGACTGAACAAATTCATGCGGGCAAAATAAAGGATAATAATTTTCTGAATAATTATATAAACGTCCAAAAGAATAGTATCTAAATTTCTGTAATCTTGAAAAAATACTCTTTATTATAAAATTTTTCTCAAGAAGAAGATATGTCAAAAAAATGGAGCATCATTATTTCACCATTACTAGGGTTACGTACGTTCAAAAAAACGGAACATTTATAGGATCACTGGTCTGTCCGTCTGTCCATCGTTCACAGTCAATTATCTCCGAATCTACTCGACAGATTGAATTAAATTTTTTTACAGATATCAATTTCTGTGACCAAAATTGAATGAAATCTGTTTATGGGGGGGTATTTTGTGGGGAAGGTGGAAAATTAAAGAAAGAACATTTGAAAACTGCATCGTGTGACGTATCAAGTGGAAGGTCTTGCTGTAAAGATTTCATATGTATTTTTGCAATTTTAAAATAAATAGTTTTCAAAATATTCAAGAAAATAGACGAAAATTGTGCATTTCCCCCTTATCTCCGAAACTACTGAACCTAAAATGTTGAAAAAAAATACAGAGATTAGTTTTCTATATATAGATTATAGGGAAACCTATGAGAAGTCCATAATATTAAAATAACATGGGATATCACTCAATATGGACAAATTTGGGTCAGATTTAAAAAACATAAACGTTCGGAACCTTCTGCACTTTTTAATTATATGGAGTATCTGAAGGTGTTTTTGCGGATAAAGTTTATGGAAAATAATCAACTAAATAATTAGGTAAATAAAATTAAGGCTGGAATCTGGGCACCATGGTTGATTCTGGAACGTTTTAAGCAGATATTAAAAAAATGGGAAGGTGTGAATCAGGTTTGTCTGAATAGGGTTCGTCTCTATAAATTCCCTTATAAATGTTATGATTATTTCTTGCAAAACCAAGGTATATTTAAAGATGGGAAAAATTTACTATTTTAAAATAATGTGGAGAACTTGAATTAGGTTTTTCGCGAAAAGAGAGGTTTAACGAACAACAAATCTACTAAATAATTATATAAAATGAATGCTGGAATCTAGGCGCCAAACGTCAATGATATCTAATAATTGCTTATGTTCGTGTCTAAATACGCGTGTGTACCTTTACTTGCGTACCTATTATTTCGAAATTTGCACTATACAATTACCATTCCAATCTACACTATCTTCGCAAACCAAGATAAAAGCTATTATACAATGTTTTCCGTAATTTTGTGTAAGTATTATATCATTTGTTTACTGACTAATAACAATAAATATATACACCTAATACCTAACCGAGGAAAAGGCATCTTTTACAAAATGTCGGCGCGAAAAAATCAAAGAAACAACAAACATTATCTATTGTTAAAAGATAACAAAGATAGTGTAGAGAAAGAATAATACGAAGAGTTGTCTATAACAATATAATTAATGAAATTATTGTCGATAAAATATAAACGAGATTGTTAACAGTATGGTTGGTTATTGTCCTGATAGTTTTGTGAATTTTGAAAATGTATTTCAACATTTTCTATCCATTCAAAATAAATATCCTATCGAGTATCGAGTCGTTCATTATGCAGATTATGAGTACAAGTTTACAAGCTTTAACACTTTCGACAGAGGCTATTTGGAATGCTATAATACGGACGACGTCAAGTGTTCGTATATATTATTATTATAATATATTATATCCTTGAGCAATAAAACTAGTTAGTCATATCAATAACAATACCTACCTATACCTAATAATAATAATTCGTTTTGATAACATTTGTGACAAACTACAATAATTAAAAACAAAACAAATAAATATAATAATATACGTACATTGTGAAATGTCAAATGTTTTACATTTCGTTGATGATGACAGAACAGCAAATAAGAAGTATATACATATTCCAATTAACATGAATAGGTTTGTGAGTCTGACAAATAATAGACTATGCGAACAAATACCTATAATAATCCTGTTTTGTGATGCTGCTATATAAAAAAACAAAACAATAACGCACGCCACACACGTGCGCCCGAGCTAATAACCTGTGCGTAGGTAAGTACATATATAAAAAATATGCATAATATATAATATACACACGATGTTGATGATATTCGAATATCATAGGAGGCCGCGATTGTACTGAAGGCGCGACAACGACAGTGACCATTCCCTCGCGCGCCGAACAACAGCGGGGGAGGCCGATTGGCTGCGAGAGTGCGGCGTGCTGCGTCCGTCCATGGACTTGCGACGAGAGAGAAATGATTGTACATTTATTTGTTATTATTGTTATTATCTATGTATTGTATGTAATTAATGAGTGAAACAATAAAAAGCAAACACTCTCTAGTGAAGAGTAGAACAAAAGAGGCAACAACCACCGCAGTAATGGCAAGGGGCCGATTTGCAAGTAGGTAGGTATGCGCGCTCGGAAAATGCGGAAGTGAAAAAAATATTGTGCGATAGATGGGTGATGCGTGTTTTAAAGATGACGTACAAAGGCGCCTCAATTAGTCTAGTTTTCCTATCGTCGTCTATTGTTTGTGCAACGTTGCCGAATGGAGTTTCTTGGAATAATAATGTATCATCATTAGTTAAATAAATTTATGCCAGTTACAGATTGTTGTTATTTACTTGGCTGTTAGACCAGCGCAATTTTAAATGTATGGATTTATGACCTAATTTTGCCATTCCAACGTAGCAATGTTAGGAAAGTAGTGAGTGCGTTTGGAGGAAAATAGCTAAAGTCGACATTTGATAGCTTTTGTCGGCGCTATGGACCTACCTACTAGTGCTGACGATATCTATTTTTGACCGACGAACCCCAAACATCATTAAAACTACTAGTTCTAGAGAACACTCAGCCGTATTCATAAAAATTTCCTAGTTCAATACTATAATGCGTTTCACATTAAGAATGCAGTGTGGCGTCTCATGGAGCCCATCGTTGCAAGCACGTTGCCATCCTGTCAAAACTTTTTTTTTTAATTCAGTGTGTAACGAATTTAACTGAGCTGCATTAAATCTGCGAAAAAAATTTTTTTTGAAAAAAGCCTTAAAAAAGATACCTCCATTCAGAATTAAGAAATTTTCTTTGTTCCCTCGAAAATAATATAGGTACTATATGAAAATCTTCTTAAAAAAATAACTATTTCCAATAGAAACGTTATTTTGCAGTTGTGTTTAGAAAGAAGACTTTTGGCACCAACTTCAAAAGTACCAGCATCAATTGATATAATATTATTTTGTATTTACACCAACTAATAAAGTCGATCCAATTTTTCGTGAATACATAGTTATTTAGCTCCTTCGGGGGACGGTTTTTGGAGGGAAGGTAATTTCGGATTTGAGTTTTTCTCTCTTTGAAATGAAACAAAAATCATTAAAAATAAATGGGAGAAATAAATGAAAGTTATAGGATTTTTTCTATCACACATCACAATATGCAAAGAAAGATTTTTAATGGAACGCAATTGAATTTTAATAAATAATTGATTAACATTTCATAACTCAATTGAAGATTGATAAACGGTTTAAATTTTTCCATAGAAAAACATCAGCTTATTATTCTACTATAATTATATTCAACGGTATACCAGTAATAATTACGGTAAATGCGTTTTAGTAGATATAATAAAGCTCCTTCCGTATGCAAAAAAAAGTAGTTTCAACGCACGTTCAAATTTCTTCACGAAGCATGATGGTCAATGATTTTTTGAATCAATCCGACGATGTCTGCCTATTTTTCCCTTGATGCATAATCAATAACTTTAGGGTTCTATGCAACAGGCAGTTTGCGGGTTTGTAGATGTTCAATATTATATTCATATCTACATATCACAATAATTAACCAGGTTTAATCCATTTTCATAGGTGGATACAGCCAAGCATAAGTGTCAAAAACTTTAGCGTCATGCTCAGCTGTCCATATATTTTTTTGTACAGAACAAATCGCTCATATTATAAATAAATTGTTATTGTTATTACCAACAACGAAAACTAACCTCACAAATAAAATAACAAATGACGCGGGACAGAATCTGTTTAGTTTTTAACGATGTTGCCATTAGAAAATTGCAAAAATCCCTAGTAAATGTCGTCCTTTTGCAAGGAATCGTTTGAATTGAGGCTCCCTTCATAATTTGAGGAACCCTCAATGGAGGCTTCGTCAGCACTTAAGATAAGGACGAACTATGAATTCGGCTGTATAAATGTAGCAAGACAATTATGATACGAGTAATATTAATTTTTCTGAACCTTTTTTAACGTCATCAACCATTACTCATTAGTTTGATTTATTTATCAAAATAATTTTATCGTCATTACCAAGAATATTTATGGTTGGTTTAATTTTCTGGAAAAATAACATCAATAATCATAATTACATCGTAAATATATGGAAGAAAAAGTATCACTTTTACCTTTCTTATAGATATCCTAGTCCAAACAGCCACTTACCTGAAAAAAAATTAAAATTAATTACATTTGATTTTTACGCAAATAATATGAAAAATATTTTTAAAATTAATAAAATATCTGTAGTATATAATTTTATAACATCGACTGATACAAAAAAAATATCATCCCCAGTAGGCCTTTGAAAATGAGAACATGTCTGTTAGGAAGGATAGGAAAGATAGGAAGCTAAAAGTGACAAGTGATGTTTCAGTCAATATAGATGCAATTGTAAATGATTCATATAGATACGATCCAATGCCTACTGCGAATGATATTTTTTTTTGGATCGCTCGATATATAGTCCGTTCAAGTTACCAGTTGTATTACATCACAGGTGATTTGGTATGCCTAAAATTTCAAAAATTGTAAAATTATAAAATCGAAACTGATTAGAATCACCTGATTACCCGTTTTCAAATTGATAAAAACTGTTTATATTTATCTACAATTTGCCCATGTCAAATATTGTCGAGAGGTCGATAAAAAAGTCACTAAATTGTCCATAGCTGAAGACGTAAGCATATTGCTCTTTTAAATAGAATATTATAATTTCTTATTTTTCAAACAATTGTTATACTTCGCCTCATTTCGAAACCTGAAAAAGTAAAAGGGAAAATTCCAAAAACATTAGATCCTGACTCAGCATCAAAGCGAATAAAATACCAATCAAAAATATTATCTACATACAGGGTGGTACAGCTGGGGGTATTTGGTAGATCGTGGCTGATCTATTAGAGATACAGCAAAATTGTTTTTATAAAAGTTGTTCGTGGTTGAAATCAACTATGGCCGATTTCCGGTTATATCGGAAACTTCGATATTTTAAATGAAACACCCTGTATTTTGAATCTCACCAAACCAATATAGAACTAAATGTATGTATATGCCGTATCGGCTCTTACAATATTCCAGTTATCCCAACCAAATTTTGCACACGTGTTTATCATACCTTAAGTAAATGTACTGAGATACTTTCAGTGTCTGTGGGACTCTGTGGCTGGATTTTGATGGTCTTTTTACCCTATATGTATGTAGAATATTATTAGAATAATCTGGTATTGGCTGTAAGTGAGACTAGGCCTCCAAGGTGGAGAGTTACATATGTGTAATACTCAATGAAGTATCTCAGAGTTCTATGGCTGAATTTTCGTGGATTAGTCGCTATATTTGGGTGTAGTATGTCACTGGACTGTTTTGTGAGAGTCTGTCAGTGAGATTGGGATTTAAAGGTGGATGGCTCCATACCGGAAAATCCCTAAAGCATATGTAGGAAAAATTCTGCTGTTCTCTCTTGGTGCATGTC
Organism: Crioceris asparagi; assembly: GCA_958507055.1. Classification (NCBI taxonomy): domain Eukaryota; kingdom Metazoa; phylum Arthropoda; class Insecta; order Coleoptera; family Chrysomelidae; genus Crioceris; species Crioceris asparagi. Next base: position 5,621,495 of record OY293830.1, on the reverse strand, counting down.
TGTGGATGGATCTGGGTTGGTGTTCGGACTGGTTCTACGTGCGAGTAGGACACTAAGGTAGAAGGGTTCCACACTCAATACTTTTTGTGACTTTATGATGTCTTACCCCAATCTACCAGTGTTTTCTCGGGATGTACCGGGTAAAAAAGCTAGTTGTTAACAAAGTACAGCACTGAATTAATAAAGCGTCAATAGCAGTCAAAAGACTAGGTTAAATAACTATTTTGCATAAATGAAACATTAATTATATAATCGTACATTTAGTGGTAAACTATAAATAATATAATATTATTTCAATTGGTAAATGAAATATTCTGGCCGAATTTCATATTCATAAATGAAATGCGGAATAATGCGATTGTTCGTTGAAAATGTATTTTAGAGCAAATTTTAATTAACACATCAACAAAACGAATAAACCACACACAGAAACGATTACTACAACCAATTTAAACTCATGTAGCAGCAGACATTTCTGAAATCAGATAATGTATTGTGTAGTTCTACCTACTACTATCTACTCTTGTCCTGAGGGTTCTGTATTGGTAATAACCAATTCGTGTATGGAATAGATATGAGAGCAACATTGATTTAGAATTCGTTCGAACTAGGTACATCCTACAAAATACAATTACTGATTGATTTGAGATGTGGAGATCACAAACATTTGAGTATAGTAGCTTATGTTATAGGACAGCAGATAATATCTGACAATCGTGATAATGCAACATCAGCCTATATACTTACTCTATGCTCAAAATATTTGTTACCCAAAATTGGACCGACTTTATTAGTTGGTGCACTGGAAAATACAAAATAATATTAGTACTATTGCTGCTGGTACTTTTGAAGTTGTGCAATAATTCTAGTAAGATAGAGAACTTTTGGCATCAACTTCAAAAATATCAGCACCAATAGAACTGATATTATCTTGTATTTTTCAGTGTACCAAGTAATACAGTCAGTCCGATTTTTGGTAAATATTTATTTACTATTCACTAATACCAAAGAAGATAGTACTTATCCTATTACCCATGTATATTCTTTGCTTGTACTTATTTATATTCGGAGATCTCAAAACATCGCGGCCGAAATACGCCTAAGGATTAGTAGACAAAAATAAACATTATAAATATTGCTACAAATAATTTGGTCTATCATGTAATTCCCTAAGATTGTCAATTTTGAGAGAAATTTCCGCCTGCACATGACGAAAATACACATATTTGAGATTTCAACATCGCTGTAACTCGAAAACCGTAATTCTTTTGAAAAAATGTTCAATTTAAACGTTCCCGGATATTGTCCTGTCTTTAATTATGCCACTTAATATTTTCGCGAAAAATTGACCCCTTTTTTTAATAGATCTGATGGTAGAACATTTTACAAGTTTTTGGAAAACCGCCGTTTCCATGGGCTCAAAAATTATAGAGTTCAAAACAATTCAAAAGTCCCTAAAAATAATGTTCTCTTCAATTTTGCTTTATCAAATATATTTGAGGACTCACAACTTAAATAAAAACAATCTCGGTTTTCAAATAAAAAATTTTCCTCTACTTTCCTTTGAGGTTATTTTTAAGGAAAATACCTGTTCTGAAAGTTTTTTTTTATCGGATTATTTCTCAGCTGTGTTCTTACTACATTATAAAGAAAACATACGATCGAATTGTATACCTCCTTTCTTTTTTCTCAGTCCGTCAATAGAATAGAAGTTAGATTCCTGAAGGAGTTATTTTAAAGTCAGTAAGTACTCTTGTTAAAGGATGCTTCAAGTTGAGTTGTCTATTAGACGTTTAAAGAAAACTAGTCGCATTTCTGTTCTGAAAATTTTCTCTATCTAATTAAAATAATGACGACTTACAGAGTCTACTTAAATAGGCACCAACTTTATTACTATGTAACAGTTACTCATAAAATATATATATATTTTTAAATATTACCACTATATCTTTTAAAATTCTAATATGTTCTTCTTCCCAATAATAGGGGTACCTACACTGATTTTCTCTAACTAAATAAAGAAAAAAACGTCCAAGTTCGAGTTGGACTCTTACACGAAAGGTTCCGTACCATCCCACAAGAGTCTACCTTTTACAGTTCAAAAGATCGAGCAAATATAAAACTTTCTTTATATATATATATATATATATATATATATATATATATATATATATATATATATATATATATATATATATATATATATATATATATATATATAAACAAAAAGATGTTCCTGGGGATGCAGTCATATATTCAATAAAATTCTTTGATTGAAGCCGAGCTTTCGAGAATGTTTATTCTGTAATTGATGGCTATGAAATCTTTCCTGTTTTTGGCTAATTTATTCTAAATTTACGATTTTTGCCCTGAAGAAGAGAATAATCATTCTCGAAAGCTCGGCTTCAATCAAAGAATTTGATTGAATATATGACTGCATCCCCAAGAACATCTTTTTATTTATTATAAAACCAGTTAATAATACAAAATGAATATATATATTCATATATATATATATATATAACCTAGAAAGGTTTGCACAAGCCATTGGAAAGCAACCTATATTTTTTCCTGGAAAACTAATGAACAAACATCTTTCTCGTATAAATGAATGAACTCACATTTGGTAAATAACTCACGTAACAAATAATAATTGTATTTAGCTTACGTATAACAAAATAAAGATGTACCGTACTACAGGAATAATAAAACATTTTATGAGAAAAATAAATATTTCAGTTGACTAAATTATTACAAACATTGTACCTTGCTATTTTCTGGGAACTATAAAGTTTCTGAAATTAAAATATATAAAGTGTGATGTGACTTAATCTGAATAGTAAAATGAATGGAACTTTTTCCACACAGGCCCAACTCGCACTTGACCATTTTCTTTTAATAATGAGATTTTCAGAAAGAAACACGAAAATATTTTTTCAAGATGTTTGTGTGGTTTTTTTGTCAATTAGAGATCATTCTTAAAACAGGAAGAGCTTTTGCTTTAGCACTTTTTGATCGACGAACCCTGAACGGAGGAGGTGTACAATTCGACTACATACCTAATCTTAATTCTTAAATATCTGTTCTTATATTAGAATAATATATATATATATATTAGAATTGTATATAAAGGTATAGATCGTGAATTTTTATTGTTGAATAAAAATTAAGTACATCATCACTGTTCCACTAAAGTATTCTTAATTTAAAATTTTCCATTGCATCCTATTTTAGAGAACTTTAATCAGATCTAGATTGAAATTTTCTAAAACCGACCCTGTTACAATGACTCTCAACTGGAAAGTAAAATGCAGAAAACAATATCAAAAACATAGATACAAAAAATTGTCCATGTTATTTAATGGCAAATATAATTTAATGATCGAATAACAAATAGATATCCATTTGATTTAAATATTACAGAGAGTATGTATGAATCTGAAAAAGCATTCATTTATGCAATATTTCACTTTATACAAATAATAGAATTTTGTACAAATATCTACTCTTTTATGAAAGCTTTCAAATAATAAATTTCAATGCTATTGTTGATTCCAGCTAATCACCAATTTATGGAAGCAGTAACAATTTCAATATAATATTAATATCAAAGTATTAAGGACTAAACAAGAATAATGATCTTTGAAAAATGAATTAATTATGTATGACGTTGCTTGTGAAAGTATCACAATAATATGCAGATCCTATTTGTCTGTATATGTGTCTGTCAGTATCTCAGCCTATTTTTGACCGACGAACCCCTTTCATTTGAAAGAGAAGGCTTGAGAAATGGTCCCATATTCATAAAAATACAATTCCGATATCCCCTTGCCTCTGAAAACGTGTGGTAAATTTTCTCGAACATCGAAAATCTAATGTGGTATAATTAAATACAGGATAATATCCTGAAACGTTTAAATTGAAAATTTGTTTCGAAACAGTTACGGTTTTACAGTTAGAGGCATGTTAATTTCTAAAATATGTGTATTTTTGCTATGTGGAGAGAGCGATTTCTTTCGAAAATTGAAAATCTGTGGGTACTACATGAAAGACCTAATTATTTGTAGCAACATTTTTTTCATTAGAATTACGGTTTTCGAGTTACAGCGATGTTAAAATGGTAACATCTAAAATACTTATGTGTATTTCCGCAGCGATGTTTTGAGATCTCAATAATAACAACTACAAGTAAAGAATATGCCTACGTGGACAATAGGATAAGTACTATCCTATCCTATCCCATATAAGTGAACGTTCAACGATTCTCGTGGCTAATGTTACACTCAAAAGTGTGAAATAAATATTTTTTACCAAAAATTGAACCGACGTTATTAGTTGCTGCTTGTGAAGTTGGTGCCAAAAGTCATCAATCTAACAGCAACTGCACAACGTCAAATATTTATGTATAGGCCTATATTGAACGAAATAAATATTTTTTACAAAAAATTGGACCGACTTTATTAGTTGGTGCACTGAAAAGTATAAAATAATATTAATTCTATTGGTGCTGTTACTTTTGAAGTTGTGCAGTTGCAGGTAGATTGGTAACTTTTGGCACCAACTTCACAAGTACCAGCCCAATAGAATTAATATTATTTTATACTTTTCAGTGCACCAACTAATAAAGTCGGTCCAATTTTTTGTAAAAAATATTTATTTCACACTTTTGAGTGTAACAGTAGTCACCAAAATCGTTGAACGTTCACTAATACCAATGAAGATAGTACTTATTCTATTACCCACGTATATTCCTTGCTTGTAGTTGTTATTATTGAGATCTCAGAACATCGCTGCGGAAATACGCTTGAATATTTTAGTTGTTACCATTTTAACACCGATTTTACTCGAAAACCGTAACTCTAAGGGAAAAATGTTCAATATAAATGTTGCTACAAATAATTATGTCTTTCATGTACTGCAAACAGATTTTCAATTTTCGACAGAAATCGCCCTCTCCACATAGCGAAAATAGGTATATTTGAGAATTTAAAATGTCTCTATGTCGAAAACCGTTACTCTTTTGAAAAAATGTTCCATTTAAACGTTTCCGGATATTGTCCTATCTGTAATTATATCAACGCAGATTTTCAATTTTCGACAAAATTTGCCCCCTCCACCCCCTTCGGGGGCGGTTTTCGGAGGGAACGAGATGTCGGATTCCCGTTTTTATGAATATGGGACCATTTCTCAAGCCTCCTCTTTCAAATGAATCAAAAATCATCAAAATCGGAGTACGTTTACTATATGAAAGGCGCGCACAAACCAAAAAAAAAAAAAAAAAAGCACACAATCGAATTGTATACCTCCTCCTTTTGGGAAGTCGGTCAAAAATCCTCAAATTTGTTATTTATACAAAGAGAGTGAATGATGGCTTTGTAGATTCAAGGGAACATTATTAAATTAGAATAAAAACTGTATCATTTGACAGATCAATTGAAAGTACTCAGTAATACAAATACATTTGTTTTATTTGTGTATTTTGTAGAATTGTATAAAGTACAGTTTAGGAAATACTGAAGAAAATTGACGTAAAATGGCCGTTTCCTTCCATAAATCCAGGAATAATAATACTAAATCTTAAAAAACAACAGAATAAAGTACTCATAGCTCAAATGTCCCAGGCGAACATATTTCGCAGTTGAACACTTAAAATCTTCTGAAATACTTTTAAAATTGTTTTTCTTTATTAAAAAAAACTTTGTTCTGAGTAAGCAGAGTATTTCAAAGGAACGTATATTTTGAGACAAAGGAAGAACGCTAACGATGAATATAATAAAATCGCTTTCAGGTTGCTCTATGTCTTGAATCTGATTTGAAATTTTACGACAAACGGTGTGTTGTTCCACCCTAGCCTAAGATCTACTTTATGCTCCAAATTATTGATGGATCATGGGGTTTCATAAACAATAAGAAATAGAACAGCGCCATTAACAAAACACTTCCAACTGTTTTCTCAAGTCGGTAAAACATTGTTGTGATTACTTTTTACGAGGAAAACGTTTCAATTATTTATTCATGATGTATGAAAAAATCCTTACCATTTGTCTAGAATATAAACTCAACTGGCTACTAGGGCATTATCTAACTTTATGATAATTGAATGATTGATTAAAGTATGGTTTTTGCTTTCTATTATTTTAAAAATGTATGTTTCAAAATTTATATCAAGATCATATATTTCTAAATCCGTAACAATATTTTCATACCGATTTCAAGATACTAGTTTTCATTTATTATAACTGAATTTTATTGTTCCATAAAAATTGTATTGACTCAACCTTTAAAGGCCTTAGGAAAAACGTAAATTCTGAGGAAATTCGCGAACCTAAGCATTATCCCCTTTAATTTCACATATAAATCTTGAAAATCGGTTCAATACTCACTGAGAACTCAGAATTTTAACTGTATATTAAATATAGATATGAAAACTTTTAAATGTGAGAAACTAGTTTCTTCTAAATATGAAAATTTTCCAATTCAATTTTTTTTCTATGTTGCATGGTTTCTGAAATCTTAAGTACACCAATCACATATTTGTTTTGTATATTATACCAAAATTAACAATTTAATAATATCCTTAAAATGTTTGCTGACACTTTTATGTCAAATTAATTTTATAATTCGACTCTGTCTGTCAATTAGGCCTCGTTTAGTTCGCTCAGCTGAACTGCCAAGGTTACAACACTTACTACAAATGCATAATATAATATATTAACACGTTTTTATATAAATTACAAGCTATTTGTCGCCTCTTTATAGCCTATGACGTTCAACAAATAAACACAGATGATGTTGAAGTCTTTTTCGATTGTTGTAATTTACAATTTACTGTCAAACATTCATTCATTCATCATTGTAAATTGGGAGATTCTTCAAAATTGTTTATCATATTTTATTTTATAATTAAGATTCTTCCTTTTACATGATGATGTATAGAATATTTTGTTGTGGTGAAATATAATGATTACAGAAATTATAGGATCGGGCTTGAAATTAATTATGGAATAATATTGCTTCAGGTCAGAGCTAGTCATTGTTTCAATGTGAAATTTTATGTTATCTTATTTTTAGCTGTAAATAATTTATCATAATAAAGTTACAAGTCTGCAATTTGAAAAAAAAAATGAAAAACACAGTTATATCCCAATAACTATAAAAATTATCTTCCACTAACAAAGAATCAAGTAATTGACGAAAAAATAGCTTCAATTGTCCATGTTCGCGAATATTTTTTAGTGATAGAAAATAACAAATAATATTAAGTTTTCCACGCTTTTTTTAATTAATTAATTATTTTTTTATACATACCCTATGATAAAAGCGTGTTAAAAATAAAAATAGCTCAGCCTTTTCAATAATTGATTAACATTTTCACTACAGGGGTTCCGTACCTTAAACCTCCTGGTGCACCCAGATTCAGCTCTGTTTCAGAAAGAAAAGGCAACATATTCAAAATATTGGGTGATTTTTTTTGCGGTTTTGAACTGATTGTGACATCTTTCAGTTTTTGAGCAATGAACTTCCGGTTTAACATGGATATTATTGAAACTCAAATATTAATAACCATCACGAAGATAATCTTCTTTATTCGAAATAGTAGAAAAGCTTAGTTTAGAAAGTCTTCTTTGATGTTTGCTTGTGATCTTGAATTACAAAGAGACGAATCTCATAACACGCGTTCCCAGAGATGCAGGTCTATGTATTTTATACATATTTTGTCAATTTTGTTCATTCCAAAAAACCTTTATTCTTCCTTATTCATGTTTTGAGGATCACTATGTAGGATGAATGTGTATCTATGTTTGTATTTTCAACAATACCTTCCATTTCAGAATATAATAATGGAAGCACATGGAGCGGGTCGGAGTAGGTAGAAGACACAGACTTTATTTTATGATTTTTGGAATAGCACCTGTCTGGAGATTCACCCAGATGCCTATTTAGCTCTGGTTGAAACTCATTATCCCCGCTGGCGCAAGTCGGAGCGAGTCGTTATAGCATCGTGTGCATCCAGCTTTAGATTAATACTATATACCTTTACGGCATCCTTAACATAAGCATAAAACGAATAATATTATTTATTTAAATAAACATTATTTATGTTAATTGAGGTTCAAAAACGTTATGCAGATATTGCAGAACAAATATTTTATTATCGAATAAATCATATAGTCATCAAATCATTACAGTGTAATTATATTCCAAAATTGACGTTGCGGCAGCGATGTAATAAAAAAAACATCCTGCATAATTCATATATTCATGAGTCAGAAAGTTAAGTTAGCTTCGACATTGACAATCAAACTTTCTTCACACAAAGTATTCAGTATGGAAAAGACATTTGAAGACTTGACAGGAAATTAGTTCGATCATCTTCTAATATACATGTTGATTCATGACAAGCTACTGTTCTGACAACAGTCTTGAAATGTTTCCTCTAGACGATGTTTAATGACTATAATGGCCGCAATTTAAAATTATTCTCATTTATACAGTGTGTTCCAGAAAACTCTTAGGTATCAAAGTTTTTTCTTAAGCTATTTTTTACTGGATATTTGAATTATTTTACCAATTACTTACAGTTATCTATTCGAAACTACCCGCAGATAAATGGTTAATGCGAACAGTTGAGCTGTAGTGCATATATAAGATGGCAAATATCTTCCAAACGGCTCATTATATATCGAATTCAATACCTTTTCGTCAGCTATTGATAAGCGAAAGCCATTACCGCCATTTAGTTACATAAAGGGATTATTAACAAACTAGCCCATCGATGGTCTTCAAACCGGTACTGTAGTTCTGTTATCATTATGAAATAAGCATACACAAAAGCTCTAAGAACCCTTAAAATTGTATGCAGATCAAACGCAAGTGTTAGAAAACGATTTTAAAATTCCATCTTTGGAGGCCTATAACTCGAAAACGAAGCCCTTTATAAAAAACATTTATATGAAGCGCTAATATTATTTTCGCTCACTCTATACTTTTTCCATCAGTTCCGGGACAGCTTGTATATGAAAATAGTCTCGATAATATTCACCTCAATTTTACATTTGGTGGTATTATAATGGACTTTATTGTTCTGCACATATTCACGAAATCTCACGACCTTTGGCATGACATCTGAAGGGTGGCTGGCTCTTCATCTAATATATTTAGAATTTTATCGAGATTGCGACTTAGAGAAAGATAACTTCATTTAGTTCCAAGATAAATTTAAAGTAATATAACTTTTATTATTCATAGAAAATTATCACAATGTTTTTGTGGTAGGAACGAAGTACTTTATTTTTCCATGAATTGTTCAGATACTTTCACAAAGTTGAGAGAAGAAGTTGAGTGCTCTACTAATATTTGAGAATTGCAGGAAGTGTGAGTTGAAAATGTTTTCATTATTTTTATAATTAACTTATACAGCGAAAGAGTGTGAAGTAAATATTGGGATAATCTCATCAATGGCCAGATCAATGGTTAGTCTAGTCTCTTACTGTTTATATTATAATTACCTAATTAGTTCATAATATTAGTCATTAAGATGTATGTAAATCATCCTTATTGTTTAAGTAGGCACTTATATGTACTATTGACATTGCTAAACGTCAGGGCGTCAATCAAATGAGGACATCTAATCGATCTTGGAACAACAAATTTCATATAATTTTCTTAAATCATGAATTTGGAATCTCAGGTAGCTCAATCCTAAAAATATTCGCAAGATTACTCTAGAGGTTTCTCATTTGTCTGGGTGAATTCCTGCCTACATTTTGCTCCTCTTTATCCTACAAAATCTATTTTATTTCGTCAATTCTCCATTCTAACGGGTAATAATAATTGTAGAATCTATATTTGAAGCAAAATTTTCATCTCATACATATTTTCTCCATCTACTTTAGCTGACTCTAAATTATATATTTACCTATATCTAGAAGTAAGAGATTCTATGATCTTCCATATATTATGTCAGTATAAATATCAAAGCATCAAAAACATCTTCACATATCCCACTGCGAAATTGGCTATGTAACTTCAATGTGAATAGGTAAAAGGATAGCAACCTACTTACGTGAGTTCAATATAAGACGTTTACAACCTTAATGCACTCCGCCACTCTTCCATTGGCCGTATATGCAAAATGAAAAATGCAAAATAGTTTAAAAATATATGTATACAAAATAATGCTGGCATAAAGAATCAGGTCTACCTTGACCTCTCTCATGAGACGCCCTGCTGTTGCTGCTATGGCCTGGCGCTAATTGAAAAGCAAACACGCGAACTTCTTCGAAATGTCACGCCCATAAAAACGTATTATTATTATTTGTAGGTGTACAGTGTGTCCATTTTAAGAGCAGCCAAAGTATTTATGTGTGTATGATGAACATAAATGATGATGTTAAACGCTACTTTGGTGTCCTCTACGTTACTTCACCAGATAAAATTCAGTTCTTTGATGAAACATCTTGATCACAGTTTTACAGCTTGAATCACTCACTTTTTTTGAAAAAAATAATAATTTAGCTCGGTCTCATTCTGGCGAAAAAAAAATAATTGTGCTGAGTGAGGAATGAAGGAATGATAAAAAAAATAACTAGTTGTTCTAGGTTAAAAAAATATTTTTTTTTGCTATAACGGAAAAATACAAGACCTTGTCTGGTGCCGTACAACTTTTATTTGAAACTTTTTTTTCATAAATATCAGCTTTATTTACTTATCTAGCAAATACGCACTGTTAGAACACCGAGTTTATACTCAGGTGCACAAAATTAAATATTTGATAAAATATGAAGTCTCAATTTTTTTATTCCAATTGCCATATTTTTTTGTAAATTGTAGGTGTAGAACTTTTTTACAAAAACTGGGACCGACTTAATTAATTGGGGCACTGAAAAATACAAAATAATATTAATTTCACCAGTGCTTGCAACTTTGGACGTTGTGCAGTAGTTATAAGAAGATAGCAGACTTTTGGCATCATCTTCACAAGTACCAGTACTAGTGGAATTAATTAACTTCCCAGAAGAAGTCAATGTAATGGGCTTGATTTTGTGAATCCCCAGCTTTTGCATATCTCCGCGTTTAAAAATCACCAGAATCCAAATTCAACGTTTTTTTCGAGATATCTCAAATGTTTTATTTTTTATAAAAAAATCCTCCCAGCTCACTTTGAAAGATTTTGAATGTCTATTAGGTATTCGTAGCTTACCTTAAGATGATATTCGTGACTTTATGAACACTATGAAAGATGCAACAATCATTTATTGAAACATAACCATAGATTGTTGCCTAACCAAGCTGATCCTTCAAATTTACATGAGCAACAACGCGAAAAGCCATCTCGTCAAATAACAATGTCTATGTTTAAATTGTAAGTGACAAGTTCATCTCACTCCATGACAAGAACTACAAAATAAAACACAGGAAAAGAACGATTTCAAAAATTGATTATCAAATCACTCCACAGGTTGTTTTATAATTAGGATTATTGAACAACCTCATAGTTCCCCCTGTACAAGTTTTAAAATTGTAGCATTTAAGCCAACTGCATATGCAAGATGAAATTAATTATATTATATACCATTTGCTATATGCAAAATTATTCAAATTGAACCATAAATAATAGTGAGAATTCAGCAAATATTAACTTGCTGCATTTTTTTGCACCTGAATTTATTTTCAAAACCAAGAATTTTAAAAGGTACTCAAGTCAACATTCAGCAATGTAATGCAGTTTCCGCACTTTTTCATTACTTTAATTAACAAAGTTAAATATTTATGTATTCCGGGATCATATACCTATATTCTTCACTCGACAATCCACAGCCGCAAAATGTAAGCTTATTTAATTGAAAATTCTACCAGATATAATATGGAAATACATATACAAAGCTATATTGTTTGCTTTTGGTACTATGTGAAAATAAAAAAAGAAAACAACAAAACCATTGCGACACACTTGGACGTCTGATTTTAATCAAATATTACGATCCAGTTGGGATTGTTGGGATATGCCTTTGAGCAACAGCTGCAAACTCACGTAACTATGTTGTTAAATAAAATACACAGTGAATTTTGTTGAAAAATAGCGATCGTTCGGAAAGAGATATGTTATCTACCGCTAAGTTTCCATCAAAATTATTAAATTTCATCCGTACGACTCGTTAGTTTTTGAATATTTTTTGGTATAAAAGCCTATTTTGAGAAATAGAAATTACGTAAAGTGACTATATTGATTTTATACATAATATATAATATAGAGATACATTCTTTTGGAAATGGCAGTATAACCAAACGAGTGCCGAATCCAGCTCATGAAAATTTTATAAAATAGTCGTTATGTAGGATTTGAAGTTGTTGCGTTGAAATGGGTCAGGTAATATTCACAAAAAACAGCATACAGTCGAAGTATTTAGCTCTTTGAATGAACTCTTTCAAAAAGAATACTGAATAACCAATTTGGAAAAAACGAATCTAAACGATGTGTAAAATACATATTTCATTTCGCGAGTTATATGCCTAATTTCCTTAAGCTCAGCGACTTATTCGCTTGATTTCTTAAGAGTCAGCATGTTAAACGCCGACTCAACATTTATTTCAATATAAAAGTATTTTCGCAAGTGAGCCTCGCTTACTTGTAATTTTGTACGAGCATCATACTGTACGTGTTATCGAAAGTATTGACAAGTTACATTTTATAAGTCTGTTGTGTATAAATAAGTTGAATAAATCTTTTTAAAAAAGTAATTTCGGCTTTGCACAACCTAACTCGCGGGCCAATATTATAAATTGTTCAATACTGTGGCGAGCCTAGAGAAATCCCACTTCTGACACCACTGACGTGCTTGCTTCTCAATTGGCGAACCAGTCTTTTTCAATGGGCAACGTGATTACGTCATCAGCTGAGGACTTTTTAGTAAGTTTTTTATTGACCTTCCAACATCCTTTGACATTGAGAATGCATTAATGTTTACAAGGATTGTTTTAAAATGGATCGGTTTGAATGGTACAGTTTTATAAAGTTAACAAATAGGATCATCGTTGATGTATATATATATATATATATAATAATAATACATGCTCATATGTTTATGTCAAAATTTTGTATGTTGAATCTGACAGAAAATTATCATAACCGATTGAACACGTAGGTGTGGATTTTAAGGTTATGTTGAAATCACTTGGGGTTACGATCTACTATTTTGATATCATATATTTGATAAAAATTTGAAAATATTATTAACGAACCTTGAGAATCATTGAAGCCTAAAATAGATATTTTAAGAATTTATTTATGCTGTTTCATTAAAAGAATAAGGTGTTATCAACACGCATCCATCACCTTCACTACAAGTAGCTGCCTAATTTTATTGACAAGTTATACGGCAATACTGGAAAGTTTCGAAAGCTTTTCGATGTCAGCTAATAATGCGCGTCGTTTCGCTGATTGCCTCAAGCGAATCGACAATATTTGCGATACACACTTTCAGATCTTGAAGAAATTGTGCGTATGGGTGAATTTGAATATATATATATTTCCGGAATAAATGTGCTCTCATTATAATACACCGAAAGATGATGGGGATCATGGTGCCTGTTATCCCCTCTGGTAGATAGGTACTAGAAAGGTTTGTTGACTCGTTTATTTTCATGAAAGCTCCTTCCAAGTTCCTTGTACATATAGTGTGTGACAACATGACAATATTGATTTACTTCGAAATATTGATACGATATAGTGATTCATCGTGATGTTTAGAAAAAAATATGGGATTATCAAAGTATTTGAGTAAGAGGAGATTTCCTTTTTGAAGAAAAGATACAGGTGTCTCTGCTATGAAGTTAATATTTGTTCTATCGCTAAAAATGCCATCACATTGACGTCTATGTGAATGTATTTTATCGCATTACGATTTCGAGGTTAGATTTATCACCAAACAAACACAATCACAGTGAAGACTAGCAATAGCGCGATGATCCATATGTTATAGCACCAAAAAGGGTACAATCCCCACCATGGAGGTTTCTAGACCTAGTGTATATATGACCGTGGTTAGAACAGTTGGAATAGCTCTTTTCCTATTCTACAATTTGATACGAGTGACTTGGCAAAATAAATTATATAAGAAAATTCCTCAAGCATGAATTAATTCTATTAAACTTATAATTTTTGACAATATAACAAATTCGTTAATGAAACTTATGAAGACGTTTTCGTTTCTTCGATTTATGATTACTCCTACGAGGTTTGTTAGAATATACTTTCTACAATTTTTAATATTCTATGTGGTCATGTTTGCGTGATTTTTAGCTCGTCGTACAACCAAGGAGCTATGCTGTGGTCACCTCTTGGAAAGCACTGACAATCTACCACTAGTATTCTGCGCCTTGTAAATCCTCTCAATCATTGCCGTTCGGAATATTTCCATGAAACTTCTGGAGATACTTTTTGATGCCTCTATATCTTTAGACTGTGCATTGAAAATTGAAGACCAGACTATTGATGTTGATTTGGAAAATAAGACATCTGGAAATGGTTCATTTGGTATAGACTCTTAAGAATAACTTGTTAAAACTACAGAAATATCTCCTTATAGCAAAATCTACCGTGAGTTTCAAAAAGTAGAAGACACAAGTCTTTGAATGATTCAACAGATCTATGGTATATCGAACCAGGTTGAGTCTTTCTTCAATCATGGAAGAATGATGTAATGAAAGATCAGATAAATTCAAATTAATCAAAATGATCTTAGATGATGACTTAATTTTACAGAACAGTTTTACGATAGAAAACCGATGATAAACATAAAACATCTCTTCCAATTAGGTATATGTTCAACTTGATAACTCACTGCTACAATAATAACGATTTCTTAACGGCCTTCACCCACCACCACAACCTTATACATCATATTATGGAACAACTGACTGATCAACTTCCTCCGTTATCACATCATAGTCTGTGCCTGTGTCTTTTCACACTCATTGTCATTACATGCGGAACGAATATAGATTTGCAAGTTCCGCCAGCCGGATAGCGGAGCATAAAATTATAAAGTAGAACAAGAGGTTGTGTGAAATGTAAACACACAGAGTATGACGTCATAACTTGAAGTCGATGTTGATAAAAGACGACTTGACGATATGCACGACGGCGAACGAGATTCATAATCATAGTAAACGAGAATAATCGACCCCCAGTAGTCGGTCGGCTGAGGAGAAAAGAAGAGGTGGTAGTGGTGGAGGAGGTGGAGAATGGATAGAGTAGATGGATGCATCACTCTGTGAACGCACGTAATGGGTTATCACTTGCGTCACACAGCCGGGGTGTAGCGACCGAGAGAGCGGGAAGCGATCGATGCGGCACTGAACTGGACGGTGTTCAATACAAAAGAAACCAGCCACGTGCTTTTGTCAGCATGTGAATGTCGAAATTTAATATAACGTACGAATCAACCGAATGCTGGTTTTGTTATATTCGATAGATTTCTCCATATATAGATATCTAATGCATCAGTACGTGATATTCCAAATCTGAATTCCAATTTTGTTCGTCTGGCAGTATAGTCGTGCTGTTAATTTTTTTTAAGTTTTTTTTTAGGCTTTGATTCTGTGTTATGAAGGTTACAGCCTCAGTAGTTAGTTTTAAACATAAAAAATGTGATATGCTTACGCCATTCATCTGAGATTTTGTCATTATAAATGACTTTTCGGAACAAGTTGGTCAATTGGTGTTTGATATTTCGCCCGCCATATTTCAGTAATTTATTTGTTATGTCTTCTAATCTCGGGCTTTTTCTGTTTTTCAACTTTTTGAAACCGTCTTCTACGTCATATTCATTTATTTCTACAACCTAAATATGTTTCATCTCTGGTGTATTCATTTCAATTGTAGAATCGTCTATTTCATAGATCCCGGTAGTTCCTCTTCTGATATGGTTTGATTCAATTAGTTATTGAATTTATTTTCTTTTTTCCCCCTCATATCTAAGTTTTTATAAATCTAGAAGAAAACATTCGATCTTGCTCAACTCAGGGAATTCATACATCTTCTCTATTAGAGACAAGTTCCTCACAACCTGATCAAAATACCAGTCGAAAAAGGTATGAGACTGGGAGATTCCTTAAGCCCACTTCAAAGGATAAATTTTTAAAAAGTGCATAAGCTGCAAGGATATAAAATGGGCGGTGCAGAGATAAAGATCTAACCAAAGCATTAGAAACAAACTTCAGGAAGTTGGATTGAACTCCCGCAGCCCTCTCAGGCCTGTAATAGTACCTTTCTCTTCGAGACGAAATCGCCTCAACCTCATTCAGGGTATATAGAAACAAGAAAATTGGCTTAGACATGACTGATCTAGCCCTTGACACTCATGAAACTAGAGGGTAAGGATGATAGAGAACCCAACTGGTATTCAGTAATAAACAAAATACTTATAAGTTTAATAATAGCTAATGAAATGCGAAGAGATGCTCAGGGTCATGAAGTCGAAGAAAGGTAAAAATAAAATAGAATAAAATTGAAAAATAAGTTGGAAAACCAAAGCACAGTCAAAATATTGTAGTACTGGAGGTCTACAATTTGACTCTCTGCTTTTTTTTGATTTGTGCTCGTTCTGTTTATAATGAACGTTCTACGATTTTGATGATTTTTGATTCATTTGAAAGAGGAGACACAAAAATGGTCCCATATTCATAAAAAACTCCAATCCGAAGTCTCCTTCCCTCTATAAAATCGCCTCGGAAGATGGTGGAGAAAATCTTAGACAGCAGAATAAAAGATAGGCCAATATCCGGAAAATTTAAATTGAACATTTTCATGGTTTTCGAGTTATAGCGATAATAAAAAATCAGAAACGTGTATATTTCTGCTACGTGGAGGGGGCAATTCCTTTCGAAAACTGAAAGATTATTTGTGGTAACATTTAAATTGACCTCATGTTCCATACAGTTACAGTTTTCGAGTTAAAGTAGCGGAAAAATCTGAAATATGCGTATTTCCACCGCGATGTTTTGAGATGTCTGAATAATAAGTACAAGCAAAGAATATATTTGGGTAATAGGATAAGTACCTACTATCTTCATTGGTATTAGTGAACGTTCAACGATTTTCATGACTAATGTTACACTAAAAATTGTAAAATAAATGTTTTTTACAAAAAATGGGACAGACTTTATTTGTTGATGTACTGAAAAAATACAAAATAATATTAATTCTGTTCATACTTGTCTAGTTGGCGCTTAGAGTCTTCCATTTAACTACAATTGCCGAACTTTAAAATTACCAGTGCCAATAGAAATAATATTATTCTGTATTTTTCAGTGCACCAACAAATAGTCAGTCTAATGTTTTGTTAAATCCATTTCTAAGAATTTGTATATAGGTTTATTATGTTGAGTAGGACAACATTTTTATTTGCGAAATTTCTGAGAAATGAGACGTTTTCTGTCAAGACGTTTCCATTTACTTAAGCGTTTGGGACAGCATCTATTTCTCTAATATTTGTTTATCTTTCGCAATGTCATCTCTGATTTAACTTGAGGAATATGACCTCTATTCCACTGTCTCGCATCTATTGCATAACACCATCCAAGTTATAAAGTGAACCTTAAAAACTAATGCCCCGCTGGCTGGATGCAAGCAGAGCTTTTCCAACGGTGAACTTTATATCCAACGGTGAACATATCTATACACTCACAAACAGTATGAGCTTAACCAGATGCTGCTGTTACTTGTCACGTGAGAGATTAATTTTAATTACAAAAATATCCCTCGGGATTTACTATTATTATTGGTGTAATTATACTTGAGCTCAAGCACAATGGTTCCATATTGTATCTAACAATAGCAAATTAGAATTACGTTCTATTCCACAGAATATCAAGGATGATGAAGCGTAAAGTAAGACATCAGTTTTTTCCTCAAGTTTGTTATAATGTGAATGGTATAGGTAATTTTGATACTTTCTTATGAGCGATCTAAAATAATGTCATTCGGAATAGACTATTGCAAATATGAGAAAGATCTGTCAGCATGTCTTTGATTAAGTTAGATGGGAATTCATTGTTTTCACATAAGAAATAAGAGTGTTAGGATGACCATGTAAATGAATGAACGGTTCACGACAGCAATAATAATCTGTAAGTTAAAGTTATGTAAAATGAAGTTCAAATATATTAGTATGGGTATATTTTAGTATCATTACATTGATAGAGGTTTGTGCATTTCTTCCAATGTTGATCAATAAAATATTTCTGCTTCAAAGACATGCGAAGATATTCTCCCATATTTACATGATAAACTTTGAACTTTTTTTTAATACTCTATATAATAGTTTGTAAGTTTCAACAAGAATTTCATGTCATATTCTTATCGAGCTTTACATGGTTCGATAAGTTTTTGAAGTATCTTCACGAATTCGGATATTGAAAGACCCTGAAAATTATTTAAGCATGTTACGAGACAGAAACCACGTTTAGAAAAGTTTTTGGAAATACAAAATGAGTAGACATATTTTTTTCGAAAAATTGGATAGACTTTATTAGTTGGTGCACTGAAAAATACAAAATAACTATTATTCTATGGAAGACTCTTGGCACCAACTTCACAAGGAACAGCACCAATAGAATTAATATTAATTTGTATTTTTCAGTGAACCAACTAATTTTTAATTTTGTAAAAAATAATTATTTCACACCTTTGAGTGTAACATTAGTCACGAAAATAGTTGAAAGTTCACTTATAGGTACAAAAGAGGAGTATTTATTCTATATTCTTTGCTTGTACGTGTTATTATTCAGGTATCTAGAATAATCGACGCGGAAATACGTATATTTTAGAATTCATCATTACTGTAACTCGAAAATCGTAACTCTAAGGAAAAAATGTTCGATTTAAATGTTGCGTAAAATAATCTGGTTTTTAATTTGAGTCTCAAATTTTCAATTTTCGAAAGAAACTCACATATTTCAGATTTTAACATTGCTGTAACTTGAAAACCTTAACTCTTTGGAAAAAGTTTTCAATTTAAACATTTCCGGATATGGTCCTGTTTTTAATTTTGCGGTCTCATATTTTAGATTTTCTAGAGAAATTGGGCCCTCCACTCCCTCGGGGGCGTTTTTAGAAGGAAAAAAGATCTCGGATTTGAGTTTTTACCAATATTGGACCATTTTTCAAGTCTCATTTTTCAAATGAATCAAAGGTCATTAAAATCGGAGTACATTTATTATATAGAGCAAGCGCACAAACCAAAAAATAAGCAGACAGTCGTTGTATATCTCCTCCGTTTAGGTTCGTCGGAGATAATAAATATTTTTTACAAAAAGATTGGACCGACGTTATCAGTTGGTGCACTGAAAAATACGAAATAACATTAACTCTATTGGCGCTGTTACTGTTGGCACCAACTTCACAAGTACCAGCAACAATAGAATTAATATTTCGTATTTTACAATGCATCAACTAATAATGTCGGTCCAATTTTTGGGAAAAAATATTTACTTCACACTTTTGATTGCAACAATAGTCACGAAGATCGTTGAACGTTCACTAATACCAAATAAGATAGTACTTATCCTATTACCCACGAATATTCTTTGCTTGTACTTAATAGGTATTATGTAGAGATCACAAAATATTACTGTGGAAATACGCATAAGTATTTTATATTTAACCATTTTACCACCGGTGTAACTCGAAAACCGTAACTCCAAGAAAAATATGTCAAGGTCTTTCATGTGGTACCCAGAGATTTTCAGATTTCGAAAGAAATCGCCCTCTCCATAAAGTGAAAATACACATATGTGAGATTTTAACATAAATGTAATTCGAAAAAAACAAAATGTTCAATTTCAAAGTTTCCGCATATTGTGGTATCTTAAATTCTGCTATCTTGAATTTTCGATTTACGATAAAATTTGCCCAGTCAGTTTTAAGAGGGAAGGAGATTTCAGATTTGAGTTTTTACAAATATGGGACCATTTCTCAAGTGTCCTCTTTCAAACGAATCAGAAATCATCAAAATCGGTGTACGTTTACTATCGGGGTTCGTCGGTCAAAAATAGTATAGTACGTACCTATACAAAAAGATACGTTGTTGACAGTCTACTGTACTTAACAGCCAATAAGGAAAAGAAAACAGATGATTGGTAATAATTCTGACTAACCTCATTATTCGGACATGTTGAGAGTGAAGGATGCTCCAGTCCGTCCATCCATTTTGAAGGACAAACGGTTTTTCCTTTTCATTATCTTATTGTCTCAATATTTATCTAAGAAACTAAATGTAATACTGTTTCTCCATACAATTGCCATTTTCAACATCTGCT
Source organism: Crioceris asparagi (assembly GCA_958507055.1). Classification (NCBI taxonomy): domain Eukaryota; kingdom Metazoa; phylum Arthropoda; class Insecta; order Coleoptera; family Chrysomelidae; genus Crioceris; species Crioceris asparagi. The sequence goes on along the minus strand of OY293830.1, from coordinate 5,601,173 downwards.
TAGTTTATTTCGAGAATTTTCGCAAAGGTTAAAGTTGTACGTCTTATCGAAACGAATTTCTTGACAAAATTTTAGCCTGTTAGTAATCATTGAAGTACCTATTGGGGCGCTGTATTGTAGACTATGAGATAATCGATTACAGAATCAACTCGATGCATCTAAAATAGATAATTAATTACTTTAGATGCATATATTTATCTTATCAGCAAAATCATGCCGTCTCAATGATGGTCGAGAAGTCCCAGTACCAATATAGACGATTCCATAAAAGTTTATTATAATCGTAGGCGAAATAAAAAAGTACCTATAACGTGTAATAAGACATAAGATTAGTCTTTATGGTTCCATGTAATAGTTAAACAACTAATTCATGCCAACAATATTAAATTTATCTTTACTGGATCAGTTTTCAACTTAACAAGCGGCAAGATGCCTCCAATCTAGGAATGAATGCGAAATTTCAAGCCTGTAGCCCATATGTGGCCTGAGAAATCGCTGAAGACATACCTTATCCACTTGACCGAATGTAAAAGTGAAACACCAGCGCGGACTCAAGGCCTCTAAGCCATCAACGGGCCAGGTAGGATAAGTCTCAAGGGTTGATGAGATTTAGTCAGTAAGAATCTGACAGTCCCCTCATGTGGAAAGCCATGAGGGACTCTCCTAGCTGGGCCAGGCGGTTTGGGCGGACCTTAACGGGTGATCAAATTGATGTAAGATTTCTCACATCTTCCCATGTAAAAAAGGCAAAAGTACCAATCTTTGATATGTTTTTTTATAAAAATTAAAAAACAATAAATAAAATAAAAATTATTATTTCATTGCTCAAAAAAATTTTGTTTTTATATCTAATCCAGCTCCATAAATGCCATTTACCTTTTCTACCATCATGCCTTTCGGACTCCAGAAAAGTATTAACAAATCATCATGACTCAAATTGACTCAACCCACTAAAAGCTATAAAAAAGTATACAAAGTGAAAATTTAAACCAACACATTTTTGTTTCTATAATATTCGTATACCTATTATGGATATATTCATATATTTTATACATAAACTCTTGGATTTGGAATCTGCAGTCCATGATGGGCATAGAAACGAAATATTACGTTAACATTCCTAATCTGGTCCAACCCTCTGTAAGTTATTCCTGGAAATACCATTAATAAAATTAAGATAGATCAGTATTACCCAAGGACAGTTGTCCAGTTCTGAGAAATAATTAAGGGTACCTGTCAGAGATGCCCTCCAAAAACATTATGGGAAAGAAGGGATCACAAATTGATTGTTTTTATCTTTGTCATCACATTTCAATTTTGTTTACTATAGACATAATAGGTACTTTACGAATTCATTATCTGATGATTCCTTCATAATATTTCTTGCAAATCTTAAACCATTTAATTGCGAAGTTTCTCTATAATTCACAACTTACAACACAATACGAATAAATCACTTAACAGCTCAAGAGAAAATGATACGCCTCTGAATTGCACGCGCTTTGAACCCTTGGGTGGCGCTTACAACTCTCACGACAGAGGGCAGCAGGTACAGGTATAATTAATTAGAGAAGTCTAGTTCCTTTTAAAGTCTATCCTTACAATTAGAGACATTGAGCAAATATTTCTTGAATTATCATAAGGAAGAAGGGTATTTTCGAAAAATGTGTAATATCAAAGTTTTTTTCATAAAATTTATATTTTCTAATTTTTCTTTATGAACCGCCCTTCAACTTAGGCTTCTTAGGAAGTGTTCCAAATTTCATTCAGCTAGGATAATTCGTTTTGGAGAAATAAGGGAACTACGATATCAATGGGTAGCGGAGGTTCTTTAAGTATAACCATCTGATTTCCATACAATTTGTAATTCGGAAGCAACACAATTGAATGAAGAACGCAGAGCTCTAAACTTTTACAATGTCCTTAAAAACAAATACATGGATTATATTTGAAGAGCTGGTTGAGTTTTGGGGTGAGTCCTGAGCAACTTTTTCCATTTGTATCTCAAATAGTTACTAAGTTGAGGATTATATTGATAGGTATCTGGACAATTTGTAGTCGATTTCTAGCTTAGGTTCTTCAAAATCGGTGAGAACGCAACTGAAGATAACTCACACTCTGAAGTAAATATTAAATATGATCAAGACAATTAGGATATGTTTTCAGAAATACATAGGGTTTAAGGAAAAATATATCAATTTAGAACAAACATCTGTTTCACAAATACTTAGGTAGAGACATTTTCGGAGAAATTCTTCTACAATGAAAATGTTTACTTATTATATTTCTATCCACTGGAGTATTTGCGCTCATATATTTATATATATGCCTACGCTGAAAAACTTGACCCAACTTGATGGATTCTGATGGATGATGTGTCAAAACATGTTTTTCTCATAAACATATATACCAGCTTCTCCAGATGTACTATATAACGAATATACCTAATAGTGAACTGGATATAATTGATTATTTTATTGACTAAGACAAAAATAAATGATAGAAAACTATCATCAAATCCCGTGCTTAAACATTGAGACATTGATAACTTTGAGGGGAGGGCAAGTATCTGCGGATTAACACTGGCCTACTTCGATCATCGAACCTAAGCAGCACAATGCGTGGCGAACGGTTTGGACGAGTGCGCTTTCGTATCTTTGGCTGTCGCATTGAATTGTCATATTCTAGCAAGGCAATGGGAAAACAATGCAAATATATTATCCTAGTACAACTTCCCTGGAAGGATATGTCTTGAAATTGATCTTGGGACATAGCGATGGTTCGGAATCCACTTTAAACTGTAAGTCCACTTATCTGTGGTAACACTTTCAAGGCAGAGATATCGCTTACACTCGGATATGACTACGGCACTTGAATAATAATAACTTTGTAATGAAACAGTCTTTAAGAAATAATAATATCCTATATCTTCATTTTTTTATTCAGAGTCACCTGATTTCTGCCTAAACTATAAGTTATACAAAAGATACAGTTACAAATGTTGTTGAAAAACTTTTTTTTTTCAGTAACATAACTTTGGAGATATATGACATCGGTTGTTTTCTGAGATGAATCATCCTACAAATTTTTACATTTTCCGATAGCCACTTTTCCAACAAATCAAATAAAGTTTGGTGCGTAAATATTTACTGGAGAGAATAAAAGTTCGCCAAACACTGTTGTTAGGGTCTTTTTGAAAGACTTGAAAAAAAGTGGTGGTATACAAATCGGTTGTATGTTTTTTCTTATGTATGGTTGTTTGCGCGTTTTGCATAGTAAATATACTCCGATTTTGTCGGTTTTTAATTCACCTGAAAGAGGAGAGTTGAAAAGTGGTACCATATTTACAAAAAATCCGATCCAAAATCTCCTTCCCTCTAAAAATGACCTGAAGGTAGTGTAGTGCATTTAAATTGAACATTTTTCAAAAAAATATACCGTTTTCAAGGTAAAGTAAGTGGTAAAGTCTGAAATATACGTATTTCCGCGATGTTTTGAAAACTCTCAATAAGTATGAGCAACGTATTATCTTCTTCTGTGAAACTTGAATGATTGTATACTATTTTGTATTTTTCAGTACATCAACTAATAAAGTCGGTCCAATTCTTGGTGTTTTCCTGTTATTACAAACGACATATCAGCTGTATTCAGAAACACAAATTTCAGAAAAGCTCCTTACTAATGTGACTCTTGGGGACCTTTTTCATGAAAGATTCATATTTAATTACATAGTCATTGAATAAGAGAACATCTTCTGACAAAATGATTGAAAAACATTCAGAACAATCATAATATAGCAAACAGACATACGGACTCTAGCTGCTATTCAACATTTCAATAAATATTGAAGAAAAAATTGGACCGAGTTTATTGGTAAAATCAATCAACTTTCGGAGAACAACATGTTGAATGTCGATTTTTTCAATGCGACTAATTCTCAATAGTCCTGTATCCAATGAAAAAAGTATCATGAAAATTGGAGCACGTTTACTATTGGTGCGAAAATGCATAAAAAACATATAGAAAAACAGTTAAACTGTTTACCTTCTCCGTTTGGTTCGTCGGCCAAAAAGAAGGAGTAATACGTTATGACCATGGAGGGATGTCGTATTGTATAACGGCTGAATACAAGAGAGATCCTTTAATTACTGTAATTCATTTCTGTCTCTGTTTTTGAAATGGATTACAGTTACAAAAACGCCAAGGAAAACGAAAACCCGGTAATTTTTGATGTTGACCGTGCTTAATTATTCTCAAGTAATTTCAAGAAAGGTAAATCTACAAATAATTTGTCATGTCATCTGATCCAAAGATAAGCTTTGAGTCCCCTTAACGCGCGTTGGGTTGCGTAGAGATGAGAAAGAAGATCTAATAATAATCCTTCAAGTTGGGAAATCCATGAAAATTTACCAAACTGAGCTTATCTTTCCGATCACGATAAGATTGCCAAGGGAGAACATTTAATGGATTACTGGTAAGGGTGGCAGTAGTAGGTAGGTATTTCTAAAGAAACATATAATCGATATTGAAACTTTATAAGAAGATAAATATTTCTTACAAAAAATTGGACCCACGTTATTAGTTGATGCATTGAAAAATACAAAATTATATTAATTCTATACGTGCTGTTACTTTTGAAGCTGTGCAGTTGCAATTAGATTGATAACTTTACACTTTACAAGTACCAATAGAATTAATATTATTTTGTATTTTTCAGTGCACCAATTAATAACGTCGGTCCGATTTATTGTAAAATATATTTATTAACGATTCCGGACAATATCATATCTTTAATTGTACCGGTTTTCGGAGGGAAGGAGATTTCAGATTTGTGTTTTTATGAATATGGGACCATTTCTCAAGTCTCCTCTTTTAAATGAATCAAAAATCATAATCATATATCATAATAATCATAATAATATATAAAACGCGCGAACGAACTAAAAAAAAGGCAGACTGTCGAATTGTATACCTTCTCCGTTCGGAGTTCGTCGGTCAAAAATCAGCGGCAAGCTATTTTGTAATTTTATTAACTTATATTCATTTCAAAAACCAATTATTCATCTATATCATAGTTACATTGTTAGAATAAATAATAATAATAACAGTATTTATTTGATTTAGTCTGATAAATTTTACAATGAAGTTAGTATAGGTTGCTAAAGCCAATTTTTTTCAAAAAGTTTAAGAAAACAGTGATGACGTAGGCGCGTTATTTTTACACCAAATTGGTGTAAAAGAGACCCTATCACTGAGACTCCGCCATCCGTCCGTCCATCCGTCTGTTAACGGGCTCTATCACATGAACCATAAAAGGTGGAGAGCTGACATTTTCAGTGAATGTGTCTTTCTGTTGCTGCTACAAGAAATCCGCCCGTCCGTTCGTCTGTCTGTTTGACTAAATCTTTTTAGCCGTAATAGATAGAGAGTTGAATTTTTAAAACAATGTGTATTTCTATTATCGCTATAACAACAAATCCATCTAATATTCGTCTGTTTGTCACAATGATAAGGAACCCTTCGTGTGCGAGTCCGAGTCACACTTGGCCTATTTTATTAATTACATAACAAATTGTTTCAAAAACATTGCTAGAACAGCTGGTTTTGAAATAAAAAGTCATGTTTACATTTAAGTTATCAGATGATGAACGGCATAATTTAATGATTAACTGTGAAAGAAATAAATGAACTTTACAAATGTTAACGTCTACAATATTGTTAATCTATATAACTGTTTTTTCATACCTACAAGAACATATTTTAATAACTGTAGTGTCACACAATTTTCTTCAATTTCAAGCTCACTAAAAATGGCGAGATTTCCAACTTTTAGTAACATTAGAAGTAATAAAAGTGTGACATATTCTTTTGAGCCAAACATGAATTGCTAAAACTCTTAATATGAAAACTTTCACTCTTTTAAAATTAATGGGGGTATTGTAATGCCGAGACTCGAGACTATGGATACATATTAGAAATTATTTTACAAAACTTTTTTATACAACGTTTTTCATAATCAGTATATACTGAGTCGGGTTGAAAAATAATGTTCTCAAAATGATTCTCCTTAATAGGAAACCCGGGGTATTTTATTCTGAAAAGATGTCATTTTTAATCTATATTTCAGAACGGATCAGAAGATATAAGCGATGGAATACTTTTTAGGGCGGTAGAAACGTCGTGTTAGAGGCCACCAAATTTTTGACCGACGAACTCCAATCGGACGAGGGATACAATTCAACTGTCGCTGTTTTTTTAGTTTGTTTCGCGCGTTTTATATTGTAATCTTATACGATTTTGATGATTTTTGATTTATTTGAAAGAGGAAACTTGAGAAATGGTCCCATATTCGCAAAAAGTCAAATTTCTCTGTAAAAAATATATATGTTCATTTTAGATTGTCTTGTTTATTTATAAATAATACTGTTTTCACCTCGCTCTTCCCATTAATCCTTCTAAATCCAAGCCTTGTCTATTGTCTATCTATCTATTCCATTCGATATTTCGATATCCATTCGATTTATTAAGTACCTATGTGCTAAACTCTCATCCTATTTACCCTTTATCCCTTAACTTAAAGAAACATAAATCTAATATTATGACTAAACCTATAAATAATGTAAGGTCCTCTCTCCTGTTCACCTTTGTCCTCTTGTGTGTGTGCGCGTGTTAAAGGGTTATCCCTGGAGATGATAGACTGTTTGATGAGTAAATAGGCTTATAATCGGGTTTTATTATGCAAAGCGGATTTTGAATCAAAACTTCAACATACATAATCTGTGTGTTGTCATGTTTGTATGTAGATATATGTGTGTATAGATTAATCCTCTGCTGATCAAAGTGTCTATCTAGCTTATTATTGGTATACTTTGGGAAAGAAAATACACTGCTTAAGTGCTTACGTCGTCAATTCAAACAAAACAGAATTCGATGCTGCGATTAGTTAAAATCTTTTCATTGTTATTTCAACAGCCATGTTGAGAGGAAATACAAAATGTTTGTTTCGTAGTTTGAAGTTAAGTGTCATAAGCCAGAAATGTTATTTTGAAGCTTCTTGCATTGGTTACTTTTAGGACTTGATCAATAAATCAGATTCGAATGCCGGAAGCAGAGATTCTTAAATGGTTTTATTATTTTCAGTTGTTCAGATAAGGTGTTATTTACTAATCAGACTTTCTAATATTCATTGCGACATGGAACCATAGAGACATCGATGCGAGCATCAAGAAACAGTTATAGGTTATGTCATCGGAACTAAGCATGGCCATAGAACAGTTATCCGCCTAAAACTCTTAACTCTATCTACATGGTAAAGATATATTTGTTGATTCCTTATGTCAAGTCAGCTGATATGTGAACATTAGTGATATTATCTATAAAACTATTTTTTTAGAAAATTCCATTTGTAAAGTCTTACATGTTCCATAATCTCGATTTCCAAGAAAAATTGATCCCTCCACTCCCTTTGAGAGAAGTTTTTCGGGGAAAGGCCATATTGAATGTCGATTTTTTTAATGGAATCATCCCTCAATAGGCCTCTTTAAAATGAAAAAGGAATCATGAAAAATTGAAGCACTTTTAGTATTTATAAGACGCTAACAACTATAAAAAAAACATGCAGACAAACCGTCAAATTGTATAACTCCTCCGGTTGGGTCCTCGGTCAAAAATAGACTTCAACACATAACTCAGTGTTTTGTACGTAAAGATCTATTACCCGGGTACCGGTTTGGAGAGCAGTAAGCGTTTTGCAAATGTCTCGCGCTGGAAGGTTAATAAAATTGTCATTTTATTTCAACATTTTGACAGCTTTGGACTTTATTTGAACATCGTGTTACTGACAAAAAATTTCAATATTCAAAGGAGAATCTTTTCCATAATTTACATTGGTGGATGTTTGGTCATTGATGAAACGAATCTTTGAAGATCATCAGCAACACAACATTAGATATGTTGGAAAATAAAACAATATAGGTCGAATACAGGCAATTCAATAATGTTGGAATATAAAATTCCAATTCCAGAATTAGTTTTAATATGTAGCGACAAGAGAAATGAAACTAGTATTTATCACGTCCTAAAACTGGTAAATTAAAGACAAAACAAATGTTGAAAAAAAAATTAGCTATTGTCATTTGTTTTCGAATTGTAACCTAACCTACAATTCAGCTTTTTTGTATATTTAGGTAGTGCATGACTATATCTTATTGATTTGTGAATTTATCGAAAATTTATTTTGTCATATACATTGGATTATAAATTTGTGCCTCTCAAATTTCGAATTATGGCTTAAAGTTGCCCTTCAAAAGCATCGAAAATTGCTCACCATGTACAATGTGCCATGCTATCTAGTGCTCATTTGTGATATTTTTGGAGCATTTTACTTTTCCCGTTCAATTTATGTATGCTCTATTCTTATATATTCTACAAAGCACTTTCCACTTCTTGGTCATTGTTTTCTGAGAAGTGATATAACAAACAGACAATGAGTTGGCCTTTCATTACGCATGAATATGATTTTTGCTGTGTTTTGTGACATAATATAATCTAAATTTTCCTCTTGTTTATTCAATGTAGGTATAGTGTCGACTGTAGCAGAAATAATGAGAATTTTTGTCTGAATGAACAACTAGAATAAATACGAAATTGACTTTTACATATTGAAGAGAAAATAGTTTTGTTACATAAGTATTTAAACATAGTTTAGAATATAAATAAATTGTGAGCTGAAATATTAACATGTTTGGGGAATATTGTTCAAGTCTCTGGAACTGTATCAAATTAAAGAAAATCGGCACTTAATCTAGCTTTACATAGAGCACTTGCTAATTATAACAAAAAGATATGTTTCCATTTTGGCACAAAAGCTCAAATTTGCATTAAAAATGGATTTAAAAAAAAGCAGTTATTAAAAATTGCAAAGTTTGATTTTGGTGAAGGATCTATATAAAATGTATGGTACCTACCATATACCTACCTGCTTAGTAATAACAGTAATAATTTATTCAGGCCAACTTACTAATCTTCATTAAGAAATAGTATACTACTAGGTTGTCTTACTTAATATGAGACCTACAAACCCCTACCGAGATGCAAATAGCATCTGTGTGTAGACCTGAACTTAATAATGATTTAAAATCTACAAACTCAACATAATCTAAATATATATACGAATAAAATACGAATAAACAAATAATAAAATGAAAACACAACAGAACTATACCTAAATACAACTACAAATGTAAAGATCATCATATGATATAAAAAAGTATTTAATAAGTACTAATACAGGAAGTATAACAATATATTATAAAGATGAAAAAGAAACACAAAGTCTTCTCCCCAGTTTATTCTTAATGGTTAATTATTGAGATATGTTTCGAGATTGTACAATCTCATTTTCAATCAAAAAATGTTCAAAGTTATGGAGATGAAGATTTTAAGAAAACGGAAAAACTAGAAAATGGATCCCAAACCAGTGAAAATTAAAAAATAATACTTAAAATAAAAGCGAAAACAATTAATTATCCCATTATAAAATATTAACAATAAAGTTAAATTCTAAAGCAAAAAAAAAACGAAATTCCAAGTCACATTGTCTGGGTGCCCGTTCCCGGTGTCTACAGCGTTGGTCAGCTGACGGTAAAAGAGCTTTTATTTTAGGTATTAATTTTTAATTTTCACTGGTTTGGGATCCTTTTTCTTAAAATCTTCATCTCCATAACTTTGAACATTTTTTGATTTAAAATGAGATTGTACAATCTCGAAACATGTCTCAATAATTAACCTTTAAGAATAAACTGTGGAGAAGACTTTGTGTTTCTTTTTCGTCTTACCACTTCACTCCACTTCGCGAATGGACTTCTACAACCACTAATATATTATAACTCCAAATTATTTAAAATCCAACTCTTAATATGAAGTTTAATACGCCTTCTAGAAAAGTTTAATTTTCTTAGATGATTATCTAATCTACTGTAGAAATGTTTGGATCGATATAAACCTTTTTGTGGCTAATATTTAATTTAGTTTTATTTTACTGCAAGCGATTTATCTAGAAGATACAGATGCTTCAGCAATAGAATACAATAATTATTTATTAGTGCTTCCAAAATATATTTTTAATTTATATTCTTCTCTTGCTTAGATGTTTACACTGCAATTTAGGAGCAGTAACTCTAAATTTTGCTAATCATTCTACAAAGCAGATAATATTCTTATTTGAAAAATTTAATTGTCATATAATTCTTACATTCGATGGAATTCGTTTCAGAGTTGTCTTAAACATGCTCTGGTATAGATTACTTCTGTTTTATCAGAAAAAGGCTACTGAGAGATGGTCTCATCAAATAATTGAAAACAAAGTTGTCTTTCATCTCAAAGACTTTCCTCAAAAGTGATGGCAAAATTGAAGAAGAAGCCATTTTCGGAAACTTCAAAATTGATTTTTACTGGGTTTGTTTTAGAACACTCTACAAAAAATTCGGCCTTTAGCTTCAAGAAGCATCTATGTATGAAGGCATAAAAAAATATTTCATAAACCAAACTAATACCTTTCGAATGAATTCTCTGGTAGAATAATTTTATTTAATAAATAGTCTCCATATATATTCTGAAGGAACTCCAAAGTTACCTGAGCTTCAAATTGGATATCAAATAATAGAAATACTTCCTTTGGGGGGCCTCAAAGGCGCTTTTGCGTCCCAAAGGGACTTTTGTCATACGACAGTACAAATTCTCCTCGAGAATAAAATATATCACACGCTCAATCATCTCAGCTCAGGTGATGTTATCTTTTTGACCGACTTTCCAGAACACGGAGATATACAATTCGACTGAATATTTTTTATGTCAACATTTGATGATTCAATTTTTCATGGTTTGATTAAGCTTATCTCTTCGAAAAAGCCCTTCTAATTTGAGAAAAAAAAATTAATAGTAGGACCTAAAAATAACAACACACAATGTAGGAGTCATAAAGATTTTAAAGTTGGTGCTAAGAGTCCTCATTATGTTTTATTTCATTCTTTTTATAGTCTATTTGAAAAGGATAGAGAGTAATAAATCATTTTCGAAGGCTCTTTTCAGAGGCGTGCACTGAATATAAATTCCAGAATCGTAATATATTTTGTAGTTCTATATAGGTATTAATTATTTAAGAATTCTATAAACAGTTCATTTATTTTGGTCTTGTAACTAGCCTAATATTTCCTAGAACCTGCCCTCTTAGTACCAGCTGAACAATTTTTATTCTTTTACCGGCTACCTCCCATTTTATCCGTTTAAAAGTTATTTTGGAGTTGTCACGTTGCGTCGTTTTATTATCAGTTATTTTTCAAAATAGTCAATAATGGAAAATATTTAAAATTTCTCCCCATTTGAAAGGACAATAATACTTAACGTATACAGGGCCCTTAAATGGGTAAAACATGGAAGTAGTATTGAAAATTAAGTGGAAATGACTTCAAACATGACGGAGATTCGAAAATCTACTGTATATAGAGTTTCACGTGAAGAAAAGTGTGGTAATTTGAAGTAATCGAAAACAGCTCTAGGAAGACCTAAAGTGATTGTCGACGACTTGGCCAAAGATGAAATGAGAAACAAGGTGCATGCGTTTTATTTTATAAGGAAATCCGGAACTTGGATAAAGTCCTAACAAACATTAAGAGTAATGAAAATGTACCTGAAATTGGTATAGATAAGTTGTGGAAAATTCTACGGGAAACTAACTTTAAGTGAGAAAAACAAAATAAGTAATCGATGATTGAGAGGACTGAAATTGTCTGTTGAAGGCAAAAATACTTACTATCTATAAGAAAATTCCGGAATAAAAATATATTATCTAGATGAAACCTGGTTAAATGAGGCAAGATAAAAGATAGTTCCGATTCGTCAAGCTTTTATAGAAGGTTAATCTACCGCCCTAAAAATACCCTCAGGAGAAGGAAAAAGGCTCATCATTACACATAGGTATTGGTAGTAGTGACGGCTTCGTAAAAGTTGGTTTATGAACATTCCAGTCTAAACGTAAAGTTGATTATCATGAAGGGATGAACGCAGACGTAAATGAAGAATATTTTAACAAATGCTGGATTTAATCCCCTCAAGTTCTGTAATCGTTATGGACAATGCCAGCTATCATTCAATAAATTTCGGTGAAAAGCAGCTATCATCCGGTGGCTTTTGGAAAAAGAACTAAATTTTGTAGTCAATATAGTAAAAAAAGAACTTCTTGCAATAGTCCGTGTTCATAAATACCGCTTTACTAAATACGTCATCGATGAAATGGCAAAAACGCAATGTGACTGGACTTGAACTGCCCCCATACAACTGTGACCTACAGCCGGTAGAGTTATTATGGTAAGACAATACCACATTTAAAATGTATGGTGTTCAGGTACTGTACGAAAAGGCCGTAAGTAAAACAGATAGAGAATAGTGGTTTAAATGTATTACACATGTAATAAAAAAATAAAAATAAATGTAGGAAACGACGAAAGATCTTCCGATCGGTCCCTTTCCGATGAATTAATGAATTAATAAATCTTTCTATGTGTACAAAATATATTATTTTATACCTAATTAGATGTTTCTAACATAAAATCTACTTTCAATTTTAATAAATTCATAATTTTTAATAAATTTTTCAATTCAAATTAACTGTATTTTTTATTATATTCCGGAAGATCATTAAGCAATTCTATCCTGAAAGGTAAATAAATTTATTATTTATTCACTGCTCTTACCTGAAGAAACGATGAACGATTTCCATTGTATTCCGACCCTTAACGAGCCCAAACAGTGTGAGCTAGATTGGTCAAATAAACAAAACTGTTAAAGTAATTTAAGACTTCTGCAAAAGTTCCAATAATAATTAGGACCACCTTGTACAGGTTTTGTATATTTAATTAGGGTTTATTCCTCTGTTTCCTTTTCAAACGGATTAGAGTGCAACATTTGATGAAGTCGGTCGTAGTTTTTTTTTAAAGATACTTATCGCTATTCTCAACTGAAATCGAACATCTGTCCTCGTGGCCATTAATAAAGGGCCGTAAATTCATCAATTTGCAGAGCTATCAAATAGAGACAGTATAAAAATTAATAACCTGTATACTGGCCACGTTGCCGGCATATTATTCTCGATGAAGCTTCTTTTGTTTATTATTGCATTAAGATTTTATGGATACGTTGAAAATGCGCTCGAAAGATAATAAAGTTGCTATTTTACGCTTTGTTTACACCTAGATATACGTCAATAAAAATTAAGACTACGCATCAATCTTATATTAGCCCAGGCAATAGATAGTATCGGCTGTGAAATGACTGGTCTGGATAGACATACAGAAGGTGTGGGCAGATTTGGGGTAAGAATTGGGAATGAAAAAATAATAAAAAATGTGTCCTCAATAAAACAGGTAAGAAAATATCAAAACATAACAGAGGGGTGGCGTTGATGCTGATTCAGAACTATCTAAGTGATCAATTTGTAAAAATAAATACTAGTCTAAGTATTAGACAAAAGATCAATATAGGTATGCCACAAGGCACTGTCTTGGGTCCAATTTCTTTTATTATATACATGGATCTGGACATGGATGCTCGATTCAAACTGGACACAGGTGGCTTGACAGTGTCCTATGCAGATGATACAGTACTTTTGTTTACTGGGAAAAGCTGGAATGAAGCAAGAAACAAAACTATTTGGAGATTAATCCCTAGTAAAAAACTGGCTTCAAGATTGTAAATTGATTAATATATCAAAAACAAGCTATATAGCTCTTTCATTAACAGCGACGAATAGGCTAAGTTTTGATTATATTATATTAGATAACCAAGAAATTAAACAAGTAAACCACATAAAGTATCTGGGCATAATAGTGGACAAGCATTTAAAATGGGGACCTCACATTAATTACTTAACCAGTAAAATTATTAAACTCATACATCAATTTTATCGTTTATCTTTCTTAGTAGAAAAATTAAGAGTAGTTTACAAGGCTTTTGTTGAAAGTTTGCTAAACTATGGAAATTTGATCTAGGGCGGGTTGTACAAAAGGTATCTCCACAAATTAACTATCATACAAAAAATCATTTTAAATATAATCTATAAGAAGAAGAGAACATATCCCTCTTATTTACTCTTTTCCGAAAATATTTTAAATATTAGGTCATTATATATAATATAAAAATAGAGCATGCATCTTCATAAAAAAATATACATGCATTAGGACGGATGGTCACATCAAGACACCTGTAAATGATAGTAACAGCAACATTAAATTCATTAGTTATCTGGCACCAAAAATGTTAAAAATATTCCTATATATACTAATAGTTTATGGTATTTGTGTACACTTGACTATAAGAAGTTTTAGAAGGCACAAACAAGTGTTTTTTTTACTTTGGTGCTTGTATTATAAAACAAATAATAGCCTGTTTAGATATAAGCTTCAGTAGAATTAAGTACTGTTTGTTTTTTTCTATTCTGAATTTGAATAAATTTGTAGATATACCTACAACAATGGAATCTATACATATAATAAAATTGTAAGAGACCGATTTATGAAAAACGCATACACGATATCCTTATTAGAGCAACAGAAGCCAAAACAACAATTTTAAGAAGAAGAAGTCGCGGGCTAAAGCTAATCTATCGAATTATATTAAACGAGCAATGCTTATATATATATATATATATATATATATAATATATAAATAGGATGAAGCTCTACACCTTTATGCTTTTATTTAGTCGGACACAACCACCCACTAGAAGCGGATCACGTGATTTCAAGCTTGTTAGCTTTCATCAGCGCCACATAAGTGGAAGCTGTATCCAACTATACAAAAGCAACTGGAAGTAGTCAAAAACTTTGAGACATTATCTACCAGTGGGACACAATTCGCGCCACCTAGGTATTGAGAGCAAAATTACGTTTAACGTAAGTATGTATAATAATTAAAGAAATATATTAGTTCATTAATGAATGAGATATAAAATATATAAATAGGATGAAGCTCTACACCTTTATGCTTTTATTTAGTCGGACACAACCACCCACTAGTGGGTGGTAAAGGTGTAGAGCTTCATCCTATTTATATATTTTATATCTCATTCATTAATGAACTAATATATTTAGTAATTAAAATTCCTATTTTACCTCCCATACAGATTATAAATGATATGTGGATATGAGCCCACGAACCTTACCCAACATGAGTAGCTCATTGGTTAAGCTCACACCTGGTAATCAGGAGATCCTCGGTTCGTATCCTGATCAACTTAGATTATTTCTTGTAAATTAAAGGTGTTAATAAGAGTTTCTGATAATTTCATCGGAAATTTTCAATGAAAAAATTTGTACACATCTAATTTGATACGAGCATTTCTTGTATTTAAAAATAAAAAAATTTCGGAAACAGCTCCAACAATTTTGATCAAATTGGGTATATAGATAATGTCCTATTTTTGAACATTATCTAAGTGGCTTTCCTGACAAAACGCGAGGGTGCCACCTTCGGGGTCTATAAACTTTTTCTTGAATGATTCGCAGATTTGGAAAAAAATGAACAATAAGGGGTTTTAGGAGCCGAGAAATTGATTGGCGTTACTTGCATTTTTAATTAAATTTCCTTATAGACTAACTCTAAATCCTGTATCACCCGTGCAAAGCTCGGTCGCCCAGATATTATTAAATAAAATGAACAAATTGAGTGTGGGTATTCATATTGTAGCGTGGATAGTTGATCATGTAGTTACGGTTGTTATTTGTTTTAGTATGTAATTGTTGTAATTTAGCACAGGGTTAAACTTTACAACTGGTGTCAGAAGTGGGATTCTTTAGTCGACTCATGAGTGGAGGATCTACAGGCCAGTAGAAAGAGCTATATACACTTATCCCAATTTGTTCGGTGTTCATTGATTGCTTAAATTTTTATGAAAACTATATGTAATATTTCAGTATACATATTTATACCTTACGCTTTCTTCTATTGAATTCCCATATTTATCAACCCTCTAGGGAGTTCCGAACAAACATACCGCAAGATGCCCCAAACAGAAAAGGATTTTGAAAAACATTTTTCCAGATGATCGCCACATTATCGTGTGTCATTTCGTCTGATTTATTTCTCATGTAATTTCAGTCAACCTCCTTGTTGCCAGGACCATAATAATATATGTCAATCGCATTCATTTGAGAAAACTGATTGCCTACGCAGCTTCGTGTGCATTATTTATTAGAAAGCATCTCGAAAAATATCGATGGAACATTTGGACATGTATCTAGGTACCTACCTGCTTCTCTTCTTGGGATTTATTGAGAATATATGTTGAGTATTCCCCTTACGAAAACAGAAGGTTGACGTTTATTCAAGAACTACGAACAAACAATCTATTTGAGTGGTGAGCAAACATACATAGCCGAAATGGCTTCTTTCCGATGATAATACCTATGATACGCTTAACTGTGATTATTCTGTCCAATCAATGATAAATAAATAAGCCAATGAGATCTAAAAAACATGATCAAACAAATATGCATCTTGAAAGTGACCCTTAGATGTGCTTGCAGGTATGAAATTGACGCTAATGATCTTGAACCTTACAGCTTTGGTTCAATTTTAGCAAAACAGAATAAGTTATACTTAACTAAATATAAAGACTAAGCTATAAAACCTTGATCCATTTCCATAGTGCGATATGGGTTCGAACCAGACTAATGATCAATTTCTAAAAGGGTGAAGGTTACACATCATCCACTCTGTATTAATAGCCTAAGTTAAGTTGTTCAACACATTCAAATCAATATATTCTGGAACTTTGACGCATTTTTCATATTACTACGAAAATTCACAATTTTTTTATGTAGAGTTGAATTTCCTTTCGTTTCAAGACTTCGTGGTATCTACTCCCCGAAAATCATCAGAGGCGGCTATGGTGAGACGTAAAAATGATTTGTTCCTGAAATAACTGCTAATATATTCTCAGGCAGTAAAAGCAATCGGACTAGAGCTCCAATCCGAGCATAAATGTGAGGACTCCGAAATTATTCACGTGGCACTGCTCTTGCCGACACGATGCTGCGGAACCACGTGTTCCTAACCTCGAAATCTAATAGGGAAACCCGACATCTGCACGGTCCATTTCACTGGTACTGTCATATCATATTCGTTTCCATATGTTGAATTGAAATCAAATGTTATGCTCTTCTTGTATTACATTTTTTACGATAAAGTACCATTTGTACAAAACAAAGGTCATGAGAATATTAATCGTTTTGGCTTTTGACTGAAATTTTTGATTTTGTATTTAAAAGTAAGGATTTTTTGGATTAAATAAAAGTGGGAAGTTTAAATTAGATGATATTGCTTGTACTGAGGGCTACGTTTAAAGTTGCTTTGAATGTAATGCTGCCAACGAATTTTGTTGGTTATGAATAAATGTGACTGGAACGTATTCCCAAAACAATTATAAATGATAAAATGAACATGAATGACGACATTATACTATTCTACGATAAGAGAAAGGCTAACCTGATGCAGGCGGCAATATAGATGGCCAATAAAACTATGGAATTGGACAGCAACTGGAAGACGCAGGAAAAAGGGAAGGACTTAATGAGGTTATGGCAAGTAGATAAAAGGATGATATCCATGATAGGGAAAAAAGAATTTTTGATGCGGGAAATGGCGCAAGCGATTATATGACATATAAATAGTTAATGTGATGCCAAAATTTAAATCAGGGTGACCCTATGAGTCAGAATTTGTTTCACTTTATGTTGTCATAAAAACAAAATTCATATTTCAATGGATTAAAATTTATTGGCCGAGAAAAATGGCGAGATTATGAAAATTAGTTCGATAATCGAATCGTACACCATCATTAGACAAAAAATGTTTTAAAATATTATTTTTATTTCAAAATCGTAAAATCTGAATATCTGAGAAGCAGTAAAATGTAGGTATAACATTTCTTGATAAAAGATTAGTTTGACTTTGATTTGCAAATCAATATTTTCATTCGATTCGCGCTTATCAAAAACGTTTATACACAAATTTTCATACTTCTATCCTCTATGAGTTTTCATATATTATGGCTAACGCACGCTCGTCGTAGGATACCCTGTATAGTATTGTATATAATATACAAAGAGAGGTACGTATGATTTTAATCAATTAAATCTATTGTGTTGTTTGGAAAAACACAAAACAAGAACAAAAACAATAAAGCCAACACGATGTTGACAAAAAAATATGCGTGTATATATACCTCCATGAAACAATACGTAGGGCAGAGCCGCAATTTATCTCAAAGGATTCTTTGTTTCCACGCCGCCCTACAGTAAGTACAATGTAGTTAGGGTATATGCTTTATCGGAGGGTATCGATTTTCGACACTTTTGTGAAAGAGGACCACAAATTCCTTTTCTCGAATAATAATATAGAATAGATGATATTTCCCTTTAAACTGAGATAGCTACAAAAGAAGAAGAAGATGACTGGACTCAAATAATCCATTACATTAAGAAATAATTAGACAAGGTGTTTCATTTATAATTGCGGTCTCAAAATCTGAAGACAAAACAGATAAAAACGACACCAGGTACGGAGCTCTAAAACCACATGATTAAAAAATATTAGAATCAAAATAATTGTTAAGTTTATCTTTGAATATCTCGATAAATAATGGTAATATTGTACGAAGGGAAGGCAATTTATACAGACTGTACAAAGAAGAGAATTGAAATTTTATTTTTTTTTATTTTGGCAATGGCATAGAATTTAGGGAGGGTCAACTTCTGTCTTCTGTCTTGCCTCGGCCTTATACATTTTAATTTTTTAACAACCTGTAACTCAGCAACGAACCCTTTTCTCTATATGTAATTTGAGTTAAATCGTCATATTTTGAACATAAGATTTTCTATGTCAAATATCTTCAATTAGTAATGAAACACACTGAACAGTCTGGCAACTTCCCACAGTACAGGCCTTCAGGGTCGTAGCCCCACCATTAAGGTGTCTCTCGATCCCAGATGCCACCAAGCCTCCTTCCGGTCTCCTTCCAGCAGCAGGAGGTCTCCATTTTTAAGCCCCGCTGCCCAATTGTCCAATGAGTAAGTAAATGATTTAACGTGAACACTCAGGGTGTCGTTGCAATCACGGCAAACCGTTAGCCATGATGCGACAGTCGGACTACACCAACATGTTTATTCCTCTCCCACTTTCATGGAACGATTGATTAAGAGAGAGATATAGTCCTTATTCATGTATACAAGTTTAGAAATATTCACTACTTTGGCAATTTTCGGTGTACTCTTATCATGCAACACTCAACATTTCAACATTATTGTTTCACGTACGTAGATAAAACGAATAATTTGAAGAAATTGATTATTTTATAACAAATTTCTATGTATTTTCAGACGTTGCCAGGCCCATCAAACAACCTCCCCATGCTTAGACAGTAAACTTCTATTTTTCTAAGTTACCAACAGACTCTGTATGACTTAATTTTATGCCTTGTAACACACATCTTTATGAATAAGTTTAAGACATTTGTATCTTATATTTCTGTGTATCAAATTTTCAGTTAGTTCAGTCAATAGTAAAGTCAATAGATACCTTTCAACAACCCTGTAACATACACCTTATAAAGAAAAGTTCATAGCTATCGAGTGAGCAGAAAACTTCTGCTTCGTCCAAACTCGCCGCTCTTCCATTATAACTTTTACAGGACTTTTCAGTTCCCATACCTACATATATCTCCATGCAGGAGCGAGGAATTCAAGTTTAATTACAGCTCAGAAAAAGTTGAGAGTTGGACGTGAAAAAATTCTATATATTTTCAGACATTAACGTTAATGCACTAAAAACAGGTGATGAATACTGGATTTCTATAAAATCTAGGAACTCTTTTGTCCGTACGTCAGTCTGTCCGTATGCATTACCATCTGTATGGCATAGGCAGCTGTCTGGATATTTTCTTTAAATCAGACACTTTCAGAGCTTAATTACATAGATATATATATAGGATTAAGCATGGCGTTAATTTTGAGGGTAAAATTACAAATATATTTTCAAGGTATCCCTTTCAATCCATTCTCGATACAGTAAAATCGAAAATCGGCGGGGAGAGAGGCACAGATAAACACACTAAATTTTTTTGATTGAACATGCCTATGGTCACACCCCTCGTCAACTAATGGGCTTTACAGTCCGTCCCTACACTTCTGTAGTCCGTGATTCAGTACTGTTTACTTTGTTTGTTAGTTAACATGTTAACGATATCATCAAACGTTACAGTTTTTCAAACTGAACTTATAAAGAACATTTCCCCAGAAAAATTAAATAATATCTCTCGAACTATATTGAAAAATAAGATCGAGATTTCAAGATTAGATGAATGATTCTACATTGAGAGTAACTTGACATTTTGAAAGCCACTGTCTCATAAAATATGCCTATACAAAATTCACGATTTTAAGAATACGAAAAGTAAATAAATATTTGAATATTGAACGCTCAAAGCTCAAATAATACCAAAACTGCGATAGAGATCGGTACCTAAAGGCTAGAAGGTAACCGCAATTGCGGTTTGATTGATATTGATAAAAGATCTCAAAGGCAATGCTTGCGATTTCGTGATAACTATTTTGCTCGTTCAAGGTAGGAATAGCTCAAACAGAAAACTGTGACGTGATATTAAAAAGCTCAGAATGCACGTAGCTAGTGGAGAGGTAGATTCTATAACATTTTATAGAAAAGTAATCTGTAGGCTTAGTTAGTGTTCTTGAAATAGTATAGAATAGTAACCAAATCAAATGGTTAATTTTAATTTTTATACATAAAAATTTTTAATGCAAAATCTAGGATATGATAAATTTTCTTAAAAGTTTCTCAATATCAATTAAATCAAAAAAGCTTCATTAAGTTATTAGAAATACTCGTATATAATCCCATAATATATAAATTCATCTTACAATTGAGAAAACAGCTTAAAATAATTATTTAGAACGCCATATCGTGAAATAATGCATGTAGTATTAGAGAATGATCGATATTTTGATGTGGATCGTTCATAAATAAATAATACAACAGAACAAAGGGACAATTGAGGAAAATATCTACTCGAAACAATTTATACCGCAATTAAGGTGGTTCAGTAGTAGACTCAATAATATACCATATCGATAAAACTTCTGGAGGTTGTTCTTGATTTTATCGAAATAATTATGAAAACAAGACATTCAAAAATGTTATATTTAGTATAGGCTCTCATGAAAAATCTTGCCAGTCTTACAAAAATATGACCTTGTATCTTGGTGTAAGAATCTGTAAGAGTTCTAAATAAAAAACAGCTTAAAGAAGGTAGAAGATGGAAGTTTAAAAAATACTCAGATTGATTGAGTCGTGAAAGTGTTGAAAGACCAAAATTACGTAATGTCGGTAAGATCGGAAAGCTGATGCTTAAAAGAACATAAATCAAATGAATTTATTATCATACTTACAATTTACTAAGAAATAATGATGTAAACATCATTTTAATTGGTACCTAAATCGATTTTACTCTCTTCCACATATGTATTTGATGTGGTAAGTCAATGCTGACTTATAAATAAGTCTTATGTCTGTAGGTTTCTAAGGAAATCGTACCTTGTCTTTGATAAAGGAAAAATTATATCAAATAAAAACCAGTTTAGAGTAAATCATAATTCAAATTCTTATTATAACTGGGACCCTAAATTAGTTTTTTTTAATTTAATGCATATTACTTCTGGTCATCGTGTTTAGAGCTTCAGGATGTTATGAGCAATGATGAAGGTGAACTCACCGACAACAAAACCGGCGCCTACATTTATTGAATAATTTCAATATGGCATAACGTTCTTTATATTTGACCATGAACAATAGGTTTCGCCATTCCTCTTGTGTCCAATTAACATGCTGCCTTGCGAATTTTAATCGATTCTGACGATGGTGAGGAAGCAATCTAGGCGCTACAGCAGGTCTGCGGGAATTAAGCCCAGCTTCCTTTAACTGTCTCTTCTTATGGTTACTTAATTATCTTTCTTCCCAGGCTGTAGTTCATGTTATAGTGAACTGGCGGAAGCATTTCAGTAATATGCAACGGTTGTCGGCTAAGGTTGTTGTTTTTTTTTCTTCGAGATCCTGGCCTTCTGGTATGATTTCCCGTCTCGAGATACCGTAGAACGCGCATTTCGTAAAGTACGGGCAATATTACCTTTTAAAATGTAGACTTTCAATCAAAAATGCTCAGCTCGTAAAAGAAATAAGATATCCTGATGATTCAAAAAACAAAATGCATCCAGCTTTATCGTAAATTATGTTTAAAAAAGTTCTGTGGCGGGTTTTATTTTTTTCATAGGTGGTTTTGAAATAACGTCTTACAAAATCGTTGTTAACTTACCCTGATATATAAACATTTAAGCAACCAGACTTACATAAGAACAAACTGCAGCGTAATTTTAATGAATAAATCGATCTATCGCCCAGCGAAAAATCATTTCAATAAAGTCAAAAATTAAAAAAGTTATATTGAAATTATTTAAAGAATTTAGGAGCTGATTTTCTTTATCGGTGAGTTCAGTTTTACAAATTTGAAGTATGTAGCTAACAATATATGATATTTTTGTTGACAAACTTTAGTGTACGTCGTAATTATATAATTTGACATACTTATTTGTAATATTTTGGTCAAGTAATAATTATTAGGCTTGTAATCAGGCTGATTACGGTTTTATTCAACAAGCGAATGGTTTTCTTAATTATTAGTATTCTCATTGAAATAACAAAAGATATTTAATATTTCCATAAGACTTTTCAATTCTCAATAGGAGACTAGTTGTTGGAAAATGTAGTTTCGAGGGCATACAAATTTATTTTTGAGTTGAATTTCCACTAGATTATTATTATCCGCAGATTTTCAATGTGAAAAATCAGTATTTCATACCTAGATGTGAATTATCTAGGTAAATTCCCGAGTATCTTAAGCCGAGTTCCGTGTCTAAGCGGAAAATCTATCCAGACAGCTGTATTTCAGTTTCTCTTGAATTATAGTGGATGCTTTTGTGGGTGGAGATTTGGAGATGGGATTGTTCTTGGACTTTGCCAAGGGCTTTGATAGCTTGAGTGTTAGCATTTTGTTAAAGAAAACTGGAGAATAGAATTGAAATTGGCAGTTCTCATGTACATAAATGACTTCATTGAGAATTCACCATGGAACACAAATGTAGTGAGTACCTACAGCAAATTATGCAGATGACTCAAAACTCCTGCTACTGAAGTCTTTGTGGCCAGAGTTAAGACAGCTGCTTGAGGATGTATTTCTGGAAGCTGAGATATGGCTGAAACAAAATAACCTCATTTTGAATAAAAATTGAAACATGTAGTGTTTTATTTCATCCTACAAATTCTGGAATACAACCAGCGAGAGTAATTTGTTGCAAAATAAAGAATACACTTTATCAGGATTTGTTAAATTCCTCGGCCGCCATGTAGATGAAGAACTAAACTAGCACTCGCACGTACAACCAGAATAATAGTAGGTATATTGAGTAGTAGATTTACTCTGTCAAAACATTTCATTTGAATAGAATGGTATTAAAACGAAATCCGTTATGAGATGAGACACAAGATACAAAAATCTAAATGCATTCTTTATTTTAATCATGGATCTTAAATTCCATGCTATCTAACTTTCAATATTGTCCTTTATATCCTGAAGTAACAAAAGTACCTACACAACAGAGTATCACGAGTTTAATAAAACGTTGTCTTTCAGGCAAACCTAATATCAATATTGTCGCTAGAACGAACGATTGCCTATATTGCAGTATCAAATACACAGAGGTTTTCCCGACTATGGACAGACACCATATACTCCAGTAAATATAGCACGAAATAAAGAGTCGACAAACAAAAATCCTGATAATTGATTTTTAAATTGGAATATATTAAATTGGCGTCGCGTAGGTCTAAGTCCAACAGCTGGTTTCTGAGGGGTGGTTGCGTTAGCTGCCATCTTGAGGGACCCGTTTTTGCAAATATCTCTAAGCGGACCGATGAACTGATAGGACACCTTTTAGCAGGAAATTAAAATTTCTATAATTTTTTCATTAAATATTGAAGATTAGCGACGAGAGGTAATAATGCTTCGTGCCAAAATGAAAACTAAAAATAAGTGCAAAAAAATTAATTTATTCAAATATTGATCGTAATTTCTTTTTAGCTATTACTATATCAGCCTTAATTTATAGATTCCAAAGAAAATGTTACAAAGAAAAGGATTATTATTCAATTCAAAAGGTAATAATGCACTATTAGAATTTTTACAGTTTTTATTAGTATTGAACTGGAGGGACGATTTTTCAAGCCAGTAATTTTGAAATCCTAGCTTAGTGTGAAAATTGAAAACTAATAACTATACTGTCACTTTTCTGCCCAATGAATTACAATTTGTAACTTGGATATCGGAAATCCAATTGCTAATTTCATATTCTCATCAAAAGGTAATTTTCATCCAAATTTGGAATAATGCAAATATAGTAGGTAGGGTTTCACGAGACTATCGAAATTCGAGATCTCTCGTCTCATCTCGTCTCGATTTCAAAACGAGATCGAGACGAGACTGATTTTTTTTTCAAGAAGAGATCAAGAATTACACTTCGAGATTTTTCGTGATCGAGAATTTTTTTTGAGATTTTTCGATATCGAAAAAATGCAGCTGCTGCAAGAGCTCACAGCTCTTGTTAGGTCAGAAAAGCGAAAAGAAAAAACTATGTTAGGAAATAATTTTATTTAATTTTAAACATAAGAAAAGATATTCTTATGACATCATTTTCGCATGGATAAAAGATTAATAAAAGATAGAGAATTCGTGTAATTTTTACTTTTTGTAAAAAACAAATTTTTTTCGATACAATAGTCGGTGGTTTTTTTGTTATATGTGGCAATTAATTCATAGCATATAGTTCTGTATTTGAACGTAATTTAAAAAAAAATTGTCCCCTATCTTGTGATGCAGACTTGTGTCATATATACACATGTATAGATATTCTTGAATAACATTTAGTTTTTGTTTGTTTTCGAAATTTAGAGAATCGTATTTGAGAAATTGTCTTCAAGAAAA
Source organism: Crioceris asparagi (assembly GCA_958507055.1). Classification (NCBI taxonomy): domain Eukaryota; kingdom Metazoa; phylum Arthropoda; class Insecta; order Coleoptera; family Chrysomelidae; genus Crioceris; species Crioceris asparagi. The sequence goes on along the minus strand of OY293830.1, from coordinate 5,576,017 downwards.
ACATCAAGCCGGGACTTTGTTAATTTCTCGTCCCGATGATCGGGACGAGACGAGAAATTTCCTTCGAAACGATAATTCTCGTCTCGATGAAACCGTAATTTACAAAATTTTGTATTACGTAAATGTTTCTCCTCTATTGTTATTATATTTGTAGTTCATGAGATGACCGCCTGTGTAGAATGTTAATTTCAAAGTCTCCGCAGTGACAACGGATTTGAATCGAAAATATAGAAAATATCATTTTTTACCAAATCAATATACCAAATTTTAAGATGACATCTAGCCCTAACATCATGGAATCAACTGTCAAGATTTTTAGTTTTGCAAGTGTCTATTTCTCCTGAACTACTGAATCAAGGCTGCTTCGAGCTTCGATTGCGCGCTTTAAATTCACAAAATAAGCTGCTGCTATCTCCCTTCATCGCAGGAGCTAGTCAGTCTCTCGGTCGCTCATTTTCCTTGATAAATATATATCGCTGCCCATTTGAACTCTCTGCCATATTTATCGGGCTATTTACGAGCTAGCGATAATGAATCATTATTTGACATATCTGTGGAATGTGTGTGGGTGTTTATTTCATAAAGAAATACCGAATTGTGATTTATTGACAGATTTTAATGCACGCTTGGATGGAAATACACTATTGATCATTTGATGCCAATATTTTTTGTCGCTATTACTGCATTATAGATTTACAAAAAAGGCATCGCGGTTTTAATTTTATTACGTCAAAGCTTAACATCCGTCTGTCTGTTACTGTATTTTTTCCTAATCTACAAAATAAAAACAAATCGAAACTTGGTAGTTTTAAGAAACTCGGAAGATGTAGTCCAAATTTGATGTTGGGCGGTGAACCAAAAAAGTGCAAATGTACCTATTTTCAGTCAATTCTATATTATTTGACGAAAATCAAGCTTCAAAATTACTTACTTGATAGAACACAACCTTGCGTACATCTCTGATCGTACTTGACCATGCTTTGAAATTTCTACTATTATCAGAAGAACAAAATGGTTGATAGTAGGTATTGACTAATTACTAGTTTAATTACTACATTGGTTGCCTGGTTAAAGACATTTTGGTAATCAAATTTTATTCACATTTCAAATCGTAGGCGGACCGACCAATGACCTAGTTAGACTATAACTATTTTTAGATAGAAAAAACATACACAAACTACAAAGTATGATGACAGAATCACATTCATGGAGCACCAGATGCTACATGTAATAATTGGAATCTGCATTTCCTGATTAATCGTGGAGTATACAGAGTGAGTCATAAAATAATGGCAATTAATATGAAAGCAGATATTTATATCCTAATATTATTTATTTATCACAACATGAATCTTGAAAAGATATACACAATAATTACTACTCACATATGAAGATTTATAGAAGTTATTGATTTTTAGGGCATAGGAAGAAGATTTCGAATTCGAGTTTATATAAATATGAGACCATTTCTCAAGTCTCCTAAATTGGAGTACATTTACTATATATCTCCTCCGTTTAGGTTCGTCGGTCAAAAAAGTGGGGTCTAGATCATTGCATAGACGAAGCTATCGAACACCACTCTGATTATAAACGTAGGAAACGACGAAAGTTAATCCAAGCATGAATGATTAATATAATAGTGTAACGTAGATAGTTTATCATGTACTTACTGTTATTATTTCTTTTAGTATGTATTTGTTTTAATTCCTTATTGGCTATAGTTGTTTCATGTATAGTTCATTAATTAGTTCTAGAATTAGTAGATTTATTCTCGAACCACAAACTATATGTGATGTGCGCTTTGTCACAGTATGGTCAGTTTGACAAGCTTCTAGAACATTATTCCAAGCGTCTAGATAATCATGGAACATCCTGGATGGATGTTGTCAAAATTCAGATATATCAATCTGCGAATTTTAGAGTAGATATTACGCAAGTGAACTCACCCCACAACTTTTAGCACAGGGTTAAACGTTTAATTTTAATAGGATGCTTTAATTTTTAATAAATTCATAATTTACGATGAATTTATCAATTCAAATTAATTGTAGTATTAATTATATTCCGGAGGTTCATTTAGCAATTCTATCCTAAGAGTTTAATAATTTCATAATTCTCTGCCCTGACCTGAAAGTACGCTTATGACCTTACTAACATGCTATATAATGAAGGATTTTCATGGTATTCCGATTTTTGACGAGTCCTGACAGGGTGAGCTAGACTGGTCAAATGAACAAAACCATTAAAGATATAAAGAACTTGTTCAAATGTTTCAAAAATTATTAGGATCTCCTTGTACATGTTTTGCATATTTCATTAGGGTTTTTTTACTCTCTTCTAGATGAAAACCCGGCTTCGCTCGTGTGAAATGTGACTCATAATCTTTTACTTACTAATCGTACTTTAGTGTTTCTATGGTATGTATGTGGCGTATGATATTTGCATGTGTCGATGCGTATGCAGTGAATTATCTCGAATTGTTAACCAGCGTTTTCTGTGCTACCTAAGGTCCTATAATCGATGATTTTTTGCTTTAAAAATCATAGCGGATTGACAGTACATGTGCAATTTACGTCAAAGTCTATTGACTTTGATTGAGCCGTTAAAACCATTAGGAGTTAACAAAATACTCGACAATCCGAATTTTGCGGATATATATATATAGAGGTACCGAAATCATTATTTTTTTTTATGTTTTATTATTCAGGTAAGGTTTCAGTCGAGTCTACCGTACCCCTTGACCCTCATCATTCTCTCATCACACACAATCGAGTACGAGAAATACTACTAAAATAAGCAAATAATTTTTTATATGGCCTTAATATTTGGAATTATAACAAAAATAAATAATAGTTTAAAAAACTAAAAAACACGCTTTAACAGCAAACCAAACTAAAAATTATAAAATAAATAAGATTTCATTTTAATGTAAAAAAGCGTGGGGTGCTTTCTAAGTTAATTTTATAATGACTCTACTCATAGCAGTATCTATCAACATCAAGTATTTACATCAATGGACATCAATCACCCCACGCTTTTTTACATTAAAATGATACCTTATTTATTTTCTAATTTTTAGTTTGGTTTGCTGTTAAAACGTGTTTTTTAGTTTTTTAAACTATTCTTAATTTTCTACTTTTTAGTTCGGTTTGCTATTAAAGCGATGCACGAATGTAGGGAATGAAATATAAACAATCATAGTCGTATATACGAGGACGGTATGGAACCCTCCACCAAATAGTCCCACTCTTAAGCTCCATCGCAAATCCTCCAACACACATAGATATCGAAAATTCCACAAAAAATTCATCCATAAACTCCGAGAAGTATAGGTATGAAACCCTTCATTAAAAAGTCCCACTCGCACGTACACAACTATAAGTATGAAACCTTTCATCGAAAAGCCCCACTCGCACGTACACAATACCACAAAACCACCCAACCCACATACAGATAGAAAGTTCCACAAAAACTCATCCAGAAATCAAAAACACCCATAGGTGTGGAACCCTCCACCAAAGAGGTCCACTCGCACTCACACACCATCACATATCCTACCAACACAAATGCATATCGAAAATTCCACGAGAATCCATCCATAGAGCTCAGATATATTGGTATGGAACCCCCCATCAAGCAGTCCCACTCGCACCTACACAACATGAAATTATTGTATAGTCATCGGTCCTTTAGAAGTATACAAAGTTTCAAGTCGATCCGATGTATTTAAGTGGGTGAAAATCGTGTCCAAATATTCCGTTACATACATACATACCAAACCAATAAAAGCGTGATAATAAGGATGACCTGTTATTTGTCTGTGCACTCTGAAAAATAATGTTGGTCACAGAAGTGGATCGGACGACATAACTACTTAAAATTTTATACTAAATTTCCGTTGGCGTTGAAATTTAAAAAAAGTTTCACGTACGCTTTTGTATTAATTTCATAATAATTCTGATATGGATTTATATGCCCTATTTGTCAATGTCACCGGACAACTTGCTAAAAATCTTATGAGCCATAAGAAACAAAAAAAAAGATTTTGAAAATTATAACTTCAGGATCGTATAGCACTTGAAAAATACCCAACTCTGTTATAAAATACGTTTAAATGGGAAAACGGTAGACAGTTTTGTAAAATGTACCAATAATATTTTCTTCTGCATTTTTGAAATTCATTGTTATTGTTAATTATTGAACATAAAATTTTAAACCCAAGCGGCAAAATCAGGAAACAGAACCAGGGGTCCTATTTTCAAACCTGTTCGAATTCATTCGTGGACGAATATTTCTCAATTTTCGTGTGAATCTTTCATAATTGCATTTTCGAGCGTGCGAATAAGTTTCGTGCACGAAATATTTGGTTCAATATGCTTCGGAAGGGTATTAGGTACGCAAAAACATAATTTCGTCTACGAAAGAGGTAAAAAATGGCGAACTTTTAGAGCAATTTAACGATTTAAACCAACTAGAAGAGGCATAAATTTTGGCGAATGAACCACGTAGACGATTCCACCCTTTCATAGATCCATTCAAGAGTTATAATGAAAATCAGTTTTCAAAACTGTATAGACTTACAAAGCCCATAGAATCGGAGCATAAATATTAGATCCTCAATTTAATAATCTTTATCTATGTTGTTTAAATCAGAATTGTACTGAGAGAAGTAACTAAAATGGGGAAAGTCAGAAAAACCCACAAATAAAACATAACCTTGGTTTATCAAATTCATAGACTAATATAAATAATTAAATCCAATATTGTTTTTTTTCCCTGCTCGGTCTAACATTGGCTCACTACGGCCTTTTCATGCGATTTCACAACGTTGCCACATCAAAACTAATTCGAAAGTGAATCTCATTTCGAATGTGGTTCAAAAATACCAATCTTGTTTCGTACACGAAAATTACTATCCGAAAGCATTAGTGCACGAATAAATTCGAACAAGATTGAAAATCGGACCCTAGACTAGTTGGTCGGGCCAAGCATAGCATTGGCAACGATGCGCCCCATAAGACGACATACTGCTTTCTCACTTTGAAACGCATTATATAGTAGCATTTATCAAAACCTTCGATATTGAAAATAAGATTCTAATGATGACTAAATTAATCGAAGTTTTCCGGGAAGTTGCAGCAACAGTTGCGCTTTATGTATGTAGGAGGGGAACAATAATTGAGAGCATCATCATCCAAAACCGATTTCAGTTGTGAAGGGACGCCCTCACCCTAATACAAACGATTGGACGGAAAAAAGTTGCAAAACATTGTGTTTCTCCCGCAGCCCATGATTGATCGTAGTTAATTTTGTAGTAGACAGTCGTTGGTTAGACATTCTAATCAGAAAATTATTTTTTAAATATGGCTTGCATCAAAACTATACTGAAATCGTATTTATAGTATCAGAACGCATTAGTATGAAAATAGTTATTTTTTGATGAGTGGAGCGTGTTTATTCATCGTTGAACTTTAGCGTTATTAACGTATTTCATTAAATCTAATGATGTGGATGAAAAAGATGTAATATATAAATAGAAACGACCTCAATGAATTATTGACAATATAACCTCACTAATTCGATTTAGATTCCAGATATCTACTAATGATAATTCATCGATTTAATAACGTCTTTGACATAGTAAAATGTTGACGAGTCGGTCGAAGTAGTTGATTGAGTTTTTTTATTGGTATTTTATATTAGTTTCATTTTACATAAGCTACAATTATGAGAAAAATAATGTGGCAAATATACAAAGCTTTTGATGAAGTTGTGTAGCACGCTATATAAATAAATAAATAAATCACCTTACTTTACGGAATAATGCTAATAGCAACTTGCAACACCGACTTGTAATGCATCTAATACACACATTTTCTGTTTATGAATGACTAATTTGTTCAGAAGACGTACGTAATGAAAGGCCGCTCACTTTAAAATGATAAGAGAATGTAGATGTGTAGAGCGTTCAACATGTCAAAATCTAAAAACTTTATTTCAGAATTGACTTATGATAGTTACAAGGATAAACAAGATGCCATAAAACTAATTCACAAAATGCACTACATCTCAAGAATAATAATCATACAGTTAATAATATTCTCAAAATCTCATTAGCCTACAAGTTCAAAAAGCTACAAAATCAATGTTTGCGAAAATAGTTATATTTTATTATAACTTTTAATAAAATTGAGGCAGAAGGCGATATTTTTAATGATTTGTTAAAAAAAGGATGAAATGTTGCTTTCCCCCTTTTTATTAATAAATTAATCAAAGCAGCGCCTTCCACCTCAAATTTTTATAAATAATATGCTAAAGTACACCTATTTTTGCAAATTTTTCTAGGGCATTTATAAAAAAGCCACTAAACTATACTTTTACCTAAAAAGATTCGGGTTATCTCATCAATGACCAGATCGATGGTAACGTCTAGCTCCTAATCGTATATACAGGGTGTAACATAGGTACGTTAAAATATTCAAGTGACGTATTCCTGAGACAATTAAAAAGAAAGTCCAGAAATGTTTTTTTTTTCGGAGATACAGGGTGTTGAAATTGAATTTTGTTTGCTTTTTAAAAATAACTTTTGCAAAAATAAGCTATTTTCACAAAATTTGGTACCCGGGATTTTTTGACGTGGAAAATCATAATTTCGTATTAATTTTCATGTAACATCTAAAGGGCGCTGCGTACGCTGTCTATATTTATTTCAAAATGCCCTAAGATATTTGACAGTAAACTTTTGGTACTTTTTATGAAAAATCTACATTCCCACACCTTTTCCAAGTAAAAAAGGTACACTTCCTCAACAACGCTGAAGGTGATCGTTTTCGAAATATCTACAATTTTCTACAATATCGATGCATGTTACCAAGGTCCTAGGGCGCTAAATGTAGTTGCTGAGAAAAGTTAAAAAAACATCAATATAAACTACTTTTTTCCTATGAAATGTTTATCGAAAAATGATTTGTTTTCGAAATACAAATTGTTGGAATATTTGAAAACATGATTGGTTCAAGTTCAATTTCAATACCCTGTATTTCCGAAACGAAGCATTGCCGGACTCGAGTTCAAATAGAGTTTTTTCTTAAAATTGTCTCTTGAATATTTAAATGTACTTATTTTACACCCTGTATAATTGTTTCCTAATAAGTTTATAATACTAAACGAAGCATTGCCGGACTCGAGTTCAAATAGAGTTTTTTCTTAAAATTGTCTCTTGAATATTTAAACGTACTTATTTTACACCCTATATAATTGTTTCCTAATAAGTTTATAATACTAGTTATTAAAACGTATGTTAACCATCCTTACTATTTAAGTAGGCACTTGAAATTTAGTTAATAGGTAGGTACCCATTTTTGAAAGAGACAATTGTCATGTTTAAACAATATATTATTGAACATTTATTTGTTATATTATTTTAATTTTAAATTAATATGGATTTCCATCAAAGTAACAGCCAATATAGGTACAGTTATTACCTAGATCTCTATATCGAATGGAATTCGGAATTGAAGAAAACACGTAAGGAACTTCGTGGGGTGCTGTGTTGTTAACGAGCCTTACTATTTGCCATTAAATAACGATACCATCTCTCATATACATTTCCTTTGATTGGACTGAACATGTGATAGGTAAGAACGGTTGACACGTGTATCGAGCGTTCCAGGAAAAAACTCATCCCCAGTAGGCCTTTGAAAATGAGAACATGTCTTTACTTGAGTCATCTGCAATTGCATTTATATTGATTGAAATAAAACTTGTCAATTTTAGCTTCCTTTCTTTGTTTATCAAAGATATGTTCTCATTTTCAAAGGCCTACTGCGAATGATTCTTTTGGATCGCTCGATATATACCTGTGTAGGTCCTAGTAGATACACCGTTAGATGTTATTATATGTAACGTGCTCATATTACTTACATATACCAATAAATTTTATGTCGCAAGAGAGTCTCAATGCGTTAAATTTGAGAACATCAAGTAAAAATCATATTGAATTTCAGAGATCGAATATCAACTGGTAAAAAATATCATGATGATATGATATCCGAAATAAATGTTCCATGATATTTGAATAGATGGCTTCAGTTGCTAATGCTACATTTTTATTAGATATTACCTAGCAGTAACGCTTCGACTTTTATTGAATCAAATATCATAATATGTAATAGAGAATGTCTATAAACAGAACTTCTATCTCCGTTTCTTGTTGCTCGTAGAAATTATGACTGGTCTATTTCTGTTGTGCCACACATACTCGAGACACAGGCTGAATGCCAAGTGATATATCACTAGGTATTATCTCCCCAATTCCACCTTTAGTATGATTTATCATTCAGTGGGCTGGGCTTTTGATAAGAGAGAGATAGAAAGATAGCCGGAGAGAGTTTCACAGACCAAACTGTTGGCGGTGGGCAATTTATAAATACTTCTGTTTTTCATCCAATTAGATATGGTGAAGGTTTTTAAACAACTATTTCATTTGACAGAGTAGGAAACTTTTTACATTCCTCAGAGATACACGTTATAACGAATGGCCTTTGAACAGAATTCTTCAGTCAAATTTCATGAAAATCGTTAAGGCCGTTTTCGCAAAATACGTTTTTTCAGCTGTTGCCCAGCAATCAGGAAGATCAGGATACCCAATCTGTGAAGTGCCTTATTGATAACCTACAAAACAAAAAAGAAAGCAACAAATTCGGTTAATCCTTCCCTAGATAATTTTGGCACATACAAACAGACAGACCAGTGAATGAAAAAAATGTATTTTGGATCCAGGGCTTGAAAGTTTTAAAAGACTACAATCTTTTCCTTACTAGGCTACCTAGACCAGCGGTAGAAAAGTAAAAGTATACAACACAACAAATATCATCGCCTACTCATAACATTTATAGTTGCACCAACACAAAAAGTAGGTTTTTGTAAATATAAATAAGACATCATGTGATAAATTGTTGATTGGATAATCAAAAGTAATATCTAATAAAAGGTGCGCAATGGTTTTGAGATGAAGTTGATTCCTAATAGCACTTGAGGTTAGAAGCACGTGGTTCTTCTGTCTGGCGGCGATGGAAGAAGCCTCTCGCGGATAATCTCAGAATCGTGACAGAACTTTATACTCTGATCGGATCACAATGGTTTATTCTCGACACGTCCCCTTAAATTTCACTAGGTTAGTCATAGCTTTATTTTTAAAGAAAATTAGAAGAATAATGATGACTGAAGGTAATGCTGGGGGCCAGACAATGCCCAGTTACTACCAATATGTTGGCCAAGGGCGCCTGAAAAAAGCAGACGCCAAAACAAAGAAGAAGAAAAACTGTTCCCTCCAATTTCGCAAAAACCAAAGTTTTGTAAACACTATAGAAGAGATCATAAAGTTTTCAACATCGTATATAATATAAAGCCTAATGATCTTAATGAAAAATAAATAAATATGTTAGATTTATTTTGATATTTCAAAATTACTAGAATATTTCAAAAACTGAATGAGAATATGCAAAACGATAAATATTGTACTTCTATTTATAGGCCACTTTGTGAAAAACCTCAAGAAACTAACTATCACAGATGTGCCATCACATTCATTAACACCTGCGATTTGAGTAATAACCACATTTTCTTTCAACTAGTGACTCACTCATGTTTCGTTTTTTTTTTTGTCGGATATTTTCGTGCCATCATAATTTAGACGTATAAAGCTGTTGGCAGATTATCACTTCCATAGAGCCTTGTGCCAAACAGTATAATAAACAACATTGTATCTTCGATGTGACAAGAACTTTGTATAAAAGAGAGTTATTTCCAAAAATGTTTACCTGTAACCCATTTCAACTACATTGGATTGAATTTTCAAAGAAGTGGAGTTGTAATAAATGTAATAACAAAAAGGGTCCAATATTAGAGTAAAGCCAAGTAACAAGACAAAAATTATCACTTATTAACATAAATAAATAGATTTTCATTAATAGAAAGTTTAATCATAGAAATCAGTTTTTATTTTTATCATCATAGAGTATTTTTTGACCGAAGAACCAAACGGATTAGTTATGTATTTCGACGGTTTGTCTGCATGTTTTTTTTAAATCTATATATTGAACATGTTCGTCTCCTCAAAAAACAGGGTGAAGGGGGCAATATTTTCAAAAGTCTAAAATTTGTGACGACAAAATCCGGCAACATTTGAATTGGACATTTAAAAAAAAAATCGGAGGTTTCAGTGTTACAACAGTGGAAAAGTCTGAAATATGTGTCTACAACTACAAAATAATTATAACCCTATTGGTTCTGGTACTTTTGAAATTGGTGTCAAAAGTGTTCGATCTAATTACAACTGCATAACTTCAAAATGACCAATACCAATAGAATTAATATTATCTTGAAGATTCCAGTGCAACAACTAATAAAGTCGGTCCAATTTTTTGTAAGAAATATTTATTTTTATGAAGACATATTAAAAAAAATCATTTTTGAATTTAAGCCCTTTTCAACAGTATTTATAAGGAAGACCATTTTATATTTGCTTGATATCTTTGCATTCCTATACCATCTATCTCATTACCTTAAAACTTTAATGTGTAGTTCTGTTGATACTTATACACGTTTCTGTCCAGAAAATTAATTTTTGTCTGTTTGTAGGTTAGTTTTCAATGCGTTCAATAAAATTCATGCTTTTATAATGAAATCTTGGTCAATTGTGCACGCTCACGAAGCTTTTCAAAATGTATTGCCGAAAATCATTTTCATTGTATGAAATTATTAAATACAGGTACCTACTTTCGATTGCCTATTTGGTACGTCAAAAAAGTGTTGCTGCAAATATACAGAATGGACGAAAAGTCTGGAGACGTTGTTGTATTTAAGGAATAAAATATATATATTCATATTCAGGAATGCATTCGGTTTTGTGAGTTGAGAACTGAGAGAATTTGAATTTTGGTACAGAGATATATTGGACTTTAGAAAGAAATACGGTGGTACCGTTTGTCGCCAAATTTACACCTATTTTATATTTGTATCTATAATCTATTTTCGACATAAGTAAAAAACATACATCCGCATTCATAATCGAAAATTAGTAAGCTACTAAATTAAGTACGGGGATTCATGGTGTTCAGAATACAACTGACAAAACCTTCAATCCAAGGTCGTAAATGAGGACTGTGCTGCAATCTAACTAACCTAACCTTAAATTAGCTTTATGACCCTTATGTCAGTTCTATGGTAGGATAGGTAGTGTTTTGTTTTTTTATTTTAATACGGTACTATCTAGTACCGAACGAATATGGGATTATGAATGCGGCTGAAAGGCTTTAGGTAATTTGGTCTGTCATAAAATTTCTCCGCAATACACAGAGTGAACTTTCAAGTAGTCGTATTTTTATTTCAAATATGACATTAGTAATAGCCCAGCTTGGGAAGAAGGTATACGATGGTCTTTTTTAACCTGTAATATATTTCCTAAAATTGCAGGTTGAGAAACAGGTATAGATATTTTGTCATCCAAGTTTGCATCCCTGTAAAGCAGGTAGACGCGTCTTGTATAAATATGATTTAAAAAAAATATTCACTCAAATTTATTACGAACTTTCATACGGACTGTGAAATTATTTTCAACTTTTCATCGGATCAAAGGAATTTTCAATGCAGATATCCAACGATAGCCTTCCACTCCTAAATAATAAAATATTCAAAGCTCCATTTTCGAGCGCTACCTCGTATTATTATTACACCTATTCCACTTTGTGAGTGGAAGGTGCGATATTTCGATAGTAGACTGAACAGTTGGAATTGTTTATCGATCAGAAAGGACACTGTTATGTACTGCCTACAACGTACTTCTACTATAAGGACTTAGAGGTGGAATTGAAAATGGCCGCAAAAAGAGGAAGTAAGTTTGATGATGACGACGATTGGATTTGTGAGCGATGAAGAGCAAATTATTTATTCTTCGCGCCAACGCTCGTTATCCAACAAACAAGAGCTCAATGTCAGCTAGAAAATTTGAGTTGTCAATTTATATATTAACTAGCTTTCGCCCGCTATTTCGTGCGCGTGTAAAACTGAATTTAATTCCATGCAGTAGTTTCTACGTGTACAAACATATAGACAGACGTGGTAAAATGGAACCTATATTATATGTTAGACTTCAAGCAACACATCGGGGAAAATTGCATTTAATTCTATGTTGTAGTCTTTGCGTGATACGTCTACAAACATACAGAAAGACAGATAGACGCAATAAAATTTAGCCTTTATTTTTTTAAGTTAGATCTTTAGTAATACATCGGTGAAAATTGCATTCAATTACATGCTGTAGTTTTTACGTGATGGGCGTACAAACATACAGACAGACAGCCAAAAGTTATGGAAAATGTTGTTTTGGCTTCTATTATCCTAATAAAGACCCCCCATATTATTTTTTCTTGAATATGTTTAATGTACAGACATAGGCCTGTTACAATTTTATTATATAGATATAGATATACAGTTTGAATACCCATCGAATGGGGTTTCGTCACGATTCCTGACGTCATCTGCCATTTTACGCATGTCGTAAATAGTTTGAATTTAATTTTAAAACCTACCCACAAAACACTGACCCTGACAATACTGACATATTTATTAAGGGGCGAAAAGAAATATTTGACATTAAAAGTCAAAGAGAACAATAACAAACGTCAAAATAACAATCAACGAATCTGATCGAAGACGTATGTTTATAACGTAAAATTTTTATATCACCTAATTTACAAAAAAAAGAGATAGACAAGGTATAACGAAACCCCATTCGATGCGTATTCAAACCAATGACCTATTAACAGAGATAGACGGAACTGTAAACAATATATTGTGTTGACATCATCCCTTGTTCGGCCACGCCTCATCGCATATGAGTTTCTCCACCCCATTATTTAAATACTTGGTGTTTTGTTTGTTTTTGAATATTCTATTATATTCTTTGGTTTCAAAATTTTAAAAAAATAGTAGACGTTGCAAAATGTGCAATAAAATAGAATCCACGAACCCAGATGTAACTTTTCATCGAAGTAGACCGTCTAAATTAAAATTTGGTAACTTATATATTTGAATTTTGAAAGAAAATTATTGATGTATAAACGTCGGTCATGGGCGTAGTAAAGAAATTATTACCTAATCATTGTTATTTCATTAAAGAGATTTTTATATTGTTTGCGCTTTTAAAATCCTAGACTTTAAAAAAGAATTATACCTACACACGTATTTAATAATATTAGTACGGGATAGGAACAGAAATAAATGTCCATTTAAGGGTCAACTGAAATTGATAAGAAGATAAACTTAAGCCAGTATGTATATAATAGGTATATGTGTCAAAAACTATAACACGTGCGGACCAGAGATATAAATCTTCCTTGCGATTATTATATGAACACAAAAAATTTAGCAAGTTTATTTGCTGAAACACAACTTTCGAATATTGACTTTTTTTACCAAGCTTCAGATTTATTTTGTGGTATTAATTATTTCGACGCATAGCAAATGAAACCTAAAACAACGAGACGCCACGGGTGTCATAATTTCTATGCGAAAAGACCAGTATAGTGAGGCGGGGTTTAGCTAAAACCGTTCTATCCTAACTATTCTATCCCCCCTGGCCAATAAAGATGTGGTCAACAAACAAACCTTATTTTATCAATGAAGTGTTCTGTCTATCTCTGTTAATAGGTCATTGATTCAAACTATAGATAAGAGAAAGTAATGTTTGGACCTCATTTCACGAATAATGCGTCTACAGAGGAATATGAGACTTGGCATAGTCAAAGCTTATGAGGCGACCAAGCTAGTATTAATTATTGAATTATATCCATGTATAGTTTCATGTTTCACGAATAATGTCTTCTGCCTTAAAAAAACGAGGAACGGATCAATTCAACCAAGAGGAGTAAATCAGTGGCGTGACAATTTTGATATAAGATGGGTATTTTAATGTCCTTATACGCCTTAAGGAAATTTACATAATTAGGGAGAAAATTAAATTAGATTGATAAAATAAGCAATAATAGGAAAGATTTATCATCAACCATAATGCCGAAACATTAAATAAAAATTTATTGCTTGCGTTATAAAATATAAATTTATTTGACTTCGTGACGCCGATGAAATAAAGATTGTGTTGCCTTCGGAAATACGAGCAGCATCCCATCATGGTATTGAAAGTGATAAGCTTGAAATACTGATGACGTAGCTTAGATCGACAAACGTAGTAGAGAATTTCATGATAATGAGATTCGATGACAAGTATAGCTTGATGTACGTAGCTCGTGAATGATTGCAGGCAATCGCCATCATTCGTGAAACAAAATATAGTGTAATGGTAACTTACTTGCCTTTTGTAAAGCTAACCCAGGTTCAATTTTTGGCTACCAATTGTTTTTTAAACTAAATTCAAAAAATTATGAAGGAATACTCTTTGTCACAATAACTTCAATAGTGTTCAAATTTAAATTTAATGAATTACCGTCGAATTTCGACCACTGGACCATCACTAGTGTGAAGAGTGAACTTGAAATAAAAAAATACCTGCGAATATTAAAACCTATTACAATTATTATTATTAAAATTACAAATTCCAAATATATCCATATCAGTTGAGAAAAAAATCCTGATATACCTACAAGTATTGGAATCATTACTTACCAATTAATGATTTACAATCGATTTTCAGTATGTTATAAGCGAAAGACAAGTTTCAATTTTGTGATTTGAAGAAGTACATATGTAGGTACTCATCTAAAAACAAATATGACAACCAACAAAAATTTCAATTTATTGTTATTTACAACCGAAAACACTTTGAAGATAATTTGAAAAGTAGCTGCATTCGTATCTATTCAAAATAAATTAATACTAAACCACATAGGTACATCACTAGAGATCGCCACTGACACGAAACTATTTGCACTTATCTGATTTAATTTACAGGTGTAATTTCTAAGGCTCGCCAAGTCAGTGGTGGCGCTGGATTATTTGAGGCAAAATAATTCTATTTTAATTAATATTTTTCTTCCTTAGAAAATAACATTTTGAAAGTTAATTATTTTTATATTTATTCTGAAATAATTATGATAATATTATATGAATGATGATAGAATATACGCAAGTATTTTAAATTTGCCCTGTATATTAAAGTTTGCCATGAAAATGTCTGAAGTTTTTCTGGTATGCTCCATTTGAGCTCTATATGGTTAGTGCAACGAGGTAATGGACGGTCCCAAAGGAAATTACTGGAAAGAAAATTGAATTTCTCAAAGACAGAAGGGTGTGTTCAATTCAGCTTGAAAGATAATCATTATGAAAAGAATGCACGAATCAGGTGTATCTATGAACGCAACTAATCAAATACCAAAGTCTGGGGATAATACTAATATTTCAAGATAATTCGTAACAGTTGATGGGGAACTGGACGATTTTATCCTCCGCGTTTGTCTAAGGAATTAATCAGCTGGTACAGGCTAATCCCGAATGGGAGATTAAAATCTGAAAACTGCAGAGCCAGCAAAACTCTTTATTTAGATTCCAATGTCAATTTCCCTATTTTTCCAAACTTCAAATTTTCTAATGTGTATTAATGAAACGGCGGTGATTCTTTACAAAAAAAAGATAGATTTGTAGACAAAATATTAACCATATCGCTGCGGAGGAGTTGTTCCCATATTCCATGGCACAATTCGAATAAGTTTTATTTTTAGTTTTAAATGCTATTCAAAACTATAATATTGAAATATAGGTATAATGATAAATACATTCTCCATGGTTGGTTGCAGTAACGTTATTAATTTCACCAATATTAGTTTTAGGGAGTGAATTTTTACGTTGTGAAGATTGTATACATCTCATAGATGATTTAACCAAAAGGGCAGTTGGCATAAGGCAACCTATCCATCCGTGCTTGAAGGTTTTATTGTCTTTTTTACGACCTCTGTTGATTGTTCTTGCCTGAAATGAGTTTTATTGGGATCTTACAAAAATGAAGGAAATTGAAGAGCATAAACAAGGAATGCGCTTTTTTATTGAAGCTTAAAGAAACACGATGCCCGTATTGTGGAATTCTCATACGTCTGATATATAGGAGGGTGAGTTAGGAGCAAAGGAACAAACTCCACGGGTGAAAATAATGTGAAAAAACTTATAAGCTATTATCTGATTTTCGTTTGTTTTCACGTTATAGCGTAATTACAAAAAAGCAAAATATCATATATTAACAATGTAATATGTATGGCGTTCGCGCATTATGCATAGTAAACGGGCTCCAATTTTATTGATTTTTGATTCATTTAAAAGAAGAGAGTTGAAAAATGCTCTCTTATTTAGAAACATTTAAATCCAAAATCTCCTTCCCTCCAAAAACCGGCCCGAAGGTGGAGGGAGCAATTTTATCGAAAATCTAAAATCTGAGATAGCAAAATTAAAGAAGAGACGACATTAAATAATTAAATAAATATTCTTTTTTTCAAAAGAGTTACAGATTTCAAGTTACAACAATAGTAAAGATTGTATATGAAAGATAAGTACAAGAAAATAATTCCTTGGTATTAGTGAATGTCCAAGAATAATGTTAAACTCAAAAATGTGAAGTAAATAATTTTGACCAAAAATTAGACCGACTATATTAGTTGGTGCACTGAAAAATACAATATATTATTAATTCTATTGGTTCAGGTACTTTTGATGTTGTACAATTGTAGTTAGAGTGAAAACTTTTGGCACCAACTTTAAAATTACCAGCACCAATAGAATTAATATCATTTTGTATTTTTCAGTAGACCAACTAATAAAGTCGGTCCAATTCTTGGTAAAAAAATATTTATAAATTATCATTATTATATATACATCCCCAACCTTTTCTACTTTGTCTACGAAGGAAGCCTGTTGCTTTCATAATTCATAGATGTCTCTTTAATACGTTATTTTAGTGCATCCCGAATGTTCCACTTTACTTTGAACATTGCCCTTATCAACCAGCCCAAAAGCTCTAATATTGTCATGTGCGGTGTTTGATTATGGAGCAACATACGGTTAAGAAACGTGTGTTCTTAGTGTAAACTTATTATAAATATGGAGAAAGTGTAGAAATAGTGCTCCATCAAAAACGGCAGTTGCGAAGTTAATAAAGAAATTGGTACCGTTCAGGCAAAGATTAAATACACCCATCGAACACAGCAACTGCACCTTGAAAATACGACTGTGCGTAACATTTTAAATAATGATTTCCGTTCAAAGGCCTACAAAATACAGTTAACGCAGAAATAAAAGCCATTTGATCTCGAAGCACTGCGTAACTTTGTTAACTGGGACTTGCAAAGAATGGAAGAAAATGGAGATTTTTATAACAACATTATGTCCAGTATCTCGGAAGATTTGTCAATAAATAAAACTGCCGAATATGTGGTGAAGAGAATGAATCCACGAAAAGTAGTGGAAAAGCCGATGCACCCCCCAGCGAGTAACTTTTTTGTGTGCTTTTTGGCATAGAGGTGATGTTGGCCCCTTATTTTTTTTAAAATGATGCCGTAATTGCAATAAGCTTGACAGGAGAGCGATATAGATCGATAATTGAGATTCTTTTATGGGAAGAATTAGGTGGGACAGACAACCAGCGTATGTGGTTTCAACAAGACGGGGCCACGCCACATAAAGCCAATGAAACACATGATCTTTTGAGGGAACGATTTCAAGACCGAATAATTTCACGAAGAGGAAATATCAACTGGTCACGTAGGTCCTGTGATTCGACTCCTTTGGATTTCTTTCTGTGGGGTTTCTTAAAGGAACAAGTATACGCTGATAATCCTCAAACAATACAGCACCATAAGCATAAAATTAATACAGCAATTGCTGACGCCGTAGTTTAATTCAAAATATAAATTTCATACAATGTAAGTAATTTGAATGTTTTGTTACAAATTCAAAAAGCAAACTCAAATCTGAACACCCTTTAGATAAGATGAAACGCTGCAGAGTAATGAAATAATTATTATCCGTGAAGCAGATCCCTATATTAACGGCCCCTGAAACAGAAACGTTTATTTTTACTTTCCTACGCTACTATAGGCAGCTGTATGAGGAAAGTATTGTAATCATGTGAAATTTTCGGAATCGAGATTTTACAAATGTTGATGTTTCAAAGTTTTCTAGGTCTAATAAACATATTTCCAGCCATTGGTGTGTCTGTCTGTCGATCTGTCTGTGACAGCATTATCTCGGTAACGGATCTGTGTATTTTGTTGCTTTCTTTTGTATTTTGTTTGGTACCAATACCACTCGCCGTTGGCACTGAATGAGAATCCTGTATACACTGGGTGCTAAACTATAGCCAAAAAACGTGATTTACTCAAGACTATAGCGCGAAAACGGCTCTTCGGATTTTGATTAAACTTGCCTGAAGTATTCTTCTGAGAGCCCTTTACCACCCACATATAGCGCCATCTCTAAGAGAAAGCATAGAAAAAGTTATGCTTGAATAAAATTCCATATTTTCCACATGTTTCTTCAGATTCTGGCTAAACGTTTCATCTTGCGAAAAAATGTTACATGACCATTGTTATTTGTCTTGACATGCTAAAAAAATGAGTGATAGCACAATTTGACCAGAGGATTTTCACTTTACTACCGCTATTACTATTCACTGAAATTTGTCTGTGAGCGGTAGGAAAGTCATGTGAGTGGACACACTAGATTTTTTGATGCGGAAAAATGAAAATGATGTATTAATGTAGTAGAAATGCTTCTTCTTATTAGAACAAAACATACTCAAACACACAAGTAAATAAATGAAAATTGTAGTAAAAGTTGCCGAAATCATTTGTGAGTAATTTATTTTCTGGCTTTGAGTTTCTTCCTTGAGAACGATACCCTTATTCGAGAGTAGTTTCTCTGAGTTGAAAGTTTTACCACAAACAAAGGGGATCTCCAGTTTAATAAGGATTTCAAATCATTAAGACTTTTCGAAATACTTTTGACATTTCTTTATTATATCGTACTGGTCGACTGGCCTACCTCTCTTTTTAGATCAGTAGTTTGACGCTTGAACTTGGTAAATTACAATTTGTAATAAAATCGTAACAGGCCGATATCCGTACATTATTGGCATTCAAGAAAAACTAATATGGGGAGTCATCATCAGAACAACAGAAGCCAAAACAATAGCTTATACAACTTAAGTCTGTCTGTCTTTCTGTATGTTTGTTCATGCATCAGGCAAAAACTACTACATGAAATTGAATGCAATTTTCACGGAATTATTGCTAGAGGTCTGACTTAAAATATAGTTTCCATTTTACCGCGCCTGTCAGTATGTTTGAACACGCATCACGTAAAATCTACCGCATTTAATTGAATAACGATTTCTACGCGGGCAAAAGCTACTAGTTATATGCGTAGTTACTTCATTCCAAATAAAATCGTTCTTATTCTAAGTACGCGATGCACCCTCTTTGAGAATAGATTCGTTGCATGCAATGGATTTTTTATGTTTTATTGGTTTTAAACAATACAGTTTATACCGCAAACAAGCAATTCACCATTAAAATTATATTCAGACATATTTTGATTACCGAAATATTAATTTCAATTTGTCTACGTATTTAAAAACGAGATCAAATTCCCGCTTAAAACGTCACACTTCCGACACCAATCATGAACAAGTAGTTTGTTCGGGTGCGTTGTCCGTGACATCCAGGTCTATCTGAGAGGGATATACATGTAATGGCAGATATTGTTTGTGTTGACAAAATCTAAAATCAGAAGTTTCAAAAGAAATTGAGGAAAATAAATCATTGAAGATCGTGCCGTCTGAACTGATATTGAAAAGGGAGTAACCAAGGGGCTGTTTTGAAAGGAACAGAGAATTGTCTGAATATGAAGTAGCTTTTAATAAAGGAAATTACGCTAATCTTTTAGAACGAATTAACTATTTCAAACATTATATTAATCTTAGTACTAGTAAAAATCTGTTTGCTTTTTATTATACTTTATTGTTTTGTATTTCATCTTTTACAATATGTATATACATATATATTTATGGAACAATAAAAATATAGCTGTTGTAAAATACTGGCTTTACGTTGGTACTATTTTAATAAAGGTCCATGTAAATTAATAATTGCACAAAATATAATAAGTTTATGGTCCATAAAATAAAGAATATCATGATTGACAGTCGCATGCGGATGACAAATATTAAATTCTCTAATTCTTCTTATAACTCTCTCAATATGTATTCGAAGAGATGAAATTTTTCTGTTCATCCTGACTTGTGCTTTTGTAAGTTTTTCACCTTCACTTACACTGGGTAGCCTGAGCAATTTACATCCTATTTGAACTAAAGAAGCATGTTTGTGCTTAAAGCCCCGACCAGCCATCACGCATGTACTACTACGTAACACTTTATAATAGTCACTTGCTTTGCAAATTTCTTTAATAATAATAATATAATAATAATAAGTTTATGCAGCAATATGATTCATAATAAATTTACAATTGCGCAAATCATTCCAAGAATAAACAGAATAATCATTGAAGCTGTTTTCACAGCTTGTGTGTGATAAATACTTATTCTAAATAACATTACATAATAAATATAGTAAATTTTCAGCGTAGATACAATATACTATAATAAATTAATATATACTACTCATGTGTTCGTTTATATTTATCTTAAATTTGTTCAATGTTTTCATTTATGTAATATTTTCAGATATACTATTAAAAAATTTTGTTCCCAAGAACATAAAACTCATTTGTCCGATATATTTATTCATTGCCGGTGTAATATACGTTTGTTTTTTTCTTGTTTGATATTGATGAGTGTGAATTTTTAGTTTGTCTGTATTTAAGTATTGTTTTATGTTTACTTCTAAATGGAATAATTGACAAACATCGAGTATATTCGTTTCGGAATAAAGCTGATCAGTAGGATATCTGCTATGTCTATTAAACATTATTCTCAAAAATTTATTCTGTGACACTTGTGATGCATTGCAATGTGTTTTGGATACACCTCCCCATCCAATTATTCCATAGTTTAGATGATATTCCACTAGACTTCGGTATACGATAATTTTCTCTTTCAAATGTAGGTATTACACTATTTTTTTAAATCTATACAATATGCATCTTGGCTTTTGTATTAAGTAATCTATATGAACTTTCCATCTGAAACCACTATCCAACATAATTCCTAGATATTTTAGTTTTTTCGCTGGTTTTATTTCAAAGGAATCATTTAGGTTAATTACATAGTTTAGGAGAGATATTTCGAGGGAGCTGAATGGTAAGTAATTTGCATGATATGCTTCCACCATAACCACCAGATATAAAATTTACAATTCCGTTTGGTGTTGACGAAACCAAATATAAAACGAAATTTGATCTCACAACGTGCTGACAGCTAATTGTCACTGTTACAATGATTAATACATAAGATCAGCCAATACAAGATGAGCGGGAATTGTGACGTCACAGGGCGCTAAAACACACACGTTTTGAACCAAATTAATTTTGAGTGTTTTTGAATTTTTTTTTTCTTTTATATACTTAATTAAAATTTGAAAAAAAAAACAAAAAATACGAGTTAATTATTTTTTTTATAAGATTTCGCAATCATCAATAAAGAAAATATGTGCAATGACCGAATTATCTATCAGTGTATCTCCGGCTCATATAATCATTTTGTGCTTTTTACTTATATTCTCGTATATAAGAGTAGGTCCTTCGTATCTATTTGAATCATTGTTTAATCTATTTTCGAATCGATTTCGATTAATTTAAATCCCGAATCAGCCGAGAGTGTAACTCTTGCTTTAGCAATGCAAAAAATGATACTGTTAAAGTCCAGTCCAGAGTTTTACCAGCAAAGCATTATAGGTATCAATAAAACATCCTTTGTGTGTAGAAGGAATGGAAGAAGGTTTGTGTGTGAGGATACCACGAAAATATTTTACTTTATGGGATATTCTATCGTACACAAAATGAATAAAATGACGAATATCTCTTTGTAAATGGAGGAATTCCAAATATCAACGGTATCGTTCAATATGAGGTCTTTTTGGGAATTCAACGAAGCTATATTAATTCCATATGCCATAGTCAACGGAAATATCTTTTTGTGAAAGAGGATAAAGGAATATTTTGAGAGGAGTTTATTATACTATGTCTGTGGATTAAAATGCAAGAATAATCAAGAAAGGAAACAGCAAGCTCAGCCTCAAATAGAAAATTGTATTGTTAATATGTATGTTTTTCTATATGAACAGAATTGTCATTGCATATGAGATTTATAATACTTTAATGGAAAATGTTATAATAGAATAAATGTGGTTATAGATTTATGGGTATCTGAGAAATTATAAGAGATAAGAGAAAAACGCTTAAAATTATTTGTACCTACTGCCAATTTAAGAACAAGTGAAATTTTTGAAAAAAAATTAAAAATAGTTTTTATAGGGCATTTAAGATTTAAACCATACCGATGAGTACCTACTATTGCTATCCTTTTCTCGATTTTAACTATACTTATGTATATGTGTTTGCCAGCAACAGCAATTCCATAACAAATTACTGTTTGTCTACCACAACACAAAATTAAACTTTAAAATAACAATAAGGTCTGACATCTGACAATTGTGACGTAACCTTAGACGATCTTCCAGAAAGTACCTATATACCAGAGAACGAGACGTATATATACGCTCCATGCTCGTGCGTAATTCCAGTGACGGATCCCATTGTCGTTCCATGTCGACAAAATAATGATCTTGGTTGAATGAGATTGAATGAGATAATTATAATTACCAATATTGGATCACACTTGGAGATTAACAGGCGGCGAGATGTCTGCGATCGAAGTACGAATTCGAAATTTCAAGTCTCTAGACCGTATGAGGCCTGAGAAATCGCAGCGGAGTCCATTGATACAAGAACCGAAAGTAATAAAAACTATTTAAAAAAAAAATACATAGCTATTACTTATTTTATCGCCAAATCAACAATTGCAAATTAATTCATGGCCAAAATCATACAATTTATTTATTCTATGACACATGTTAAAGAACAAATTAGAGCATAAAAATATTTGACTAAACTGTTCAATAGGACAAAAAAAAAGAAAAATTGGAATCTTAAAAAATAAAATAATAAATAATTAATAACAGACTAAAACTAATAACCCAGGCTTTTGGCTTTTTAATGTTTATATTTTGGAATTCAAAAGTTGTAACTTTCTACTTTCAACTTAAGGCTGGCAAAAAGTATTTATTTTTTGGACATGTTCTACCAATAAAAAAGATACCTGTGAATATGTTTTCAAGTTTGTTGTGATCTTTTAAAGGGGTGATACATGCAACCCCTATTCCATTTTTTATGAAAACTTTTTGAACAAATAACATTTATCAATTTAAAAATATGTATTGAAAACGACAATTTATTGCAAAACTTTTTTAAGTCTTTTGTTGAGTCCGTAAAAGCAATAGTTTCTTAATAAAGATATAAAATACAATCTTCTGTAAATGGAATCGAAAAAATCTAGTAGGTGGCTGTCATATTTTGTCTGCACAATTTGTGACTTCAATCGTATTATTTCAAAATTATGCCCACAAAATGCATTTTCTTCATCTCTTCAGATTTCCAGAAAGAAAAAAAAAAGAGATTTTTCTTTCTCATTTTTGGAAGAGTGTAACTTTTCAGGAAAAGGTCTACGAGCTTTTGTTTACATGAAAGACTCCCTTTAATGTTCGAAAAGGACTCACCCCCTAAAAGCTTTCACAGTTATTTGGAAACACCCTTATATACGACCTCAACACCAATTGTCAACTTTCTAAGTCACCACGAAGTAACCAATACTTTTAATGAGTGAGTCAGTCAGTCATAAAAATGGTGATTTTTTCACATCATTATCTTGAGAATTTTTTAAATTGCAAGTTTGTAGTTCCACTGCCATGTGTTTAGGTCACCTCTGCTAGAAAAGTGACTGGATAGCGGTAAAAGGTGACCATTGCTACATCTACATAAGCTCGCAGGCTCTGCCCGAAAACTTGATTTTAATGCTTGTGAAATTCTCCACAACTTGTGGATTGTTAACTGAAGTCTTCGAGTTAACACAGAATGAAGTAAAAAGGACCCTAAAAGATCGTGTTCAACATTTTTTACTGGAACGTTCGTGAAATATTCAGCAATTGTACAAAAAAAACACTTCCTGTTCATGATAACGTGTTTCTTTCCGAAAACTTTAACTTTGATAATAAAGTACTTAGTGGATTACCCTCTATAATAAAAATAGAGCTATTTCAATCAAAAACAACCATTTACCACTCTTCAGATTTCAGTGATAAAAATAATAGCTACTCATATTATGAGATAATAATCTACCCCTTCGTATACACTCAACAATCCGACAATGTTAATTGATTATTTAATAAATAAATAATAATCCACATAACCAATCACATATTCCGACGCCAGATGGTAGTCACACTGTGTCGCATCAATCCCCCCCCCCGGCATGAAGTATCTACGTACGTGTAAGTAATTTATTCAGCCACTGAATTTACCTTGAGTCTCAGCTAGGTAAGGAAATCGAGACACAAAATCCTATCAGATTTAATTAAATTATAGTATACAGTATGTCCCATGTGATTTAGATGTTTCTCTACATTTTTTTCTGACTTTAAATATCGATATGTTGTTCATATTTGTGGAGGAAATTTTTAAATTTATTTAATGTTTTCTAAAAAAATTATGGCATCCATAAGAAAAACAATTATTTTTAAAAAATTCATATTTTTTTCTTGGTGCATTATTAGCGAACAAAAATGTTCAACTCTGCTCTCCGAGTATTAAATGAGAAATTAAAAAATATTTTATTGTGCCAACAGTCTTCTATCTAACTCAGTTGCACCACATCAAAAGTACCAGCACCAATAGAATTAATATTATTATGTACTAAGCTGTTACTCACAAATTTTTCCACTCTACCTGTCAGTCAAAATCCTGTTGGAATCGGTTTAGCAGTCACGGAGATTCGCCGGAACAAACAGACAGACAAAAATTATAAAAATACCTTTTTTGTTTTTAGTGACCCAAATAATTACAAATGCAATTAGTTAAAACCTGTTATTCTGACATTGTAAACAGACACTTCTATTTTATTTATTAGGTAGTATAGATTTTTCAGTGCACCAACTAATAAAGTAATTTTTGTAAAAATATTTGTCTTACACTTTTGAGTGTAAAATTAGTCATGAAAATCGTTGAACGTTCACTTATACCAAAGCAGATAGTACTTATTCTATTACTCATGTATATTCATTGTTTCTTGCTATTATTCATAGAACTCAAAGCATCGCGGCGGAAATACACATATTTCAGACTTTAACATTGCTGTAACTCGGAAGCTGTGTTTTTTTTGAAAGATGTCCAATTTAAATATTGCTATATATAACCTTTTCTTTAATTTAAATACCTCATATTTTCAATTTTCGAACAAAAATCTTCTCCCCCTCACATAGCGGAAAGAAACATATTTCAGACTTTTGCACTGCTGTAACTCGGAAGCCGTGTTTTTTTTTTAAAGATGTCCAATTTAAATATTCCTATATATAACCTTTTCTTTAATTTAAATACCTCATATTTTCAATTTTCGAACAAAAATCTTCTCCCCCTCACATAGCGGAAAGAAACATATTTCAGATTTTTGCACTGCTATAACTTGAAAACCTATGACTTTTTTGAAAAATGTCATGTTTTAAAGTTGTCTTTAATTTCGTCTTCTCAAATTTTCAATTTTCGAAAAAATTGCTCCAGCTACCCCCTTTGGGAGGTGTTTTTGGGGGAAGTACATGTTGAGTGTATTTTTTTTCCAAGGGGAACTTTTAATATGAAAAAAGAATCATGAACTTTTACTATTTAAAAAGGGCGAACACCGATAAAAAAACATGCAGACAAACAATCGAATAATTGTATACTTCCTCAAGTTGATTCGTTGTTCAATAAACACCGAATCACCGATTTTCAGATTCTTGTAAATATTTCAGGAACGGCTAAAATATTTTCAATTTGCAAATCGTAATATTGAAGATGCCTTAATTATGACATCATGTAACATTCTAATAGATCCGTTTCTCAGTCAACCGCAAAGTTATGTGAGCGATTCTTGTCTTTATCTTTAAATCGGCAAAAAATAAGTATAGGGAATGATAATACCAAACGATAAATAAAAAGTAAGTACATATATTAACATGAGTATGAGTATGATTTATTGAACAGTCCAAGGACTCAGGATCCTCTTTGGCCTGGGCCAGTACATAATAAATTACAATGCATGTGAACGCCGCAATGGCACAGATGCCTAGTTTACAAACTTTGGATATAACCTAATTAAACTAAAAATAAAATGAAAAATAAATAAATTAAATAAATAATAGTTAAATATTGAAGTACAAGTAGTAATACCGAACAAAGGACTCGTTAAAAACTCAAGTAGTGATACATTGAAATAAATGAATAAAAACAAAACAAGATAACGATAATAGATAAAAATAATTAACATCCAAAAACGCATAATATATTATGAAACGAGACTTACATAACAGGTTAAGAAAAAGTTGTGAAGGCTACGGCCATAGAAATATAATTATAATTATTTCTGTGGCTGGTCGAAATTTATTAAGATTCCCGAAAATAAAATAAAGTATACATTTTAGCTTTGAACGCAGGTTTATGATACAGCCCTCGGAATCATATATTCCAAAGGCGCGGCCCATGAATGAACAACGCATCTAAGCAAGTAACAGTATGGCAAAAGTTGAGCTGCAAGTCGAATCTACAAAAACTCATAACAAACAGCATAGGGTCGAAGGAGTTTTAAACTCAAGTATTTTTGCTAGGTAATGTGGCTCGCGCCCGTACCAAATATTTTCACCAATTGATTGATAGTGAGGTATTGAACGCGATTCTCAAACGGCATGATTATATGCGTTAGATATTCAGAAGAGATGTGTTGGAGTTTGCTCTTGTCCAAAATAAATCTAAGAGAGGCATTCATGAAGAGATTCAGGGTGCTCTTTTTAAATAAGTAAGTTATCATGTTCTGAAACAGTCGAAATTGGTTGGACGATTTTAAACAACCTGTAAAATATTCAGGAGTTTTCTTATAATACTCTAATATTAAGATCGTTTTTGGGCCTTCTCCTTTAAAATGTCAATTAGGTATTAGATATATGAAAAACTAGGAGAGATAGACCGGGATAAATGTAAGGTATAATGTTTTTTTGAAAAATGACTGAAGGAACTTCAATATGTCGTAAATTATCAAAAATGCAGTATATTTTTGAAATTCACCTTTAATTTCATAGTATAACTTGAGAATGAAACACGTTCCATAAGCAAGTTAATTTCAAAACGTTCTGATCGACTATAAATTGCTAGAAAACCCCGCAAATATATTTTCAAAATTTTAACTTTGATTTAGCTCTAACTCTAATATTAAGATCGTTTTTTGGGCCTTCTCCTTTAAAATGTCAATTATTATATGAAAAACTAGGAGAGATAGACCGGGATAAATGTAAGTAATAATGTTTTTTTGAAAAATGACTGAAGGAACTTCAATATGTCGTAAATTATCAAAAATGCAGTATATTTTTGAAATTCACCTTTAATTTCATAGTATAACTTGAGAATGAAACACGTTCCATAAGCAAGTTAATTTCACAACGTTCTGATCGACTATAAATTGTTAGAAAACCCCGCAAATATATTTTCAAAATTTTAACTTTGATTTAGCTCTAACTCTAATATTAAGATCGTTTTTTGGGCCTAGACCGGGATAAATGTAAGTAATAATGTTTTTTGAAAAATGACTGAAGGAACTTGAATATCTCGTAAAGTATCAAAAATGAAGTATGTTTTTGAAATTCACCTTTAATTTCATCGTAGAACTTTAGAATGAAACACGTTCCATAAGCGAGTTAATTTTACAAAGTTCTGATCGACGATAAATAGCTAGAAACCCCCGCAGATATATTTTCAAAATTTTAACTTGAATGGTGTTCGAGAAACAGCTTAATCAAACTCTACTACATGTTACACACTGTATATATGTACACAGAACATATGTATGTGTACATATTCTTCTCATTCTGATTGACAGGCGAGAGATCACGACAACCTTTTAATTAAAAGTTCTTGGTGTTAATGGAAATTGGCTTGATGGAGAACGGATCCATGCATGGTCGAGCCACCTTTATTAAATAATGTCCTTAGTTTATGTGGAGGATTCTCTGCAGATATTTCTATGTTGCCACTTTGTAGAAATGTAATTTTCTCCCTTTTTTCACGTGTTGAAGTACCTAAATTGGAATGAATGTTCTCTCTGCTATGTAAATATGTTGTATTGATATAGGATGTATACTCAAAACCTTCCCGTAATTCAAGCTGTAACTTTCTATTTGGTTAACCGTTCTATTTAACGTTAAAGTTTCATGAAGATAAAGTACAGTACAATAGTAATTTCATGTACCTACTTAGATAAACTTAAAGAGAAGGTAACTGAAATATTTGGATGATTTAATAAGTAACAAGCCACCATGACCTGTATATAGGGTGGGCAAAATACAGAGAAATGTTGAAGAAGTCAGAAAGGAATTGGAGGATGGAAAGGCTGGACTTATTATAATCTTCCACACCATATTTTCTTTAAAAAGAAGAAATAACACATGAAATAAAACTACAAAAATATTATAGTCTATTTGAAAAGGATAGAGAGTTATAAATAATTTTATGTATTAATTATCTAAGAACAGTTTTTTTTTATTTGGCTTGTAACTAGCTAACATTTCATAGAGCCTTAGTTTTTATTGTTCTACCTGGCTACCAACAATTAAATATCATTGTCACTTCAGCATCATTTATAAAGAGATTTTAGAATGAAAAATTGTTGTTGTTGTGACCCATGCTTCGTTGTTGTACAACACCATTATAAATCATAAAGGTTCTGTAAAATAGTTTAATGTAAAATCTAATTTAACTTGAAAATTATTAAATCGTAAAAATATCAGAAAATGTTGTAAAAAGATTGGGAAAAGATTTTCAAAACTATCAAAAACATAACAAAATCCATATACTAGAAATTCCTTGATTTGTCCAAAATACCCAAAATTTATCCAAATTAAATAATTGAAAATAAAATAATCAAGAAATTTCTGGTATATATGGAATAAAATTTAAAAAAAAAACATTCTTTCATGTCAGTATCTGAACAACCATTTTGTTTTGTTTTGTAGTTTTTACAATCTTTTCACAATCTTTTTACAAAATTTTCTGATATTTTTACGATTTAATAATTTTCAAGTTAAATTAGATTTTACATTAAACTATTTTTACAGAACCTTTATGTGATTGATAATGGTGTTGTACAACACCGAACCATGTCTCACAACTTAATTAAAATACAATAAGAAAATGTGGAGATGACTTGAAGTTTTCTCTTTTTCAACTTATATTCTACTCCACTTTGAGATCATGGACCTTTACTTACAATATAGAGATTTTAGAGTGTGCTTTATCCATCAACGAGACATTTATAATACTGAACATATACAAGGCTCTTAAATATGTAGTGTTGAAAATTTAGTGGAAATGACTTCGGACATGACGTGGATGGGAAAATCTGCTATATATAGACTTTTACGTGAATAAAAAAGTGGTAATTTGAAATGAAATGAAACCGGCTCCAAGAAGACCTTGTGTGATGGTCGACGACTTGGCCAAAAACGAAATAAGAAAGAAAGTGCATGTGTTTTATTTTAATAAGGAAATTCCGACCTTGGATAAAGCCCTAGCAAACATAAAAAGTAATGAAAATATGCCTGGAATTGGAAGAGATAAGTTGTGAAAAAATCTAAGGGAAATGAACTTTAAGTGGGAGAAACAAAATAGGTAATCGTTGCTGATTGAGAGGACTGACATTGTCTGTCGGCAGAGAAAATAATTACGATCTATAAGAAAATTCTGGAATGAAAATAATTATCCAGATGAAACCTGGTTGAATAATGACTATATAGCAGGTAAAATGTGGCAAGTGACAAGATAAAAATATAACTTCAAGCTTTTCTAGAAGGTTTATCTACCGGCCTAAAAACACCCTTTGGAAAAAGAAGAAGGCTTAATCATTCCACATTTTGGCAGTCGTGAAGGCTTCGTGAAAGGTGCTTTACTAACATTCCAGTCTAAACGTACAGTTGATTATTGTGAAGAGATGAACGCAGACGTATTTGAAGAATATTTTCAAAAAATGCTGGA
This sequence comes from Crioceris asparagi, assembly GCA_958507055.1. NCBI lineage: Eukaryota > Metazoa > Arthropoda > Insecta > Coleoptera > Chrysomelidae > Crioceris > Crioceris asparagi. The sequence goes on along the minus strand of OY293830.1, from coordinate 5,545,681 downwards.
TTTAATCCACGCAGGTTCTGTAAACGTTGACAACGCCGGCTATCATTCCAGAAAATGTGAAAAGTTATCGAGTAGTTCATGGAGATAAGCAGATCATACTGTGGCTTTTATAAAAAGAAATACACTTTGGAATCAATTTGGCGAGAAGAGATCATCTTGCAATAGTCTAGTATCATAAAAACCGCTTTACCAAATACGTCAACGATGAAATGGCAAAAAAACGCAACGTGACTGTAGTTAGACTGCCCCTAAACCTCTGTGAACTGAATCCGACAGAGTTATTATGGTCGCAAGTAAAAGGTTACAAGACAAAATTTGGGATCTAGATCATTGCATAGACGGAACGATTGAACCACTGATTATAAATGTAGCAAACGACGAAAGTTCCTCCGATTGAATTAATCTTTCTATGTGTACTAAATATAATATTTTATAAATAGATGTTTCTAACATGAAATTTACTTTTATATTTAATAAGATCAAAATTTTTAATAAATTTATCAATGCAAATTATTATTTTTTAATTATATTCCTGAGGTTTGTTTAGCAATTCTAAAATAAATAAATAAATAATTCCTATATTCACTGTCCCTACCTGAAGATAAGCTTAGGTATGACCTTATTTACTTGATCATATGGCCGATAAACAATTTCCATCGTATTCCGACCCTTAACAAGCCCAAACAGGGTGAGCTAGACTAGTCAAATAAACAGAACCATTAAAGGTATTTAAAACTTGTTCAAAAGTTCCAATAATTATTAGGACCAGCTGGTACAGGTTTTGCATATTTAATTAGGGGTTATCCTTTTCAAACGGACTATAGCAAAAAGTTTTCAATTGTTTATTGTAGTGATTTGTGAGAGTAGAATGTAACAAGCAGACTAGGATTCGTAAGACAAAATAAAGAAGTTACAATAAGATTTTTGGGTGGAAAACAACATTTTAGTTCTAAATGAAAATTTAGCACGCTGAAACTTTTAGATTTACATGAAAAACAACTGAGCTATATAGGTTACATAGAAAGTTAGGTACCAGGTAAGCAAACAATAAAACGAACACAAGTAACAGGTAAAGTGCAATTGTTAAGACAAGTCGCTGAAAAATTAAGAATACCATTGAATTAAAATGGCACAAGACAGTATAGGCTGGAAGAGAATAATACTCCAACTACATATGAAAAATAAAGCAACGGTATAGCGGTTATTAATGGATAAATAACTTAAAAAACAGACTTCATTGGATGCCCTAGGAAGTATAAAATATCGACACCTAATGTAGGAATCATAAAAAGTTTGTGGAAAGAGATGATGTACCTATAAGATATAGAAGACTTCAAAGGCGGCCCTAGTTGTTTTATAAATTATTTATTTCACTATTTTAATCGACCAATAACTAACAATGAGGTTATTTTCAAGCCTTTCCTGAGTAAACTCACTATGCTAAAAATCAAATTATTCCGGAACAACATGGCTTCAACAAAAATAGATCCATTGAATCAAATTTTATTTGTTTCACCGAGCACATATTAAGCTCAATGGACAATCGCATAAAGGTGGATGCCGTTTACACCGATTTCAGTAAGATCTTCGACAAGATAAATCATCATATTATCCAGCGGTTAGCAGAAATCGGATTGCATGGAACTCTCCTGACATGGATTGAATCTCATATCACTGATCGATATCAGTATGTGGATGTGCATGGCTGCTCTTCAAATTTGGTCCCAATAACATCTGGCGTTCCTCAAGGGTCTCACCCTGGTCCCCTATGATTTAATATTTATCTAAACAACATAATAAAATTTTTCTCACATTGTAAAATTCTAGTTTTTGCATATGACTTGGAAATATATTCTCAAGTGAGAAAACTATCTAGAATCTTTCTGTAAAAGTGAAAGCTTATTCCTGAATCTTGGGAAATGCCATTGTATAACATTTTCTAGAAATTCAAAACTAATCAATTTTGATTATAAATTAAATAATGTTAACCTCAAATGAATTCAAGTATTACGATATTTAGGTATACTGCTTGATTCCAAGATGACTTTCAAAAAAAATGTTGAAAATATTATGTAATGTTATGTAATTCGACAATTCAAATATTTATTTTCTGATAGAGCACTCTCAATTATCAGTGGGATTAGTTTTGGGTCTTCTGTTTGGAATCCGCACCATCAAGTATATGCTGAGCACTTGGAAAAAGTACAAAATAATTTTTTGAGGCATAGCGCTGCCTATAAACTATTGTGACTTCCGTACCCAGTACGGTATTCAAACAGAAGAGCCATAAGAGATCTATCACTTCTCCATAAAAATATCCATGGACTAATGGACTAGTAGATTGACCTGAGATCTTATCTAAAATCATATTCAGTACTTCAATAAGAAATCTATGCCAGCCTGAGACTTTTTCCATTCCATTTAAACATACAAATTCAGGCCAAAACTCACCGATCTGCAGAATGATTCGTTATTACAATGAAATTTGCGAAATTGTTGATATTTTTAATCTAAACTTCCTACATTTCAAATCTAAATTGCAAGCATTATTGTCAACATTTCTGGACCATTGTCTTTTATTTTGAAAGCACTGCCCTTTCAATTTCCTTATTGTAAGCATTAATTTTGTATTCATATTTGTTGGACTTTGTCTGTTAGTATTCTAAATAAATAAATAAATTTTCAGGTACCCAAATATTATATTTTTAATCATTCTGCATGAGAGAATATTCTACAAGATATGTTGTCATTAGATACTCTAGAACAAAAAAAAATATAAAAAAGGGCCTTCGATCAAAAAATACTATATACCCCAACAGGGATTCGATCTGCAGAGCCTTCTGCATATCTAATTGCTAAATATTGATCTCAACCGACCACGGCAACGGTTAAAATTTCATGACACTCTTGGACATAAGGTTACAGAGGCTTCGGCGGTTATTCAAAAGGGTCGTTAATTCATAAATCAATGTTTTAATGCGAAAGCAATCTTCGCTTAGAAAAAAAGAGCCTGGTTGATGCCTATCAGTTTTTCTTAAAGCAATATTAACTTGATTAAAAAAATTGGCTATTTTGATTTTAGAGATTATAGCAAAAAGCTGATTCTTACATTTTTCAATTTTATTTTTTCATTCCTAGAAAAGCTCTCAAAAATCGAAAAGTACTTCTTTAGGCAACATTTTGAGCTCTACAAAACGGTGTCAACTTTGTTTTCTTTTTTCTTTTTTCTATACAGCATTCATTTTTCAATCTACCAAATCAATGATGTTATTACACGATACGCCAATTATAATTTTTTTTAATGAAAAAACTCTTTTTGTGATTCTTCGCAATATTTATAGATGCTAAACTAAATTTGTTACTAAGTGGACAAACAAGATCTGCCGCAAAACAAAGTAAGAGTTACTTAATAAGATTTTGGTGGGTTGGATGTCGAATGAAATATGAATTCAGACATTGGCTGATGTACAGACTTTGAACAACTTGACCTAGCTTAACGTATGAACGAATGTGACAGGTATTATTTAGAATTTTGTATTAAGATCCTGGATCACATCATAGAAAGCATATGTTATTTTGCTGGCTATAACAAACAGTGTAATTTCTTCGCCAGGAGGAGACATGTTGTTACAAACTACAAATCATCTAAATTCGTAGATGTATTTACCGGTACCGGTACCAGTTGAAACTGCTTTTTTATTAACCTCTGCTAAGCTAGCAGAAACCCGCATGGGAATTTTGTATTAATTAGTTGCTAATTAGTTGTAAATATGCCGATTTTGTTGCTCGAACCAGTTAAATTTCTTGGTTACCTTTTAACCGAGTCTCTGTTTATCCGAAGTGTTCCACATTAACGAAGACTCTTCTCAACTTACTGCTCTTTAATTTTATAGCAGGGAAGCCAATTTGCATATTAAAGAACATCAAATATAGCGTGTAAGACTCTCAAATGCTCTCTATTGATGTGTTTCTACAATTTATTGATGAAATTCAGTTTTACTATCTATATAATACAAAAAACGGTTACAAGTTAAACAAACATAAACACAATTTCAGCCGGATCGATGACCGGAATTATTGTGCCCGCCGGTATATCATTTCGATTAAATTTTCATATCCTTCTGGAAATGGCAGCGATGGCAAAATTCAACACGCACCAATTGGATCTGCTGATGTAGGTACAGATCGAATCAGCCGAATATGAGAAGAGCCCGTATAGCAATTATTATTGAGCCAGTAGAATGAATATGCCCCTCGATGTACGTCCGAACAACATAAGAGTGGAATTTATAACCTAAAAGTACCCGTAAAATATTTTATAGTATCTATACCTAAACATAATTTGGAGGCCAGTCAACGACTGATTTTTGTTTGGTTACAATAGTACAAAATATAATTTTAAAAAGTCGACCGTATTACGTACGGTATTACCAAAAAACTGCTTGAGATATTTTGTCCAAAAAATAATGAAATTATTGCTGTATCTGTATCGATTAAAGGTTATATCATGTTGCTATCATAGAAACAGAAACACACATTTTTCAAAAAAAAAGTATGTGACTATGACTTGAAACGCAGATATTTGACAGAATTACATTTTCGGATTCATTAGAACAAATTCCTACTTGGAATTGATTAACTTTGAGTCTATACATTTCGACTGTCTTTTTTTCTAGTTTGAAAATTATTATATTGACTTTTTTGACACATGTTTGACTTTTATTGACATTTTTTATTAAATTATATATATATATATATATATATATATATATATATATATATATATATATATATATATATTATACAAAGTTCCCCTTATTTTTGCTGCTTACTACAATAAAATAATAAAAAACGGGGGTTTCCGTTTTTGACATTTGACGCTATTTTGGATCTAGTTTTCCTTTTATGATCAGTCTCTATTAGTTATTATGAAAATATCATAAGAATACTGATAAAGTATAGATCTTCTTCTACAAGAAAATCAACCAAAATTAAATATTGAAGGCTTTCTGATAGGAAAGATTGATCATTATGTTTTGGACCGTAAACTTAATTTTTTACATAAAATTTTAAATATGTTAAAAACAGACTTAGGTATAGGACATTATACATAAAATATTTTCATAATTATACAAGAAATCTTAAAATGCGGTAATATACAGGGTATTCTAATTAAAATAACAAAGTTGGCATCATCTATTTCCGATATAACCGGAAATGCTACTGACATGAAAATATTTTAGACGCATGCCCCCCAGAGACTTTAGTATGTCAATACATTTTCAGATTGTTGGTAGTTATAGTTTGCTCTCAATCGATCGATGTCTTTCCCGGAGAACCTCCCTGTTTAGTGAACGCATTCCGATTTTGATGATTATTGATTCATTTGAATGAAGAGAGGTGAGAAATGGTACCATATTCATAAAAATTCAAATCCGATATCTCCTTCCCTCCAAAAACGGCCCCGAAGCGTTTATATTGACGATTTTTTCAAAATAGTAACGGTTTTCGAGTTATTTCCGAGATGATGTTTCTAGTTTTCTGAATAATAACAAGTTCAAGCAAGGAATATACATGGGTAATATTATAAGTGAACGTTCAAGGATTTTCGTGACTAATGTTACGCTCAAAACTTTGAAATAAATATAAAAAAAAATTGGACCAACGTTATAAGTTGGTGCACTGAAAAATACAAAATAATATTAATTCTATTGGTGCTGGTACTTATGAAGTTGGTGCCAAACGTTTTCAATCTAACTGCAACTGCACAACTTCAAAAGTACCAGCACCAGTAGAATTAATATTATTTTTTTTCTTCAGTGCACCAACTAATAACTTCGTCCAGTTTTTTTTTAATATTTTGGATCCATCCATTCCGTGAACGGCTGGTGGCAAGCGTTTCACTATCCATTGATTGTGAGGATCGACGATCTGTATGGTATAGCGTTGCGTAAAATATAGATACTTAATCACCGTTTTTGTATTTTTTTGAAAGGACGTACAAATTTTCAATTATTTTCTGAATTCAAATGGAAATATCCCGGGGCAACAATGATTTATATTATTTTTTTAAGACAACATTGTTATTTGTGATGACTCGAAATAGAAATCACATCAATCTCCTTGTCTACCAGCAACGACAATTTCAAGATTATGCTGACTAAGCTAAAAACTTTTCAGTTATTTTACATGGAACAACTGGTTGAATAAACATTGATAATTTATTAACACTTGAATTTTCCTTTCCTTTGAGTGCTGTTTGAAAGTTTTAGATTCTGGGGTACCCCAAGGCTCAGATTTGGGCCCATTGTTCTTGATGATTTTGTGAGCAATATTTATATGGTTTAAAAATTCACGACACTTCTATTCCGCAGTGACGTCCAGTTGACTTTATTGCCTTATGATTATCCTTGATATGACTATGTACTCAGAGATTCGAGATTGGACAGCTATTAAATATCCAGACCTTGCATAAAACTTTAGCCAAGGTGTGCACGTTAACTTGATCGTTATTTTTATAGAATTAATAATACAAAAATCGGTTTTTCTCATGTATTCAGTTCTCTTTCAAATTACTATTACGATTCTTATGTATCAGTATTAGAATAAGAATAATAGACAAAGAAACAATATTCCAGTTTAGCAGTTTCCAGGCTGGAAAAAGGTTACCAGATCCGGAATACTGGAGACTCGGTTGGCTAAAATGACATATACTTGTAACTAACTGACTGTCTGAATGCTGGTCAATAATAGAGCTGGCGATCCATCCTCGTCCTCCAATTCCAACATTCTCTCCTTCTCCAAAAACAAGGATAGCGCACTATCATCCGTCTGAATCAGAATCGAACAACAAGAACGAATGCCGATAATTCTCAATCCTGGCGTAAAATCCTCTATGTCTCTCTCTTCTTTACATGGGCAAAGAATAAATATAACTCTAGAACGACGACGGTCGATGGTCGCACACTCGTGTCGAGAAAACACAGAGAGAGAGGAGTGTGGTCAGAAGAATCGATAACCGTGTGTGGAAAACTGAGAAGTAGGTGGATACAGAAAAAGCTTGAAGGTTCATGACCACCAACCAGTGACGATCCACCACGTTTGTTTTTTTTTTGTTTGGTTATCCAGGCGCACTATATTTATGACCAATAAAGTGGACAATATCGACGGCTTTTTTCCCATTTAACGACATGGAAAGCGCCGAGCCAAGCTCTCTCTAGCTGGCAGCTGCACATTTCCGGAAAAGCTCCACAGGTTTTGACGACGAGACACAAGTCGTGTTAGGTAGGTATCATCCATCCAGATAGGTCATGCGTGAAGTCATGGAATTTTCTATGTGAGCTGATTCTATCTACATTGGTAGTGGCAAGGCCGAATTTCAATACCAGAAAATATCTTTTGTCAAAAATTGGACCGACTTAATGAGTTGGTGCACTGAAAAATACAAAATAATATAAATTCTATTGGTGCTGGTACTTTTGAAGTTATGCAATTGTAGTTATATACAAAACAGTTGGCAGCAACTTCAAAAGTACCTGCAGCAATGAAATTAATATTATTTTGTATTTTTCAGAGCACCAGCAACTAATAAAGTCGGTCCCATTTTTGGTAAAAATACTTATTTCACTCTTTTGAGTGTAACATTAGTCATGAAAATTGTTGAACGTTCAATAATACTAAAGAGGATAGTACTTATGCTTGATATTATTCAGAGACTTCAAAACATCGCGGCAGAAATACACATATTTCAGACTATCTTGAAAGCCATAATTTTTTTTATGTTCAATTTAAATATTATATATAATATATGTATATAATCTATCTATCCGCTTCCGAATATGGTCCCATCCTCAATTCTGTCGACTCAGATTTTCGATTTTCCAGAAAAATTACCACATCCATCTACTTCGGGGTCGGTTTGAAGGGAATAGCTATACATAAGTATACAACCAAATTCTATACCTCCTCCTTTTTTTGAAGTCGGACAAAATGCTACGATAATGCAGAATATATAAGCAAATATACAAATTTATAGTTTGTTTCACGAATGACGGCGTCTGCTTTGAAAACTCGAGAAAAGGCTAAATTGAACCGATGGGAGTAAATCAGTGGCGTGACGATTTTGATATAAGATATGGTATGGAAAATGATCCATAGTAGGATTATAAATTATTAGATGTTCTCTCAATTCTTTTATATTTCATATATAAAGGCGAAAAACAAATGCATGATATTGTCAATTTTCTGAACTTAGTTACGATTAATCGGTATTCCCCAGTTTTTAATTTTCAAAGCTAAAGCCGAATACCATCATCCAAATGATATGTTTTATATTTTTATTACAATTCCAAAAGGACTATTCTAAAAAGTTCGAGTATATTATTGAATTCATATTAAACAATCCATCAGCGTAATAAATCATTTTCCCTCTCTTTTTAACAAATATAATAAAATTTTAGTGCTTCAGAAGCTCCAAATAAAACATAAAATATTTATATGTTTGTTGCCAAATTCACTGTTATTACGCATATTTTGTAATATTCTCATATTTATTCAGACACAACTTAATTTCATAATTAATCTAATCTCACAAATCCATCACAGTGTGATGCCTAATCTAATTAAACATTTCCGTACCTACAAGACAAATAAATATGTGAAAAAACAAATGCTTAAAGTTTGAAAGTAAATACATACAGGGTGATCCATGGTCGATCATTTGATCATTTTGGGTATTTTGTTTCTCAAAACATACACCTATATATTCAGTCCTTTTTTTCGTGCGATCCAACAAAAGCTATTCGAAGTAGGCTATTGCATTTGAAAATAATCTATATTATGTTATTGCTAGAATCAGCTTAGAATTAGTTGTCATCTGATCTTTGTACAATCACAAAATAATTTTATAATAATTTTGACTATACTCTATTAAATATTATTTAAGTTATTCTTCATTCTCCTATTTCTAGGAATCAAATACATTTTCTCCAAGAGCTGTAAATTTATTTTTCACAGAACAATTACCTATTACTGCTAAACTTTTGATCTCGATAATATTCCAGCAGAACCTTCTACAAAAATGCTAATAGATTTGTAATATAAACTGCACCTGTGCAAAAAATAGAATATTTCCAATCGAAAGACCAGCAACAAACATCTAACTTAAAGACAGATCCGTTATTCTGAAACATCTAACATCTCCTTATTCCAAATCAACCGAAACGTACATATGCTTACGACGCCAGAACCACGCTGAACTGCCACTGTCAACCTCATTAAAGAGGACACACACCTCAGACACTGTCAGAGGTGGAACTCAATTCTGGGCTATCGACAGAGCAAGAACTTCATCACGAAGCCAAGCCGGAAACGGGCCGAAGACTGCCTAGCTTTGCCCCGGGCTAAACTATGCTCACTTGTAAGCATAGTAGGCCATACTAGGACTGAAGTGGCCGGATCTGACCAACATCAGAGGCACCTCGCCTGCAGCAATCCTGAGATATCTGGACCAGGTTGTCGGGATACTCGGGGAACCGTAGGTCTGAGGAGCAAGGGGGAGAGTCACAATGGGCCGAATTGGCTTAAGTACCCGCTTTGGCACCCCTGCTTCAAATAATAATAATAATAATAATAATAATAAACGTACCTATGCTTACAAAAAGTATCAATTTGTATTATCGGCAAAAACTGAGTGCGAAAAAAATACCGGCTCTGTAATAATATACCTGATGAAGTAAATAAGAGTGTCTTCGCCTACTATACACCCTTTTATTATTTATACATACCCCTGGGTTGAGAAAAGCTTGTGTCTCGACAGAATATGTTGTGTAATTCCTCTCGTGTAAACACTAAGCATGTATGTCAACCTAATTTTAATTCGAAAAACACATGGTCATTATACACCCTGATCAATACTGAAACGTCAAGATTTCACATCAATCCACTGTCAATATATACACTCCTGGACAAAAAAAAATAGAATGTTTCGTCCAAATTCAGTATTGGATTTTTTTTCAATTTTGTATGATTTTGATCATTTTTTGGCAAGATCTAGGAGATATAATCTTGAATTTTGTTGCATTTAGCCCACAATGTGGAAAAATTGAATGAAACAATTATTTTCCCCTTAAAAAAATCAGCTTCATCTCTTCTTGACAGTTTCAGTTTTGGTTGATCATTATTAAAGAAAATATGCTTTTTACAAGAACAAAAGAAAATTAGTTACATGACCTAAATTGTATCACTTTCATGTTAAGTTAGGTCAGGTTAGGTTAGTTAGGTTCATGATAAGTTAGGTTATGTGCACCTGGTAAGCCGAATCGCTCGAATTAAAAGGAAAAGGAATGATTCTACAGTTTTTTCATCAAATACTCGACATCCTCTTCCGAAAACTGTTACTGTATCTCCTGTTCTGCGCGACTGAACAGAATATTTCTCTTTCCAACTCAATTCAAAACCCATTTTATGAAAATTTCTTTCCCTATCAATGCACTGACCGTGTAAGATTTCATCGACTGAAGATACATCACCCTGTACACAGTAATAGTAGGTGAATGTATCACAAATGTTGGAACATTTCCAACTATTTTCGACGAAGAGCCAAAAGAGTACACCAGGTATCTATCTACCTACTCGTTTCGACACACGAGAGATATCACCCAGAAACCAACAAACTTTGAAATGTATAGAGGTACAGGTGCAGCATTTCAGACAATAATATAGCATTGTTCCATTCATTGCAGCTTAGAGTTGGAGTGAGATGAAGCTATATTGTTCATTTTAGTAGGTAGTACAGGATCTTTCTGATTGCGGTAATCAATACAGTTCATTTTCTATTCTGTACATTCATTGGATTGAGCATGAAAAAAAAATCTGAGAAGCTAATTGAGGGAATATTTTTTTGCGAAGAAAAGATCCAATTACTTTACAAGAAGTAGATATTGGGGAGGTGAAATTCTTCTGAAAGTCCTAATTGTATTCTAATGAGATAGAAGGGACGAAAATATAAATTATTCATCGGTAGGCATATAATTTTATTCCATTTTGGAATCTATACTGATTTATGATTGAATTCATGAGAAAGAGAACCCACACAATTCGATTGTATGTCTGTTTTTTTGATGCCTTTTTATTTGTGAGTTTTGCGGAACCAGGAAATTCAAAACGTTATTTTCACATAAACTTCCTCCTAAGAGGTTGAAAAAGATTTTCATTCCAAAATGCAAAATTTGATGAGAGAGAAACTTCCCTAGAAATGTAAATTATTTAAAGACGTAGTATGGTCACCGTCGCGTAGTGATTTACGATTCAGCCATGCATTGGATACCGACCGATCAGTCTTACGTCCTTTCTAATTAAGACTCCGGAAATACTAGTAGACAGGTAAGAGACAATGCTCTGAAAGCTTGCCCCCTAAGTGAGCGTCAGTACGCATATCAACAGGGTAAGTCCTCAGAACTAGCCCTGGATGATCTAAATAGGCTGCTGTCTAAGACGATCGACGACAAAAAATAGCAATGGCGACCTTTCTGGATATAGAGGGAGCATACAACAATGTTTGAGGTATATCTATAAAGGTGTTTGTAGAAAAAAGTGGAGTAGAGTCCGTAAACAGCGGGTGCATCGAAGCAAATCTCAAGGGCAGGGTAATTACATCCGCCCTGGGAGAGGCAATCATGAGACGGTAGATGTGAGCAGAGAATGTCCACTAATTGCGTTTACAAAAAAACGGAACCTGCAAGAGCTACAAAAGCCGCAGATTAACGGGGTGGAGATTACACCGATAAGTCAAAAACACGGTAAGGTCTACGAATCTAATATTAGCTCCACAATATAACTTCTAAAAAAAAATATGCAGCAGTCGTACCAAATAGGAAAGACTGGATAACACGACCGGCCTTGAAGGCAAGTCTCAACTGGTACACAAATGGCTCTAAAACCAACTCAGGAACAGCTAACCAACTAGCTAAGCAGGGAGCGGAACAGACCATGATCTAACCAGAGCCCTCCAGCCGAATCACTAAATTGCTTATATAGCAATATATCTATGCTATGATATGATAAGTTAAGGTACTGGTCATCTCGTTGAAAAGCATTGGCAATCTTACCACGAGTAATAATACCCGGTGCAGCCTCTTAAATAGATTCGGTCAGATCCGGAGATAAGCGGTAGGTCCCGTATGACGCGTGTCGCAAATATACGCGAGGGTACATACTCGACTTTGGATTATGAAGAAGAAACACAAACAGCCATACTCATAAGCAAAACAACTAGTTTGGCACTAGCTTAATATGATAATAAAACTGTAACGTATGTTATTAACGTTGCCATATAAACTAAGGAACAAACGTACCGAAGTTGAAGTTGCTTATGAATAAGGATGATGGTATTTCCATAAGCTACGTTACTTAGTGTTTTATAAGGCAAGTTTGTCCCTAGACATATTTGTAACTATTTTCAACATCTTCATTACTTGCACAATTATTTGCAAGTAATAAAATGGTATTTAATATAAGAAAATGTTCAGTTGCAACGTTTACAAAAAAAACACAACCCAATTGTAAATAATTACAAAACCTGTGGGGTCACAATGAATCGTGAAAATAAGATAAAGGATTTGGAGGTTAGTTTTCAGTTCATCCTCAAGTTTAATAACCATTTCTTACACATGAGAAAAAAGCAATAAAAGCTCTGGCATTTGTAATCAGGAATACCAAATCTAGAGATGCCGCTGAAAGCCATACATATTGATCACGTGGAAAAAGTTCAAAAAAGATTTCTACGACACCTTTGTGTCACAAAAGAAAATTCATATAAATACATATAAAGAATAATCCAAATTATATTCGTGTGCGAACTACATTTTTTTCGGCTCGATCGATTTGATTTAAATTTTTAGGAGACCTTCGGACATGTTTAGAGAGTGCATATAAGAAATCTGTTTGCAGTCCGACGTCTACAACCGGAGTTATATGACTCACATGGTTGTCAATGTTCTATATACACATCTATAGATCTATAAATATAAACATGGAGGGGTCCTTATTAGAGCAACAGAAGCCAAAACAACAGCATTTAGATTTTTTCTCTCTGTCTGTATGTTTGTACGCGCATCACGCAATAATTACTGCATGGAATTGAATGCAGTTTTCGCCGATATATTATTAGATGTTTAATTTAAAATATAAGCTATATTCTATCGTCTGTCTGTTTTTCTGTATTTTTGTATACGCATCACGCAAAAAACTACCTCATGGAATTAAATGAAATTTCCACCGATGTATTGCTAGATGATCAATTTGAAATACAGGTTCCATTTTACCGCGTCTGTCTGTCTGTATGTTTGTATACACATCACGCAATAACTATCGCATGGAATCGAAGTCGCGGGTAAAAGCTAGTACCGTTATAAAATCTCATATAAATTTACGCTCGATAACTTTAAGCTTAAATTCTAGCTTATAATTACTTTTTCTCAGAAGGAAACAACAGGCTGTGACATATCTGTACTATATTTTAAATACTGTCAAGTATAAATACTGTGATCTTATTAACTTTATAAATTTAATGTGTCAAAGATTAATTTAAGAATTGCAAAGACAAAATTATTTATTGTGGATCCGAGAATTAGGTTCATCGCAAAGTTGCGAAATGTAATGGGGATTAATATGCCACAAAGAAATTTGAATTATCATTTTTCGTTTTTGAGAAATTAGAAAAAATAATAATTTTCACATTTTGCTATTTCTTTAATAACTTGGTTGTTATGCAACGAATTGAAAAACCAAAAGCATTTCTCCATAGCAACTTTTTCTGTTGCGTCCAGTTGTGCTCACAATGTTTCGTCACTTTATAACCATTATCAATTCAAAAAAATTAAATACGGACCTGGATTTTCAAATTGCTTTTCTGATTGCTACTTACCTCCATAACATACTGGATGTAACAGAAAAAGTTGTTATCTAGAAAGGCTCTTGGTTTTTCAATTCTTTGAGTAACAACCAAATTCTTAAAGAAATAATAAAATGTGAAAATTAGTTTTATTTTAATTTCTCAAAAACGAAAAATGATACTTCAAATTTCTTTGTGGCATATTAATCCCCATTATATTTCGCAACTTTGCCCCAATTTAACCTTCATCGTAGCTCTTACGGTTTACGAGATCCCAATGGTGAGCATCGAATCTGAATGACCCGGTATATTAAGAAATCCAAAGAAAAAACATCTTGAGCGCGCTATTAAATTTGATATCATCTTTCATCAATCAGTTTAAAATCGATATACGTTGTCATTTCATAAGCAGATGTGACAGATTATGGATGTGTTCAGACAACCATGAGTGCGTTCAGACGATGGCAGCAATGTCATTCACAAATAATTAATGAATAATCCTGTTGAAAAATTTATAATTGCTCTATTAAGAATTTTCCTCAAGATCTGCTCTGCCTAATTGCGCTTTCATCATTTATCTCCCAAATTTATGTTCAAAATATCATTTCCTGATTTATAGTTAAGTGGAGATGTATTTTATCCTAAGAAGAACCTATTGATTTTTAATAAATGAAGAGAATTGAGATACGTAAGTCATTTCACATATATTACATGCTAGTTTTGCACTTGCACAATGTATTGTGTACAAGACCTTATCCAAATTATTCAGAAAATGATATGAAATTGCAAATCACCAAATCACTTCAGTTATTGTCAAATGTTTTAAGATATGAATCCAAAATTTCTGAATGTTCGAATAGACAATAAGAAATTATCAGTAATTGTTATGATCAATATTCCTATTAGTCCTGGTTTATGCATTTCTTTCAGTTTTACTGAATAAAATATATATGTTCTTAAAATTAACAAATAAGTTTCAGCATACCAGAATTTTTTTTTTTCTGAAATCGTTCAATAATAAAACAAATTAAATTATTATTAATTTTTTGCAGCACCTAACTTCATTCCGCCCACAACTATTAGCGCTATATGGACGATACACCGTCATTATATTGCATAACCGCTATAATTGTCTATCAGATACAGCACCAGCCACCCAGACAAATATCATATTTTGTTACCTCTCATCAGTTTGCCGCAGAGTGACGAGCCATATCTGATAATCAGTCTTTATTTTGAACACATACTAGAAACAATATCCAGCGTCATGAGCGATAGATATAAATAAATCTATATAAATATCAAGGAAATGAAAAACTCCTTCTCTGCCGAAACTTCCATTCAAATGAGATTAAAGGGCCAATTATCATGGAAAATAAAAAATATGGGACAAAATTAAAGGAATGATAATTTGTTGTTGTTTGAGTTGGAGCACTGGTAATGTGCAAGACTGATGCCACTATATTTTGAAATTACTGAACATAAAGCCTCGATGACAGCTACTTCACTAGCCACTTGTTGTCTTTTTTATTAGCTGTTTGTAAACCCGTTAATGTCATCATGTTATCTCACTAACCAGCAGCTTATAATATTTATAATGTTATTTTACATTTTTCACTGTACTATCGTTCTAAGTTTCAGTAGAAAAATATTTATTACAAAACCATATTTCTAAACCAGTTTCTTCTCGCCTCATAAGAGAAGCCATTAAGAACACTGGAATTGGATTTTTATTCAATAGCCTGGTTTACTCGAAAGGAAATAATATACACCTATCATTTCCATATTTATTTCTCTACAAAATTCATCAAAAGTGGACAAGCTGATGATAGTATTTATTACAAAGACCAGTGCTGCGCTGCGATTACAAACCGCTTTTGATCGCTGTGGTGGATTCGGTTTATCGACAGAATTAATATAATTAGTGTTCATTAACCAAAATAATATTTGATGCAGTTGAGGTATTGCATCAGCTGTATACATATTTGCTGGTTATAATTTAATACAAATAATAATAAATTATTCATACGAAGAAAATTGTGTGCAAGAAGTAATACATATTAACATTTGAAGTTGTTTCAAATTTTTGTTAATCGTTTCGTGAATTAAGTCAACAAGGAACGTGTCATTTTATGTGTCATTAAAGTCATATCTATGGTATAATTTATTTTTTTATAAATATTACCACCATTAAAAGGTTATTATAAAAGGGAAAAAACATCCAAGATAAAAACAGTTTCTCTATTGTCTTGGAGGGTTGTTAGAATAAACATCTGCTCATCGCAAATTTGAGAAACATTTGTAAGTTTATTTGTTTAATATTTTTCTCCAGAACGACAGATCATCTTTCCCAGATTTAAATTTTATACAATATTTCAACGTTTCATTCAGCTGCATATGAAATATTTCAGTTTTATGTTTAAACTTTTGATAAATCTACTTGATAATCAACTTGACTTGACGTTCCGCATTCTTTAAAGTAAAAATGTTAGGAATATGAAAAGTTAAATAAACATTTATAATATTACGTGAAGTATAAGTATATCTTTATATTTTTGACATATTGTATATTTTTGTTAGAGAAGAAGGATATTTTATCCTGATGAGAAATATATAGGCTGTTCCGTATGAAAGCATGGAACTTGTTGAAATGTTTTTCTTATATCTATGAAATACGGGAAAAATATATAACTGGAAACTTGAAAGTTTATTCTATAACTTATATGGAACCATGAAGTGGGTAAACATATATTATAACCAATGGTTCTGGATTTCAATTTTATTTCACTATTTTGATTATTTTCCCACGTTTCCATGAAGATTTGATGTTGGATGAAGCTGTTTATGGCCTAAGTCTAAGATGCTTATCACTGACCTGGTATCTTCGTTTCTTACTGATCGATATCACAGTGTATCATTTAAATTTAATAACGGTAAAGCACTTTCTTTTTGTTCAAACTTGTTTAGATGTGGAAGTTCCTCAGGGTTCCATCCTGGGACCAGTTTTGTTTCTTGTGTATTTCCATAACATAGATAAAGAAATAGCATACCCTTTATTTACCGCTTACGTTTTCGTTTTCAATGCCGAGGAAGCACAGGTGATTCGTTTCCTCAATTATCAAAATAAAGATAATGCACTTCAGCTGAATGTTGATGAATAGCATGGTGAGCATCTAGTGCAATGCTATTAGTTGCGAACAGTTAGTTTCCAAGATGAGCTGAATAATTTATATGTTCAAAAACTTTCTGATCCTTTTTGATTCAAATCAATTGATGATCAGCTGAAGCTACGGTACACTTCTATGCTTGTTTGAGGGGTAACTCATCAATGAGCAAAAACTGAATGTTTCATCGCTCTGGTGAGAAAATCCCACCTAACGCAAGCTGAAGATCATAGTTCAATTTACTGATAGTAATAATGTTACAAATTATAAGCTTCCCAAGATTTTTTTAATTCATTGATTGAAAGTGTCTATCATGTCAAATTGTCCATAAAACTCTAAAAATCCATAACACTTTTACTAGGTTAAACCTCTTATTACCTGGTTTGTTTCTCAAATATGAATGTCAAAATATCACAAAAAATCCGTTCTTAAGGGCCCAATATACAGGGTGAGTTTTTAGTGTGTCCATGATCGGTAACTCTGTTATTAAAGGAATAACTAAAAAAAGTTCTTTGCAAAAAATGTAGGCACTCTCAATTTCCATATTTTGAAATTAATTAGAAACTTACAGGTTGTCCTACAAAATGGTGACAGATCATTCTTTTTTTTTAAATGGAATACCCTATATTTTATATAAAATTTGGAATCTACTCTTCTTCGTGATTATACTGGGTTATACTGAGGGATTCAAAAGATATGATCGATTTTGTTATAAAATTGCTATAATTTCAACTTCTTGTACATTACTTAAAAAATGATAAGGTGATCTATAGTTTTTGCATGTGTCAATTATTTTTACTTATGTATTCTTATAATAATGACTAATTGTTACTGTATGGCGGAAGTTGTGAACAGGGAATGTCAAAATTCAAATACAATATTTTCTCAACTTTCTTAAATTCATTCAGTTGTCATTATTATTGAAATTCCTTTTACCTATCATGGTTAGTAACGGAGATATTTGAATTTTTCTTCCAATTTTAGGAATACCTGCAAATTGTATTGATGGAAATAACACAAACAACAAAAAATCTGTTACAGGTTAGCAATATTAATTTTCAGATCCACGACAATATAATTTCCATTGATAAAATTAGATAATTTTAATGTAAATTTTGACCTTGCTCTTGCAAGATTGAGCAATATCATGCAGGCTGTGAAGAAATGAGAGAGAATAATTTTCTTTTCAGAAAACCTACAAGTAACAAAGGGTGTGGGTTTCTCAGTAAATTTCATGTTTGCAGTTGCTTTCCAAATGAATTTTCTTTATATTTTGAAACAACGAATTGATATGACGTGGATATTGAGGCGCCCTGTATATTTTTCTCTTTACTTGCTTGCAACTCATAGTCATAATAATGTACTCTTATAATAATTACACGAGGTATTCAGAAAATATGATTCCTTATATCACAATCGTCATGATTTAAGCACTGTGTACTTTGAAATAAAAACCCTAATAACATTAATTTAATTTAATTATCAATCTATTTATTCAGTTGAAATTATATTATCGTGGATCTTTACTGAAAATTGATATTGGTTACCTGTAATAGATTGTCTATTGATTATTAATATTTTTCTTATAGTTTCTTCAATAGTCTGTTATTTTTATTTACTCATTTTAAATTTATTCCTAAAATTGGAAGAATAATTCAAATATCTCCGAAACTACTCATTTTAGGTATAGGGAATATGTAAAAGAAATTGAAAATTGAAAGACTGTTCTTTTTGAATATGATATAAAATACAGAGTGTTCCATTTAAAAAAAAATGAGAAAATAATGTATTTGAGTTTTGACATTCCCTGTACATAATTTCCGCAATACTGTAAAAATAAGTCATTATTACAACAAATCAAGTAAAAATAATCGACACATGCAAAAAATTTAAAATAATATAAAAGATATTGAAATAATTGCAATTTTCTGTCAAAATCGATCATATCTTTTGAACCCCTCAGAATAACCCCCTATAGGTAAGTTTCTATTAATGTAATTGCGAAAAAGTGTAGATTCAGAAATTTATATAAAATATAAGGTGTTCCATTTACATAAATAAAAGAATGATATATCAGCATGTTGTAGGACATCCTGTACATTTGTAATTAAGTGCCTTTTTTCATTTACTCCTGTAATAACGGAGTTATCGATTGTGGACAGACTAAAAACTCACCCTGTATAACTCACTTTTAAATTACATTGCAGATTTTCAGTCATTTCTAATTTGATCTAATATTCACTTACCGAACATTAGCCAGCGTATGCCTCCTATTCCTCAAGTATCTATTGTGATGCCGTTGCAGATCGGCAATGCTGCCCTGCTCGGCCTGCATCTTGCCAATGCTGAGGGCGACGCTGCCGTACTCCTGCTGGGCGGCCTTTCCTGCCGCCGTCGTCTGCCCAGCTGCTCGCTGTAGCTGTTGGGCTACCTTTCTGCTCACGGTCGCGGCACCGCTGCCACCGCCTGCAGAACTGTTCTTGGCTGCTGCGGCCTGTTGCTTTTGCTGCTGCTGCTTCTGCTGTCCACCACCACCACCACCGACATTCCTGCGAAGACCGAAGCTGAGTAGTCGAGCCCCTAGAGGCTGTAACGTGCCAGCGTCCTCCTCTTCCTGCTCCTCGTCGTCTTCGTCGTCACCTGGTTCTACTTCCGATTGCACTGATGATGATTCCTCTTCCACAATGTCCTGAAATAAGAACTTATCAGATTATTGTAGAGTTCAAGGTACATTACTATAGGGTTATTGAAATGATTGATAGAAAGAACCGAAACTCCAAAGGAATAGTTTGCTTTACAAGCAACTGAAAAACTGGCGTCCACATTCGAACCTTCAATTTAAATTGCCGTCACGGTATAATGATGGATTTTAATTGAAATGTTGTGATTTTATTCTCATGGAAAGTTTTTCCATTTGGAAACGCGTAAAAACGATCCCAATCTATACTGGGTGTTTCTAAAGAATGGTCATACTCTGAGTGGCATATTTAATGGTCAATTTTCAGTTGATTTGACAACATTTATCTATACAGGGTGGACCGAATTATAATGGAGAAACTCTAACAGCGTATTCAGCAAATTAAAATAATAAAAAAAATGCATATAAACTAATCTTCAAAAACGCTTCGTTTTAGAGAAACGGGGTGATGAAATGAGAATATATATAAATATATATTTATAGCATGATAAACTTGTTTTTATTTCACCAGTGGCGTCCGTGAGACCGGTTTGTCGCAATTTTCTTAATAAATTTAGAAATCCTGATCAATTCTAGTCAAAAATGGTCTCTTTTTTCTTTTTCGAGAATAAAATATTTTTTGTTTGCATGTAAACCTAATATCTCAGGTTTGCACATTAAATTAAGATAATTCCTGCTATTTAAATTCATAATTCCAGAAATTATAATAAGTGATTATCATTATTAGAAAAACATATTACTAACAACTGAAAATAAATAGCTATGATACTAATAAAAACATTAATAAATTACAGGAGATGGTCGAAATACATGCCATTTGCTTCTATGCATTTACGACATCTTCTGTGTATCGAATTCACGCCTTGATTTGGTGTTGATTATTTTGAAGAGTCTGACAAGCATTTTGAATTCTAGCCATTCTACATAACAGCTTCTGTTATGTATTAATGTTTTTATTAATATATTTTATTTTTAAATGCTGGTACTAGTTAATTTTAAATTCACAATTTATTATTATTATTTCTGGATATGTTATGTAAATAAAAACGAAGTGAAATAGCTCCAATTATCTTAATTTAATTTGCAATTATTTTTGTCTCGAGAACGGTTTTTTAGCGAAAAGGCTAAAAGACCATTTTTGTTTAGAATTGATGAGGGCTTCTAAATTTATTTACAAAATTACGATAAACTATTGGCGTACAATTTTTTTACCATTTAAAACAAAAATGGTCTAACAGAAGCCACTGGTATAACAAAACCAAGTTTATCATACTATAAATTGATTTTTAAGTGGCAATAATACCTACTAAGTTTGAAAGCAGAATCCAGATTTTTTTTTGTTAATAAGAACAAAAAGAGAGAGATAAGTTTATATGAACTTTTTTTATTATTTCTATCTGCTGAATACTCTGTTAAAGTTTCTTTATTTTAATTCGGACCAACCTGTATACAAAAACGCACCCTTAAAAAGATACAGCCCTTCAAAGTTGCATTACCTCGAAAAGTTTTTTGGCTGTAAAATCCAAAAAGTACAAAATAATAGCTTGAAATTTTGGTATCTATCCATTGTTTCAAAATCGGAAAAATGGCTAAAAAGTTTATTAAAGAATTATTATTTTCAAAATGTGTTATTGTTATAAAGAAAATTTATGAATAGTTATGGCTAAGCAGCTGTCTCTGATATTACAGAAATATATTTTTGAAAAAAAAATCTTAAATATAGGTATACCACACCCAATAAAGAATTTTTGAGAAATACAAATATATCAAGATTCACTTTTTTCCATTTATCTTAAAAACCACTGTATCTTAATTCTGGAAAAAATATTCTATATCTGATATGATTCGTAGACAGGCCCAAAGCAATAAATATTTTTTTACAAAAAATTGAACCGACGTTATTAGTTGGTGCACTGAAAAATCCAAATAATATTAATCCTATTGGTGCTGTAACTTTTGAAGTTGTGCAGTTGCAGTTAGATTGATAACTTTTGGCACCAACTTCACAAGTACCAGCACCAATAGAATTAATATTATTTTGTATTTTTCAGTGCACCCACTAAAAACGTCGGTCCTATTTTTTGCAAAAAATACTTATTTCACACTTTTGAGTGTAGCATTAGTCACGAAAATCGTTGAACGTTCACTAATACCTGTGAAGATAGTACTTATCCTATTATCCACGTATATTCTTTGCTTGTAGTTATTCAAAACATCGCTGCGGAAAAACGCATAAGTATTTTAGATGTTACCATTTTACCACCGCTGTAACTCGAAAACCGTAACTGTAAAGAAAAAATGTTCATTATAAATGTTGCTGCAGATAATTATGTCTTTCATGTAGTGCCCACAGATTTTCAATTTTCGAAAGAAATCACCCTCTCCACTTAGCAAAAATACACATATTTGAGAATTTAACTTGCCACTAGCTCGAAAACCGTAACTCTTTTGATAAAATGTTCAATTTAAACGTTTCCAGATATTATCCTATCTCCAATTACTCCACCTCAGATTTTCGATTTTCGAGAAATATTGCCCCCTCCACCCCCCTTCATTGTCGGTTTATGGAGAGAAGGAGATTTCGGATTTGCATTTTTATGAATACGGGACTATTTTTCAATTATTCTATTACAAATAAATCCAAAAACTTCAAAATCAGAGTACGATTACTGTATAAAAGGCGCGTACAAACCGAAAAAAACACAGAGAAGAATTGTATACGTTCTCCGTTCGGGGTTCGTCGATCAACAACGTAAAGTAGAATCGTTTTATTTTCCAAATACATAGCTACGATGAAACAAGAAAAAAGCGATGCTGTGAAGATTTTCTAATGATTAACCGCTTGGTTGGCCAGCCAGTTTTGCAAAATAAATGAGAAATACCACATAATAAACAAAGTTAACGAACTGGCAAAATAATAGCTTGCCAAAAACAAATTTTCCGTACGTGCATCTCTCTTATAAACCGTTGATATAAATTATTGGACGAGTGAAGAAATGTGTACAAGTGATTTTAATGAGAGACTGTTGTGCTCTGCCATTTATTACAGCTGTCGGGTTAATTTTCCCGGATGGGTATTTTATCTTGAAAGTAGAAGAACAAAGGAGCGAAACAATTTGAAGGATTGTTGAGATCATACGTATTTGTTGGGAGAACTGAAAATTTCGATTAAAATTTCTAAACTCATTCTACTTCCTTAATTAACAAACACAAGTGAAGCCTCATGATGATGGTGTGATAATAATAAAGGTCAGGAAATGTCAAAAATATTTCGACCCTGATAGACGTTGAAAGGTTATTGAGCGAATATTGTGTATATGGGCTAAACATTGAATTACAAATCATAGTTTCATGAAAATCTTTAGTAAAATCTTTACCCCCAAATAAGTCAATAGAAAGCAAAATCGAGACACTGACTGGGTTATGATTTGCTAATTTCTTGATCCCAGTTTATATTCTATCCACCATTCAAACAGACTGTCGATTGTCGATTCTAATTCGAATCATTCCTGAACGACTCGATGCAGTCGAGAGTAAGACAACCTAACCTAATTACTCTTTAATTAAGACACCTGCTTATAAAATTACACGTGTTATGAAGGATATGATTCCAACAATACCTAAATCTTTTAAAGTGAAACTTTTTATGATCGCCTCAAATTTTTTCGTCCATCTATCGCATGTCGCATTACAGCCAGCCACGGAGTGGGGATAGAGTGAAAGGCGCTCGGCAGAGCTATAATAACATTGATTGATGTTTCTACATTACTGATAAAATCAATCAACACCCTTGTTTTATTCGAAACTAATTCAAACAAGTGGAATTTTTGAAAAAAAATTAAAAATAGTTTTTATTAGGCGTCTAAGATTTGAACCGTACCGATTAGTACCTACTATTGCTCTCCTTCTCTCGTTGGAGGTATGTTTTCTCTGTTCTCTCGATTTGAACTATATTTATGTATATCTGTTTGCCAGCAACAGCAATTCCATAACAAATTACTGTTTGTCTACCACAACACACAAAACCAAAATGCCAGAGAGGACCTATATACCAGAGAACAGAGACGTATATATACACTCCATGCTCGTGCGTAATTCCAGTGACGGATCCCATTGTCAGACATTGTTGTTCCATGTCGAAGATAAAGTGATCTTGCTTGAATGAAATAATTATAATTAATAAATATTGGCCCATATTTGGTCACACTTGGAGCTTAACAGGCGGCGAGATGTCAGCGATCTAAGTTCGAATTCGAAATTTCAAGTCTCTAGACCGTATGGGGCCTGAGAAATCGCTGCGGACTCCATTGATACAAGAACCGAAAGTAATAAAAACTATTTAAAAATACTGAGCAAATAAATATTTCCAATTACCACTATGTAAGTCGACAGAAACATTAACTCTCGATATGGTGGAGTAGCTATATGACAATTCATTAAGAGTTCAATCGGAAATGCAAGCTTATATAAATAACATGAGTATTAGTCAAGCAACTACATCTGCTATGGGAGATTTTTGTGCAGCTATTTGTCAACTTGGTGACAACAGAAAACTTATAATCGCGTCAATTTATATTAAAGTGAATCAAAAAATAAATATAGATTTTCTAGGTTTTAATCTGGCTCCATTTGCTACTTCTTCGACACAAATTTCAAATTTTTCGTTAATGAGAAATATATTCGTGAATGCTGATTATATTATCTGGTGATTTCAATACAGATTTTAAGCAAGAGGAATCCGCTCCACTTACTTAATACTTCAGAGAAGTATTCAATCGTGAAATGAAAAATGATAGAAATATACCAACCAGGTGATATGGTACTACCAAAGATACATTGAAAAGATAGAATGTAAGTCATTGGTTACTTATTTTAGTTACCATAAAATGTTAATTACATTTATAAACTGTGAGACTCGAGACGAAGATAAAATAATTGAAATTCCGAATGATTCAATGATTTAAATAAATATTGTTCTCAGTTTTTATTATGCGTTTATCATCTAAATGATTGTATTTATTATGTATTCCTTTTTTAATACTCACATTGAAATTTGAATTTATAGTTGAATATCTTGTCTACTATTGATTTACAATTATTAATTAAGATTAAGATTACCTAATGCCTAAGAAGTTTCACTTGGTTCGTGGTTTCATAAAACCACACAATATATATTTTAGGTAAATTTCTTATAGAAATGTACCTATTGTGATCGTTAAATTTAGAAAAAATTTCGACGGCATGTTGTTATATGTCTAACACTCAGTATAAATTTGATGTAATTTTACATTTTCTAGAGATCTTAATATAGACCCTGATTAAATAAATATATAGTATATTTATTGAAAAGAAATAGGCGAAAAAAAAATCTGCCTTGAAGTGGAACTCGAACCCTGTCTGCTTTATATTCAACAGCCAAAACAAAAACCTCTAACCGCAAGGCTATGACACATACGACAATTTTACATGTAGGTATACCAATGAAAAGGTTGTTCAAATTTCAATTCAATGAATTTTGAAAAATTTTCCTTGCCGCTGACTACAGGCCATCGGGATTTTTTTTCAGTTAGTTTAGTTAGTTTAGTTAGATTAGTGTTAGATATAGGATACCTAAAAGAATTAGAAATAGTCACATAACTGATATCTGGATAGACTCTAGAATATCTATAGTATGTCATTTATTTTTTAAACGCATTTCTAATTAGTTATATCTTAAATTTTGATTATAATACTTTATTAGGAAGCTTCCTTACCCTTTTTATAAGAAAATTGTACATGTTATGTCATCCCCCAATGTACTGACAACTGTATAAATAACGTTTAATTTCAACGTTCAAATTCCACCTTGTGGAGTACAGAAGCGCACTTGCCAAAGTAACAGCCGACATTCTAGGGACCGGATATGATCCTCAAAGGAAGAACAAAACGGAACTTACAAGTACAGGAGTAAAAGTAAAAGGGAGAATCAGCACCTCTGGTAATGACAGATAAAACGTATCTGTCCAATGAATCTGCGAGAGAGTTTCACAGTGGATTTACAGTTGACTAAGACACAAGATTTATAAGGACAGAACCAAATCCTGATTTATGGCAACTGTTAACTTACCCACTGGAATAAACTTTTAAGCTTATCACAAAGTTATTGAATCTGTGTTACACCATAAAAAGTTGGAAAACTACAAAAAATATTTATTGAACCGTTATTTCTGCAAATCCTTATGTCGAACAACAAGGGAAATATTCTCAAATAGTTTGAGCTGGAAATAGGACCTAAGAGTTCATAAATTAGTGACGTTTGTATTCTCCAGAGATTCTCAAACTGTTGCGACTGTTTAATTTATGTTTTGGAGGGATTATAGATTTATTTGTTTGACTGTTCGTAGATAGTATTAGAAATGATATAAGAAATGTTTGAAATGAAGATTTCGAAATGCATCATTGAATGTTAGATTATTAGTCAGGATCGATGTTTGGAACTGGGAGAATCCAAATGTATAATAATATATACTCACTTGCAGTATGGGTGATGGTTGCAATGTCCTGGGTGGCGGGCTGTCGAGCAACGGCGGTGGCAGATTCGTCGTGGGCGGTGGCGACGACGAAGCCGCTGTGGCCTCTTCAGTGGCCTCGATGACGGAAGCTGTGGAGGCGGCCGTGGCGGGCGATGGTAGTGAGGGGGGCGCGGGCTTGCCTTCGGGCGCGCCGCACCAGGGCAAGCAGCACTTCCAGGCCCCGACCAGGGTGACGGCGGCTTCGGCTCCCTCTACGCGAACAACACCATCGGCACTGGTGGCGGCTTCGAGAGGCGAGAACAGCGACGATGACTGATCGGCTGTGCGAAATGCGAGAGACGTCGAGATGCGAGGGAGTGCGTCGGAGGAGGCGTCCTTGGACGGTACAATGGGCTCCGCCGGCTACCGCGACGTCGAGTTTGTTTCGGTGGCCGTCACCAGCCGTTGCTGATTGTCGTCGAACGCATTTTCGATAGAGTCCCGAACACCTGTTGAGCAAAAAGTGCAAGTTAGATTAAAACGAAACTTCGTTGAAGTTAACTAAATTTTATAGTCATAAACAACTCTATTGATCAGAGCAACGTATAGCCTAAGGCTACACTTACACTTTACTCTTACCCTATAAACTAAAACAATATAACAATAGTTGACAATTGATTACCGCAGCAATACTAGACAGAAGACGGAATTGTAATAAATAAAATTTAACAATCATTTCGCATTTTTTCCAGTGTACCTATTACTTGAATGATTTACTAAAAAGCGTAGTCAAATAAGATGAATCAGATTGAAAATGTGGAGACATTCTCTAGATTAACCTTAAAAGTATCTAATATACAAAAAATATGACATGATATTCAATAATATACAATGAGATGCAGAATTAACGCAACAAGCTAATAAATGGTAAAATACTTTATAATTAAACTGTTTGGATAACTTTTTCAGCTAACTGCATATACAGTATTTGGTTGAATGTTGTAGTTTTAGTCTTCACCATCATTTCTGAGAACTTACTACCTATAATCTTCAAACTCGACTATAATTAACTTGTGAGGCAACACAACTACTTCGGTAGATATTATTTGCTTAACGAACTCACTGCCTGAGATTTACTATTATAGCATATTTATTAACAAGAGAAACTATTATAAAGTACCTACTGTTAATATATCTATAAGAGCTGAACATGAAAGTTTTCAGAATCGATAGAACAAAAATATTATCTCCTCGGCAATTAAATCAAAAAAGCTCTAGACTCAACAGCGAAAAGAGGACTTATAATTCATTATTAACGGATATCTTTTACTGGACTGTAGGGACTTAAAATGTATCTACCTGGCCCATATTAGGTACCTACCTTTCGATATAAGTTTCTATTTTGGGAACATTTACGATATTTGAAGAGTAGAAAGGAGTTGACCGCTATTCCAGTGAAGGAAAAAACTTCGAAGTATATATTTATAATATACGTCCTAATTCCTGGAAACTCGTTTAAAAAGACCCTCGAAATGGTGTACCTAATAGCATCATTTTTTTCCTCATAATGTTAAGTGAAAGTTAAAGACAACACGTACTCAAACATTATCAAAGTGTAATTTTTCATGCCCTGTCAAGTTTTGTTGCTCCTTCCATACCCTGCTATTAATTCCCCCAAACATTCTCTATTCACTTGTGTTATTTTTTTTATGTTATTGCCTGGAAATCCCATATAAATATAAATATCTCTACCTATAGATATATCAATGTGAAATTCAATATGCGTGTGTATTTTCTTCGAGGGGCATGTTACGGAATGAGCAAATAATAATTTTGTTGGGGATTTATTAAATGCAATTCCTTGTATTATGCCAAGCTTTCGAGAATGTTTATTCTCTTCCTCAGGGCAAACTTAAAATCGTTACAAATTATCTTAACCACTAACCCAAAATATCTGCTGTGAAAATTGTTAAAACACTAATGTTAACTATTAATTATTTCGGTTTAAAGTCAACTTTCCTTTCCAAGTTTATAACTAATAATTCGTTTATGCTTAAAAATTTTGAAAATATAATAATACATGAAACCTACAAATTATTGTAAAAGGTTCTCTATTTTATTGTCTTCAAAATATGGTACATTATTTCAGAATTAGCTTTTTGTTTTATTATTAACTAAATAATTTTTATTGCTGGTTTTATTTTCTCATTTATATGAAAGAAGAAACACTATTTTGCATTTTCTTCCTATCGCATAAATAAATATGGTGTATTGATAAATACCAACATTATTGAGCGAGTATCACACCAAAGTGCAATAGGAAAAAATCTAAATTGTTGCAGTGTGACTTATTTCTTATAAATGCGAAATTAAAACCAATAGGTAGTTGCAAATAAGAATTATTTACTTGATGCTAAAACAAAAAGCAAAATCAGAAATAATGTACCTTATTTTGAAGACAATAAAATGGAGAGCCTTTAACAATAATTTGTACGTTTGATATATTATGACATATTCAACAAAAATTAGCATACAGGAACCATTAGTCAGAAACTTGGAAAGGAAAGTTGAGTTTAAACCGAAAAAAATTTATAGTTAACATTAGTATTGCAATAATTTTCACTGCCGATATTTTGGGTATATCTGTCAGCTTATAATTTAAAAAGTGACATTTAGAAAGGCTTTTATTATTTTCGTTGATATCAAATATTTGCTTCGCCAAGAACTGAATTTCTGACAAAAGGAGATATCTCGAAAACCGTTAAGAATGGTATAGTGGTAAATAACGTTTAATCGGTAGCAACTAAGCTCGACTTTCACCTCCTCAAAGGAGTATACGCCCACTTACCAGTCACCCTGCATATATGCTTTATTTGGTAATCAATCTGATTGAATATTTATAGTGGAATTATGCAATATTGTGACAATGTGAAATTGTAGGTATTGCCCTAACCGTTGTTGACGTTATTCAATGGTGGAAAGGGTGATTGTCCTCGCAGTGGTTGTTGCCGGCACAGTTAGACGTCCTAGCGTATCTACTTATTTACCAGAAACGGCTGATATTCTAGAGTATCTAATAAAACAGAGAACATAATCTATAGAATATTATTTCTTGCAAAATTATTAAGAAAATAATAATTTGAGTAATGAGTTGATTGACTTTAAAATGACATATTTGTGTACTATTAACCACGGTTCACTAAGAATTGTGAATTAAATATTACACAAAAAATTAGGACCGTAGAAATTATAAAAAAATATAAGTTGGTGCGAAGAGATGTAGTATAGCTATGGAATACTATTTGCGACAAATTTTATAATTCCTACATTACACATATTGTTATTTTATACTATTTAGTGCAACATCTACTGAAGTCGGTCTTACTTTTTTGAAGTGAAAACTTCTATAGGCACGTTTGGCATTTTTCAGATGGGTAAAATCTTCCAAACTCGCGACACCGATGACCTGGACATGCTTGTGACGTATTGCGCATACTATAGCGGCCAGTGTATATGTTTTAAACACATATAAAATATGCTAATAGCAAAGATTCTTTCAATTACAGAATTACCTCACTATTAAGTGAGAACTGGATATATTTATGTAGAAAAATAAATGACAAAAGCACAGTCGAGTATTTCCAACATTGTTATTAATATTTGCGTAAAAGAAA
Source organism: Crioceris asparagi (assembly GCA_958507055.1). Lineage (NCBI taxonomy): Eukaryota > Metazoa > Arthropoda > Insecta > Coleoptera > Chrysomelidae > Crioceris > Crioceris asparagi. Next base: position 5,515,763 of record OY293830.1, on the reverse strand, counting down.
TAATATTTCTTATTTTTCTAATATTTGATATATGTAATACATCTTATAATGAATATTATATAGTGCAGTGATAGAAGGATATGTTATTATTTAGATTTTTTTATATGGATATCGAAAACTCGATGATTTATACGAAAGAAGGTTGGTGTAAAAATTTGACGGTATTCCAATGATATTACGCGGGGACTTCAATATCAACTTTGCAGGTGATAAAAACCTACCACTAATTGAATTTCTTAAAGAATCATTATGTTTGACTATTCTAATGACATTAAGTACTAAAAAATATATATTTTACACAATACTTAGATAAATTTCAGCCTGATATATTTGTTTCTTATTCCAGTTACCATAAGCCTTTTATATCTTTTTTGGAATAAAATTAAATAATTAAAAGTACAAATGGACTAACGGCCGATTTCATAATGAATGATTAGTTAATTCTTCAATTTGTTTAACTCATATCTCGTTGACGGAATAAAAAGAGTGCATTTTTCCATAACTTTTGCAAAATTAGTCACCATATCTTTCGTTCTTTTAAAGTAACTTTAAATTATATGACCAACCAAAAAAATTATGAAATTTTTAATCTAGGATTAAAATTAATAGGAGATTAAATTTGATTATGAAATCGGCCCTAAGTATTGTTGAACTTAATGATGATAATAGAGGTAATAATCAAAATAAAGTTAATTAAAAGCTATGTAGGTAAATACCTACTAATACAATATTGACATTTTGTGTTGAGCTTGTGCAGTCCATCACATGTTTAATTAATTAATAAAATGTATAAAAATGTGAATAATTTGTGGTCGGAGTGCCAGTAGATGTGAAAACCATACTAACGTTAATAATTTCATTTAAAAGATTAAAAAATTTCAATAATTTAGTTATTCCTTTATTTTAAATTTTCACTTCTGTCGGTAGTCCTTATGATTGCCTCTGTTTTTCATTTTAAGTTATCTATCCCTATAAATGTTATTCAAATGGCGTTACAGCTGGATAAACTAAGTGCTCGTAAAAGCAATATGATAATTTTTTTCACCATTATTCAAATTCGACATCTTAGATGTGGCATCCATAACAATGAAGAAGAAGAAGAAAAAACTGAAAAGAATTCCAATGGTGCAGAACTTGAACATATACTGAGTGACGGACGAACGAATGAAGAAAGACTAAGATTGCAGGGTAAGTCCCAAGAGAAATATATGAGTTGCGCATACCGGAAAGTTTCTCACTCGTTCGTTTCATATCGTTCCTTCTTCGACTACTTGTAAGATGTAAATTCTGATGAGAGGTTGGCACATAAAGTGAAATTAGATTCTATTTCTATTCGTTTGTCGGAATCCAATTACCTTCACGGGACAAACATCCATCGCTGGAGAGAAGGTTCTATATATGCAACAGTTCCTATCGGTACGCATTTAATTATTGCTTTGATTATATATCGTCTTAACCATTTTTTTAGAGGTCTGAAACATGAAGATCATTCTCGTGGCACTTTGACCTCCCACCTAAAATAGCCTATTATTGACCGACTTCAAAAAAAAGGAGAAGGTATACAATTCGGGGTATATTTGCTTTTTTTTATTTATGGCTGTTCACGTGATTTGCATAGTAAACGTGCTCCGATTTTAATGATTTTTGATTCATTTGAAAGAGGAAACTTGAAATGATCCCATATTGGGGAAAATTCAAATCCGAAATCTCCTTCGTTCCAAAAAAACGCCCCCGAAGTGGGTGGAGGGGGCAATTATTCTCGAAAATCGAGAATCTAAGAGGGCAGAATTAAAGATGAGACCATATCCGGAAACGTTTCATTTCAACATTTTTTTCAAAAGAGCTACGGTTTTCGAGGCTGTGCTAATGACTGAAATATTGAAATATGTGAATTTCCGCTATGTAAAGGGGGTATTTTTTTCGAAAATTGAAAATGTGAGACAACCAAATCAAAGAAGAGATTATATGTAGCAACATTTAAATAGGACATTTTTCAAAAAATGTTACGGTTTTCCAGTTACAGCAGTGGTGTAAAGTCTGAAATATGTGTATTTCCGCCGCAATGCATAATTCTGGAACCATTCTTCAAACAGCTCTGCCGTCGTATCCTCATGGTAATGTTTTTCGCAGAAAGCCACAAGCCATTTGGAACTCAACCGTTTTTTGATCCCGCATCTAAGATATTAATTCTCTTCCTTTTATTTGACGGAGCTTTTTTGTACACTTACCGGATGAATCAGACTATACCCTAGAAGGTGTTTCATGTGTGTTCAACCACGTCTTGTCGAGGTAAATTATTGGACGAATTCAACTGATCACATGTTAATTATACTAGTTCTGTCCTTTCTTATAAAATCCATCCCATTGGCAAAGATTTTTGAGTAGAATATTATACAAGATATATAAATATTATTATACTGCTATATTATGATCCGACCCTGACCGACAGTTTATGGACGACCTCTGCCAAAACGTCTAATGTAGTCAATCATTTATCGTGAAAATAACTTTGCTATTTCTATTGGTGATGGTACTTTTGAAGTTGTTGCCAAAAGTCTTCTATCTAACTCCATTTGTCCAGACATTTAACATTTGCCCCTTATTGCATATAAGTAATGATATTGGAAGCTCAATGAACCACAAAAACGGTACAAGAATTCACGTCAACACCCAAAAAAACTTTTATCCCCTCAAAATCGAAACTGCTGCTTGACGAAATTGTTTTTGCGGCATGAAAACTCCCTTGTAGAAAAAAAAACAAGTAGATAAATATATACCTATAGAGATGTGAGAACAAAATTCAGAAGCAGTTTGTGATGTGGTGAGGAGCCTTAAGGTGTACGTCTTCTATCAACCGTGAAGAGGAATTCTTAGATTCTCCTCCGCCCTTCCCTTATATAAATTATATTATAAACTTTTCCTGGCGAAAACTTTGCGTCGGTGCGTAGAGTAGGTATAGTCCAAACACCTGGTGATGGCCTTGTGGCACAAATCAATATGAATTTGATTCGGGTGGTTGCTCTGTTTTTTTTTTCTCTTCGTCTTCCAACGCATTTAATCCAATTTATTCAGATATTTTGTCTCATTGCCGAAGCCTAATCCTGTTTACCAGAAGCGCGTTCGTTCTGCCTACTTACTATACGCCCGTCTCTTCGTCTCTTTCGGTCTTATTCCTTCTTACATTTCCAAATATATCCAGATTGGACGACTCTCTCTTGGATAATTCAATTTGTCGATATCTCCTGCGGAGAAACGTGGTGGACGATTGCTGCGAAATTTTATCAAGCCCGGGCGGCCGATTAATCTTCATTACCAAATATAAACAGACTGATGAAATGGAGAAAAGTTTTTTTTTGATGGAAGCAGATTCGTGCTCTTCCAATGCAAAGATCAGCGTTTTCTTGCTGTTTTAAAAGATTTGATCAATTTTTAAATTTATCTTGCACCTTAATAAAATTCGAAATGAAATTCATATCCCTTACAGTTGGCCTATGCTAGAAAATAATAGCAAAGGAACCTATTATTTTGTGTTTTGTAACAGCAACAGGTTCATTAATCCAAACTTTGGTCAATTTATTAAAGTGAATTATGCAGTTTATTATTATTATATATTATTTAGTTATATCGGATGTTTTTCTCAGCAAGAGCTCATCAAAAAAAAAGACTACATAAATGGACTGATGGTTAGCTGATTATGCATAAACTGAGATAGCTAAGGAAACATTTCATCTCAAATATAAAACTGCAATAGGTACTACAATGACAGAATTCTTACCCTTCCGTTTTATTTTTAAATTTATTTTGATGTCTGATTATGCAGTTAAGGGATTTTTTTCTTCTAATTTACTATATTTGCCCCAGAAAATTATCTTCCACAATCTGAATTTATTTATTTATGGTATTTGTCTATAAATGGGTGTCAGTTAAGTCTTTGAAATTGCGAAATTTCAACTTTTCAGATAGAGACGTAGGTAGACATAGACAATAGAGTGATCTTATTGCGAATTTGAGTTTATTTTAATAATGCTAAGAAAAGAAGACAATGTTATACTGGATCAAATAAATAAAACGTGAACTACATTTACAACGACAAAATTATTAAGGATGAACATAGTATGGTGTAAGAAAATAATTTGCTTCACGGATAAAGGTTGCTTCGCTAGCTTGAGAAAATCTTCTTTGAAGCTTTTTTTTGAAAAACGTCTGCTTGGTCAGTTTTTAACAAAGGTAACAGCAATATTTAGCAATTTTTTTTATTGAAAATGGCTGCCTATATTTGTATGACAACAGTTTAGCATCTCGGGTATTAATGATTTTTTAAGCTCTTGGGCAACTCACAAACCCTCGAACCAGAGGTCCTCGAGTTTGTGCGATTGTCGTCCTCAGGGCATGAACATCTAACTTATATCTTGCTACAAACACTATAATAAAAATTATTAAGTGATAAAAGATACAATAACATTTACATATATTTTGCGTATTTTTATATTAAATAATGTAATCGGAAAATGAATAAAGTTGAACAACATAAAAATGTTTCTTTCTTTCCGACCGCCCTCTTTTTGTGTCTTCATACTCAAACCCAGTCATAAGTTCTCAGGCAAAACACACTAAAATGGTCAACTTGATGGACTATGTTTTCAGAAGAGTCATTTGATCTCTTTTCCATTGCCCTATGTGCTCTCTGAACATGTATTACTCCAGCCAGGTTGTAGACCAGTTCCTCATTACCTGCATTGTAGCAGGTATTGTATCCAATTTTTGATCAACGAACCCCGAACGGAGGAGGTATACAATTCGACTGTCTGCTTTTTTGTTATTTGTTTGTTCGCGCGTTTTATATAGAAAACGTTCTCTGATTTGGTTGATTTCTGATTCATTTGAAAGAGGAGGCTTGAGAAATGGTCCCGTTTTCATAAAAACGCAAATCCGAAATTTCCGTCACTTTGAAAACCGATATCGAAAAAAAAAATCTCGCAAATCGAAAATCAGAGGTGGTATAATTATATTATATTATAGAACAATATCCGGAAACGTTTAATTTGAACATATTTTCAAAAGAGTTACAGTTTTCGAGTTAGAGGCATGTTAAATTCTCAAATATGTGTGTATTTTTGCTATGTGGAGAGGGCGATTTCTTTCGAAAATTGAAAATCTGTGGGTTAGTAAACACATATGTAGTCATCAAAGACCTAATTATTTGTATCACCATTTATAATGAACATTTTTTCCTTAGTGTTACGGTTTTCGAGTTACAACGGTGTTAAAATGGTAACATCAAAAATACTTATGCGTAGGTATTTCCGTAGTGATGTTTTGAGATCTCAATAATAACGACTACAAGCAAAGAATATACCTACGTGGATAATAGGATAAGTATTTACTATCTTCATTGGTATTAGTGAACGTTCAACGATTTTCGTGACTAATGTCCCACTTAAAAATGTAATATAAGTATGTTTTACGAAAAATTTGACCAAATTTATTAGTTGGTGCACTGAAAAATACAAAATGATGTAAATTATATTGGTGCCGGTGAAGTTGCTGCCAAAAAATATCAATCTAACTGCAACTGCACAAATTCAAAAGTAACAGCAGCAACAGAATTAACATTATTTTGTATTTTTCAGTGCACCAACTAACAACTTCGGTCCAATTTCTTGTTAAAAATATTTATACATTTTTATACTGATTACTAACATTAAAAGATTCTGACAATAAATGTAAATAATTCTGAGCTAGAAGTAATTCTTATATCTAAACACAAAATTTTATTTTGAATTATTCTTCAACAATAAAAAACAAAAATTAAGTAAGTTTGTTATCATTAAGTAGTACTAACGGCTTGTACACGACGGAATACCTCTAAGCTTAACGTTGTCTGGATATTTTTGATGAAGTTATCATCAGAAATTTCTGCGTAAGGTAAAATAATGGAATTCTTCTTGGCAGTTCGGATTATTTCGAAGAGTATGTGTAAAACAGCGTACGAGATTCTGATCGCAACATCCAAAACAGTCATATACCTACTCGTTGATTGCCAATCGTCTATCGTCATAAGCGAGATATCCAAAAAAGGCTCAGTGCGAGATTTATATAAACAGGCCCAACAAGATCTTTCTCTATGAGTGAAAAAGCTTGAGAAATACATTTTCTTGTTCATTAATAATTTCACGGAACCTCATATTTTGTACCAGCGCTGCTCGCAATACTTGGAGAAAGTACTCAAAAAAATTGATTTTTAAAGATTGCTGTGCTAGCTTTATCTAAAACTAACAAAGCAGCCATTTTCCAATAAAATTTAAGAGCAATGAACAGCACTTAATTAGCACCTAATGTACAAGCACCGAATATGATTTTTGGATTCTGCTCACTTTGCTATGCTAGCTTTAGGGACGTGGCAAATTGTAATTTTCAAGACGTCTTTCGTATCTAGTTTTTCACCTTTGTGGAAAATAACCCAATCATGTTAAATCACATCAACATATTAGGCTAAAGTTTATGGGTCCATTATCTAAAGTTATCGACTATTTCCTTTACCAGATAGAGTCACTGTCATGCGCTCTGAGTAGAATGTTTTACTCCTACCTACAATCTTGTTGCAACCACAGCCTCTCCAAACCAATGCTATTAAGTCGGGAAATGAGAATGCTAATGCTAATCACGGATGGACCAAAGTCCAATAATTATTGCTTTAGACGTTGATGAATCGACTTAATTTGGGGTGTCCTCCTCAAATGTTAAGCAATACAGCCACAACAGCGTTTCGGTACCTAAGACAGACATACGAATTAATAATTAAATTACTCCACTAGAGAGATCACTTGATGGGAAACCGATGTATGATTAATCAAACTACTTGTTATGTCTAGGCGATTATGTCATTTGTTTACATATAAAGGATTAACTTAGATTCGATGCTCACCATTGGGATCTCGTAAACCGTAAGAGCTACGAAGAAGTTTAAACTGGGGAAAAGCTGGGAAATGTAACGGGGATTAATATGCCACAAAGAAATTGTATCATTTTTTGTTTTCACATTTTGTTATTTCTTTAATAACTTGTGTTATGCAACAAAATAAAAAACCAAAAGCACTTCTCCGTAGTAACTTTTTTTGTTGCGTCATGTTGTTGTGCTCACTATTTTTTGGTTCAACGTTTCGTCACTTTCCAACCATCATCAACTAAAAATATTTAAATGCGGACTTGGATTTTATTTTTTTTTTCTTCTGATTGCTACTTATTTCCATTAGAGTGTAGATATTTCTTGATATTATCACTTATTTTCCATCAAAATCCATAATAAGTATTTTTATTTTTCGACATAAATTAAAACTAATAATGAGAAAAACAACAAAAAACAACATTCACAATGAAAACTGAAGAAACATGCAACTTACAATAATTGCTGACCAGCCATTTGAAAATTTATCTAGACTTTAAAAATAATAAATATTATTTTGTTAAGAATATCAGATATGCCTTGGAAATAAAAAACAAATAGGTACCTTTGTTATGTCAGTTATCTGAGTTTGTTAAACTTTCAGTTTGCATTGAAAGTAAATATGAGATACACAAATGAAGAAAATCGTTACTTGTTGACACTGTATTTCATACACCGCAGAAGTTCTGTACGTGTCAGTGAAGCTTATTATTAGAATTCCAGAAAAGCCGCATTACTTCCATTTTTGCAGCTTGTAACGAAATTTGTTTGAATACGGTAATAAAAACCGCAATACAAATATGAAAACAGGATTAACGAAAAGGATGCTGATCGAGTGTTAGAACAGGTTCATCTACAAAATAGTATGTTTTTCTGTGCACAAGCCTATTTAAAAGAAAAGTACAGGTTACTGCTCATCCGAGAAAAACGACAAATGAAATAGCATTTGAATTGCGTTTACCCCAGAGTCAGGTAAGGAAAATATTAAATAAAAATAATTACAAGCCCTGGTAATTTCAGATGCCTCAGATGTTGGTACGCGGCGATGGTGTAACTGGCTCAGACAACAAATCCATTTATTGGTGATTTTCTGAACTCCATAATGTCAACTGAAGAAAGCACGTTCAACATCTGTAGAATGTTTAACAGAAATAAAGAACATTTCTGGACTGTAGAGAACCCACACGGGAACAGACAAATTAGAAACCAAGTGCGTTATGGATTCAATGTGTGAGTATCCCGACTCCGTTTATTTACAAGAATAATTTAAATAGGGTTGTTTATTTAAATATTTTTGAAAATTACTTAGCCAATTATTTTGATAATTTTTCAATCGGACAACCTCGTACTCTCTGATTCCAGCAAGATGGAGAAACTCCCCATAACCTAAGAGCAGTGAGAGACTTCACAGTACAGAGAATTACCTGGAAAGTGGATTGGAATCAAAGGGGTAGTTGAATGACCTTCGAAGTTACCTGAAATATCGCCTGTCGATTTGTATTTATGGGGAACCTTACAATGTATGCTGAACCCGCACACAACGTAGAGGAATTGATCGCAAGAGTTATAAATGCATTTGCGACATTAAGACGACGGAACATCAGTAGTGCTAAGTATTAATAATATCGATCGACGCATTAACTTGTGCAATGAATAAGAAGGTAGATAGGGTATTTTCGAACATTTGTTATAAATTATTTCATTGTGATTATTGTTTTTCTCATTAATTGTTTTAATTTATGTTGAAAAACAAATTCTTCAATTTTCATGTCCAAACCATGTCCCCAACCGTAACGTTTTTTTACTTATTATGGATTTTGATGGGAAATAAGTGATAATATCAAGAAATTTCCACACTCTAATGTTATGGGGATAAGTAGCAATAAGAAAAGCTATTTTAAAATTCAGGTTCGTTTTTAATTTTTTTTAGTTGATGATGTTTGTAAGCTGACGGAAACCAAACAATTGTTAGCACAAGTGGATGCAACATAAAAAGTTACTATGGAAATGTGCTTTAGGTTCTTCAATTCATTACATAACAATTAAAGAAACAACAACATGTACACTTTTTTTAATTATCAAAAACGTAAAATGACGCTTCAAATTTCTTTGTGGCATATTAATCCTCATTACATTTCGCAACTTTGCCCCAATTTAACCTTCTTCGTAGCGCTTACGCTTAACGAGATCCCAATGGTGAGCGTCGCATCTGAATAACCCTGTATATGAATAGAGATCTGAGTATGCTTTTCAAAAAGCAGTAACTATTTGCGATACATTTGTATTTGGTAACTCATTGCCCTTTACTGAATACATATACCTACATAATCTCTTGAGTTTATTTAATAATACAGACCCGTTCCGGCGTCGCAAGAGTAGGACTAGGTAAATAGTATATTTTTTACCCTAGATGTGAAAATGGGTCTTTTCCGGATAACCATTTTCACAACGTGGCGTCAACAACATTGTTCGTGTCCACAGCAATGTCTGATTACCAATCACTTAGTAATGAGTAATCAGAAAGTTGACGTTTTACTGTGACAGGTATCAGTAAACAAATGATCCAATTGATGCATCGGTAATCAGTAGTGTCCACAAGAGTAGGATCACGAGTAAGATGCATCGGCATGCCATTCTCCTTTGACATATGATGTTTTACTGACAACTGCTGGCAAGTAGCGCTTAATGTGGAACCGGCTTAAGCTCTAGATCATATTAATAATAATATAATGTCTGAATAGATATAATATGTGCTCAATAAATGCAAACAACGATTAATATGTTATTCTCAGATATTTTCACCTCTTTAAGAGTAATAGATTGAGGAAGTATAATTGTCTCATTATTAAATGAAGAGCGCCATCTAGTAAGACAAAACCTCGAGCAAAACCAACAGATTAGCTCAAACTTAAAGCGGCCTGGGACTTATAGTTTATAAAGAATAGATTTGGAGAAAACTAAGATCATTTTTTTTAGTCATATCTCTCTCATTTTTGAAAACAATTGCTTAGGAAATTGCCAACTTGATACATACTAATGAATTATCATAAAGTTAATTTATAAAATCATATTTTAGTTTTCAATGCATCGTTGCTTTCTATTGTTTTAGAAACCCACGTTGCCAAGTTTATACCAAAATCATATTTTCTTCACTGAAAAGCTAATAAGCTCCTTTCTTATTCGCTTTTCGAATTCAATATGGATGCAATATAAAAAAGCAAAGTTAATGATGGATGCAGACAACTGAATCGTTGGAATTAAAAGTTATGCGTAGAATAGTATTTATTCATTGTAAGAATTTGCTCCAATAAAGTCTCAACCGATTTTTTCACAATATTTAGAAATATTCTGTAAAGGGCATGGAGTTACCTGAAGAATTATCTAAAACTTTCCTTATTTAACGTTTTTCTATCGCTTATAAAAATGATCAAGTGCAAATCGAGCACGTATAGAAAGGGTTCCTTACATAGGAGTTTTGCATATAGTTTTCTGTAAACTTTGAACAATTCTAATATTTGCTTTGAGTATTTCCTTATGGAGCAAACTCTTAAAATATCCAAGGAACTATTCACATAATAAGGAATTGGATAATATTCCGTTATTCTTCTCTAAACCTTCTTTATCTCTTTTTCAAAACATGTTCAGAAACTTTTTGAACAAATACATCCTGTTTCCTAACAATCTAAAATATTCTTAATCAATTATCATACTGTATGTACACTCAAAAGTTTATTTTCTTCTGAGTCAGTTTTACAATAGTACATATCTTCATGCCGCAGGAGAACAACGAATATCCCGTCGCTTATATTGCTATCTGCATTAAAACTTTACATCGAATAATATTCCAACCTATGTAAGTATATCTATGTCTGACTGGCAACGTAGGCAAGTTTCTGTTTGTTTAAACTTGAGAGGTTCTGTAGTTCGCAAAGTAGGTACAACTTATCCATATTGTATGGATGTGTGTCCGAAATTCGTCTCGACTTGGCAAAGTTGTTGCCAATATCATGTTTGTCTAAGGTACAGCATTGAAAAAATCCAGGTAAACTAAATACGCTCATGGCCGGCAAATTGTGTAACATTTCGTTCCAAGAACACGACTAATGGATAAAATACTAGTGGTTTATGCTACAAGTGTTTAAAGGGAGGAATATCTGACAATCTTAATAATACAACATGAGCCGGGGTGTAGGTATATGTCAAATTGACAGCGAATGCGAGTCATGACAACCACAAGAATGCGAATTTGACATACCTAGACCTATACTTAAAAGTGATCGGTGTAACGCTGTTGTTACTTTTTTTAGACCTGCTTTGGAAGTTTTATTTGAAAGAAACATAAAACTGTTCATATTACATGTTCCAAGAAAATAATATGAAATTTGTTATTTCATGATCGATTGATTGATGAAGTTTAGCATTGTCAATGTCACATTTGACAGTCGCGTATGAAATGACATAAAATATGACAGGTAATAATTATAAAATCGAATAATACCGTAATTATAGTGAATGTTGACTAGTGCGTAAACTAATTTATGCTACTTGAGAATAAGTTAAAATTAACTTAAATTTGTAAATACAAACAATGCCAATATAATTGGTTATAGTCAAAGCTGCAGATATAGAAACTACTTTCGCCACGACAATCAGTGCTCCAAAGTTGACCTTTGAAGGCAGGTGTTACAAAAAATCTTTTTCGACAAAAGAAGATGGACTTTATCAAATGGTGGACTGATTTTTTTAAATTATAAATGCTATTGGTACTGCTAGTTGTGCCGTTATGAACCAATAGAAGACTTTTAGCTATTGACTAAAACATTATTTTGCATTTGTGTCAGTCCTTTTTTTGTCACGTTTTGACTGATTCATTAGTCATAAAAATATGTTGAATTTTGACTTGTATTCAGTTATTTTGAAATATAGCGGTAAAACTCGGGCACATTTGTGGTGCTATAATTCAGAAATCGTTATTTTTTTAATGTTCAATAAAAATGTTTTTGACAATGATCTTCGGTAGAAAATTATATATCGAAGTAAAATATACTTTCAGTTTACTGCTAGAGGGCATCACTTTTAATGAAAAATCGCTTTTCTATACAATATGTCCAATAAATGTAGGTCTTAAATACCTAATTAGATTAAAATAAGACATAAATTCAGAAGAAAACAAAATAGATATTTTTTATATTTTTCAAATAATAGTTGGGGGAGAGTGGAGAAACATTTACGCCTACAATTTTAGTTTGGTTCACGCATCATACAGAGCAATTCGATTTATTTCATATTGTCGCCAGTAGGGGGCACCTACAGGTGAAAAATATTAAAACTCATTTTTGCTCAGACTATCAAATGTAAACATCCATGTTTCTGAATTACTATGAGCTCAGATCGAATTATATACAAAATGGCGCTAATCGTATATCGATATCATTTGTCTAACGTGAGATATAAGTAAAAATGTTTCAAAATAACTAGTGTTTGCTCGCACTGTATAATAATATATAATCACAGAATATATAACTATTTTTTCAATATTTTTTTTTCACTTAGAATTGTCAACTACACATAGAATGTGGGGTACGTAAAAAGTAAATAATTCCAAATAATACTGGAAGTTGGCAGGTAGGGGAGACCCATGTCAATTGTAACAGGGTATCAAATGTAACATAGCTCTTTTCCGCACCATCTATGGGTCAAATTCGAAGTGACTTTCAGAGTAGGTTCCATTGGTTCCATTCTAAAATACGACAGAAGTTCAGCGCGATCGGTTGGCTATTTACAAAGTTATCATCTAAAGTGTAGATTCTACTGTCTCAGGTAAGTTTCAACTGTTATATTAAATATGTAATAACTCAATTGATGCTGCACTTTTTTCTGCTTTGTTGGTATTGTGTGAAAGAGCATCTTTTAAGCTTCCAACCGTGATATAAATCTATCTCAAAATGTGGGGTTATGTAATTTCATTCGCGGTGAACGGCTAATTTCGGCGGGTGGTCACGTCTGTAACAGTCAATGTGGGTTTCAATTGTAACATGTTACAATTGATACCCACCACGTCTTTAAATTATTTTAAGCATTTGATTCAAATTTTTTGTGACAATATAGTTCAAATCTTTACAGAAATGGTCAAACCAAGAGTTCCGAAAGCAGCAAGAGGGCTAATTCCTCAAGGTGTAAAGCAAATCGGGGCTATTACTTCCCAGGAAAGAGGAACATTGGTTACCCTCTGCATAGCTGTGAATGCTATAGGGAATGCCATTCCTCCAATGTTTATATTTCCCCTGAAAAGGTAAATTTTGTACGAGATGGTTGCGAAAGCTGTATTGGCAGTGGGAATAAAAGCGGCTGGATGCAAGAGGAGGACTTTTATTTGTTCATGAAGCATTTCGTGAAGTATGCTAAACCAAGCGAAGAGAACAAGGTGCTCTTATCCTGGATAATCATGGCACTCATTTATACTTACCAACGATTCAATATTGCAAAGATCAGCACATAACGCTGTTGGCCTTCCCACCTCATACTTCACACAAATTGCAACCCCTTGATAGGGGGTTTTCGGACCATTTAAACGATATTACAATGCCGCTTGTGAACAATGGATAAAAAACAACCCAGGAAAGTGCATGGTTGTTTATTATATACCGCAAATTGTTAGACAGGCACTTCCTTCAGCAATAACTCCGAAAAATATTCTGGCAGGATTCTCCTGCACTGGAGTGTGGCCATTTAACAAGAATATATTTTCGGACGACAAATTCTTACCTGCTCAGGTCACAGACCAGCCTCTGACCACTGAAACGTTAGCTAATAAAGATCCAAATGTCACAGAAGAAGAAAATGCGTCGGAAAATGATCAATAGTTTCAAAATGGCGACCATTCAAACATTTAAAAAAATTATCAAAAAAGAGCAGTAGTGTAAATTTTATTAAAAATAATTTTAGGTTATAGATATAATCAGTACCTACAACTTTTGTTCAAAGCAATTTTTCATAAAATACACAGGTAAAAAAATAAAAATTAATAAAGAAAAGTAACAAATATTGATAAAACATGAACACTCAATACAAATTTGATATAATTGTACATTTTCTGAAGATCTTAACATAGATCCTGATTAAATAAATATATAGTATATTTATTGAAAAGAAATAGGCGAAAAAAAAATTCTGCCTTGAAGTGGAACTCGAACCATGTCTGCTTTATATTCAACAGCCAAAACAAAAACCTCTAACCGCAAGGCTATGACACATACGACAATTTTATGTAATAACATGTATGTATACCAATGAAAAGGTTGTTCAAATTTCACTTTAATAAATTTTGAAAAATTTACCTTTCCGCTGACTACAGGCCATCGGGATTTTTTTTCATTGACATGAGTATGAACGTTTTAAATTCTCTTCTGTAAGATAATCAAAAGACTGGAATAAATGCTGACATTTTCGAAGAATTCCAGTTCCTTTTGAAAATATGTTTGGATTAAGATTTTCTCAATTCTAGATGTTTCTCTTCTGAAGACTAGTTGTACACGTAAGCTAAACCAAATCTATATAGGTGCAATTACATACTTCTATATATAATTAGTATCAACACAATAAGAGCAAATTTGTTAGAGAGTGCATCAGATCTTTGAAATGATTTTCAGAATGTACGACAAAGAGATAACATCACAATCAACGACAAAGTACTATATCTATTATTATTGCCAGCAAATGGAATATATCTTCAACGTTATTAGAGAAATATCATGTCAAAGTTCAAAGGACAAATTAGCCTTTTGTCGCATTGTAGAGTATGTTCGTTGAATGCATGGCCAGTCAAAGAGCAGCACAATCGTCTTTCTGATTAATTATAATATAATGTCTTCATTTAACTCAGATTTGCCCGAAGAATGCGAATGTTTAACAATGGAGGAATGATTATAGGATTTAAGAGGTATACAGCATATAATTTCTTATGAAGAATGTGCTGGTAATTAAGTTGTTATTCAAGCATTTAGATTTTCAACTCTGAAAAAAATTCTCAACATATTGTAACGAACTTGGCTTCGGTGATCGCTGCCATAATGGTGGGCGTATGCGATTCGTCGGAAGGCGAAGCACCTTAGCGAGTGCGGACGTTGGTGGGACCCGGGTGGTGTGTTGCATACCGCTATTGGTATTGGTCAGCCATGCATGCCTGGGTCAAGACTCAAGACATATTCCCGAAGCTTCTAGTAACTTTGCGCAAGTTCGGGAGAGCTCGCTTGGCATCGGAAGATGGGTGTAGAACATACGAGAGCCAATCTGCTTGCCTATATATTGGAGAGTGCTGCGGAGTGAGTCAGTCACGGGCAATCGCCCGGTGCAGACGAGTAAGTCTGGGGTAGTGAATATAAATTGTAAATAGTTGAATATAAATTGTACATAGTTGTAAATAGTGCAGTGTAAATGTAAATAGTGTTAAGTTAGATAAATGTTGAATTTAAATTGTATATAGTTATGGATATTTAGTCTGTGATATAAATACTTAGTGTAGAAATAAATAAAGTCCAGTCACTTTTATATGCCCGTTACAATATTCGTATTAATTAACCTGGATAACAGTAATAGTTGTTTATGTACAAAGTACATATATGTTTGACCTTAAAAAGAAAATCTTATAAACCTGAAGGCTAAAATTATAATTCTTGTTTCTACAGCCTCATTGTTCAGTGTTGGTGGTGGTGATGTTTGTTACTGATCGATGGAGCAGTATAATATATATATATATATATATATATATATATATATATATATATATATATATATATATATACACTTTATTTCAATGAAAATATACAGCTTACATACAGCACAAATATTGTCTCTTTGATGATATATCGATATATGTTTCGATGGCTAATTTATCTATTGATCTCCGCAGATGATGATGAGAGCATGTTTTTGGTACGAATTGAATTCTTATGATATGCTTCAATGGCGGTTTACGCTCAATGGTCTCGTTCCGTTTCCTGTGTCAGGATAGCCAACAGTCCCTCCGCGTAGACCCTAGACACAGAACGGTTAGAGCAGTGGACTGTATTTGAAGCGGTCGATAGAGGGAGCAAGGAACGCTCCAACAAACAGTGCTCAAATATTTGAGGAAGCGCGGTCCTTATTTGATATTCTCTCAATAATAATCTACGATATTGTTCAGTTGTCGAAACTTTACCACAATTCATTAAATTTTAGTTTGAATACTATTAAGAAAGAAAAGGGACTGTGAGCATAAAATTTGGAAAAGAAAATAGAATCATTTTAAGTTTAGAGAAAGCCTATTTGAAAATCATAGGTACAAAACCCTTTTGTATTTATAAAGGGTGTTTCAAACTCGAAGAACTATTAGACGTTTATGGAGATTTACAAAACATACGCAATTCAAATTTTGGTTGTAGTCATATTTTGAGCATTGCATTTTTGTCACATCTAGCCGAATGTGATACCAATTTCATTGTTTCAAATGGTACGTCCTATATTTTATTTTATTTTTTGATAGAACGGTTAATTTAAAGGTACTTTTGTTAATAATGTACTATACCCATATCAGACCATTTTTAAGATATTAATTAACGAAGTGTTCGTGAAGGCAGCCAAAGGTAAGAATTTATTTAGCTGTTTACATGGGTATCAGTATATCATTTTTGTAAATAAAATAAAATAAAAAAGCGTTAAGGTAACTGGAATTAGGTATGTATGTACTACATTTTCTTAATAAATTCAAAATACTGCATCCACAGTCCTATACCTTATTCTTTGATTATTTTCATTCTTGACCGACAAACCCAAACGGAGGAGGTATACAATTCGACGGTATGTCTGTATGTTTTTTATGGATGTTCGCGCCTTTTTGTTTTATTCCAGCGAAGAGTATTGAGACCTGATCCAATTCAAAAAAATAACAGCCCTTCCTCTCAAAATTTTCTCCCAAAGGCAGGTGAAATTGGAAATTTTTAAATATATTCATACGTTTTCGCGTTACAGTCTGATATATGTGTTCCAGCTATGTGGAAGGGACAAATTTTTCGAGAATCGAAAATTCGAGATAGAAAAATTAGAAAGGGAACCATTTCCGGAAACGTTTATATGGATTTTTTTTTTCAAAAAAGTCAAGGTTTTCGAGTTACAGCAATGGTAAAGTCTGAAATATGTGATATGTGTATTTCTTTTATGTGGAAGGGGCAATTTTATTCTAAAATTGAAAATATGAGACTGCCAAATTAAAAAAGAGACTATATTATTTAGGCAGCAACATTTAAATTGAACATTTTTTCAATAGTGTTACGGTTTTTGAGTTACAGCAGTAGAGTCTGAAATATTTATGTCTGTGCCGCAATATTTTGAGATCTCTGAATAATAATTACTAGCTAAGCCTATACATAGGTAATAGGATAAGTACTATCTTCTTTCGTATTAGTGAACGTTCAACAATTTTCATGACTAGGGATAAATACAGTTTTTAACAAAAACCAAAAATGATATCTTAAAATATTCCAATATTTTCCGTGAGTTAAAAAATGACACTTTGAAATTATCTTTTATTGTTCATCAATATGTTGTGTCCAAAACAGCCCAAATGAGTATAGAAACCAATTTATAACACAAACATACGAGGCTGGTACGTAAAATTTTGATATTTCTCATGCAAAAGGAAACTGCTGTAGGGTATACCTATTTAAGAAATTCAGGATGTCCCTCTTTCGAAGTGGGCCTTCTAAATGGGGTTGAGGGTGAATTTTTGATGTAAGAAAAGGTTATTTCCGGGTATCCTTAAAATAAACATTTACCAAAAACTTCAAAACTTTCCGAGTGTAGAGCCCTTGGTAGGGAAAAAGCGGTTTTGCTTTCAGGAAATTGTTTTTTCAAATAATCAAAGAAATAGTATTTACTTTAGTTTCTTTGATAATTTTTCATATGATATCAAGATTCCTGAAATATTTACATTAAAATATACTGAATTATTATCTTGAAATTAGTGCATCAATGAGTATGTAGCCATTATCATCATTAAACAACTTTGGTGGGTTGTTGATTTGGATTAGGTAATAAAAATTTGCGCATTAGGCATGTAACTTTTAGGAAAAATAAAGCAAAATGCATTAGAAAACTACAAAATAATATCTGTTATATTGTTATTTGAATAACAAATATTATGAGATTCAAAAAAATACAAAGGTTTTTTCATTAAAAAAATTGAGGCATTTTTGATCTGTTATAAAGCAATCCTAACATTTGAAAGTAAGAATTGAGAAAATGCGACATTGCAAGATCCAAAAACGCTGAAGGTAATGCGATTATAGTCAATGCGATAGATACTTCTTCTTATGTGCCATCTCCTTCCGAAGATTGGCGATTCAAATGGCAACTGTGCCTTTGGAAATTGCATCACGAAATATTTCAGTAGACGATCGGTCAAACCATCTTCTCAGGTCCTTTAGCCATGAATTGTAGCGTCTTCCAATTGATCTTTTACCCTGTATTTTACCCTCTATTATGAGTTGAAGTAACTTGTATCTTCCACCTCTTAACACATGAGTATATAAGTATTGCATTCTTCTCTCTTTGATGGTGTTTAGTAGTTCTTTCCGTTTTCTCATGCGTTGGAGTACCTACCTCGTCGTTGGTTACCCTTTGTATCCATGAGATTCGCAGCATTCGTTTGTATATATACATTTCAAAGGCCTCTATTCTTTTCACCGTTTGTGAATCCATTGTCCAACTTTCGCAACCATAAAGTAACACCGAGGAAACGTTACATCTGACCATTCGAGTTCTAAGCTTCTGGACTTGTACAAAATGTTCTCCTCGCTTGTTAGATTCTTGACTGTATTTCTGTTTTCGGGTCACACTGGCTGTTGATATTAGCTCCTAGATATTTTACGGAGGTTACTTGTTCTCTTGTTTGTCCTTTGATATTTAGATGTACGTTTATTGGCTTCTTTGAGAAGACAAGAATATATTTAGCTGAAAGCCGAAGACTTTGCTATGACGAAACACGAAATTAATTATATTTTGTAGCTCTTCTACGCTGTTTGCTATCAGGACGGTGTCATCAGCGTAGCTGATGTTGTTTTTTATATTTCTGTTGATCTTGATTCCACCTTGAGATTCTATTAATGCTTGTCTAAATATAGATTCCGAATACAAGTTAAAAAGGAGCGGGGCCAAGACGCAACCCTGACGGACTCCCTATCTAGTCCTCATATCTTCCGATATTGTTTGCTCCATTTCGACTGTTGCCGTTTGATGCCAATAGAGTTTTGAAATCAAGCGCAAGTCTTGTTCATCGACTTCGGTGATTCTCAGAATCTTCTTCATCCTTTGATGCATCGTTGTGTCAGTACATTTATGGAAAAAAGAGCTTCCCGCGATCCCAGTCCATTTAGAAATCTGAACTGAGTGTTATCCATCTCATATTCGCATTTCTTGTAAATTTATGTATGGATGATTCTGAGAAAAGTTTTTAAAAAAGTGAGACATAAGAATTTTTATCCGGTAGTCATTGCATTGTGAGGAATTAGTTTTTTTTGATAGCGTTACAAATGTTGACTTTAGCTAGTTTGGTGGTATTTTTACTGAGTTATATATCTTATTGAATAGTAACGTTAACAAGTCTAGGCTTTCATTCTATGCGATTAGTCTGAGTATTTCGGCGTTGATTTTATCGGGACCGGTAACTGTTCCATTTTTTGTGCGTTTATTGTGTAAATAACTTCTTCTTTAGTCATTCCTGGGTCTTTTTCATTTATTTGATTGTTGTCAGTGGAGGATACATCATCGAAAAGTGTCTGAATGTAGGTATTCTTTGGCCACTGTAGAATGCTAACTGCCTTTCTTGAATCTATCTTAGAAAATATGGTATTTTGATTTGTGCACGTTACGTTCTGGGTAAAAATTTCAATCACATACCTATGCTAATACCATGCAAACAATTCCAGCCCTAACAGTCATTATTTGACTTGTTAGTCATGAGATAGAATTTCAATTGTGAAAACATGTCCTGCGAAACGTCTTCTAAAGGAACTATTTGGAGATGAAGTCGAGGTGACTATTTAATGGATGATTTTCTACAAGTAATCACAGAGTTTGTAATTTGTTTGTTGATAATATTTATAAATATTTTTCTTCTAGTTAAAATGCGGAAGACTTCTTATTTACGGATGAAAAATGGTATAAAAATTATAGAGATTGTATACATCCTTCTTTCGTATCATCTTACTTAGGGTAAAATCAACAATATCGTCTTATATTTCACGTAAGAAATATTTCTTTCTCCGAATATCTTTAATAAAATGAAACTGATAACAAATAAAGGAAGAACTCCTTTATCAACCCAATTAAAAAGTATATCCCGACTCTCTTCCTAAGAACGTCAAATTAATTAATTTTGGTCCCCTAAGACCATCAGTCAGCTGATTAAATTCCCAAGTACACGTCTCGCAAGAACAACTCTGTCTAAAATATCAGTGAATGTTAAAGACATGAAAGTTTTTGTTTCATGTAAAGAACAGTCTTGTAGTTTTCAAACTAGATAAAATGTAAATGTTCAAATGGCTCGTTTATCTCTAAGAAATAATACGAAAGATAAATATCCATCCTTTGCTCTTATTTGACGAAGCTTTGCATATTTGACTTGAATAATTAAGTTATCACGTCTTGAATATTTGACCTCATAAAATAAAGTCGCATAAAAACATATCAAATGATCTTATTAGCGAATTCCGGATTCGCATTTCCGGAATTAATACGACAGGGGAAACCAAAGTTTATTTTTCTCATCCGAATTGACATTTGTTTCCTTCTAGTGCTATTAGTCAGCTTATTAGGGGTTGCTCGAATATGGCTATTTTTTCATAGTTTGTTGACTAAATTTACATGAAAGTTTTGTGTATCGAGGAATAAAAAAGGATTATGTTTTGAACTTTACGGAGTTTACTCAAGTCTTTTTAGGTACTTGTTCAAAAATTAATAAAAGCTCCGCGATGTGATCCGATCATGGAAGTTACGAGAATGTTCGTTTATCGTTTATCCGCAACTTCGCTGGCGGAAAATCAGATGGCTACCCTATGTACCTAGGTATATCTTCCTCCTTCCTATAGTTTGGAATATACAGGGTGTTTCCAAATAAGTGCGATAGTTTTTAGGGGATGAAATATTGTCGAAAATTAAAGATGGTTTTTTATGTAAACAAACGTTCTTAGACCTTTTCTTGAAATAAGTATTACACGCTTCCAAAAATGAGAAAGACATTTTTTTTCTTTTTAAAATTGCTGAAGAGCTGAAGTAATTGAATTTTGTGGGCATGATCTACCCATAAAAAGAATACCTGTGACATTTTTTTCCAGTTTGTTGTGATCTTTTAAAGGGGTTCATTTTTTATCACAACTTTTTAAAGAAATAAAATTTATCAATCTAAAAATATATTGTAATGTGAGAACTCACCCAAATAATAGACACTCACAGACACATACACTATCACACAAATATCTGGAGCCATGGAGGCGTCTCGATTGCTCTTGAAGAAGAATATTGGTAATAACATCCTGGGAATCCAGAAACATGGAGAATCTACTGATTTGGTCTATTCTAGACGAGAAGCTTCGAGGAGGTTAAGTGAATATAAACAAACAGACCACGGTGACAGTTAGTTAGTAATAGATAGTTTGCCATAAAGCACAGTTAGTGATAGATAGCCAGTCAAAGATCACAATCGGATATAGCTCATAGATCATAGACAGTAGTAAGAAGTATATA
Source organism: Crioceris asparagi (assembly GCA_958507055.1). Lineage (NCBI taxonomy): Eukaryota > Metazoa > Arthropoda > Insecta > Coleoptera > Chrysomelidae > Crioceris > Crioceris asparagi. The sequence goes on along the minus strand of OY293830.1, from coordinate 5,494,045 downwards.
GTACGAGAAATAAGTGTGAATATAAATGTGATTATAGTCCAGTAGTTATTGGTGTAAATAAATAAGTGAAAATAAATCGAAAAGGACAATCTATTGCAAAACCTATTTATCTCTTTTGTTGTGTCCGTAAAAGCAATAGTTTCATAATAAAAAATAAACTACAATCTTCTGTAAATGGAATCGAAAAAATGTAGTAGGTGATTGTTATGTTTTGTTTGCACAATTTGTGACTTCAATCGTAGTATTTCAGAATTATTCCGCTTGTTTTAATTTTTAATATAGGCAAGTGCCAGTACTAAATTTTATTTTAATAATTTCTTCATCATAAACATATAACTTCGAGGACTTTTTTTCTAGGATTTTCAAGAACTAAGATTGTAATCGTACAATATTTTGAGATATCTTCAAGGTTTAGCAAAATCCATTGGAGGGCTTAGAAGAAAAAGCTAGAAAAAACAAAATGGCGACAGACATCGTAGAGTTAAATATAGTTATTTATTACACAAGGGAAAAAACTACTAGGTTTTAACTCGAGTTTGTGTTGTCCACCGACGCGAACCGGATGGAGACAAAAAATCGAGAGCTAAAATATAATATTTTTCCCGTGTATAATACACTATTTTTTTCTGTGATGAGAAAAACGATGATTTAATATTGAATAAATATTACAATTCATTAAATTCAGAAGATTATCGAAGTAAAACTTGAAGTTTTAAAGTGGTAGGCGACAATTAGACAAGCGTTGCTAAGGAAGCCATTAAAGTACTCAAATATCTGTCAGTTTAATTCTGTGTTTTGATTCATATTTATGTATATATATATATATATATATATATATATATATATATATATATATATATATATATATATATATATACCCGGGAAAAAAGTTATACTTTGTCACCTGTCAACAGAGATAAAATGTCAAACTTTATTCCCGTCACAAAAAAAAATAAGTTTGTACTTCTTAATGTAACATAGATTGAAATATTTTTCCTCAACAACTTTGCCAATGTTAGATAGAATACATATATTGTGGATGTAGCAAGCCATTCAAAAACATTCTCAACAGAAGAGTGAAAATTAAAAGAAAACAATGAAAACCAAAACATAATTCCAATACGAACGTTGCACAACAACAGGAACACGTCAATAATTTCCAAAATAAACAAATTCTCGCATGGATCCTCTATAAAATCCATTTTAATTACCTTCAAATATTTATAATGATTGCGCGCCTCTGCGTTCTGTTCTATCTCATTTCATCGCTTACACGAATTTTCTCCGACTCGCTTATAAACAAAATTCGATCCGAGGCTTGAATGATTTGTTTTCCTTGTACATTGTACAAACACTTCGGGCCGCAAAACGACTTTATAGTAGCATTTCGAAATACCGACGAGATGGTGTACCCCCTTCTATAATAATAACACTACTGTCGAGTGTACTTCACCATCTGTAGATTACAGTGATTTTTTTTGTTTATTGATGTGGATAATACCTGTGGCATACTTGTCGTGAATCAATAAAAGACATAACATCACCGTCAAAAATATATAGAAATATCTCAGTTACTTTGGAAATAGTGGCAACATTGTAAAATCATTAGGTGAACTCAAACTAAAAATTCCGTCAGCTTGCAGCCTGCGGTTAGGTAATTTTTCTTAATAATGATAATTTTATTCAGGCTAACATATAAATCTTGATTAAAAAAATTAGTATGCTAATAGATTGTCTGATTTATTATGAGCCCTACAAACCCCTACCGAAATGCAAATAGCATCTAGGTGTAGACTTGAACTCAATAATGATAAAAAATCATCTAAATATACATACAAATAATAGTTATTTTAGTAACAAGGAATATAAAGGCATGTAAACATTCAAGGCAAGTGAGTATGACCCGAGGCGAAGTCCGAGTCTTGTCACTTGCCGAGGATGTTAACAGTCGATACATTCCGTGTTACTTATTACATTTTTCCCGCTGCCGGTAATGTAAGTAACTCATACATGCTTAGATACAAAAAATAAAATTGGGAAATTACTCCTTTTATTTTCCTAGGAATGTAAATGACAGTATTTACATTCCGTCGTCTAGGTAAAATAATACACAAATGATATTAATTTGCCATTTTCATGTTATGTATGTATGCATGAATAATTATTTACATTACCGGCAGCGGGAAAACAAATAATAAAATGAAAATACAATAGACCTACAAATAGAACTAAAAATATAAAGATTATCATATGATATAAAAATATTATATATTGATACAGAAATTGTATGATATATAATTATTATAACTACAAATTATTTAAAATACAACTCTTAATATGAAATTGATTAGGCCTTCAACAAAAGTTTATTTTCTTAGAGAAAAGTTTGGATCGATATAAACTAGTTTTTTGGCCAATATTTAATTTAGTTCTATCTACTGGAAGCAAGCGATTTATGTCGAGAACATACAGATGCTTCAGCAATAGTTTTTAATTTTGATTATTTTTTATGTCACTTTTAGGGAGAATTGTATCAAACAAAAATTGTAGGTACGGATCATATCTATAACAAAAAATATATTTACTGACATTTAGCCAATGGCTAATTTTTGAGATTTTTTTGTATGTTTGGTCCGGTGCCATTTTACAAATTCAACCGAGATGATCGAAACGATATTTACAGCAAATTTGAACTTGATAGATTTATAAATGCGACCTCTACGGTGTTTATATATTTCTTTTGATTAGGCCGAGCTTTCGAGAATGTTTATTCTCTTCGTCAGGGCAAACTACAAATCCTTAGAAATTATCTAAACAACAACAGATTAAGATTTAAACGACTTACATTCGTGAATTTATAACAAATTAACGACAAACAGGAATTATTTCATAAGCATCAATCAGAAATGTGATTAGTTATTAATTTATACATGACATGGTAACGGCATATATATATAAATATATATATATATATATATATATATATATATATATATATATATATATATATATATACTTATAGCTTTATTTTGTATCCTATTGTTGCTGCGTAAATTTCAATGTTTTCTCTTCTTCTAGAATAATTATATAATTTTTAAATAAAAAACTAAGACTTTCATTAATATAAATCGTTGACTTATATTCCAAGATTTTATTTAAAGCACAGCGGTAACGCACATACTTCAGACAACTATTGAATTTATTGAAAAAGGTGCAATTGAAATGTTTCCGGATATATGGTCTTCTCTTTAATTTTGCATCTTAATCTTGTGGGAAAGGAGCTGTTCAGGTTTAAATTTGTTTAATATGGGACAATTTCTCAGCAATCCACTTTTAAATAAAAAGACATCAAAATCGGAGTACGTTTACGATAAATTAATGAAAAAAATCCCGATGGCCTATAGTCAGCGGAAAGGTAAATTTTTCTAAATTCATTGAATTGAAATTTGAACAAGCTTTTCATTGGTATACCTACATGTCATTACATAAAATTGTCGTATGTGTCATAGTCTAGCAGTTAGAGGTTTTTGTTTTGGCTGTAAAATATAAATCAGACAGGGTTCGCGTTCCACTTCAAGGCAGAATTTTTTTTTCGCCTATTTCTTTTCAATAAATATACTTCATTTTTTTTTAATCAGGGTCTATATTAAGATCTTCAGAAAATGTACAATTACATCAAATTTATATTGAGTGTTCATGTTTTATCAATATTTCTTATTTTTATTTATTAACTTTTATTTTGTTATCTGTGCATTTTATGAAAAATTGCTTTGAACAAAAGTTGTAGGTACTGATTATATCTATAACCTAAAATTGTTTTTGATGATAATCACACTACGGCTCTTTTTTGATAATTTTTTTAAATGTTTGAACGGTCGCCATTTTGTAACTACTTACCCGATATTGCCCAATAACGAACTCGGCCGAGATATTTGAGAGATTGATTTTTGTAGCAAATTTGAACTTGATACCTCCAAAGCTGCGACCTCTATCGTGTTAACAAATTTCGTAATATCCTATATATATATAAACTTTTGAACCAAATGTTTTTTTGGACAAGCCGTTGAAATTTTTTCGAAATTCAAAAGTGAGAACGATCGCAATAGGTACATTTCTATAAGAAATTTACCTAAAAGAAACAATAAATATTTCTTAGAAAAAATTGGACTGACGTTATCAGTTGGTGCACTGGAAAGTACAAAATAATATTAATTCTATTGGTGCTGGTACTTTTGAAGTTGTGGAGTTGCAGTTAGATTGAAAACTTTTGGCACCAACTTCACAAGTACCAGCACCAATAAAATAAATGTTATTTTATACCTGTTAGTGCTCCAACTGATAACGTCGGCCCAATTTTTTGTAAAAAATATTTATTTCACACTTTTCAGTACTACACTTGTCACGAAAATCGTTAACGTTCATGTAGGTATGCTTTGCTTGAATTTGTTATTATTCAGAAATCTAAGAACATCGTCGAGGAAATACACATATTATAAATTTTAGCACTGTAACTCTAAAATCGTAACTCTAGGGAAAAAAATTTCAATATAAATATTGATACAAATAATCTGGCCATTAGCTTTCCATTCTCAGATTTCAATTTTCGAAAGAAATTGGCACTTCCACATAGAGAAAATACACACATTTCAAATTCGAACATTGCAGAAACTCGAAAACCGCAGCTCTGTTGAAAAAATGCGCAATTTAAACATTTCAGGATAATTTGTTATTGTTTAATTCTGCCATCTCGGATTTTCGATTTTCGAGAAAATTTGCTTCATCCACCCCCCTTCGGAGGCGCTTTTCGGAGGACAGAAGATTTCGGGTTTTTTGTTTTTATGACAATGGGACAATTTCTCAAGTTTTCTCTTTCAAATAAATCAAAATCGGAATACTATATAAATATGAATATATTACTATATAAAACGCGTGCACGAATCAAAAAAGCAGACAAACGAATTGTATACCTCCTCCGTTCGGGGTTCATCGGTCAAAAAAAGACTCCACGGTCATATCAAAGATATGGAACCCACAATCCTATGATCTCTCTCTAACAATCACAGATACACTTTTTCCAAATAATTCTGAGTGGTCAGGTCCGTTCCAGTTCCTTTAAATTGATTTCACTGCCTATTCTAACTATACCCACTGTTATTTCATTCCTATGCTCCCTATCTGTCACTGTTATCACGTCAACAACACTGAACCAGAGAGATTGAGACCTCAAAACAACGTGATTCCAGTAACAGTTGAAGGTACGCAGGATTCAATGGGGATTTTGTCGCAGGATAACAATAGTAATCGGATTTTCGGGAACGTTTAGGAATTGACGTCATCAATTTCAAGGGAGGCTGAAAGCGAGATATCCTTTAAATCTCACAAACATGCATTTGCTGAATGTTTGACGATTAAATTCTATGGAGGATTTCCACTAATTTAGAGAGTTGGAGTATTTAAACTAAATCGGCCTGTTTGCTTTATAACATTTCGCTATTTCAATTCGTCAATTTCGGTTAAATAACGGGAATTAAAGATAAACTGTCCGAATTCTACAAGCCAGTACTAAAGTAGAGACATATCAATATTTGAGGATTTGAACTGGTATATGCACATTGTGAAATATCCCAAAATTGCGATTTTAATATTTTCATTGTTAACAATTACTTTATTTTTATGTACTTTAGCATTTATAGTTCCGTTCTTGAGGTTTTCTATAATTTTCTTAACAGATTTTGGTTTGTTTTTCGTTTCTGTGGATACTGTATTACATGTCCTAGAAATAATCATGGCCCACTTCTAATACAACTTTAAAGACGTATATTATTAAAATTAAATGAAATAAAAAATGCCAATTGTCAAGAAAACTACTATTTTTCTGTATAGACAACCTTATACAAAGTTCCACTTGCTGCTCAATACAATAAAGTGACATTTGACAAACTTTATGCAAGCTTCTTTTTCACTCTGTACATCTTATTATCAAAATATCATAAAAATACTGACAAAGTAGATCTTCTTCTACAAGAAAATCAACCCAAATCAAATATTAAAGGCTTCATATCAAAAACAACTCAACAACGCTATTCTTGCATTATCTAATATCAACTTAATTTCCCAAGATATTACACAATTAGGAAGACAAGGTCAATTTTCTTGCAACGAAAATAAGGATATTAAATTTTCTCAACCTCTACGCCATCAGTTAAAAGTTTACGTAGACCTTTTTTTGTGAGCACTTTATTTTCCATTTCCTGATGATATTTTTATGGAGCTAGTCTACAACATTTTATATAGCAAGCATCTTGAAATGGCGACCTGATCGACATCTACTATTATCACAATTTTCAGCATAAATGCTCATAGAACGAAACTTCTGTAATAGTTCGTTCTCATTATCAAATTTCAAAGAAAATTTGAACGTCATTAAAAATAATCAGAAATTATTAACTACTTCAAATTCACTTAGTTTTGTCGGAATATTTTTTCAAAAATAGATTGACTTTTCATACTATTCAAAAACTTTCGTATTGGACGCAACATTGACCCAAATTTAAATACCACAACTCTCTTATCTGTGCATAGGTGTACTTTAATTCGTTTAATCTATTTATTGAATTCCATGCGCCTGTTCGAAATATGCAAATTTTTATTTAACGTCAGAGAAAATATATGCAAACTCAGCAATAAAACGTCAATCGATCTGAACGCGAACTAGTGTATATTTATAGAGACTGCATGAATGCTCTATTATCACCTGGATTTGAATTTGTTAACTATTATTAATTTTCAGTCATAGTTGCTTTCAATGACTTTGATAATAATATTAGTATAGTTTGTTTCCCGAATGATGGCTAATGCCTGTAATCATTCACGAACTACGTACATCGCACGCTATACTTCTCATCGCATCTCATTATCATGAAATTTGAGCAATGTTTGTCTATTTAAGCTACGATATCAGTATTTCAAGCTCTATACCATGATAAGGCGCTGCTCGTATGTGCGAAGGTAACGTGATCTTTATTTCATAGATGTCACAATGTCGAAGTGCATTTCAGAGAATTCAGATGAATAAATTTATATTTTATAACGCAAGCAAAAGATTTGTATTTCATGTTTCTGAATTATTGTTAATAATAAATCTTCCATATAATTGCTTAATTAATCAATCGATGCTTTTTTCTTCCTAATTATATGAATTTCCTTAAGGCGTTCAAAAAATGTAAATAACAGATCTTAACTCAAAATCGTCACGCCACTGATTTACTCCCCTCGGTTGAATTGATCTGTTTCTCATGTTTTGACGGCAGGCGCCATCATTCGTGAAACTTACTGTAAACATTTTATACAATCAGCCTGCCATTTCTAAAAAACCGTGTATATAAAGATCAATTCAGTGCTTAAATATTTTATTCAAATTATTCCATTGAATATACCAAATATACATAGATAAAAGATTATTAAATCTGTTAAATTTTTTGTTCAGAGATCAGAAAACGCCAACAACGTCACTCTATGCTAGAAGCCGAGATGTGATACGTGTGTAAGTTTCGATTCTCCTGATAGCCGTATAGCTATTTAAACCGATATTTTAGGTTATTTTTTCAGCACATATGACAAGCCTCACTGCTTTACGAGAATAATTATGGTTCGAAATATTACATCGCACATGTATAGGATCTCTTAAATATTGAAAAGTTTCACCTATAAAAAAATAATCTGGTTCAATAATTTTCGACTTCCATAGACGTTTAATATTCTCTGAGAAGATGATAGAGCGTTGTAATGCTCCAAATTTTAATAATCAAATAATGCTCCCTGATGAGTCGACGTTCCTGTCTTCTAATGGAAATGTTAATCGTTGTAATCGTCGTTTATTGGACTATCAAGAAGCTTTCTGTATTCAGAAAAAGCACACCGATTCCCACAAAAAAAAATGTCTGGGAGTATATCGAAGGGCAAAGGATAATGGTTCCATTTTTTATGCCTGATAGCTTAAATGCCTTTCCGAGGAATCAAATTGTTTTCTTCAGTTGAGCTTCTATTTCCAAATCCTTTAAAAAAGTTTCATTGAAGTAATGTAAGACAATGATGAACAATGAAACCAAATAACGAGTTATGGTTACAACAGGACAAAGCATCCTCAAATCTAGTTAATCTAAATGATTATATTTCAAAAATGTCAACGAAATTCTTGTAAGAATCATTGTATGCAACACGAAATAGAGAGAATTGCAAGAAAATTGAAGTATTCGGAATTTTTCAAGTTACAAAGCTTTGCCTCCATTTAACCGGTCTAGTATCTCTTCTAGTTTTCGAAATCCCATTGATGAGGCTCGATTTTTAGACAACCTGTACATAAGAGAGCAAATTACAAAGTGCAGAATAAAACAAAATAATTCGACAAGGAGTCAGGGTCTTTCGACGCCAATTTAAAGTTAAAGTGACGTTTGATTTTGATAGCAAGTGTTTTTTGCGATACCGTGTATAAATGAAAATAAATTCAAATTGTGGCCCTGACTGCCAATCCTTAAATAAAAACTCTCCAAAAAGTTCGGCAGCTCTAGACCGAGACGCAACTGTATTTACTAATGAAAATTGTCAAATCTTGCCTGACTGCCAAGTCAATCCGTGCGTAAAATTACCTATTTCCACTCTAGATCGATTATATCAGAAGTTATCAAGGCATATTGAAAACTTTCGCAAGTACACTCGGAGCTCAAATATTAAACTTTCAAAGTAGGAACTTACATCTTACCAAAAGCATTCTCACTCTTGCTATGATCAAACTTATTTATAAGGTATTTAACGTTCAATATGGACATTTTTGTCCACTATCCTACTTTTTCTTCCATTTGGGAAGCTTATATTTCCATTTCTTTGAAGAAGATCGATGATCCATAGATAATACCGTCGATGTGATAGAATACGTGATGACATTTCCAGAGAATAAACAAACATACAAAATTTGATAAATTCATGTTCAAGGAAATTACATTCCGTGAAAAGAGTCTCTCCATGACACATCAATGAAAGATATAGGATACAAAGTGTGTAGAATCCCAATCATCATTCAACATTTCAACTCATTCATTTCAATAATCCATTATTTATGTTTCTGTTTGCGCGACCGAAGCTCTGCTGAACTGATGCGCTCTCTTTTGATGTTTGTTGTGTGCCAATTTTGTCGATGTAGGAATACCTATACAAAATACTGTGCCAACATTTAAGTTTATTTAGAAAATATGAAACACGATATTTTCGCCCATGTCGATATTTTTCGCAATTGTTCCCAAAAGAGATGGGGTAAAAATTTATGTCGGCCCATTAACCAAGGCAATAGGTAGTTTTTTTCTGAAATAGAGACAATTTTAGATTATTTTGTTGATAATTCAACGTTCTTTACAGAATATTTCCAACTACTTGGAATTATTAACTACTTTGAAAATATGAGATGAAATACAGAATATATTACTACTATAGTAAAGGTACTTCGATTTTGATGATTTTTGATTCATTTGAAAGAGGAGAATTGAGAAATGGTCCCATATTCATAAAAACGCAAATCCGAAATCCCCGTCCCTTTGAAAACCACCCCCAAATGGGGTGTAGGGAGCAAATTTTCTCGAAAATCGAAAATCTGAGTTGGTATAATTAAAGATAAGACAATATCCGCAAACGTTTAAGTTGAATATTTTTTCAAAAGAGTTACGGTTTTTGAGTAAGATGCATGGTAAAATTGCTATGTGGAGAGAAAATCTTTGGATACTACATGAAAGCCATAATTGTGTGTAGCAACATTTATAATGAACATTTTTTCCTTCCCATATTCATAAAAACGAAAATCCAAAATCTCCTTCCCTCCTAAAATAGCCCCCGACTTAAAGGGGCAAATTTTGTCGAAAATCGGAGGTAGTATAACTGAAGATAAAACAATATCCGTAAACGTTTAAATCGAACTTTTTTTCAAAAGACAGTTTTCGAATTAGAGGCATGTTAAATTCTCACATATGTGTATTTTTGCTCTGTGGAGATAGCGAAAATTGAAAATCTGTGGGTACTACATGAAAAACCTAATTATTTGTAACAACGTTTATAATTAACGTTTTTTCCTTAGAGTTACGGTTTTCGAGTTACAGCTCTGGTAAAATGGTAACATCTGAAATACTCATGCGTATTTCCCCAACGATGTTTTGAGATCTCAATAGTAACAACTACAAGCAAAGAATAAACGTGGATAATAGGATATGTACTATCTTCATTGGTATTAGTGATCGTTCAACGATTTTCTTGACTAATATTACACTCAAAAGTGTGAAATAGATATTTTTTACAAAAAATCGGACCAATGTTATTAGTTGGTGCACTGAAAAATACAAAATAATATAAATTCTATTGTTGCTGATACTTGTGAAATTATTGCCAAAAGTTATTAATCTAACTGCAACGGCACAACTTCAAAAGTAGAATTAATATTATTTGGTATTTGTCAGTGCACCAACCAATGACCTATTAACAGAGATAGACAGAACACTTCATTGATAAAATACGTTTTGTTTGTTGACAACATCTTTGTCGGCAAGGGGGGGTGAGCTGTGGAAGCGGTCAGAAGGGAGGCTACAAAAGTTTTAACTAAACCCCGTCTCACTGCACTTTCACATAGAAAATATGGCACCAGTGGCATCTCGTTCTTTTAGGTTTTATTTGCTCTACGTCGAAATAATTAATACCATAAAATAAATCTGGAGCTTGTTGAAAAAAACTCAATGTCCGAAAGTTGCATGTTTCAGCAATATTATTAAATAGGTGTGTATAATTCTGTTTTAAAGTCTAAGATTTGAAAACAATATAAAAATCTCTAATGAAATAACAATGATTAGGTAATAATTTCTTTACTACGCCCATGACCAACGTTTATATGTCAATAATTTTCTTTCAAAATTCAAATATATAAGTTACAAAATTTTAATTTAGACGGGCTACTTACCGATGAAAAGTTACTTCTGGGTTCGTGGATTCTATTTTACTGCACACTTTGCAACGTCTACTCATTTTTTCAAGTTTTGAAACCAAAGAATATAAAAGAATATTCAAAAACAACCAAAACACCAAGTATTTAAATAATGGGGGGAGAAGCTGATATGCGATGAGGCGTGGCCGAACAAGGGATGATGTCAACACAATTTATTCTTTACAGTTCCGTCTATCTCTGTTAATAGGTCATTGGCACCAACTAATAACTTCAGTCCAGTTTTTTTCTTAAATACTTATTAACTTCGAAGTTTGAATTGTCTCGAAATATCCATCAACTTTGTTTTCCCATATGGCTACCAAAATATTAAAGGCTTTCTCATAGGAAAGATCGATAATTATGTTTTGGATTCCAAACTTAATTTTTGACATAAAATTTGAAATACCTATATCAAAAACTGTTAGACTTAGGTAGGTATAGAACATTGTACCTACATAAAACGTTATCAAAATTGTGCAACAAATCTGAAAATGTGGTAATATACAGGGTATTCTATTAAAAATAACAAAGTTAACATCTACTTCCGGTATAACCGGAAATGCGACTAACATGAAAATATTTTTCTTTCCCAAAGAACCACCCTGTATACGACCTGTCATATTACAATCTGATATACACCGCATAGAATTACAATGTTATTTACCATCCAGATTACTATTGGTTTGTTTAAGCAAGTTTCCTGAACTGTTTGAAAATTATATACCAACAATTTCTTACAAAGATTCAGTTGGTTCACCTAAACGGACATAATTTTAGCTAGAATTAGACTTAATTGTTAATAATTCTTCAAGGAATCACATTATTGAATAATATAAAAATTCTTGCATACAAGCAAATAAAAACATATCTAATAATAACAATAACAAAAAGTTTTTAGATTTGGCGAAAGTGCAAATATTACCAAGTACCTCCGCCATAAGCTATTATAGATATAAAAAAAAATGTCGAATAAACGGTATTTGAGATATGTAGAGCTATCCGTAGTTATATTACATACTGTACCTTTCTATATTATTATTCAAAATAAAAATTTATTGATTTAATTATTTCTATTTATTTTTGTGCACATTGTCCTCAATTTTTCTTACATACATACTGTGTATACTATCTATTGTGTTTAGGGGTACATAGTACATATGATGTACCTAACAATTTTCATGGCCATCAGTGAAACAAAGTAAAAGCTGAAGCACTGTAGCGCCATCTAGCTGAAAATTACAACAAAGTGGGTTGTCTTAAGACATTCCCATTGCTCAAACACCTATGTGTATCAATTTTGATCGGTGAACGGTGTGGAAAATGAAGCGATGTTGTACCACCATCTAGTGGCAAATCTCAACAACTTTTATGGCACGATCGGTTAAACGGTGTGGAAGTTGGTGCTCTGTAGCGCCGTCTCTTGTCAAGCTATGGCAAAGTATATAATGAAGAAGCGTTGTCCTTGTAGAATAACATAAATGTACCGATTTTCATGATTATCGGTGTAACGGTGTATGACGGAACTCAGCACTGATATAACAACATTCATTTTTTAGATACAGAGTGTGCCAAATTGAGTAGGATTACTTATCCATTTATGTTAATTAAAATACAATTTCGATTAAATGATTACCTAATGATGTGGCTACAGTTGATATTGCTGAATCAGATTGGGTTCACTAAACTCGAAAATTCCAAGCAGCTCCAAATAAAATCCAATATTTTCGCTGTCGTGAAATTTATAAAAAAAATTGAGAGAACAATTGCTTGTTTCGTTAATATAAACAAAAGAATCACTTTTGTGGTCTCCGAGATAGTGATGGTAACTTTATATTTTAAATGGGTGCCATCTTGAATTTTATCATTTATTCCAGCTTTCAATGGTATGCGACAAACTAGGTTTAGGGTAAAACATTGCTGTGAATTTAAAAAATCCTGATGGCCTGTAGCCAGCGGAAAGGCAAATTTCTCAATTTCATTGGTATACCTATAAGTCTTTACATATAAATTGGCGTATGTATCATAGCCTTGCAGTTAGAGGTTTTTGTTTTGGCTGTTGAATATAAAGCAGACCGGGTTCGCGTTCCACTTCAAGGCTGAATATTAGGTAAATTTCTAATAGAAATATATTAGGTAAATTTCTTATAGATATATACCTATTGCGATCGTTCACACTTTTGAATTTCGAAAAAATTCCAACGGCATGTTGTTATATGTCTATAAGTTAGTCCAAAAAAACATTTGGTTCAAAAGTTTATATATATATATATATATATATATATGGGATATTACGAAATTTGTTAACACGATAGAGGTCGCAGTTTTGAAGGTATCATGTTCAAATTAGCTACAAAAATCAATCTCTCAAATATCTCGGTCGAGTTCGTTATTGGGCAATATGGGGTAAGTAGTTTCAAGATGGCGACCGTTCAAACATTTCAAAAAATTATCAAAAAAGAGCCGTAGTGTAAATATCATCAAAAATAATTTTAGGTTATAGATATAATCAGTACATAGGTAAAAAAATAAAAATTAATAAAAAAAATAACAAATATTGATAAAACATGAACACTCAATATAAATTTGATGTAATTGTACATTTTCTGGAGATCTTAATATAGACCCTGATTAAAAAAATATATAGTATATTTATTGAAAAGAAATAGACGAAAAAAAAATCTGCCTTGAAGTGGACTCGAACCCTGTCTGCTTTATATTCAACAGCCAAAACAAAAACCTCTAACCGCAAGGCTATGACAATTTTATTTAATAACATGTAGGTATACCAATGAAAAGGTTGTTAAAATTTCAATTCAATGAATTTTGAAAAATTTACCTTTCCGCTGACTACAGGCCATCGGGATTTTTTTTTTCGCCTATTTCTTATTAAAAAATATACTATATATATTTTTCAATCAGGGTCTATACTAAGTACAATGTACAATTACATCAAATTTATGTTGAGTGTTCATATTTTATCAATATTTAGAATTTTTATTGAAAAGAAATAGACGAAAAAAAAATCTGCCTTGAAGTGGACTCGAACCCTGTCTGCTTTATATTCAACAGCCAAAACAAAAACCTCTAACCGCAAGGCTATGACAATTTTATTTAATAACATGTAGGTATACCAATGAAAAGGTTGTTAAAATTTCAATTCAATGAATTTTGAAAAATTTACCTTTCCGCTGACTACAGGCCATCGGGATTTTTTTTTTCGCCTATTTCTTATTAAAAAATATACTATATATATTTTTCAATCAGGGTCTATACTAAGTACAATGTACAATTACATCAAATTTATGTTGAGTGTTCATATTTTATCAATATTTAGAATTTTTATTGAAAAGAAATAGACGAAAAAAAAATCTGCCTTGAAGTGGACTCGAACCCTGTCTGCTTTATATTCAACAGACAAAACAAAAACCTCTAACCGCAAGGCTATGACACATACGACAATTTTATGTAATAACATGTATGTATACCAATGAAAAGGTTGTTAAAATTTCAATTCAATGAATTTTGAAAAATTTACCTTTCCGCTGACTACAGGCCATCGGGATTTTTTTTTGCCTATTTCTTATCAAAAAATATACTATATATATTTTTTAATCAGGGTCTATACTAAGTACAATGTACAATTACATCAAATTTATATTGAGTGTTCATATTGTATCAATATTTAGAATTTTTCCTTTATTATTTTTTTATTTTTTTCTGTGCATTTTATGGAAAATTGTTTCGAACAAAAGTTGTAGGTACTGATTATATCTATAACCCAAAATTATTTTTGATAATTTTTTTAAATGTTTGAACGGTCGCCATTTTGAAACTACCTACCCGATATTTCCCAATAAAGAACTTGGCCGAGATATTTAAGACATTGATTTTTGTAGCAAATTTGAACTTGATACCTCCAAAACTGCGACCTCTATCGTGTTACCAAATTTCGTAATATCCCATATATAAATATATATATACATATATATAAACTTTTGAACCAAATGTTTGTTTGGACTAACTTATAGACATATAACAACATGCCGTTGAAATTTTTTCGAAATTCAAAAGTGTGAACGATCGCAATAGGTACATTTCTATAAGAAATTTACCTAAAATTATTATATAGCACTAAGTAGGGCATGAATTCAAATTCTGTCATGCCTTCAAACTAAATAACATTTTGAGCTATCAATTATGCATACATATATCATTTGAATTAAATATTCAGCGCTGTATTATTAACTGAGGTAAAATATTGAACTAAAATATTCAGTGATGTATTAGTTATTCGAGTGAAGTATTCAAATTATGAGTTCCAATAATTAAATGGCCATTTTCGCACTAAACAAGCAATACGATATGTTTTGTATCTACATAAGATGTAACAAAAACTCCTGGCTTTGCAAGGCTTCTAATAACCAAACAACAGTTAACAATAGGTACATCTATCAGGTGGCCACAAAGATCAGCAAACCTAACACCATTAGACTTCTTTCTATGGGGTACCTAGATACCATCAAAAAAATATAGTCACCGTTGTAGTAGGTAATTTTATTTATAATAATATCCAAGAATTACGGAACAAGAATACATAATTGTTTCAAATTTATCCAGAACAAATCGACTTTCATTACCATTCGTTGTTGACGTTTCTGCAATTATCAGTCTTCTTGGTAATTTATGAATATATGTATTTATTCAATTTAATTCATTTTATACTAACGACAATTCCTTATACTTGTATAGATGAAATAGATCCTGGATTAAAATAATTGCTTATAAGGTTATTGATAATATTATAAGGTAAAAAAAGCGCGAGTATATATATATATATATATATATATACTAAACTCTATGATTGGGTAATCTGCCAATGAATTTTATGGGGCTTAAAAAAATAATACTCTTCTTGCTAATCAAGCTTTCGAAAAATATATTTTCATCTTCAGGGTTTTGCAAACGAGGTAACAAAATAAAATTTTAAGAAATTTTAATTTTGTTCAAATGTCTTAAGTGTTAATTGTTTTCCGTCCATATGGGCGAAGGAAGTACTAACTTTGTCTTTGCTCATTTTTATTTTCTAACCTCGTTTGCAAAACCCTGAAGATGAAAATATATTTTTCGAAAGCTTGGTTAGCAAGAAGAGTAGGTATTCTTTTTCTAAGCCCCATAAAATTATTCGGCAGATTACCCAATCATAGAGTTTAGTGTGTTCTAACAAATACTTCCGTACTTCCAAATATATATATATATATATATATATATATATATATATATATATATATATATATATATATATATATATGGGAATACCCTCTAATTTTTAACTTAATGTTCATTATGTGCTTTTAAATTAACTATAAATTATTTACTTTTGAAAATGTTATGTGTATATATGTAGTATGTATGGAATCCTTAGTATCTGAATTCTACTAGTGCTTGTCAGTTTCCTCTGTCGTGTATACGTGCTAACTTGCCTTGAAATTTATCAGAATCATCCCCTTTGCGATACTCCATCCGATCCTCTCAAGCTGACCAATATACAGGCCCTTATCTTCCCTTTTCTTTCTCCCCTAAGGGATCATAAGCATGATTCTAATTTTTTGTGTTATCGCGTCGTTGTCCTCCAAACGAGTACGATCGACTGTAATCCCATTTTTTTATCAATTTGAACATTCACTTTCCTTATATGTGTTTTACGGCTGCTATCTGAGATGCTATATTGTAAATTTCTGGGTATATCGAATTTTCCGAACAGTATTCTCTTGTATATGTTCGCCCATAAATTTGATATACAAGATTTATGTACAACAAAAAGTTTCCAGTGTGCGAAATTTACCACTGGATATTTTTAACCGAAAAAAAAAAACGATTTATTTCGTTTCGGAAGGAAAAAAATAATTCTTTTGTATTTCAATATTGATTTTTTATCGCATAGCTTCAAAAGTTCAAATGTATAAAGAATACCTTTCAAACAGAGCACAGTTTGTATGCAATTATATTATCTGTCTAAAATATTCAATGTTACGTCGGGTGTGCCGCAAGGATCTCTTCCAGGACCTCTACTTTTTTTTATTTATGTGAAAAATAAGATTCCATACGGTATTGTTGCACTGCTATGTTTGCTAATAATCTCTAAATGTTTTGTAAAATTTCTTCTCTAACCAACTGTGTCCAGCTCCAACAAAAACATTATAGTCTTGATTACTGCTGCAAAGAACACAATCTATTTCTTAATCTGGATAAATTTTTTGTAATCATATCTACACATAATCGCTATGTTGTTGATTTCTCTTATGCTATCAATAATTCTGTAATAAAAGATGTAATGACAACCGTGATATGGGTGTAATAAGAAAAGCAAAGATGATTAATTTATTTTTTAAGCTAAAAATAAATCGAAGGCAAACTGAAACATTATATTTTCATAAAGGAATGAAACCAAACAGAAATGTTGGCAGACAATTTGACTTCAGAAGAATTTATTTAATTTTTTCAAATTCATAATTCAATTTTATTTAAAAAATCCGGCTCAATGGTGTTGGGAAAGTTTTGTTATTTGTAATCTAATACGTAAAAATTCATTGAAATACTTAACTTCTCCTGATGTCAATGGAAAACAGAAGAAGAATGAAAACTCAGCAATAACCAATTTGATCACCTTATTTTTTAGCAGATAAATTTGGAATCATCTTGAAATAATTACAGATCCACATCCTGTTACTGTTCTAACTGGACTATACTACCGATGCTACCAACAAAATTAACTTAAACAATCGTTTCTAGGTGGTTTATAAAAATAATAAATTTTCTGAGCGCAAAACCGTTTAACGAAGGTGTACCACAGGGATCGGTAGAAGGTCCGCTTGTTAGTGAGTTATATTAGGTAATGGTTTCAACAACTGTATTAAAGTAAGTCTTCAAAAATGCATTCTCTCATGTCAAAATATCTGTTGCAATGCAAGAAAAAGACGACTGTTTGTTTGTTGTAAATAAACGGTTAATAAATAACGTTAAATCTCAAAACATGGTTGTTTCTATGGCTCAACTATTACTAAAGTCTAAAAGAGGTTAAATTATTGGGTGACGACTACGGAAACTCAAACTCATACCTAACTTTACTACATTGAAATTAGTTCTGTGCTTACTGATCCAATTTCATATTTCTTATAGACTTCTACTCTGGGGAAATTCTAGTGATGCCCATATGTATTATTTTGATATTACAGAAAAAGGAGCTGAGAATCTTTTTAGAATTGGATACATATATTCGTTTCGCGATTCATACATAAATTACGAAATCATTTCAGTACCTTCTATGTAATTTGTACAAGTATATTAAAAATTCATAAGAAAGCGATCATATCTTTAATTTAAAATACTTAATAATAAATTACACAACTTTAATTTTCAACATGAACCTTTTCTACCTGGAACATTGCATGAGTCCATTGAAGGGATTGATACACAAATTGTTTATTTGAATCAGAAACCACACTTCCAGACAACATTGGTTACGTTCCTCTAATTGCAAACAGTTTCAGTATCATTCACAAATGAAAAAATGAAATAATTGCATGTTTCTTATATTAGAAATTTCTTCAATTTGTTGTAATACCACAAAAGAAAGGTCGCTGATCTCAATAAATGTAGAAATTTTATATTGGTTCCTTACATTTCCAAAAACAATTTTCTCTGGTTTATTACATTTATTTAACTTCGAACGTTAAAAATTTTAATATTGAATATAAAAGTAGCCGAAAAGTGCAACTAACATAGCAAAGATTCTATTCTATTCATCTGAGCGCTTTTCGACGCTCGTTTAAAAGTTTGAATACTTGTTACATGAAAGCTAAGTAACTTCCAGAACTAGAAGAGCTTCAGCTTCAGTTAGATTGCAACTTTATATTCTCCTAGAATATTTTATGTTTCATGATATATTATAAAAAAGAGTTCTATTAGCTGGCAGTTGTAATATAAAATGCAAATAATTCAAACTGTTTATAGGATGGATTTTGATATCTGAACTTGGCTGTCTTGCAAAATCTGTGAGAAGATGGATTATTGTAAATTAAAAGTACAAGTAGGTATGTGACTATTTCTTATGTAACAAGCATATAATTTTGATAATTCTATTGTTTTTGTTACCCATGTCATTTTGCAGTTATGATTCATGTTAAAGATTCAAATATGAATCTATTCATTTGGAAAAAATGTCAAAATTTCAAAGAGCAATTCGTCGCGTAGGCTAAATAAAAGATTATCTGATCAAAAGGGGATTCAAAAAAATAGATAACAGATATAATTAAGCTGTAATCTTCATTCAAATATTATTTCAGTTATTGAAAAGGTGGAATTACTGCAGAGAATTAATTATCACGAATATTATGCAGTTTCAATTACCAGATTATTGATACTCGTATATGTTCAATAGAATTATTATACGATGAAATCCCAAGCTTATAATAAAATATTTGCATAGTTGAAAGAGCTGCACGAAAACAAAAAAAAATACATCAGTATTTAACGCAATTATTGTGAACATGTTAATGAGTTTCTGTCTGTTCAAAAATATTATTCAATCATTTTGACATTATCAATTAAGTTTGTTTTAAAATGTGTAGGAAATAGTGAAACGTGAATCAATATCATGTTTTAAAATAATATTTAGCTGCGAAGTTAGTAGTGGAAACAAATGTCAGTAAAATGAGCTAAACTAAAGATTTATTGTTATGATTGCATAAACGAAAGGTTTTACCATCGCATTCGTAATCTTTTATATCACAAGTTGTAATGAATTGGGCACCATTCTAGAGGATATATAAATACAAAAGATAATCGCAGCATTATAGAAAATGGCTTGTAGCCAGGAGATATGGACATTTCACGGTTTATAATTTTTATTATTTTTCTATCACTTTCAGGGAAAAATGTTTCAGACATAAAATGTAGGGACAGATCATATCTATTAACTTGAAAATATTTTTGATAAAAATTCTCTATAGGTACTAATACTAATCTATATATACGAATAACGACTTTTCGTATGACCACAAAAATCTCAAAAACTACTTATCCGATTTCAATTAAAAAAATCTGTTGTGTCCACTCATACGATTTTCCTACCGCTCGCAGGCAAATTCCAGTTAATAAAAATGTTTACACTATTACAATACTTTCCTTACATAGCGACAATAATAGCGGTAGAAAAGTAAAAACGCTTTGGTCAAATCGTGCTACCACACATTTCTTTCAGCATGTCAAGACAAACAATAATGGTCATGTAACATTTTTTCGCAAGCTGAAACGTTAAGCCAGAATCTGAAGAAAAAATATGAAATTTTATTCAAGCATAACTTTTTTTGTGCTTTTTGTCGGAGATGGCGCTGCGTGTGGGAGGTAAAGGGTTCTCAGAAGAATACTTTAGGCAAGTTTAGTCAAAATTCTCATAGCCGTTTTCGCGCTACAGTCTTGAGCAAATCACGTTTTTTGGCTATAGCTCAGCACCTACTGTATACAGGATTCACATTCAGTGCCACCGAAGAGTGATATTGGTACCAAACAAAATAAAAAAGGAAGCAACTAAATACACCGATCCGTTCCCGAGAGAAGACAGGCGGACAGACATACAGACAGACCAATGACAGAAAATATGTTTATTAGACCTAAAAACTCTGAAATGTCCGAAAATTTCACGCGATTACAATACTTTCCTAATACAGCTACTATAGTAGCGTAGAAAAGTAAAAAAATATGAATGGGACTATTTCTCAGCGGTGTAGGTAATGCGAAGCGACGGCGTCTATCGACAGCTGAAAAAATTGTGAGTGCTATAGCAAATAATGACTGGTAATTTTTCTTTCTTTATATCTTACTTTGTTTATTTTAATGTAATGAAGTTGAAACCAAAAATTAAGGACTTGAACCATTTTTGGTCTAAAATGTTTTTTTGTGGAATGTTTTTAAAATGTGATATGTACGAATCTCTACTATACCGACTGCTGCAGCAAGCCTCATGGTATTAGGTTGATACTATGATGTAAAAAGATATTATGGTTAATACATTATGTACACCCTCGAAATCTGTCAGCAGCACAGTTGAATCAAATTATTTTGAAAAAACTGCAAGGATAAGTCAAAGAATATCGCTCCATCGATACAATTGTAGAGTCCGATACCGCCGTACACTATCCAATTTCTCTCTTAATCCTTCAGGGCTTCCTTTTCATGTTTTAAAGCTAAAATTTGGAGTTTCAATAATATTATTATTAAATCTTCATCCACCTACTTTATGCAACGGTACAAGATTGCAAATGAAAGCTATGCGTGATAATGTCATTGAAGCTACTATTTTTACTGGCTCGGCATCGGAAGAGACAGCTCTAATCCCAAGATGATACCAACAGATTTACCTTTTCAATTCAAACGATTACAATTTCCGATTAAACGTGCATTTTCAATGACAATCAACAAGGCACAAGGTCAAACCTTTAAGTTTGTTGGCGTAGATTTACGAGAGGATTGTTTTTTCATGGCCAGTTGGTCTTTCAAGTACAGGAAGTTTTGAAAATCATTTTGCTACCCAAAAATCAAACAACAAATAAAAATGTAGTTTTTACAGAAGTTTTTGAATGCAAACATTTTCATACGATAAAAATAAACGCTGTTGAATAAATTTTGTAAAATCAATGTTGAAAAATAAATTTTGTGAAATGAATTTTGTAAAATAAATTTTGTATTTCCTTCTAATTTTTATTTTATCCAAGGTATCAATAACATTAACCCACCACACACACACCAAAACATTAACAAAATTCTTTGTTTATATAAACATTTAATAAAAGAGAATTTTGCTAGGGATGCAAGCATCTAATAAATAAAATTCTCTGTATAAGGCCCAGCTTTCGAGAATGTTTATTCTCTTCGTCAGGGCAAACTACAAATCGTTACAAATTGTCTCAACAACAAAGAAATTAATTCAATCTAATTAACTACAAACAGGAAATATTTCATATTACATATTTATTATAGTATCAACTTCGAAAAGTGATACCTACTTACTAAAAAGCAAAATACTCTATAAATTGTATAAAATATACAGGGTGTCCTGGAAAATGTGGGAAGAAGTAGTACAAGTTCCCATGAATGTTTGCCCTAGCGGCCATCCCCTCGAGATACGGCCTCCTAAAAGAAGCCACTGGAAAACATTATTTTCTTGAATAACTTTGAAACTACTTGATATAATTTAATGAAAATTTAATATCATAAACAGTAGTAAGAACCTCTTCAATTCAATTCAAAAGCATTTATTTGGTTTCAGTAATTTTTACAATTGTTTGTGAATTATATATTTATTTGATTTCTTCTTGTCTGTTAGGGGGCTTTCCCCCTTTTCAGACTGGCCCAAATAACCTCTTAAAATACTGCCCTTAAAACATAATTACCCTGTTTACCAGGGACGGATTTTTTTCTCGAAAATGGTTCAGTTTATCGACGATGAACAAGAGTACCTTCTCTTTAGCCTAATGTTCAAGGTATCCAATTTTTTTAAAAAGTCCTTACCATACAGGGTGTTAAAAATGTCAGTCCGCCCCTGGTAAACTAAACAAGGTAATTATGTTTTAAGGGCAGTATTTTAAGAGGTCCTAGTTTATGGGAACGTGTAATCTTCTTTTTTAATATTCTATCTGAATCCGAGAGATTTCCCACATTTTCCAGGACACCCTGTATATATGTATAAAATTGTAAATGATCTCGAGTGTAATAATATACCAATTAACTTTCAATTACCACATGACATGACACTCTTGCTGCCAACTTGTATTACCATATTAATAAACCACAATGGATATAATGTATCTATGCTTATAAGAATTTATTGGTATTGATTGAAAAACAAATACATTGAGAATACGAGAGAGGTATAGAAAGAGATCTAGAATTTTCTCAGTTTTTAGAATCCTTTAACACAAAAAAGTCTTTAGTCAACTAAGCACCTACTTATTTCCTCAATTAAGCGAAAAAAATATCAAAATCTAAATCGCTGGTTCTTAATATAGGTTTACCAATGACGGTACCTACTGTGTTTCATTTCCTGTCCAAATTTCAGTTCAAGGACAATGGACATACGGGGTATGATGGTCGTAAATGCATTTTGGCGTGTGATTCTGTCTCAGTCGTCAAAATTTTCCATCTTTTGCTTGAAGGAATTTCTTAAGTTATCATTGTAACATACAATTCAGTCCATTTTTTCATTCAACGAAAACCCTGACCCCTTTTTTCTTTACGATGCCTATAACACTAACCTGAAATTAAGTGATTTAGTTCAATTGTACAGAACAATAACAACGATAATGACTATTGTTATGATTGGTTAAATACTATTGTTATGATTGGTTAAATATCCTAAGGAAGTGTGGTTCAACAGCCGTTCAATTTCAAGAGCAACAAAAATGGCTATGATAATAGCTAACCTTTTCAGAACAAATTATATTTTGTTGAAAGAAAGAAACACTAAGTCTTCTCCACAATATTGTGGAGAAGACTTAGTGTTTCATTCTTTCAACAAACCACTTTGAGATTATGGACTACCTACATTTCCAAATTATATTCTTTTCACAGTTCGGTAGAATGGATTACAATTACAATCATATTATTAAAAATACTTAAATCATACCACATCAGATGGAACTCGATGACCTTTCAAGGATCAGATATGATGATGAATAAAGCACAATGAATTCATATCAAATCTAAACAGATATCAACCAACAAAGCTTAGAAAGGATCATTTAGGGAAATATGAATAAATACAGGAAACAAAACCGTTCCAAAACGAAAGCTTCTTTATGTATTCATATTCATTATTAAATATTATATACAACATATATTCATAAAAGCAGAGGTTTGACATGGAAAATTGTAATTATTTTTTCACTTACATATTTGATGAGCTGTAAGCACGTTCCAGGGATAAATTTAGATACAAAAGAAAGAAAATGGTGGAACAATACCGCCACCACAAGTGGGTTAAAATAAAATTGTAGGTAGGCCAAAGTCAGTCAGAGTATCGATTTCGGAGGAGCAACAGTGTGATGAGATTGAGCTATATATATATATAATATAAAAAAGGCGGGTGACAAAGCAAAAGAACATCCCTTTATATATACAGGGTGTTTTGTAAAGTGGTCGATAAAGTCGCAATATATAACGATTTTGTTTTTTGAAGCAAACATTTTTGTGATGAGAGATTTTCGACTTGGATAAGATAATGAACAAATAAATAGATTTCTAGATAATCTAAGTAAATTTTGTTGGATTCACTCTATATCTAATACAATCCTAGCATTTACTAATAGTCAAAATATTATTTTGTACTTTTTTAATAGATCCAAGCCATAATATTAATAATAATAATAATAATAATGACTTAATTTGATAAAACCTGGTGAAGACTAGTCAAGGTAATTGATTCTATTTAACCCATCTTATCGAGGTATCTTAAGGAATAACCTACAAAAAGATGACTTAAAGTTAAAATGTATCAAATTAGATGATACCAGCAAAGTTTACAGAATAGCTACTATAAGTTGGGTCACTCTTACACTCTTTTGCAACATTTCATGACTAATTAATTCACATTCTTCAATAATCGAGGAGCATCAAGTCCGGCGACCTAACGGGCCACTCTATTTGACCCCTTCGTCCTATCCAGCGATTAGCAAAAGTATTTTTGATATAAGTTCTTACAGCTTGGTCAAAATGAGGAGGCGTTCCATCCTGCTAAAACCATGTAGGTATGTCTTTAAAGTGGCCCTACTTATTGGTTAATTCGTCCCACACATTTCCTTTTTTGAGTTGTTGAGTATACTTTTCTCGCATCCAATGTGGGTTCTGATATGCCAAGTAACAACAATAATTATGTCGATTGACAGTCCCGTTTAGCATGAATATTTCCTCATCCGAAAAAATACTTGATTAAAAAATTTTTATTTTCTTCCTTATTTTGCATCATAACATCGCAAAATTGCATTTTACGATCGTAATCGTCTTCTGATAATACTTGAATTAAAGTTATTTTATATGGATGATATTTACCGTTTGTAAAAATAATTCTAACTGATTTAAAATAAACATTGACTTGTTTAGTAGCTTTTCTCAGAGACAAATAATGTGGATCCTGAAGAAAATAAATTAGTGTCTGTAACTGTTTTCATAACTAATTACAGATTTCGGTCTTCCAGAACGAATTCCGTCCTTGCATCATCCGGGTTCCTCGAATCTTTGAACTACTCTTACAACTGTAGATTTTGATATGGGCTATTGTTGGTCTTTAAAGGTTGTGTTGTTGAAAATTTCCTTTGTTTCATTAAACGATCTTTGCCGGTCTCCCAATTTACTGATCATTAGTAAAGTTGTATGGTCCCTTTGGATTAGAGACATTTTCAGAATTTACCAAGAGAGTGACACAAAAAAAAATCCGTTTATAAGGTGACTCAAAAAATTCTAGCACCAGCTTGTGCAAACAAAACATGCCTGTCTCAACGAATTGAGCAGATGAATTTTTGTAGAATGTGAATTAATTAGTCATGAAATGTTGGAAAATGTCATTGACAGATTGTATTACAACTTAGCTCATTGTCAAGCAGTTGGAGAGGGACATTTTGAGTGTTTAATTTAATAACGATTTAAATTTATTTTTGGTCTTGTAAAGTTGGTAGTTAATTTGTCACTTGTATTTCTTATTTATATTATTTATTTTATTTATTTTTATTTCATAAACTAACGGGCTTAGCCATACGACATGTTACATTATAATTGTTCGGAATGTTTATTCGAATCAGAAAATGCGATTAAAAAAGAATCATTCTATTTTAAAAAAATACAACATTTTAGTTGGCCAGGATTTTATGAGCCACCCTGTATAATTACAGATATAATTGTTTTTTAGATTTTTCAAAACCTTACAACTTTTATACGGAAAGTTTTTTGATAATGTGCGCCTTTATCGAAATAATTTCCCGGTCCAGGACTTTTTATACACAGTATTTAGTACAATAGTATAGGATGTCATATTAATATCTGAGGTATCTTTGAAAAGAAATAGATGATATAGGGTTAGGTACTCTTTCGCATCGATCATCCGTGGTTCCTGTTGGACAAGGAAAGAGCAGCCCCATGGATAATATTTCAACTACTTCATTTACACTTACACTTCGTATGCTATGAGTATACCTATGTATATAACACAACAGTCAACACCCTGTATACAAATCTAATGTTCACACACATATATAAAAGACATGTATAATATATCACCTGTTGCCAGTCTGTTGTTATTCTTATTAGACCAAGGGTTGGTCCTTGTCGGTAACAGTGACTCTAGTGGTGGGGATGGCAGTAGCGATGAGCGATGCTAGGTCCATAAGATGACAGCTTCAAGAGAGACAAAAAAAAGAACAACTCCGTCTACACACTTTCTACGAAAACACATACGCACAAACACACGACAAGGGAGATAGGATGGATCGGTCTTCCCTTCACTTATTATCGATCACTAAATACTATTATTATAATATTTCTATTGATTGTCGACCGGATACATGGTAAAGATTAAAAATTTAAACTATATCTTTGGCACCGATGATTTCAATACGCACACACGTGAAAGTGTAGATGGTGATTTTCCAGGCAAACTCCGACGACACTCACGCACAACTCCAGACTGAGAAACTGGACCTAATACTCACCGTACCGTACCGACGCCGACGAGTCGTCGAGGTATAAAGTATTTATTATAAGAGTAGAAGCAGGTATATTGCACCGTAACGGCGAGAGTAAAGAGGCGCCTCTATATCCTACTACTACCAAACTCTACGTATCTTCTAACTTTTAGGCCCACCAACACCGATGACACACAGTTTTTGTAATGGTAGTAGTTTATTTCTGTACATCATCATGCCACACTGTATAATAAAAAATATTTTTATAATATAGGTTGTAGGTGGATAGTAAATGAGAGATGATTCGTGAATTTCTATTCGAGCAGCTCTCCTCTGCTGCTGCCTAGTAGTTAACAATAATGTACACAACCATCAAGGTCCCGCGATCATTATTTAATAATGACATCGCGTTTCGTATTATTTGTGTGTTGGATCTTTTGTATGTATGTATGTATGTATTTTTCGATTGAGTGTTTGTTACAGTTAGTACGATGATGATAATGTTGAAACACGAAACCTCCGTACTACAAATAATTGCATACGACCGGAAGAAATTGAATAATTAAACAATAACCATGATAAAAACATTATGGATCAGTTGTTATCTCGCGACGATGTTATTGTTATAAATAATAATGTTACTGTTGAAAACAAAATGCGAGCACGTTGATTTTGTTTATAATATTCTGCTCCAGACATTATTTTTGCACATATTACGAAGCTTTTTTTTAGTAGGGTTTCGCACTCGGGAAGCGATTTGAGGGCACACCGATACTGAATAATTATATGTATATAATAATAATAATAATAAATGTACCTATATATCGTTTATATATGCCACCACACGAACAGCTGGCGTGATACTGAGCTGCAACGCCGCCGGTGGCGTTTCTGAGTTGCTGAGGATACAGCAAAAGAGAGAGACAGAGAGAGTTGCTGCTGTAGCCGTCGCGGCGCTCGATATGGGGGATGTTTACCCCGTTTTATGGTGTACGGTAGGTAGGTAGGCTGTGTTTCGACGGCGGCCTGCGTCGATTTGTCCTCTCGCCGAAGGAGGTCACCCCCGCTGTCACAGATACAACACCTGTTCTCATCGAACTATCTTTTTGACCGACTTCCAAAAAAGGAGGAGGTAGGATACAATAATTCAGTTGTAGGTATGTTTGCTTTTTTATTTTTTTAATGTATTGCTGTTCGCGCTTTATATTTTCCGACGCTACTATAGAGGCTGTACAAGGAAAGTATTGTAATCGTGTGAAATTTTCGGTATCGAGATTTTTACAAGTGTTGACGTTTCAGAGTCAAGTCGAATAAACATATTTTCAGCCATTGGTCTGTCTGTCTGTCTGTGACAGCATTATCTCGGAAATGAATTGGTGTATTTTGTTGCTTTCTTTTTTATTTTGTTTGGTACCAAAATCACTCGCCCCTGGCGATTTGCTCAAGACTATAGCCAGAAAACGACTCTAACGATTTTGATTAAACTTGCCTAAAGTATTCTTCTGAGAGCCCTTTACCACCCACGTATAGCGCTATCTCTGAGAAAAAGCACAAAAAAAGTTATGCTTGAATGAAATTTCGTATTTTCCACATGTTTCTTCAGATTCTGGCTAAAGGTTTCATTTTGCGAAAAAATGTTACATGACCATTGTTGTTTGTCTTGACATGCTGAAAGAAATGAGTGGTAGCACGATTTGACCAGATGATTTTTACTTTACTACCGCTATTATCGTCGCGATGCAAGGGTGAGTATTGTAATAGTGTAAAATTTTTCATTCACTGGAATTTGCCTGCGAGCGGTAGGAAAGTCGTGTGAGTGGACACACCAGATTTCTTTACATAGTAAACGAGCTCCGATTTTCATGATTTTTGATTCATTTGAAAAAAGAGAGTTGAAGAATGGTCCCATATTTATAAAAAATCAAATCCGAACTCTCCTATCCTTTAAAAAACGCCCCCGAAGGGGAAAGGTGGTAATTTTTCACGAAAATGTAAAATCTGAGGCGGCAGAATTGAAGAAGAGACCATATCCGGCAATGCCTAAATTGGACATTTAAAAAAAAATTATAGGTTTCCGAGTTACAGCATTGGTAAAGTTTAAATATGTGTATTACCATATATGTGTGGAGAGGGCAATTTTTTTCGAAAAGTGAATATATGAAATGGCCAAATTAAAGAAGAGATTATATGTAACAACATTTAAATAGTAAACTACTTAAAAAAATACAGTTTTCGAGTTGCAGCAGTGGTGAAGTCAGCAAAAATTGTACCGAATTTATTAGTTGGTGCACTAAAACATACAAAATAGTTTCAATTCTCTTGGTGCTGGTACTTTTGAAGTTGGAGCCAAATGTCTTATATCTAACTGCAGTTGCACAACTTCAAAAGTACCTGCACCAATAGAATTAATATTACTTTTTGTTTTTGAGTGCACCAACTAATAAAGATAATAGACTTCCCCAAAAGACGAATGTGTGTCAAGCATATCTCTTCAAAATAGCCCTTCGAATACTAAACTTTTTGTTTACTTCAACTTTTCTTACGGTCATTTTATGGATCAGATAATTTCTTGAAACATATGTACCAGAAAAGTTCTTGATGGCAAATGTTCAATTTAAATAATGCTACTTATAATCCCTTCTTTAATTTGGCCTTCCTGTAATTTCAATTTTCAAAAAAAATACCACCACCACATAGCGGAGACACACATATTTCAGACATTACCATTGCTGTAACTCTGATACCTATGGTTTGTTGAAAAATGTCCAATTAAAATTTTCGATTTTCGACAAAAAGTGCCCCCTCCTTTCACTTTGGCGGAAGTTTTTGGGGGCAATGACATTTTGAATGTCGATTCTTTTCAATGGGACCCATTTCAGTAGTACTCTATCAAATGAAAAAAGAATTATGAAAATCGGAGTTCAGAAAACATGCAGACAAACAGTCGAATTTTATATCTCCTCTGTTTGGTTCGTCGGTATAGAATGTAAAAAAAAATATTTTTTCACTATATCTAGAACTGACCTTATTGGTTCGTATACTGAAAAATTCTAGATAAATAAATTTACTTTGAGCCAAAAGTCTTCCCAACAACTACACCACTTCAAATTTACCAGCACCAATAGAATAAACCAAATTTTGTAAGTTCTTCAGTTGATCAACTAATAAAATCGGTCCTATTTTAAAAAAAAGGTTTCAAATGGATACAGTTTGACCAAAAAATTATATTTTTAAATGTGTTAGATCTCGGGATTCGACGGGAACTGGGTTTAGATATTTGGTTCCCTTGAATTGTCCCAGTGCGAACTCAATAGGCTTGTCTATATTTTATTTAATAACGTACTTGAGCCCAAGATAGCGCTGTTCCAAAGATTCATACTTTCAAGGGAAGGGAACTGCCATCTTTTTGGTAGTTGACCGTTTGTTAGTGACGTTGCAGATGGCTTTCGCCTTTTAACCTCATACAATTTTTAGTATTTCTGTAAAAAAACAAACGGCTTTGTTTTTCTTTAATACCAATTTTATCAAAAATGAGTAGGTAAGTGATGTTTGTATTCTTTTTTAATTTTAATGGTACCACGAAGAATGTGTTGGGCGAATTAAGAACGACATAGAGTAATTCATCTGTCCGGAATCTGTTATGTACAGACCCCATTAACCATTGGGGCTTTGGTAAGTTATTATTTCACTGCTTTTTTTTCTATTATTCTAATAAGGCTCGCCAAAATTGTGCAGAAAAATATTACACCAATATCTAAAAAAATCTTGTTTTTGCCAGAACTGATTGCTAGAATAACGCCTCAAGAGTGTTCTTTATTGATTTTGTTTAGTAATTTTTGTTTTTTTGTTTTGTTTGTAGATTAACTTTTGCTCAGCCTAAGATGTACTATTCTAACTGACTAACTTTATTGGAGTTTGTAAATTACATGATCATTTTTGGGCCATGAAAGTAAAAACCTGAGTTCCTAAAAAGGCCCACTTTAGAGATTTTTAAAAACAATTGTTTTCTTAAAGAATCTTTATCTAATATATTGATTTATATCTTGATTTTATTTACAAATAGATGAATAACATTCTGATAAAGTTTGTTTTCACAAATAATTGCGGTTTTTTATTTATTTCAATTATGCAGAAAACGGGCCTTAAAAGGCGCACGTACCTCACACTTCATCTTGTTATTTCACGTACAAAGTGTTGGCCATATATTATTATAAATCCCATACAAACGACTCAATAGACGTCTATGTAGGTTAGTCTCCCCGTGGAAGCTGGGCGCTATTTTGCTCTCACCTGGATTGCTGCATCCAGTCTTGATTTTATGGGTACTTTAATTAGATTGTAGCGACCTGACAACAACAGCATCCCCGTTTAACTCGAATTGAGTCACATCTTGTTGGATTGTTTTATCTACCGACTGCTGCTACTTTGTGGGTACGGCGATTAATCAATTAATTGGTCTAATTTTGTTTATACAATTATGTGATCGTTGTTCGTTGGAATTAGGATCGTTTTGATGCCCAGCTCTTTTAGGCTTGTTTTGAGGATTTAATTAAATAAAACCCAACGAACGCTACACCACGTAAGGATACCTAAGCGGTCTTTTCTCATTTCATTAGGTTTTCTGCTGAGTGCATAATGCTCATACAGAGGTGAGATATTTATAGTCTATCTTTTTCGATGATTCTGTGCAACTCAGTACGATTTAGAAGTGAAATTTCTTTGCCGATTCCATAGGGCCTAGGAAGAAAGAGTTGTAAAAGTCATGACAATAAGGTATGGACTAAAATCCATTATCTGCTTCTTCTATATGTGAAGCGCATACTTTGGTTAAAATATGAGGCATATTTTCTTGCTTCTCAATAGAGTACATTTTTTTGAAGGATAATCATAGCAATGTTTCAATCGTTATTAATTTCTAAATTAAATCTTTCACCAAGAAAGACAAGCAAGGTTCCCCAGATTTGGATAAAAATTTTCAAAAGGGGGTTTTAAGAGCCGTGAAGTCGATTGGCGATACTTTCATTTTTAATGGGTGTGACCCTCGAGATCCACAGTAGGTATTACGGGAATGGCTCCACAGATTGCGATACAAATTACAGTATGGAGTTGGGGGTCGAGAAGGTAATTGACGATACAGCTGAGTTCGGGTATGTTTCACATATTTATTTTGAAATCTGTAAATTATGAGCTATGTGAACGATAAAAGCAATATTTACCACTCTACCGATCGCAATACATTTTAACTAGAAATATGCACATTTTTGAATTAAGATTAGTAACTCTTATAGACCCATGTTGAATCCTGTGTTACCCGAGCAAAGCTCGGTATCCCAAATATTAAATTGTAATATATGTGTGTGTGAATTGTGAATCTTCGTTATGTTAAATAAATAGAATTTATTAATCAGTGTGTATATGAATTTCTGTCCACAAAGGAACATAGAACATCACAGTAGTTGTTTTAGTTTCTAATAACCACAGTATAGATAAACACAGTAGTCCAACTCAAGCCATTTCTTGATGTGACCCGCCTATGCCGCCCTGTCTCCCGTACCATAAACGGGAGGCACAAAATCGCGGTGTCCTATGATGAAAACTCAGTGGCCAAACAAACGACCACAGAAAATGATGCTCCGAAACTATCATCTAAGGCGTCCGCCGTTGAGTTGGACTACTGGGTATATTTATAACCAATCAAAATTTGATTCTGCGATTCACTTTTGAAAAGTTTTACTATGATGATCTTGGTAAATTCTGCTAATGAAGAGGGTATTCACTAAACACTCTACTAAATATGACATCTCAGTGGAATTCAGCAATTTCAACTGATCAAAATGCCCCTACTAGCTACTTGTCCTCATCAGCGCTGGTATTGGAACATTATTAATCAGAACACATAGTTAGAAGGTTAACTACTAGTTAACAACACCCCAAACTACACACATCTGATCTCTATTTTATCTTCTATGAATGTCATGTCCCGCTGGGAGGTCGAGCTTCTGATTGATTGTGCCACAATATATCACGATTAGTGTGTAATCAATCAGAGTTGTATTCTCACCCATACAGCGACTTTTCTCATCTGTTCATAGGCCGTTGTCAGAGTTAATTATCCATATTAGGAATCAATGAGGGTTCACATGTCAAATGTGATAGGTGAATAAATATTTTTTACAAAAAACTGGAACGACGTTATTAGTTGGTGCACTGAAAAATACGAAATAATATTAATTCTATTAGTGCTGGTACTTTCGAAGTTGTGCAGTTGCAGTTAGATTGATAACTTTTGGCACCAAATTTACAAGTACTAGCACCAATAGAGTTTATATTGTTTTGTGTTTTTTAGTGCACCAACTAATAACTAATAATTTTGTGAAAAATATGTATCTCACAATTTTTAGTGTAAAATTAGTCACGAAAATCGTTGAACGTTGGCGACAATGCAAGGAGGTGTAGCATATTCTTGCTAAGATCCAGATACTGCTTAGATCTTGCAGTATTAAATCTTCCAAGAAACTTTTTGAAATGATCCAACTCAGGGAAATTCTGCCAGAGTGTTTCTTCCTTCTTCTGAAACTCATTCCTGTAGGTACTTGTACCTCAGAAAGGTTCTGGGTCAATGAAAGTAGTTCGCGATTCTTTTCTGGCAAGTGTGTTTACCTCTTCATTCCCTTTGATTCCGGAGTGGCCAGGAATCCAGACTAAACAGACCTTCTTTTTCTTGCCTATTTCATTGAGTTTTCTTCGCCACTACCATACCATCCTATAATCGATGATATGAGAGTTCAGTGCTTTAATCGCAGCCTGACTGTCAGAATGTACAGCTATATCACATTTCTGATAGTTTCATTCCATGTTCATTCCACACATCTTTCGATTGCAAGCACTTCTGTCTGAGAGACGTTTGGTGCCAGGCCCGAACTCCATAGTAAATATTTTATCTATGGCCCCAGCGCCAGTCCCCGTCGTGGTCTTAGAACCATCTGGGTACCATTTGATGGTATTATTTTTGAGAGCATGGATTGTGGGGGCTCCCTTTTCCAATCTTCTTTTCTACTTAGCATCGTAGTAAAAGCATTCTCAATGCTAAAAGTTAAAATAGATAAGATAAAAACACAAACTTCCAGTAGAGCACCATCGTCGACTTGAGGGAAGTAAATATTTTTTTCAAAAAATTGGACCGACTTCATTTGTTGATGCACTGAAAAATACAATATAATATTAAGTCTATTGGTACTGTCTTTAAGTTGTGCAATTGTAGTTAAATAGAAGACTCTTCGCACCAATTTCACTAGTATCAGCACCAATAGAATTAATATTATTTTATATTTTTCCGTGCACCAAAAAATGAAGTTGTTAGTTTTTTTGTAAAAAAATATTTATCTCATACTTTTGAGTGTAACATTAATTAAGAAAATCGTTAAACGTTCACTAATACCAATGAAGATAGTACTTATCCTATAACCCAGGTATATTCTTTGCTTGTAGTTGTTATTATTGAGATCTTAAAACATCGCTGCGGAAATACGAATAAGTATTTAAGATGTAACCATTTTACCCACAGATTTTCAATTTTCGAAGGAAATCGCCCTCCCCACATAGCAAAAATACTCATATTTGAGAATTTAACAGGTCTCTAGCTCTAAAACCGTAACTCTTTTTAAAAAATGTTCAATTTAAACGTTTCCGAATATTATCTTGTCTTTAATTATACCACCTCTGATTTTCGATTTTCGAGAAAATTTGCCCCCTCCAGCCCCTTCGGCAGCGACTTTCGGAGGGGAAGAGATTTCGGATTTGTGTTCTTATGAATATGGGTCCATTTCTCAAGCCTCCTTTTTCAAATGAATCAAAAATCATCAAAATCAGAGTACGATTACTATATTAAATGCGAGAACGAACCAAAAAAGCAGACTTTCGAATCGTATACCTCCTCCGTTCGAGGTTCGTCGGTCATAAAGGCGTTGAAGCCGTCTTGGACAAGCGATAAATATTGCCAATTACAATTTTCTTTATTGTCAGTTATCAATATTGTCTCTATCCGTCTATGACATTATTTGCCTAAATGCAAGTTGTGTTGCCGATGTAACTCAATAAATCCGATCTGTTCACCACCTATTATCACCCTTGACCCTTGTCATCATTGCATTGAAGCAGCAATAAGGGCAAATTGCACTAAATACATTTAATTAATTGTACCCAGATAGTCAATCGCTGCATCAATTAAATTCAAATGTTTGCTTAATCTTTCTGTAATCATTGCGGAATGTTATCAATACCTATCATTTCTGAACGTTCAATATTCCTAATTACGCAATGTTACATGATTAAATCAGTCTAACGAGCAGTTCAACGTGAAAAATAAATAAACAGCTGGATCTGAATGAATATAATTAGTGATTTGTCAATTCTGTCATGTTCAAGTCATTTTCATGCTTCATAATATTGTGTGTTTCGCCCATATTCTTTTTAAAACGTTTTTCCGTAAATATTTCAAAGATCATCTGTCTGAAAGGCGAAACAATTGATTATATGCTTCAACTGAAATTGCCAAACAGTCAGCTGAAAAGGATTCAAATAAAATAAATAAATATGATTTTCAAATAAAATTCACTTAAGTAAAGTATAAAAATATTTGGACAATATTTCCTTACATCTGCATGTGTTTAAATCTTTTAAGGAGCTTTTAAGAGAAGAATTGCTAAATGATTCAAGCAAACTGGAACTGATAATTGATGAACACTGAGGAAATTATTAGTTCATTTCAATCATTCCAAATGTTATTGAGGTGAAATTCAAAAATATATATGTCCATAAATGCGTGCTTAATAAGATACTGGCTATTGATATTCTAAAGAAAAAAATGATTTTTCATCATATCTTTTACATCACTCGAAATATTTTTTATGAACGCAGCTACATGCCTTTCGAGCATCAGGTATTTTAATTTGCACCAGTTGCGTCCGTCCGGGATGCGAACTGAATATTTTTGAAGAATGAATGGTGCGCCACTGTTTTTGAACAAATAAAAACTCTGCTTTATATCCCCATTTAATTTAGAGCAAATTCGATCCACTGAGCTGTCATCTTACGATACCCCGTTTTGGCGTAAAAAATTAAAACTAGTTGTATGCCCCAAATAAACATCGATTCAAAAAAATTAAATCTAGAAAGGGATAGACAATTATTGAAGCAAAAATAAAGTTAACGAAAATAGCATTTATTAAATAAACATAATTAATAAAATTCATATGTGCTACAATATGTTGGCCTTCCATTTCCACGCATAAATTACCTAAATCTTCTTATAAAAGTCTGACGATCTCTAAAGAATATCGCTGGTTCTTGTGTGATAATTTCACAGCTGTCAATAATTCTCTGCTTAAGTTCCTCTAGGTTATTTACTGGTATCTTGTAAACAAGTGCTTTCAAGGTAACCCCAAAAAAAGAAATCCTTCGGATTAAAATCCGGTGACCTGGCCACCCATTCCAAAAAATCCCCTGCGCCCTATTCATCTGTTATGAAGATGTTCATCAAGATATTCTCTAGTTAGAACTGAAAAATGTGGTGATGGGCCATCTTGCAGCAACCACATTGTGTTTCGTACCTGAAGTGGAACATCTTCGAAGAGCAGGGGTAAATCGTTTCTTAAAAAATCTAAATAAGTTTCAACAGTAAGCCGATTGGGGAAAAATGTGGTCCAGTTGAATGGTGTCCTACTATACCTGCCAATACGTTCAAAGAAAAATCTATTTTGAAATCGATTATTGCAT
Organism: Crioceris asparagi; assembly: GCA_958507055.1. Lineage (NCBI taxonomy): Eukaryota > Metazoa > Arthropoda > Insecta > Coleoptera > Chrysomelidae > Crioceris > Crioceris asparagi. The sequence goes on along the minus strand of OY293830.1, from coordinate 5,457,535 downwards.
GGGATATCTCATGATTCCAGTATCGGAGATTGTGCAAATCAATTGGACCTTCATGACCAAATCCGGCTTCATCCGTAAACAAAATATTATATGAAAAGTTCCCATCAATGTTATGAAGATTGAATTGAATATAGGCACACATATTATACGACCTTCGTAGTCTGCTGCCACTGACTTTTTGATAATGATATGAATGAAGCTGCTACTTACACAAGACTTCATGGACAGAACTTTTCGGAATGTTTTCTTTTACACTAACTCTCCTAACACTGTTTCCTGGATTATTTTCAATAGTATTTAAAATGCGTATTTCTACTGCTGCAGTACGTGTTCTTCTTGGTCGTCCCACGACAAGTCGCCTTATCATAAATTCCCCAACTTCTCCTAGCCTCCTATGAATTCCCGTGAAGATCCTGAGTTGTGGTATTATTCTTTGCGGATATGCCTCCTGGTACATTCGTCGTGCTGCTCGCGCATTTCCTCGGGCCACACCGTAAAAATAATGAATATCACGTAATTCTATATTTGAAAAATTATGGTTCATTATCAGTATTTGAAAAAAAAGAAAGAGTTTCACAGAGAAGTGTCAAGACTAACAAGTATACAATTATTAATTTTGAAAGTTTTGATTTCACCGGTGTCACAAGCCTCCCTAGATTTTTGATTTTTTGAATCGATGGTTATGTTATTTCGGACATACAAATAGATTTTATTTTTTTACGCCAAAACGGTGCGTCATAAGAAGAAATATCAAGGGAACGAATTTGTTCTAAATTAAATGGAGATATTAGGCGTAATTTGTATTTGTTCAAGAATAGTGACGGACGCCACTGGTGCGAATTAAAATACCTTGCAATTATGAGAAAATGCCTTTTGATGCATGTCTAGACATTTTTCCATATCAACTTGGCTCAATTCGAATGGCTTTTTTTGGATCCCTCGATATAACTCAAAAATAAAGATTAGCTCATTTCTCAGTATCTATCATATAATTACTTTGAAAACAAATACTTATTCCAACGAATCAAACAACTCATTAGGTACACCTATATGTCACTATCGTCAAAAAATATTTCATAACTAAATGAACATACTTATTTCCTCTGTATTCACTAATTAACGATATATATACCTTTTTAACCTTCACATAGTCAAATGTCTATTATATCAGTTAATAATATCAAATTTGCGTTTTAATTATTTAATTAACATCATCACGAAATAGAATATTACTTAGTACCTATTACTCACTTTTTTTTGGTTTTCATGAACACTACAATAAATAAAACAATTCATGCATCCACTATTTACTCGTATATATCGCATTTATGATTGAATACTAAATATCCATACTATACTTAGACCTGGATAGTTGCTATTTCCTACTTAGCGGGTACACGTCATTAAAAACTTCAATTACTAATATTTAAAACATAATAATGACTTGAAATATATATGAACAAAGTTTTCACGATTAAAATTCTGCATGATTTTACGCCATCTATATTTTTTTCACCGAGGAGGCGTTAATAAAATTTGCTTGTATGTTTGCTTTAATTTAGGTGAGTTCGTGTTTTGTGCATACGGTAAACTCGCACCGATTTTTCTGTTTTTTATACGGTTTTATTTAGCTTGCCTTGCTTCTTATTTATTTATTTGGGTCAAATCTATTGATTGATATTTGACCCTCTTTCTGTTGACAGATTTGTCTGAGATTTAGTACACACCTTTCGTTTCGATGACAGTACAAGTTAATACATTCTGTAAATCCAAAATGGCCTTCGTTACAAAATGGCGGATTATATATTGATGCACTACCCTTTCAATATGGGTATTAAATGAAAGAGCTTGACTAGTAGAATATAGCTCGCTATGTGATTACTGAAATTGTTTGGCCTCAGTTTCATCGAACCAAAATGTACCAAACAGATGTACTGTCAGTTCGGATCGACTTTGGAAGAGACGGTGTACACCTTATTCATCATAAAGCCATTAAGTTTCCAGCAAAGTTCAAGTATGGGACAGCTGAAAGAAGGATGTTGACCGTAATTTTGTCATGAGCTTCCACTGTGCACAAAATGCAAGGCAGCTGCGTAGTCGATGGCGTTGTGTATTTAGACTCAACATTGTTTGAGGAAGGACAAGCATACGTGTGGCTCTGAGTCGAGTAAAGTCTTTGGAAGGATTACGTATTGAGCAGTTGGATTCCAACAAATTTTCAGGAAACAAACCTTGCAATAATGAGGTATTAAATGAACTAAATAGAAAGTATCAAACTACAAAATAAAAAACAAAGAACTTGAAAATAAAGTTAGTAAAAACAATTGAAATTTTTGAAAAAAAATTAAAAGTAGTTTTTATTGGGCATTTAAGAAGATCGGTACGGTTTAAGTACCGATGAGTACCTACTATTGCTATCCTTTTCTCGATTTTAACTATACTTATGTATATGTGTTTGCCAGCAACAGCAATTCCATAACAAATTACTGTTTGTCTACCACAACACAAAATTAAATTTTAAATTAACAATAACGTCTGACGTCTGACAATTGCGACATAACCATAGACGATCTTCCAGAAAGTACCTATATACCAGAGAAGGAGACGTATATATCCGCTCCATGCTCGTGCGTAATTCCAGTGACGGATCCCATTGTCGTTCCATGTCGACAAAATAATGATCTTGGTTGAATGAGATTGAATGAGATAATTATAATTACCAATATTGGATCACACTTGGAGCTTAACAGGCGGCGAGATGTCTGCGACCTAAGTACGAATTCGAAATTTCAAGTCTCTAGACCGTATGGGGCCTGAGAAATCGCTGCGGAGTCCATTGATACAAGAACCGAAAGTAATAAAAACTATTTAAAAATGAACTGAATAATTTGGTAGATCTTAGGTACTACTCTCCTCATCAATCAATAGGTCAGACAAGACAATAAAATCGTTGGGCGTATACAGCGTAACCTGAAAATACAAAATATGTAAAAAGCCTTTATAATGTTCTGGTGGTGGACTTGATAGAAATTTCATGTGACCAACGATTTTATTTTTTTGTGTAACCAATGCCCTTTACTGATTATTTTTTAGCTTTTAGAGTATTAACTGCATCATTACTATCATTTTTTTACTTGCATTATTTTATTAGAAAGAAGAGTGATCATCCCATACATATCGAACGTTTCAGTGTCCAGTATGTTATCCCCAAAAGTATCTTCATGTATGGCAAAATTAACGATCAGATCATTTTTAGCAACATTTCAACTGGACGTTTTTCTTTTTCGTGTTATAGCACTTGAAAGACTCAAGATTGTTGCCACTGTAATTTGAACATGTACCGCAGATGTCTGAAATATGAATGACGTATTTATGATCCTCTAATCTGGCGAACCTCCAAAACAATCTATGATTGATAAAGTGAGGCTTCTAATAAAGTCGATCCAATTTTTTTTATCAAATTATGTTTTTGGTAATTGTTGTTTTTGATTTAGAGATGATCAAAAAATTATTACAATTCATTTTGTCATATGAAATTTTGTTTGCTTATAGGTGCTAAACATTTTTTTCTTCTTTTTTTTTATTGAAATATATGCTCCTTATTCCGAATTCCGAAAAAAAACAGATATCCGTAAAATATATTGTCAAGGGTACGCGATTCTTTAGAGATAACTTCAATTTTCTCATGAATCGACTTATTTATGTCGTTTATATTTTATAATGATGAATTCTCTGTAAAGCCCGCTGCAGACGGAGTATGTTTTGCTGCATGATTGCTTGCTTGTTTTGCTGCACGGTGCGATAAATGTTGCCGCGCATGGTGTGTTGATGGCTCCCTTGCTTGTGTTGACTTCACACGATGCAGGCTATCATGTAGGTAAAATGACAGTACAGAAAAATATGACTGTGACTAATGATACACAATATTGAACATTCTAATCAAGCTTTATTTCTAATCATTGTTACAACAGAAAAAATGTCCCAGCAATCAAAAATAACATGTTATCATGTGCAAAATAACTTTTAAGTACAACTCGACTAGTTCCGAGTGCTCCGACAAGGTACGATGCGTGAAAACAATCAACGAAAATGGCACCGGTTCTATCATCAAATCATGCACGACTTCAAGCAACCAACCGTGCACGCGATGTCATTTTCTTACACGGAAGCATGCACAGCATCAAGCCTAGCTCCCATCAAGGAAACATGCAGCAAAACCTACTCCGTCTGCAGCGGGCTTAAGGAGCAGTTTTGCAGCTATATTTAAAAAAGTCATTTTGATGTGTCAAGTGCCAATAAGCACGGCTGAACAGTCCTCTTGGTACCATCGCTAATTTCTGATTTCCATATATTTGTCTCCAGAAGATATTCAAATTTCACCAAAATCACCATTTTCTAGCTGCGATCTATAGCAAAACATGATTTTCGCTTTCTGTAAAGAATATTTATTAACATAACTACTAGAGTAGCGGCTATGAAAGTAACGTAAGAAAACTCGAATATTTCAAAATAAGAAGTTCTCAGACACATTATGGATGCTCGGTATTAAGGAAAAGTTAATGAAAAAGCTAGGAAATTTGCAACTTCATGTCCACGTTTGTTAAATTACACGACGTAACCGAGAAAAAAAACTTTGTCAATTAGCCAAGCAGATTACTTTTAAATCCGTAGATTGTCTTGAGATAAAAGTTCCAACTAAACTTTTTTCGCCCCTTTTCTCTCCTGTAACTCTCCATAATTAATTGTTTTCTTTACTTTAGTTCTTAAATTGTCCAGAGTGAACATTAATCGATTTTTTACTAATGAATTTGACTCTTTTTTGAACGACCGCATTATTTTCGGCTGTTTACGGTTAGGCCACGTTTGCACTGACGGCTGGCTTGCTTATTTACAAGAGTCTCGTGAGTCACGTGATTTAATTCGAAGCTATTTATTCCAATAATAAAAATATATTATTCAAGAAGATTGATTTATTCGCATAAAAATGGGATAAGCATCACAAATGGTAAAGGCTTACTGGTTTCAAACGACATTGTTTCCAATCATTAAGCCCTCGTTATCGTTTCTGATACTGAATATAATAGAGTTTTCCAAGAAGCGTGTCAGAACTTTAAAATTCAACACAACGAATAAAAGCAAGTGATACAGTCATTTTTATTTTATTTTGAAGAGCTACCTCTAACATTTTTTTTTTTGAAAATAATGTTGCTTAAATGTCTGCCTCGACTTCGTCTAGTCTCGTGTGGCTCAATTTTCAATTACTCTTTGACACATATCATGTGGAATGTTTTCAAAGAAAATAGTCTAAGGGTGTAAGATCGCAAGATCTTGGTGGACAGTTCACGTCAGCATTCCGAAATCACACGTCCAGAAAATCTTTCATGCAATAACGTTATTGTTTCATGAGAAATTTGGCATGTGGCACCATCTTATTGAAAAAAAAAATTGTCAAAGTCAATATCTGTCAGCTCAGGCCACAGATATTCGGCTATCATATTTCTACAGCATTCTCCATCAACAGAAACACTATTTCCATCGACGTCTTCAAAAAAGTAAGGCCCGATAACACCCTGAGTCCAAAACCACATCAAACTGTAACTTTCTCTGAATAGAGAGGTTACTCATGAATCTCTTGAGGTTTTTCTAAAGCCAAAATTCAGCAGTTTTGTTTATTTACGAAACCATTTAGCCAGAAATGCACATCGTCGGAAAATACGATTTTCCTCCAAAATGTTAGTCGATATTCAGACGTTGGCAAGATTTCGATGCAGATGATGGTCAGCCGGTTGAAGTTCTTGAGTTATTTGGATTTTGTAATTCTTCAGATGAAAATCGTGATGCAAAACTCGCCAAGTAGTGGTCTGAGAAAGGCTTACTTCTTGCGAACGACGCGGAATTGACAGGTTCGGATTGTCTTTTACACTTTGGCTTACAGCAGCGATGTTCCCGACAACATACATACCTTACATTATCTGCAACTGACCTAGTTCGTTTGAAATTTTCGAAGAGACGTTAAATAATACGCTCCGTTAATCGATTGTGTTAACCATTAATTCCTCACAACGCTCGACTGTCTGGCGAACCGAACACTCACTTTCGTCATAAATACAAATAATTTCTGCTCGCTGTTGAATTCTCCATGATTACTTGCCCATTACTGACAAATGATAAAAATAGCTGTTTAAGTTTTCAATTCACATATCATGCAGTGTTGCCGCTATTAAATTTTAAAATTCTGACACGCTTAATGGAAAACCCTTCTTTTGTCTTTCCTCTTACTTTTGATCTTATAATTATTAACAGGATTCTCCTGGATTCATCAAAATAAATGACTTTTTCAGACGTTTATTTCTTCCAGCTCAGCAAAAAATATAAAGTCCATTCTCTTTGACATTTCCCATTTTATTAATCTATTGGTTCTACGCAAACGTGAAGTGAACGAATCCGATTAGGTGCTTTAACTAGCTGCACAATAAGCTTCGTTAATTATTCTTCTTCAATAATTATTATTATCGATCTTGAGATATGATTATTACGGCATGCCGAAATCCCAACGAGCCACGAGAGCTTATTCCGGGTCCTCCTTCTACAGGAAACAGGTGCTCCAGTTTACAACACTGGGGAAATACGGAAATCAATGTCTGGAATGCTTCAGGGCATGTTGCAGCTAAATTTACTCAGATACAATATGAAGTTCTGCTGGAATTCCTGGAAATTCCAATTCAGTTACATAACTGAAACTTTAATTCATATGATATACAGGGTGTTTCTTAAAAACATGCATTATTGGATCTATTTTGAGGAGAAAAACTTCATACGATGGCCCTACATTTGACTTACAGGGTGTTGAGGCATTGAGAAAAAAACTTTTTGAAGTGAAACTTCTTTGGTGGCGTTCTGATATTTGACGAGAATGGAGAGTGAATTGGAAAAAATGTAACGTTTCGAGATTTCGTTACACGAGAGAGAAAAAAGATAGGCTTCGTTACAAGAGAGAGCAGACAGCTATATAACAAATGGAGAAAGAGAAAGAAAGCTATACATCATTTATATCAGTTTTCTCCCTTTTGTTCGGTCCTTCGTCTTGAAACTAAGTATATTTATAATAAAATAAGTCCAAGGTTCAAGTTGCTTGAAGGGGGAATAGTTTAGGAAGCGTCGTACGAGCAAGAGAGAAAGCCACGTATTTCGATGGCTATGGAATTGAAAGTTGGTAGGGAGTTAAGGTAAGGTGTATTAGTGCGCGTGGGATTGATTTGGTGGGGATTCCATACTTCTGAGATGTTGTATAAGTGTCTCCTCAGTGTATGGATGGTATATTGATGGTATTTTCGATGGGTATGGGTGTTTTGTAGTGGAGTAGTGAATATTTAAGTGCGACTGGGACTCATTAGGAGAGGGTTCTGTACCTGGCATTCTTATATACCTATCCTTCAATTAGATGTTGTTTTTGTGATGGGGAGGGTTATAGGTCGATGTTATGGTTATGTTGAAGTGCGACTGGGACTCATTGGATGTGAGCTCCATACCTATACCCCACTGAGCCTTGGGGATGCCTATTATTAGGACTTGTGTTAACGATGCGGTTAGGGAAGATTATATGATGGTTTCTCAGTACACTTGTTGTGGGTTCCATCATTTTTTGATCTAGCCGCCACCTTCGACTTTTATTTTTTTTAATTTGGATCGAGAACGGCTCAATATTTTTGGGATTTTTAAAGGTGACTAGGACACATTAGTTGAGGTTTTCTTACCTCTGGGTACTCAACATTCTACAGGTATTTTTTCCATTTCTTATAAAAAAATTAGACTCCTTCTTAAATATTAGCATGTTATTATTAAAAATACTAAGAAAACCCTATTAATATATGTATACCTACAGTGCATCAATGAAGTAAGGAAATGTTTCAATATCTTCGAAAATACATATGCACAAAACGCTCAGACACGTCTATTTTTGACCGACTTCCTGAAAAGATGAGGTACATATACAATTCCACTGTGTGCTATTTTATGAGACCATTTTCAAAATAATTTATGGTTTCTGAACGTATCTGAACGTTCAACTATTTCGCCTGAGCAAGCAAAAAATCATAAAATATTCTTCATTATAAAATCACGGATTCTGCGTTTTCAATTTTTCAAATTAAAATGGCAAACAGGAAATTTGAATTGCTTATTAATAATTATTGTTCAAATTGAATTAAAAAAATAACAGAAGAAAGTTTATGTTAATTGGTGGCAATTTTGTACTAAATGCTACATTTTAGATTGAATATTGATTGATTGAATTAGTTCTCCATTTTGTTTTTTGAAATTTTAATATCTTCTCATATTTTTTTACATTTCTTGATGTAACTCATTTACTGCCCCAACCTTCTTAACAACTGTTCCAAATCTTCCTGTTGATAAACTTTTATAATTTTCTCCAGAGAATTAAACTGAGATCGTTGACTCAAGATGATATCGGAAATTAATGTATTGTCAGTTACACGTGCTTGAAATATCAATTTAGAACCCTTAACGCCTACCCAGAACAGATTCTTTTGTCCTGAACTGAGCGGCTATAAAGATAATGCTCAAAATAATTCCGATTTCTTGGCAAAAGGGAGAATGAGACTTTCTTTTCAAACGAGTAGAACTATAATGAAATCACAGTTTTTTGTATTGACTCACTTTGTTGATAATCTAATCATGCTAGGTCGCTTTTAGAAAGAAGTGAACGCCATTTGATCTGAGCTCGCATCTCTAATATTAAATAAATATTCAATATATTTTTCAAATGAAGTGGATATTATGACAAAAAAAATTATATAATGAAGTTATGTCTATTCCTACGTAAGTATATGGATGACGATTGCCTTTGTTCTGACAATTAAAAGTTCCAATAAAAACGTACGGTTTTTTGATGACTAAACATATTGTTATTTGTCGAATTATAAAAGTATTGTCGTGACATTGGGAGTCGAATATATCGTTTTATCTTCTTCAAAATTTCGAATAAATTCGTATATTTTTAAATTGTGAATAAATAAATCAATTAATTTCTAATAATCTATGTTGAGTTGTTGGATATAAATTTAGAATCTAACTCATTATTAGATGGGATTAATCTACTAGAGAAAATGGAAGTCATTGAGATGCTTTGAAAGGAACAATAAATAGTTTTTACCAAAAATTGGACCGACGTTATTAGTTGGTGCACTGAAAAATTCGAAATAAGTAATATTAATTCTATTGGTGCTGTTACTTTTGAAGTTCTGCAGTTAGATTGATAACTATTGGCACCAACTTCACAACAACAAGCACCAAAAGAATTAATATTTATTTCACACTTTTGAGTGTAACATTAATCACGAAAATCGTAGAGTGTTCAGTTTTCACTAACACCAAAGAAGATAGTACTTATCCTATTACCCAAGTATATTATTTGCTTGCACTCGTTATTATGTAGAGATCTCGCGAACATCGCTGCGGAAATACGCCTAAGTATTTTAGATGCAACCATTTTAGCACCATGTTCATTATAAATGTTGCTACAAATCCTATTTTCTTTCATGTGGTAGGCAAAGATTATCAGTTTTTGAAAGAAATCTCCCCCTCCACATAGCGAAAATACACATATGTGAGATTTTAAGATGAATGTAATTGGAAAACCGTAACTCGTTTGATAAAATGTTCAAATTAAACGTTTCCAGATATTGTCCTATCTATAATTCTGGCATATTGAATTTTCGAGAAAATTTGCCCCCTCCACCCCATTCGCAGCGTAGATTATGCAAAATTACAGCCGTTCTGAAAGTTTTACCACTGGTTAATAAACGATGCAGATAGAGAGAGCCGAAAAGTACCAACTACCTCCATCATACAAAATGTTACAGGAAACAATAAATATGAGAAACGTAATTAATATTGAATTAATTGTAAGCAAATATAGCCTTAAAGTATGTATATGTTATACAATTTTTAGAGAACAAGTCAGTGGGAAATTTCGGAAAGAAATATAGTAGTTTCGAAAAGAGCTCATAAAGTTTTTCTTCAGCCGAAAGTCAACAAGCAGGCAATTTTCTAGAAGATATCTTAGAAGAAACTAGTGTCAAGAAAGTTCGAGATTGAACCGTTAAAAATTATACTTGAGAGAATATTCAAATAGATAGACATTTAATAATACGAAAATAATAACCTGAGTGCATGATTTAATATTTTTCGTGCTATTATTAATAATTTCTTATAAATTTTATTTCCGATTGAACAACTTAACCTCATTTTTGGACCATTTGTTTTTCGGATGTTTTTCGCTCACGAAATGGCTATAAATTTCTTAGTTGAAGATTGTTTTATGCTTCTAGAGTATTCTGCCTTATTGAGGCACCAAGAGGAGTGTTTTTTTTATTCAAATTATCAAAACAAAATCCCCGGATTTAGTACCTGCATGTTCGAATATTCGAATTATCCGAGTAAAAATATATATAATCTTCCATGGTAATTGTATAAGAAGTAACCGATAACAATTATATAACTTTTACCCATCCTATTGATACACTTACTTCAAGAGTATCTAGGTACCAGTAAAACTAAAATAATTATTATTTTGCCTTATTCAGTGCCTCATTTTTTGAATTTCGGCAAAATCCCATTAAGCTTTCAATAAATATGTACAATAATCTTTTAATTTGGTTCCCCCTTATGAGGGCTTTAACCTGGAAACTGTTTAAGATTTTTGATAATGCCCCATTTAAAAGTCTCTGAAAACGATTTCTTTGTAAATTTTGCCTTAAACTATCCAATTTCTATCTCTTATTTTTCAGTTTGCAGACTTAGTATATCCAATAGCTTTTGCTCATTTCAGGAATTTCTCTTCCTCTTCATTTCCTCTTTATTGTCTTTCTTTATACAATTATCTTCAAGATGTAATATGTAAATAAAATTGTAACTCTTTGAACTTATCAAGATCAACTAATTCTTTTTTTCTCATTGCAATGCCATAATCGAGCACCAGTGACCTCTACTAGGTACCATGACTATCAATGAAGAAAAAGACTGCTATGATAGAGTAAGAGAAGCCAAGAAGAAAACTCTGTGAACATCAAAACAGAGACCACTAGAATGGTCCAGAAAGAGTCTTCAAGAGATGAATAATGAAAGGACTTCCCCTATAACATAAGGAAAAGGAAATTATGACCTAAGAGTACTTACACGTTAGAAGTTTCTTCAAACTAAATAGGCAACGTCAAGCCTTTCATCAGAAACCGGAATAGCTGAAATTCTCCAATCATTATCAAGGATATATCCGCCGATATTAATGATATAGCCTACAAATGTGAATGCAGTCATACATAACTGTTTACTAAAATTTTCATGCGAACCCATTTTGGATATTAATCAAACATTTCAAGATAATTTACGAGTTTATTATTGTCAATATCAATTCGTGCGAATTTTCCTTCAGTCCCATTAGTGATTTAACGAAGTTGACACCTCCATTCGTTGAATATATTTCCATCTCTCCATCATTCTCCAATGCATTTTAGATGGGCTGTAATAGTAGTAAATTTCTGGTCACCAGCAAAATGATCTCATCGTCTCTAGCTAATTGAATCGGATTCCATCGATTCTGTTCAGTGAAGTGTAAATGCAAAATGGCTTGATCCGAATGATAAGAGACTGATAATAATTGAAATTTTGAGTGGAGCATATCTGGATGTGTGAAAATTGGAGAAAGAGGAAGACAGTAAGTAAACGGAGAGAATCAGAGGGATCAAACGACTCATTTGTGCTGTTAATTTTGTCAATGTAATGAAAAGGGATTCAGATCTCTAGTGACAAAGCTATGTTTTGTATCAAGAACGCAACCCTTTGCATTAGCAAACTGGGTATTAGGTACGGTCAGGTCGGATACAATGCCTTGAAGAAAATCTGATGTTGCTGTTCGCTTCCAAAATGAACAATGACTTGTGTGAATAAAATAAATAAGTCAAGTGCGACTCGAGCTCGCCTGGTGAGGGTTACGTACTCCGCATATGTTTTTCTCTAAACTTTGTCATACATTCAGCATTTTTTTCAAGAGTTTACCCTTATGTCCATTTTATAATTATAAAAAATATATGTTTAACAATAACACATAACAACGCCTTTTATTTGATATGCTGCGTTCGAAGAATTTTTATATTTAATTTTAAAATATGCAAAATTCGTTTATACTCACCATAGGTCGGTATTACGTCTTAAAAGAGTTCCCTTTTTCATATTTTTTTCAGAAACCTAAAAACAGCTATATTGTTGGTATCGTCGACGTGTCCTAAGTACTTCTAAGTAAATTAAGTCTTTAATTTCAAAGTAAATCAGTAATCAGGGTTCCAAGTGTACCAAGAAATTGAATTTTATAAAATAGAATGAGTTAATTGCCTCAATACATTTCTTTGTACATTTTCCGTAACGTTTCTCACATTATATTATTGCAACGTGGATAGTTTGTCATGACCTTATAGGTATTATTCGTTTTAGTATGAGTTTGTTCTAACACCTTATTTGTTAAAGTTGTTCCATGCGTAGTTCATTAATTAGTTCTAGAATTAGTAGATTTATTCTAAAACCTTCGAGAAACTATTTGTCAGGTACACTTTGTTACAGTATTGTCAGTTTGACTTGAATCTAGAACATTATTACAAGCGTCTAGAATAATCATAGAAAACATTCTCGATGAATGTCATGTCAAGATTCAGAAATAAATATAGCCGTGTCGATTACGGGTCACACTTAGTTTATTGAATCAATCAATTGGAGTCATAAGCCGATAGTAGTTCTGAAACACGATAGTGAAAGTGACAAGTTGAGACATTTGTACTACTACTGAAGGTCGTGTACAAGGTGTTGGAAATAAAAGTTTTGGAAGCAATCTGCGAACTTTGGAGTATTACGCAAGTGAACTCACGCCAGAACGTTTAGTTCAGGGTTAAGCATTACATTAGTATTCATTGAATGAATTTAGTCCAACGTCGATATTATTTTTGGTATTCGATCTAGTTGAGATGAAAAAAACCGGTGAAATAATATTAATTTATTGGTGCTGGTACTTTTGAAGTTGTTGTCAAAAGACTTCTATCTAACTACAACTGCACAACTTCAGTAGCACCAATAGAATTAATATAATTTTGTATTTTTCGTCTCACCAACAAATAAAATCGGTGCAATTTTTTATAAGAAATATTTATTCTAATAGCTAAGCTATCGGAAATACAGCCACAAAAGGGAAAATGTCGAACATATTGTGATCCTGGAAATACGCTTTTAAATGTCTTTTTGGGTCCGGAAGGCTTTAGGAAAACACATTAAGTATTCCGAGGCATGGGGCAGAGGAATCCAGTGCGTAGTGGGCAATGTTCATATGGTAAACTGAGAATAATTGAATTCCACAGTGTGCTTTATAAATTTGTTACATTTCCCGACCCAAATATATATTACATTTTGGGTGGTTAGAATCTATTTATATTAAATTTATGTAAAAAACCTTCAGTCATACTGTACAATTATAGCAGTTTTTGACCAACTTCCCAAACGGAGGAGGTATACAATACGACTGTCTGCTTTTTCTTTTTTGTTTGTGCGCACACTATTACAGTAAACGTACTCTGATTTTGATGATTTTTGATTGATTTGAAAGAAAAGAGTTGGGAAATAGTTCCACATTAAAGAAAATCAAATACGAAATCTGCTTCCCTCCAAAAACCGCTCCCGAAGGGGGTGGAGGGGGCAATTTTTCTCGAAAATTGAAAATCTGCGACGGCAGAATTGAAGGTAAGGTCACATCCGTTTAAATGTAACATTTTTTACATCGACTTACGAGCAATGACTGAAATATGTGTATTTCCGCTATGTGGGGAGGCAATTATTTGCGAAAATTTAAAATATGAGACGGCCAAATTAAAAAAGAGAACATATGTAGCAACATTTAAGTTGAACATTTTTCAAATGAAGTTACGGTTTTCGGGTTACAGCAATGGTAAAGTCTGAAATATGTGTATTTTCGCCCCGATGTTAATTAGATCTCTGAATAATAACAAGTACACGCTGAGAATATACTTGGGTAATAGAATGAGTACTATCTTCTTTGGTTCAATGATTTTCATAACTAATGTTACACTCAAAAGTGTGAAATAAATATTTTCTACCAAAAATTGGTAGTTGGGGCACGGAAAAATACAAATTAATATTAATTCTATTGGTGCTGATACTTTTGAAGTTGGTGCCTACTACAAACTACAACGGCACAACTTCAAAATTGCCAGCATGAATATAATTAATATTATTTTGTATTTTTCAGTGAAGCAGCCAATAAAGTTGGTCAAATTTTTTGTAAAGAATATTTATTTGTCTAGAATCTCGATGTTTTCTTTTACCATAGCGACATTTTGCGTGTTGGAGCGGAAAAACTTGTTCTGTCACACTAGCACCGCCGTTCCCGCAGTGTTTTGTTTTTGTTAATACACAATTTTAGACAAGATATTAAGTATTTAAAGATCTCAGATATTTGGTGTACAATACCGACAAGAATAATCCAAAAACATTCTTGAAACTCTGTAAAATAATAAATGTAATCATTTTAATTATTGTTGTACCTAGTTTCGCCCTGTAACTCAATTCTGGAACTTCTCTACTCCTATCTCGAACAAGCTCCCATCTAATTGACCCTGCCACATATGAAGGTGCTCTTTTAGACAAAACTAAACATTCCCAGACATCCAAAGGGCTCATAAATCGTATGATTGGTCACATCACTAATTGTGAAAACGTACAGGGTGGACAAATAAGAATGTTCGTCGGTCATATCTCGTGAATGGCTTACAGTAAAAAATATTATAAGAGAAAAGTGAGCACAAGAAAAACATGGAAATTATTCAGAAATTTGTTAGTCGACCGCTAGAGAGGGTAATTGAATATTAGAAATTTCAAAAGGCTTTTTCTCACTAAATATACCTGATCAAGGTTTTCTATTATTTTGTCTCAATAAGTTTTGTTCTATCTATTTAAATAAGAGATAGGGGAGAGTGGGAACCTTGGTTTGATAAAATGGTCCTGCTTTGTGTAAGCGAATTTCGTAAAATAATCATTTAATTTCACTAATGGTAACTTACCAATTCAACAAATTCAACAAATAACGTAATTAGTAGAGGACGCTGCTCTATTTTTTAGATATTTAGTACGTCATTGAGAAGAAGACTAAATTAGCAACAATATCTATAGCGAAAACCGAATGTTGATATCTTTTTCTAATCTGGAGATAAATTAGTAAATGTTTAAATGGCGAGATTTTTCTGCAAACATTGACAAGCTCGCTATCTATATTTTAAATGTCTGCTCTCAAAGAACTTGTTTTGGCTTATTAACATATCGACAGTACAAAAGATTGTTTTCATATTAGTGTTACTGTCACCGCCAGAGGGCGTTTGTTGAAATTAGGTATTTAAACTGAATGATTTTTTTTCAATATGTATTAGAAAAAATATTTCCAATTTATTCGCACCAAATTAAATAATAACCAAATAAGCGGCTGCCAAATGCTTCTTCGTCTGATATAGATAATCATAAGTTCATGAATTAAGTTTAGAAATAAATGCAAATACTAAAAACCCGAAGCACAATCAAATGTTGTCAATTTTTGTCATAGATTCTACTCTAATATTTACGCGTCTTCACTATGTATTTTTGATCGACCTACCAGAGAAAGAAGTATAAGGTATACAATTCGACCATAAGTATCGGTCGTTTTTCAAAAAATGTGTTTCCGACTTACAGGTCTGTGAAAGTGCATCGCTATATTCTGAAATTACTGAATATAACTGAACCAGCAACAATTTTCATACCTTATAGAGCACTCAAATGTTTGAAATAACTATTTTTTCACAAAAATATGACTGCAGAATACCAAATAATATTAATTCTAATGGTGCTGCTACATTGGTTGCTATCCAAACAAAATCCTTTTTTTATTATGATTTATAATCATTTTAACTTTTTCGGCTATCTCTAGTTAGATAAAAGATAGCACTGCTATCTTTAGATTTTTTAATTCAGTATTTAATCTTGTGCGTAAATAAAACATTTATGTATTATTATAAAAAATATCCATGCATTTAAATACACATTTTGTGTAACGCCCTCTAGCATCGACACAATCACTAACGTGAATACAAATTGAATCACTGTTGTTAAACCAAAACATTTCTTTGGTAATTTATTATTTAGATCAAATGTAGAAAAACCTGATTACTTCCACATTGCCTATTTACTCTCTTACTCTCTTTTCTAGTTCATTCTTATAAAAAAAACATGTTTTATTGACCGACGAACCCCGAACGGAGGAGGTATACAATGCGACAGTCTGCTTTTATTTTGGTTCGTTCGCGCGTTTTATATAGCAATCGTACACCGTACTCTGATTTTGATAATTGTTGTTTCATTTGAAAGAGAAAGCTTGAGAAATGGTCCCATCACATCTCCTTCCCTCCGAAAACCGCCTCGGAAGGGAGTGTCGGGGGTAAATTTTCTCGAAAATCGAAAATCTGAGAGTTGGTATAATTAAAGATAGGACAATATCCGGAAACGTTTAAACTGAACTTTTTTTTAAAAGAGTTACGGTTTTCGAGTAAGAGGCATGTTAAATTCTCAAATATGTGTATTTTTGCTATGTGGTAAGGGCGATTTCTTTCGAAAATTGAAAATCTGTGGGTACTACATGAAAGACATTAATATTTGTAACAACATTTATAATGAACATCTTCGTGACGGTTTTCGAGCTAGAACGGTGGTAAAAGGGTTAAATCTAAAATACTTTTCCGTATTTGCTCAGCCATGTTCTAAGATTTCTACATAATAGTAACAAGCAAAGAATATATGTGGGTAATAGGATATTAGTGGTAGCGAACGTTCAACGATTTTCATGACTAATGTGACACTCAAAAGTGTGAAGTAAAAAATTGGACCGACGTTATTAGTTGGTGCACTGAGAATATAAAATAATATTAATTCTTTTGGTGCTGGTACTTGTGAAGTTGGTGCCAAAAGTTCTGAATCTAACCGCAAAAGCACAACTTCAAAAGCAACAGCACCAATTAAATTAATATTATTTTATATTTTTCAATGCACCAACTCATAACGTCGGTCCATTAATTACGATATTTGTTAAATTGGTTATAAGTTAGCTTTATCTTACTGGCGGGAAACAGCTCTTCTTAACGATGATTAGTTTTCGAAATACAAGGTTCCCACGCTCCTCTACCTTATATTTGAAAAGATAAAGAAAAACCTTTAAAAGCGAAATAACACAGAATTGGACCAAGATTACGATTCTCATGTTTTTAATGGACCTTCATAACATATATTGTGTACAAAATACCTACCTTGAAATACTTAACATTCAATTACGCTATCTATCGGTCAAACTACAAATCTCTAAGCAATTTCCATATATTTCTCATGACCACTTTTTTCCCTTGATTTTTCATTCTTAGTTGGCCACCCTGTACACATTTCACACACACACACACCTGTTTTCAGCAAATGTGTTTTATTTTGGCTCAATTTTACGTTGCCAATATTATGTTTACCCACCGAAAAAAAATACCGCCTAGCTGTCTAATAAATATCAAGCTTCACACGAACACGTCTAATATCATCTAGGATGGAGCTCAAATTAAATTTCAAATATGTCAAATATACTTGGAAAGTTTCTTCTTTTTTTTATCCTCATATAATATCATTTACAGTTTTGATATACACGGCACGTTATGTAAATTATCGATTTTCATGTTATAAAATTCTATTTTTGGAATATTAGGTATTCGCAAATATTTTATAACTAGTGCCACATTTTCTCAGCTGTTAACATCAAATCATGTGTATCTATCTAGAAAGTACATTAGACATATCAAAATAATTTTACATATATCAATGCAAACGGAATGACGTCATCGGATCTACTCTGGTCTCAGTAGTAGTCATCGGTACAAAATTCCGCCATCATAAATATTTGGCCAAGTTTAATGCTTAGAAACTTTTTTATTTCTTATCCGATTTTCATGTTTTTGAAATAATGTAGCTTTTTGTTAATATTGTACAAGGGTAAGTCAAAATGTTGTTTTTTTAAGTAACTTCTAAACATCCTATGAGAAAATTGAGACGGTTAATTTTGTTTACAGACCATTTGCTGAAATCATAAATGTGCATTCATATATTGTAAAGAGTTTGAGATATTGTGTCGACACCATTCCGAGGAGGCGTGTGCGATTCGTTCAGAGGGTGGAGCATCTTGACGAGTACGCACGTTAGTGCGGCCTGGGTGGCGTGAGTGAAAGGCATTCTGCATTGGCTACTGATACACGCCAAGGTCAAGATTATATCCCGAAACATTTAGTGCGTTCGCGCTATTGGTGGAATCTTCTGGGCGTTGGAATATGTCGGTGAAAGCTTCTAGATGGAGAGGACTCGCTGTGTATTAAGTCAGTACTGTTGGTGAATATGGTGGAGACCGGAGTACTATGACGGTGGAGACAAGCAGTACAGTGGAAACCGGTACTACAGTGGAGACCGATAGATGGTAGAGTATAAATATAAATTGTACATAGTAGTCAAGTTTATTTATAAAATATGTTATATTCAGGTGTAAATAAATAAACTTGAAGATAAATAATTCCCAGTCATTTATATATGCAACATCAAAAACAAAAAGAAAATACCAGAAACTTTAATTTGAGATGTACTACATTTTTGACCGACGAACTAAACGTAAGAAGTATACAATTCAACTGTTTGTTAGCATTTTTTTATGGATGTTCAAACTTTAAATAGTATCGACATTTAACATGTCATTCCCCTCAAAAACTTCTTCGAAATAGGGTGGTGGGGAATTTTATTATGTAGCAACATTTAAATTGGACATTTCTCGAAATAATTGATTGGTTCCGAGTTACGGCATTGGTAAAATTTCTCTGAATAAGTATAAGCAACGTTATCCAGTTTCTTTAGTGAACGTTAAATGATTGATGACAAACGTTACACTCAAAAATGTTAAATAAATTGGATCTACTTTATTAATTGGAGTGCACAAAAATACAAAATAATATTAATTCTGTTAGTTCGGATACTATTGAAGTTGATGCCAATAGCCAATCTTAATACAACTGCACAACTTCAAAATTACCAGTAGGTACTGTAACGTGAAGACTTACCCGAATAATGAACTACACACACAATGCACATTCCAGAAGACACCGGAGACATCAGAGGCAACGAGAATAAGTCCTGGTCTACTCTCGAAGCCATATACTGAGAAATAACCTCCAGAAACAACGAAAACAACACTGGCATCATCTAGAGCTTTTTAGGTTAGATATATAATGCCGATGGCAATGACAGGATAGTTAGTTAGTCATAGATCACAGTCGATCATAGACAGTAGAAAGTCGTATATAGTCAGAGAAATGAGTGTGAATATAAATGTGTATATAGTCGTGTAGTATTTAGTGTAAATAAATAAGTGAAAATAAATCGAACTCAGTTTTAATATAAATTCCCGTTACAGTACGAATAAAATTAATATTATTTTGTGTTTTCAGTGTACGAACTAATAACGTGGGTCCAATTTTTTTTAAATATTTATCTCCTAACAGTTCAATCGAGTCAGGTTATTATGGGCTCTAAATATTATTCAAGGGACTGTTTTAACATTTCTATTCAGAGTAAAATAGTAATATCCACTCCACGTATAAAATACATACATATTCTATATTTTATCTGGCATGTTTGAGTAAGAAACACACAGCATTTTAATGATGACATGCAAGTAAGTAATACCTACATTTCCCAAGCAGATTTAAATTCAATTTTAACCTACATTTTATTGAAATGTGCAGAAGGGAAATAAAAGCGCTCACTTATATTCACTCACTTCAGCTCGTTTGAATGAAATTAAATGGAAACGGAAACTTTCAGAGCCATAAAATTTGTCGGCTTAATTTTCAAGGAAGTGTAATTAAATCCTTCATACTCACAACGTGTATTTCTATGGGGCCGTTTAGAATTTTTTTTCTTCTTCTCTTTTTACACAGGATAAAAGCAGCTTGTGATTAGTTTCAGCTTGTTTTATATTAGAAAAAAGATTAGAGGGATTATACGTTGGAAAACTCAATTATTATAAAGGTTAACTTAAATGAGGGTATTTTAACTTAAAGTTATGTAAAGTGGAAAATGTTCGAGTAACCACCTCCTATAAATAAATGATATTAGTATTTTCCTGTTATGCTTTGATTTCAATTTTATGTTTCAATGGGATGAAATCTATTCTGGAAGCAACTCATTTTATGAACAAAAAAAAATAAGAATAACAGAAACTACGAAAATAATAATGGTAGAATTATAAAAAATCCTGTTCATAATAAAAGTTATACCCAACGAGTTATAAATTTAACTAGGACCGACTTTATTAGTTGATAGTTTGATAGACAGAAAAATACAAAATAATATCGGTTATACTGAGAATGGTAATTTTGAAGGTTGTTATTATAAGTAGAGAAGACTTTTGGCACCAATTTCCAAAAGTACCAGCACTGGTAGACGCAATATTAGATACTAGTGATAACTATGTAGACTGTAGAAGTCCATAGATGGTCCAGTGGTAATGGTAAGGCGTTATATAGATTAGTATTATCGTCCGCCATTGCGTGAGCTGACTGTCACGTCAGTGATATAGGTTATATACGTAAAGGCAGCAAAACAAGAAAGAATTTATCATATTTATTGGTATATTTATAACAAAAAAGCAATCGAAAAAATTCATTTGTCAATCGTGCTAGTGCCGCAAAACCGTTGGTTTCAGCTGCAAACGTTTCTAATGGATATTTTTCTTCAAATTTTTCATAGTACGATGCTAGTTGGACATTCTATATTGCTGGAAGCACGACAAACGCTGTAATCAAGCAAATTTGTACAAAGAGCACGGAATATTTATTATCAGAGAAGTTACCGAAATGCAAATTTTTGAATGTCTCGAAAAAATTTACAATATTCGCAAATCGAGAAGGCTTAAAAAACCTCTTTAGTAACGCTCTTGTTAGTCTTCCATTGTGAATACTCTTTAATGTTCATATAGCCCACATTCTCAGAAACGGCTACTTCAATTTACTTAGCGAACAGTAGTGTACATTAATAGAATTAATATTATTTTATATTTTTTATTGCACTATCTAATAATTTGGTCTTAGATTTCTATTATATACCTAAACCCGAAATAAATCAATCTGATATGACTTAATTTCATTCATATTTAAAATTTGCAGTTACATTGATAACTTTTGGCACCAACTTCACAAGTACCAGCACCAATAGAATTAATATTATGTTGTATTTTTCAGTGCACCAACTGATAAAGTCAGTCAAATTTTTTCTAAAAAATATTTATTTCACACTTTTGAGTGTAACATTAATCACGAAAATCGTTGAAAGTTCATTAATACCAATGTAGATGTAGATAGTACTTATCCTATTATCCACGTATATTATTCTTTGCTTGTAGTTGTAAAAATACGCATGTATTTTAGATGTTACCATTTTACCACCGCTGTAACTTAAAAACCGTAACTCTAAGCAAAAAAGTTCATTATAAATGTTGCTACAAATAATTAGGTTTTTCATGTAGTACCCACAGATTTTCATTTTTCGAAAGAAATCGCCCTCTATCTCGAAAACCGCAACTCTTTTGAAAAATGTTCAATTTAAACGGTTTTCGGAGGGAAGGAGATTTCAGATTTGCGTTTTTATAAATATGGGATCATTTCTCAATCCTCCTCTTTCAAATGAATCAAAACTCATCAAAATCGGGGTACGTTTACTATATACCACGCGCGAACAAACAAAAAAACAGCGAATTGTATACCACCTCCGTTCGGGGTTCGTCGGTCAAAAATACTTAGGGCTGGGGGGTGAGATATGTTCTTCACAATTTACAATCGATCAAAAATATTGACGTTGTGACATTACTTGCTGATTTCAAATGAAACATTCCAATTTCTTTTTAATTCTACTACAGAATTAAAGGTTAGTTAAATAGATAGGTACTGATCCATTACTTTCGACAGTTTTTGAGATAATGAGATTTTTTTTTAAACTTAGGTTCATGTAGCCTGGTCTATCTCCCTTAGTTTTTCGAATAAATAGTTGAAATTTCACAGCAGAGTCCAAAATGTATCTCAATATTAAGAATATGATAGAACTCCTGAAAATTGTACATGGTGTTTAAGATAGGCCACTCAATTCGAACTAATCCAGAACCCACTTAATTTAAATAGAACACCCTGTATATTTTCATGTTAATCTATACACTTTTCATGTCTCTCTTGTTTGGTATAAGTATACACTCTACCTTTACTTACCTATTTAGATATATTTGAATCTTACTGCTCAGATGACGATAATAGCTCAATTAGTTAACGCTGTAGACTATAAAATATAGAAATTACTTAGTAAAGTTATTGCCTTTGTTCTGAAGAGATTTAATTATTATCCCATATTAAAAGAAATCAAATCCAAAATCTCCTTGCCGACAAAAACTACAAGCGATAGATGTGGACGTGGCAATTTTTTTGAGGGGAAGGACTTGTTGAATGACATTTTTTTTCAGCAGGACCAAGTCTCCCAATAGTTCTCTTTCAAAAGAAAAAAGCATCATGAAAATTAAAGCGCCCGTTAGGTACTATTTAAATAGTGCGAACAATCATGAAAATAACTTTCAGATAAACAGTCGAATTGTATACCTACCTCCTTAGTTTGTAAAGTCGGTCAAAAATAGAACCAAATTTGTTAGTTGGAACCAGAGAAAACGTTGGAACACATGAAGTTAGTGCCAAAAGCAAAACCCAATACTTTAATAAAGTCGGTCCTATTTTTTACTAAAAATATTTAATGTTTTGTCGTTTTCACAATAAAATAATAGCTCGTCCAAGATTTTAGTGAAAACTATTTTATTTCTAATTAGTTTATTTTTTTCTAGAGTTCGCTTCAAAGTAAGCGGAAAACGGAAAGTAGGTAGGTACTTCTTCACGAAAACTTTTTCAGCAGATCTCTT
The DNA here is from genome assembly GCA_958507055.1 of Crioceris asparagi. Classification (NCBI taxonomy): domain Eukaryota; kingdom Metazoa; phylum Arthropoda; class Insecta; order Coleoptera; family Chrysomelidae; genus Crioceris; species Crioceris asparagi. The sequence continues at coordinate 5,434,422 of OY293830.1, read as the reverse complement.
TGGCGTCCATTGGTTACATAGTTTCTTCGAAATACCTACTAGTGATATTCTGAGATTGTTTACCACTCAGCAGTCAATGTGTATATTTGATTGTTGATAAATGATAACGTTCATTAATAAAATACTACCTACCCAAATAAAATAATCATAGACAACCATCAAATATTAAATGATTTTCTGTCTTCAACAGTGGTGTAATGTTAGTTGTCTAGCTCTATAAATTTTGAATTGAATTGCGTTTTTTAAACTAGCCACAGATTAACTAATCTGTGCTATAGTTACAAAGAATTTCATTACAGCTGCATTCTTCCTAAATTACAAAAGTTTCTGAAAAATAAGTTCTTGAATATTTCATGAATAACTCAAATCAATTTTAACATCACCGTTTGTTTTTCAACGCCGAAAAATGTATAAAAAAGAATACATTCAATTTGTATATGTCCACCGTTTGGGAAGTTCGACAAAACCTAAAGATTCTGAACTACAGTTAGATATCTCTATATATCTTGAAACAAAATATAGGTAGCATAGATTTAAATCTTCATTTGATGCGTAAAAAAATATCAAATCTAATCGGAATATATGCTTATAGATGTTTTTTATTTCTTATCAATTTATGCATAATATGAATTAATAGAATCTGATAGTGGGTCCAATGATTTTCTCCACATTATAAATTGGATAATCTATGATTCCTTAGTATATCACACAGATATTACGTATAACGTTACGTAGGTAGACTTTCTAACAAGTATCTAACGAATTAAACGTCAAAATTTGTTCTACTATTATCAAACTGCTTCAGATTAATTTAATTACCTAAACGATCGGTTGCTCTTCCTTACTTTTTATCGACAAATAAAGAAGAGCAACATTGGAATTAAACAAAAGAAGCTAATAACATATGATTGAGATATATAGGTACCTAATTATAAATTAGTTATTTTAGCTTATCAGCTTAGTAAAAGTGCAATTCAAAGAAGATAAAAGCTTCTTATCTAATGTTGATATAAAATAATAATTAAATCAAATCATTGAGGTAACAAGAAGTACCGCCTACTTTAGTATCACAAAAAAAACCTTTGAAAATTTATTCAAACGACGTATTGTCATGAACTATTTATTTGATTCTGTTGAAATAAACTGCAGCCATTATTGATTTCAGCTTTCATAACATAATAATCAATAACTCGCAACATGTCACTTACCTTATATAGGTATAGTGTAGGTATAAAAGGAAAAACCCAATATAAATAATTGTTTTATTTTTATTTAAATATTTTTTGCATACTCATGATTTTTGCTTCACTGCATTAGACTGCATTTCATTTATTATTCCCTGTGCATCAAATACCGGACCCTCACTTATATCATATTTTTCAGTCTTATTGTTATCATTATCACCTTCTTCAGCTCTTTGCATGTCGCTTATGGCTATCTTCTTCCTTTTCTTCTCCTTCATCCTGCCACTTTTCGATAGAGAATATCTCCTGTTGAGAACTGGCACTTCATCTGCATTCAAACCATTGTTATTGTCAAAATTTTCTCTAATCTCAATTGTGACGGTGTTATTATTGTCGTGTGTTTTCACTTGCTTGTTCTTGCCACCGAATAAATTCGAAAAGAAACTAGACATTTTGAAGAACTGCACAGGTGAATAGCGTTTTTTACATTTGCCTGTCTCTCTGAAACTGCACAAAATTTGCCACACTGATAAATATCTCCAGGTAAGATAAGAGTCATCGGTACTGATTGGATACAACTATTACGTTTTATCAGTTAATTGGATATATGTGCTTATTGTCAATTACAATGTTATATTTTTCTTTCAATCTCCTCAAATTGTATTCGAAATGGAAGTACAAAGAACTTCCAAAAATTATGCTTACTATCTAAAGCGTTAATCTGTATACATTTCAATTCCAAATGAATAAATGATGCAGGATTAAAAAAATCATTCAGACAAAACCTCTGTAGTGTTGGTTGCATATGTTCAAAAAACAAATGGCTCAGGTTATCTCAAGTTCTCTACACCTTATATCAGTGATTCGATCCAAGGTTCAAATAGGTTTTTTTCTACAACGTGAGATGGCTTTCAAGTCTCATTCTAATCACACATTCACATTCCTAGCTCTCTACTGGTGTTCTGTGGTGCTGGTGCTCTGTGGCTGCCTCGAGCAAGTGAAAGGGGTCCAGTTAACAAATAAAACAACTGACATGGCAAATAATAGTTACAGAACCGTCTACGCTTTTGCTAGAGAAATGTATCCAAAAAATACAAAAGTAGACTTACAGTATGGAACCGCTGGCTTTCGAACCAAGTGAGTAAATTTATTTTATTACATTTGAGGTTATATAAGTTATATTATTCACACCAAGGTGTGACCCTAATAATGGGCAAAATATTGATTTGTGATTTTTATTTTAGGGCTACCAATCTTGACCATGTCATGTACCGTATGGGACTTCTTGCTGTACTCAGGGCAAGGTATAAGAAATGTAAGTTGAGTCAGGAAACAATTGAATCTGTCATTGGACAAAGGTGGATCATCTGTGACACATAATAATAGTGCTTCAGATAAAGGATAAATAAATGATAACAAAATGCGAATATTTGGAGAAAACATCGCCGAAACGATCCGAATAATCCACACTGTCTTGTTTATTCAGTATGAGAAAGTTGTTACAACTTATTTATGGAGGAAATTATTCTATTTTTATTTGCATGGAGAGGTTTTGAAATGGGATGTTTATGTTTCAATATGCACTCTGAGCTTCTCTTTTGAGTAAAACTAAAATAATTCTGATAGATTTATGTCGAGTCTATTTTAAGATATCTTTGATACGATACATTTATTTGTGTTTTACATTTACATTCATTTTAATAAATATTGAATTAATATTTTTTTAGCTGTGATTGGTGTTATGATAACGGCCTCTCATAATCCAGAGCCAGACAATGGAGTGAAATTAGTGGATCCTCAGGGGGAAATGTTGGAACAATCTTGGGAGCCTTGGGCTACCAAATTTGCTAATGTCATGTGAGTAATATTTCTTGGAAAAAAGATCCTGCCACATCCTAATTAGTTTAACTAAATTGAATTCTTATTTGAACCAATTTTCATATAAACTAAATGCTAAATTCTTACAAAATAAATCGTTTATGTAGGCTTTATAAAGTAAAAATGGCTTTGCACTATAAATAAATCACCCTATAAGAATATTTTTGTTGCAAATATTTGAACTAATTTGAATTATCTGATAATGATGAAAATATTTTTATTATGTGTCCGTTGTATTTGATAAGAATTTCGAAACAACAAAATCATTCATTTCCCACACTCGTTATATTCAATCCATTACCATATTATTCTGCTAATCCCCTATAAATCAGATTAGATTTATGAGGAAGGTTGTATTTTTACATCAATCATCGAAATCTTCAATTTATCTGGTTTAAGAAAAAAAAATATTCTTATTCATCAAACATTGATATCAAACCATTCATTAATTTAAAGACTAGGATTGGGCCTCAAACATTAAGGTAGTACACAATTCGTTTATATGTTTTTTTTTTTCATAATATTTACGCCTTTCGCATAATACATTTTCAACAATTTTTATGATTGCTTAATCGAAAGAAGATGATTTATTAGATTAAAAAACCCCCAAGAATACTAATCAAATCATCTTTTAAACAAAAAAACTGGATCAAAATCGGTTTGTCTCTTTGGGAGCTACCATGCCACAGAAATATACCACACATTGAACATTATTAAAAAAATAAGTCCATCGAAGTTGAAAAAGCCTATTGTGTATATAGGGTGTATCATTAATAATTGAAAATTGTTTAACTGTAGAATCTTTGGCACAAAATATGAAGATTTAACCCAAATCACAGAAAAATCATTTCAAATTGAGGTAATAGTCTAGTTTAGCGACTTTTGCTACAAATGTCATAAGAAAACAAAAGTTTTCAAAACTAGAAGTATAATAAAATTGAGGCGGAAGACGCTATTTTTAATGATTTGTTAATAAAAAAAGGGGAAAATGGTGCTCTAAGGAATTACGACTTTTAGCTGGAATTTTCGATTTGGAAGTATCTTTTCAATCCCAAATACTATATAATCATCCTTGTATTTCATTATATACAAAAATCCTTCAAAATTAGCAAAAATATGCATAAAAATAGTAAATATAAGTTCGCGACAGAGTAAGGTTAAACGAATTGATGATTGACTTGTGCAGTATGTTTGATGTCTAAGAACTGTGAATTCCAATGTGACAATATGACGTGGCGATATTAAATTTTTTTAAAATATTCGATGACAAAACATAAACCAAGTGTTCAGATTTTAAGTGTCTAAAGGTATAGTTTCATGTTTAAAAATTATTTAAAAAATATTTTTCTACAAATGCTTAGAGCAAAAATACGATATTATGGCTACTTTTGATGTTTTTGATGACGAAGGTAACAAACTTTGTCTTCAAGCTTTCGAAAATATGATTTCAGTTTATTGTCGTTCATTTTTTCTAAAGCATAAAATAATCTAATGCTGCGATTGAAAGTTATGCTAACGTACATCTATTTTTGCAAACATTTGATTTTTTTAGAGCTTTTATAGAAAAACTGCTAAACTAGACTTTTACTCAAAAGGATTTGTATATTGTTTGAAACGATTTTTTTGGACGTGCCCCTATGAGCCCGTATCAAAGGGTGTTTCTAATTTTTGCACGTATCATACTTAGCGGGAAGTGCAGGTTATATTATATTATATTGAGTATAAGTTTCTGGCCACAACCAGAGGCTCACGACAAGGGTAAGGAAGGGGCAGATACTTCCTTGATTCTACGCCTATTGCAGAATCGTCATTATTCATTTATAACGTAAATTAGGATTGCTGATTTAATTAATTAACTATTTTACAAATACTCAATCGTTTCGATGGTTGTTGATGGTAAATCTTAATAATAAACAAAGAAAAACCAATATGTCATTACGTAGAATGGGTAGGTAATTCACATAGAAAGTATATAGATAGTAGAGTATTGAAAATTAAAAATAATATGACGATAACGCCAGTAGTGTAGAATTTAGGAAGGGTCAATCTCTCCGATACCTCTGTCGTATAACTCTGATAGTAGCCACATCCTATAAATTTGACAGATAGAGTTTGCACAACAACAAAAAACACCTCTCTCTTCTATCATTCTCTTGTTCATCATGCTTTTTTTTCTTCACCCATTCCAGCGACGAGAAACTCGAGGACACTATAAACGAACTGATAAAAGAATTTAATATAACCAACATGAATGATCGCGTGGAAATCGTTATAGGCAAAGACACGAGACCTAGCAGTCCCCATCTAGCTAAGGCTGTCACCGATGGTGTTCTAGCTCTGTCGGGTAAACCCATCGATTATGGCATTGTTACCACGCCACAGCTGCACTACTTTGTCGTCTGCAAGAATACAAATCGACAGTACGGCCAGCCCACCGAAGAAGGATATTATAGAAAATTGACGAATGCATTTTTGGCCCTGAGAGGTACTGAATATGAGAGGGGCAACTATACCAACAAAGTGATATACGATGGGGCCAATGGTGTTGGTGCCAAGAAAGTCAAGTATTTGAAGGAGGCATTGCAGGGCAGCTTGATTGTTGATATGTATAACGATGAGATTATTGGTTCGGGGAAACTGAATCACCTGGTAAGTTGAAAATATTGTGAGACTGCGACATTATATTTTCGAGCGATCATTAGTTTTTTAAATAAAGAAAACAAATAGGTCGTTGCATGCATTGGATTTTTTATTTTTTATTAGTTTTAAACAATACAATAAAATTATATTCAGACATATTTTAACTATCGAAATGTTAATTTCAGTTTGTGCATGTATTTTAAAACGAAATCAAATTCCCGCTTAAAACGTCACACTTCCCGGCTCCAATTATGAACAAGTAGTTTGTTCGGTTGCTCAACACTTTATAATAGTCACTTGCTTTGCAAATTTCATTGTCTGATATGCATCCACCATACCACCAGATATAAAATTCACAATCCCGCTTGGTATTACGATACCAAATATAAAACGAAAATCGAAAATTTTATCTCACAACGTGTTGACAACTAATTGCCACTACCACAATGATTACCGACATATTACATAAGATCAGCCAATGCCAAATGAACAGGAACTGTGACGTCACAGGGCGCTAGAAGACACATGTTTTGAATCCATCTAATTTTTATGGTTTTTGAACATTTTTTTCTTTCTTTTAATTTCGAGAAAGCAAACAAAAATACGGGTTAATTTTTTTAATAAATTTTCAGAATCGTCAATAAAAAAAATATATACAATGACCGAATTCTACTGGTGCTGGTACTTTTGTAATTGGCGGCAAAAATTATGTTTCTACCTATAACTGCAAAATGACCAGCACTAGTAGAAATATTATTACTAGTGGTCGCCCAGTGGTCAAAACTCTACTAATTCATTATTTTTAAAATTGAAACGTTATTTAGTTTTTTGTCAAAGATATAATAATTGCACATTGTTTTTTGGGAATTTCGTTCTGGCAGTTATAAGCTTCTACAGAATGGCATTGTGTTCCTTAAAAAACATATGAAATTTAAAATTTAATGATAGTAGCAGTTCAAAAAACAAAATGCTATTTATTTTATAATACAATGCATTGTATTGTTTCGACTTAACGGCGGTAATGTTACTTTACCCTTAAGACAAAAAGGAAGAGAATGCAGTCGTTTCACGAAACTGACACAGCTTATATAGTGTATAAGCTGTGAAACTGACTCCAGATTCGAAATATTTTGCATTACAAATTCTGCGTTGTAAATGCATTAATCCACTATTAAAAGTATTAAAATTTCTTGAAATGACATTAAGTGCGCATTTAAATGTATCCCTCAAAATAATTACATCACTTTGTATACACTAATCACAATATTTAAATTTGCGTTTGACCAGGGTTGTCGTATCATTCACGAATAAAACAATCTAACGGCCATGACTCGTCGACTTCACATTGTAGTTGGATTCGTTATGCAACACGCAACACAATTCTACGACGTAGACCATACATTTTGTATTTAATTTAAAATATTAACATCAAAATTAAAAATCACATATTAATATTGTTTTTTGCCGTGCACCAACCAATAAAGTTTCAATTTACAAAAACTGAAAGTTTTATTGGAATTTTTGCAATTAATGTTCCAATTGACTGTTTTATTTTAGTGTGGTGCCGATTATGTTAAATCTCAACAAAAATTCCCCAATGGCCTTCCATCAACGCCAAATGCCCGATGTTGTTCGGTAGATGGTGACGCCGATCGCATCGTATACTATTACATGGATGACAAAAACAATTTCCACTTGATGGACGGTGATAGAATTGCAACACTTGTGGCAGCTTATCTGCAAGAACAGCTACAAAAGACTGGCATCCAACTGAACATGGGTTTGGTGCAAACGGCATATGCCAATGGGGCTTCAACCGAGTACATATCAAACAAATTGGTAAGTTCAAAAATTCAAAACACCTTTATGTTGTATTGTTCTTCTATACCACTGATTTTAGCATGTCCCCGTTGCTTGTGTATCAACTGGAGTCAAGCATCTACATCATCAGGCCTTGACGTATGACATTGGTGTTTATTTCGAAGCCAACGGACATGGAACTGTAGTGTTTAGTGATCAAGCCAAGGAGAAGCTTCGAGATGCTAGCAAAAACGAAAGGTACACCCTTCTCTAACCGGTTTTATTTCTGATCTATTCCATCCATTTAAAACTGATTCTTTTCTAAGATCGTATCGTTATGTTTTCCTCCCAGTTTATCCATAGAACAGCAGCAGGCCTGCAAGGATTTCCTCATTCTCATTGATGTAATCAATGAAACTGTAGGTGATGCCATATCCGATATGCTGTTGGTGGAGACCATCCTGCATGCTCGAGGATGGGATGTGGCTCAATGGGAGGCCTGCTACACAGACTTGCCAAATAAATTGATGAAAGTCACTGTTAAGGTAGGGAACACTATTTTGGACAAGAAAGGCAGCTTTTATCGAAATACAAAAAATAAAAATCATTCGAATTATTATTGGCTATTGAAAATGAGAAAGACCATTTCTATACAGATAGAAATTAGTTGGCATGCCATAATGGGTGTGTTCAGATCACTATAGCACGCCTTTTTTGCTATTTAATGACATAGAACAAATTAATAATCAAAAATATTTAAAGAAGAAAATTATTCACAAAGACATTCGTGACCATATAAATATATTAAGGCATAATTGCAATTCAATAATTCAAAGTCCTCAATGAAATATTTGTAAATAAATGATTTGTTTTGCTCGCTAATAAAATTCAGATTCAGAACATTATTGTTATATTTTCAAATCATAGTCTTTTGAACTATGAATTATTTAAATTTTTTGTTCCTTTTCATTCCATTCTATTTATATGTTGGTAAAGAATAATAGAAAATTAATCTTATATACCTTATTTATATTTCTGAATCAAAATTGTTTATAGGATATTAATTTCCGAATTTTTATTCTTGAATTAAAATTATCTACATAATCTCTATTCTTAAATTTCTATTCATATATTAGAATAATATATACATTCGAATTATGTATATAAGTATAAATCTTGAATTTTTATTCTTGAATTAAAAATAAGAACATAATTTTAATTCAAGAATGAAAATTCACGAATTAAACTTATGTACAAAATGAAAATACGGCAACACTGCGAATAAGTACTTGCACGAGCTAGTTGAGTTAGCTACTTTCTAACAGATGCCGTCATAATCGTTATCAAGAACTTCAAATCAAAATTGTGGATTGAATAACTTACGTATCGTTGTTCGTGAATATTCCCGCGAATTTTCGGCTTTATTAATTTCTTTAATTTTAAGTTTATAAGTTGTTATAAGAATGAGTACAGACAGTGGCATTGTAAATATAGGTAATTACCTAACCCTACAATTTGGAAATACTTACATTTTGATTTTCCTAAAGGAATAGAGTATTAAACGAGTCTATTACTATATTTGCGTTTCACAAAAAAGATAAATTAACTTAAAAAATGAGTGCCAATACGCTGTCTATTTTCAAGAAAGGTTGCAATTATTGAGTTACAAAGCAAAAAATCATCTCATAATCGCTCACAAAATATTTGTCTCAAAAGAAATTCAACAATATAAATTGTGAAAGTTTATGTTGCCATCTAGTTTTGGCAGATGTGTCAAACAGAGCGATAGTACGCATTAGGTATATATAGTTTGTTTCACGAATCATGGCTATTGTGTGTAATCATTCACGAGCTACGTCTCATCGCCGCATCGCATCTCATTATATCATGAAATTCTCTACTACGTTTGTCGATCTAAGCTACATCAGTATGTCAAGCTTATCTCCTTCCATACAGTGATAGGGCGCTGCACGTATGTCCGAAGGCAACGCAATCTTTATTTCATAGTCGTCACAAAGTCATTTTGACATTTCAGATAATTCAGGTGGATAAATTTATATTTTATAACTCAAGCAATGAATTTGTATTTTGTGTTTCTGCATTATTGTTGATAATAAATCTTTCATATTATGTTTGCTTATTTAATCAATCGATATTTTTTCCTCTAATTATAGGAACTTCCTTAAATGTCATATCCTAGCTCGAAATCGTTTCACCACTGATTTACTCCCAAATAATTTTCATTCCAATACAGCATAATTATAATCCTAGAATATTATATAAATAAAAATACCATGAAACCATACCGTAAGTATAAACAAAATGATAAATGTTAGGTCTATATATTAATAATAATGATAATTATTATTTTTATTATATTAACGCACAATAAAAATGTAAAGTCATTTTTTGAATTTGAAATTGGAAATTTATTTTTATTTCTACTTAATGCAAGCGTCTTTTATTGAAATATTTTTCAATTTTCGATAATGCAATTAAAGACTGCGTTCTTTTTTGTCGATCACTCGATATTAAATCAGAGGAATAATGAATGTGGAAATGACTTTCTTTCACAGGACCGTAACGTTATCACCACCACAGACGCCGAACGGATCTGTTTGACGCCTAAAGGTCTCCAGGACGAAATTGACGCCTTGGTGGCCAAATACAAACGAGGACGTTCTTTCGTCAGGCCTTCGGGGACCGAGGATATCGTCAGAGTGTATGCCGAGGCTGCAACACCTGAGGAAGTTGACAAACTGGCAGCTGAGGTCGCCGCAAAGGTGTACGAAATGGCTGGTGGCGTGGGTACAGCACCCGAAGTGCCGGCATAGATGACGTCGATCCATTTTATTTTTTTGAATATCTTCCAGGTGCTTTTAGCAACTTTTTGATATAACTGATTGCGAATCGGTCTTTTTTATACCTACATCAGATGTTTTATATTTTATTAACTAATGATTAAATGATTATTCGGTGAGAAGAAAATCTTTTGACTGATTGATAACTTTGAACAATTTGAATGAGATCATCTAAAAGGGTACAATTTTGATCATTTTTATTTTTATACGTTTTAAGATGACATCGAATTCTGCCATATTTTATACAATATCATATTTTCAAATGGTTTATTGTTTTTTTTATAATTCTATTATATTTATTATTATTTTGAGATACATATTGTTTATTTATAGTTTATTGAGTAATTGGTAAAATCAATATATTTATATATACAGGCAACTAAATTAAAAATGAGAACAATTTTAGTGAAGATTTTTTTTTTCGATTGTGATGTGACCTAAATGGATTTGAATCATTATTCTACATGGAACGCCTTTTTCCTCTTCAATATAAATATTTATTTGTAACATTCAAATTAACAAATCGCATAATAAAGATAAAATTTTAAATCAAACATAAACTGCGGCTGCATTTCTAAGTTTGTTTTAAAATATTCATTTTAATTCTTCGTTTGTTTAATTTTCGCGTACACAGTTAGAACTTTATATTCCTACGAATTTGTTCAGTTTGTTTTATCATGTTTATTATAAAATATAACTTATGAAATTCAAAGTTTGTTTGTGTTGATGAATTTCGAAGTTTGTTTCAAAATGTTTGGATTGTGGGCTCCCTTTCCCAATCTTCTTTTCTACTTAGCATCGTAGTAAAAGCATTCTCGATGCTAAAACTTAAAGTAGATAAGATAAAGACACAAACTTTCAGTAGAGCCATCATCGACTTGAGGGAAGTAAATATATATTTTTTAAATTGGACCGACTTCATTTGCTGGCGCACTGAAAAATACAAAATAATATTAATTCTATTGGTACTGGTAATTTTGAAGTTGTGCAATTGTAGTTAAATAGAAGAGTCTTTGCACCAACTTCACAAGTATCAGGCATCAATAGAGTTACTAGTATTTTGTATTTTTCAGTGCACCAACAAATGAAGTCAGTTAATTTTTTTAACACTTTTGAGTGTAACATTAGTCACGAAAATCGTTAAACGTTCACTTATACCAAAGAAGATTGTACTTATCCTATTATCCATGTATAGGCTTCGCTTGTACTTGTTATTATTCAGGATATCAAAACATCGCGGTGGTAATACATAAATTTCAGATTTTACGTCTGCTCTAACTCGAAAACCGTAACTCTATGGAAAAAATGTTCAATTTAAATATTGCTACAAATAATCTGGTCTTTAATTTGGCCGTCTCAGAATTTAAATTTTCAAAATAAAAATCCCCCTCCACATAGCAAAAAAAACATACAGTCGAATTGTATACCTCCTCCGTTTGTGTTCGTCGATCATTTCAGGTGCATATCATTGATAACATATTGGCAAACTCTCGTCAACCTTACTTTAATAGTCGTTTCACACCTGCGTTTTTCTACCATCAAGTTCCGTAAAACAAACAAATAATAGCTGCATTCAATATACGCAACCAGGCAACTGTGTAACACGTAAATTTATGTGTCAAACTGCCTGTAGTGATTATTGATCTTCATCACGGCGACATATTCTAGTTACAATCCTTGAGCTCAGCCCGAAGTCAAAAAGTTCCTGAAGGAAAACGCTCCGTTTTCGTAAATAAAAAAGTTGACCTATTAAAAAAATATACGAAGTCTCAAAAGAGTAGCACCCTTCGATTTATACGTTCGAGTCGGGCTCGCATGGAAGGCGTTCCGTACTTTGTCTTTTTGTTTCAAATCAATTGAGCTATTATAAAAAACACCTACACGCAGAAGAATGTGTTTCCTATTTGGAAGTTATTGGTTACATTTGGCGAAAAATAGCTGCCTATCGTATAAAAGATGTTTTCTATAGAGGCTTAGCTAATAGTTTTGACGACGATTAGTATCCAATAATCCCACGTGTTACACTAACATTTCACAATGTCAACAAATTTAAAGTTTAGTTTAACCTTGAAACTAAGAGGCACATTTGGAAAATGCTTGAAAGTACCCTTGAAAACACTTAATTGATGTGCAATACTTTTGAATTACGAACTTTATTATTTGAAGTGAGTCATTATCAAGTTAATTTTGTAAATCTTCATTTTCAAAAGGTGCCTTACCAATTCTACGATGGGAATATTATCACAGAAGGTATTTCTCAATTAATATAAACCTTCCTAATGCTATTAAAGTCTTGCCATAATTATCTTATTACTAAAATATTTCGTAGGATATTTATGAATTATGATAGTATTTTTGTATATTTTTGTTTCTAGAAATAATGCCCCGGGAATATGTAAATAATATCATTTATTATATATGTTTTCGTTGATTAAATTGGGAAAATTCATATAAAATAACGAGATTACTATATAATGCTATTTATATTATCACTTATCATTATTATATCAACAAATTTCTTTAGGAATCTTTCAAAAATGTTAGTTAACTATGATTTATAATAGATGATAACCATTTTATTTTTATTATAAATAATCCAGTTATTATTACAAATGCCAGGATTGCTTTAAGCCCGAAATAATGTATAACTGCCATTAGTTGATAATTTGGTTCAACTATGGGTCCAACTATTCAAAAATAGGATATTTCACAAATGAACTCGTGTAATAGTGTCTATTTAATGAGCTTTTTTATTGGTGCTTGGTAATTTGCTTTAACTTGCACCTCAAATACGTAAATATTATTGAAAGTACATAATTTTGTGATGTATAATATTAGGTTTAATCATTCCCAAGCCTTTTTGACCTCACAGTAAGCTGGAACAAATTTATATCACATTTAGTAATGTTTTATGATATAATTATTGAAGTGTGTATATTTTGTAAATGACTAATTTTATTATGTTATGGGCTTAAGAAATAAATATTATATCGATTAAAATTCTCATTATTTATACTAATGAACTCAGAGTCATCTTAAATAATAAAACAGGAAGTTTATAAATGCTGAATGCGTTACCGACTTTAAAACAAAGCGATTAATAGAAAAATACCAATCAAATTGATTCATCAACAAATACTTCTTATGTTATGAGAACGTAGTTGAAAAAAGTGCACAATTAATTTATATTTACAGAAAAAAAAATTGTCAGGTGTGGGGTTCGAACCCACGCTCCCTCTCGGGAACCAGAGCTTAAATCTGGCGCCTTAGACCGCTCGGCCAACCTGACTTGTGGAAGATAGTGGCTATCACTAGGTTTTATATCATCCTAAGAATAAACTAAACAAAAGATTAGTCTTTGTACTTACATAATACAAATAATGAAATAACTCCCCATAACTAGAATAATACATTATATAAATTTTGCAAAGCAAAAAAGACCCTCAATAGATGTTTGTTTTACAACAAAAAATGGGTACAGGGTTATTATCATTATAAATTTTAAATTACCCACTATTTGTATCATCATTCTTTCTCATCATACCATGTTACCCGCCCCCACTTGTTACCATTTTGGAGTTATTAAAGAAAGGTTAACATTATTGGCGTATGTTTTGGAAATAATTATATTTTATAGTGACCTTTCTTTAATTTCTATTTATACATGTGGCTTTGCAAAAAGGTATTATTGGTATATTTAAATTTATTGCTGTGATATAACTAGTAATACTTTTGACATTTAAAGAAAATCCCATTAACACTGGTTCAAAATATTCATAAGCTAGTTCGGCACTAGCTTCGTATGATACAACTTTCAGGTATGATATTAAAGTTATCATAGCAATTAATAAACAAACTTAACTAGTATAGGTATAGAACTTAACGAGTTGTCTAAGAATATGTCTTTCAATCTTTACGGTTAGGTTTGTGGTATGATAATAAATAATTTAAATTTGGATCTAAATAGTAAAGCGCAAGTAAACTTCCAACGTTTTATTACAATATAATATCAGTACAAATAATATACAAAACTTAAAATTAAATAAAAATATCACAGCGCATACACTTTCACATACTCCACGTCCAATTCACTGGAATCACTCCACGTTGGTAGCCATTTGTCCTTGGCGTCATAGAACTTCTTGAAACTGGCCCGTTCGTAATTTATCCATGGCTTACTGCCGTCTGAACGATCTTCGAAGGCGAAACCACCAACCCCAACACCAATAGTTATGAACATTGATTGATCGAATGGGGCCAAATTCGTTCCACTCTTCCACACATCCGTGTTGGTGCCATCCAGATAGGAACCAAGGCTGGAGAAGCCGTTCTGGGGTGGCGTGATGGTGCCATAAGCGTTGCCATCGACAGCCAAAGAAATACTACCTGGGATAATTCAAACAATCAGTGCTATCATCTACAATTATAACTCAAAGAATTAATTGTCCTTAAAAAATAGAAATTCCAAATAGCGACAGAACATTTTAAATAACTTGTTTACAATAATTGATAAATGTCCTTGCAATCAGTTGCCTGTCATGATTTATAGGTCAGCTGCTCTGTTGAGAATTTTTTTTCAATATCGTGAATATACACAACTAGTGTTTCTTAAGTTGATCTTCAAATAGAATTCCGGTGATGTTTCAACCATTTTGCAATAACTGGCTAGCTATAATTTGTAGGACCTCACCTGGTGTCCAAGTAAGTGTGAAGTTATGATAATCATCAGACCATTTTCCTGGCATTGTTGTTGATCTGTCAGCGTATTTTCGTGCCAATGGTTTGCCTCCCAAAATAGCGCCTCCATGAAGAATGTGATTCGTGTCTGAATTGCCTTCGACAAACGCGATTCGCATCAATCCAGACTGATAATGGGGGCCATAAACTTCATCAACTGGTTCAAGATACAATTCTAGAAGAAAAAATATCGGTTGATCGAAATCATTTATGTTGGGGAACGTGTTGTATTATAGAAGACTTTAAATACCTGGATATATCCAGTCACCTTTCGGTAATTTGGCGCGAATTTCAATTCTTCCATATTTGAATGAGAATTTACCCTTTGTTGTGATCCGAGAAGAAGCTACTGGAGGTAATATGAAGACACTTTGCGCCCTTTTGGCACAAGAAGGTGTTCCTTTTTCACCAGTACATCTGAAGAACAATTTTATTTGATTTTTTGATTTAGATATCACCATAGCTTAAAAAATGTTTGCAACTTGTGAGCACTTACTCATCCTTAAAGTCAAACATGGTCCTCGATGTAACAAAACCACTACCATAAAGGCTTTCAGACAATACAGGTTTAATTTTGAGATGGTTATTTTCAATTTTGAGCGTTTCAGGTTTCTTCACATACATTACAAATTCAAAATCCTACAAATTCAATATCGTAACTAAAATTGATAATATTAAATTCTATTTCATATTGTCATGTGGGAAAGATCAGAAACTTAGCCTCGAAACTCGATCACAGCGACGAAAAGTAGTGATAGGGCCAAACAGAGCTACGGATAAAGATTCAACTTCAGTAAAAAAATTACATACTGGAGCCTCTAGACCTATATATAAGAGAATGGTCGCATTGACTTTATATTACATGAGACTGCTAGTTGAGATCAAACATATGGCGAGAGTGATGTAACAGCAGGAAATCCAATATTTTGCGGACAGTACCGACTTCGCTACTTTCTTATGGTCGCAATATAACTTGAAATGTGGAAGGAAGAAAATATTTCAAAAAGTATTAAAGTAAAGCATAGTAAACTCAAAGACTTCAAAGGAGAAATTATGAGGTATAAACAAATAAATAAATCTACTTTCACGAATGAAAAGTCTATCCATTGTTTTATTTTCATCATTATACATTATCAAATTCTCTCATATTATTATATATTTTCTTAGATTTATATTATTTTATTTTGTGCACCTACTTCTCTATTTTCGAACATTAGGGGGGGAATGATGGCTCGTAAAAAAGCTTGTATTGTTCCTTTTGTTATCTTTCACGGAATAGTAATATAGAACAAAATATAAGTACCTAGGTAAATCAATAAATAATGAAAAGAAAACATTTCTGGAAAATCACAACCAAAACTAATCGCTCCTTTCGCGATTTATCGCTAGTAATGGCAACACTGGCATGATACCGTCACCGTCAAAATGGCTTGAATACTGAATAAAATTGTTGTTGTTTTTGAGAAAACGATCCATAATACAATCTCATTTATTAAACAGATAATTTATCACAATTACCTTTTTTTTGTAGAATAGTATGTATATTTGAATTGATACTCACTTGGGACTCTGCAAACCTTTGTTCAACAGTCCAATGCTTATCTATACCTTGTTTGAAATTCTCATCGAATATTAACTGATCCTGACAATTTCTTTCTGCCGTTGATGTTGTAATTGTCTTGTCGCAAATCTCGGGTTGTCTGATATAAATCGATGGTATGTCATTGTTGGTGGTCAATTCTAAAAATGGAAAATACATTTTTTTGTTGCAAGAAATTATCTTTTGTAGGTATCGCTTACTGTCCACAATATATGTCTGGTCATCGTTGACATAGCCCAATTTCCTTTCGCCATCAAAATAATCCACATAGGTCCAATAGTAGATGACGTCACCTTTTTTCAATTTTGTTGTTTTGTCCACAAATGTCCAGCGACCATTTTTTGGCTTGGTGATGTCTCTGGAAAAGGTACCACCTTCTCTGCCCTCCATTTCTTCGTTGAGTTTGCCATGGAAGGCGAACAATTTGATCCCTTCCACATCTAGAAACAAACAATTCAAAATTATCAATGATATAATTATTTTCTATATCGTAACAATCTTATTTTTTTCTAGAAATATACCTGGTATGGAGACTTCGAATCCTTTCGGATGCCGTGCTTTCACAGTTGCTTTTGGTACTTCGAAATCAGCATTTGCAAAAGCAAGACAAGCGCAGCACAGAATCGAACTGATAATTAACAACATATTATATGCTCGATAAACAAAAACAATGGTGTGAATAGTTTTCATTGAACTGTATTTATATAGAATTTACAAAAATTTCTGGCAGAGATCAAGATACACACCAATTTGGAAAAACCCGAGATTAGTAGCAGTATATTTCTTGTGTTATGTATACGCGTGAAGAATATCAACATTCAACATTAACATGTTTATAGTACAGTCGACTTCGCTTTCTTTGAACGAACCGTATACCTACATAATATGCAAATGTTGGACCTACGAAACAATGAAATAAAATTCGGCAAAATGTGTTCATGCATCTCGGTAGGGGATTGTTGGACTTTATTAAGTCAGACAATCTATTAGCATACTATTTTTTAATCAAGATTTGTATGTTAACCTGAATAAAGATTATTATTATTATTAAACATTGTAAATGGGTTTTTTGTGTCGAGAAAGAACCCATAATTAAAAATCAATCTTAATTTAATTTATTGAAAAGGGTAATTTATTAGCATTCTCATTTACAATTTACACCATAACAGAAAGTAATAATATAAACGTATACCCAATTTGTCAAATAAATGACTTTGTTTACCAAAGTCAAAGATAATGGAAGTTCCATTATCTTTGCCAAAGTGAAAGTCGGTAGGTACTTTAGATGTTCAAATCATAAATGGATATATTATGTATTTTTTAGAAGTTTGGTTTAGTTAATTCAAAGGTTCGTTTGGAACGACACCGATAAATAAGGTATATATTTTTATTTTCTATCTTTTCTTTGCCAGAAACCAGATTGGAGGTAGCTACTTACAGATAAAATGAAAAATCAATATTACTGCTTGACTTAATTATACGCAATTTTCATTTTGTTTCTGATAATTTTATATTATTTCATCTACATATATATATATATATATATATATATATATATATATATATATATATATATATATATATATATATATATAAAAGCGAAAGGTCACTCACTCACTCATCACGAAATCTCAGAAAATACAAGTGCTAGAAGTCTCAAATTTTACATGAGGGTTCCTTTTAGAACACAGGTGCTCACTAAGATGGGACTTTGCAAGAATCAACCCCTAAGAGGGTAAAAACGGGTGTCAATGTTTGTATGAAATTTCTATAGTTTTAATAGTTGGGTTTTGAAATTACTTCAAATTACTTCTTATATTTAGAGAAATTAAAACGTAGTTATTAATTCTTGTGCACAACCCTTAAAATGTGGTGAAAAAAGGGGTGTAAGTTTGTATATAATAAAATTGTAACAGGCCGATGTCTGTACATTAAATATATTTAAGAAAAAATAATATAGGGGGTCTTTATTAGAGCAACAGAAGACAAAACAACTGTATGTTTGTACGCGCATCACGCAAAAACTACTCCATGGAATTGAATGCAGTTTTCACTGATGTATTACCAGTGGTGTTACCTAAAATATAGGCTACATTTGATCGCATCTGTCTCTTTTTCTGAATGTTTGTACACATATAACGCAAAGACTACTACATAGAATTGAATTCAATTTTTACCGATGTATTGCTAGAGGTTTAACTTAGAATATAGTTTCCATGTTTCCACGTATGTCTGTCTGTATGTTTGTACACGCATGAAATTGAATGCAGTTTTCCAAGCGCAAGAAGTCGCGGACAATAGCTAGTCCTTAATAAAATTAAGCTTGCGGGAAATTAGGGCCTAGAAACTCAACGTAATTAAGTACATTCAATTTAGTATTTAAAATTAACTTCCTGATACCGATGCGCGGTTTTGAATTATTTCTGAGTTAAAGGGATTAAACTAGCGAATTCTGGTTTTCGCGGTTAATTTTGAGAGATAAATTTGAAAATAAAAAAAGGTTTTCCAAGTGTATTGAAAGACCTATGAAATGAAAGGGATTGTTATAAGTAATGTCAGTATATACGTATTGATCTACTGGTAAGCCAATGACTTATTTATCAAAATCTGAAAAAATTGCCACGACTATAAGGTTTTCTGTGTTACAGCATTTTCACTATCACCATATCCATGTATAAATAGATACGGTACGTATATCACAAATATATACCCGGTTATTCAGATTCGATGCTCACCATTGGGATCTTGTAAACTGTAAGGTTAAATTGGGGCAAAGTTGGGAAATATAATGGAGACTAATATGCCACAAAAAAATTTGACGAACCATTTTTCGTTTTTGAGAATTAAAAAAAAAACAAATTTTTTACATTATGTCATTTCTTTAATAATTTGGTTGTTATGCAAAGAATTGAAAAACCAAAAGCCTTTCTCTATAGCAACTTTTTCTGTTGCATCCAGTATGTTAAGACGTGATAAGTAGCAATCAGAAAAGCAATTTTAAAATCCAGGTCTGTATTTAATTTCTTTGAGTTGATGATAGTTGTAAAGTGAGGAAACGTTGTTACAAAAAATGGTGAGCACAACTGGATGCAACAGAAAAAGTTGCTATGGAGAAATGCTGTTGGTTTTTCAATTCGTTGCATAACAATCAAGTTAGTAAAGAAATAACTAAATGTGAAATTTTTTCTTTAATTTCTCAAAAAAGAAAAATGAAAAAATCAAATCTGTTTAATCCCCATTACATTTCGCAACTTTGCCCCAATTTAACCTTCTTGGTAGCTCTTACGGCTTACGAGATCCCAATGGTGAGCATCGAATCTGAATAACCCTGTATAACAAAGTTAGCTTGTCAAGAAAAAAATCTTGATTGATATTATCGGCAAAAACGAGTATTCATTGCATTACTTGAGAAATGGTAAGGTTTCAATAAATATAAGAGAATCGCAACAAGAACTTTCATCATCACCCTTATGAGAAGATACAACTATGGTTCCAGGCGTTGATCACAAAAGTACCAACACCAATAGAATTAATATTATGTATTATTTATTTCACACTTTTGAGTGTAACATTATTCACGAAAATTGTTGAACTTTCAATAATACCAATGAAGATAGTACTTACCCTATTATCCAGGTAGATTATTTGCTTGTAATTATTATTCAGAGAACTGAAAACATCGCGGCGGAAATACACATAAGTATTTTAGATTTAACTATTTTACCACCGCTTAACTCGAATACCGTAACTCTAAGGAAAAAATGTTCAATGTAAAATATTGTTACAAATAATCTGGTCTTTAATTTGGCATTCTCAAATTTTAATATACTTAGCTGAAAATCGAAAACCGCAGTTCTTTAAAAAAAAACAATGTAAACGTTCCAGGATAATGTCTTATATTTAATTCAACAGTGTCAGATAGATCGATAAAAATTGCCCCCTTCACCCCTTTGGAGGCCGTTTTTGGAGGGAAGAAAATTTCGGATTTGAGTTTTTATGAATGTCGGAACATTTCTCAAGTCTCCTCTTTCAAACGAATAAGAAATCATCAAAATCGGAGAACGTTTACTATATCCAACACACAAACAATAAAAAGCAGACAGTCGAATTATATACATCTTCCGTTTGGGTTGGTCGGTCAAAAAAATCTGGACTTTTCTACCGTCCTCAAATGAATTCCATCGATTATAAAAATTCTTCTGATCATGTCGTAAGAATGGCAAAAAAAATAATAATAAATATTTAATTTTGACGAAGGAGGATTAGTTTAGCCAGAATATCAACAAACAGTTAGAAAACTTGATAGTTCATTTGAGCAGAACTTTTCTATCCTACTTTTTCCCAATGATACGTGTACCTAGTAAGTTTTAAAATCCTTTAAGCATAATATTTTGTAGTCAAGTCCTAACAAAATCGTTATACCCAATGTCGCATCAAAATCTTTAGCGAAATATTTTTTCAGCTAATGCCTGTCAATCGGAGCGGCCAAGGTGTCCAGTCTGTGACACCCTACAAAAGTGAAAAGAAAGCAACAAACGCGGTATACATCCGCGACCAAGATAATCTTGGCACAGACAAACAGACAGAATAATGGTTGAAGATATTTTTCTGGCGACTCATGCACCTCTGGAACGTTATCATCTGTTGAAAACCGGACCCCGATTATTTCACTTGATTACAATAATGACTGAAAATCAATAATTTTTAGTTTTTTTGTCTACCCTTGTTTTACAATCAGATTCCATAATTGCCAAAAAAATTTAAGTGATTCTATGAACTTTGAAAGAATTACTTACGCGGTATAGAAACTGTGAAGCCTTTGGGATAATAGGCAACAATTTCCGCTTGAGGAACTTCAAAATCACCTCTTGCAGTATTGATGGTAATCAAAGAAGTGATCAGCAACAGAAGCCACCACATTTTATACACCTATTAGTTAACAGAGGGAATGATAAAATAACACTGAAATCCAATGGATAATATAAGTTATAGAAGAGATGCGATATCCACCCTACGTGACGATACTCAGAGGAATGGGAAAGTCCAACAACACAACAACAACATAAATGGTCAAGTAGAAGCGAGTGACACTGACGACATGGCGACACAAAGCAAAACAAATAAATATATGCTCAAATGCATTAAATATTGCAACATGCAATACCCATACGCTATAGGGTGATTCACATAGCAAAAAAACATTCAGACAAACCACCTGCAATTAGTTCGTCGGTCAATAAGCCAAATAAGAGACTTGCTTCCAATGTATCTTTACTATATAAACAGTGCGGTAGGTATGGAATGGTCAATTTCTATTCTTAATTTGACAATTTATAGTATGAAAATATTACCCCCTCTTCAAAAATTATAAATGAGAAGAGGAGGGATTCGAAAGAGGTTTTCATTCACTGTTCAGCAATAGGGTAAATGTGTATAAGAGCACGCATATGTACCTACAAGAGCACGCACACATGATATTGAATATGTTTCGACTTCTCTGGGACGGTTTGTTGTATCTATTGTGACCACAAAGACAAACGATTCCATAGACAATTCCATTTAAAGATGAATTAGAGGCAGCAGATGAAGCAAAGAAAGCCAAGGAACAGAAAAAGATAGAAACGGTTAAGACAAAGTTGTTATTGACCAAAAACCAAAAAGGATATGAAAGATGAACAAAACTGAATACAAAGACGATGAAGTGGGGCAATTCACTTGAGTCAATTGTGAATAACTATTTTTTAAGTTCCTTTTATTAAGAAACTTGTTTTGTTTTCTGCTTAAAAGTATATTCTCAGTTGTTACCTATATCTTTATTAAACATTTGAATTTCATAATTATCGTTTCTATCTATTTAAAAAATTAACAGTGTAATGAAAATATTTTGTGAGTACTCTCAGACCTTAACATGCGTATACATCCATGTGTATAAGAGTACGCAGTTGAAGAGATGCAGAAAAGTTGATATATATATATATAACGTTTATGGATAAAATTAACGAAAACTTTGATGGAATTAAATGCGAAAAAGATATCCTTAAACAATGCTACAAATTTAACAGCTGCAGCTAGAAACATTATCGAGCTAATCGGGTTCAAGCACTAACTGCGTACTCTTATACACATTTACCCTCAGTTTTTCAAATTATTTTGAAAATGTAAACTTTTGATATTTTAAGTAGAATGAAACAAATAATGTTACATAATGTTCCGAGATGTATTTTTCAATTTATTCTACTGTTAAATTAAATGTTCAAAATGACCACCATTTGCTTCTTGACAATTAGCAAGGCGATCTTGGAATTCCCCTACAACATTTTGTAGGACCTCAGGGGTTATGTTGTTAATTTTCTAAGCTATCCTAACTTTTAAATCTGCAAGATTGTCTAATCTATTGAAATATACTTTTGATGTTAAATAACCCCATAAAAATGAATCGAGAAGAGTCAAATCGGGGGATCTAGGCGGCCATTCAATCGTTCCACGTCAATCCATCTATTGGAAAAACCTTCGCTCAAATAATCGCTAACAATACGTGTGTAATGCGTTGGAACTCCGTCTTATTGGTACCAAAATGATATATCTATTACATTTGGATCATTAAAATCAGGAAACAGTATTTTTGATATTGGCAGTAAAAAATTCATCAAAAAAAACCTTGATAAACCTCACCGTTAATTGTGCCGACAAAAGATTATGGGCCAATAATTTGTTGATAATGATACTAGCCCAAACGTTCACTTTTTCGGAATATTGTGTGTGAGCCTCACATATCTAATGAGGATTTTCTCTTCTCCAGTATCAGTTTTTAAATGAAAAGTTGCTTTATCAGAAAACACAATTTTGTTTTAAGAACTGCAAATCTGCTTCCATTGTATCCATCATCAGTTCACAGAATTGTTGCCTTCTATCAGGATCATCCTCATTTAACTTCAGAACCAAAGGAACTTTACAAGGATGGTATTATTTTTCTTTTTTCAAATGTATACGTGCTTAAAGCCTCGCCGACATTGAGCCAGTTTAAAAGCCAGCGCACAAAACTTCCCATTCGCTCAGTAGCCAATTACATAGCTATCGAGATTAGTGAGGTTAGGATTGATAATGTACCTACCGTCATTATCTAATGGTTACCAGCAGTACACTGTGTTAGGGAATATGAAAGACTAAACCAGGTATACAAGCAACTAAGGAAACAGAGTACAGAGCTAGTTCAATCCCACTTGCTTAGAGCAGTAATGTAGTGCCCAGCCCAGCTTTCAACTTTTGTCCGAGATAGTGCCACGATACACATACAAGTAAGAAAGTGGGAGGAGCTAGATGCTCGTGGATGCGCCTAGTCATACCATTGTTTCTATATCATGGATAGTGCTAATAGTTCGCTAGCGATCATGTCGACAATGTGCGAGTTTGCAGCGGCTACTGAACTATGTAGCTCAATATAATCGAGGCCTAACATACCTAGCTAGATTACGCGTACACTTGAACGCCCAATCCCTACCAGTTCATCCGGTAATTGAGAGTTAGAATGATACCCGGTTTAATAATAACTGAAGGTAAGATACATATTTAATGGATATAATGGGATAGTTGTTATTTGATACCTACGAGAATTCATGTAATTCTATTGCTAATCAAGACTTTCAATGATTCATTATTTTCCACTATTCCACTATTATATGTTGAAGAATTAATTTATGAATGATTTTTTTATTTCTCAGAATTGTGGGGAGCTCAAACAAATTGTGGTCGCAAAGCAGTTGGTATGAATACATTCTGGGAATTTAGGCGCTTGCCTTCGAGCTTGACACTGGCCTTGGCCGACTATGATCATCGAAATGAAGCAGCGCAGATTGTGACGAAAGTTTGAGCGAGTGACCGACGATATGAGCCGGTTGCGCGTTTTAATCCCTGGCGGTGCTATATTATTCTAAAATAGAATATTTACAACGAATTCCAACAAAACCATTTTTCATTCATAAATATTTTGTAATCAAAACTACGTTTATACTGGGTGTCCCAAAATTGGCCTGCAAAACTTCACCAGCGGATTCTAAGTTCAAAAATAATGCAAATAGTTAATAAACATAGGTCGAAAAACATTTGTTGTAGCTCTCCTAACGTACGCGCCTGAAGATGTTTTTTATTTAATATCTCCAAAACTATTGAAGATAATGGTGCGAAATTTTAGGAATCTACTAATATTCTGACTCTCAACATGATAGGCTAATATCAATTTCAAAATTCTGAATATGGATGCATCAAGCAAGGCAGCGTTGTTGCAAAAACTACCCTAACTTTTTTGTGTGTGGCTTTTTATAAATTTTGTCGTAAACTTATAAGAAATTGTAATTTTCTACTAGAAACAGGTAGGTACTCTTATCGAACCTCAGTAGTATGAACCGTTTCCTATTGGCAATACAAGTAAACCTGTTATTTGATCAAGGAGGCCGCGATCTCGTGGGTTATTGCCATACACGACATCTAGTCATTCAAACAGTGTTTTTCCAGATTATGAATTTTATTCAAGTGATATTTAGTTATATGCTCATTTAACAAAAAAGCACCCTAGTCCTCTATGGGAACTTGAAATTTAAGGTCAAAAATAAAGATATGTTTTACAGGTTATGTTGAATTTTTATGTCAATTCTATTTTGAGATTTTGTCATTCTGACGTTTAAGAAGTCAATAAACGAAAATTAGATTATGATCTTGACATTTCGTAAGTACGTTTGTATATCTATATATAAGGTTTATATATTTATGAGTGACGTTTCACCGCTGAATGTAACTTTTAAAACATATATTGATTCATGATTTTAATTATGATACACAGGCGCATACGCTAAAAGAGGTGCAACTCTCTTAACGAACATTTTTTCGACCTATGTTTATGTTTTATGCATTATTTTTAAACTTAGAATACGCTGGAGATGTTTGGCAGGATAATTTTGAGACACCCTGTATATCAACTATGAATTAGTGCACATGGTCTATATTATCAGTATCAAAGTCAACTTGATACTTATATTAATTACTTATGTGTTTATTCCGTATGGTTTGCAAAAGTTATTTTTTTTTCCTCATATTTTACGGGCATGTTTTGATTCAAATTCATGGTCAGTTGTGTTTCCAATGATTAATAATTACCTATTAAATACTATATGTTATTGAATAATTATAAATAAACATCCATTGTTTATCAGTTAAGATTGCTTGCCACTGGGTGTTGAGCTATAGCCAAAATACGTGATTTGCTCAAGACTGTAGCGCGAAAACGGCTCTAAGGATTTTGATTAAATTTGCCTAAAGTATTCTTCTGAGAGGCCTCTACCACCCACAAACAGCGCCATCTCTGAGAAAAAGCACAAAAAAGTTATACTTCAATAAAATTCCGTATTTTCCACATGTTTCTTCAGATTCTGGCTAAACGTTTCATCTTGCGAGAAAATGTTACATGACCATTGTTGTTTGTCTTGACATGCAGAAAAAAATGAGTGATAGCACGATTTGACCAGAGGATTTTTACTTTCCTACCGCTATTATCGTCGGTTTGTAAAGAAAGTATTGTAATAGAGTAAAATTTTTCATTCATTAGAATTTGCCTGCGAGCGGTAGGAAAGTCGTGTGAGAGGACACACCAGATTTTTTCATTTTGCCATCATGACTGTGTCAGGCAGTTGTCAGATACAAGTAAGGTATTTATTCAAAGTAATTTGTTCAAGTAATATATTGGTTCGTACGAATTCTTTTATTCATATAAATAGGACGAAATTCTTGAGATGATGGATGCACTAATAAGAAGAAAACTTATGAGTACACATTGTCGTGAATATTCCTATTGTTCATATTTTCTCTTCATCAATAATCTCAGCAATAAAAATTATCATTTTCTTAATAATTCTATTTCCTGCAATTATTTTTTTATGCATAGTTGTTATAAGTTACTAAAGAAAATGCAAAAACAAGTGATTTGTGAAAAACAATATAGTTGGAAACGAACCTACAACCTTGCGCAAGTGAAGCATGCACCTGTACCGCTCGATCATGGGATTGTTGAGAATTAATTCTTTATCTGAATTTAAAGAAAAACAGTTCTTCTCAATTGTATAAAAGTGCCCTATCTCAGAAAATAAAAAAATATCTTAAAATATTTTAAATTATAAGCAGTCATTTCTGAAATGAGTGGAACATAATTTTATTAATATTCTCAGATTCCTAATTACAAAACCGTATGACATATGTACCACAAGATCTAACAAAGGTTAAATTTTTTGAAAACAAACTTTTTTCTACTTTCGCCCCGAGTTTACACATATAAAAAATAAAATTCAGTGGAATTGTAACCTTCTTCTTTTGGGAAGTCGGAAGCCTTCAACCAGGAAACCGAGGGGGAAACCACTGCATGAAATTTTTACAATAAAATACCCTTTTTACAAAAAATACCCGAAAATGCCTTCTTTAAAAATATCCTTGAATACGCTAAAATTTCCAAAAATACCTGAAAGTTTTCTTTCTTTTTCACCCATTTTCCTTTAACCAATTTGTCTAAAAAACAATCCTGTCGCCGGTAGACCCTTACTTTCCAAAATTTAAACTCAATATACCTATTTCCTTGAAATGTATCCCAAGAACATCCAGCCACACATGTGTGAATCAGAGACAAAATAACCGTGAAATTAATATTCGGATTTGTTATATTAATAAATGACAAATTCCGTTGATAGGATTATCACCCATAGCATTTTTAAGTTCTAAATAAAACCGAATACAACTTATAGAGTCTTAGTTCCGAAATGCACTTTTAAATTTTCTCATCAACCTGTCCTGCTTACTGTTTACACTGGTAAAACAATCGCCTTTAAATTTTAAAAAATGGGCGGGAAACCATTACTTTTTAAGAGGTTATGTACCTAAAAATATCAAAAAACATACCCAACAATGCCCAAAAATTCCTAAAAAATCCCCGAAAATATTAAAAAAATACCCAAAAGTACCTAGAAATACCCAAAAATACCAAAAAATACCCAGAGCTTGTACAATACAATACCCCAGTGGTTTCTCCCTCGCAGGAAACCATCCTTATCGTTTTTGATACTTAATATATTATTAATATTAGGTACTAGTATTTCCATATTCAAAAAATATTATATTCAGGTGTGTACAAATCTCTTGAGCTTGTTAAAAATACACGTCCTGATGTTGAGTTGATCGATTAAAGTGGTATTTCTACCATTGGCGTTCCGCACTATTACCATACTACATAGTATAAAAATAATCTAATGTCCAGCAGAAAGTAATATGTTACCTATTTAATGTTGAATAAATAAATGTGACTTTATTATTTTTTAAGTTTTTGCCGAAAAGTCCACAATTTTTTAAACTTTCAAAGGCCACCATATTGAAACTACAAAATCAGTCATACTGATTATCCAAATTTCTCAGTCAGTCAACGACTGAATTATGGCAAAGTTTGGATACTAAGTAGGTATAGTAAAAAATTCAATTTTCAAAATTCGGCCCTTTTTTAACCCCCGATGCAAACAATTTAAACGTTTCCAAGTTTCCAGATATGGTATTGGAAAAATTTCCCCCTCCACCCCTCTCGGTTTTAAGAGGGAAGGAGATTTCGGATTTGAGTTTTTCTTAATATGGGACCATTTCTCAAATCTCTTTTTTCAAATTAATCAAAAATCATCTAAATCGGAGCACGTGCACGCGCACAAATGAAAAAAACAGACAGTCGAATTGTGTACCTCCTTTGTTTGGGAAGTTGGTCAAAAATAACGTATAATATTCCACGAGCAGGTAGGTACTTAGCACATGCTGCTTTTGCATGAAACAAAAAGTCAACTTCAATTGGTACTTTTTTGAATTACAATATTTTATATAGATGCCCTTCCTAACTAGATGATTTCATTAAATTTTATTTAACCAAACTTTCTATAATAATCTAAATAATATTGGGTTAATTATCATCTAAATGTTATACCAAAAGACTTTTGTAAATTAAAGTTTTGTAAATTATATTTTATTGGAAACAGAATTTCATTTTTCCAGCAAACTAGACATCAAACTACCAACCAATACCATCACTATTTATCTATTTAAGCTTTATTATCTTCCGATAATTGGAGGTGGCTACTTTTTGTTATGGAACCCTTATATATTATTTTGCATTTTTTTAACAGAATAATAATAATGGTGGTTTCGGAACTAGCGTTGTGTTAAGCGAGACCAATCGAAACCTGCCGAACTTTCAAACGCACCAATCAGGTATCAGAAGTTTAACATTCAGTCATCAAAACGCGTCTTGTGCTTCCATCTCGAAATCATCATAACCCTTTATTACAGTGAAAAAATCAAGAAGACCTAGATTACATTCTTTTGTGTATAAATAAAAGGTACCTAATTTGTAGGGTATTCCCTCTACTATGGTGGATTAAAGTCAAATGACTATTGAAATTATCAATTCAAATTTAAGAAATATTTCAAAACAATGACTTCGAAAACAATAGCCAATTAATTAGGATAATCTCTATTTCCATGATTTTGTCTTTTACAAAATATAATTTATTATGGTCGGATATTAAGAGCTTTGCACCTGTTCCCAAAGAGTTGATTGACAAGTGAAGTATTTTAAATTATTTATGTTCCAAAAATCGTGTATGTCATTTAGTTACCAAATTTGCATGAGTGTGAGTGTTGTTTTATTATCCTGATGGATTTGAAACAGAATAATTATTTATTAACGAATGGAATGAATTTTCAGCCATTTCCAGTGGACCTAACTCAAGACAGGTAAGTGATATTTTTATTTAAATTATAATTTTTCTGGATAGCAAAAGCACAGCAACCATTTAACAAATTGATATATCGAAATAGTATCAGTCGGAAAACAATATAACAAGATGATAACAAGTTGAATTTGAACGCCGCTCGATTTTGTTTCCAAAATATATGAATTTGTAATTTGTTTCATTGAAATTTTCTAATAAATGTCAGAAGGCGTCAATGCCCTCGCTCGAATACTACAGTATGAATGTACAACCCATCCAATTCGGTATCCAGGATTTATATACTGCCTCAAGTTTAGTAGATATCTTTTGAAAATTGGTTGAGTTTCATTAGAATTATTAATTCAAATTTACCTATTAAGTCTCACTGTCCAAGTGGAGGTTTTTTCTAAAGTCATATATAACTGAAGATACAAATAGATACGATTAACCTAATTATTCTGAACCACCTACTTATGTATCTAGAATCATAAAAAGGGAAGAAGAATTGAAAGATGAAGAAGACATGCTACTTTTTGCACAACTAGACTCACTAGCCAAAAATATGGACAATGAATACCAAATCGTTCAAGAAGTGGAAATGATGAATCGACTGAAAGATCCTGTTCTTGGTGGTATGGGTAATATAGACAACATAGAAAGTATGGACAATATGGAAATGGACAAGGTCCCCGTACATTTGAGTTTCTCCAACGAGGAGAGCACATCGCATTTTATCAGATACAAGTTGCAGGATGGTAAACACATAAAGATATGGGAATGTGGCATATGTGAGATTTATTACATAATATACATTTTTATGTACCTTTTGTATACTTCCGAAGTTGTTTTAACAGTTTGATCATGATTATTCTATAGGTGGAAAAGATTTTACCCATCAATATACTTTGATGAGACACTTACCGACTCATACTGATGAAAGGAAGTTCCAGTGCAATACCTGCGGTAAAGGTGAGGTGATATCTAACATCATTTCAACTTTTATCAATAGATACGAACAACTTGTTAATAGTTTATAACACAGAAGAACAAACTATAAACTGAATCAAACTTAAACTTGCTTGCTTTTTGCAGCTTTCCGCCAAATGTCTACGTTATCCCAACATCGCGCCATTCACTCAACCGAACGCCCCTACATCTGTGAAATTTGCAATAAAACATTCAATCGCGTCTCTACGTTGATTTCTCACAGAAAGACACATACTGGCCAGAAACCCCACAGATGTCACTTATGCAACAAGTCTTTCCATCAAAAAGGTAGGGAACTACGAACTTATATTTGATTAATAAATTACTTATTAACTGGTAGGTAATATAAATTATTGGAATGTATAAAAGAGAGCATATCAAAGTTTATATTTTTTTCATAGCAATTTCACCGTGACTATTGACTTCAATAGACCAGTCATATTAGTATTTTGAGAAAATTAACTTCTTTCGTTGGAAACCTGTTCAACACATTGACCGTTTTTTGAATCAAGAAACATTCTTACAATAAATAGACTCTAATTAGATATTTATATGATAGAGTTATATTGCCCAAATTTTAATTATTTTTTTCAGGCAATTTGCGTAATCACATATTTACGCACACCAATGAGAGGCCCTACAAGTGCGACATCTGCCAGAAAGGTTTCAATCAAATGTCAAATCTGATGTGTCATAAATTTAAAGTAAGCGGCGCATCTGTCATTTAATTATTTATTGCCAATTGCCATAATTATTGTTGTTTGTTGTTCACGATCTCAATAATAATTATTCTGTTGTTCTTGCTTGACTTGAGATTTTACAAAATTGAATTTCAGGCCCATCAGCGCACTGAAAAGCCCAAGTATACGTGTCAAGTCTGCAGTAAATATTTTCCCAAGAGGGCTGCATTGAGGCACCACGAACAGTACACACACGGCATGATTGATCCGCCGACAGCGAACATGCCTGATATTGCAGATAACAACAGGTAAAAGAATGATTTGTTTTCGCTTTCATGAGGTTGATCAAAATTTGGTTTGTTTTGTTTTGAAAGCTGTTTAAATAAAACATCGCCCGTGTTTACGCTGCGCTACTCTGCGCATTATCTATGCGTACTTTATTATATAGTATAATGTACTGAATTGAGTCAGTATAAATGAATAAAGTTTATACTATAAGCGAAACAATCATCTATGACTGGCTAAGATCTAGGTTCTATAGTGATCAACACGAAATCAGGATCAGCAAACCAGTTGAAATAACTTACTATTGTGAGGGCTTTTGAACGTTTCAGGAAAATTGCGATATTTATCACAATGTTCCACGCTTCTTATTTGAGATTGATCGCTATTATTATAATAAATTAAAATGAGTATTGGTTATATTTCAAATGTTTATTACAATTGTTCAAATAAATTACATTTAGAATTTTAGATAGATTAAAGAGTGAGATTAATTTAGAGTAATATACTTAAATCCAATTTGCAAGTATTATATTAAAAGCTCAATTTAAATATCAAATGAATGAATCTGATGCTTTCTTCTGGTATAATAATGGAGAATTTTCGTGAATAATTGATATTAAATCATATATCTCAAGACAAATTTGAATTGTAATAGAAATAGAAGGTATTGCAATTCACCCAGAAATGTGGTTCTAATTTGCGTAATTTTGGTGACGGTTACTCAAGCAGACTGATGTTGAGAATAAAGTACATCACCTTGCCCATACACACACTCCATCATGTCTAGGTTCCGCTCCAAGAGTTAACAGGTTAATCAACTTTGATTTGGTCTCTTCGACCTGTCCATACACGATTCAACAGTTACCTTGGCTCGACCAAGTTGACGCACATGTCTGATTGTGTATGACCCCCATAAGCAAGGCAACCTTCAGTGCATTGATAGCCTTAAAAAATAGATATTTCCTGTCCTGACTCAAGTATAAAGACTCATATAGTACAGTCGACTGGGGATGATATTTTTTGGATGGTTCACGAAAAAACACTGTTAATATTCTTGATTTTCCTCAGCATTCTGGAGGCAATCCTTGTCGATCCCATCAAGACTGAGGCGATGCGTTTGACACTCGAAGCCAATCAAACCCCTTTCGCCCTATTACGACCCATCTCTGGTATACCGGTGCTGGTGCGTGTTATGCCAGCTGGTGATAAGCAAATGTTGGTGCCAGCCACTGCGGACGATCTGAAGAAGCATGCCCACATCTCGATCACGCCCAAAGCAGAGCCAACAGACGGCAGTAGTAGTAGTAATAATACTACTGCCGGTGGTGGTATGGAGAATAATAAGGAAAACAACAATGGTATTTTCATCACAACACAATAAACAACAATTTTCTTCTCTACACACCATCTATAATCATATTTTTGGTATCAGTCCCCTATTGATTGGTACCTCCTTCTCAACAACTTTAGCCATCGTGTGTCACCGCTTAGTATTTTAGCTGGTAGGTGACGACTTTACTTAGGATTAAACAAGGCATGGAGATAATTACGATAATATTTAATTTTAGCTGATCGCTTCTTTCATAACCACATCTTGTTCTAAACTAATACTAAGTTCTTTATATTATTTGCATGGTCAGAAGTCAGGAGCATGAACTGTTAAACACAAACGACGTATCAACGTAAAAGTTGATATCGATAAAAATTTATGGTTCAGTAGATGTGCAGTTCCAGTATGTTTTACGTTGATACTATGCGTTTAACGCAGGTTAAACAGTTAGGGTATTTTATTTTAAAAAATGTTGATGATCTCATAACTTCTCAATGATTCACCATGAATAATTTTTCTTACTCCGTTTTTGAACCAAAATCGACCTATCCAAGGGGTTCTTAAAATAACCCTATATACTTTATGAATTTTTTCTATGCTTTACGGAAGCACAGTATAAGTATATAACAATATCCAACAAGGAACTAAATTACTGAAGACAAAATAATACGAAAATATAATTACGGCCGGGGAAAAATACCAAATATGTCCAAATTTACACTAAATAATGTTCGCGAATGATGGATATCCATGTAAGTGAACGTCAAAATGCCTTCGACCACGACAATGACACATTCTGTCAATGTCATTGGTATTGCCATTTTAAAGCCTCCATGAGAATATGCATTTGTTATGAACTCTAGAAGTTTCGAACATGGCCATTGGTGCACCGGTGAAATTCCAATTTGCATGCCAGTGACGTTCGTTTCCCTAATCGAAGGTGTAGTTTTTTCACATAATACGGTGGTCTAGCATAATTAATATGCTGCTAACATTATGCGGAGTTCACACTAACTCATATCTACGGTATCAACAATAGAAAAAAATCTATTTAGAAAATATAATTTTTGTGATTAACCAGATTTTACTACGAGGATGCGTACATTTGCTCAATTAAAATACTAAGATATTTTTTCTATTCGATGCGATCTTATCAACAGATCAAAATGGTAAGCAGGTGGGCGGTAGTACCGTCCAACTCAAA
The DNA here is from genome assembly GCA_958507055.1 of Crioceris asparagi. NCBI lineage: Eukaryota > Metazoa > Arthropoda > Insecta > Coleoptera > Chrysomelidae > Crioceris > Crioceris asparagi. The sequence continues at coordinate 5,400,460 of OY293830.1, read as the reverse complement.
ATACCTGTGGTGGCTACGGTTATCCAGCAACGTGGCCTAGGCGGCCAGTTGTCCATGTCGGTACGCAGTCCTGGACCGAATGAGTATCAATCCGATGTGGATGCTCAGACCAGCAGTTACATCCCGACACTATCGAATAATGCTGTTGGACCAGGTGAGACATGATTGTTTTAATTTTACCCAGTCTTTTTTTAATACCTTGCTTGCGTTCAAGTCAATTCGGGTTTCCCCGTTTCCTGTTCTCTAACTTTGATAATGCACTATTTGTTCTTCTGCAACCATAAAGCGCATGTCTTATATTTTGTGCTCACTTGCAATGTGGGTTGCGGTAATTTGGGTTTTTCCCTAATATATAATTAGGTTATGATATTTGTGGCCTCTATATTATTATGTCATACATCATGAGGGAATAATGAACCAAGATCTAGTAGAATATACATATAATTTGACAGAATATGTCCATATTTATGTTGGGATTCTTCTCCACATCCACATGCACGCAGTGGTCTCAAACGCAATCACCAGCTGAACATATATCTTGTTTGTCCTGGTATCATGCGTACTCACCACGTTTTTTTTGCAGGTGGTATGGTTGACATTGGCAATATGACATTCACTGAGACATTTCCAATGAAAAATGTCAACTTTGAATATATGGATGAGACTGGAAAGATTGTGGAGGAGGAAGAGTTCCGTAGAAGCATGCCTAGTATGTGAATTTTGACACTGTCATTGCTTTTTTATCTTATTTTTTATTTTATTTCACAGCAACTTCCTCCAGACCTGGAAACTTTATATTTGACATGTCAGAGCATCTGGTCAATCCTCCAATGCAAATAAAACAGGATGAAATCATTATCGACAATATACATGTGAGTGATATTAGTTTATTAGTCATTAAATGATGCCAGTATATTTAAAAAAAAGATGTAAATAAGAAAAAAAAAACACCAATTCTACCTTACACTCTGATTCCAGATTTTCGAGAAGCGTCCCCCATTGACTGCCATGTCAGAACAAGAAATTAAGAAGGATGCTTCTTTTTAATACGCTCGAAGTTAATTAGAAGAGTTTTAGAATTATTCAAAGTATAATAATTGTGTTTCTGTTTGTTTCTATTTATAATTTGGATGTAGAAATTTGGTATTATTTATTCTTCAATTTTAGCTTTAAAAAAATAAATGTTGCCTGTTTGATTTAAGTACCAAAAATCGTTTTATTATTTAAAACTAGCTAACCCGACTATCACTTTGTTGTATCAGTTTACCTGCGTTTGAAATCACTTATTTTATTTGCTTGTACGCAGTCCCGACTACCAAAAATTATACGCCTGATTTATGCGCATTAGGCAGAATTGCAGCTGTCAACTCAACCGTACCGTGAAAGGGAGGGAAATGCCCCAGTTATCACGGTAGCCCCTACACCAGGTAGAATGGAATTACCTCATACATTAAGCATTTATCAGTATTTTGTTTTAAATGCTTGACTGGGGTGAGGAATTTTGGAGTTTATGTTTTGATATCGTATACTATTATGTAAAATTTTAGAAAATGTTTGCATACAAACTCGTGATATTTTGGGTGACCTTATTGAAGTACTAAAGTGTAAAGTGTAGCAGTTATACTTATACACAGGTAATAGATGGCGTTTCCGTAGTTCCTCTTTATTTGTGGAGAAGAGAATGCTTTTGCAATAGCTTTTAAACTATGAAAATTTGAATAAAAAAAAACCCTAAAAAAATAGAAAATTTTTTATTAAAATAATCTTTAATTACTTCTACAACGCTTTTATTCTCACATATTCAACAAGTAGTCTTCTATCCTCACCCCAAGTTCCATACCAATCTTCCTTCTTGTTATAGAAATCCTTCACTTGCTTTCTGCCAGCATTTATCCAGGGCTTCTCGTGATCACCAGATTTGTATTCATTGGGGAAGTCATTTATCCCACCGACACCAACACCCAGCACTAAACGGAACTAGAAAAAAAAAATTGTCAATAATCTTTCTCAATAGATCAAGATAAAGTATAAAAAAATGACTGGAAACGGACAGAGATCCACTAGAAGCAGATCGCAGCGATTTCGAATATTTTAGCTCTCATCAACATCAGCGCAACATAAGATGAACTGATGTTGATAATGCCAATTCTACAACAATATCCGGCGTGGGGCACAATTCGCGCTACCTAGGTATTAGGAGCTTAACTACGACATCTACAGTAGTATAATAATTGAAAGATATCTAAAATGAAATTATTCACTCATATGATTAAAGTGTATATAAAACTATTGATGCAACACAGCAATCATATAAATGGAGAGAATAATATAATAATAAAAAAAATAAGCAATATATGAAAACTCACCTGATTTGGCGCAGAACCAAATATCTTCTCATTTCTGATTTCATCGGCCTTAATACGTCCATAATTGTTATCGTCAATTGACAATTCAATAATTTCTGAAAATATAAAAAAGATAAAGATATCTTACAGATAAAAAATCAATTATTTCGAAAAAAGTACAACTGAAAAATTTCACATATCTACATGGGTTTTCCTATTTTGTAGATAAAACTATGCCTTAACGAACCATTCCCACCAGCACCAGACTTATTGAATCGTAAAAGTGGAGTATTACGAAATACCATACTAAAATTATGTCCTATTGGTAATCAACGTCAGCTAGGTGTTTCTTACCTACCTGGCGTCCATTTCAGTTTGTAAATATGGAAATCATCACTCAATGGTCCTTCCTTCTTGTTGTACGAGCTGAGATGTTTGCTGCGATCCGGTTCATATGGTGAAAGCGATGGTCCTCCGAAGAGAAGACTGCCACCTATATCGACACCATCATTGCCCACCAGATTTCTGTTACCTCTTGCATAGGCTATGAATATTCTGATAGGATTGTCATTGGCACGATCTTCTTCCAGATATATCTCTGAAAATTATAAATCACGAAATGAATAAGAGATATACATGGATAGATGGTTGCTCCCGTATGCCATTTTGATGTGACAAGGTCCTACTCTAAGGATAGCACGTCAATTTAAAAATGACCTATATATCGTCACATTTTTCTTGGAACTGCTAAATTCAACAATATATTTGTATTATTATGTAGACTAACATCTTAAAATGTATTTATTTATGTTACCAGCAATAATCACATGAATACCTACAGAGGTATATGCAATTACCTTTGCGTAGATCTGGAGATAAATACTTGAATAGGAAACCAAAATAAATATTTATTACCAAAAAATAATAAATAATGATAAAAATGAAAAACTGTCAAGGTCCAAGTTTCATAACCTTTTCATATGCATATGACTGTTTTGATTCATTTTTCATTTCAATAAATTATGTTTATAAATTTTCATGAGCATTAAATGCCGTGTGTGAAGTGATTTACTGTTTTTGTTTGTTTAATATTGGTTTTTTGCTGCTTTATATCCACTAGGACCCCTGTTCGCTCCACCGTTCCGTAAGTACATTTTCGTTAATAAAAAAATATAAAAATCGATTTTTACAATGGCACTCGCAGATTAATGTTATATTCATCATATATAAAGTCCTTAAAAAATGAATTGTTAAAAATCTCTAAAAATAGCTGAAACCTGGATAACCTGGAAACCTACATAAGATCTTATCCACTTTTAGGTAAATTTCTTATAGAAATGTACCTATTGCGATCGTTCACACTTTTGAATTTCGAAAAAATTTCAACGGCATGTTGTTATATGTCTGAAATTTTTTAACACGATAGAGGTCGCAGTTTTGGAGGTATCAAGTTCAAATTTGCTACAAAAATCAATCTGTCAAATATCTCGGCTGAGTTCGTTATTGGGCTATATGGGGTAAGTACTTTGGTGGTGGTGGCGACCGTTCAAACATTTAAAAAAATTATCAAAAAAGAGCCGTAGTGTAAATATCATCAAAAATAATTTTGGGTTATAGATATAATCAGTACCTACAACTTTTGTTCGAAGCAATTTCTCATAAAATGCACAAAAAAAATAAAAATTAATAAAGAAAAAATAAGAAATATTGATAATATATAAACTCTCAATATAAATTTGATGTAATTGTACATTTTCTGAAGATCTTAATATAGACCCTGACTAAAAAAAATATATAGTATATTTATTGATAAGAAATAGGCGAAAAAAAAAATCTGCCTTGAAGGGGAATGCGAACCCTGTCTGCTTTATATTCAACAGCCAAAACAAAAACCTCTAACCGCAAGGCTATGATACATACAGCAATTTATTTGTAATGACATGTAGGTATACCAATGAAAAGGTTGTTCAAATTTCACTTCAATAAATTTTGAGAAATTTACCTTTCCGCTGACTACAGGCCATCGGGATTTTTTTAAATTTAGCCTTTACAGTATATTTTGTGCTAGTGCGAACTTTTAGTTCTTTTGGAAATATTTTAACGTTTAACCCTGTGCTATACATCGTGGGTGGTTCACTTGTGTAAATCACTCCAAAGTTTGCAGTTTGCTTCCAGTGGTTTATTTCTAACACCCTGTACACCAGCTTCCGTAGAAGTACGTCACCTCTTCTTCTATTATTTCTTGGATCTACTTCCTAATGGCGCTTTTCTCCAGCACTCCTTCGATTACTTAGCGCAATCGAAGCTTCGTTCGTGTGGCGGAGCATTGTCTGGATCTAAACCATAATTCCAGCCACACACTTTTCACCTACTTCTTAATATTTTCAATACTAAATTCTTTTCAATGCACGTGTCAAGGAAGAACCAAGATTTTGCTCTGATCCAAATATAACCATCACTGTCACGCCCTTGGGGTTATCCGCGAGGTGTTCCTCCTGTCTGCGCCAGACCACGCAACCACATGCTTTTGACCTCCAAAGACTTTTTAGGAATCAATTTCTCCACAAAAGCTAACCCAAAACTACACTTGATTATCACAACGAATCGACTTCCCTATCCACCTCGCGGGCCCAACACTCGAATCTTCTACCACGTGTACTGCCCGTACGAAAATTGATTAGATTTCCTTCCAACTTCCAACCCGATGTGAACTCTGCCGAGGTTGAAGAGAAAGTCTTAGTACCTCTTGTCACTTTGACAATCTAGACTATCACCTTCTCTACCGACTGAACCTCTTTTATCATTATCTCTATGCTTTTAACATCTGACTCTGACAGACTGACTTTTATGACTCACTTTTATAAACTGACTATGAGAAATGATCGGCACGGCTTTATATATATATCTGAATCTTGACATGAATGTACCTAACATTGGTCACCAAAATCGTTGAAAGTTCACTAATACCAATCAAGATAGTACTTATCCTATTACCCATGTATATTCTTTGCTTGTAGTTATTATTGAGATCTCAACGCATCGCTGCGGAAATACGCTTGAGTATTTTATATTTTACCATTTTAACACCAATTTAACTCGAAAACCGTAAGTCTAAGGAAAAAATGTTCATTATAAATGTTGCTACAAATAATTATATCTTTCATGTAGTATCGAAAATATTCAATTTTCGAAAGAAATTGCCCTCTCCACATAGCAAAAATACATATTTAACATGCGTCTATCTCGAAAACTTTTGAAAAAATGTTCAATTTAAACGTTTCCGGATATTGTCCTATCTTTAATTATACCAACTCAGATTTTCGAGAAAATTCGTCCCCACCACCCCTTCGGGGGCGGTTTTCGGAGGGAAGGAGTTTCCGGATTTCCGTTTTTATGAATATGGGACCATTTCTCAAGCCTCCCCTTTCAAATGAATCCAAAATCATCAAAACCGGAGTTCGTTTACTATATAAAAGGCGCGCACGAACCAAAAAAAATAAAAAATAAAGCAGACCGAATTGTATACCTCCTCCGTTCGGGGTTCATCGGTCAATAAAATTAATCTAGACTATTTTTTGTAAGCACCACCCAAGTCAATTATCCCATAACTTATCAAACTGTGAAAAATGCACAATAAATGAACATTAGAGTTTTTGTTTGTATGATTTTCTTGAGTTTGTAAAAAAAATAACAGATATCTCGTTTAATGATGATAGATATATAATACTAATCCCATTCAAGCCTCTGATTAAAAAGATCACCCAGATGTTTATACGTTTGAACAAGTTTTATGCGTATATCATTTATTAGTTTTTTTGACACACTATTACAATAATTACCAAAAGTTATGTATACAGTTTTATCTATATTGAGAAATAATTTATTAAAGTTTAGCCACTGAGCAATAATTTTTTCATTAAGCTTATTACTTCTGCAGATATTACTGCTGTATCATCAGCATATGATATTGTTTCTTTTTCCATTGTAGAATTAATAAAGGTCCTAATTTAGCTCCTTGTGGAACTTCTATATTAACTACTTTGTAATCACTTACAACTTTATTAACTTTTACTCTTTGTTACCTATTACTCAAACAACGTTTCAATAGGTTAGGTTAGGTTAGGATTTACTTCGTTTTCCATAACCATTCCTTTCTTCCTTCATGCCATAACAATCTATTTAATTTATTCCAATTTTCACCTAATAATCTTGTTATTACATTGAAAGCATCTTTGGTTATTTTAGAAGAATATTTTTTCAGTACTTACATATATTTCGTAGACGTACTCACGCCCAACTCCCCCCAGCCCTGTTGACGACACAGCCAACCTTTTTTTACAAGATTTAGGGATTCAAAGCGTTCCTTAAGTAACCTAACACGCAACCTTAATGAGTGCTGGTATTTAGCAAGGAATGTCGACGCATTTAGTTTTTGTGTAGCGATCCTTGTAAATATTATATATAAGCAATTTTGAAAACTCACCTGGGAAAATCCATTCACCACTCGGCAGCTTAGCTTTGATCTCAACTTCCCCATAGGCGAACGATTGTTTCGAAACTACCCTTCCGGAATAGATGGGGTTGTTGAGGATATGTTTCTGACGATAGCACAGCAAACGAACGTCTTTTGTACATCTGTAAAAGGAATTGAAGCATTTAAACTATTTTTCATGCCAAAATGTATTTCAATAAAAATGTTCATATAGAAGATTTTTTAAATCTCATTACCCGCTGGTTAGATCAACAGCTGGTTCCACCAGCTTGTCATTATCTATGATTAGAGTGGGAGTAATTGTGAGTTTGTCATCCCAAGAAGATACTTGTTGTGGATCGTTTCTATAGATGACGAATTCATAATCCTGGAATGAAATTGGAATTTTTTATGCATATGTGTAGTGCAAAATGTAAATGGATTTCACAAAGTTATCATTCAAGCTCAGAAGCGCTGGAAGCCGATTGATCATAGTTGAATATTTGTTAGAAACAACTAATCTCAAAATTAATAGCGAACATATTCTTGTTCAATTTGATAAGTATGTTGTATAAGCACCTATGACTTTCCTACCGCTTACATATTTTCAGCCATTGGTCTGTCTTGTCAAACAATTTCTATGTACCTATTTACCTATTTATTTATGTAAAAAAACACTTTGTAATCTTTCAAGTTTGTTGGGTACCTGCTCTTTAATATTCTCTAACCCTTGAAGCATTTAGTACGATATTTCTTTTAATAATATAATAGCATTTACAAGCTTCTTATTTTAGAAGAATACGATTCTTACGGGTTTGTCTGGAATGTAATGTTCCACTGTCCATTTTTGACTATCTATTGACGCAAAATTATCCTCCAGTAAGATTTTACCAGAACAAATCCCAGTTACTCCAGATTGTTGAGTTGCACTTCTCACACAACTAGAAGATGTTTTCAAGAGCTCTGAAAAATACGCATAGGTACATTATTCTTTGAATCTGTTACAAGAATATTGAATTTTCCAATACCAACCAAGCAAGGCTCACCTGTAACTAACCAAGACTGTTTGGATTTTCTATAGCCCAAATTGTTGTGTTGCACAAATATCCAATAGTTGACTTTATCGCCTATATTTAATTTCACGTCCGGATCAAAGTATCTGAAGAAGTTGTCGCCATCAGGTGATCTGACGTCAGATGAAAAGTCACCAGGTTCAATGCCGGTAAACTCTTTGTTGATTTTCCCATGGAAGCCGAACATCTGTATTCCTGGCTGGGCTGCAGTCGAAAAATTTTGTAAAGTTATTGAAATTGTATACAAATAAGATTAATTCTCAAATATGCGATTACTACCTAATTGTTTAATGGTTGATTTCAATAATTTCTAAGGTTTTTAATCGAAAATTTACTTTATTAAAAGGATAAATTATCAGTACCTTACGAAACCGCGTTTAGGAAAATCGCAACTATGGGTACATAAAATCCAAAAACCGGTCAAGTCCAAGCTGAGCCTTACGGGTACGAAAGCCAAAAAGTAGCTGTTGATTTCCGATCGAGATTATTTGCTTCTTATACATGGTCAACTGTCAGTAACCCTATAGGTTTTGTTGGCCGACAACCCAACCGGAGGAGGTGTACAATTCGACTGTTGTTTTTTTATGGAGTTTCATGCCTTAGGTATAAAAAGTAAACATGCTCCGATTTTCATGATTCTTTTTTCATTTGAGAGAGGCTATTGTGAATTAATCCCACTGGAAAAAATCGACAATCAATATGACCTTCCCTCCAAAAACTTCTCCCAAAGGGGTGGAGGGTGCAATTTTTTTTGAAAATAGAAAATTTTAGACGGCAAAATTAAAGATGACCATATCCGGCAACATTCAAATTGGACATTTAAAAAAATTATCATAGGTCTTGGTAATGTCTGAAATATTTGTGTTTTCTATATGTGGTGGGGGCATTTTTTGCAAAAATTGAAAATATGATACGGCCAAATTAAAGAAATAAGTGTAAGCAACGTATTATCTTCTTTGATCAACGTTACATGATTTTGACAACTAATGCTTTACCCGAAAATGCGAAATAAACATTTTTTCCAAAAAAAAAACAGGACCGACTTAATTAGTGAAAAATACAAAAAAGTATTAATTCCATTACTGCTGGTGCTTTTGGAGTTGATCCCTATAATAACTAACTATAACTGCACAAAATTACCAGCACCAATATAGAATTGATATTATTTTGTATTTTTCAGTGCATTAATTGATAAAGTCGGTCCTGTTTTTGTAAAAAAAGTTTCTTGATTTTAAATAGAAATGTTATGCTTTCTGTACAAGGTTATATTTTATATTAATAATAAAAGTAAATCTACACCTAAATTTATATATATATATATATATATATATATATATATATATATATATATATATATATATATATATATATATATATATATATATATAACAATATCCTTACAATATTTTTTGGGTTATGGTTATTTTAATAATAATGATTGCGAAAAACAAAACATTGATTCTTCTTAGTAAACAACGAGAACCTTATTATCAATTATTTAATAAAACTAGTTTATTATTCTCTCACTAAATTGAATGATTTTATGCTTTTATCGTAATACAATGCGTTCGAAAAGTAGCGGAAAAACGCTTGGACCAGTCAATTTTTGTTTTGGTTTTAGAGTTTTTATACGTAAATTTGAAATATACAGGGTGCGTCCAAAAAATATATGACGTCATCGATATATTTTTTTTAATGGTAATTCACGATATTTCGAAAGGGCACATCTATTGCGTACGGAATGTAAATTTAACTGATAGTTAAATAATGAAATTGTAGAGAAAAACGAGCTGTGATGTCATTGATAAATGGTAACCCTTTTTTGTCATTGAAGAATTGAACACATTCTTATGTACATAATAAAGAAAGCAAATATTAATAATTTTTACATAAGAAAAATTCAACAAAACAGACCTATTGTCGACAGTGTTCGATTCGACTCGCGACAACCTGAATTTTTCGAAAAAAAAATTGGTCGCAAAATTAGTAAATGATGATTTTTCTGGTTTGACAGCTGTCAGGTGCAGATGCCAGAATCACAAGCGTAGATTATTTTTGACAAATAATTATTTAAAAACTGTCAAAAGTTGTATTTCATTTTTTGCCATAAAATTTTCGTACCGAATCTCTCGCGAGTTTGAATTATATTCTGCGTAAACATATTCTCAGTTGAGAATTTACAAAAAGTTGTACCTCGAAAAAAAAATCTGAAATTATTCAAGCTCTAGGGAGATTATAAGTGACAGAATTTCTAATGAACATAGTGTAATTTTAAATTTTTCTCTAAAAAGTAACTTTTGAATTCTACAATGAAAACTGTGGGTTGCTATTCAAAAAACATTTACTTAATTTTTACGTTTAAAAACTCTATAACAAACATCGACAGATCGGAGCGTTTTTCGTTGAAACTCTCATTTTAGTTTTTGACCGACGAACCAAACGGAGGAGATAAAAGAATTCGAATGTTTGTCTGCTTGTTTTTTTATGGATGCAAACGTGTCCGTTTTTCATGAATCTTTTTCCATTTGATAGAAGACTATTGTCAATTGGTCATATTGAAAAAAAATCGAAATTCAACATGTTTTTCCTCTCAAAAAGTTTTCCCAAAGGAGATGGAAGGGTCGATTTTTTCGAAAACCGAAAATTTGAGACGACGAAATTATAGAAAAGACCATATCCGGCAACTTTTAAATTAGACATTTTAAAAAGATCATAGGTTTCCGAATTGCAGCTGCAGTAAAGTCTGGAATATGTGTGTCTCCCCTATGTGGAGATTTTTTTCTTTGTAAAAAATATTTATTACAGAATTTATACGGCTACTTTACGAACGCAGTGTACCTATATATACCAACACGCCATATTAATCAGCTGACTGGTAGGATTTATATATTATAATTTCTGTTTCTGGGTTTCCTGGTAGGTATTTTCAAACCTTTAGAAATTCGCACAAAAAGCCATGAAAATGCAGTAGCTACTACATAGTAGATACACGTCTTGTGAAGTGTATGACACTAATAAGTCTAAGAACATATTATTTAGAAAATGGTGTCGAACAATTATTCAAGGAAATATTTTTTTCTGATAGAATGGTGTTTTTTTGTTCTATCTCACATCACACACCTTTTTATGAACATTAAGTACCTTGATGCGACACACAAAAGTCAAATCTTACCTTATAACCAAACTTTTGTTTTCAATTTAAAAACTATTTATTTATTCACTCATATCTCATACAATATTGTTATCTTCATTATTAAACCAAATTTGGAACTTGAACCACAGTTTTTTATTAATGACAAAAATCCGGTTTGATGACTCTCTTGACTCGACTATTTATCTTTTGTCTAGACTCTAGACCTAGTCAACTAAATAGACACAACAAACTCACCTTTCATTGATACCCTCAGCCCAGATGGTTCGAAGGCCTCCAATTGCACCTCAGGCACAGAAAATTGTCCATTGGTCTGTTCCAGTAATGCAACAACACTAATCACTGTTAGAAGCTTCGAGCACCACTTCTGCATCGTGTAATTTAACTAACAACAAGGATGAAGAGCTTCACGCTTAACTACTCATTAACACACAACTTATGAAAATACCCAAGGAATGTAGTTAGTTGTCCGTACGCGACGACCTTCGCTCACGACTTGGAGAAGATCAAATGTTATCAGCGGTGTTGCTATTCTTCTTCATTGATTTAATTATTATTTTATGTACAATTGCCAGGATTCGCATGCATCAGCTGAAATCTGATTAATAGTTGAATAATCGAGCATTCATTTATTGTTTTGAATAGCCTTTTAGAAGGTGAATGGACTTTTTGTTGTAATTTTAAGTTATAATGAGCTTATCATTTTTGCAACCTTTTAACAGATATAGTCTATGTCAGGAGCTTGATAATATTTTCATCTGTTTGTTTAATGATCATCGGTTTACTTTTTGGGGAAATCAAACATGCAGACATATTTTTTTTGTCATGATGAGTGTTGGGATCGCGTGGAGACTACATATTTTGGAATTAAAAATATATTCGTATTGCTGATGTGCTTATGATGAAAACTTTTATTGAATGTGTTACATGATGCCTTTAAAAAGTTTTTAGGGCGAAGCTAGACTTAAACTAATCAGAAGTGTAACGGACGCTTTGCTTAAGACGCTTGATAGTTATCAGACGCGTATACAAATACTCTACCTATAGCATTCTTATTATCTATCATTATTATCTTAATTATTTTAGCCGTTAAATAATTGATTAATAATAATCGCTAATAATAAAATAGTAGTTACAGATCTGTAGAGGGTATATATGTCATGTATATAGAATCCCAATCCGAACATAAAAAAAGCAGAAAATGATCAAAAATTTTATATAGGAATATAAAATTACTTCATATTTTTTGCTTCTAAATGTATGTTTCCAGCATTTTATGTCTAAATAAAGTATAATATGCCCAATCCACAAACAGAAGTGCAGAAAATTAACATTGATTAGTTGTTAATTAGCTAGAACGAAAGAAGAAAAAATAATCAATACAATGATGTAAAATTCCTAGATATTTGAATTAACAAAGAGAGGGAAAGAGCAAGCGTATAAGAGAAGACTCGTTGAGTACTTTGGAAACGAGAAGTCAAAAGTCTTATATCAACTACAATTATTGCACAACTTCAAACGCACCAGCACTAATAGAATTAATATTATTGACCGAGGAACTCCGAACAGAGGAGGTATACAATTCGACTGTCTACTTTTTGTTGGTTTGATTCATTTGAAAGAGGAGACTTTAGAAATGGTCCCATATTCATAAAAATGCAAATCCGAAATCTGCTTCTTTCCGAAGTTTTCTCGGAAATCTAAAATCTGAGGTGGTATAGTTAAAGATAGGACAATATCCGGAAACGTTTAAATTGAACATTTTTTCAAAAGAGTTAAAGTTTTCGATTTAGATTCTAAAATATGTGAATAGGGCATTTATTTCGAACATTGAGAATCTGTGGGTACTACATGAAAGATCTAATTATTTGTAGCAACATTTGTACTGAACAATTTTGCCTTAGAGTTACGGTTTTCGAGTTATAGCGGTGGTAAAATGATCAGAACATCTAAAATACTTATGCGTATTTCCGTAGCGATGTTTTGAGATCTCAATAATTACATCTACAAGCAATAAAGAATATACGTGGATAATAGGATAAAGTACTATCTTCATGGGTATTAGTGAACGTTGAACGATTTTCGTGACTAATGTTACACTCAAAAGTGTGAAATAAATCTTTTTTTACAAAAAATTAGACCGACATTATTAGTTGGTGCACTGAAAAATACAAAATAATATTAATTCTATTGGTGATGCTACTTGTGAAGTTGGTCTGCACAACTTAAAGTACCAGAACCAAAAGAATTAATATTATTTTGAATTTTTCAGTGTACCAACTAATGTCGGTCCAATTTAAAAAAAATGTATTTTGTATAGTGACGTTTTACACAAATTATATTCCTTGACAATTTAAGGGATTTAAGAGTGATGAGTGTTTTGTTAGTTGCCTGTATCTGCAAATTTTGAAATAAATTTAGATTTTTATAAAAATAATAAAGAGTTACAAGCGATTTCATTAAATATATACCTATATGTGTGTTTCACAAACGATTTCTGGTAAATTGAGTAGAAAATAGAGAATGTAAGGTCTATTTTTAAGACGCATTGGCTAATCGGTGTTGATTATTTTACAATCTAACGAATCATTAAATATTGAGTTACAAACGCTTCACAAACGATCTTGTATCAACAGAAATTTAAAAATATAAATTTTTCACATTTGTGTTGTCTAATCGGCTTATGCTTAGAAATCGCCCAATTATTTTTATTTTCCAAATCCCAGCTTCATCTCCTGCCAAAGAGATGGCACTCCATGTCCTATCTTCGGGCAAGTCGTCGTGACGCCTGACGTACACAAACGTCACCTAGTAATAATAATTCCTTCATGTGTTGTTTAGCGGTGTTATCAATTTGAAATTAAGGTTCTCCTTTTTTGTATTTTGGCTATGTTTAGTTTATGTAGTGAAAGCTAGTTGAAAAAAAATTGTACTTGGTAGGATATATTATACGAATTTCTGTAGGTGGAAATGTTGGATTTAGAATATGATTACTTTCTAGAGGAGGATAAAATGTAAGTCCCGGTTCCTGTGTGTGTGTGTTTTTATTGATTTTCGCTTATCATGAGGGCATGTTATAATGTATCTACATCGTACTTCCGTTTAAATGAGTGAAGACTTATTTTATATAGAAAAATTGAATGTATCATTGATATAACTATGTGAGATTCCAAAAATTATACATTTCAAAAGTTTGTAATATTTTCTTCTTTACTAACAAATATTATTCAATTTCATGTTGATTTAAATTATTGTTCATGTTAAAAATGTTATCAAGGGAAATAATTTTCTGCATACAAAATGTAAATTAGCGTTTTTTAAGTGACATGTTTTATGGCATAGATAAAATGAAGTTTGCATGTATTTATAGTAGAGCAGTAGATATGAGCATGCTTTTTTGTTATTTTTTATTCTTTTTGTAGTGCATGAACCTATTCATATTGAAAATAAATTGACTTCGAGCAAACGGATTAAAAGGAGGATGTATCCCTTGTACAATGTGTGTCCAAATGATTATTATGGTGATTTCTTCTATGAGGAGGACAAAATGTAATGTGTTTTTATTATTTTTATTTGCTTATATAAATGTAAAGAATGCTTTGAGTTAAGTTGAGTCGTGAAATAGAGTTCTCCGCAGCATATCTAGACATTTTAGAAATTGGTTATTTCTATACTTTCAATAAAAACATACAACTGCAAAAATATAATCTATTTTTAGACAAAAAAAACAGATTATTCAATTATTTATTATTATTCCAAATAGTACTTTAACCTTAAAAAATAGAGAATATGAACCGGAACAATTTCTTTGCAATTTTATTAATTTTATTCAAAAAATTAAGGTTTTAGTTATTTTTGTTAGTAAGTATAGCTAACAATTTCCAAAAGGGACAAAAACCCTCTTCAAACATTCTAACAGAAATTGAAATATCTTTTATTAACTATATATATATTATTAACTATAAAGATAATTACAAAAGACTGATTTTTCGTTTCAGTAACTGTCAACACTTTTATTATTTTTCTAGAATTAAAATAAACCAAAAAATGTCTGGTCTATATATATTGAGGGACTCTGGTTTCACGACTTCACGGTGACCACTGAATAAGGTTAAATCAAAGTTTCCTGTTTATGTACCTACGTAATTATCTTTTCGAGTATTTCCTCCATATCCACAATCATTGTAAATATACAGAGCTTTTTTGTTTGCCCTTTGCCATCTAATGGTTAAAGACTAGCTTCTGTGCCAAATAAAAACTATTCATCCACAGTGGGCTATGAAATTTGTTTTCATCTCTTTACTTATAGCTCAAATGGATGTGAGATAAGCACCCCAGCGCTTCTATTATTTTTCACAAAATAAAAAATATAAATATTATCATTTTACACATAAAAAAAACTACCAGGATCATGTGCCATAATTCTTAACTGTTATAATTACATGAAATTCATATATATCTTTCGTAACTTTTGGACTTCTAAATCTTCTATGGTGCAGTATTTGAAGAAATACTCGAATATAAAAACAAATAAATTGATTCAGATACTCCAGATGCTTGTAGAATTACTTTCATATTTTTTATTGGTGTATTCAGTTCATTATGTAACTCAGTGTCCATCAAAGCAGGTAAAATCTATTATTAGTCCTGTCATAGGTACGAATGTTCTTTGAAGAATCAAGGGAAACGTCTTGAAATTGACTGGATTCACCTTTGAATAAAATACTTTTTCTATGAACACTATGAACATGATAATACACTGGAAAGAAAGCATAACTACATTGGTACTCTTTTGCCGTTCATCTCAACACATGAACTTCCATTTCAACCTTAGTTGTTAGGAAATTCTCTAAGTTTTCTTACGGGTATTAACTACATGTGGGTAAAAGTCATGCGTGCTAGCTCTCCCACGAGATGAATTAGGAAGTAGTAAAAGTGTATTGACCGCTGAACGTGTCGAGTTTCGAGAAGGGGCCGATTCCTATTAAACTTTGAGGTTAGAAATTGAGGAATACCTTGCAGATCATCACAGATTCGTTACTGTTATGGTTATATAAGACAATAGCTTCTCCAAATAGAAAACGAGAGGCTATGAAATAGTAGAAGAAGATACGAACGCATTAAAAATGATCTTTTTATGACATGACAGCTTATTTCCAAGTGATTCAAGTAAGCATGAAAGAAGAGATGATTTACAAATTTCAAAGCCTACAAGGAAATATTTTTTTTGATTGCACGATATACCTGATAAATTAGAATAATATACTTATATGACTCTTAGCCTTTATTGCTTACCTATAGCTTTTATTTCTTTCAAATCTTCTACATAACTTTTTCTATTTTCTTCTCCAACATGTCTTGTACTATTTTCATATTCTATGAACTTGCATAAACCATGGAAACCAACATCAGCAAATACATACATCTTATTATCTTCTTATTTAACTACTGGTCGGAATGCATAACCAATAAATAATTCGTGGATACTCGTAAAATATCAGCGTTTGTTTCGTTACCTTTGTAGCGCAGAAGTTTACAATATTTTGATTTTGAGATTCAATATTTTGTTAATAATACAGGGTAAGTGAGTATTTATTTATTTATATTTACTTAACAATATCCTTGGAAGAATATACTGAGAAGGTTCTACCATTACAGAAATCTTCTTCAGGCATTCAAAATCACCTGTAAAGCTATTATATTCATCAAATAACATGGATATGTTAGAGGAAACACTTATTGAGTTGTGAGTACCATTTTTTGTAGACTGAACCAAATTCCTTAATTAAGAAAGTTCCCCTTTGAAAAGTGCATCTAAAAGAGCCCTACAAAATTCTACTACATATTCCTGGAATCAAAATAGGCAAACTTAGTTTCGCTGTAGATTTTATATAAATATTGAGTACCTAAAAAATAACCTAAATTCCCCCATATATAATTAAATCAAAATTCTATACATCCGCATAAGAAACTGGAATATAGAGTTATACAAAAAATATTTTTACGCTTATAGAAAGATATTCTTCATAATTTTGATATGAACTTATTTGCCCTATTTAAAAATGTCATCATATACCATTCCAGAAGAATACCATGAGCTTTTTGTAATTTAGACCAAAAACAAGTGACATTTTTAAGAACCAAGACAATAATAGTTTTTATTAGGCATTTAAGTTTTTAAAGAAAAACATTCCGACGAGTAAAACTACAACAAAATCATACATACCGACAAGACATGAGTAAAACTGTATTTACTCGATTCATCGAAAATTTTCAAACGTAAACATTTGAGTCACTACCTCAATGATGAGATAGATGGTATGGCCATCCCCGAAATTTATTATACTTGGTATTTTAATTTCAAGGGTTAGGTTCATGACGGAGGCCCCCAATCACACATTTTGTTTTAAACTTTTTACCTTAGAATCGAAAAACAACTTATTTTCATCCCAAGAATATGACGTAGTATTTTGTAAAGAACTTTCACGAAGACTCTGGATAAGAATAATTCAATATTAGCATAAGTAAAAGTCTACTTTAGCGGTTTTGTTGTAAAAGCCCTAAAAATAAGTGTTGATAAAAACCGGAAAAATGTTGTTCTTAGGACTTAGCTGGAATTTGGAAGTATCTTCTCAATCCCAAATAGAATATAATCATCCTTGCATTCTATTAAATGCTAACATACTTCAATATGAGCAAAATTGTTCGTGAAAATATTAAACATAAGTTCGCGAAAAAGTAAGGTTAAACGAAGCGATGATTGACTTGTGCATTTCGACGTTTATTAACTGTCAATTTCAATGTTGCCAAAATTGCCATTATAACGTTTGCGATATTGAACATACTCTCAAATATTCGATAACAAAAAAAAAATAGTAAAAATTTAATTTTTACAAATACTTGATTTAGAGCAAAGCAGCTTTCTGACAGACGCCAAAAAGTGCCATTCTCAGATATTAGAGTGTTTTTGGTCAGCACAATTGTCACTGATATCGTGGTTATCGTTATACGGAGTCTTCGCAGTAGCGACCTGTCACGCCGTTATGTTTATTAAGCATAACGGACGTGGTTAATTACGGAGGATTAGCGGTATCCTTATATAGAGTGTTGACAATTTTGACATTGATATTTCTGCTTATGTTTTTCTTTTGCGCTCAATTTTATGAACTTTTCTTTTTTAAGTGATTTTCTTACAAGTTAGTGAAGTAAGTATTTCCAGTATAAACCTAGGTACGTATTTTGTGGATTATTTGAAGTTTGTTAAGATCAAATAAAAAAACTCATCTACAATTGTGACAGTTTCTTAAACTTGTTTAAAGTGATTGACCAAAAACACTCTAATGTCATGTTATTAGGTCCCACAATTCTCACAATTTTTTGAATTCACTAAAACACCATGATTATTTAAAATAGTCTTCATTTTCACTTGAAAGAATCAGAATCAAAATTTGCATCCAGAATGGCCAACATTTGCTATTTAAAAAAAGTTAAGCTAAACTAAAAATTTATATAATATGTTAAGCTCATTTGTTATTGTCGTTAATTTTTTCTGAAGCAAATATTCTTGGAAATGGCAGCATTGATTTTAACAGCACTTGAATGTCCCGCTTCAATTTTATTAAATGTTATGCTAAAATACATCTATTTTTGCAAACATTTGATTTTTTTGGGTTTTTATAACAAGAGCGCTAAACTAGAATATTACCTTGGCATACGCCTTGTTTGTCAATCCATATAATCTTTCATCAATTCCATAAGAGATGATTAAAGACATTATCTAAAAGTAGGGAAGAAATCAAAAATGAGAGCTACCCACCAGTAACAACAACGATAAAGAATGATGAAACAGCCACAAATACCACTACTACATCTGGTGTTGCTACAGATCCAGAAATGCAAGTTCTCACATTTGATATGTGCCCCATGGAAAGGGGCCCACGGGAGAATACGATGTAAGTGGTTGGTTTTGTGAGGCGCACACCCCTAGGGAAAACCTACGTAGTTGTTTTATTATAAAATATATAATGTAAACCTATTATGGAGCATATTATAGCTTTTTAGCACTAGCACCTGATGTTTTGTAAATATATTATTTAGTGATATTTTTAGTATGTATAGGTTTTGAGTCAAATTCAAGATGCAGTGAAATGAAATAATGAACTTATAAAGCTATTGAGACTTTTAAATTAGCATGAAACACTGGCGGTCATTTTAAGAACTATCAAACTGAACCACAATTTAATTAATTCAGTGATTGGCAAACATGGATATTATTGAGGTACGATGTGAAAATTACCCCTATTGCTCCAATAAAACTGTGACAAAGGCGATTAAAAGTGATGAACATGCTTTTTTGATTGAAGTAAATCAGTTATTTTCGGAATATCCTGCATTTAGGCAAATTAAGTTTTTTTTCACTATAAATGACAAAAATATTGTGCTATAGGTATTTACTTTACGACAACGGGGGCTTTTAGATTCATTTTTCGCTGCATCTAGATTTGGTATCGATCAAGAGTTCTGCGATCTGCACAGTCCATTAGAGCTCGAAGTGGATTTAAACGAAATTTCATACATAATATAATAACTAGACAGCTAGAGGTAAGAGTAGAAAATTTGATGAAATAAATTATTCCATATTACATACAAGTGTTTATTGCAGTATCCTTGAGTATCCCCCACAAATATTTCTGGTAGTTTTTCATGCTTTACGATTTTTATACCATTGAGTGAAAAAAAATAATTGCATCAAGTACGAGGTATGGTGAGAATTGCTCACATCTATAATGTCCTTAATAGTAGTGAATAACAAATATCTGTAAAATAATAATTTAAAAGAGTTGAACAACTTGTAACAGCGGAAAACGCGAACTGCATCAAATAGATATAGAATAGAAGTGGAAAAAAATTGTTACAGTAATTTATTTCTACAAGGGTTTCTGAACAAAGTTGTATTTAGGAAACATATCTATGAAATAAACATATTTTCACTCAAATCTGCGAGCAGACGCTTTTCTACTTATTTAGATCGCCGCCATTTGAGCTCATTTATTTGATCATTGCCACCAAAATTAACCTGGATTTTCAATCAATTGATTTAGATATATTTCATATAAACAGCGTTTCGAATATTTATTGGATAAAATGACCACATTGAAGAAAATTTAAATGGTTCCAGATACCTCCAAAATCTGCCAGACACAATCACTTCCAGTGTCACAGAAGTAATAATTCTTCTAAACCCACATGCGTCCAACTTTGATGTAACATTTCAGGAAGATGGAGCCCCACCTCAATATTTTTGGGATGTGAGAAATGACTTAGATAAAACGTTTCCGGTAGGTGGATTAGACGTCGAGGTCCAACAGAGTGGCCAGTTGGCTCACCGGAGATCTCACACTTCTCTTGATTACTTTTTTTGGGGCTATGTGAAATCCCTAGTTTTCAAGACAGTTTGTGGATCGTTAGATGTATAGAGTATTTGAACAAGCAAATAGATTATTTCATACTCCTCCAAGATTTTAATTATATCAAAACGTATTAAAAATTCAGACTTGGATGCAGTACCAATTCAAATCGCACAGACTCACAGAAATGCTTTTCCGCGCGTAGAAAATAAATTTGGAACAGTTCACTGTCAAAGTTTACCTTTCTATGAGTCATATAGAACGTGGAGTGCCATGGCAGCAACTGTCACCAAAAACATTTATGTATAATAAACTAGCTTTTCTACTCGGCACTTCCCAGTCAAACACTTTGGTAGATTGTGATATAAGAACTCTTGAGTATGGAGCCCTCCTTCCTCTACTCGCACTTAGAACCAACCCAGATCCATCCACAGACAGCATGAGAATTTCTCCTATATATGTCATAGAGATTTTCCGGTATAGAACCCGACACATTTAAGTCCCAA
The DNA here is from genome assembly GCA_958507055.1 of Crioceris asparagi. NCBI lineage: Eukaryota > Metazoa > Arthropoda > Insecta > Coleoptera > Chrysomelidae > Crioceris > Crioceris asparagi. The sequence goes on along the minus strand of OY293830.1, from coordinate 5,379,507 downwards.
CAACTTCAAGAGGTCAAATCTGCTCACAAATGAATAAGAAATATTACTTATATTGTAGTAGGCTTTCGCTGTAAGAATTATCAATTCTGTTGTCATTTACTTTGACAGCTCAGTTTTTGAATTCGGCGTCAAAAAATAAAATTAATTTCGCTGAATATTGTTATATTAAAATTTGCTTAGAAGTGAACAGGGATGTCAAAAAATATTTTAATTTTAAGAGACGCCATTGGCGTAGATCAATGTCTGTGAAAATATGAAGGTTAGGTTTCGCACGAACGTCACTGGTGTACCAAATTTCATTAAAATATCAAGACTAGTATTACAGATATTGAAAAATGATTTATTTTCAAAAAGTTTTCCACCCTGTATCTCAAAATTTAAGACGTTTAGGACAAGTTCATATAAAGTTTTCTTCTTAAAAGGACCAAAAATCACCCCCTTAAATTCAATTAGAAAACACCTTGTATATGTATAGATTCTTTCAATGCGATGTTCATTTTGACTTGTTTTAGTTTTGTACAATTTTAAAATTTTCTGAGTAAACGAAAGATCTTCTATCAAAATGTATGTAGATATGTAACAAAAATTCTAAATTACTCGTCTGATTTTTCTGTCTCTTTAGCATTTCCTTGATCTTTCTATAATGTCATTCTTATTTTTAAAGCATTTGTCCGGATTAGAAAATAATTGGCTCCTCCCATGATAACTTTGATTTGCACTGCTAAATGTAAATTTTGAGCTATCTACTCTACCGCTAAACTATTTACATTTCTCGTTTATGTGGTTTATTATGGAACTTTCTTTCCCCTGTTAATTAGCACAAACACAGTTTCAGATGCCATCCGTTGCGCTGCCTTTATAACTTCATCATGACATGATGTTAATTAAAATGTTCCCCATGATGACCATAAAAGAGTCTGTTTTATTAATCATATCCTAAAGTTTTGGAAATTTGAATGGAATGAGATAGACAGAGAAAGACGATTCATTCAATTTCTGATTAATTATTAGTGTAAGCTTAGCTTGGTAGATGTCCCAACAGAGCTAGTCTGGCGCTTGTACGAAATTATTTCGAGATTGGATATTGGAAATCAAAAGAAAATAATCATGAGAAAGTGATGTGAAAAAGGTATATTATCTTCCTATAAGCTCTATTCATTTTTGTGAATGCAATTATGTTATAACTCATATAAGTTTTATTAGAAAAACTTGGGACCGACTTTATCAGTTGATGAACTGAAAAATAAAGAATAACATTAATTCTATTGGTGCTTGGTACTTTCTAAGTTGTGCTGTTCTAGGTAGATAGAAGAAATGTGACACCAAATTAAAAAGCCCCAGCACCAATAGAGTCAATATTATTTTGTATTTTTCAATGCATCATTTATGTAATAAAAATCAGTAGGTAATATTTTTTGTAAAAGTATGTAAGTATTTTCAATTTTTGGATATAATGTTTTGAATTTTTAGTCAATAGTCAACCGAATCACTTATATTCAGAAATTTCAAAAATAGCGGAAATACTCCTATTACATTTAATATTACTGTAACTCAGAAACCGTAAAATTTTAAAAATGTCCAATTTAAATTTTGCCGGATATGTATCTTCTTTAGTTTTGCCGTCCCAAATTTTTGAATTTAGACAACAAAAATACCCCTCTATCCCTTCTATTGATGATGGGAAGGCAATTTTACTCCATGTTTATATCTTTGATATTGTTAGACAACTTTATTATAAAAATATACTTATTACCTTCTATCGTCATCTCAGATTATTATTCATTCATTGAAACACCAATAGACCAATAAATTCTTAAGAAAACTTCAATGATTCTCAAGTTTCAATATCTATATTTTACTTTTTTTAGCAAATACTAGCTTTTGCCCGCTACTTCGTGCACGTGGAAAACTGCATTCAATTCCATTTGCATGTATAAACATACAGATAGACAAACATGGTAAAATGGAACCTATATATAAGTTAGACCTCTAGCAATACGTCGGTGAAAATTGCATTCAATTCTATGTAAGTAGTCTTTGCGTGATACGTGTACAAAAATACAGAGAGACAGACAGATGCAATAAAATGTAGCCTTTATTTTATGTTAGACTTCTAGTAATACTTTAGGAAAACTGCATTCAATTCCATTCAGTAGTTTGTGTGTGATGCGAGTACGAACATACAGACAGACAGACAGACAGAAAGACAGACGCGATAAAATGGAGCCTATATTTCAAATTAGATCTCACAAAATAGATTGATGAAAATTGCATTCAATTCCATTCAGTAGTTTTTCCGTGATGCGTGTTCAAACATACATACAGACAGACAGACAGACGCGTTAAAATGGAAATTTTATTTTAAGTAAGACCTCTATAGCATCGGTGAGAACTGCATTCAATTTCATGCAGTCGTTTTGGCGTGATGCGCTTACAAACATACAGACAAATAGAAGAAAATTCTAAGAACAGTTGTTTAGGCTTCGGTTGCTCTAATAAAGACTCCCCATATTAATTCTCCTCAATGTCTTAAATGTACAGACATCGGCCTGTTACAATTTTATTATATACATATATATATATATATATATATATATATATATATATATATATATATATATATATATATATATATATATATATATATATATATATATATATATATATATATATATATAGGCTGTATCGTAAAAAAACGCCCCAAGCTATAACTTCGTTATTTTTTGGCGGATTTTAAACATTCAAAAAAACAAATGAATGGTTTCATATGCTCTACAATATGTCTCCGACTTGCACATTTTTTTAATCTTTGCCATCAGTGACAGCGATAGTCACCTTTTTTATTCTTAATAGAAGCATGTATTTGTTTTTAGGTCATATTGTAGACAATTATTTTCTAAATTCAACAGAGTAACATAACTTAATATTCATTTAATAATTTCTTGAAAAAATAAAATATAAAAATTGTGTAATCCGTATTCATTAACAAATGCCATTGAAATAAGAGTGAAACACGGTATCACAAATATTGTTAAAATTGTCTGCCGCCTTGATGAATACACAGCCCGCACCTTCTAATCACTCCATAGGTGACTTTCATTATAATATTTGGAGGTATTTCTCGACAAACTTCGATTGTTTGTCTTCTAATGCAGTTTTCATTCTGAGCCTGATTTAGATAAACTTAGTCTTCAAGGTAACACCAAAACCAAAAGTCAAGTGGCGTGAGGTCAGGGAAACGAGCTGGCCACCGAACAGGTCAATTTGTTACCTAACTTGTTGATAATAGATTCTATTGAGTTCGTCCATCTATAAAGTTTTTGATATTTTCCTTCAAAAGATCTTAATATTTATCTCGTATGAGTATTAGTATACCGTCGATAAAAAATTGCCCAATCTTCTGTGAAAATTATTTTCTACAATAAGTCTAGGATTTTTCTGACTTCAGTACCGATGGGTGTTTCTATTATAAATGCCATTATTGCTAAAGGTACACTCATCAGACCAAAGTATGTTTCTATAGAAATTACCATTCCCACGAACCGCGACTAAATAAAAACGGCAAAATTCAATTCTTTGATCGAGATCATTTTGCTCCAGAGCTTTTACTTTTTACGGAACGTACAGTATAAACTTGTGCTTTTTTTAATACTCTATCTACAGTATCTTTTGATTTTTTGTTCAAATCACTAGCAATTTCACGAGTAGACGTTCTCGCCTCTTCCAGAATACTGAGAAGTACGCCTAACTCCACCTCTTCATTAAATTGACGATGCTTATTTTAGGCTTACCAAAACTACCAGAGTTTCTTAAATTGTTTTCAATTCTTCAGAATTTTCATCGATCTGGAATTTCTCTGTTCGGAAATCGATTGATGTAGGGACGCACTGCCCGCCCACTATTTTTATTATATTCAAAGTGCACTTGGAGCATGTCGGCAAATGTACTGTTATCCATCATAGAAATTAAAGTGATATTTTCACAGTATTATAAAAATAGTCAAAAAATTGTGATTTTGACAATTCAGTGACACGATCTGAGACTTTTCTAAAGGTCAGTCTTCATGTGCGGAAATTAATGCGAAACTAAAAGCGAATTACAAAAATTATATCAAATCATATTATGTAAATGTTAGATAAATATTTAGTTATATTATACTGTTGAATTCAGAACAAAATATGACGTAACAATGACCATATGTTTCCATTCCAAGAAAAAAAAAGTTGACTATCGCTGTCACTCAGGGAAAAGATTAAAAAAATGAAAGTCGATGACATCTTGTGAAACGTATCAAACCATTCATTTGGTTTTTTGAATTTTCAAAATCCGCCAATAAATAACGAAGTTACAGTTTGGGGCGATTTTTACGATACAGCCTGTATGTATAGATATGATAGGAACCACACATTATTTGAACATAACCTTAAAATGAACAAAAGACTCGACAAATGTGATCACTTTATCGCATGCGTTAAATGTTGATTTTACAGAATAGCAGTTTACGTTGAAAGCGTAAAATAGTTACGTCCGATAATTGGTCTCACAGAATAGACCAATATTATAACATATTGTCACATTTACAATGCCAAAACGTCAGTAAGTCAGTGTATTTGAAACAACTGCAGATCTTGGAATAGAAAATTTAGTGATCATTTATAATGGACTTAAGGCGTAAGATATGCGTAATGGATAAAGTTGAACATTTGAAAATAAATGGGATCGTTCACAATAAGCGAACGTAACACTTATGTGTTACGTTAGACCGTAAGATCTTACGACCGAACGTTAGGCGGACATAAAGTTGGACAATGTTCAACTTTACGTGCGGCTTATGAGAAATTTAGGAACATTTTTAGGGGATTTGGATTTCTTGGGTTGAATTATTCGTCGGTTGGTAAGTATCGGTAAGCATTCTTGTAAATTTAAAGAATCATTCTTTATCATGAAGTTTTAGTTCTGGTATTAAATGTCAGGATTCACCTTTCTTTTCTTGATCCCTGTTTACTGGACGCACACTCCATCGCCTAGTTATTTTTTTACACACTATATTCCTTGTATTCTACGCATTGGTAATAACAAAACCAATAACTGCATTTCCAACACCATGGCGTGAAAGTTAGTATACCTACACCAGAGAAAACCCCCAAATGAACTATAACCGTCAAATTATTTCATGCATGCATAGCAACTAAGTTTTTACGTTCATTATAAACAGAAAAATGTTACGTCTATCTTATGCATTATGTAGCCCTACGTCTTACGTCCATTATAAATGGGCACTTACTATTATTTTCTTCGAATACGTAATATGAACAGTTTTATCTTTCTCCTAAATTGAAATTCTAACGCAGTAGTTACAAGAAATAATGTAGGTACTTACAATCATTTTACAACATTGGCTTCTTGGTATATGCCAAATTCATGTATATTTTATACTTGCTTATTATTCTTTTTAGCGCGAAGCCCTCTTAGCCAAAAAACGCGCCTTCGCCCATTTCGAAAAAAAATTGCAGCAAAATATTTTCCTGATGGGGAAAATTAGTGGTGATATTGTCATCTTTAATGGATGTGACCCTTGAGCTTTCCACAATAGATGTTCGAGAATGTTTTGGCAGATTACAATAAAAATTTGAATCGAAAGTATTTTCGTGGTCGAAAATTCGATTGATGCTACTCACATATTTTATCTATTCACTGTCATGAATAAAATTTGCAATAAGGCTTTTTGTTAGCGAGAAATCGATTGGTGAGGCATATTTTCTGGGTGCAACCCTTAAGGTCCACACTAGCAATTTGGAGAAAATTTTTCAGTGCACAAACTAGTATAGTCGGTTCTATTTTTTGTGATTTTTATTTATTTATTTTACGTAACCAATATCATCTCAATAAAATGAATATTGAATTGATTAGGAGCTTCGCTCTTATCGATTGTCCCACTGCAACAATTATCTGTTTACGGTTTCGCACGTTCGAATAAAAAAATGGAAACCTTATAGGATCACTCGTGTTTCCATCTGTCAGTCAATTTTCTCCGAATCTGCCAGATCGATTAAGTTGAAATTTGGTACACAGTACACATATCGTGAATAGACGAAATCTGAATATGGAGGTCACTTTTGGGGGGCAAGATGTATTTTTTTTGTAAACTTTATCAAATAGAAGGACTTGTTGTGCGAACTAATTTTTTTGTAATTTTTAAATAAATAGTTTTCAAGTTATTCCAGAAAATAGACGAAACTTGACCATTCCCCCCATCCTTTATCTCCGAAACTACTGAACCTAAAATTTTTTTAAAAATAAAAAAATGGTTTTCTACTTATAGATAACGGAAAACCTATGAAGTCCATGATCTTGAAATAACATGGTAAATGACTCAATATTGTGCGTACCAAAAAACATTATAGATAATATCGTACGGAACCCTCTTCACGCAACTTCAACTCGCACTTGTTTTTAAGTCAACCTTCCTGAAACAAAGCGTTTATCGATAAGTAACATGCTTTCGGCATTCAACCGACTAAAATAAATTACTAAGAAACCTTCTTATCTCATGATATTACATCATACACCTTTACTCATGGCATGTTGGCTTTCTTTTCACCTTGCACGTGCATTTACATTTTAATTGCTTCTGTATATAATCTTATTGTTTATATGTTGAATTGTCCATATGAAAGCTACACCGATGACTCTATGCAAATTTTTAAACAAATTCTACGATAACATTTACCAGTATGAGTAACATTCTAGACTAGATTATGGCTCATAGCAATTTTGTTTGTGCATAATAAAATAATACAATTATAAATCAGAGAAATACTCTTCATTGTGAATCGTGATTAGCCTATTCGTATTTTTCAGCAACATTCTCTTTAAAAATGAGCTTTTTAAATAACCTCACATGCTAAAAAAATCTTATTCATTATCATTACAATTCTCATTTTTTTTTTTAGCAAAATTAGATAACGTGACTAATTTTATCTAGCATATAGGTACTGTTTTTGATTAAATAATATCGTTTTGATCATTATTATAGGGGTAGTTGAAAAGTTTTTTATATAAACCTGAACTTATTATTAACAGTTTACTTGAGAAAATGTAGGTTCATGAGGTTTTTCACCGTTGGTAGCAACAAAATGATGTGGCCAGCTTATTCACCTGATCTCATCACCATAGAATATGTGTGGGAAATGCTTGATAAGCGCGTCTGAGATCGCAATGTAGCTCTGGCTAAGGTGAATATGACATTGGTAGAATCACAAACAAGTTGTCAATGTTAGATTAGGAAAACAATGCGGAATGCCATCTCGTCAAAAACTAACATTATTGATTCTGTTGGCGACATGTTCATTTTCAAATACATAAATAACCAGTACACCTAAACTTAATGTTTCTTAACAAAAATTGCTATTCTCAAAGAAATTGAATAGGATTATTTTTAAGAAAGTGTTGAAATTAGGGTTATGTAACAATCTTGCCCTGTTTAATGAATAAAACGAGAGCTCTAGTCATTTTTTATCTACATTTTGTTAAAAATTTGAATAATAATAAAAAAATTAAGAGACTTTTTTATTTTTTTTTAATTATTAATTTGTAATGTATTTTTGTGTCCATATAATAATAAAAATTTTATAACATTTAGAATCAAGTCCTTCTCTGACACTTTCAACCTTTTACACAAAAGATATTTCAATTACTGTTCCCTCAATGCTATTCTGATAAGCTTTAAACTATAAAACCATCTTCTAGATTCTAGACCAACCATAACACTCTTCTGGTTGTCGTAGTATGTCGGATTCATTTTCCCATTTTCTTAAATATATATGTCCTTGCAATAATGTCTGCTCCAAAGGGGTATGACGGTCACCTCAGGCAGCGTCACCATCAAAAAGGATCCCAACAACCTGATTGGCATCAGCATCGGTGGAGGGGCACCGCTCTGCCCATGCCTCTACATTGTCCAGATCTTCGATAATACGGCAGCCTGCAAAGATGGCACCCTGCAATCAGGAGATGAATTGGTCTCAGTCAATGGTCAGGCGGTCAAGGGCAAGACCAAGGTCGAAGTTGCCAAGATGATACAGGCTGCGAAGGTAAGGAAAAATGAAAATAACAAGTTTCCAGTTTCCAAAATGAAGTTCAAAAATAGCAGGTCATTTAGGTAGAATAATTTAATTATTTCGCAATTATTTCCAACAAAAACTTGAAGGACGAAGTGTGCATCAATTACAACAAGCTGCACGCTGATCCTGGCCAAGGAAAAACCTTGGACATTGTCCTGAAGAAGATGAAACACCGGTTCGTGGAAAACATGAGCTCATCCACAGCTGATGCACTTGGCTTGTCCAGAGCCATCCTTTGCAATGACACATTGGTGAAAAAAATGCAGGAACTCCAAGATACCGAGCTGATGTACAGAGGCTTGGTGGATCATTGTAAGCGAGTGTTGCAGGTGAAGTAGTAAAGTATATTGTTTAAAAGGGACACTTGGAGTGAAAATTTTAGGCTCATATGGAGCTCCAGCAGGCTATCAAGGCCATGGGAGATGTTTTTGCCGGTCTGGCGGTCAGAGAACCACAACCAAGAGCCAGTGAAGCGTTCCGATTGTTTGGGGAGCAGCACAGAAGTATGGAGAAGAACGGACATGATATGGTCAAGAAGGTTAAGCCTGTAAGTGATTGTTGTCTATTCTTCGTTTTAGAAAAAAAAACGACTACAGAGATTTCGCTTTCATTCTTGTTTCCCAAGATTTATGCAGTATCCAGGGGTTTTCATTTTCAGGGGAAATAACTGAAATATGAAAACCTTATAAACCTGCAGTCGTTGACTCACTTGTTTTCAACTAAATGCTTTCGCTATGCTATTGATATAATGGAGGATATATTTTTTAAATTTAACTGCACCTATCTCTTCTTGATCTTTTATATTTAGGTCCTATCTGACATGGGAACATACCTTTACAAGGCTATACCAGACACTAGATTAACAGTGAAGAAGTACGCTGATGCAAAATTCGAATATTTGGCCTATTGCCTCAAAGTAAAAGAGATGGACGACGAGGAATGTAGCTATGCAGCCCTACAGGAACCACTGTATAGAGTAGAGACCGGAAACTATGAATACAGGCAAGATACATACTTACATCGTTATTCTTCATATATAAAAAGTTTACTCATATTTTCCCCTGTAGACTGATATTGAGGTGCAGGCAGCTGGCCAGGGTAAGGTTTGCCAAGCTAAGGTCCGATGTGCTGGTCAAGATGGAGCTGTTGGACAATAAGCATGTGCAGTCATTGGGTGGGCATCTTCTGAAGCTGATCAAAGGTCTGTCGGAGTTGCATACCAATACTACTGAGTTATTCGTTGGGCCACCTTTGTTTCCAGTCGAGGTGGATCTGTCCAACAGTGCATTCCAGTACAAATCCACTACGCCAGTGGTGCAGGTGAGATCCTTATTTACTGAGAATATTCAGAAGTCTTTACATATCTGGTGAAGGATTACAGCGAAATCTATCTCCGAGATTCCGAATTATTTTGTTTCATTTCAGTGACTCTGGTTTTGTATAGTTTGTAGATTTCATGGTTTAAGTATTAAAGTAAAGTAAACATGTAACCCCGTTTTGGATCATGGTCTGTCTGTCAGTATGTTTATTAATATTTCGCAATTTAGTTCTCACAAATCTATTATATGACTGAAGTGTAGTTTTGTATTTATACAGAGTGGTCCAATACTGGATATTAGGAGTAAACAATGGAATTTTGATTTTAATCATTGGTTTTGGAGAGTAGACTATAAAATGAATATGGGGCTTCACTCATAAGTTTCTAAATTAAATTTACGCGCAAAACAGAACATTGAGAAATACATACAAATTTCACTTGGAATTGAACGACGGACATAGAAGACAGAGGCTTGCATATTTTGCTGAAATGCTTAAACATCTTTCATAACAGCGGTGGTAAATAATCTGAAAAATAAGCATTTTTGGTGATCGGAAAATTCACACCAAGTAAAGACTGTTAAAATAAAGGGACGAATATCGCTAAATGTGTGGTGTGGTATTTTAAATACCTCACTGGTGAACGATATCTAATTTCTTGGAGACGGAAATAGAACAATTATTAGAAAATATCCCAGTTGAACATGTTTTACAAGTGACAAATTGTCTAAATAAAACCGGCGCTCTAGGTGGACAGACACGGAACCGTCCGATGGCCAGCGAATAGCCCGGATCTAAGCCCGTGTGATAGATTCTTAAGGGGATACCTGAAAAACAAAGTGTATTTTTGTAATACCCGAAAGAAGTAATGAGTCTAAAACCCAATAACGCAGTATTAGAATTGAACACATCAAATTCAACCTTTATTACCTTTTGTGTAAATAATAAATTATCACATTACATTGTGAAATGCTTCGAAAATGAAGAGAGCTATCTGGAGCACACTTAGCTTTGCATTTAGTGTTGTCGTTGTTTTTCTGACAAATTGTAATACTTTGAAAATCTATATCTAATTATATTAAACGAGAAATGCTTGTATATATATATATATATATATATATATATATATATATATGCAAATTTTATCTCGGAATCTGGTCTACCGATTTCGATGAAAATTCATATGTATGGGTTTTAGAGTATATTGAATCGATTGGTTGTAGTCACATTCACAAAAAAAATAGTTAGATTATATCTCAGATAGCGATATGAACCCGTTAATGTCATAGGGAGTAATAGTCCTATAGTAAAGCTTCCGGGTAATAACCTTGAGTTCCTGGGATCGAAACCCGATCACCTCTGAGTTTTTTTTTAACAAAACCCATTTTTTAAATAAAAGATGTTAATGTGAATTTCTTATAATTTAATTGGAAATTTTCAATGAATATTTGTACATACCTAATATATTGCGACCCTTAAGGTACATATTAGCTAATTCAAGGAAGGGTTAGCAGATTTTGGTAAAAATTAGCAAAAAGGGGTTTTCGGAGTCGAGAATTGACGATTCTTTTATATTTAATCGGTGTGACCCTCGAGGTCCACACTAGCTATTTTAAGAATGGCTCCGCAGATAAAAGTTTCACTACCTATGTATAGTGTTTGGGGGTTGATACAGCTGAGTTTTGGTATATTTTTCATTCATATTACACATTCATATTTATTTCGAAATCTGTAACTTACCAATATGTGAACAATAAAAGCAGCATTTACCGATCGCAATACATTTTAACCAAAGATATGCACATTTTTTAATAAGTTTAAATATCTTTAGTAACTCTTATAGCCCTACTATAAATTCTGTGTTACACAACACCCGAGCAAAGCTCGGTAGCCCAGATATTGATCAAGTTAATATTGTTAATATTTGTTATTGTTTAGAAAAAGTAATTTATTTAAAACTAAAATATTTTAAAAGTCACTGAACCAAATGCCAACAAATTAGATATATTTGAAATTTGAAAAAAGAGGACGTTTATTCTAAATAATAATATACCTACAGGTTGTTCTATTTAAAAAAGTATGACAAAATTAATTTTTTCAACGTTGTGCAATATTTTTTTTATTTGCGCTATTACCAAAAGATACTACATGAAAAGTCATAAAACTTTCATATTTGAAGTTTTTCTCTATCGTTTGGAATAAGAACTGCAGTTGGGTCTCAAAATATAATGAATGACCTTGTAGCTTTTAATAATTTATAGGTGTCAACGAAGAATACTAGAGAATAAGAAAATGATAAGGTGTTCTAGAAAAAGAAATATATTTCTATCGAATACGGTTACCAATGTATCTTAACATTTCGCAGTACTATCAAGACAACGATGAAGACGATGACCAGGAGATCGTCGAAGGTGAAGAGGTCTTAGCTGACCACAATGCTGTGGCAGCCAATAATTTGAGGCAACCGGAAGTTGCTAGCCAGCAACAACACTCTACTCCTGCAGCAACAAACGTGCTGCTTCCCGAGATTCCGTCCGGCAATCAAATTGAACCGAATTATGATGAAATGGACAACATGACGCTGTTGTCGTCGCTGTGTCTGCAAGATAGTCCACGAAGTTGTACTAGACCTTTGCTACCGGATATTGATTGAGAATAATGATGAATCACTACACTACTGCTATCATTTAAATTGATTATTGTAATATTCTATTCATATATTATGTTATATTTAACAATCATGAATAAAACATGTATATTAATTGTTGTTTTTAATATAAGTAGCAAATATTGTCAACAGAATGTAAGAGGGCATAATAGGAAATGGAAAATAAGTAAGTTGCTTTACTTTTCAGCTGCTTTCAGTCGATTTCTATCGAGAACAACAGGTAGACACATGACATTTTCAAAAAGTAAGTAAATAATACTATGTTGCTATAATAATAAATGTTTGAAATTGGAAATATAATAAAGTTAAAAATTAAAAGGAATCCCCATATTTGAACTATAATAAGAAGACAGTTCTTGTATGGTACGAAACGCTTCGTGAGCAACTCCAACTCGCATTTAGCCAGTTTTGAATTTGACAGTATTGCTTGATTCTTCCAGAATATCTGAGATGTCCTTGCATACAACCTGGCATCTCTATACAGAGAATAAATAACAAAGATCGCCTCATTTATTTCTGTAAGGTCCTTGCATACGCAGGTTATGTACAAAACAGTTCTCTTTCCTAGTCTAAGACAGAATCATTCATTCTTATTGTCAAATAATATCCCACAGAGTCAACAGTCTGGGTTATTCACCGTGTACTCACTTGTTGAATGTGAGCCAGATAGTTTTCGCTTTGGCACAGTTTTTTTGCCTTCTTTATTAGATAATTATATTTTACATATTCTGCTCAAATTTCAAAGCAACAACAAACTCTATTTATTTTTTCACATATTTACAGCCTTCTATAAACATTCTGTTATTCAACAGGATTTGATGCTAAAGTTCTAAATTGATTTAGGCTGTATTCACTATATGCACTATCAACTGTTCACGGAGCTCAGTTGTAGTACTACTAGAGCGATGTATAGTTTGAATACCTATCGAGTGGGGTTTCGTCACGTTTCCTGACGTCATCTGCCATTTTACGCATGTCGTAAATAATTTAAATTAAATTTTAATTCTTAACCTCAAAACACTGACACTGACATATTTGTAAAGGGGCTAAATCACTTTCAAAAATAAATGTTTGACGTTAATCGTCAAACAGAACAAGAACAAATGTCAAAATAACAATCAGCCTGTTGTGACACAGTTTTTATTCAGTTTATTTTTAATTCAAAATTGTAGAAATCACCCTGTGACACTTAGTTTTTATTCAACATTATTTATTGTTGTAAAAATCACCCTGTAAATATCAAAAATAAACGTCGTTCTGTATCCAGCTGACATGAAGTGAAAATCGCGTAACAACCAAAAAGGGTAACTTTGATAAATAAATTTCCACCAATAGCTAAGCAGGTAAGCAGTATAAAATGCGTGCTGCTTCGCATTAAAATTCAGTCAATTTCTTCGACTCATTCCGAAAACATCTCATGTCAGCTTCTACAGGTTTTCCATATATACCGAGAGTTTTATTTCACTACTAGTCTTGCTATCTTGTCTAAATTCTCTCACGCTAATTTTAACTTTCAGGACTTATTTGGGCTTGTTCCCCAAGTAGTCGATTCTAGTAGGAGAGACTTCTCACTCTTCAACACTCTCACTTCCTTCAGGGCTTACATGTGCTGGTTCCCCAAGTAGTCGACTCTAATATTTCAGGACTTACTTGGGCTGGTTCCCCAGGTAGTTGACTCTAGTGAGAAAGGCTTGTCGCCTCTCTTACACTCCTACTTCCTTCAGGGCTTACTTGGGCTTGTTCCCCAAGTAGTCGACACTAGTGGATAAGGCTGGTTTCCTTACTCACGCACATCTTTTACCTAACTAGCTTTTAACCTCTGTACATGGAGGACTTCTTCTTAGAGAATACGCGAAATTATTGTCGAGACCTTCTGTGTAGGACTGATACTCCATTGACTTGAGTATATTCAACTATTATTTGACAGTTGATACACCACCACTCGACACAGCCGATCTGATCGAAGACATATGTTTATGACGTTAAAATTTTCTTTCACTTAGTTTACAAACGAAAAAAAGAGATAGGCAAGGTATGACGAAACCCCATTCGATAGGTATTCAAATTATATAGATAGTGCTCTAGTACTACAAACGCTATCGTGACGTCATGGATTTTTGTGTGTCACGTCATAACTGAATGCTGTCAACGCTATTTTTCTTTCAAGGTAGTGTATAGATGGTGTTTGTGTTTGCAAGCTCCATGAATACGAATACGGTTCAACTGGCATCGATGTCATACTCACACTGACATAACAAACCGATAATAGCTTATGATCCGGCCAGAGCTTCGTAAAGCTTGGATGCATTAGTCTCTATGGGATAAGTTAAATAAATAATTTAAAACAAATATTTTTGTGTGATGAGGAAACTCAGGTGCAATTCAAGATGTATACTCGTATATTGGTATGCCTGCGTTTGATTTCTTCCATTTCTCTCAAACTCACATCTATTTAATCAATCCTCAAGATTATTGGAATGAAATTGGAATATTGAATTTCCAATCTAGTTTTCGAGATACCTACCTAAAAACTAAAGTTCCGTAGACTTTACGAGTTTATCAAAAAATAATGAAATGAATGTCAAATATTGTTTATTTAAACCAAAATTTAATAAAAGTAGACGTATTCTAATTGGTAATTTTTATTTATAACAATGAAATTAGATTGTGAATTCTGTGTGAAAACTAACAAGACGCTCAGAACATATTGAGGGCTGCACAAAAGTGATGGTTTAACTCAGACAATTATAAGGATAAACCAGACATTCAGGCAAAGATATGTGCGTAAGTTTGAGATTGAAAGTCTCTTTTCAATCCATGGCATAGCAAAAAGAAATGCTAGTTAGTACTAATTTGGAAAGTGGTTCCAGTTTGTATGTACTTATTCCAGCTTTGGTGATAATGCGAATAAAATATAAGAGCGATCTTCGCTATTATGTACTTCAACCTAAATTTATCTCATTTATTGACGCCGGTTTAATACCAGATTGAAAAACATTCTCAATTAGTAATATTTCTTAGACAAGTCTCTTCATAGACAAAAAAGTAAATTCTCATTAATACTTATTGTGCCTTAACCTCAATGTGAAATGTGAAAGTTAATGATAGAATGAGAATGCAAACACAAAATAGCGTTCATGAGCTTGCTATCCCTAACACATAAATAGGCTCCATGAACAGCAATGACAGCGCTGCTAGCGACTCCTTGAACACACTCCCATTCTTCGCGATTTTAAGGTTTTTGTTCGAAAAAAAATCTTACAAAATAAAAAAAGCACAGAATCTCTGATTATACCTACATATTTATTCTAGGTAATCATTATAGAAAATAGACAAACATGCAAATAAAAATATAGATATAACCTAATAAATTTAATGATTTTACAGCTTTCGTGGCAAAGATACAGTTCGAAGCTCTGTAAGGCGAAAGGAAAAGTCTATGAAGAAATCACCCCATTTCCCAGAATTTTCGCGAATAAAAACGTTGTCCTCAACATAATGAAGCGTAATCACTAAGCTTATCAACATAAACTCATACACATATTATGTAATAATGCATTCATTTTTTTTGCTTCACTCTCATTGTTTATTGCAGCTCCAACATAAACGCACCCTTAAGGAATTAAAGAAGAGATTATATCCAGCAACATTTGATCTGATTCATTTTTCAAACAAAATCATAGGTTTCCGAGTTACAGCAGTGGTAAACTCATAAATATTTGTGTTTCCGCGATGTTTTGATATCTCTGAATAAGTATGAGTAACGCATTATCTCCTTTGATAAACGTGAAAATACAAAATAATATTGACTCTGGTACTTTTGAAGTTGGTGCCAAAAGTTTTCAATATAACTGCAACTGCACAACTTCAAAATTACCAGCACCAATAGAATTAATATTATTTTGTATTTTTCAGTGCACCAACTAATAAAGTCGGTCCATTTTTTTTTGGAAGAAATATTTATTATTTAGTTTTGCTTGCTATGTGAAATCAGCTGCTGTCCGGATGTTATAAGCAGAATTATACATATTTCGCAATACGATTTGTTTCCTTGAAATTTTCGCTCCAGTAATATTATATCACATCACATTCTTTTCTCAAATTTGACATTGAAATTCATTATTTCAGTGGTATTCAACTATTATTATTATTATTACATAACGTGTTGTTGATCATATTCCTACCCAAAGTGTACAAAAAAATAAAGATAAATTATTAATAACATTTTCCAAAACCCAAAAACCACAAAATTGTCTAAATTTTTTCGGAGGACACCCTTGGCTAACTTTAACCATAAACATCGTCATAAATTATTTACTCGAACGTCTCGAGTCGAGTCTTGAAAAAATATAATTGTTACAATAATTAAAATGAACGTTAAGAGATAAATTATTTTCAAGAGCTTCTATGAGTAGTTGATCGAATGACGTAACTCTCTATTGGTAATGTTATTTTTAATTGCCTCTATTCCAACTTATTTTGCAAATGAGACGCAAACAACAAATGTTGATCTATTATTTTTATGCGTAAGTAGGCATAATATGTAGGTATATTTATAGATTTACGTCAGTTTTGATATTTTTATATTTATTGACTCTTACAAGAATTGATCCAAAAGTGGGTAAGATTGTATTGATAGATTATTTATTATCTAAATGAAGGCAATAAATCATTCGATAATCCAATTTGATTGTTTATTCAACTATGATATTTTGGTGCCGGGTACCAATTTCGATCTCTTTTCCGGAGATAAATTTAATGGCGAAAACAATAAATATATAAAAAAATTTACTGATTTTATTAGGTAGTTGGTGCACTGAAAAATACAAAACAATTCTATTGGTGCTGGTAATTTTGAAGTTATGCAGTTGTAGTTAGATATAATCAACTTCAAAAGTACCAGTACTAATAAGATTAAAATTATTTTGTATCTTTCAGTGCACGAACTAACAAAGTCGTTCCCATTTTTTGTTAAAGAAATATTTCACACTTTCGAGTGTATCCTTAGTCATCGAAATCATTCAAAGTTCACCAAATAAGAAATACGTTGCTTATATTCAGAGACTAGCTGTTTTACCCAGCACTTCCCGGGCAAATACTTTGGTAGATTGTACTACGAAAACATAAAGTCATAAGAAGTTTTGAGTATGGAACCCTTCTACCCCAGAGTCTTTACTGACAGACTCTCACAAAACAGCCCAGCGATATACTCTACCCAAATATAAGGAAAAATCTACGAAAATTCAGCCATAGAGCTCAAAGATATTTGTTTGGGTATTACAGGTATAGAACCCTTCATCTAGGTGGCCTAGTTACACTTGTAGCCACTACCAGATTATTCCAATAAATTCTACAAACCTACATGGTAAAAAAACCATCGAAATCCAGCCATAGAGTTCAGAAATATACAACTTTCAGGTAAGGAACCCACCACTTTACCACATAAGGTCATTGTGGCAAAAAGGTACCCTAGGTCCTTTCCCAAGGACTACTCAATCTCTGTACCAAATTTCATCAAAATCAGTTCAGTAGTTTAGGCGTGAGAGCGGAACAAACAAACAAACTCACTTTCGCATTTATAATTGGGTACTTGACTAATTTTTTGAACAATTTTTATTTTGTAGTTAAATATTCAATTAAACCAAAAAAAAATATTACGAGTCTATTTTGAAGATAAAAAAAATATATTCAAAAATTGTTATTAAATTTCCCGCTTGAATTCTAAAAACGGCTGCAATGTCACAATCTCCCTTAGTTAGTGTCCAACGGTATTAAAGAAAGGAGAATTAGGGCAGAGAACACTATCTGATCAGAGAGAAGATACAATATTGTATGTTCTCTCTGAGGCGGATTTGTTCATTGACTTGATCACTAAGTCACTATCTTGGTCGATTTTGATAGGCATTTGCAGTCACGTGATAATGGATTTGAAATTACATCTATTTAAATTGATTATATTTGAAATTCCAAGTGAAATTTATTCTGCATAATGTGATTTTTGGTATGTTAGGACTACCTAATATCGTCTGAACATCACTTTATATTGAATTTCCATTAATGTCAAGTACCCAATAGTTGGGATTTCAAAGCATCGCGAAGACACACATATTCAGACTTTACCACTGTTGTAACCAATGTTTTTTTTTTAAATTTCCATTTTAAACGTTGTCGGATATTCCCCTTTTTAATTTTGTCGTATCAAATTTTAGATGTTCGAGAAATAAAGCCCCCTCCATCCCCTTTAAAGGAAATCTTTTGAGGGAAGGACATGCTGATTGTCGACCTCTTTTTCAATGGGACCAACTCTCAATTGTAAAAAGAATCATGAAAATCGAAGCACGTTTACTACTTATGGCGCAAACATCTATAAAAAACACGCAAACAGTCGTACAGTTTGGATCGTCGGTCAAAAACTAGCTATTGCTTTTGGTTTCCAATTATAACCTAAAATTCAATATTGTGCACATTTGATGAATGACTTCATCTTATTCATTTGTGAAGTTAAATTTTGACATTATTCAGATACTTTTTAGACGAGAGTCCAGTGGCAAAGCCGGATTTTAAATTTGTTTCTTAAATTTCAAATTATGACATAACGCTTATACGGTAAAAACCAACGATTAAATCGGAAAAAACGACAATTTATTTCATAAATTTTGAAGAAATGTGTTGAACACGTGCACCTTGAACTTTAATACATTTTCTGGAGTTGTCCAAACATTTCCGTTGTACTCGTGTACTATGTGGTCATAACGTCCTTTGGACTCATCAGATTAAGTAAGTATACGATTTCGATAAAAGAAACTTTGAGATGGACCCAAAATTCGAGAGAGAATTGAAATAGTTTTTCTTCTTCCTCCTCGATGGATTACCTACTATATCATTCAATAAAATGATTTCCTGAACGCTCACAAAATAGATGACATGAGTAGTGATGCTGCGAGACTGGTCTTGGTCTTGCAGTCTTGGTCTTGGTCTTGCAATTTGCAAGACCAAGACCGAGACCAAGACCGTCTATGCAAGACCAAGACCCAAGACCAATACTGGGATGCAAGACCAATACCAAGACAAACCTGGTCTTGGTCTTGGTCTTGCTGCAAGACTTGCGAGACTTGCAAGACTCTCGCAGTTCCGTAAGCAAACAACAAATTGGTAGGAAACATATTTTTTGTTCAATAATTAGATAAGAAACGCTAGTAAATAACCTAATTAATTTAATTTTTGAACTCCCTTATTATCGATCTTTATTTTACAGATTCTAAAAATATTGAATTAAAAGTTGTTGGGTGAGTTCATTTTCCCTTCCAGGATTTCCGGATTTCAAAAAATTTTGAAATACCCTATACAGTAATTTCAACCCTTTTAGGATTTCCCTGAGCTGTTTTCAAAGATTCCCGACAGTTAATAGTCAGGGGAAGGTAAACTACACGGTTTTTTATTTTTATTATTTCTTCTATCGCGGAGAATGTTTTAAGCAACGTTACAAATCATCTATAAATCTGATATCTTTTTGATGACATTTATCCAGTAGCCACTTTTTGAAATTTTAGATTGCCCTTATTTTGAAACTATTTTTTCGATCATGCTCATTAACTAACACAACTGAGATATTCACACAATTGATTCTTGAAATAGATACCTAGTTTTATAAATGTGCGTATTAACAAATCTCTACCTGTTTTTACCATTATATACGAAAATATGGCTAGAATATAGAAAAATGAGTGCTCAGTTGCGATGGAAGATACCAAGAAAGCACAAGCAGACTGACTCGCGCTAGTAAGATACGATTCTCATATGTGAATGGTGATTTTTAATTTATAAGCTTTGTTAATTAATTATGCATCTCCCATGTCCTAACTTAATTCTACGCACCTAGTTTTCTTCTCATTACTTATTCTAAAATAGTTAGGTATAGGTAATCTTATAAGATTATGAATTACATATTACCGATCCATATTGCATGGTTCTTCTTCATTTGAATTAAGGAATTACGGTTTAGAATCGCAACAACTTTTCACACTTATAAAAAGATCAAAATTTAAGCAAGAGTCTTGCGAAAAAACCTTAAAAAAGATGGCACCAATTTGGCGCCATTTGTGGGGCATCCACTCAGAAGGTGGTCATTTCCTTATTTTATTGTCATACATTTGACATCAATACATAAACTTCTTATGAAAACAAACCTCAATTTCTAACAAAATGATTTACTTTTGCTTCACCTTATATAAACGTGTATTGGAAATTTGGGTAGAAAAGTAGGCTTCTAGATTGTAGATTTAAGAGGTGTTCATTGCACTGCGACTTTGAGAGCTATTGTGCCCACCATCAGAGCTGTTCTTGCCATAACGTA
Source organism: Crioceris asparagi (assembly GCA_958507055.1). Classification (NCBI taxonomy): domain Eukaryota; kingdom Metazoa; phylum Arthropoda; class Insecta; order Coleoptera; family Chrysomelidae; genus Crioceris; species Crioceris asparagi. Next base: position 5,359,046 of record OY293830.1, on the reverse strand, counting down.
CTCTACAGCTCGCCCTCCAGCTCCCGGGTTTTAATGAAATCGAGAATCTGGGATGGCTTCAAGAAGGTTACTTCTTCATTTCTGCATGTTTCATGTCCAAAGCAAGACCAATTCTCGTTACGTGCTTCCTGAGGCGACGATGCCCAGTAAGGAATCCAGTGAGGAGGTGTAGCATATTCTTGCTAAGATCCAGATACTTCTTAGATCTTGCAGTATTAAAGCTTCCAAGAAACTTTTTGGAATGATCCAACTCAGAGAGATTCCGCCCGAGTATTTCTCTTTCGGTTTTTTCCTTCTATTTCTTGTAGGTACATTCACCTGTACCACAGAAAGGTTCAGGACCAATGAAAGGAGTTCATGCTCCTTTTCTGGCAAGTGTGTTGGCCGCTTTATTCCCCGGGAATCCAGACCAAACAGACCTTGTTTTTCTTTCCTATTTCGAGTTTTCTTCGGCACTTCCATACCATCCTAGAATCGATGATATGAGAGCTGAGGAGTTCAGTTGCTTTAATACCAGCCTGACTGTCAGAATGTATAGCTATATCACATTTGTGATAGTTTCTTTCTAGGTTTATTTCCACACATCTTTCGATTGCAGGTAGAAAAGTAGGCTTACACATATATGTGTATGAATTGGTAGTTGTAGTATTTTGAAAAATTCTCATAGGAACACATGCATTGAACAAAAATATTGCCCATCTTCTGTTAAGGTGATTTGGAGGCTCATATGGTTTGTGATACCATTGGATTAATATTGCTTAACAAATAGATACTCTGCTCAAATATTTTCTTAAGCCATTTGGTCCATAATAGTAGTATGTATTTGTTCACGTCACGTGGCTTACGATCATTTATGAAAGCACTGTATAACGAAGACAAGTGTACTGCTGTCATGTGGAACACACTGTATAATAGAAAATACTTTTGTCTAAATCTACATTAACTAAATAGATCACGTAATATTGGGTAAGAAAAGTTACAGAACAATTCTACACTATACATATCATATCTTCCATATAATATTATGTACTTGTATATTTACAAACAGTGTGATGTAATTTGAAACAATGAGTACTCTTTGTCTATGTAATAATACTGCGCCATTATTTGTTACGTTCAAATTATCGCCCATTAAGGAATGTTATCATTTTTAATTGGTTCTAATGAATATGGACAAGTTATCGATACAAGAGCGAGAAATCTTGGAAAGAACATGAATAATAAGGCGATTATTTTGGCGTTATGTAAACATTCCGAATTAGGTACAATTTAACAATTTACTTTAAATGTTTTACCACCTATAACAATGGCTTGTAATGGGAGGTTTAAATGATAAGCAGTTTTATGGTAACAGATATGCCGCTGATTTGGTTCATTAAAGCATTGTTTAAGTTATACAATGACAAATTAAATTTGTTCGATTACGTGGTCGGCACTTTTGTTAAAATGTTGTAAATATTTTTCCATTAGTTTCGCAACAGGAAATTATTGTGAGGATTTAGATTTACCAAAATTCAAATTTGACATATCTGCTCGTTTCAAGATCCCAAGAATGTCAAATCTTCATTTAATATAAAAAATTGGACCGACATTATTTGTTGGTGCACTGAAAAATACAAAATAATATTAATTTTATTGGTATTGGTAATTTTGTAAAGTTGTACAATTGTAGTTAAATAGAATATTCATGGCACCAACTTCAAAAGTACAAGCACCAATAGAATTAATATTATTTTGTATTTTTAAGTGCACCAACAAATAAAGTCGGTCCAATTTTTTTAAGCAATATTTATTTCACACTTTTGAGTGTAACATTTCTTCATGAAAATCGTTGAACGTTCACTAATACCAACGAAGATAGTACTTATTCTATTTGTATATTCTTTGCTTGTACCTACTTGTTATTATTCAGATATCTTAGAACATCGCAGCGGAAAGACGCATATTTCAGATTTTACCACTGCTCTAACTCGAAAACCGTAACTATATGGAAAAAATGTTCATAATAAATGTTTCTACAAATAATCTGGTCTTTAATTTGGCCGTCTCAGATTTTCAATTTTCGAAAGAAATTGACCCCTCCACTTAGTAGAAATACCCATATTACAGATTTTAAAATTGCTATAACTCGAAAACCGTAACTCTTTTGAAAAAAAAATTCAATTCAATACTTTTCAGATATTTGTTTTATCTTTAATTCTGCTATCCGATTTTCGAGAGAAATTGCCTCCTTCACGCGCTCGGTTTTTGGGGGAAGGAGATTTCTGATTGGAATTTTTATGATTATGGGACGAATTTTGTATACCTTTTCCGTTTGGGTTCATTCAACGTTCACTTGACAGAAATTTCAAAACATAGCAGAAACACATATAAGACTGCTGTAACTAGGAAGCAAATTTATGGAAAAATGTTCAATTTATATTTTTCCGGTTATGGTCCCTTCATTTTTTTGATTTTCGGAAAAAATTGCCTCCTACACTTCGGGGGTGGTTTCTGCGAGGAAAAGGAGATCAGACATAATAGTTGTCTTTTGCATAACATACTTCGATAGTATTTAATATATATATTAGAAATATATCCAAAAATATATCCTCTCAAATTTGCACACTACTGTACTTGGCAGTAAAATAACGATAATATGGGGTGGGTAATTTATAGTGTATAACTGAACTCTAACAGCACTTCAAAATCTTTTTATATGGTTCTATGTAATTACATTGTTGACATATCTCAATTGGTTGATTGATAAAATTTAATTATTATCAATTATTATTTCAGTTATATCTTGAGATTATAAAATAATGAAAATGCAAAATGCTTTTTCCATAAAATCAATGGTTCAATATTTGTAAAATGGAACAGCCACATTGACCTTTTAAACGGATGGTCCGTTTTAGCAGCCCATCTAACCGACTACCATCCATATCTGATTAGTTTTACAGTTCTAAATCATCCACTGGCCAAATTGATTAAAGAGGAGTTGAAATCATTCTCTGATAAGAAAGTTATTTTCCTTTGGGTTCCCTCTCATATAGTGGCATAGGCGGAAATAATTTAGCTGATGAATATACAAAAGAAGCCCTTGAAGATCCAACTCTTATCCCTTGTCTGGAAAGCATAACTGCAGATCTAAAACCTTTTTCCTACTCTAAGATTATTGAAACCCGGAAACGGGCCTGGCAGGTATTGCAATTTTTTTTTTCATAATTTGAAAAGTATTAAAAATTTGTTGAATATTGTTAATCGTATAGAAAGAAACTATTTATTGGATTTTTGCTTCATTGTGGATCACAAAAGTTAAAATACAAAAATCTCATATTATGGTATAAATTCAATGTGCAAAATATTTATTTCGCACACAATTTCGCGCACGGTGTCTTGGTAACGTAGGAAAATGAAAAAATGTGTCACTTCGCATATCAATGTACGAAACTTACCATTTTTGATGTTTGCAGAAAAAAATATGTCATATTATTTCATAATTTATTTTTCTATCAAATTATTTGCACAATTTATTTAGAACACGTTTGAACACATCATCATCATGATCATAAATAATTATCTGGAATATGTATATATGTGTATATTGTTGATACATACAAACAACGTTATCGCAATTTGAATCGACATGGCACAAAAAATATATCTATGTTATCAGTTTCCCTTTCATGGAAACCATTTAGGTGCATGAAAACTTAGAGATCGCGTGGACATGAAAAGCAACAAATCGTCCACGAGCAGTGATTTCATAATAACATAGCCTAGTCAAATTATGCTTTTTCAATACAATTCATTCTGTACTTGCAAATTTGAATACATGATAATCTTTATGCCTTTGTTGCCAGCGGTCCTTTTATTATAATTGGGTCTTCTTACGCATTTTGGAGATTAATATGAGTGAATATGAGTTTTATACATAGATAGACCTTACAATACATAATACAAGGAATGCTAGTTCTCTTTCGAAGTGATGTAGGAAGGTACTCCATTGGTTGAATGAATATTATTCTTGAACTTGTTCTTTTACTGATTGCATATCACCTTTGGCAATTTTTCTATAAAATCAAAAGTTCGAGATACCAGAATTAAAGATAGGACAATATCCGTAAACCTTCAAAATAAACATTTTTTCAAGAGAGTTATGGTTTTCGAGTTACACTCATGTTCAAATCTCACATATTTGTTTTTTCGCTATGTGCAGGAGGCGATTTTTTTCGAAGATTGACAATCTCTGGGTACCCCATGAAAGACAATAATATTTGTAGCGATATTTATAATGAACATTTTTTCCTTAGAGTTACGGTTTTCGAGTTACAGCGGTGGTAATATGGTTAAATCTAAAATACTTATGCGTATTTCCGCAGCCATGTTATGAAACCTCTACATAATAACAAGTACCTACAAGCAAAGAATATACGTTGACAATATAATAAGTTCTATCTTGTTTGGTATTAGTGAAAGTTCAACGATTTTCGTGACTAATGTTACACAAAAAATTGGACCGAGCGACCGACGTTATTAGTTGGTGCACTGAAAAATAACAAATAATATTAATTTTATTGGTGCTGTTACTTTTGAAGTTGTGCAGTTGCAGTTAGATTGATAACTTTTGGTCCAATCTCTTGTAAAAAATATTTATTACAATTAAAGCATGATAATTCTTTCTATTTTTTTTGCTGAATAAAGTTTATTGCTCTATTCATAGAATAAATTGCATTATAATACTTTTGATAAATTTTATTTGGTCTTCCAAAGTTTATTTCTTTTCTACAATGGCATTAAGGAAAGAAAAAGCCTTCGAAGCAAATATTTTTAAATTATTTATCTGTTTGTTTGTCCATCTTACTACGTGTCATAACAAATTCTCTCATTGTATTCAAATAAACTTGGCATAACATTTCATTATTTAGCTGATCTTGGAGTGTATTTTTATCCCGATAGCTTAATGCCTATCCCACACCAGCACCGATTCCCAAAGGAACAGATATCAAGAAACGCACGCTATTATCATTAAATATAAAGGCACATCTATGTTTTTATTTATATTAATATAGGATGACAGAATTTAGTATTCTTTAATGTCAAAGCAAGTGCAGGTGCGTTTAATTATCCCGTTGTCTAAACAGGTATCCCAGACAGTTTCTTAAGGTCCGCTTAGACCCATCGAGAAATAGGTGTTTGACTTTTTAATACATGAATAATTTTAACAAATGAAAACGCTAATACATAATATTGATATCTCATGTTTCAAGTGAGATCCATATCACGAGAGCGCAGTTTAGTATCGATTCCTTGATAGTTTCACTGGACCATCAAGGTTAGGGTTAAGTATTATTGAAGGTCTAGGTGCAGTAGCACTTGCAAAAGAAGAACGACGTCATAATTGACAAATCCAACCTCCACACACTTATTTCTAAGTCTATGATTACAGCAACCTATATATATATATACACTCACTGACTGACTGGGCCGGCTGAATCAAAAATAAATACCTTTTTTTATTGTTGTTATCAAGCTAGCTAGACGTGCTGACAACAGCTGATTTCCACTACAGCAGAAATGGGGGGGGCATTACAAAGCCTACTCTACACACGTATATACTGCATATACATACTAGTTCGTCTAATATACTTGACTTGCCGCGAATTATCATTTTATTATTAGCACTACAACAACCAAACCGCGTTCGAATATAAATTAATGTTGTAGCAATAAACAAAAGCCGATCGAATTTTTAGACGCTCTCGAAATAATTATATTTTTTTGCAAGTCAAGTTGCCAAGTCTCTGTCCACAATATTTTCGTCTATTGTGATTGCGATACCTCCTACACACAGCGCTCTTGATCCAGTGACTGACTTATTTTGATCCAGTGCGTTACTTCGTGAATGATTTGAGTGGTTTATGTGTTGTTGTTTTGTTTCTCAAGATGAGTGGCTACTTGATTAAGATGCTGGACTATATTGTGATGCAGGTTGTTTGGTTTTTTTACGTGATGCACAACACGTGGACACTGAAGAAGGATAAGTAAGTGCATTCATTTTTTTTTATCGACTTCCAAAGGGAGGAGATATCGATACAATCCGACTGTTGGTTTGCTCTCTTTTCAAGTTATTGGTGATAGTAAACGTTTTCCGATTTGATTGATTAGAAATTCTGGATGGCAGAATTGAGGAAGAGACCATTTCTGGAAACGTTTTGATTGAACATTTTTCAAAAACTTCAACAGTTTTCGCTGCTTGTGAAGTTGTTGAATATACATGAGTGTTCAGTAAATTTGAAAACTAATGAAACACTCAAAAATGTGACATAAATATATTTTACATAAAAACCCTAAACTAAACTAACTAAAACCCGATTACTGAAAAATCATGCTTTAACAAAGAATGACACCAGAAATTATTCTCAACTGAAATTGCTATATATACGAATTATTGTATATAAATTTATCGTCTTTGAAATAAATAGCTTACATGTAATATATTTTATACACGACCGGGCGATAAAGTTCACATTATAAATACGTTTAGCGGGCGTAAAATGCCACTTTACCGCCCGTGGGCTAATTTAGCGCCCGCATATACCAACATACAGTAGTTGGATTGCCCACGTTCTTCGTTTCCTCATAGTCGGTCAAAAAGACAGTACATTTTAAATGTTTTATATACAGTCTGAAGCAGTAGATAGTAAATAATCTATGCTCTATACTTATATAATAAAATTCTAACAGGCCGATGTCTGTACATTAAAGATATTTAAGAAAAAATAATATGGGGGATATTTATTAAAGCAACAGAAGCCAAAACAATATTTTTTTTTATTTTCGTCTACCTGTCTGTATGTTTGTACGCGTATCACGCAAAAACTACTGCATGAAATTAAATGCAGTTTTCACCAGTATATTACTAGAGGTCTAACTTAAAGTATAGGCTCCATCTTAAAGCTTCTTTCTATCTTCCTGTACACGTATAACGCAAATACTACTACAATTTTCATAGATGTAAGTATTGCTAGAGGTCTAACTTAGAATATACGGTTCCATTTTTTCGCGTCTGTCTATTTGTATGTTTGTACACGCAAAAACTACCGCATGGAATGGAATGTAGTTTTCCAGACGCACGAAGTAGCGGGCAAAAGCTAGTTATTAATAATAATAGATCCTAAATTTCACAAATATTCTAAGCAACTAAATACATTGCTGTATGACTAACCACAATGGTATTTAATAATTATCTATACATATAATATATGTGTACGTATAACTTTTAAGTGAGTCTTGTTATAGGTGTTATTCACGGAAATGTGATAAACACAAAGTTCGCTAGCAAATTTATGTGGTTGAATTAGCGTTCTTGCTCATTCAGTATCATGATAATGTGACAACAACACTAAAGTAGATTTGTTTTTACAAAACTTGGTCCGACTTTCTTAGTTGGTGCACTGAAAAATACAAAATAAAATTAATTCTACTTTTGCATTTGTGCAACTGAAGTTAGATAGAAAAATTTTGGCACCAACTTCAAAAGTACCTTCACCAATGGAATTTATATTATTTTGTATTTTTCACTGCACCAACTAATAAAGTCGGTCCAAATTTTGAGTGTAACATAAATCGTTGATCGTACCCAAGTGCATTTTTTACTTGTACTTGATATTATTCATAGATGTCAAAATATTGAAGTGTAAACACACATATTTCAGACTTTGACTTTACCACTGCTGTAACTCGAAAACTGTAACGTCTTTGACAAATGTACAATTGAAATGTTGCTACATATAATCTCTTCTTTAATTTGGCTGTCTTATATTTTCAATTTTCGAAAAAAAGAAAGTGCAATTTTAACGTTTCCGGATATTGTCTTATCTTTAATTCTGCCGTCTCAGATTGTCCCATCCACCCTCTTCCGTCACAGACAGACAGCATTATCTCGGGAACGGATCGATGTATTTTGTTGCTTTCTTTTTTATTTTTTTGTAGCAATACCACTCGTCGGTGGCACTGAATGAGAATCTCGTATACAATGGGTGATGAGCTATAGCCAAAAAGCGTGATTTGTTCAAGACTGTAGCGCAAAAACGTCTTTAAGGATTTTGATTAAATTTGTCTAAAGTATTTTTCTGAGAGCCTTCTACCACCCACATACAGCGCCATCTCTGAGAAAATGCACAAAAAAGTTATGCTCGAATGAAATTCCATATTTTTCACATGTTTCTCTAGATTCTGGCGAAACATTGCATCTTGCGAAAAAATGTTACATGACCGTTGTTGTTTGCCTTGGCATGCTGAAAAAAATGAGTGGTAGCACGATTTGACCAGAGGATTTTTACTTTACTACCGTTATTATAATTCACTGGAATTTTCCTGCGAGCGGTAGGAAAGTCGGGTGAGTGGACACACCAGATTTTTTTAATAGTACCAATTTTGCCTCTACCTCTATCAAATGAAAAAAGAATCATGAAAATCGGAGCACGTTTACCATTTATAAGGCGCGAAAATCCGTAAGAAAAAAACATTTAGACAAACAGTCGAATTGTATATATCCTCCGTTTGATTCATCGGTCAAATAGGAAATATATTTATGCTCTCACTTTATTTATAAAAAGATGTCAACACATACAACTAGGAATATTCAGTTATTTCAGGATAGAGTAGTTAACATAACATGATGCTGAACAATAATAAATTTCAAAAGTTATAAACAAAACTAAACCAATCTATTAGCCTTTATGTACGACTCTATAAATGGAGGACGTATCGTTTTATCGTTTTAAAATTTTTGATAAATTTCTTCTAGAAATGGACTTTCATCAAAGTCTATCTAAGGAAAGATAGACTTTGCTTACATATTGCAATCGTTCGCACAGCATGGTGTTATATGTCAATAAAGAAGACCAAAATTAAATTTTACATATTCTCTTCATCAGGGGAAAAGTCGTGAATTTAAAGTTAATTAGCCAAAAACAGGAAAGATTTCATAGCCATCGATTAAAAAGGGAGGATTTAAGGGAGGTGTAAAATTGACATCACTTTTGAGTTTTTACCTGCTACGGTCATCCTAAACCGACATGTAATAAGGGCACTACGGTACCCTTCAGGTAATAAAGATATTTTCGGTGATCATACATTTTTAATTGAATTCTATTAAATGATGTTGTTTCTGACATGTTTTTAAAATAGGAAGTATACATTTAGTTTGCCAGAGAATTTACTTTGTATTGGAACTTTTATCACACTTATATGAATTAAATGGAGATATCGTTTCTTGGACAGTAACAAGGGACAACGTTTGTTAGTAATTAACAAATATACATTCTCCAAGCAGAAAGCATTGAAGAGTGGTGAAGTTTTTTAGTGTTGTACAAAAAAAAAACTATGAACTGTGTAGCAAAAATATTAACGATTGGTAAAGAAAATTTAGTAGGCAGGAGCCAGCTGGACCATAATCTAAAACACAATGATAGTAAGCTGAACCGAAAAGTAATTTCATCTCTAAGCGAAAAGCCGTGGATGATATTTGTAAAAATTGTAAGACGTGAGCTGGCTAATATTAACATCTATTTTATATAGATTTTTATAAGTTTTTAAATAGGTACTTTTGAACAATTACTTGATTAAAATAAATTTTATATCATTCATTTGTAGTGGTTTTATTTATATTTGTCTCAATGCCCATTTTACGTATACATTTTTCAGTTAGAATTTCGGCGGGTGCCCATATTACATGTAGAATTGAAAATGCAGGTAGAATAGCATCCATTTTACATCCGGCCTTTTTTAAATCCTCTATCCCGTACATAAATTTCTATGTTTTTCCTTCTTCTGAGCAAATATGATCTTCGAAAATTCAGTTGAATATTTTTTTATTTATTTAGAACCCACGTAAAGTTCAGGATTGTTAAAGATATGCATATTTGCAAAATCACTAATTATGAAAAAAATATGATTTTTAAATTTTCAATTTTTTTTAAGGATAAACAAAACTTTGCTCTATATTTTTCATCTCTTTTGCCAACGTCAACAGATAATGAAATAGTATTCTGAATTAGGTTGGTTTAAATGATCTAGAATGTAAATATGTTCAGCGATTTTGAGGATTACTTTTAATTTTAAAAATAGTATCTGAGAGAAGGTCTGAGTGTCATCTATCATTTTCAATTAAATATATACCGACCGTACTAACAAAGTCTATCTAAGGTAAACTTTGGCACTAAGACACAGTTTTGAGGGAACTTTCATTCATAAGAATTTGAAAGTGAATATCACATATACTTTTTTAAAATAAATCAATAGCTTCCGAGAGATATTACTATAAATTTTTAGGTAACGCTTATCGTGTGGTTTATCTGAACCATTATGAAATATAAAATAAGAAATTAATTATAAAGAAATATTAACAAATATAACATATAGAAAATCACAAAATGATTATTTTAATGGTACAAAAATTACAAATTTGGCGGGTTTACCAAAATATATTCTTAGATAAGATATTATGTCGAAATAAATTGATAATGAAAAAACTTTTCTTAAAACACGCCTCTATTTAGGTAAATGCTCTAAAAAGAAGAAATTAAACTAGACCCATTAATTTATACCTTTGATATAAAAGCTTATCCCGAGATTTACATGTTCAAATTTATTTTATGAAAATCATTTTCTTAAAATATGGTACTATTGTGTCAAGATTAAGTTAGGTTAGGTTAGGTTGTATAATGTAATAAATTGATGAGTTTTATTTAATTTAAAGTTTATTTTCCTCTTTTCAAGGCATTTGGATAAAACCTTGTTTCTTAAATTTTTTTTATTAGATAAAACTTTTTTTGTTCATGCGCGCGCTTTATATAGCAAACGTATTCCGGTTTTGATGATTTTTGATTGAGAAATGGTCTCATATTCATAAAAACGCAAATCCGAAATTTCTAACCCACCGAAAATCAATCCCGAATGTGGTGGAGGGGGCAAATTTTATCGAAAATTGAAAATCCGAGATGGCAGAATTAAATATACCGAAATATCCGGAAACGTTTAAATTGAACATTTTTCCAAAAGTGCTACAGTTTTCGATTTTCTGCGATGTTAAAATTTCAAATATGTGTATTTTCGGTATGTGGAAGAGACAATTTCTTTCGAAAATTGAAAATCTGAGAATGGAAAATTAATGACCAGATTATTCGTAGCAACATTTATATTGAACATTTTTTCCATAGAGTTACGGTTTTTGAGTTAAAAGAGTGGTAAAGTTTATAATATGCGTATTTCCGCGACGATGCTCTTAGATGAATAATAGCAAATACAAGCAAAGCATAATGGTGAACGTTCAACGATTTTCGTGACAAATGTAACACTCAAAAGTGTGAAATAAATATTTATTACAAAAAATTGGAACGATGTTATCACTTGGTGTACTGAAAAGTACAAAATAATATTAATTCTATTGGTGCTGGTACTTGTGAAGTTAGTGCCAAAAGTTTTCAATCTAACTGCAACTGCACAACTTCAAAAGTACCAGCACCAACATAATTAATATCATTTTGTACTTTTCAGTGCACCAACTGATAACACCGGTCCAGTTTTTTGCAAAATATATTTATTTGGAAAGCGTTACTTATTATAATGATAGAAATTCTTTGGAAATGGAAATATTGTAAAGTGTAAATTAAATAGATTATTTATTATTTTCGTGTAATAGTTATCATTCTTTGTAGTTATTATTTCGCCTGATACCGGGAAGTCTTATCATTCATTGAAATATCAGCATTCCCATGGCATGTGAAAGACTGATCTCATAATCATAATAAAAACATTATTATTCATCCAATTCGAATTTCGAAGCAAGGATACGGATAATAACATTGCGAATTTGTACTGTGTACCTAAACAAACAGTTCGAGTACATCAGAGCTTGATGATGTGTTAGCAAAATATGTAACTAACTGCACTTATAGACATATTTTTTTACACAATACCGATGGATTGTGTAACATTTTGAAATGCCTATTTAAAAAGTTTATAGTTCACAATTAATTTGCTAATTAAAATTGTCTGTGGTAGGTATATCTTATTGCTAATAAAAGTAGAAACTATAGTAAACAATGTTGTTAGCTTATAAACTTCCCTAGACCTTTAGGAAAATTTTCTCGTTATTAGGATGTAAACAAGAAATAATGATTGTCGTAAAATGAAAAATTATGAGTAAACAAAATACATTTAATGTAACCAGTTGTATTACGTCACAGGTAAGATGGTTACTCCTGAAATTTCCAACGTTATAAAATGGTAAATTGACACAGACATAAACATAATGTATATTGTAATAATTAATTATTGTTCTCTTTAAATTTTCGGCAAAATTGACTTATACATTCAGTGTTACGCCTGTTAGAAAAATCGTTGAATGTTCACTAATCCCAAAGATGATAGGACTTATCCTATTACCCATGTATATTCTTTGTTTGTACTTACTAATTCAGAGATCTCAAATCACATCGTGGCGGAAATACGCGTAAGTATTTTAGATTTTACCATTTTACCACCGCTGTAACTCGAAAAGCGTATCTCTAAGGAAAAGATGTGGATGATATTTGTAAAAATTGTAAGACGTGAGCTGGCTAATATTAACATCTATTTTATATAGATTTTTATAAGTTTTTAAATAGGTACTTTTGAACAATTACTTGATTAAAATAAATTTTATATCATTCATTTGTAGTGGTTTTATTTATATTTGTCTCAATGCCCATTTTACGTATACATTTTTCAGTTAGAATTTCGGCGGGTGCCCATATTACATGTAGAATTGAAAATGCAGGTAGAATAGCATCCATTTTACATCCGGCCTTTTTTAAATCCTCTATCCCGTACATAAATTTCTATGTTTTTCCTTCTTCTGAGCAAATATGATCTTCGAAAATTCAGTTGAATATTTTTTTATTTATTTAGAACCCACGTAAAGTTCAGGATTGTTAAAGATATGCATATTTGCAAAATCACTAATTATGAAAAAAATATGATTTTTAAATTTTCAATTTTTTTTAAGGATAAACAAAACTTTGCTCTATATTTTTCATCTCTTTTGCCAACGTCAACAGATAATGAAATAGTATTCTGAATTAGGTTGGTTTAAATGATCTAGAATGTAAATATGTTCAGCGATTTTGAGGATTACTTTTAATTTTAAAAATAGTATCTGAGAGAAGGTCTGAGTGTCATCTATCATTTTCAATTAAATATATACCGACCGTACTAACAAAGTCTATCTAAGGTAAACTTTGGCACTAAGACACAGTTTTGAGGGAACTTTCATTCATAAGAATTTGAAAGTGAATATCACATATACTTTTTTAAAATAAATCAATAGCTTCCGAGAGATATTACTATAAATTTTTAGGTAACGCTTATCGTGTGGTTTATCTGAACCATTATGAAATATAAAATAAGAAATTAATTATAAAGAAATATTAACAAATATAACATATAGAAAATCACAAAATGATTATTTTAATGGTACAAAAATTACAAATTTGGCGGGTTTACCAAAATATATTCTTAGATAAGATATTATGTCGAAATAAATTGATAATGAAAAAACTTTTCTTAAAACACGCCTCTATTTAGGTAAATGCTCTAAAAAGAAGAAATTAAACTAGACCCATTAATTTATACCTTTGATATAAAAGCTTATCCCGAGATTTACATGTTCAAATTTATTTTATGAAAATCATTTTCTTAAAATATGGTACTATTGTGTCAAGATTAAGTTAGGTTAGGTTAGGTTGTATAATGTAATAAATTGATGAGTTTTATTTAATTTAAAGTTTATTTTCCTCTTTTCAAGGCATTTGGATAAAACCTTGTTTCTTAAATTTTTTTTATTAGATAAAACTTTTTTTGTTCATGCGCGCGCTTTATATAGCAAACGTATTCCGGTTTTGATGATTTTTGATTGAGAAATGGTCTCATATTCATAAAAACGCAAATCCGAAATTTCTAACCCACCGAAAATCAATCCCGAATGTGGTGGAGGGGGCAAATTTTATCGAAAATTGAAAATCCGAGATGGCAGAATTAAATATACCGAAATATCCGGAAACGTTTAAATTGAACATTTTTCCAAAAGTGCTACAGTTTTCGATTTTCTGCGATGTTAAAATTTCAAATATGTGTATTTTCGGTATGTGGAAGAGACAATTTCTTTCGAAAATTGAAAATCTGAGAATGGAAAATTAATGACCAGATTATTCGTAGCAACATTTATATTGAACATTTTTTCCATAGAGTTACGGTTTTTGAGTTAAAAGAGTGGTAAAGTTTATAATATGCGTATTTCCGCGACGATGCTCTTAGATGAATAATAGCAAATACAAGCAAAGCATAATGGTGAACGTTCAACGATTTTCGTGACAAATGTAACACTCAAAAGTGTGAAATAAATATTTATTACAAAAAATTGGAACGATGTTATCACTTGGTGTACTGAAAAGTACAAAATAATATTAATTCTATTGGTGCTGGTACTTGTGAAGTTAGTGCCAAAAGTTTTCAATCTAACTGCAACTGCACAACTTCAAAAGTACCAGCACCAACATAATTAATATCATTTTGTACTTTTCAGTGCACCAACTGATAACACCGGTCCAGTTTTTTGCAAAATATATTTATTTGGAAAGCGTTACTTATTATAATGATAGAAATTCTTTGGAAATGGAAATATTGTAAAGTGTAAATTAAATAGATTATTTATTATTTTCGTGTAATAGTTATCATTCTTTGTAGTTATTATTTCGCCTGATACCGGGAAGTCTTATCATTCATTGAAATATCAGCATTCCCATGGCATGTGAAAGACTGATCTCATAATCATAATAAAAACATTATTATTCATCCAATTCGAATTTCGAAGCAAGGATACGGATAATAACATTGCGAATTTGTACTGTGTACCTAAACAAACAGTTCGAGTACATCAGAGCTTGATGATGTGTTAGCAAAATATGTAACTAACTGCACTTATAGACATATTTTTTTACACAATACCGATGGATTGTGTAACATTTTGAAATGCCTATTTAAAAAGTTTATAGTTCACAATTAATTTGCTAATTAAAATTGTCTGTGGTAGGTATATCTTATTGCTAATAAAAGTAGAAACTATAGTAAACAATGTTGTTAGCTTATAAACTTCCCTAGACCTTTAGGAAAATTTTCTCGTTATTAGGATGTAAACAAGAAATAATGATTGTCGTAAAATGAAAAATTATGAGTAAACAAAATACATTTAATGTAACCAGTTGTATTACGTCACAGGTAAGATGGTTACTCCTGAAATTTCCAACGTTATAAAATGGTAAATTGACACAGACATAAACATAATGTATATTGTAATAATTAATTATTGTTCTCTTTAAATTTTCGGCAAAATTGACTTATACATTCAGTGTTACGCCTGTTAGAAAAATCGTTGAATGTTCACTAATCCCAAAGATGATAGGACTTATCCTATTACCCATGTATATTCTTTGTTTGTACTTACTAATTCAGAGATCTCAAATCACATCGTGGCGGAAATACGCGTAAGTATTTTAGATTTTACCATTTTACCACCGCTGTAACTCGAAAAGCGTATCTCTAAGGAAAAGATGTGCATTATAAATGTTGTTACAAATAATGTGGTCTTTCATGTGGTGCCGTCAGATTTTCAATTTTCTTGAAAAATTGTCCCCCTCCACAAAACGGAAATACAAATGTTTCAGTTACCAACCATTGCTGTAACTCGAAAACCGTAGCTCTTAAAAAAAATCAACTCAAACGTTTCCGGATTAATTCTGCAGTCTCAGAGTTTAGATTTTCAAGAAAAATTGCTCCATCCACCCCCTTCGGAGTAGTTTTTAGTTTGTAAGAAATTTTTAATTTGTATTTTTCTAAAAACGAAACCATTTCTCAACTCTCCTCATTCAAATGAATCAAAAATCATCAAAAAAAAAACAACCGAATTGTATACCTACTCTTTTTTTTGAAGCCAGTCAATAAAATTATTTGCCAGTAAATCTACTTTTCACGATTATTCCCTGAAAATTTGAAAAATAAAATAATAATCAAAAATGTCTTCTCGTCTGTTATGTATAACAATTTATTTGCACTAATAATAACTAATTATTAATGAAAACTCACGAATTTGCATGCGATTTTAGGAAAATGTCCACGTTAGATTGTTATCTTTTTTACCGACTTCCCAAACGGAGGATGTATACCGTTTGATAGTTTGCTTTTCTATGTTGGTATTATAAATTAAAAAAAATAGAACATATATCTCTAAGGTTAAGGGCCCTTGCTTCCTTTTAGTGCATTTCGCCATATTCCACATCTCCTTCAACAAAAAAAAATTGAGACGGCAAAATTAACCAAGACGTAACATCTAGCAATATTTGAATTGTACATTTTTCAAAAAAACTACAGTTTCTGTGTTACAGCAATAGTATTGTCTGAATTATGCGTAATTTAGCTGTTTTTAAATATCTGAATACATAAGTGGACGCTCAACGACTTTGATGATGAAATAAAATAAAAAATTTAATTAACAAAAAAAATTAGCCTTTTATTAGTGCTAGTACTTAACTGCCCCACTACAAAATTACTAGCACCAGTAGAATTAATATTATTTTTTTGTATTTTTTAGTGCACCAACGAATAAAGTTGGTCCTAGTTTCTGTTAAGAAACTTTCTTAATAAAAAATGTTCATTGGTATAGAAAATTTTGTAGAATGCTATTAAAATTAAAATATGTTTGATTCTAAAACCAAAAATCGTAGTTGGGGGGTTTCAAGTTAAAATGAGGCATGATAAACTAGTGAATAAATATGTTGATATCTAGTGTATGTTATTAAATAGAGAAAAAAAGTATTAGATCGGTTTACCTGTAATAAGTAGGTACATGTAACTTTCTGTATCTACAATAATAGTCATGTTATCTAATGTAGTGTTTTCATTACTTGAATCTTTAATTCGCCGCATTCTCAGTTTTTGAGAATTATTATTTAATAGACATGGAGTTGTTGCCTAAGATTCCCTAGGTATATCCTATGCAAAAGAATCAATCCTTTTAAGATTATTCTGTTGTCTCCTTGTATGTCTGACCATCCGTATGTTGCAGCTTGTTTTCTTTGAAACTACAGAACCAAAAATTTGGCAATACACTTAGTTAGGTGCATCCTTATTCTTGGCATTGATTATGTAAACTCTTTTTTTTTAACCGCGGTTTATCGTTTCACATTTTTATCGTATCTACGACTCTGAAATGCAAGTTTTTTTGTTATCATGTACCCACAAACCATATCCCAGAACAAAAAATGTTCCTGTGGGGTATCAGTCACTTAACAGTATAGGTATATTTAATATATATTATTCTCGAAATTTCTGAGAGAATAATAGCCATTTTTTCGAATAGTAAACTTTTACGTCTAATATACTTATAATTTCCGGAGGTGTACAACTAAAAGATTCTTCATTTTCATCCATCTCAGTACAAATTAAATACACTCAGTATATAACATGCAACACTCACTGACCTATGCACAAACACTATATGCTTCTGACGCTGACACTTTTGAGTTTGTTTTTATTGTTTCCATGGTATTATTTAATTTAAGATAACGTGATTAACGTGCAATAAGGAATAATGACTTTTAATCCCTCTTCATATGATATTATACTGCTGAAACCACAGGTATAGTGTAGTATAGGTTTTCGGAGGGAAGGAGATTTCGGATTTGCGTTTTTATGAATATGGGACCATTTCTCAATCCCCTTCTTTCCAATGAATCCAAAATCATCAAAATCGGAGATCGTCTACTATATAAAAGGCGCGCACGAACCAAAAAAAAAAAAAAAAAATAAAGCAGACAGTCGAATTGTATACCTCCTCCGTTCGGGGTTCGTCGGTCAAAAATAACCTAAATCAACATTGCACTTATAACTTTGATGAAATCTAATCTATATATATAACGCCAAAAACACAAATTAAAAATCTGAAAATATATAGTGAAAATATGCAAAAGACACAATAAAATTGATAAATAATAATCTTATTTCATTTCAACTTTTGACAGCACGACTACTTTTCGAATGCCTAGTCGTGACTGGGCGCTGTGGTCACGTGGTCCATATCTTTGCGCCAGGCAGAGCTTCGCGCGCGTTGTATTATTTGTCAGGGGAAATATTTGACACTCTCCGCGTGCGCCTGCTTCTCACGTGCGCCAAGAAACTCGTAAACCCGCACTAAGGGCACACACCCTTCCAGTGAGCCGTACTAGGGAATATATACTCTCACTGGTTTCCCGTTGCCTTGCGACAGGAGGAGAATGCAATGCGACAGAGACTCGAACGCGCGCCCAACGCATCAACGGTCACTCGTCCAAGCCGTTTCCATCGTATTGCGCTGCTTAACTTCGAAGATCGAAGTCGGTCAGTGTTAACCCGCAGCTACGCGCTTTGTTTTATAGGTAGGTATAAGGGGTCAAGATAATTATTTTTTTCTGTGACGGGAAAAAAGTTTGACATTTTAGCTCTGTTGACAGGTGATAAAGTTCTTTTTTTCCGGGTAGATATATATACACATATATATAAATTAAATCACAGATTTAAATTGACAAATATTTGATTACTTTAAAGGTTTCTGTAGCAACGCAGGTCTAATTTTCGCTATAATTACAACAGACTACCAGTTTCAAACTTAAAATTTCACTTTGATAATATAATGTACTATTTTTTCAATGTTTAATCATCGTCACATAAAAAATAGTGTATTATTCATGGGAAAAATATCAGATTTTAGCTCTCGGTTTTTTGACTCTAGTACTTTTTTCCCTTGTATAATAAATAACTAAAGAAAAATCTCTTCAATATAATTGAGAATTGTTTATGTATATACAATATATTATGATATATAACACAAAAACATTTATAAACATCACGATAATGAATGCGATTATGCCAAATGACAAACTATTTCATAAGATATGTTAATCCGGTCCTGGGAATGTTTCAAGGGACACACACTTTTATTGCTTATCTATATTTTGAACAATAGGTAAATTATTTATATATTGAACCCCACTTTAATAGTGAGGATCGTCGGCTAATATGGATCTACGGCCTTCTTAGATACTTAGATACTTACTTTATATACTAGTCATAAATAAAGGCATTTATTGTGTCTGGCTTAAATAATTTATCGAAATGTGTGCACAATCTAAATAATACAATATTTACTGAGTGACAACTAATTTTTCTACGTGGAACGATTAGATTACTTGCGATTCTTTTACCGGCTTAACTTTAAACCAAATTAAACTGAAAAAAACAATAATATATACTTCATCAGATTCTATAACAACACAGATTTTATCTAGACTATACAATGTACTATTTGAAAATAGTATCTTAATAATAATTACCAAATTCTTTTTTTTATTGTAAAGAATTATTTGTTTTATTTTTTATATCAACCAATATTTTGGTGACATTTAAAATTTAGTATATTTGTGCTATGGTAGTTGAAAGTACCCAATTTTCAAATATTACCTTAGTTATGGGCTATTAGAAAAATAAAAAAAATGTGCCAAGGGCGAGTCAAACTCGCAAACAAAGGGTTCTGTAGCATTGTGGACTTGATATTTCTTGTTT
Source organism: Crioceris asparagi (assembly GCA_958507055.1). Classification (NCBI taxonomy): domain Eukaryota; kingdom Metazoa; phylum Arthropoda; class Insecta; order Coleoptera; family Chrysomelidae; genus Crioceris; species Crioceris asparagi. Next base: position 5,339,369 of record OY293830.1, on the reverse strand, counting down.
TAGCTCTAATAGAAATACACATTCTCTGAAAATATGAACTCTCTACAAAATGTCCACATCGCCCAAAACTCGTTGTTGGACACTTCCCCCAAAATGTCCACTTTGCCCAAACCAACTGAAAATTCAGAAAGCCCAAAATGGCCAGTTCGCACAAATTATTTATTTATTTTGATCGAACTCTGTTCAGGACCTTAGTAATAAGTTAATACTATAACTATTTAAACTTTCAAATTCAAGGTAGTGGAATGTATTTTTTAAATGTTGCAATGCCGTTTGGTAACAGAGATAAGGCCGTTTAAAGTATTTGCTATTTTATTTCATATCTGAGAAATAATATATAAAAAATAAGTTGCTCTAGAGGGATTACCATATTTGAATTGAAGATATATTAATTTATATATTGATTATTTGCAGCTCATACAATACTAAAGATGTTATTTAAAAAAAACAGTAATATAATGAACTAACCATTCCACTACCTTGATTTTTTCATGTTCAGTATGTTTTTATATTAGGTATATCTTTTATCAAAAAAAGTTATGTTTGGGAACTGTATTATGTGTTAAATAATATAATTTTATGTAAAAAAAGAGAACTCTCTGCTCATTTCATATAACAATATATTTATCATTTATACTTATTGAATTAATTTCTATATTAATTTCTCGGTGACTTTTTCTTAATTAATGTGAAGTTGAATTACAACACTATTTTATGCTGGTCTATTTTTCTAATAAAATTGAAAGTTATAATATTAACTTCTTGCTAAGGTCCCGAATAGAGTTCGATTAAAATAATTAAATAATTTGCGCGAAGTGGTCATTTTGGGCTATGTGGACTTTCAGTTAGTTTGGGCGAAGTGGACATTTTAGGCGTAAATCGAAAATTTGAGACAGGCAAATCAAAAAAAGACCATATCCAGCAACATTCAATTTGTACATTTTCGAAAAAATACGGTACCCAGAGAGATTTCAAAATACAGCACTTGCACTCCCGGTTAATATCGAATATACCGTTGAATTTCTTGAAAAATGTCCACTTGAAATGTTTCCTTTAATTTTTTCTTTTTGATCTCCCCACCCCACTGAATGATTGTTTTGGAGGATGGGCATTTTGAATTTTAAAATGTTTATGGAACCACTCTTCTTCTGAATGAAAGAAAATGCAACTAAATTGTATACGTCCTTATTTTGAGAAGTCTGTCAAAAAGTAAGGATTGCGGAACAAAAATAATAATCATCAATTTTAAACATACAAGTGAAGGATTTACATTACACTTATAACGCCTTTGCCTATACGGTTCAATACCACAGCTGAAGACCCTATAACCAAAAGCCATATTCTGTAGAAATCATAAGGCTTCAAAAAGTGTTCCGAACTGCAGATTAATTTGCAGACATAACGCATTTTAGCCTAGCGGACTAGGAAAGCTGACACTGTTAGCAAAGGGAGATTTATCTCCTCGTATTCTCTTCTCTGCGATAAAATATGTGACCTATCACCATTCCCAAAGGGTTCTAGGTGCCTCAGAAGAATTTTATGGAATTCACATGTCCATTTCAACTTCTATTTTGTTAAAAAAACTCAGTTTCCCTAACCAATATTGCTTGAATACAGATTCAAGATAAACTAGATCCCCTATCCGTCTTCTTTTACCCTGATCCTAGTATTTTAAAAGTTATTTATTGATTCTGACTTTAGCACCATTCATTTTTATATCGTCATATTTTTACTTTCAGCCGGGCAATCAAACCAGATGAGAAGGTCGACGCCGTCGCTACTCAATTCCAAGAGGACAACTATCACAACATTGACAACAATGAACGCCATTTCATCCACTTGTACACCCCAAATGCGTACGGAGCTGCTCGCCCCGTCTGCTACATGGACGTCTACAAGATGCACTCGCCATCTGATGAGCAAAAATTGCGTGACGTCTGCTCCAAGGGCATACCCAACAACACGTACCTGAAGTACCAGCAAAGGAAGAGAAAATCACCCAGAACCAATAATAGACATCAACGGCATCATCAACATCGTCATAATGGTGGCTACGATTTTTTCGAATACTCAACCATCGCCTTGTAGGCTGAGAAGGATTAGATACTTTGTTGTATCTCATGTTTTATAATAATTGGTACCAAATATTCTCTATTTATTCTACGAGGAGATGAACATCATCACACACGATTGTCTTCTTGCGTTATTATATAAAATTAATGAAAACAAACAGTTATGTTGTGACCTTGAAATTGGAGCTGCAGCAATTTATTTTCAGCGTGGTTAAAAATCTGTTGGTGGGATATTAATAGAAATATGTACGCGGAAATTTTCACTGCTGTGTTGACAATATTAATAATAATTGTCATTCTAAATTGTCTCAACTACTCAATAGTAATTGTAAATATAAATATCTTGTCAATTATTAGATCATATAACAAAACATCACAAGCTCCTCTTCATTAATTGAGACTTAGACAACCGTATGAACTGTGATCGCTTAGATATAATATGTACATGTATACTTACAATAAACACAATAATAATAAATGAACTCTGTATGTATAGTTTGTTTCACGAATGTTGGCGTCTGCCATGAAAAAACAAAAAATGAATCAATTCAACTGACAGGAGTAAATCAGTGGCGTAACGATTTCGAGATAAGATATGGTATATCTTCAATTTTTTTAGTTCATATAATTAAGGAGAAAAAAAAACTATCAATTGATTATTAAGCAAATAATATGAAAGATTTATTATCAACAATGGAGATTAGCTTGAAAATTTCATGATAATGAGATGCGATGAGACGTATAGCGTGATGTACGTAGTTCATGTATGATTACAGGCAATAGCTATCATTCGTGAAACAAACTATAAGTTTATTCAAGACCTAGAATAATAGGACGCATAAAAAAAGGACCAATCAAAGAGGACCTACGCAATTATAATTGGGTGTGTATTGTTCAACAAAGTGGAAATTTGAAAGAATTATGTTATTGCGGTAAAGTTCATAGATATTATAATAGATCTTGAAGATTTGTGCAATAGATTTAAAATAAAGTTGCATTTTGAACTAATTTAGAAATGTTTGCCATGTTCACAAAATAGAATTTCTAAAAGGAAAACAACCAGTGAAGAGCATTTCATCTGACTGTAGAGCAGTTTTGAAATCGATAGCCAAATTTGGTAAAATTGCTCTTTGCACTCATATCAAGCGATGCTAAAAATCATCCTCAGTGCGCTACGGAGTTTGAGATCATATATTTACTGGTCATAAGTAAAGTAGATTGATAATTTCCTAATAGTAATAATCATTTCTCAATGTAAATTGATGTAGATCTTGCAAATAACCTACGTAAAAATTTCCAATAGGGAACTTGCCATAAAAAAAGTTAGTCAATGGTCAAAAAAACCTATAGTCAAGAAAGAAAGTCGAAAAAAAAATTATCTGGTGTGGAGGTGGCAAATTTCCTCCAAAATCGAAAATCTAAGGTGGTATAATTAAAGATATGACTATATCTGAAAACTTTTAAATTGAAGATTTCTTCAAAAGAGTTACGGTTTTCGAGTACGAGACATGTTAAATTCTCAAAAATGTGTACTTTTGCTAAGTGCAGAGGGCGATTTATTTCGAAAATTGAAAATCTGTGGGCAATACATGAAAGACAATAATATTTGAATCCCGTACGAGATAGAGCGGTGGTAAAATGGTTAAATCTAAAATACTTAAGGTGAGTTTATACAGTAAATAAAATAAAATAAGAAAAAAATTGAAATTGAAATAAGAATAATCTCAAAAAAGATTGGTTTTTACAGATGACGAAAATAAAATAAGAAATAAGAATGAACCAATCAAATCACAGCTTTTTTGACAAAAACTTTTGTGTTGTATGCAAGTTGAGTGTTCTCTGGAGGTTGATCATGCGCATTATCAGTTTCCAAACAAAATAAAATAAAATAAGAAATAAAGATGAAAGTTGGCCATCTTTAGTTCTTATTCTTATTTCTTAATTTAGCTTATTTCGTGTATAAACGCTCCCATGGAAATGAGCATATTCAACTTTCTTATTTTATCTTAATTTGTTTCTTATTTTATTTTATTTACTGTATAAACTCACCTTTACACGTATTTGCGCAGCGATGTTCTGAGATCTCTACATAATAATAACAAGGACAAGCAGAGAATATACGTGGGTAATAGGATACTGGTGGTATTAGCGAACGTTCAACGATTTTCGTGAGAATTACACTCAAAAGTGTGAAATAAATATTTCTTACAAAAAAATTGGACCTATGCCAAAATCATCTAGACGTATTAATGAATATATCTACAGAATCTATTTTACAGTATTTTTCAATTAAATAATTCTGGATATAATATACTTAAATTAAAATGATCTTCACGTACAGAAATAGCAGTGTTCTTTAAAGAAATATCCCCCACATTTCTTCTGCATGCTCTTAGCCATTTTTATCTTTAGATACGTGAATAAAAAATTTATTTGGAGTTTTCACGGTTGTACTAGGCATAATTCAGTAATTGTGATAAGTTCTTTCCATTTCATACAAAACAGAAATAACTAAAATCGAATAAACAAACCAAATATCACACCAGAATACAAAAGCAGGCGGCTCGACTCGTCTCGATGCAAGGAGTGACGTCACAGCAGCTCCCGCGCGTTCGGCCTCGTTTGAATCAGCTCAGCGAGGATTTTAACTTTAATAATTTATTGATAAATAAGTACTGTGATTAAAGGGCTGATATTTGGTATAGAGTGTTTTTATACATAAACACACATATTAATGAAATAAAAAAAATATTGGCAAGTTGGCTTGCTACACAAACGTGTTTTTGAATATTTAAATCTTGGCAAATAAATAGAATTTGAAATGGATTCATCTTTGAATAAAAAAACATCTTCCAAAACCCTTATGAACAAGACAACATTGCTACTAGATTTTTTATGTAAATTCATTTCGTAAACATGCTCTAGAATGCCATATTCGTTTGCCATATCTTGGTCTATTATTTTCTATGAATCTAAGCACGATTAGGTATATAGTCCTTAAAATCACCAATATATGTTCAATATAAAGGCATAGGTACTGAGTTCGATTGGTTCCTTATTTTGTACGATAAGTTAAACATTTAAGAACATTTTCTGGCTGTGTAAAATTTCCAAATGTGAGATAGATATTTTTTTCTATATCTTCATAGATGAGGCATAAAATCTGCGATAAGCGATAAGGCTGATAAAATTGTTTTGCTGTTGACCCAAAAAAAATAGAATGTCATGTTCTAGAAAATAGATTGAGCCAGGCGTAGTCATAATCCAATTTTAGTTCGATACTAGCTAGTACCGTATTAAAATAAAAACACAAACCTAATTTAAGGTTAGACCTCCGCACTTAATTTAGTAGCGTACTAAGTTTCGATTATGAATAAGCCTTTACATGTTTAAAAATGGAATACATACTCAGATTACTTAAATATGATGAATGCACTTTCTCAATTGTAATATTAGCATGGATTCATAGACGTATATTTCAAATTTTCGTAGATGGGAAGGTGCTTTAAGCATAAAATTGTATTCAAGTAAATAGAGTAAGAAAGGTAGGTACTTCGAATAAAATTTATTCCTACTTATGTGCATTTATCAACTTTCTGTAAAGTTGATAAATTTTGCCTAACAACCCATAGTATTCCAAATTCCAAGGCCAACGCTAAAAGTCGTATCTAAATTATTTTTTTGGGATAATTAGTTACCAAATCTGAATTTTATAGAAACAATTTATTTCTACCTTTGTGCATTTATCAACTTTCTGTAAAGTTGATAAATTTTGCCTAACAATCGATAATATTCCAAATTCCAAGGACAACACTAAAAGTCGTATCTAGATTTTGTTTTTGGGGTAATCAGTTACCAAATCTGAATTTTATAGATACAAAACTTTCCTTCCATGGACGTAGAAACGGATAGCTATTTTTTAGTTTTGCTATTAGAATCTCGAAATACTCACCTTTTTGTACTAAAGTAACAAGTCCTTGAATTTAGTACTACCATTGTCGAATTTCGATTCAGCGAGAAGTGGATTATTTTTCGCTTATTTGTGGTAAATTTGTTATGGAAACTAAACATTTGTCGCACTTTTACTTTTTTTTTTTTGGTGGTGATGCTAACTTAATATTAAAGTTAGCACTATCACCTCATAAAAACATAAAATTTTGCCCGTATCCGACTGTTTTCTGCGTAACTTATCTGTCGCAAATTTGTTATGACGTGAAAGAAATAAAAAAACGTTACTTTCGTTTTTTTGACCGACGAACCCTGAACGGAAGAGAGGTATACAATTCAACTGTCTGCTTTTTTTTGGTTTGTGCGCGCCTTTTATATAGTAAACGTGCTCCGATTTTAATGATTTTTGATTCATTTGAAAGAGGAGGCTTGAGAAATGGTCCCATATTCATAAAAAACTTCCTTCTCACCGAAAACCGCCCCCGAAAGGGGTGGCATGGGCAAATTTTCTCGAAAATCGAAAATCTGAAGTGGTATAATTAAAGGTAGGACAATATCCGGAAACGTTTAAATTGAACATTTTTTCAAAAGATTTACGGTTTTCGAGCTACATTCATTTTAAAATCTCACATATGGGTATTTTTGCTATGTGGAAAGGGCGATTTCTTTCAAAAACTGAAAATCTGTGTATACTACATGAAAGATATAATTATTTGTACATTTATTCCTCAGAATTACGGTTTTCGAGATAAATTGGTGTTAAAATGGTAAAATCTAATACTTAAGCGTATTTCCGCAGCGACGTTTTGAGATCTCAATAATAACAACTACAAGCAAAGAATATACGTGGGTAATAGGATAAGTACTATCTCCATTGGTATTTGTGAACGTTCAACGATTTTCGTGACTAATGTTACACTCAAAAGTTTGAAATAAATATTTTTTGCAAAAAATTGGACCGACGTTATTAGTTGGTGCACTGAAAAATATAAAATAATATTAATTCTTTTGGTGCTGGTAGTTGTGAAGTTGGTGCCAAAATTTATCAACCTAACTACAACTTCAAAAGTAACAGCACCAAGAATTAATATTATTTTATAATTTTCAGTGCATCAACTAATAACGTCGGTCCAATTTTTTGTAAAAATTATTTAGGTATATCTTTTTATAACGTGTTGTAGTACTAACTTGAACTCAAGTTAGCGCTATCAACGGGTATAAAGTGTTTTTTACCATGTTCCACAAGTTAAAATTTGGTTAAACTTCGTTGTCGCTAATTATTTATGATCGAAATCACTATCGATTTTGATTTTTCGGCTATTATAAACATGAAAAAGTGCGGTAAACGCGGCATATTAATATCTGTCTCGCACTGAATATGAGATGAATTTTCTCGATTTACAATGCATAACTAACTGAAATACACCGAGCTTCATTTAGTTTTCTTCGAATCTAGATTATCGTTGAAAATGTTTTTTAGTTTTCATAACAAATTTACGACAAATAAGCGACAATTCATCCACTTCTCGCTGTATCAAAATTCGATACTGGTAGTGCTAACTTTAAGGACATCAAAGTAACTTTGCTTAAATTGATTTGTTATTATATAGAAACCGTCTTGTTAGAGACACAGAGACATTCTGTATACTTCAGTTTGAAATTAAAGGTCTCTACTGAAAATGTTCCCTAGAACATATAATTGAAATAATATCAAGATCTATCACACAGTATTGCACTAAATCGGCAGTTATTGATGAAAATCTGAAAAAAACACGAAAGAGAACACGCAATACTTACGGAAGTCTTCAGAATTTTAACAAAATACTGATAGAATTCCGATCAAATTGTAGAATTCGATTTATACCTAATATAGATCCTATACTAGACTGAGAAGTATGAAATTTTACGAAAAAACAATCTTTAATACGCCTTATATTCCCTGCAAAACATTTCGTTTATTGAAATTTTCTTATCAAATCAAAACAATTGTCTCGATATTGTCTTCTCATTTATATTGCATGTTTGATTCGAATTTTTGGAAACAATAGAAAACAATGTACGAATCTCCTATTATATACATAATGACATAAAAAATAACTCATTCATAGACCTTCCATGATTTATTATTATATAATATTTATATACGAAGTATATTTTCCTTAAAGCAGATTTTATGCATTCTGATTTTGTTTATTATTTACATCTACCTACTCAAACTAAACTAATATGAGTCTAGGTATAATTTTAACTTTCCACCTGGCAAACGTAGAAAATTCTGGGAAGTCTATATTCATCTTTTCGCCTTATACGTCCATCATTGGGAAATTTTTATAAATTATTTATTTCTTCTTGGAATATGCTTGAAGTTTTGTTGAAAAAAAATCATTATAGGTATATAAACAGTATTATACTAATATATATATATATATATATATATATATATATATATATATATATATATATATATATATATATATATATATATATATATATAAACTAACTTTCAGAGTTTGACGTTTTCCTAATAATTTATCAGAATAAAACTATTTTGAGAACATTTTTGATCTTTTCTTATATTCCTTTTCCCCGCAAAAAAAGAAAATGAAAAAAGAGCGAGAGGTGTTGTGAGATACCGAGTAAGAACGAAGTTGCTTTTGCTATAGCTAAATAACAAGGACAATGGAGGAATGGTAATAAAATCCAATTTTTTTTCAAGTTTTTGCCTATAATATATATGAATATAACACGACCAACAACAGTTATTGCTTAAATAGGGTTTTCTCCAATTTTATTCAGAATAGATTATTACCAAATAAACGAGCTAGTTTGAAACTAGTTGGCTAGCAAGGAGTTTTATTTGATTTTTTCGTTATTTATACCTACCTATAATTCACCTCCTAGTCCCCATATCTAATAGTCTCTTCTTCTTTGAGTGCCGTACTCGTATTCGAGCGTTGGCGGCTTCTCTGCCTTGAAAGTGTTACCACAGACCTACAGTTTAACGTGGATCCCGAACCACCGATGTGTCTCAAGATAAATCTCAAGAGAGTACACCCTTCCAGAGAGCTGTACTAGGGATTATCTACTCTCACTGGTTTCCCGTTGCCTTGCGAGTGGAGGAGAATGCAATGCGACAGAGACTCGAACGCGCAACCGCATCAACGTCACTCGTCCAAGCCGTTTCCATCTTATTGCGCTGCTTAACTTCGATAATCAAAGTCGGTCAGTGTTACCCCGCAGCTACGCACTCCTCCTAAATCCAATAAGAAGCCAAAAATTTGTATACCTAATTCACATGTAAAAAATAGTTCTAATTAAAATTCATTGCAATATGAATAAGTATATGCAGAAGGTATCCAATTATTTTGATGATAAAACAGCTATGCCCGAATATTTTTATTAGATTTTATAATACATCCTCAGTTAAATTTCTCCATGATACGCCCATGGTAGATACAAGCTGCGTAATCATTAAATGATTTCGATTTCAAGAGGAAGGTACATTTTTGATGATCTCTTGAGATTTCTGGTGTGGTGATAGTCGATTGTTTTAATGGTAATTATTGTCATATTGTCAGAGAGCTACATACACAAAATGAAGCTCATTCTCATTTCGATTTTTTTATTTAGTGGCGTTTCTTGTGCTCTTGGCAATTCCAGTGTCACACCGATTGTCTTATGGCATGGAATGGGTGAGTATGTAAAGCTCCGTCATTTATTTGAAAATAAATATTTTTCAAATTTTTAACATATTCCCGGAAAAATTCCATAAAAAATTCAAAAATTCTAGGAGTAAATCTTTTTTTTGATTTTCAAGGTTTTTTAAAAAACTACAAACAAATAAATTTCACTACAATCATCTACGTCGTTTGTTGTTTCTGGAACAACAAAAATTTTATTAAATATATTCTACGTAAATTAGTTTATTGACTTGGTAAAATTAAAAAAAATAATAAAAAAATCTGTTGTCACTATAAAAAAAACTACAAATGATTGTTAACACATTCCCGGAAAAAATCCAGAAAAACATAGAAAATTGTAGGAATAATTTTTTTTGATTCTTAGGATTTTTTGAAAAACTACAAACAAATAAATTTCACTACAATCATCTATGTCGTCTGTAGTTTCTGGAACAACAGAAATTTTATTAAATTCATTCCACGTAAATTAGTTTATTGGCTTGATAATATTTAAGAAGTAATAAAAAAAACTGTTGTCACTACAAAAAACTACAAACGATTGTTAACACATTCCCTTCATTTTTTTATTTTAGGATTTTTTGACACAAGCTTTTTTATGTTAGGTTAGTTAGGGGTACAAAAATATTTGATTGCCTAGTCATATTTGCCACTATGAAAGTTAATATCAGTTTCTTTAATATTCATTATCTCAAAATAATTGCATAGTTATCAATAAATTAATTATATTCACCTATCTGTATTTTTTCCTATCTCACTAAAATCCTGTATAATTTGTAAGTGATAAGAAGCAAGTTCGTTGTCTTTATATTTATTGTTTATAACACAAAAACTCTAAAAATCAAACAGCATTCTCACAGAGAGTTCTCCTCCCTTATTGTTGTACCACAGCATATATTTTTTCTTAAGCAGAGTAAATATGTTAAGTTAGGTTAGGTTGTACTACCCATAGAGTAAATAGGTTAGGTTAGGTTAGGTTAGGTACTACCAGAGAGAACATTTACAATAAAATGTTCTCTCTTCTCTGTGCGTATCTGCGTACTACTTAATACTTGAAAGGCGACGGCGACAGTAACAGTAACTTGATAAAACAAAAATAACTAAATGCACAGTTGCAAACTTATAAGAAATAAAAGGTACCAATAATTATTTCAACAATAACGTTTTCAAAATTATTTCAGGAGACAGTTGCTGCTTCTCTTTCAGCTTAGGCTATTTTCAAAAGCAACTGAATGCCTCAATAGGTGGTGCCTACTTTGTCTCGATAAAAATTGGCAGTAATATCGTAGAAGACGTCGCAAATGGTTACTTAAAACATCCCGATAAACAAATCAAAATTGCTTGTGACATTGTAGCCAACGATAAGAAACTATCAAATGGTTTCAATGCCATTGGCTTCTCACAAGGTGGACAATTTTTGTAAGTGTCGTTACAAATGGAATTTTTAACACTGTGAACTTTATACGTTATGTCTCTTACATACCTAGGCGAGCTCTGGTACAGAGATGCCCACAAGCCAAAGTCAAGAACCTTATCACCCTTGGTGGGCAGCATCAGGGAGTTTACGGTCTACCAAGTTGTGATGGTTTGACTGATAAGTCCTGTGACTATACCAGACGTTTATTGAACCATGCAGCTTATATCAAGTAAGCCACATCTGTTTTTTAGCTATTAGCTTTTATGCGGCAGGAAGGACCAATTTTTTGTCTAAGGCAAAAATATGTTTTTGTAGATTGGTACAACGTTTACTGGTTCAGGCTACTTACTGGCATGATCCTCTGGCAGAGGAAACTTACAGAAACGGGAGTACCTTTTTGGCTGATATTAATAATGAAAGAGAAATAAATCAGGATTATATAAACAATCTGCAGAAATTGGAGAATTTTGTTATGGTCAGATTCAATAATGATACAGCGGTACAACCTATTGACTCTGAATGGTTTGGGTTCTACAAGCCGGGGCAGTCTGTGGAAACAGAGACTTTGGAACAGTCTGCCCTCTATCGAGAGGTCAGTAACATTTCTGATGAGTTCTCCAAGAAAATGGAAATCTTGAAAACGGTCATTTTTAAATATTTCGCAACTGCCTATAATTGTATAGGTTTGGGTGGGATTGTCATCCCTCTTGTACTTACCCTATATTCAAAGTTATATTGTGGGCCGCCACTGTGAACACCTCTAAGCTTTCTCTGAGTTCCTATCTTCTGTGTCCTGGGCCAACCCACTACTGATCCATAAGTTATCATTGACAGCCTTAAGATCTTTGTTTATAACTATTCGGGGATTTCGAGGTTTAATCTCTAGCTCTTCCCACACATCTGTTTGCTCCCAAGTAGTTCAACTTAAATATCAATTGTGTTATGGCTATGTCTGCTTCAAGTTTGTACCTTCTCGATTATTTTGATATAAATATTACATTCAGTTTTACAAACAGAGACGTGCAGTTTTCGTTTCTACCGCTCCAATTATTTCATTTTTCAGTTATTTAAAACAGAGTGGTCTTAATGAGTCACCATGTCGGATACCTTCTTCAATTATTGCAATAGTGTATGTTAGTCCCTCAGGGCTTAGTAATCTTGCATCCAGATTAAGATTAAGAAAATCTTTGACCCTTTTACTTTTGCTATAGAATAACTATTCAAACAAAAGATGAATTAACGCTTAAGAAGAATAGCAACAGTTTTGATTTCATCTCTGCGCCACAAAGAACAAACGTTTTGACTTGAATCACGATAATAAAATTTTACATTCTTCAGGATCGCCTTGGACTGAAGCAGATGAACGAGCAATCCAAGCTTCACTTTCTTGGTGTGGATGGCGAGCATTTGAGTTATCCTTGGGAATGGTTCGAAGAGAATATCATGGAACCTTTCTTGAAGAACTAATACATTTTATAAAATATTCCATGATTCTAACCAAAGACTGCAATGCTTTTATGTGGGAAGATAATAAAATAAATGTTCGTATAATTTTTCGTATTCATTTACATCCCTCAAATGCCAGTGCTATTAACCATAAACATATATATGTAGTTTGTTTCGAGAATTATGGCTATTGTCTGTAATCGTTCACGAACTACGTACATCACGCTATACTTCTCACCGCACCTCATTATAATGAAATTTTCGACTACGTTTGTCGATCTAAGCTCGACATCAGTATTTTAAGCTTTATACCATGATAGAGCGCTGCTCGTATTTCCGAAGGTAACACAATCATTCCCTGTGTCCAACACACATCTAGCTAAGAAAGCGCTGCAACATTTTTGAAAGGATTTGCTGTTAGACGTCTTGCGCTCTTCAACGGGTTTATAAATGAAGCTTTGAAAAATAACTGTTGGGGTATTTCTGATGCTGCAGCTTAAAGAGCGCAAGCGTTTTCTACAAAAATCTGTCAAAAATGTTGCAGCGCTTTTTAAGCTAGATATGTGTTGGACACAGGCGTCATAGGCGTCACGAGGTCAAAGTGACATTTCAGAGAATTTAGATGAATAAATTTATATTTTATAACTCAAGCAAAATATTCTTATTTTATGTATCTGCATTATTGTTAATAATAAATCTTGCATATAATTACATATTTAATCAATCGATGTTTTTTTTCACCCTAATTGTATGAAATTCCTTAAAGCCTATAAGAAAATTGAAATACCAGATCTTATTTCAATATCTTCGCGCCACGAATTTACTCCCTTGGTTCAATTGATCCATTTCTCGTGTTTTCAAGGCGCCATCATTCTTGAAACAAACTATAAGATTATTTATAGTTTATTATGTCCGTCGTCTAACCATTCTACCTAGTCTTCTAATAAACGTTTCTTTTTAAAATTCGAAGAAACTATTTTTTTCATTCACACTGAAGTTTAGTTAGGGCACTCAAACAATAATTTACAATTTGGGATTTTGAATTCAAGATAAATATCTACATAGTCAATGAAATTTATTAGTATCTAATATTGAAAATATTGGAGATGGATTAATTAAGAAACGTTCAAAACGCAAGCTGATAATTAAAGCTATAAATATTTCTTACAAAAAATTGAACCGACTTTATTAGTTTGAACACCGAAAAATACAAACTAAAATTAATTCTATTGGTGGAGTTGGTGCCTATAACAACAAACTACAACGGCACAACTTCAAAAGTACCAGCACCAACATAAATTAATATTATATTGTATTTTTCAGTGCACCAACTAACTGTAAAAATATTTATTTCACATCTATCAGTGTATAATTATTCATGAAAATGTTTGAACGTTCTATAATACCAATGAAGATATCCTATTACCCATGTATAGGCTTACCTGGTACTTATTCAGAGATCTCAAAACATCGCTGCGCAGTTATACCCATATTTCAGACTAAACTCGAAAACCGTAACTCATTTAAAAAAATGTTCAGTTCAAATAGTGCTACTTACATATAATCTCTTCTTTATTTTGGCCGTCTCATATTTTCTATTTTCGAAAAAAATCGCTCTCTCCACATAGCTGAAACATATTTTTCAGACAGTAACGCAGAAGCCTATGATTATTTTATAAAATGTCCCTTTTAAATGTTTCCGGATATGGAAATCTTTAATTCTGCCCTCTCTGATTTTAAATGTTTGTTAAAAATTGCCCCCACCACTCCCTTTGGGGGAAGTTTTTGAGGGGAAGTGCATGTCTAATATTGACACACACAGTGGCTTTTATTTTCATATCTGACATGCTAGTTAGTGGCAACCATAGAAATATAATAAAGACGTAGCAACTGTATTTATTATTAATCCATGGATTTTATGCTTTGTCTCAAATAGCAGGAGAAATTCCCTGTCAATTGTTTTATGAGTTTTACTTGTACGAAAATTTGAATTTATTATTCAATTTTATGTTTGTTATTATTTTAGTTTAATTTAAATTTGTATGCTTCCAATTTTATTTTCTTTGTAAGATAAGACAAATTTATCTTATATTTATAATTTAAGACTAGTATTGTCATTAAGGCCCGAAGAATGGGAAAACAGCCCCGAAACGTTGCTGCAATAAAGATATTCAAAAAAACCTTTCCAAATCGACATTTATTGAATTTCTTCTAACATAGGTAAACATTTTTCGTAGAACTATTAATAATTGATAAAAAAATAATACCTTCAAAAAATCATTCGGTTTTTGAAGTAACGGATTTTTCTTTCTACCATTTAAACACTAGTAGCAGTACTAACTAAATAAATATTATTATTTCGTAGTTTTCAGTATCATTACTATTTTTTTGGAAAGCGTTACTTATAGATATAATTATAGAAAGTAGATGGAAATGTTATATAATAATTAAATTAATTAATATTAATTAAACCGTAAAGATATTAATATTTTTTACGGAAAATTGAACCGACTTTTTTAGTTGGTGCACTGAAAAATACAAAATAATATTAATTCTATTGGTGCTGGTACTACAATTGCACAACTTCAAAAGTACCAGCACCAACAGCTTTAATATTATTTTGTACTTTTCAGTGCATCAACTAATAAAGTTAGTCCAATTGTGGGTAAAAAATATTTATTTCACACTTTTAAGTGTAACATTAGTCGTAAAAATCGTTGAACGTTCACTTATACCAAAAAAGGTAGTACCACAGACAATCTATTTCAATTGGAGTAGCTTGTCTGTGGTAGTACTTATCCTATCACCCATTTATATTTTTTGCGTGTATGTACTTGTTATTATTCAGAGATTTCGAAACATGCTACCGTATGTGGTTGCTACATATAATTTCTCATAAAGTGTAGGAAGTTGTAGTGAAGTGTAGTAAAGTGTAGTAAAGTTTAGTAAGGTGTAGTAAGGTGTATTAAGTTGTAGTAAAGTGTAATAAAGTGTAATAAAGTGGTAAAGTGTAGTGAAGTGTAGTAACGTGTAGTTAAGTGTTGTAAAGTGTAGTAAGGTGTAGTAAGCTGTATTAGGGTGTATTAAGGTGTAGTAAGGTGTAGTAAGGTGTAGTAAGGTGTAGTAAGGTGTAGTAAGGTGTGGTAAGGTGTAGTAAGGTGTAGTTAAGTGTGGTAATGTATATTAAGGTGTAGTAAAGTGTAGTAAAGTGTAGTAAGGTTTAGTAAGGTGTAGTAAGGTGTAGTTAAGTGTAGTAAAGTTCTGTAAAGTGTAGTAAGCTGTAGTAAAGTGTAGTAAAGTGTGGAAAGGTGTAGTAAGGTGTATTAAGTTGTAGTAAAGTATAGTAAGGTGTAGTAAGGTGTAGTAAAATGTAGTTAAGTGTAGTAAGTTGTAGTAAGGTGTAGTTAAGAGTAGTAAATTGTAATAAATTGTAGTAAAGTTTAGTAAATTGTACCAAAGTGTAGTGAAGTGTAGTAACGTGTAATAAAGTGTTGTAAAGTGTAGTAAGTTGTAGTAAATTCTAGTAAGGTGTAGTTAAGTGTAGTAAAGTGTAATAAAGTGTAGTAAAGTTTAGTAAGGTGTAGTAAGGTGTAGTAAGGTGTAGTTAGGTGTAGTAAGGTGTAGTAAAGTGTTAAAGTTTAGTGAAGTGTAGTTACGTGTAGTTAAGTGTTGTAAAGTGTAGTAAGGTGAAAAGTAAGGTGTAGTAAGGTGTAGTAAGGTGTGGTAAGGTGTAGTAAGGTGTAGTAAAGTTTAGTAATGTATAGTAAGGTGTAGTAAAGTGTATTAAAGTGTAGGAAGGCGTAGTAAGGTGTAGTAAAATGTAGTAAAGTGTAGTAAAGTGTAGTTAGGTGTAGTAAGGTGTAGTAAGGTGTAGTAAAGTGTAGTCAAGGGTAGTAGATTGTAACAAAGTGTAGTAAGGTGAAGTAAGGCGTAGTAAGGTGTAGTAAAGTGTAGTAATGTATACTAAGGTGTAGTAAAGTGTAGTAAAATGTAGTAAGGTGTAGTAAGGTGTAATAAGTTGTATTAAGGTGTAGTTAAGTGTAGTAAAGTGTAATAAAGTGTAGTAATGTTTAGTAAGGTGTAGTAAGGTTTAGTAATGTGTAGTCAGGTATAGTAAGTTGTAGTAAAGTGTAGTTAAGTGTAGTAAGATGTAGTAAAGTGTAGTAGAGTGTAGTAGAGTTTAGTAGAGTGTAGTAGAATGTAGTAAAATGTAGTTAGGGTTAGAAAGTTGTAGAAGGTGTAGTAAAGTGTAGTTAAGTGAGTAAAGTGTAGTATAGTTCACTAAAGTGTAGTAAGGTATGGTCAGGTGTAGTAAGGTGTAGTAAGGTGTAGTAATGTATAGTCAGGTATAGTAAGGTGTAGTAAAGTGTAGTTAAGTGTAGTAAGATGTAGTAAAGTGTAGTAGAGTGTAGTAGAGTGTAGTAGAATGTAGTAGAATGTAGTTAGGTTTAGTAAGTTGTAGAAGGTGTAGTAAAGTGTAGTTAAGTGAGTAAAGTGTAGTAAAGTGTAGTAAGGTATAGTCAGGTGTAGTAAGGTGTTGTAAAGAGTAGTAAAGTGTAGTTAGGTGTAGTAAGGTGCAGTAAGTTGTGGAAGGTGTAGTAAGGTGTGGTTAAGTGTAGTGTATTGTAGTAAAGTGTAGCAAGGTGTAGTAATGTGTAGTCAGGTATACTAAGGTTTAATAAGGTGTAGTAAAGTGCAGTAAGGTGTAGTAAAGTGCAGTAAATTGAATTAAAGTATAGTAAAGTGTAGTAAATTGTAATAAAATGTGGTAAGGTGAAGTAAGATTTAGTCAGGTGTAGGAAGCAATCAGTTTTCCGCAATGATTTATTCGCTATTTATATCCATAATTCACCTTCTAGTCCCCATATCTAATAAGAAACCAAAAGTTTGCATACCTAATTATAATATCTTGTAAAAAAGAAATAGTAATAATTAAAAATCAATGCAATATAAATAAGTATATGCAGATGGTATCCAATTATTTTAAATATAAAACAAGTATCTTCGAATATTTTCATTAGATACTATTTATTATACATCCTCAATTAAAGTTCTCCAAGATACGCCCATGGTAGACACTAGCTGCGTAATTGCGTAATCAAATGATTTCGATTTCAAGTGCAAGGTGCAAGTACACTTCTTGATCTCTTTTTCTACACAGTGGTGATAGTCGATTGCTTTAATGGTATACTTATTATTGTCATCTGTGTTGTCTGTGCCTGCTTGCAGAGAACTACATACACAAAATGAAGCTCGTTCTAATTGTTATTTATTTATTTAGTGGCGTTATTTGTGCTCTTGGCAATTCCAATGTCACACCGATTGTACTATGGCATGGAATGGGTGAGTAGGTATTGGTAATTAGCATGTATTTCAATCAAAGAAAGTTCAATGTTCAATAATAATTTGGTATAGGTTATGTTTATGTGTGCTGTGAAGAAAACAAGAAGACCTTGATGTTCTATAAATAAATTAATTACACCAGTGACATACGCTTTTTATGTTAGGTCAGTTAGGGGTACAAAAATAATTAATTGCTTAGTCATGTTTGGCATTATCAAAGTAAAATCAGTTTTTCTTAATATTTTTATCTCAAACTAAGTACGTAGTTATCAATAAATTAATTATATTCACTTATCTGAAATTTTTTTCATTACTCACTAAAATTTTGAATAATTTATAACGTTTTCAAACTTATTTCAGGAGACAGTTGCTGTTTCTCTTTCAGTTTAGGCTATTTTCAAAAGCAACTGAATGCCTCAATAGGTGGCACCTACTTTGTTTCGATAAAAATTGGCAGTAATATCATAGAAGACGTCGAAAATGGTTACTTAAAACATCCCGATAAACAAATTAAAATTGCTTGTGACATTGTAGCCAACGATAAGAAACTATCAAATGGCTTCAATGCCATTGGCTTCTCACAAGGTGGACAATTTTTGTAAGTGTCATGACAAATGGAATTTTTAACTCTGTGAACTTTTATGTTATGTCTTTTACATAGGCGAGCTTTAGTACAGAGATGCCCACAAGCCAAAGTCAGGAACCTTATCACCCTTGGTGGGCAACATCAGGGAGTTTACGGTCTACCAAATTGTGATGGTTTGACTGATAAGACCTGTGACTATATCAGACGTTTATTGAACCATGCAGCTTATATCAAGTAAGCCACATCTGTTTTTTTAGCTCTTAGCTTTTATGCGGCACGAAGGACCAGATTTTTGTCTAAGGCAAAAATATGTTTTTGCAGTTGGGTACAACGTTTACTGGTGCAGGCCACCTACTGGCATGATCCTTTGGCAGTGGAGACTTACAGAAATGAGAGTACCTTTTTGGCTGATATTAACAATGAAAGAGAAATAAATCAAGATTATATAAATAATCTGCAGAAATTGGAGAACTTCGTTATGGTCAGATTCAATAATGATACAATGGTACAACCTATTGACTCTGAATGGTTTGGGTTCTACAAGCCGGGGCAGTCTGTGGAGTTGGAAACTTTGGAACAGTCTGCCCTCTATCGAGAGGTCAGTGACATTTTTGATGGTTTCCTCAAGAAAATGGAAATCTTAAATACGGTCGTTTTTAAGTATTCCGCAACTAACAAAAACAAAAGATGAGTTCATCGCTTATAAAGCCGATTGGCTACTCAGCGAAACATTATCATGCCATTAGCTCCGCCTATAATTCCCTAGGTTTTGGGGGGATTGTTATCCCTCTTGTACTTATCCCATATTTAAAGTTATATTGTGGGCCGTTAGGTCCATTAGCAGTCCCTGTATAACTTTTCGTAGACCTTGCCGTTTCCTTGACTTCGATGGTGGTGAAGGTCCATGTCTTTGACTAACAGATCCTGCTTTCCTCTGAACAAAGATATGTGATAGGTTAGTTATTACCTCGAAAGAGGTAGTTGGTGTCGTTCTAATAGCCCCTGTGAACCCCTCTAAGCTTATTCTGAGTTCCTATCTTCTGGGCCAACACACTACTGATCCATAAATTATCATTGACAGCCTCAAGATCTTTGCTTATAACGATTCGGGGATTTCGAAGTTTAATCTCTAGCTCTTCCCACACATCTGTTTGCTCCCAAGTAGTTCAACTTAACTATGAATTGTGTTATGGCTTTGTCTGCTTCAAGTTTGCACCTTTTCGATTCTTTTGATATAAACATTACACTCAGTTTTACAAATAGAGATGTGCAGTTTTTGTTTCTACTGCTCCAGTTATTTCGTTTTACAGCTGGTTAAAATGGAGTGGTCTTAATGAATCACCCTGTCAGATACCTTATTCAAATGCAATAGTATATGTTAGTCCCTTAGGGCTTAGTAATCTTGCAGACACATTGCCATGGTAACAACCTATTATTAATACTTCTACGCTATGTAAGAACATCTTTTAGCCATTTACTTTTTCTAAAGAATAAGTTGATTCGAATAACAAAACAATAATAAAATTTTACATTCTTCAGGATCGCCTTGGACTCAAGCAGATGAACGAGCAATCCAAGCTTCACTTTCTTGGTGTGGATGGCGAGCATTTGAGGTTCCCCTGGGATTGGTTCGAAGAGAATATCATGGAACCTTTCTTGAAAAACTAACACATTTTATATATTTATGATTCTAACCAAAGACTGCTATGCATATTTTATAATATCTTACGAGACTTTCATTTCAAAAGATAACAAAATAAATGTTCGTATAATTTTGTGTATCCATTTACACCCCTTAAATGCTGGTACTATTACTTGTTTCTAGAAAATAAATATTTATGAGTATCGATGGGAGGTCTTTACCCGTAGACCTATATGATAGCGAATGATGACTGTTGCCTGTAATCATTCACGAACTACATACATCACGCTATTCTTCTCATCGCATTTTATTATCATGAAAATTTTCATCTACGTTTGTCGATCTAAGCTACGACATCAGTATTTCAAATTTTATACCATGATAGGGCGCTGCTCGTATGTCCGAAGGCAACGCAATCCTTATTTCATATGCGTCACAAAGTCAAAGTGACATTTCATAGAATTCAGATGAATAAATTTATATTTGCTTGCTGTAAGGAAGAAAAATCACAAAAAAGTCACAGCGTTTATTGTATCATGGTTTAGAGTACATATAATCTTATAATATACATTTTATATACGATGCTTACAAAATTAATAGCTACCTGAATGCGCAAAAAAACTCACCTGATTGTACAATATAAACAACACATTAATGTCCTTTCGACAATACAATAATGTCCTTTAAACAAAACTAATTTATTATAAAACTGACTCCTAGTTTCAGATTTATCTATCAAGTTTTTTTTGCAATAAAATGATCTTGTACTTGCAAATTTTGCCGCAATTGTCTTTATTAACAAAAATAAATGATTATCTAAGGGTGGTTGATCGAAAACGTGGTCGTAATAGAATTTGAAAGAAATTGTAAAACCATATTGCACAAATGTACTGCTGTATATTGTCTTGTATTTCCACCACTTTTGCCAAGGCCTGACGTATGAACTTCTCACTTATAAAGCAGATTTTAACTTCATCAGCGGAAGGATAAATCAAACCACCTCTATTTTTCACTACTATGCGGGAAAGTGCAGCAGACATTCACGCGTATGATGTTCATACTTCGCAGGTTGCCTATACATCTGGTGACTTCACTGCCGTTCTTTGCAATCTAAACCAATGCTCCCTTCATACCGTCTATCCTCCTTGGTCTAACCATTTTACCTAGTCTTCGCATATTTTTTTTGTAAAATTCGAAGAAACTATCTTTTTCATTCACACTGAAGTTTAGCTAGGGAACTTATAAAATAATTTACATTTTGGGCTTTTGAATTCATGATACTCATTGAAATTTATTAGTTTAATATTGAAGAAGTCAGCGAAAATATTGGAGATAGTGGAGTATTTATCAAACGTTCAAAATGCAAGCTGATAACTAAACCTATAAATATTTTTCACAAAAAAATGGACGGACTTTATGAAAATACTAAACATAAGTTCGCAAAAGAGTGTGGTTGAATTAATTGGTGCTTGACTTGTGCAGAACATTCAACATTCCAGTGCTGCTAATATCAATGTTGTCAATGCTGCCAGTATAACTTTCGCTGCATTAGATTGTTTTATGAATACCATTTTCAAGAATATTTGCATTAGAAAAAAATAACGGCAACAACAACAGATTCATTAAGCTAGCACAACAAAAGTGGTACATATCAATAAAATTAGTGTACTGAATTCAAGCACATTTAGTGCTAATTTATTACGCAAAAACAAAATTTATAGCTCTTGCAATTACGGGCAATTCCACTAGCGTAATATAAAGTGAGCACACTTAAACAGAATACGATCGAATTTGACAAAATCTACTATATATAATTTAGTGCTAGTTTAATACACTTAATTTTTTTCATAACTAGTCATTTTTGAAATTTATAGGCAAGTATGCTAGCTTAACATTGAGTCAGCATACTTCAATGAAATATATAGAAAATTCAAAGCTATTCGTTAGGAATAATTTCGTACTAATTTAGTACACAAGAATAACACTTGCAACCGTTATTTTAAAGAAATTTAAATCCTCGCGCCAATTTTCCTCCGGTGCTCTTTTTAGCGTTTTTGACATTTTCATTTAAAGCACTTTCCGTGTTTTGTTTCTTGATGAAACATATCCTGTTTTTATGTATAAAACCAAAGAATAAATTCTTAGTTTTGACTAAAAGCTCTTTCTACTTAATAGTAAAATGGTTCGCCTTACAAACTCTAGAAAAGTTGGTCAAACCTGGTTGATGAAATGAGTGTCGATGTTCGTCCTGAAACCCTTTATGTCAAAGTATCCCTTTAACATTAATTCTAGGAGTTATACGCAAAGAAAACGTTGAAAATGAAGAATCAGTTGAGAACACTTTTTCGGGCCCTGATATTAATAAGCTCTGATACTTTGGATGAGGGATTAATGGTTAAAGACATTTTCAAAATGAAAGATACCTATATGAAAATTGTCAGATCTGACAATAAGGAAAATTTAAATAAATTGCAGGGGTTTCTTAGGCCATATAACATGACGATTGATAACGCTAAATTTTATATCTCATAAGTGTCTTTGTTGAACTTTCTCTATGATACGAACTTGCGGGAAGAGGGGTAGACAACAACCAAAACCAAAAAATGATACTAGGAGTGCCTAAATGCACTGTACGGGTTTTGGAGAAACACAGACAAGACTGGAGCAACACACCAGGTAACAGACACGGGAAAGAATACATTCCAAGCTCATGTCAAAAGAAAGCAAGGGAAATGCTGATGTTAAACAGAAACCAGCTTAAAATTGACTGGTCATGCACTTGTCAAGGTGCACCTCAACAAAATGACATTGTACATCGGGGTTGGGTTACCAAAAAGGTGACCCGGAATCTCTAAGGTCATACCCAGCAATAGAACTATAAAGGAGTGTACAAGATACAGTTATTCTGGATTGGGTACTTTAAATATCGCAGTCTGAGGCACTGGACTCGACGAGAATCGGCGCTGCTAAGAAGTTGGTTAGACACAATGGTCCAACTGGCCTAAGTGTCGTTGAAGACCAGCAATGGTCAGGCGAACCTAGACGTAGTGGAGGTCTTAGTGATTATACCAGGCTATGGACTGGAGAGCCTCACACTATCGAGTGGGTAGGGTCCACTCGATGTCCATAAGGAGGACTTCCTCCACCTTGCGCAAACAAAAAAAAAAACTAGCTTGTCAAAGATGAAAATAAAAGCACTGTTTGTATCAATGATAAGGATAAACTGAAAAGTTACTAGATATTACTGAATATCGAGTTCTCTTTAACCTACCTTAGAGTTTGTAATTTCTAAACATAAACATTCATAGTTCTTTTTATTAGGACTGTCCATCTCATAATTAGTTATAGATTCGTTGGATTCTTCAATTTTTTAATGGTGCCATAATAGATCCTACTCAACTTTGCCGTGTCCTCCGTTTGTTCAAGGAGTTATTGTTGCTAATATATAACATTTCTGCAATGTTACGTTTGTACTGATTATCTTCTTTTTCTAGGATTTCTACCATTCTACCTCATTGAAGTTTAAAATGTGTCCAGTTTCCGTATGACGCACTGCCAATGCGTATTTCTTGTCCGACAGTTATATTGGTGTTGTTTGATGCGTTTTTCATCAAGATGTTGTTTCGTTTGTTCGATATAGCAAATCTCACAGTGCCTACATGGCATCTTGTACCTATACCTAATAATTTTGTTTTTTAAAGTTTGTGACCATCATCTTTTAGACTGGAGAAAATGTACTTCTTAATATTATATTTACCTATTGTGATGTTATTGTATATACCACTAATGATTCTTTTCAGTTGTTTTGTGACTGGCTTGATTCCATTCATTTTGTTCTTGAGGAAAGATTTTATAGTATTTTGTGTTTCATTGTGATATGATGGGTGCGTGCTTTGTGTTTAATACATTGTATTGTTGATAATTTCTGCGCGATTGGGTGGTTTGATTTATAGTTAAGTATTCTATCTGTTCTTGCTGGTTTCATGTACCGCTTTTTTTTATGTTACCATTGTTATCTCTTATTATCAACACGTCTAAAAACGATATTGTATTATCTTTTTCTTCCTCTATGGTAAACTGCATATTGCTATTATACATGTTGAATGTATTTAAGATTGTATTTGTTTGTGTTTTTTGGTTAACATTTCTACTGAGCTGATTCGTCAAGCTGTCACGTTAAATGCTCAATTTTAAAGTAAATTTAAAAGAATATAACATATTCGAATTTTTACTTTTATATGCTTATCATATTTATTTGATGTTCCTGGAAAATAGTTGTTCTGAGAAACAAGAGTATCAATCACAAGTACATATGATTTTTTAGATATTTGAGTTCATATTGTCTTATAAAGATTGCAATCTTGATTACAGAAGCGACGTGCTCAACAATGATTGATACGAAAATGGGATTCGCTTAATAAAACAATGTAAACAAGTGAAATTAAAAAAAAATAGTTTTTTTTCTGTGACGGGAAAAAAGTTTGTCATTTAATCTCTGTTGATAGGTGATAAAGTATTACTTTCTTCCCCACGGGAAAAAAGCCAGTACTTTTTTCCCGGTTAGATATATATACATAAATATCAAGCAAAGCACATAATTAAACGGACAGATATTTGATTACTTTAAAGGTTTCCCTAGCAACACATATCTAATTGTCGCCTACCACTTTAAATCTTCAAATTTTACTTCGATAATCTTCTGACTTTATTATATTGTAATATTTTTTCAATATTAAATCATCGTTTTTCCCGTCACAGAAAAAGATAGTGTATTCTACACGGGAAAAATATTAGATTTCAGATCTCGAGCTAAAATCTAGTACTTTTTCTCTTGTATAAAAAATAACTATTACGATTTGAACCATACCGATAAGTACTATTGCTATCTCACCCTTTCTCAATTTGAAGTATACTTATGTATATCTGTTTGCTAGCAACAGTAAAGGTGAGTTTATACAGTAAATAAAATAAAATAAGAAACAAATTAAAACTGAAATAAGAATAATCTCAAAAAAGATTGGTTTATACAAATGACGAAAATAAAATAAGAAATAAGAATGAACCAATCAAATCGAAGCTTTTTTGACAAAAACTTTTGTGTTGTATGCAAGTTGAGTGTTCTCTGGTGGTTGATCATGCGCATTATCAGTTTCCAAACAAAATAAAATAAAATAAGAAATAAAGATGAAAGTTGGCCATCTTTAGTTCTTATTCTTATTTCTTAATTTAGCTTAATTTCGTGTATAAACGCTCCCATGGAAATGAGCATGTTCAACCTTCTTATTTTATCTTAATTTGTTTCTTATTTTATTTTATTTACTGTATAAACTCACCTTAATTCCATAACAAATTACTGTCTACCATAACAGAAAATTAAATTAGCGCGACATAACCATAATGTAATATATACGAAGATCTGGCAGAGAGTACCTATATACCAGAGAACAGAGGCGTATATATACGCTCTATGCTCGCGCGTAATTCCAGTGACGGATCCCATTGTCCGACATTGACGTTCCATGTCAAAAATATAGGTTTGATCTTACTTGAATACTTGAATGAGATAATATAATTAATCAATATTGGATCACACTTGGGGCTTAACAGGCGGCGAGATGTCAGCGATCTAAGTACGATTTCGAAATTTCAAGTCTCTAGACCGTATGGGGCCTGAGAAATCGCTGCGGAGTCCATCGATACAAGAATCAAAAGTAATAAAAACTATTTAAAAAGCTTGAAGAAGCTATGAAGCCTAATTAAGCCTCGTAAAATGAACCCATTATTGTATTAGACAATTACAATTTATAATTTACAAATCGACAGCGAAATTAAGTACCGCAAAATGAACTCACTAGAATCGGAAATTCAACGAAATATATCAGAGTGAATAGACTATCGTGATCAAAAACGATTGTCTAGAAGGAGAACTTTTGAAAATACATTTCATAAAACGTAAATTCGCGAGCCATCGAACTACAACTCGCCGTCTATATTTTAATCGATGATTTTCAAGAGAATGTTCGTCGGTATAGACTCGATTATCCGTATTAATTGCTGTCGTTGGTCGTCCGGATAATTGAATATATAAAGAAACCCGAATTTTGTATTATTAACTGTAGAAATTTCGTTCGTATAGTTATCTTCTAGGTACTTGTCATATCTTTCTAGGATTAAAATATAATTCTATATAATAATATATAAGGTAAAAGCAATGTTTTCTGAACATAAATATTTTTTTTATTGGACAGACTTTATTAGTTGGTTCAGTGAAAAATACAAAATAATATTAATTCTATTGGTGCTGGTACTTTTGAAGTTGGTGCAAAACGTCTTCTATCTACAATTTTTGGTAGTTTTGAAGTTTTGCCAGATAGATAGAAGACTTTTGGCACCAATTTCAAAAGTACCAACACCAACAGAATTAATATAGGTACCTAAGGTATTTTGTATTTGTCAGTGCACTAACTAATAAAGTCGATCAAATTTTTGATTAAAAAATATTTATCAACATTACTAATCACACTTTTATCAGCAAAATTTGAAAATAATCTTGTAGATATAAATAATAGATAGATGATCAATAAATAAAAAATAAATCATGTTCGCAAAAAAATTAAATAAGAAAAAAACAGCCAACATTAATAAACATAATGTATTCACAGATATATAAATGTAGACACATCCAGATTCTCATTTTTATTTGGTAGCTTCCATTAAAATGATAACCTTTACAATTATAATTGTTCTTTTTACATTTTCGGCAAAAGTGAGTTACATCTTCAGTGTTACGCCTGTTGTCATGTGGCATGGGCTCAGTAAGTGTATATCTTAACTCAGCTTCTTTTGTCTTTTTCTTCTCATTGAATCAACATTTTCAAGTAGGAAAGCCCTACCGCTTGCCTAGTGACATATAGGTGAATTAGGGAACCGCGTGGCTGGGATTTCGATTATCGATGTTAAGCAGCAAAGTGCGTAGCGAACAGTTTGGACGAGTGACCAGTGGTAGTAAAGACGCGCTTTCGTATCCATGGCAGTCGCATTGCATTCTCCTTCTGCCGCAAGGCAATAGGAAACTAGCCAGAGTTTATTGCCTCGGTTCAGATTCTCTGGAAGGGGGTATAGCTCGAGATTTATATATATATATATATATATATATATATATATATATATATATATATATATATATATATATCACAAATTGCGTGGGTAGTGAATTGAGATGTTTCGTCACTTTGTCGCGTTGAATGCACATTTTTAAGGTATATCTCAAGGATCAAGGAATACACCTTACCTGAATTCTTATTTTTATATGTTTATCATATATTACTTATTTGATGTTCCTGTAGAATAGTTTTCTGAGAAATAAGAGTAGCAATAATCTGTACATATTATGATTATTTAGATATCTGATTGTAGATCGAAAGGACAATTAATTGATACCTACGATAAATATAAAAAAACTGGACCGACGTTATTAGGTGCACTGAAAAATACAAAATAATATTAATTCTATTGGTACTGATACTTTTGAAGTAGTGGTGCAGTTGCAGTTATATTGAAAATTTTTGGCAGCGTTTTCACAAGTACCAACACCAATAGAATTAATAATAAGTTGTATTTTTCAGTGCACCAACTAATAACGTGGGTTCGGATATTTCGTAACAAATATTTGTATTTGCGGTTTTAGCAGGACGCTCTCAACGTTATTTCCGGAAGAAGAAAATCCAGACTTACCTAATGCAAACATTTGGCTTTAAACTTTTTTCTGTGGGGTTACATTAAAGGACAAGTTTTTAAAAATAAGACCTACAGATTTCGACGAATTTAAAAATTCATATTTCGCTAGAAATAGGACGTATTACACCGGAAGTCATTAATAATGTCCAGAGGGAGTTTATTATTCGTTTTGGTTACTGTTAATTAACAAATGAAACACATTTACAATATTTGTTAAAATTAAATTAATTAAACTATGTAATACATTCTCTAGTATCTTATTGGCTCATGTCCTGTTTTTATTTAAATAGTATTGTTGCCCATATTTATAATACTGGCAAATACATTTCTTTAACACGTTGTAATTTAAAAAGAGTTCAATTTAGGTATAGGACATGTTTCATGAAAAATGCCTAGAATTTTATCAGGAATCTGAAAATGTAAAAAATAGGGTTGTCTATTTAAAAAAATGAGTTTACTACCTGTCCAGGTTTTCTGCGACCACCCTGTATAATAATTTTATTTTCAGAAAAATGCTCAACAAAAACTAAAATCGACGAGTACGAGGATTTTTTAAAGAAATGGTTAGAAGAGTAATTATTAAATTTATTCCTTACTTTACGGCCGCACTGTATATAATTTGTATATACAATTTTTGCAGACGACAATTGCTGCATCGAGGATAACATGGGCAAGATGAAGCAGGTCGTGGAAGAGACCACAGGTGCATATGTATTATCATTGGAAATTGGAAGCAACCAACTATTTGATTATATAGACTCATTTATTCTTCCTCCAGATGAGCAGGTAAAGAGAGCATGTGACATCATTATGGCCGACGAGAATTTAAAGGACGGATTCATTGCAATTGGATTCTCCCAGGGTGGTAACATGATGTAAGATTGATTTAGTTTACTAGCTCCTTGTTATCTCTCATTTTTATAGAGAGGGTCTTTCAAAAGTCTCCATAGCATCTCGAGTCTTCTACTTCATGTTCCTTATCCATTGGCCCCAACATTTTGACAAGTATCTCGATCAATTTTCCCACATAATTTTCACTATATTTAATCAAGGTTTTCCTCTGGCCCTTCTATCTAATCGTGGTCTCTCTTCATTTTTGAATCTCTGTTCTCCATTCCCTGTCTAAATGTCAATTATTGTGGACTCCATTTCAGTTTGCCAACATGTTTGTGTTATCTTCTACTTTGAAATAATTATCAACTATTGATTCCTTTTTAAATCTTGTAGCAATCCATTATTAATGTTTTACTTGTATCCAGTTCAGCTTGCCAAACCACAATGCGAGTCTAAATCTTCTCTAAGTTAAGTCTGTTTGGATCACCTTACCATTCATTGTCCCTATATATGTTTTCAAGGACAATTCTTAGGATATCATTATTATTAATATTATTATTATTTTCACTCTCAGGCCTATGTTTGGGTTTCTGCACCTTGCCTGAGGCCATTTTCGTTATGCAGACTATTGAGTGACCATCACATGTCCTCAGTACATGCAGCAATAATTTTAATATCCTCGGCATACTGAAGATGATTTAATTTTCTGTATGCCGTGGTTGTTAATTATATTATTAGAAAAAGAACTATTTTGCTTAGTGGAAGCTTTAAATATCGGTATATGATGTATCATCTGTCAACTTACGTAATATTAAGTTCTTATTAATTTGAAATTTTGTTTGCAGTCGTGGATTAGTGCAAAGATGCTCACAAGCTAAAGTCAAGAAATTGATATTAGTAGCTTCACCTAAACAAGGTATTTATGGTCTACCAGTCTGTGAGATACTGTTCTTCACAACAGTCGAAGTTTGTGACGGCATCAGAAAATTATTGAGTTCATTCGCCTATTTGGAGTAAGTATGAAGTATAGGTAAGAAATTGGTCCAAGTACGACTCGGGCTCGCGTGGTTAAGGTGCCATATTTTCGTATAGGTTTCCCTGTTAACTTTGAGTGAAGGCCTATATTCTACTTTTGTTATAATTCTACGCTCAGTAGTTTTGGAAACAAAGGGGAATAAAATAATAATAATAATAATAATAATAATAAATTGACTTTATTTAACAAATACGGGTATACGCATTTGCCCTGAAAAGGCGAAGATTAGCGAAAGCTACTCTTGAACTCATAACGTTTTCATTTTACAAAATAAGATAAAATAAAACAAAAATAAAATAGAATGAGGAGAGAACATTTTACAATTTCATTAATAATAGAATATTGGTAGAAGATCTAAAACTACAAAAAAAAAACAAAATATAAAGTACCAAATATAATGTGAAAAAAGAAAAAGAAATGTTCAATTTTCCGTAGATTTTTCTTAACCGATTATCGCCCACGACCAAAAAAATTTGAAATTCCACTAACACTCTTCGGATATCAAGTTGAGAAAAAACTTTATTCTGTTCATGGTGATCCAGAAATAGATCACTATGTGCTCAACATATTTATACAGGGTGGCACCCTGGACAAAGACATCGATCAATTGTGGGCAAACGTTATTACAAACAGTCTGACTATTTGATGGCATACTAAAGTCACTGGGGGAAATACGTCTAAAGTATTTTTATGTTAGTCGCATTTCCTTCAAATTCTTGACAACCTCTAATACAGCCGTGTGCGAGAAAAGTAGAATAAATCTTTTCATCTGGATTCATCGGGACACTGAACTCTCAACACATATATCATTGTGTTCTTTTGAATCTTCATTAATATTTTTAGTTGGGCACAACAATGGATAGTACCGGCTACCTATTGGCATGATCCCCTACATGAGGAAGCTTATCGTCAACGAAGTACCTATCTTGCTGATATTAATAATGAAAGAGTCATAAATGTGGAGTACAAACAAAAAATTGAGCAGCTAGAAAAGCTTGTATTGGTGAAAATGAACAATGATACAGTCATTAGACCGCGAATATCTACGTGGTTTGGCTTTTACAAATCTGGACAATCAATCGAAACGGAAACATTGGAAGAATCAAATTTATTTTTGGAGGTGAGCTCAATCTGATTCACTGAATTATGCTCACCATTGGGATTTTGAAAATAATGGAAAATGAAAGAAACTACTCATATACTACCACAAACAGGCTTGATGATTTTGTGGTCTAGTGAAATTACATATGAATTTTTTATATAAGTTGAGGCGCGTTTTACCAAGGCAGAATTTTTACTATATACAGCTATTTACAGCTTATAACTTCAAATATAAAAGTAGAAAAATATTTTACAAAGAAGTTTGGGTACTTCAAAGTTCTGGATACATTTGGACGATTTCAATTGCCGGCTTTACATTTTTTAAAATTTTTTTAGTTGAGCTGGTTCACAAAATAAGTGTTTCTTACATATTTCCTTCAAGATAATATATAATCCATCTGTTTGTTAATAAATTGACATTTTATTTTATTTAGGACCGATTGGGTTTGAAAAAGTTGAAAGATGAATCCAAGATAGATTTTATCGACGTTGATGGTGAACATATGGTATTCACAATGGATTGGTTTAAAGAAGCTATCGTAAAACTATATCTAAAAGACTGAAGGATACAACTAATAAAAGCAAAGAAACACTGATATATTTATTTTAGATTTTTAATAAATGATTTATTTTTGATTATCTAACTTTACTGTTATTGTATTTTTGCCCAAAGCTCTTTATATTTAATTCCCCTTCTTTTTAGTTTCCTACAGCTACTCTAAGTAGCTTAGTAACAGATTTTGTTGCTTTCTTTTTTGTTTTGCTCGCTGATTAGCTGAAAAATTGTGGCGCGAAAACTACTTTAACGATTTTGATGAATCTTGGCTACACCAAAAAGATGTGTGCGTGGACACATCAGATTTTTTGAATTTGAATTGCAGACGAGTTGAATCGGTGTAGTCTCAATCGACAAGCCCACTTCTGAATCCCTTGTCATCCTTATACGAAATAACAGCAGTCGCTCAAGAATTGACGAACTCGTACTATGTCCAAAGTTTATTGAAATTGGATAGAAAAGACAAAAATTCAATAGGTTAAAATGTGTTCCAACTTAATTTTGCCCACAATGTATAATAAAATTGTAATATGCCGATGTCTGTACATTATAGCTATTTAAGTAAAACTAATTTGGGGATCTTTATTAAAGCAACAGAAGCCAAAACAGCAGTTATTATAATTTTTGTTGTCTGTCTGTATGTTTGTACGTGCATCACGCAAAATCTATTACATAGAATTGAATGCAACTCTCACCGATGTATTGCTAGATGTCTAACATAAAATATAGGTTCTATTTTACCACTTCTGTCTGTCTTTTTATATGTTTGCACACGCATCACGCAAAAACCACCGCATGAAATTTTATGCTGTTTTCCACTCGCACGAAGTCGCAAGCAAAAAATAGTATTACGATAAATATCATATAAGTAATAAGTTAATTCTCATATATCAGCGCTCCAATTCAGTTCGATTCGTTTCTCTGTTTCTAAGAAATCCCCAAGATAAATGTTACAAGTATAAAGCAAAGATTGAATACACCTCTAATCTTTGAATAATGATCATTGATTAAGCATATCTTATCAAATCTTTATCAAAATTATATATCCACTCTACCTATTTAAATAGAAACAAAACCTGCATATTTGTTTAAAAAGTTTATGTGTATCGGTACGATAAAGGGAACAAGAATGATTTACTTTGGCTTTATTATTGCTATCCTGGAAATCACAGCAGGAATTGGTCTGGTCTCCACAGCTACACCAGTAGTTATGTGGCATGGCATCGGTAAGTATTTTACTTCTTACATCTATTACCTTTGATTATGATTATACGTCAGCTTCATGTCGTCGAACACAATATTGGACTATAATAAATATTATTCCCAAAGAATGGGACCGACCTCATTAATATTATTTTGTATTTTTGACCGACGAACCTCGAACGGAGGAGGTATACAATTCGACTGTCTGCTTTATTTTTTTTTTTTTTTGGTTCGTGCGCGCCTTTTATATAGTAGACGATCTCCGATTTTGATGATTTTGGATTCATTTGAAAGAAGGAGATTGAGAAATGGTCCCATTTTCATAAAAACGCAAATCCGAAATCTCCTTCCCTCCGAAAACCGCCCCCGAAGGGGTGGTTGGGGCGAATTTTCTCGAAAATCGAAAATCTGAGTTGGTATAATTAAAGATAGGACAATATCCGGAAACGTTTAAATTGAACATTTTTTCAAAAGTGTTACGGTTTTCGAGATAGACGCATGTTAAATATGTATTTTTGCTATGTGGAGAGGACAATTTCTTTCGAAAATTGAAAATTTTTCGATACTACATGAAAGATATAATTATTTGTAGCAACATTTATAATGAACATTTTTTCCTTAGAATTACGGTTTTCGAGTTAAATCGGTGTTAAATGGTAACAACTAAAATATTCAAGCGTATTTCCGCCGCGATGTTCTGAGATCTCAATAATAACCACTACAAGCAAGGAATATACGTGGGTAATAGGATAAGTATTATCTTCATTGATATGGTATAGTGAACGTTCAACGATTTTCGGGACTAATGTTACACTCAAAAGTGTGAAATAAATATTTTTTACAAAAAAATTGTACCGACGTTATAGTTGATACACTGAAAAGTATAAAATAATATTACTTCTATTGGTGATGGTACTTGTGAAGTTGGTGCCAAAAGCTATCAATCTAACTGCAACTGCACAACTTCAAAAGTACCATCACCAATAGAAGTAATATTATTTTATACTTTTCAGTGTATCAACTATAACGTCGGTCCAATTTTTTGTAAAAAATATTTATTCCGTAACCGTATTGTATGCCTTCTCCTTTTTTAAATTCGGTAAAAAATATTTAGGCAAAACACTGCATGACGAGAATATGTCGGAACATGTATATTATGGTCATGTATACTTTACCTCTGACTGGAAGCAGTTTCAGTTTAAATAATCCTGTTGAGAAAACATATACCAGAAACATTCGCTTTGTAGTTTTTGTATGTTTGTATTGCAATATTTCGCAAACAGCGATAATATCGACTTTAGTGCTTGATGGTTGACGGTGCAATTTCGATGATTCATTTTATTCTTCTTTCGTGAAATAGAGTCTTCTGGTGGAATGACTAGAAACACCTCACATTATAATATTTCAGACGATTCTTGTTGCGATGCTAGCGGCATGGGTTTGATCAAGAAGACAATCGAAGATACTACAGGTGCTTACGTATTGTCGATGCAAATGGGAAACAGCAAATTTACAGACATTGTAGATTCTTTGTTCCTTAGTCCAGATGAAGAGCTAAAAGCAGCATGTGATATAATCACTTCAGATGTAAATTTGAAGGATGGTTTCCATGCTGTAGGATTCTCTCAAGGTGGTCTGTTGATGTAAGAGTGAGATTCAAATAAAAACATTTACTTATGCCATTGTAAAATAAAAAGTTTGATATTATTTCAAGAAAAATTGTTATATATCATTATTTCTCAGTCTCAGGATGGCTTGTAAGATGAAAATTTGTGTTTTTTTTTTCTAGCCGTGGTCTGACGCAAAGATGTTCAAATGCGAAAGTTAAGAAATTAATCACAGTAGCCTCACCACACCAGGGTGTTTACGGTA
The DNA here is from genome assembly GCA_958507055.1 of Crioceris asparagi. Lineage (NCBI taxonomy): Eukaryota > Metazoa > Arthropoda > Insecta > Coleoptera > Chrysomelidae > Crioceris > Crioceris asparagi. The sequence continues at coordinate 5,304,878 of OY293830.1, read as the reverse complement.
TTCCAGAATGTCTTCTAGTACTCCCATACGAATTTTGTGATGCAGCCAGAAAATTTCTCAGTCAAATAGCCTATCAAGAGTAAGTACCAACATTTTCAAATACTTTTTCTTGGTTTGTATGGATGTTAACGTGCCAACGTGATTAATTAGCTATTATACATAATGACTGGATATTGTGTATATTGCCTGAATTTTGTAGATATAGCTTTATTAATTACTTTATCTAAATATTGGTCATTATACCAATTTTGATTTGGTTTAAATTGATGAACTAATGGTAGGTATCACTAGCCTCCAATTAACGACATAGAACTAGTTTTATTTGATGGATAATTATGCAGCAATGGGCTGAATTGTCTGAATGAACGCTACAAAATCCTACCGAGATGCAAACTGCATCTGGGTGTAGATCTGAACTAAATAATGAATTAAAATCTACAACCTTAACAGCATCTAAATCTACATATTAACATACAATACAAATAAACAAATAATAAATTGAAAATACAACAGATCTATAAATTACAAGTACAAATGAACAGATCATCATATAATGTAAAATATATTAAATACAAAAATTCTGTACTAAAACAATATATTTTAGCCTAAAATTATTAAAAATCCAACTCTTAATGTGAAGTTTAGTACGCTTCTAGTGAAGTTCTTTTTCTTCAGATTATTTTAAAATTTATTGTAGATAATCTTGGTTCCATATAAAATTGTTTTGCTTATTAAACGTTAATATTTTGTATTATATTCTGGCTACCGGCCCTACTGCATTTAAATAAGCTGAACACCAACAAATAATCCCATAAAGTATTACGCTACAGAACAAGGCATGATATAATTTTAATAAATCGTTTTTGTCAAGAATATATCTCATTTTATTGAAAACAAAAAGAAGGTATCTTAATTTTGTAACAATACTAAAAACACTTTTCTTCCAATTCTAATTCTCATCCAGTATAAATAACACCAAGGTATTTAACTTCTTTGACTTTTTTTATTTAATCGCATTCACAATTTAAATTGTTATCATACCATATTTATGTATTGTTAGTCCGCCTGTAATAGGGAGATTATCCGCGTATAGAAATAAATTTAAAACACTCGATTTTGACATATTCAACGTCACCCTGTGTTTATTAAACCATTTTCTTATAATTAATGATTAGCATTGGCTGTAACTTCATCCCAACTGTCATCACTCTACAAAATGATTGTGTCATCCGCAAATAATATAATAACACCCGATATATCAAGTTGCAATAATCTATTAATATAGGCATTAAATAATATGGGACCAAAAATTGAACCTTGAGGAACTCCTCGTTGCAAAATTATATTCAAATTTAAATTGGAGAGCGGCATTAAATTAAGATAGCGGACTTCGGATGAGATGCGCCAACTGAACGAAAATGAGTCCGTCAATGGAACATACCTGGTATTATTTTACCATGGGCTGGAGCTAGGAGATTTAGTTAGGAAAATCTGATTATACAGCAATACCCGACGGTCGTAAAGTACATGTCGTGGCAATATAGAGGTGCTCGCTTACAAGAGGTTTTAGTATATAAAAACGAACCCTCTGCAGTAATGTAGATTTCTACGACATTCAGTTTGAAAATTGGGTAACACCCTCGTAAAAAACTAAGAAACCTTTATAAATTACAACAAGGAATCAGCCTTACCTCACTCTTTTTCAATTTTTAATATATTTTTATAGAAAATGATCTAATAATATGAGAAAATATGTTGATAAAAATAATCATACTACTGAGATCCATTACTTAATTCACAAAATCTTTGTATTTATTATGTTTTTTCGTAATATAAATATACGGAACTCTCAGATTAGATCTTCTTCTCATACTTGCCAAATATTTTTTCATTTTTTTTTCTTTTTAGTTGGGGACAACATATAGCAGTACCTGCAACTTATTGGCATGATCCTCTGCATGAAGACGTTTACCGCAAAGGAAGCACATTTTTGGCAGACATAAACAATGAAAGAATCATCAATGAGGAGTACAAACGAAAAATCGAACAGCTTGAAAAATTTGTAATGGTGAGAATGAACAATGATACGCAGGTTGTACCGAAAGATTCTGAATGGTTTGGTTTCTTCAAGCCTGGACAAGCTGTCGAGATTGAGCCGTTGGAAGAGTCTGATAACTTTTTGAATGTAAGTAATTTTTAAAATATGTACAATATTCTGAATAGCACATCATAATCTTTTAATTCTTGGTGATTTCAGTTCAATTCACATTCAATCCGCAATTGATATTTGATGAGAATTTTAGAAATAATATTTTTTTTCCTTTTCAGGACCGTTTGGGTTTAAGAAAACTGAAAAATGAATCCAAAATAGATTTTCTCCAGATTGATGGTGACCATATGGTTTTCACGGTGGAATGGTTCAAAAATACAATAATTGAGCCATATCTAAAAGATTGAAATCATTAGACATATTATATCGTATTTTTATGATAGAAGCTAGTTGTTGTGAATTAATTTAATTGATTAATTAATACTTACTTAATTACATACAAGATTTATATATAATAGAATAAAAAACAAATGAAATCAAGCACCAATTGTCTTTATTCTACCTATATTTATTACAACTATATAAATACTTATAAATACTTAACTACACTGAACGTGAAAAGAGCCCGCATTCAGCAATAATTTTACACATTTTCTAAACTGACTATCTCTCGAATCACTTATTGGATTATGATGTTTTTTGTGAACTGTAACAACAGAGTTGCAGAAACTTTGATTCAATGTTCAATAATTTCTTTTTCGTACAAAAAAATAACCAATTAGGCTTCGATTTATTAAACTAATAAATAAGCTAGTGAAAAAATAGAAAACAAATATTCAAAAAACGAACTGTAATACATTAAAAATGAAAGGAAATTCCAAGCCAAACAATTAAAAAACTAAATATCGTATAACTTAAAGTTGTGTCCATTTTCTTGCCGGCAAATAATATTTATTCTATTGATGAATGAGCATCAGATACCATTCCATTTCCAGAGCAAAAAATCCATGAGTGTTAAATCAGGCGTTCTCGGTGGCTAACTAATAACCACTCCTCTTCCGATCAACCGCCTATTGCTCAAATTTTCTTTTACAATTTTGTGAAAATCTAGCAGAGAGCCAGTCTGCTGAAGCCACATGCCTTTAAGAAATTCTAGTAGTTTTTCCCAGTCAGATTCTCGTAAAAAAATAAGTGGCCAAGAACATGGGTGTTGGTTATTCCTTGCCACAGATTTAGAGAACAATGATTCTGATAATCCACCCAAAGCATCCAGTACGGATGCTCAGTTGCATAACAATACAATCCTGCGTATTATATTTGAGGGATCGTCTGGTATCATGTTTTTAATGTAACAGAAAGTAATTGTCATTGAATACTTGACACAACTCGAAGTAATATAGATGAAACCAATATACGGTCTACGCTGGATTTACATGTTTCAAGCTATTTTCCTGGCCTGTGAGTTTTCTCCGACTTGCAAGAATTTTTTTTTCAAAATTTTCAGAAGGTCGTCGTTCACTTAGCTTCTTGTTTGAATAGTGTACACTTTCGGAATTGTCAGAGTTCTAACACTTTTTGCGTTGTTTTCCATCTTGGCTGTCTGGCGTTTGGATACCGTGAGCTCTGGTAGCTAAAAGCTCAGCTTCACCCTGTATCAACTAAGTATCAATTGAGAAAACTGACGCCAATGGCAACAAATAAATTCCAACGCGAGTTTTTAATTTGTAAAATGTTTATGTAATAACTTCGTAGTCTTTGTACATTCCCGGAAATATTATTAATTATTGCATTCTGTGGTAAATTTTCGAGTATAAACAGGGCGTTATATTTGAAAAAAAAACGAGTTAATCATTGTTTTGCCAACTCAAGCACCCTGTATAACTGCTTATACCCCATGAAAGATTTCGGTTCAGATTTATTAATTTATCCTGTAGTATGGGAAAACATTTTTAGTGAAAAAGCCAACCGTCCACATAATAGTTATACTTTTTTCAGTATAAAAGTGCCCATAACTTCTGAATGGCCCATAACAGATTCATACTATGCTATACCATATTGAAGCGAATTTGATGGGCTTTCGATGACTGGTATCAACTCAGGTATCAAATAAGGAGTGTTTAATAGAAGTTATGGTAATAGTCTGGTTTAGCGGCTTTTACTATGAAAGCCTTAAACAATCAAATGTTTACAAACTGTTAGCATAAGTTCTAATAAAATTGAGGCGGAAGACGCTACTTTTAATGATTTGTTAACAAAAAAAGGAAAAATGATGTTTTTAGTTGTTATGGACTGAGAAGTGTTCTTCCAAATACTTATTCCTTTTTTCTTTCATCAAAATCACAGCATATGGGTAGGTATTTCAACAATAACTGGACTGGAATGGGAACCAGAGACAAAATATGTGTCTGAATTGGTCAGCCGTGAAGAGGAGTCGAGAAGTTAGCACGCGGCTGAAAATAAGCTATCGCGAGTGAACAAGGTAATAGAACCCAGATTGGAACCTCGAGGAGTGTCCTGCTGTAATGGTTCTATGAGTGATCCCTTCATTTATATTCCAAGTTCTCTTATTCGTTATTTTTTCCACCTGATATCACAGGTCAAGATAGCCTCACTTGTTTGAGATCTAGAACATCTGGCCAGAACAATAGAAAGAAAAACATTAGTACTTACGAGTTTTAGCTGGAATTTAAGATTTGGAAGTATCTTTTCGAACCCAAATAGTATAATTGCATTCTATTAAACACTAACATCCTTCAAAACTAGCAAAAATATGCGTAAACATAGTAAATAGGTATAAGTTCGCGAAAAAGTAAGCTTAAACAAATTGACGGGTGCAGAGTGTTTCACGTTTAAAAACTGTCAATTCCAATGCTGCCAAAACTACCAATATCACATTTGCGATATTGCAATCATCTTTTTATTCGATAACGAAAGCTTAATCCAAGTGGTCAGAATTTAAGTATCTAGAGGTAGGTACCTATAGTTTCATGTTTAAAATTTACTAAAAATTATTTTTTTTGCAAATACTTGCTTTAGAGCAAAATACGATATAGTAACTTTGAATGACGAAGATGATGAACTTTGTCTTCAGGCTTTGGAAAATATAGATTCATTGATTGATTTACTAGAGGATATGTTTGTTGACTTTCTCTAAAGCAAATAGGTATTCTTGAAATTGGAATTCTTAAAATAATCGAATGCTACGAAAATTATACTGTCGTTGGCAACATTGATATTCACAGCACTTGAACGTTGAATATACTGCACAAGTCAATATTCAATGCGTTGAACCTCACTTTTTTGTGAACTTATGTTTACGCGTCTTTTTTTTAATTTTGAAGTATTCTGGCGTTTAATAGAAAGCAAGGATGATTATATACTATTTGGGATTGAAAAGATCCTTCCAAATCGAAAATTCCAGCTAAAAGTCGTAAGTCATAAGAATACCATCTTTCCTTTTTTTTAATAACAAATCATTAAAATTTTATTAAAATTTATGTTAACATACATTTATTTTTGCAATAATTAGATTTTTTAGGCTTTTATTGCAAAAGCCACTAAACTATAGGTAGGTACTTTTACCGAAGTTAAGCTATATCAAGCTTCACACCTTAAAATTAATTAGTAACATACAGGGTGGTGTCATAGTATACCCAAGTTATGTTTTTTGTAAAGGAACACCCTATATATTATCATAAACTCCAAGTTTTCTTCAATCAGAAAATTTTTCAAACTTGAAATTATGAGCTATATAATAAATATTTTTTACAAAAAATTGGACCGACTTTATCAGTTGTTGCACTGTAAAATACAAAATAATATTAATTCTATTGTTGCTGGTAATTTTGAAGTTGTGCCGTTGTAGTTTGTTGTTGTAGGCACCCACTCCAAAAGAACCAGCACCAATAGAATTAATATTATTTTGTATTTTTCAGTGCAACAACTGATAAAGTCGGTCCAATTTTTTGTAAAAAATATTTATTTCACATTTTTCAGTGTAAAATTAGTGATGAAAATTGTTGAACGTTCACTAATACCCAAAAAGTTATAGGTAGGTTTAGCTTGTACTAGCGAAAATACGCATATCACATATTTCAGACTTTACCATTGCGAAACTCGGAAACCGTAAATCTTTTGAAAAAATGTTCAATTTAAATGTTTCCGGATATGGAATTTTCGTTAATTCTCTCGTCTCGGATTTTCGATTTTCGAGAAAATTTGACCCCCCCCCCACCCCTTTGGGGGCGGTTTTTGAAAGGAAGGAGATTTTGGATTTGATTTTCCTCAATATGGGACCATTTCTCAACTTTCCTCTTTCAAATGAAACAAAAATCGTCTAAATCGGAGTACGTTTACTATGCGAAACGCGCGAACAGCCATAAAAACAATAAAAAAAAAGCAATCTTACAACCGAATTGTATACCTTGTCATACGTATTGATTCTTACACCTGAATAAATACTTTTATCAAATAATGAATTCAATGCGTTTAGATTATAAAATGATTCTTTCTTCAAGAGCAGCTGGCTTATATTCAAATGAATGCCATGCGGCAAATACCTACATCGATGGGGGGATGAAACTGATTTGCCCATCACATCGCCATTCTACATACAGGCTGCATGGCAAGAAGAGAGAAACAACATTCTGCAACAGAAAGAGACAGAAATAGCCTATATACACGCACACACAAACAGAGACACCGATGTTTAATTAATCAACTCGGAGCCCGCTTGCTTGGCTTATATTAACAGCATTGATGATCATCATCATTGGCGCATTCATTGGACCAACCGCAGACAAGATCAGACAAATCTGCATCCTTTTCTCCGATTGTGTGTGTGTCCATTCTAATTTTATAACGTTATTTCGAAAAGGGCGGGGAAGGGATGATGGGTATAGATGCGAGCAAGTAGATAGACTGCGGGCCAGCTTTGAAAATCCGTAAAATCTATACAAATAAGAATTAAATGCGATTGATTGGTAATTTTATAAATTGAGAAGGGCCAGAGCGATTTGGATCTTTTTTTAAATGTCCGAATACATTTTCAGTAAAAATTTAAATTGGAAAAGTTGCCTGGAATATGAAGTTCATATAAACATAGGACCGCAAAATGTCGAAATTATGAGCTTTTCTCTTGTCTCTCCTGATAAACATTGGAAGACGCAAATGCGATCTGTAAAATTAATACAATAACGGATGTTACTATTAAAACTGTCTTCTAAGTCTACTCTACTGCGTTTCATAATAAAAATGCAGTATGGCCGGGTATAGGCAAAATGTTGAGATAAAATATGAACCAAAGCGGTAAAATTTGCCTGATAGTTGGTCATGCCTGGCATAACAACGCAATGGCAACGATGGGTTCCATAAGATGCAACAATGCATTTTCAGTTTAAAACGCATTAAAGACATTTTTTAAAATAAATTTTATCTTGTGAATACCAGAAAATAGTTTTTTTTCTCGATAATGGCGCTGATACAAAGATACCATAAGAGATCAAAAAGATTCTAAAGACAAATAAAGAAATATATTTTATTTTAGAATCTACCAGAAGCGCCTCGCAGAGATGTTCGGGGGAGAAAAAGGGGCGTGACCTCTGAAAATAAATGTCCTTTTAGATTGTCATAAACAATCGTCATACCCAATGATCTAGCCTTACCAGGTAACATGTATTCCAAATTTGAGCCAAATATTTCAAAAACTGCTAGAGCTATAGTGAAAAAAGAATCTTCACTTTTACTTCACTAAAGAAACGTTTCTGCACCTTAATTTTCAGTTATGAAATAAGCCCGAGAATTAATAATAACATTTCTTTTTATTTATGTGCTTCTCGTGCTCAGTCCAACAAATGTTGTTATTTTATTTCTATTTTAATGATAGGGCAACATTTGTCGGGTCAGCTAGCATAAATAAATTTTATGATTTCCAGAAATAGCTATTTTTGTGATTTGTGCAAAAAGTTATTTTGTTATTCGAAATTCAAATTGAAATGACTTTATTTCATGTTATTCATTTGAATCGGTATTGCTATCTTCAGAGTGGCAAAATTGGCATTGTATTTTTTAATAATGTTAACAGATATAATGCTTACCTTCAGGATGTGCTATGTGAGATTTTGTTAAGGGAACATTAATTCATATAATATGTTTCTCTAACAATTCAATCATTCTTACATATCACTGATACCTACTTATGATAGGTATGTACATTATAGATTTCCAGTTATATACTTAACAATTTCAGAATACGTCTTTTTCGAAATATCAGTAGTGTCATTTAAACTAGGTATTTAAAAGATTTTAAATACATACAAATTCTTGTTAACCATTTCGCAAATTTTATGAACCAGCTTCTGAGCTAATCTGGACAGGGCGCGCTATTCAAAGACCATCTGGCTAATTAATCGCGGTTTTTGGACTCTCGACTTTGGCATGAATCAAATGCTTTAGCTCAACTGAAACAAAGCTATACAAGCTCTATATCCAAAGCCATCTACTGTTCTTTACGATCGTATCTTGCTTTCTAAACCTGGACTTAATTTTCTGTGCTACAGAGTTTTTTTTTCCATGCAGTATCTAGCTGCAAAAGTAATACCTTAAAAGTAAAATGAAGATTTGTTTGATAAACAAATTGTTCGTTTACATAGCTTTAGTTTTCAAATTTAATTAGGTATATTCCTAAGATATTATCAACTTCCTATAAAAATATACCTATCTGAATTGAAATATCATGGAATACTGTTTTTTTAATTTTTCATTTTCAAAAACTTCATGAAAAGTAGGTAATAAGCTGTAGATTTTTTTATTATCAAAAGAGTTAAAAATACATCGATTAAGTTGGCACAATATGGAGAACTTTTATATTACATATTTGTTTTATGAAAAAGATATTTTTGGTTAAAAGATCAGCGTGGACTAAAGCCTAAATTAAAATAATCTGATGTTTGCTTTTGTGTAGGTACGAGAGTTGTCGGAAAATATTAACTTTGCTCAATCTTTATTGAAAATTGTTGACACTAGGTAAGTAAATGAATTGAATTGTTATTTCTTTAACTATTCTTTATATTAGAATAATTAATTTGTATCTGAAGATCGAAATTCATTTGGACTGGCAAATTCTGTTTTGTATCCTAGATTAAATGATGATATGTATAGATATAATCACGGAATCCACATGTTCCTTTGAGCATATAATTCATTATATACCGAATGGATATTTTTTTATTGGGTTTTGATCAGAATCAATGAATGATATGCGTCTTAATTTATGGCGAAGGCGCGTTTTGCTACGTGGCATCTACAGTTGTAAACCTTTCCAAATATACACATTGCTAGATACAGCTGGGGATCACTAATCATACTCTAACTATAGACTAACAAGATATCTGGCTTCATCTAATCTCGACTAGACGAACTTAAAATAGATCAGTGGTGGTACCTACTTCGCCCCATCCCATAGGGTTACATAAAACAAAGCTTTCAAGGTTGTGTTTAGACCAGAACTAACGTAGGTAGACTTCTTAAAATGGTAAAGTAGAAATCTGCGTGTAGGTTCTTCATTATTGACCGGTGAACCCCGAACGGAGGTTTTTTGGTTCGTGCGCATCTTTAAAGTGTAGTAAATGAGCTCCGATTTTGATGATTTTTGATTCATTTGAAAGAGGAGGCTTGAGGGATCGTCCCATATTCATATGACAATATCCGGAAACGTTTAAATTGAATATTTTCTCAAAAGAGTTACGGCTTTCGAGATAGAGGCATATTAAATGCTCAAATATATGTATTTTTGCTAAGTGGAGAGGGCGATTTCTTTAGAAAATTGAAAATTTGTTGATACTACATGAAAGACATAATTATTTGTAGCAACATTTATAAAGAACATTTTTACCTTAGAGTTACGGTTTACGAGTTAAATAGGTGCTAAAATTCCGCAGCGATGTTTTGAGATCACAATAATAATAACTACAAGCAAAGAATATACGTGGATATTAGGATAAGTACTATCTTCAATGGTATTAGTGAACGTTCAACGATTTTCGTGACTAATGTTACACTCAAAAGTGTGAAATAAACCTTTTTGTTACAAAAAATAGGACCGACATTATTAGTTGGTGCTCTGAAAAGTGTAACATAATATTAATTCTATTGGTGTTGGTACTTGTGAAGTTGGTGCCAAAAGATATCAATCTAACTGCATCTGCACAACGTCAAAAGTAACAGCACCAATAGAATTAATATTATTTTATACTTTTCAGTGCATCAACTAATAGCGTCGGTCCAATTTTTTGTAAAAAGTATCTATTTTACATAAATTTGGAATTTTCAATAATATAAATCTATTGCGTTAACTAATGGTTTTTAATATCAGCAAATATTCCAAATTCACCCTGTATAGTAATATGTATATTTATAAAATTAATCACTGAAATTTACATTCAACGACAATAAAATATTCGACCATTCGAACATAAGATTGAAGTGTACCTGTTAATTATATTTGATCGAATTATTCGATCAAAAAACATTAAGCAACTTTACAATCATCTCACCGGTTAATTTAGGTGTTTTTTTCATTCTTCTTTTGAAGGATAGGTAACAATATCCTATGTAAATTTGAATTTCCTTCGACAGATAAATCAACTTTTGAGTCTGCGAATTACGTATAAGAAAAATTAAAAAAATGGGAATTTAATTATTTATTTATTTCTACTTTCCTTGCTAAAAAGTACTTTTGAAGTGTCTTCAAAGAAATGAGCTAAATATAACAAGAAATTGTATGTTTGCTTTTTTGACCGACTTCAAAAAAAGAGAAGGTATACAATTCGGTTGTAAGATTGCTTTTTTTATTATTTTTTATTTTTTTATGGCTGTTCGCGCGTTTCGCATAGTAAACGTATTCCGATTTAGACGATTTTTGTTTCATTTGAAAGAGAAGAGTTGAGAAATGGTCCCATATTGAGGAAAATCAAATCCAAAATCTCCTTCCCTCCAAAAACCGCCCCCAAAGGGGGTGGAGGGGGCAATTTTTCTTAAAATTGAAAATCAGAGACGACAGAATTAACGAAAATTCCATATCCGGAAATGTTTAAATTGGACATTTTTGAAAATAATCATGCGTTTCCGCGCTACAGTCTGAAATATGTGTTTCAGCTATGTGGAAGGGGCAAATTTTTCTGAAAATCGAAAATTCGAGATTTGAAAATTAGAAAGGGGACCATATCCGGAAACATTTAAATTGAACATTTTTTCAAAAGAGTTACGGTGTCCGAGTTTCGCAATGGTAAAGTCTGAAATATGTGATATGCGTATTTTCGCTAGTACCTAAAAGCTAAACCTACCTATAACTTTTTGGGTATTAGTGAACTTTCAACAATTTTCATGACTAATTTTACACTCAAAAATGTGAAATAAATATTTTTTACAAAAAATGGGACCGACTTTATCAGTTGTTGCACTGAAAAATACACAATAATATTAATTCTATTGGTGCTGGTTCTTTTGGAGTTGGTGCCTACAACTACAAACTACAACGGCACAACTTCAAAATTACCAGCACCAATAGAATCAATATTATTGTGTATTTTTCAGTGCAACAACTGATAAAGTCGGTCAAATTTTTTGTAAAAAATATTTTTATGTATGCGTTTTACTTAGTAAACATGCTCTGATTTTGATGATTCTTCTTGCATTCGAATGAGGACTGCTAAGAAATGGTCTCATAATTTTTTTAGAAATGAGCATGTTTTCTAGCCCAAATACACGCTTCAAATTTGGGAGAGGGGGATTTTTTTAGAGAATAAAAATGAAAAAGTCATTTTCGGAAACTTTTGACTTGAAATTTTTCAATTAATTCCGTTGCTACCCGAGAATGTAATATTACAAAATCTAGTTCCGATTAAATGGTGCCATGAAAACTACCTAACCTAACCTAACCTAATATTCATTCTTGAAAAGCTGACACAGGAAGTCTTCTGTCTACCTATATAACTGAGACTTCATCTCTTTTACAACTTATTACTTTCCAAAGACCATACAATAGATAAGATTTTGTGGTTTTCACTTGTTAGATATCATCCCAGTTTTTTAAAAAAAATATTTAAATCAAACCATGTACCAAGCGAGTATTCACTGCCGTATTACGCCTATACAATTTTCTTCTTTCGTCTTCGATGAATCTGATGGTTTGTAATAAATCTTTTTGTGGTCTCAATAAAAGTAGACAAATATTCAATAAATTCATGTGTTTCCCTGTTATATTCAAAGTCTGTATTCAAATTCAAAACTACTTCAATTTAGCTAAGATCTGCATCTATTTACTAGCCAAATTCTCAGCTAGCCGAGCTTTTCTGGCCAAATCTTTTAGAATCTTAACTTTTAAAGTCGATAGAAACAAAAACAAAAAATAAATAAGAGCGAGATACTCTATTCATTCGAACTGGATTTTTTTTTCACCAACCAAATCAAAGCGTTTATCTCTCTGACTGTCTGTCTATCCGTCCGTTCGTTGAAGGCCATTTCTTACAATCTCCACACAGATGCTTTGGCAGAATGACCATCATCATTTTGCTCGAAGAGCTGTGGCTCAAAAGCAGCGAGAATGCTTTAATTACTCTCTTAGATTAGCGCCCCGGCTGAGGTTTCTGAGGGCGGTTTAATGTGAACATTTGATGCAAAATAGGATTTTCCGGTATCTTGGGCAGGTATACTGTAAAATGAATAGAAGTATATTTGAGAGCTTTGAAAAGTAAGTATATATATATATATATATATATATATAGATCACGAAACGTTTCTGAGAGTATTTGTGGTTAAATCAGTTGAAATAAATATGTTCATCTAGAATCACTTTGACTAATATTTATCAGATTTACATTAAGTATAAATTATTTATACCTACAATCAAATTGTATATTTTATTTCATTATATAAAGGAATTGGATATCCTTATAAAAGTTTGAGTAATCAAGCTAGCTTCATGTATCAATGGATCTGTGAAGTTGCGCAAATTCTAGAAATGTTTTCAGAATAAAACTGATGAAACTAATGGAAAAATTGACAAACACGAGCATTCCATAAATTAGTTTGATTCTTTCAGAAAATAAGGTCTTAAGTCAACTACGGAGCTGAAGAAGATCAAGGATTAGTGAAGTAGTAGTAGAAGTTCAGTCAAAACTTGGATAAGGATAAGATAGTACTGCTATCTTGAGAACGGTAACAAATACGAGAATCCGGTTAAATGGTGAAAAAGTTGAGTGAATTAATGTTTAAAAACAAAATTATAGCTGTTTAGGCTGTCCAGATTTGAAGGTAAACCTAGTTTTAACAGTTATTTTTTTCAGAAGATATTATACAAATTTATAGTTTAACTTTTTTTAAAGTGTTGGGTGTTCTTAATGCAACTGTTCATATAATATATTTATTTTCAAAAGTCAAAATGATGACAAACCATTGAATTTTTTAAATAATCATGGTGCCTTAGTAAATTCAAAAAATTGCGAGAATTGTGGTAATAAATGACATTATCTGAGAATGACACTATATGGCGCTGTCAGAAATCTGTTGTACTCTAAATCAAGTATTTGTAAAAAATATTTTTTTGGAAAATTTTAAACATGAAACTGGAGGTATACCTTTAGACACTTAAAATCTCATCACTTGGTTTATGCTTCCGTTATCGAATATTTAAGAATATTTTCAATATTGCCAACGTTATATTGGCAGTTTTGGCAACATTGGAATTGACAGTTCTTAAACGTCGAACACTGCACAAGTCAATCATCGCTTCGTTTAACTACAATTTTCGCGGATTTTTGCTTATTACTTTCACGCATATTTTTGCTTATTTTGGAGGATATTAGCGTTTAATAGAATGCAAGGATGATTATTTACTATTTAGGATTGGAATACTTCCAAATCGAAAATTCCAGCTAAAAGTCGTAAGTCCAAAGAACAATATTTTTTGGTTTTTTATTAAAAAATCATTAAAAATATCACCTTCCACCTCAATTTAATTAAAAGTTATGCTAAAATTCACCCATTTTTGCAAAAAAAAAGATTTTTTAGGCCTTTTATAACAAAAGCCGCTAAACCAGACTTTAACCGAATATTGTTTTAATTTACGAGTTAAGATTATTCTTGATACCTTGATCACCGAATCGGACTTCTCCAGATATTTATCTTTCCGATTATATCAAAAATTATGTGTAATTTCAAACGGAGAAGAAACACCTTCAAGGTTTACAAAGCATTTCAGCGAATACCTACTTAATCAGGATTTCACAGTCAGATAATATTGTCTATGCCTAAAAAATTGCTTAATTATTTGAACACCATGAAGGTAATAATGACAATAATATTGCTGAACTGGAATTCGAGTAGAAATAATAAATAAATAAACACAATACCTACAGATCCTTAAACTAAGTGGAGTCGATGCTCAAAACTGTCGAATATGTTGAGGTATCTACATGAAATCATTCAGGAACATCTTCTTGATAAATAAAGTAATCGGTTGGTGTAGAATCACAGCTAATTTTATCCTAAGACCATGTATATGTGGCAAGATTTAGAATGGAGAGACTGTGTATGTAAATAGCTAAATAGTACGAGAATGTGCGTCATTCCTCGCATACTGAAAAGCCGGGAAGATGTTGAGATCCTGATTTTCATGCAGCATCGAGCACTCTCGCATATTTATCGAACAGTTGAAGAATAATTGTCAAATGCTGCTTAGTGTTAGAAGTAGCCTCATCTTAACCCAGTGGATCAACGGCTGTGTACTCTAACATTGAGTAAATTTCTGTAATTTAACCGGAAAAGTTGAATTATGACATGTACAATCTAGAGGAATATTTGGTCATTGTATAGCATCAAAAGATTCCGTTATTTTGAAGATCGCATTTCATTCAAATTCTGTTGTTAACTATTTTTATGAAGTTCTTCAAAAGCTAAATATTGATTATACATTTTCCATGGGTTTTAGACACCCTTGACATTTCTACTGGCTATCCTCTTGGAAAGGCTATTAATATTAACAGTGTTCTCTGCAAGAAGACTGGATACAATCACAGTAAACGTTTTATGCTTCTCTACGTAGCCACATGAGATTACAGAAGTTGCATATCATAGCGTGGCCTCGTGTACGACAAACATTGACGAAAATCTTGACAATTAACTGAAATATTAGTTCTCTTTATCATCGTGATCATGATCGGCTGTCTTGTTTGCGAGAGCCGCTTGTTGCGCCAAAGACGCATTTGCAAAAGATATAAGTATGTAATTTTACACGATTTTGAGGGCGAGTTTAATCTTCTTGATTCCAGTCTTCTTGGTTCTCTAAATGATTTAGATGTCATTGATAATATTGGTTGTATAGGCATGCTTCACAAACTGGTGTCTGCGACCTCTTGATCAGTTGATCAATGCTGGTTTAATTTAGGTTATGCTTGAGATCTGATTTAAAAATCATTGTTAGGAATTGGAGTTCCTCAATATTTAATTGTTTGTCTCGCCAGTCTATCCTCAAGGTGATGTCCCTGTAAGCCCATGTGAGATGAGACCCAGACAAAGTTGTTTTTTTTTGTTTTGTAATTAGTGAAGCTCAACTTTGATTAGGAGGAGGATTGGACTGGTTGGATAAATCTGGCATAAAGATGACCCTACGCTGGGAAAATCGGTGATAATAACTGTTTTAGCAAGGTTTCTATTGTTGGTATAATCCAATGTATCTGTAACACATACTATATATTAACTTTAACTATGGCTAACCACATATTCAACCGTAAGCGCAATCTACTTTAAAGGGGTCCAAAATATTTTCATCATGATCATCATTCTAGAGTATAGTTTAGCAATCTGTAACTGAGCAAGGCTTCAAACTCAAAAATGTATCTCTGAGATAAACACTACTATTTCTTAATAACACATAACAACTTGTATTAGGAGAAAAGTTTGATCCAAAGTCAATTTTCTCAACAATTTATTACAAAAGATTTGTCTTAAATTCAATTAAATTTTGTACTCTCATATAAAATCAGTTCTATCGAACAGGATAGACGCACGAACATTCAAAAGCCTCTAAAATAGGTCAATGGAATATGCTGCAGCAAATATTTTTTAATCACGATGCTAGGGTGTCAGGCCGATATAAAAGAAAATAATAGAAAATGTACCAATAGAGTTCATCATCATCATCATATAAATTGCAACACAAACGCGAGAGAATATTACATTGCGCTGGTGCAGAATTTTTAATTTGCGACGAGGAATGTTACGAGATTTCTCTATAATAATAGTGTTGAATCAAACAGATGCAGCAGATAAAATGTGTTTTTTGCAATATGGGAAATTCGACTTTATTGAAAATGTGACAGTATTATAAAGCGGATTTTACATTTTAAAGAATTCTTCTACAGCGGTACATATTGGCTGCGATATAGGGGAGGACAGATACCTACCTAAGTAGTTTTAGTGCAATTTGGAGTTCCTTGAAGAATATTAGGAAAATAATACGATTTAAAGGTACGTCTAAACTTGCTGAATAGTCTGCAGTTAACGAAAAAGTAGTCCAAGAAGTCTCTACAATAGTATCAGAAGTTATCAAAGTTCCTATAGAAAGCTTGCAGAGAATCAAAGTTTTTTTTATTTACTAAAGGTTTCATAGGAACTGCATTGACCTACAGTAACCAAAGAGTCATCAGCCAAAAAATGCCTTACGTTACCAAATTGACTCAAGTAATTTTCGTCAATTGTTGCCAAATGATTTTCAATAAGGGAGATACTGCGAATAATTTAATAATATGCCTAGACTTTCTGGATAGTCTTTAATTAACGAAAAAGTACTCCAGGAAGTCTAATAAAGCTCTCTTAGAAATGCTTACAGAAAATCAAAGTGTTTTTATTTTTCATAGGTCTTAGTGGAACTGAATTGACCTAAACTTACCGAACAGTATTCATCTATAAAATGGCTTCCTCTACCGTATCGTAATTAACTTCAGTTATTACCAAAGGATCAATATTATTTTGTATTTTGCAGTGCACCAACTAATAACGTCGGTCCAATTTTTTGTAAGTAAATAATATTTATTTCACACTTTTGAGTGTAACATTAGTCACGAAACTCGTTGAACGTTATAACCCATGTATTTTTGCTTTTACTTGTTATTATTATTATCTGGAGATCTCAAAACATCGCGGCGGAATTACATATATACACATATTTCAGACTTTACCAATGCTGTAACTCGAAAACCGTACCTAACTAAAAATGTTTAAAGTAAATGTTGTTAGAAATAATTTGGTATTTAATTTGTCATTCTCAAATTTGGAATTTTTGAAAGAAATTGCCCCTTTTCCCTAACGAAAATACAGATATTTCAAATTTTAACATCGATAGAACTCGAAAACCGTAAGTCTTTTGAAAAATGTTCAATTTAGACAATTTTGATTTGTTTATCTGAACCAATCCTACGACATCAGAAGTGGGAAACCTCGAGAAATTCCCCTCAAAATTTTTCTGGGATATGGAACACGAGCCAGCACAGCATGCAGACGATGCGACTTCTCTACAAGGCAGGAGGGGGGCGGAGGCGGTTTCAAGGGGGCGGCACGCCGCGAATGAAATCATAATATATAATATTTTCATCATCATCTGCAGCACGCTGCCGGCACAGCCTGCGAACAAAAGCTCCCGAACTCGGAATTAAAAATCATTCATCTAGTTCGAAATCAATCATTACATCTGGTGGTGGTGGTGGTGGCCATTGTTAACGGCGACGTATATTATGCCATCCCTCCCCTCCCTTATCCTCAGTACCCCAGTCTAGTCCCTCTTCTCTTTCTCTCGCCCACACTAATCAATCTGGCACACAACGTTTTATAATTGACGCTTTTACGCAAATTATCGGCAATATGCAAAAAGTACTGGTTGGTATAGGTACCTATCCCACTCCTGATGTTCATTGGGGCCCAGTTTTTAATTTAGAGATTCCGCGCCCGTTCGCTGCTGGGCTACTTAGAAAATTAAAAAATTCTCTCATCTAACTATGTATATATATATATATATATATATATATATATGGATAATTCAGTCTCTGGTTTATTCATTTTCCCTGGCTGACTGGCTGGCTGGCGCTCTTTTTCTATATCACCAACAATGGGGAACAGTGATTCGCTAAGGATATAATGGAATATTTCGTTTTGTGCGATGCAAACAAAAGTTTCGCATTTACAACAATGTGCTTTGTTTGAGCGCAAAAAATGTTATTAGTATTGGATGATGAAGGCGCGCGACAGAGAAAGAGACAGGCAGTATTCAGTCGAAGAGGAGAAGAAATATATTATTTTGTTGAGTATATTGAATCAATGCAAACTAATATTGTACCTTCAAGAAGCTGCAGGGAAAATAATAGTGATTTAAATTTTTGTCGTTTCTGTAACTCAGCAATTTAAATCTAGAAGTCGGTGCTAGGAAAATTAAAAATATATACAATGACTGGCAAAAAAACCGGCCACCGAAAATTTACGAAAACTGCTATTGAACATATATTCAAAAGTAGGTCCATTTTATATGATTCGTTTTCGAGATTACAATTACATCAAATTTTTACGAATCTTTTCTTAACATTATCTTTTTTGGTTCATGTGAATATCTGAAGAAACAGGGAATTAAATAATAACGTGATATTTCAAGTCCTTCTACAGCACCCCAACTCCTAAACAGATATCGAAGAGCATGTCTTCAATTTGCTCTTGAACATCAAAATTTATCATATCCTGACGGCCGAGAAAGATTATGGGGGAGACCAAAAAACCTCTATTTATGAACGGTTGTCATTCAGTGAAGGATCTGATATGGTATGGGCAAGTATTTTTAGAAATGCATGTACTGACTTTATATATGTGGAAAATGGTGCACTAAATGCTCATAGGTATGTGATGGACATACTTCAAGAAACTGTCGTCCCATTATCCCATTTAATTGGAGATGGCTTCACCCTAATGCAAGACAACATGTTGCTCGCATTGTAACGGAATATTTAGATGAGGGAGGGATTCAAGCATTAGATTGGCCTGCTTATAGCCCAGATCTGTACCCGATCGAGCATCTTTGGGATCAATTACGATTGCGATTTCGCCAATGTCCTGTCATTCCTGAAATACTTCAAGAGCTCAGATTGGCTCTTCAAGAATAAATTGCAGCTATTCCTCAAATAATTTTAGAAAATTTAATAAATTCAATGCCACAACGTATGAACAATGAAATTCAAGCTCGTGAAACACATCATTATTGAACTCTCATTAATAGATTTTCTTAAATTGAATACAATTACTTTTATTTAATTAACATTAAAAAAAATTGTTAAATCAATTTAAAGTACTCGTAAAAGTATTTGTATCGATCTGATACTGTGTGTAATATTCCAAAGTAACTGTTACAACCTATATTAGGATAAAAATATAAATTTAATAGACGCAGCATTCCTAACGATTTAACCATCAAAGAAATGATTATTTAAATAAATCCATTGCATTATTTTAAAAATCATATTAGTGTTAGAATGACCGTTATTAGTTAATTCTCTGTATCTTCTATATAAATAGAGATATTGACATAAGCCAAAAAAAATATTGTTAAAGTTCTATTCCGGAAATTCCTTATTATTGTTGTTTACAATTGGTACAGGGTGTTACAAAGTTTTTGTAAAATTTCGATGTAATTTTATTACCTCGTATATGGCCAATAAGGAAAATAAATCTGAAAATATTTTTTACAAAAAATTGGACCGACGTTATTAGTTGGTGCACTGAGAAGTATAAAATAATATTAATTCTATTGGTGCTGTTACTTTTGAAGTTGTGCAGTTGTAGGTAGATTGATAACTTTTGGCACCAACTTCACAAGTACCACCACCAATAGAATTAATATTATTTTATACTTTTCAGTGCACCAACTAATAACGTCGGTCCAATTTTTTGTAAAAAATATTTATTTCACACTTTTGAGTGTAACATTAATCACGAAAATCGTTGAACGTTCACTAATACCAATGAAGATAGTACTTATCCTATTACCCACGTATATTCCTTGCTTAAAGTTGTTATTATTGAGATCTCAGAACATCGCTGCGGAAATACGCTTGAATATTTTAGTTGTTACCTATTTAACATCGATTTTACTCGAAAACAGTAACTCTAAGGGAAAAATGTTCATTATAAATGTTGCTACAAATAATTATGTCCTTCGTGTACTGCCCAAAGATTTTCAATTTTCGACAGAAATCGCCCTCTCCACATTGCACATTTGAGAATTATACATGCGTCTATCTCGAAAACCGTAACTCTTTTGAAAAAATGTTAAATTTAAACGTTTCCGGATATTGTCCTATCTATAATTATACCACCTCAGATTTTCAATTTTTGAGAAAATTTGCCCCCTCCACCCCCTTCGGGAGCGGTTTTCGGAGGGAAAGAGATGTCGGATTCCCGTTTTTATGAATATGGGACCATTTCTCAAGGCTCCTTTTTCAAATGAATCAAAAATTATCAAAATCGGACTACGATTACTATATGAAAGGCGCGCACAAACCAAGAAAAAAAAAAAAGCACAAATTCGAATTGTATACCTCCTCCGTTTGGGGTTCGTCGGTCAAAAAGCAATTCTTCATGAAACATCGTTTAAATCAAAATAAGAATAATGTAAATTGGACATCTACTTTTGAATATATGTTCAATCGCATTTTTCGCAAATTTTCGGTGACCGATTTTTTTTTCCGGTCAGTGTATTTTCAGTTACATCTCTCAAGATACAAACAATTTTGCCCGCTTGATAAAATATGATGTCACTTTCGTTTCATATCATAAGATACATGTGTAACAATAATTACATCCCCGACCAAAGAATTTGATCTTAATAAGTTTGTAAGAAAAGATTAATTGTATTTCTAAGTGATGTTATAAGTACGTGGAGACCTTTTAGAAGTAAGGTTTGATTTTTCTTACATCAAGCCAATTAAGATAACGAGATTCATTTGCCTGTAAATTACCTGTCCCAGCTGTAGTGTCGTGGCTAAGGGATTGCACACAGGCAGTACGATGCCAGGTGAGTTCTTGAGACCACCTGTTAAACCAACGCCTGGCTGTCTGTGGTCATGTCTCGCGGGCCAGTGCGGGGGGGGTCTTGGCTTGACCGCCTGGACCAAGAGGAAATAACCTCGTCAAAAATTCTAAATCCAAAGTGGGAAACCAGGCTAAGGATGCATGGCTAGTTAGAGGACTAGTCCCTACTGGCTTCAACCTTGGAGTACCGGGGGGAACTCCATTGTAACAAACCCCTTACTTCTGCATGCGGGGCTCTGCAGAAGCGGACCGACGTGACCCTTGCTACTCGTGGGACCAGTTATGGACAAAGAAGCGAAAAGAAAACCCACCGGAGGAGAGGAGGAAAATCCTCCACCTCTTCATCCGGGCCCCTTGAAAAAGGGAAAAACAAAAATCGCCTGCCATTCGAGCTGCCCAAATTAGGACAGCCCGGCGGTAGAGACGATCCACTGAGAAAGGGCCTCAGTGGAGCTGGAGTGCGGAAGTACCTGCGACTCCTCCATCAGGGCCTTGCACCTGAGGAGGCCAGAAAACAGGCTCTTCAGCACCCCATCAAACCAATCCACCCAACACCGGGAGTAACCCCGACGGGTAAGGGGAAAGGCAAGAGAGGTCCGGAGCACATCACACCTCTGGAACGGCCTCACTCAAAGAAGCCGAAGACAGCTGCGGCAAAAACCGGGCAAGCCACTGGATTTGCAGCAGCAGTCAAGGCAGAGAAGGCGACCAGGGTAGGAATATTACCCAAGGAATACCCGAAGGTTATCCTGGCAGCCGAGCGGCTCTCCTCACTAGAGGATATGCTAGTGGAAGAGATGTGCCGCAGCGAGGAGAGGGGGATCCACTTCACCGGCATTCATTTCCGCTGTGGAATGATGCTGGTAGACTGTGGATCCCAGAAATCGGCGGACTGGCTCATGAAGTCAGTGCCGACACTAAGTTCTTGGGAAGGACCCGAGTTGGTGGCGTTGGGAGAAAATGACATCCCTAAACCCGTCACCATAACCGTGTTCTTCCCACGAAGCCTCGACATGGAGACGGAGAAAATCCTCCGACTCGTCGAGGTTCAGAACTCTAACCTCAGCACTGGAACTTTCGGTTCGGGCACATTCCTGTCTCAGGGCTAGGCAAGAAACCAAACCCAGTGGTGGTTTCCAGAGATGCGGAGATACCCTCCACATCCCGGAAATCTGGGGAGCAGGGAGCTCCAGTTGACTCGGGTCGAACTGGGGCTCCGACCGACTCCAAGGAGACAACCGGGGGGACGGAGAATACCTCTGCACCCTTGGAGGTTGAGGGCCAAACCCAAGAAACTTCCTCGAATTCCGGAAAGGACACCTCCCGTATGGAATTCGAGGAAGGACAGGAAGAGAGAAGGCAGGGGGATTTAAAGAGGCTGGACTACCCAGCCCATCCACCCCACACAAATAACCCTTCATCTTCACGAAGGCAGCGCAGGTGAACCTGCATCACGCGAAGGGAGCTTCAGCAGTGATTGCAAGGTTATTCGCAAAGCTAAAACTGGATATTGTACTGATCCAGGAACCCTGGATCGACAAAGTAGGCCAAATCAGAGGTTTGGCCTGTAAAGACTCAATATTGATTTATGACCAGAGGCAAGTA
This sequence comes from Crioceris asparagi, assembly GCA_958507055.1. Classification (NCBI taxonomy): domain Eukaryota; kingdom Metazoa; phylum Arthropoda; class Insecta; order Coleoptera; family Chrysomelidae; genus Crioceris; species Crioceris asparagi. Next base: position 5,282,104 of record OY293830.1, on the reverse strand, counting down.
TCCTCACGTGCCTGTGTGCTCATAAGAAACAATATTAAATATATTTGTGTTTCAGAATACATGACTCGGGATCTAACTCCAATAATGGTACACCTCAATATTGGGGGCATCGACCGAGACATTGTCATAGCATCCGCTTACTTCGCTGGAGATGGGCCAACAATACCGCCAGCAGAAGTGCAGGAGCTGGTACAATACTGTAACAGCAGACAACTGCCAGTCATAATAGGCTGTGACGCCAATGCGCATAACGTTATTTGGGGAAGCACGAACAACAATTCCAGAGGGGAGTGCTTACTTGAATATCTCTTAGCTAATAACCTCGAGACCCTCAATGTGGGGACAACTCCCACTTTTGTCACGAGAGCAAGAGAAGAAGTCCTGGATGTAACAATTGCTAATGTTGCTGCGAGGAAAAATGTTATAGGTTGGAAAGTGATGAACGAACCATCACTTTCAGACCATAGGATTATCGAATTCAGGATAACGGGGGAGGTTACCTCGTCGACCTCAAGCAGAAATCCTAGAAATATGGATTGGTCTATCTATAAGATCCATCTGAAGCAAAACTTGGAACAGATCGACAAGAATGGGGCAAAACACCCGCACTACGATCTGGAACAAAAAGTCGAACAGGTTAGTGCGGCAATAACTGAGGCTTTTCACTCAAGTTTTCCACTCTCGAAAGTTCGAACAAGTAAGGAAGCACCTTGGTGGAACAAGAACCTGTCAAACCTCAGGCTAGAGGTCCGTCGGCTCTTTAATAGGGCCAAAAGAGATGGTAATTGGCAGGGGTACACTGAGAAGCTTACTCAGTACAATAAGGAGATCAGGAAGGCCAAAAGGCTTAATTTTCAAGCCTTTTGTGAAAAGATCACTTCCACTCCCACAGCAGCCAGACTTCAAAAAGTCATGGCAAAGGGGGGAATAATTCCCACAATGTTGCTTAAAAAGCCAGACGGGTCATACACTGAGAGAGAAGAGGAACGATCCACTCTCCTGCTCAAAACACACTTCCCAGGTAGTGAACCCTCAATCAGTATGGACATAGCAACTCAAATCAAGAATCCTCGCAGGGAAGATTGGGATATTGCTAAGAAAATATTTACAAAGCAACGGTTGGAATGGGCAATAAACACCTTTCAACCGTATAAATCACCAGGAGTAGATGGAATTTCCCCAGTACTCCTGCAGAAAGGAATGGAGAAGATTCTTCCCCATCTTCTGAGGATATCAAGAAGCTGTTTAGCACTGGGTCATATACCTAAAATTTGGAGAAGGGCAAAGGTAACCTTCATACCAAAAATAGGTAAAAAAGATGCGACCGATCCTCTATCTTTCAGACCCATCTGCTTAACATCGTTTCTATTGAAAACAATGGAGAAAGTAGTGGATAACCACATAAGAACGGAGTATCTGGAGAATAAACCACTTCACAAATGTCAGCATGCTTACAGGGCGGGCAGATCAACAGAGACGGCCCTGTATCAGCTGACCGAAGTCATCCAGAGCACTCTGAATAACAAAGAAATCGCCATGTGTGCCTTCCTAGACATATCTGGGGCCTTTGACAACACAACTCACGTGTCGGTCGAAGAGGCACTCAAAAGGCGAGGGGTGAACAAAACCATTATTAAATGGATGTATGAGATGTTAAAGACGAGAATAGCTGAGACGCAGGTGGGCAATCAAACCACCTCCGTTAAGGCCACTCGCGGAACACCTCAAGGAGGAGTAATATCTCCCCTTTTATGGAGTCTAGTAGTGGATGAACTACTCCACAGGCTTACGGAGCTTGGCTTCGAATGTATAGGCTATGCAGATGACATAGTCCTAATAGTTAGAGGTAAATTCTGGAATACCTTATGCGACTTGATGCAAGAGGGCCTCAAAACTATTGAACAGTGGTGCTTGTCAGTAGGACTAAATATCAACCCAACCAAGACCACAGTAATTCCAATTTACCAGGAAAAGGAAACTTCCAACTACGAAATATCTCTCTTTACAGGGAGACATCATAGGATGGAAGTCTGAAGTTAAATATCTGGGAGTAACCCTAGATAGCAAACTTCTGTGGAACAAACACTTCGAGATTACAGCCAATAAAGCAACAAAGGCCTTGATGGCGTGCAGAAGACTCGCTGGTAGGACTTGGGGTTGTAACCCAAAAATACTGCGATGGATGTACGTCATGATTGTGAGGCCTATAATAACCTATGGAGCAATAGTTTGGCATGTCAAGGCAAGGCAAACCTATACGAGGAATGCCCTCGATGGATTACAAAGGCTTGCCTGTGTCTGTATCACTGGAGCTATGAGAACGTGCCCAACTAGAGCACTGGAGATCATTACAGATCTCACACCTCTACATCTGGTGATAGATAGAGTAGCCCATGAGGCCATTCTAAGACTATCCAGGGAAGGTACTGGCCATGAGGGAATCAGGAATCAGAGAGCCTGGTTCTCTCTGACGAAATATATCCTGTCAGCGAACCTTCCCAGTGACGAGATGATAAAGAAAACTAGCATCGAGAAAACGTTCACCACGATGCTAAGTAGAAAAGAAGATTGGGAAAGGGAGTCTACATCCCAAGCCCTTAAGAAAAATACCATCAAATGGTACACAGATGGTTCTAAAACCAAGACGGGGACTGGCGCTGGAGTATTCGGGCCTGGCACCAAATGCTCACTACCGTTAGGCCGCTGTCCAAGCATCTTTCAGGCAGAAATACTTGCAATCGAAAGATGTGTGGAAATGAACCAAGAAAGAAACTATCAGAAATGTGATATAGCCATACACTCTGATAGTCAGGCTGCAATTAAAGCACTGAGCTCCCATATCATCGATTCTAAGATAGTATGGGAGTGCCGAAGAAAACTCAACAAAATCGGCAAGAATAACAAGGTCTATCTAATCTGGGTTCCCGGCCACTCCGGAATCAAAGGAAATGAAGAGGCCAACACACTTGCCAAAAAAGGAGCACAAGCTCCTTTTATTGGCCCAGAACCTTTCTGTGGCACAGGTAAATGTACCTACAAGAAAGAGTTCCAAGAGAAGGAAGAAACCGAAAGAGAAAACCTCTGGCGGAATCTTCCTGGGCTGGATCATTCCAAAAAGTTTCTTGGAAACTTTGACACTGCGAGATCTAAGAAACATCTGGATCTTAGCAAGAATATGCTACACCTGCTCACTAGATTCCTTACAGGACATTGCCGCCTCAGGAAGCACCTGTCGAGATTGGGTCTAGCAGAAAATGACGAGTGCAGATTCTGCGGGGAAGAGGAGGAAACTCCGGATCACCTGGTGACGGAATGCCTCGCAATAGCCAGCCAACGCATAAAATGCTTTGGACAAGAAACTGTCAATAGTGAGGAAGTAATCCGCTTGAAGCCAACCCAGATACTGGAGTTCATTAGAACTCTGGAACTGGAGGGCGAGCTGTAGACATCGAAATAGCGAGAACAGCTCTGACGGGGGGCACAATAGACCTAAAGGTCGCAGTGCATTGAAACCCCCTTTCAATCTACAATCTACAATCTACAATTGCCTGTAAATTTTTGGCAGAAGTAGAAGTAGAAGTCATACCTTACCCTCTGGGCAAAATTGTCTAGGACTACGACAGTAACATTCACTCACAAAATTATCATTGTATATTCCTCACATGATTTTCATACCGTGGTCTCTTGGACTGTGATTGATTAGTACAGCTAAGCAGTAGAGGGCGTAAACTACAAATTTTCCATGGTTTTTATTTTATGCAATCCCTGTCTTTGATTCAAAAAAATATTTTAAGCAAACTAATAGTAACTCATCAAATCAAAACATATAGTTATAATTTAGTTTTCATGGTGACCACTTGTCCCTTATTAAGTTGTTCATCAGACTCTTAAAGTATCTCTCCAATGCCTTTATAATATCGTTTGGAAAAATGATCCATCCAGTCACAAGTTTACCTAAATTTCGCGATGATTTCCAGCTTATTTTCATATGATTTACATAACTTTATAAAAATTTTACCATACAACGGAATCATAGGTATCTATTTTTCTAGTCTCTGAACTATTTTACTAAATATAAATAAATTTCAATAACTTTTCTTGACACTAATACAACTTTGATTTTAATCTTGAAATACTCGTGGATATTTGTGTTTCGTAATTATTATTATTATTATAAGAACGATGGGTACCAGGGACATTTCCCTTTGTAGATCCTCATAGGTGGGGAATGCCCTTCCTAGGACTCAGTCTTTTATGCGTCAAGTTTTCACATTCAGTTAGTAAGTGATTTACAGTTTCTGCTGCTTCTGTGCAGAATCTGCTGCAATCATCTTCAATAAAACCTATCTTTTTTAAGTGGTTTTTGATGGGATAATTACCTGTGGTTGATCCAACCAAGTTTCTCAGATGATTTATTTTTAGGAGAAGTAAGTTATTTTGCTTTGAGTATTGCCAGTCTAGCAGGCGTTTGGCTTGACTGGCTTGCTCTAGGTCGTGCCAGTATTTGGTTTTCACCCTTAATTTCCATTTTTTTTTCCTGTTTTGACATGTTCTTTTGCTTGTCCTATTGCTTGGGGCCTATTGGAAGCCTTTTCTAGTCAGTGCGAGTTTTTGTGCCCTGGTATCAATTTGAGGCAAACTTTGTTCCCTCTTCCCAGTTGCACAAGACCTTCATGGCATTCCTGTGGTGCGTAATATCTGAAGTTTCATTTAGAACAACAAAGTTAAAAGTGTAATGCCTTTACTTTTAGTTCAAATGTAGACCAAACCGCATTCTCCAATAAGTTGGTTAATTCTGATATCCTCGTTGAAACAACAGCGATCTATTTTCTCTTTCTGCTCTAGATAAGAAACTGTCTCGTTAAAAGTATGACAAAAACCGTTCATCAAATTAAATCTTCTCATCTAATCACCTTCCGAATACTTGAGGGACTCTTGAAAGAATGCACCCACCTATTAAATAAAAGGGTACGGCCTTAGTGCACCTGCTACCACTACCAGCTTGAAATGCGACGAATGATAAAGAAATACTGTACATCATTGAGTATGGATGAATCTGAAAGGCAAGTAAACTATGGCCATCCCAATAGGTTTACAGAAGTATTTATTTTTCCACACGCCTGCCAAGCTGAAGCTGTTAGCAGAATCGGGCGCACTATGTTCGTACCCTTGAATCAATCGAAAACTGCATAATGTATAGGTAACATCCCACCCCATTTTGCGACCGACAATCTTACCCCATATACATGTCATTGTACAAACACAAGGGTGTGTAATCATATACACAGCGGGTGGTAAGTATGAAGGGGTGGATGAATGGCTAAATTGGATGAATGAATGAATTCTATTAACTAATCGCATCTCAATTGACTCTCGGAAAGCTGGTCAAAACACAAGCTGATGTGTATGTCTGTCTGTTTGACATAATAGCCCATAGACCCTTATTTTATTATTTAATGTACCTACCTACTGATTGAATTGCCATCATCATCATCATCATCAGTCTTTTGATCATCTGTTCCTGCATTTACAAATTAATTTGTGCATGATTATACCACTGGTGTCGTGATTTAATTCATATTATAGGTATTATTTGAAGTCAAAAAGGGGAATCAATTATTAAGCTTTTATGGTTGTTTGATTTGCAATCTCTACAGACTGTGAATGCATATAACTGAAAATTGCCTCAAGATTTTATCATATTTTCCTGTTACGGAAAGATGAGCTTTTATATTGAGCCTCTATTTTTGCGTTTTCGATTAATCAAATCATAAGATAATAGCAGCATTTCAATGTATACAGACAAAAAGGACCTATTTTAGATTTAGTATTGAATCTAAGTGGTAATAGTTTCTTCTGAGCCATATTTCTCTAGTAATTCCTATTAATTCCTACGAATATTTCAGTTCCGGACGAACCGTACACTTTTATATTCTTATTTTCATTGCCTTGTCAGGCTCCGTTTGTTACTTAGTTAAGTCATTTCTGTCAGACGAAAACTATGACTTCTTTTTCCAGTAGTCCGGGTGCTGGAAGAAACTGGCAAGCTTTTGTTAGTTTTGTTACGAGTAGCATGTGAATGCGAATGGGCATAAGATTTTAATTTATTTTGATGGCGGTGCATGGTAAGTTTATAGAAATATATCTGACGGATTTGGAATATTCCAGTTATATATGCAGTCGGTCACTGAAATATCTCTAAGTGTTTCTGCAAGTTAATTTCTCCAAATAGCTATTATTTGTCACTCCTCCTCATGCTAATATTCCATGGTTCAACCTTGATTCTATTAGTGCATTGTCTTTTTGGGGTAATTCCATGAGTTTGGAGATAATTTTGAATTTATACAGCATTGTACGGAGAGTTTTGTATATTTGAGATGTATAAGTTTCATCTCTAATGGAAATCAATAACTCCAAGATATTTGACTGCCTCAGTTATCTTAATGATAGTTTTATTACTATTATCATTGGTAATATCTAGAAGTATGTACTCTGGTAGATTATTTAAACAGCCTACTATTGGAAGAAACATAGTAGTATTAAAGTGATTAGTTATTAATTTGTGAATGAACCAATTTATGATTTTATGGAAATCTAATTCCACTTTATGTTTTAGTTCAATCATAGAGCCTGCAGAATAGAACACTGATGTATTGTCGGCAAAACCATACTTATAGATATTGTTCCAGTAGTTTTTATAGAGAATAGATTATTAACGTAATTTAAGAATAATGATGGACCCAGTACAATACCTTGCGGTACGCTACATTTTATCGTTCTTCCATTACTTCTTTCGTGACCAACTTTCGAGGAGATGTTGAACGTTTCCTCTACGTTTATAATTGAACTAATCCTTTGAAGATTCTCACTTGTCTAATTGAATTGATTTAACATCAATCATCAAATTGAATATAGGCCCAAAATATGTATGTAAGTAAGGTATTTGGGTAACAAGGCTACTTTAGACTTCAATGGAAGCAACGCGTGCCAACATGTTGGAATCAAGGGGGCCCAAGAGAGATCAAACAAACAAATACCTACTTATACAGGGTCATTCCAAATTGATGTGAAAAATCTGAGTCTCCACTAAAGTGGGTGATGGTCATATGAATCTGAGATTTGAAGATGCTGGTTGTTGAAATTTAAAAATAAATCAAAATTTTATCTCATCTCACAAAATTTTATAGGTAAGTATCACTAAAAAATCTGCATAACCCGTTTTTTTAAATCATGCTGTACAATAATCTGGTAATTCTGGCATTCGTTGTAAAATATAATGTTATGTTACGGAATTGATGTACCTACTCTCAAAGGCCCCAATCAAAACGTCTGGTTGGCCAATTATTTTTATGAACTGCAACTTTTTAAATCTGGAAACTTATTTATATGATTCGCCACGTTCATGAGTTGCTGTATTTATCGAATACATAGTTTTATGTCTGTAATTAATAAAGGCAAATCGTATCACAGAGTCGTTAATGACAGACAATAGAATCTTCAAACACATTGGCGTAACATACATTTTAATTAGGGGAATTCGGTAAATCAATTTCTAAAATATCAATTATTAGATCATCAAATACAATGTTAGTACCTACCGGATTCTTTAAGAGTAGGTATATAGAGTTTTTTGAGATATGATATATTTTTTACATTTTCAACACCTTATATCTCGAAATCAAAATTACCTACCTATTTAACACTAACATTAACTTGTACTTTTCATCTCTTTTCGTTTTGTGGAAAATCAGCGACTTACGTTAGGAATTAACTAGCAGACATCGTCACGCGTTACGCTCCCACGAAGTGACTCTCTAGCCGGCTCACTCTCTTTCTTTCTCATTCTATTATGTAAGAGTGTGTGTGCGCGTGCTAGTATATAGATTCGAATAGAGAAGCATTGTGCGTAGCCGGTTGAGTAACCTTAATAGTAGATCTCTGAATTAAAATAAAAACACTGTTACAAATTTTCACTAATATGTTGTATACATTGTTTCTCAAAAGTGCCGATTTACTAAATTATATGAGGATAAGTGCCTACTTAAATAACAAGGATGGTTAACATTAATCTTAATGCTTAATATTATTGACTTATTAGGTAACAATTATATATATACGGTCGTTGAGGAGATTACGGAAATATTTACGTTTATTAATTTCTGATGATTGTATTTTTTAAAGCAGTAATCTAAAAAATACTTCAACATGCTGTCACAAAAGTTTTGGAACCTTCTCTGTATATTTTCCTGAGATGAACCTTACGTTACAGATGAAGTTTCAAAATATCAAACTCGTAACTTGACTAAAAACTGAGCTTATAGAAGACGGGAGCTGAGTGGCAGCACCCTATATAGATACCCGTGACGAAACACACATAATACCAAACAGCCTAATAATCCCGTTTACGTTTTGTATTTGTATATAATATACATACACATCTACATGGTATATGTATGTACATGAAGAGAAACAGCATTTGTAGCCCTGCCCTATTAAAAGCGCGCGCGAATATTCTGCGAACACAGGATAAAAAAATAAAAACAGAAACGAGCCTGATGCTGCTGCTGGATTCTCATTCAATCATATTCTCTCTCTTTGGAGGGGTTTCAAAAGGCAGGAGGGGGGGGGGGGGCGTAAAAGGAAGGGGCACGTTTTGTGTTCCATGAAATTTTTCAATCAGTGTTGTCGTCCATTAGTTATATTATGCGCCCAGCTACTAATGCATATAGGCAGGCGCTGCTGATGGACGAGCGGGTACGCGGTGCTGGCGAGAAGGGGGGTAAGAGCTGTGAAGGGATGGATGGATGGAGAACAAGAAGCTGCTGCTCCTCCACGTGAGCAGGCAGCACGATAGAAAAAAAACAAAGGTGTGACAACGCTCATCGGCGTGTGACGTCATTTAAGAGTTTTTAGTCACTGTGTTTTGCTATTGTACATAAGTATAATATGTATTTCGTCAAAAATCAATTTTAAGTATTTTGAGGAATAAATCAAATTATTTTGATCTTGTTTCCCTTGTTTATATCAGGAAGGACCATTCCTCGTTGCTTTCCCTCTAAGGCACTTAAGATGTCTCTCCATTTTTTCCCAGGCCGACCTTGAAGTCTTCGGCCTAATAGTGTCTCCTTCCTACTCTTCTGGGCATTCACTCTTCTAATTCCATTCCTTCTTTCTTTGTAGCACCCAATCACTGATATCTCTCGGCTGGCTAATCTGTCTTATACTGTCACTTCACTCTCTGTCCGTCATTGCTATTCTTATAGGAAGACTCTTCATCTCTGCTGTCTCCAATAGACGTTTGGTTTCGGGTCGTGTTTCTGCACAATATGTCACGATAGGCCTGATAGTTGTCTTATACTAGATTTAGTCTCAATTTTAATATTTCCATGACACCATATTATACCAATCAAACATCCTGCTACCCTTGTTACTTTTCTGAGCTAAAATATTTGAATTTTATTTCCCATTGGATTAATTTTCCTTCAATCCCCAGCTTACATCTGATAAAGTATTTTGATCTATTTTTGCTAGCTGATGTGGTCATATTTAATGTATTTGCTATACAATTGAATGATGTAAAATTATCTGTAGGCCATCCTCATTCTCGGAAAAAACTATCTGACCGTATAATCTGCATGACACAGGATATTTATTTCCTGGACACCCTTTCTAGAAACTTTCAACTCTAGCACCTTTCTTATTACTCCATCCTTTATAATGCTAAGCAGGAGCGGGCTCAGTGAATCTCCCTGTCGTATACCACTGCCAACTGGTATCATCTCGGTAAGCTCTCCCTTCACTTTTGCCTAAATATGTTTGGACGAGTAAATAGTTTCTACTATCTTGATTAGATTAGACAACTTATAAATGAGAGATGTTGCTGGAAAAACAAGCGAGAGGGTTTCATTCTTGATTTGGATAATGTGTTATAGTCTCCAAAATAATGTATGGCAGTAAAACAGCCTCTTTTCCTCCAGTTTATTGGCACCAGAATGGTTAGGTTAGGAATAAGTTATATTAGAATATCCCGAAACAGGTCGATTTTTTATTTTAATTTACTGTTTTTTTCAAATTATAATTTAATATACAGGGTAAACCACATTCGTGTGATGACGTCATCACCATTTTTTTAAATGTAACACCCCATCTTTTCAGATTCCGGATTTCTCTGAGCTGATTCCAAAAATGTATAACATGTTGCTTCAAATTGGTACAGGGTGGGCAAAAATACAAAGAATACAAGTTATTTACAAAATATTTAATAAAAGAATAAACGGAATAGTACGCACATTAAATGAATTTACGAAGTTATGCAATTACTGTGATACACCAAAAACACAAAAAAAGAAAATTTATCGCTAGACAATGACAGAACTGGGCATTATATAACTTGAAATTTTGGTATTTTTGACCACTCGGTAATACCAATTTGAAGCAATGTATTATACATTTTTGGAATTAGTTCATCAGGAGAAATCGGAAAATTGAAAAAATGGGGTGTTCCATAAAAAAATGATGATGACATCATCACACGAGGGTGGTTCACCCTGTATATTAGATTATAATTTGAAAAAACAGTAAATTAAAATAAAAAATTGACTTGTTTCGAGAATTTTTAAAATTATTGTGTATTCAGCTAATAATGAATTTATGCGTTACTTAATGGACGCACTGTATATGTATATATCGAAAGCAGCTCAGTATGTATACAGGCCCCGCGCGAGCATTTCAAATATTATATAAGGCTGCGTTTCGCTTGCCTTAATCAGACTAGTTTATAAAGCATCGCGAAAAAGCTTTTGTTGTATTTCGACGACTCTAAACAATGGCAAGGAATATAGGGTAATTTGAAAATATGCTTGAAGGCTTTGTGTAGTATTACATATTATCTTATAGACGAGGTGCGCGGTAAGGAAGGAAACCTGACTCACAGACAGAGAGATTATAATAATGTGATGCTGCTGTGAGCTGTTTGGATGCTGCTTGTTTTTTTTGTTCCTTCATAGTCTTTTCTCTTTTTCTCGCTGCAATGCGCCCAGCACACACTGTTGATGTTTTTACAGCTTTGTTTGGTACTTCCTGTGATTGTGTGCATAGCTTATTAAATCATCAACATCATCATCCTCCTCGTCATCATCATCACGCATTCTGTTGGCACGTGCATCTTGTCAAGTTAAATGGGAAAAGGTGCGTCGATGGTGTTGTTTTTTATTCCCATTTTTGACTGACTTCCCAAAGGAGGGATGTATACAATTCGGTTGCATGTTTGCTTTTTTTTATTTTTATATATGTATGGCTGTGCTCTGATTTTAATGATTTTTGATTAAGTTGAAAGAAGAGAGTTGATGAATGGTCCCATATTTAGAAAAACTCAAATCAGAAATCCCCTTTCCTTGAAGTAACCACCCCCTTCGTTGGTGGAGTTGGCAATTTTTCTCGAATTAAAGAAAGATAAGACCATATCCGGAAAGGTTTAATTTGAACATTTTTACAAATCAAAAGTTGAAACAAAACAAAAACGTTATTAGTTGGTGCACTGAAAAATACAAAATAATATTAATTCTATTGGTGCTGGTACTTGTGAAGTTGTGCAGTTGCAATTAGATTGGATTTTTTTACACCAACAAAGTTACATGTTACTAACGACTAATATTTTCAAAAATATCTAGGTATAGAGTTTTTTTATTACAGTAGGTATGTTTGTAACAACAGTTTTGCAGCTTAAAGTAACAATTCAACAAACAAAAAAAAAATTACAAAACTTATTTTTAAAGGTGGTATTCAAAATGACGACCATTTTCTTTAATGCAAAATTGGCACAACTTTGTAGTTCTTTGTATAGCATTAAAAAGAACCATTGGTATCATTTGCAGATTTCGAAAGGCTAAATGAATTACCTCTTGAAGTTCTTCTATACTGTCATATCGTGTTATATATTATACTTCAAATTTAGAATTGAGCGATCTGATCTCGTGGAGATCGTGGAGGCCATCTAATAGGTCCGTTGGTCCCTAACCATCTCTGAGGAAAGTTATTATCAAGAAATAACCTAAAGAGCCCGGAGTTATGACTTGGGGCACCATCTTGCTGTAGGTAAACAGCATTAAGTATGTATTTTTTTGTGATTGTTGTATTGTTACTTTATGCTACAAAACTGCTATAAAAAAACTCTATAGATATTTTTGAAAATGTTATGCTTTTATAAAATGATACCTATATGCAAGGTATTCAATTCTTCGTTACTAATACGTAACTTTCAATTGTTTATTATTGTTATTCATGGCCTACCATTAAATTATGCATTTAATTCTAGTAAATTTTCATTTATTTGCGCATCGCTGAGGAAAAATGCATAAATATTTTAAATTTAACCATTTTACCGCCGTTGTAACTCAAAAACCGTAACTCTAATGGAAAAAATATATAAATGTTGTTAGAAATATGATTGTCTCTCATGTGGTACCAAGAGATTTTCAGTTTTCGGAAGAAATCGCCCCCTCCATATAGCGAAAATACACATATGTGAGATTTTAACATGAATAAAACTCGAAAACCGTAACTCTTAAAAAATGCTCAATTTAAACGTTTCCGGATATTGTCCTGTCTTTATTTCTGACATTTCGAATTTTCGAGAAAATTTGCCCCATCCACACCTTTCGGGAGCGGTTTTCGGATTTGAGTTTTTACGGGAGCATTTCTCAAATCTTATTCAAATAAATCAAAAATCATCAAAATCGTAGTACGTTTACGAAAAAAGCAGACAGTCGAATTGTATACCTCCTCCATTCGGGGTTCGTCGGTCAGAAAATAAGACCGACCGACTTATTTTATTGGTACCTAATGGTAATTTTAATGTTTTGCAATTATGGGTAAATACATATGTCTTTTGATAACAACATTAAAAGTAACTGTAGATATTTTGGAATAGTATTAACATTATTAACGTTCTCCAATATAAGACAATGTAAAGGCAATTCAAAAACCCTAAAATATTAAGTTATTGTATTCGGATACATTATCTATTCTCCTTTTATTCTTTTCTACTCAATTTTCATTCAATCATTCATCTCTATAACTTATAACGTGCTCCTAATCAACCCGTTCAGCCCTTATAAACAATAACAAAATCTCTAATCCCTATCTAACTAACCCACATAAATTCAACTCTCTATCTGTATACATATACAGGGTGATTCACAATCGTTGCTACTTTGGAAGTTTAAATTCCATATGAACAACTGAATTTTTTAGTTACTCAAATGATACCTGCAGGTTTATAGAATAAAAATATTTTTAGTCTTGCGACGTTGCCATATAGCCGATTGTATCGAAAAGTAGTAACTTTGATTTCTCCAATTAGACATCCAATAAATTATTACTTTATTAGATTTTCCAATCAGTAGGGGCTATAACTCCACGAAGGATGATGAAATTAAGTTCATAGCTTTAAAATCACATATTTAATAGTTATCTGTATGTAAGGTTAGGCTAGGTTCGGTTCGGTTCGGTGAGATTAGGTTAGGTTAGGTTCGGTTAGGTTAAGTTTGTTCTAAGCTCTACAAAAAATCTGTAGTTACTTAAACAAGGAATGGAAAGTACTTTTTTCAGTATACCTATTATCAATTTTTTTGAGCGACATTTGGATTGGTATAATACGTTCCTATTCCTAAGTAGTAGGATTTTTTAAATAAAAGCGATTTTCTGTTAAAGAAGATTGTTTTTTTCTTATTTTTTATTAGGTATCAATTTTTAGATAGAATATGTGTGAAAAGGCGAGAGCACAAGAGGTTTTCACATTTACTTTACTTCACGACAAGGATCTAAAATTTAATTCATATATAGAAATGGAAGAAACTAGACTATTCTGTTTTCAAATGAACTGTTCATGTAAATGAGCTAATTTAAGTTATCATTCTAGTTGATAACATCATTTTCTAGTCGATCATACATTTTTCTATCCATTAGTTCTAGGTTTAACAATTAATCATTTGACTTTTTTCATGTTTTTAAACGGTTTTATTTAGCTTGCCTTGCTTCTTATTTATTTATTTGGGTCAAATCTATTAATTGATATTTGACCCCTTTCCTGTTGACAGATTGATCTGAAATTTAGTACACACCTTTAGTTCTGATGAAAATACAATATAATACATTCTGTATCATTGTAAATCTAAGATGGTCGCCGCTAAAAAATAGCGGATAAGGTATATATTGTTGCTCAACCCCTTCAATATCAAATGAAAGGGCTTGACTAGTCGAATAGTTCTCTATGAAAAATAATGAAAACCCAATATGGCCGCCAACAAAATGGCAGATTAAGTACATATATGGGTATCAAATGGAAGGGCTTGGCTAGTAGAATATAGCTAACATTGTGATAACTGAAATTGTATGGCCTCAGTTTGGTCGAACCCAAACGTACCAAACAGATGTACTGTCAGTTCGGATCGACTTTTGTAGTGACGGCGTACACCTTATTCATCCTAAAGCCATTCAGTTTCCAGCAAAGTTCAAGAAGTATGGGACAACTGAAACAAGGATGTTGACTTTAGTTATGCCTTGGGCTTTCACTGTCCATGAAATGCAAGGCTGCACTGTAGACCATGCGGTTGTGTTTTTAGGCTAAAAATTGTTTGAGGAAGGACAAGCATACGTGGCTCTGAGTCGAGTAAAGTCTTTGGAAGGATTTTGTATTGAGGAGTTAGATTTCAACAAATTGTCAGGGAACAAACCTTGTAACTATGAGGCACTAAATGAACTAAATAGAATGAGAAGTATTAAATAACAAAATTAAAAACTAAAAACATGAAAATAAATTTAGTAAAAAAAGTTTTTAAGTTAAACGGTTTTAATAAAGAAAAAGATAGTAATGTTGCTAATGCACTAAAAGCTAAAAAATAAGTCTTAGGTACCAGTCATCATCATCATCATCATCCAGCCCTTCTTAGGTCCACTGCTGGACTCCTCTAATTGTTTCCACTCGTTTCTGTCTTTGGCTAATTGTAACCAATTTGTGCTGACTCTCTTTATGTCATTAGTCCAACGCGTTGGTGGTCGTCCTTTACTGCGCTTATCCAATCTGGGTCTCCATTCTAGGAGCTTGCGAGTCCACTTTAGACGTGCAACATGTCCCGCCTAGTTCCATTTTAGCCTGGCAATTCGGGTTATGACATCTGTAACTTCTGTTCTTCTCCTCAAATCTTCGTTACTCACTCTATCTCTAAGGGTTATTTCAAGCATCGATCTTTCCATAGGTCTCTGTGTTACCTGTAGTCTCGATGCTGATTTTTTTGAGAGTGTTGATGTCTCCATTCCGTAGGTCATCACCGGAAGTACACATTGATCGAAAACTCTTCTTTTCATGCTCATTGGGATATTGCCTTTGAATATGTCTCGCCCATTAGCTGTCCATGCTAAAGTTATTCTCCTCTTCGTTTAGCACGTTTGATTGTCTCTATCTATTCGTACTTCATGCACTAAGTATGTATATTTATCTACAAGCTCTATACTTTGATCTGATACTTGTGTTTGTTCACTTGGGACAAGTTTTATCATGTATTTAATCTTCTTACTACTCTTTTTATCAATATAGGGCATTGGTCAGGCAAAAAAATAAAATCTTTGGGCGTATGTAGCATAACCTGAGAATACAAAATATGTAAATAGCATTTATAATGTTATAGCGGTTGATTTGATAGGCAAATCTACATGCTGTCAGGTTTAATTTGTTGTATATACATGTGTGGATTTAAGTGTCTACAGTTTAAGTCTTAGCGTCTTGATAATATAATTGATAATTTTGACTATCTTTAGAATTCCAGAAGGTACCATCACCCTGTATAATGTATATAAACCCGAAGCCAACTTGATTATCCAATGCGTTTGTATATATCCACATAACAACAACAGATATAGACAAGCGCTGATTAAAATCTCGCTAGGAGTTATATAGCTGGGGTGTGGGTACCAGGGCTGCTTGCACCGCCCCTCATCGGTGGTGGTAATTGTACATGTGTAATAATCGGAGAGAGAGAGAGAGAGAGAGAGAGAAAGAGAGACGGCCATTGTAGGGCCATCACACGGGTGCGCTGCTCCGACTTTATTAATTACGGAACTGGATGTTGTGACGCGGCCCATTGTCACAGGCTCTCCACAATACCGGGGACCGATTGTTATCATATATATACATAGCGTGTCAGCTAGTTGTTGCCAGCGGGGAGCATCTGGGCCCGCTCTAAAATAATTAATTCTATAGTAATGTGCACAAACCGCCACCAATCCAACCAACATCATCATCAATTCGGTGCCGATGAGATTACGCAAGGTGCTTGGTGAATCGTCTGCCCGCGCCACCAACATGACTCCAAAACTTCCGCCTTTTATGCGATCTACGTTGAATTATCTATCTGAAAGTGAATAAAAAGACTCAAACTTCAACATTGATTGGGTATAGTAGAGATTTGGAAAGACATTTTCGTAATATTGGCACAGTCCAGCATCATGCATTTCAGGATTCAGATCAGCCTTTAGGCGCTCACGGCCCAGATTTAGTTCATTATAAATGCAACCCTTATCTATGGGCTCAGTATCGGCAAATGAGGATGTGGGTCTAATTCTTCCGATTTTTCTTTAAGGCATTGTGACATTTTAGAATTCGGGTGTAATTATTTTTGACCGACGACCCAAAAGAAGGTTTTTTTTATGGCTGTTCGCGCCTAGCAAACGTGCTCCGATTTTCATGATTCATTTTCCATTTCATAGAGCACTATTGAGAACTGTTTCCATTGATAATCAACATTCAACATGTCCTTCGCCCCAGAAACGTCTCCCAAAGGAAGTGGAGAGGGCATTTTTTTTCGAAAATCGAAAATTTCAGACGAAAGAATTTAAGAAGAGGCCGCAACCAGCAACGTTCTTTTAAACTGGACATTTAAAAAAATGATATGTTTCCTAGTTCCAGCAGTGGTAAAGTCTGTTTGTGTTATCGCTATGTGGTAGCAGCATCTTTTTCTAATATTAAAAATATGAAACAGCGAAGTTAAAGAAGAGATTATACTCGTACTCGTATGTAGCAACATTTGAATTGGATATTTTTCAAAAAAAAATACGGCTAAAGAGTTACAGTCTGCTGTAACACCAAAGTCTAAAATATGTATATTTTCGCGATGTTCTGAAATCTCTGAATAAGTATAAGCAACGTTTCATCTTCGTTGGTGAAAGTTGCATGATTCTGATGAAATTTTTTACAAACATTGGACGGAGTTTATTAGTTGGTGCACTGAGAAATTCAAAATAATATTAATTCTATTGGGACTGGTAACTTTGAAGTTGTTCATTAGGGTCGTTGCATGCATGGGATTTTTTATGTTTTATTAGTTTTAAACAATAAAGTTTACACTAAGAACAAGCAATTCACCATTAAAATTATATTTAGATATATTTTAATTATCGAAATGTTAATTTCAGTTTGTCCTCGTATTTAAAAATGAGATCAAATTCCCGCTTAAAACGTCACACTTTCCGGCTCCAATCATGAACAAGTAGTTTGTTCGGGTGCGCAATACTTGCTTTGCAAATTTCATTGTTTGATATGCGTCCACCATAACCACCAGATATAAAATGTAGATACCTACAATCCCGCTTGGGGTTGACAAAACCAAATATAAAACGAAAATTTTATCTCATAACGTATTGACAACTAATTGTCACAATCATTATCGACATAATACAATAGTAAACTATGTCAAACGTTAAAATCTAAATTTCGAAAGGAGGAATAAATAATTAATCTAATAACGGTTGTAGAAGTCCATTCTCAATTTATTCTTAAAGGTTAATTATTGAGACGTTTCGAGATTGTAAATCTCATTTTCAATCAAAAATGTTCAAAGTTATGGAGATGAAAATATTAAACTTTTCTAGAAAAAGAAAAACTAGAAAAACGATCCCAAACCAATGCAAAAATTAAAATTAATACTTGAAAACGAAAAAATTTAATTATCCCATTATAAATAATAAAATAAAGTCAAATTCTAAAACAAAAAACGAAATTCCACGTCACATTGTCTGAGTGCCCGTGACTACATCGTTGGTCAGCTGATGGTAAAACAGCCTTTTACCATGCGTGCGCATAATTCTTTAGACTGTCAAAAAGTTAAGCTTGACCGAACTTCTTGGTTATTTGGAGATTTGGCGATTTTGACGTTTCTCGCTATGGTCACCATCTCCTGCATTGACGTGAATCTTCAAATACCCGTATCCCCAAATCTCCAGCGCACAAAAGGCACAATAACGGCGCCGAAGAGATTTCTCAATATACAGAAAACAGCTTAGACAGGATAGTATTAACCGAATAGCCATTGACAATATAACAATAAATCAAAACCAGTTATTGCAATAATTACCGCACCACAGCAGGATTGATGGTGTTTTTTATTAAAAGCACTCTAATATACAACTCCAAAATAAGAAAAAAGCTGGTTAAGCGACAGCTCCAACCCCATAATAACAAACGACAAAGTGATTATGCTACAAATGTTTTGCCTCCTTTTAATAATAATTCATCCTGTTCCTTGCTGCAAGAAGTGGCGCCGCGAAATTCGTCAGGCGAAGGAGCGAGTTCGTAAGAGCATAAACATTGGTGTTAGAGGTGTAGGTAGATGATGATCATACAGTGTCGTGCAAACGCCATCCGTTGTTGTCGTCTCCAATCTGCTATAATTAAAAAAGGTAACGTATCGCGTATAAAGTTCATAATGGTCTGACTATAATTCCGGCACATATATTTCTTTTTTTATATATATATAGTAGCAGCAATCTACTCATCGCGACAATATGCGGGCTCAATATTAAGAATATCTATACAGTGCGGTCCATAAGAATGGAATAACTAAATTTTTAGGGTTATTATGTATTTGTTTGAAAAAACAGGTCAATTTATAGTATGAAAATTTTGCCTCCTCATTGTAGCACCTCTGAATTATAAGAACTCCATTAAAATTTTAAATGAGAAAGGGTTCTTTGTTCGAAAGTGATTTTTTTCTCTGTTCAGCAATACTGTTTTGAAAATTTGATGCAATCATAACTAGGAAAATTTATTTTAAAAATGTAAAATGTTGATACCTTAAGTACCTAGAATGAACGAATATTTTTCAATTTATTTTACAAAAAAATTAAATGTTCAAAATTTGATCACTATTCACTTCTTGATAATAAGCAAGGCCATTTTGGAAGTCACGTACAACATTTTGTCAATCTATGCGGCTACTGTTATTTCGATATTTATAAGTTGGTGACAGACGTCGGTGTATTGAAAAAATATTTGTGTGTGTATTTTATTTAATATATACCCAAAACGAGAATAATAATAAAAGAATAAATATTTTAATTATGATTTGATGCAGTAATAAAACAAGAACTCTAAAAATGAAATTTGTGAAATATTCAATAATAAATACCCTGGTCAATAAGTCTCACAATCTACAGTCAGCAAAATAGAAACAAAATGTCGTAAAACTGTAAAGACTATTCAAAACCCAAATCGAAATGTTAAATTGGATAAGGAAAAAAGTTTGATTATTATTTATTCAAAGTTTAGATGTGGAATGATTTTACGACCGCCTAGATCACCCGATTTGACTCCTTTCGATTACCTTTTATGGGGTTATTTAAAATCAAAAGCATATTTCAATAGACCAGACAATATTGCAGATTTAAACGTTAGGGAGAAATTAACAAAATAACCCCTGAGGTCCAATACAAAATGTTAACTGAAACATAATTTGAAAAATACTTCCTAAACTTTTTGCAACATTATTTCCTTCATTCTATTCAAAGTATCAGGATTTTATATTTTCAAAATAAATTGTCTCAGTTATGATTGCAAAATTTTGAAAAACATAGTATTTCTGAATAGAAAATTTAAATCCCTTTCGAACAACCCGCGACCCCCTTCTCAATTAACATTTTTAAGGAGTGCTCATAATTCAGAGAGGTGCAAGAAGAGGCGATAATACTTTCATACAAATAAATAATAACGTTAAAAATGAATTTATGCCGTACCTATGGACCGCACTGTATACCTATATATACATATATAGAGCAGGAGCGCGAGATCCGGTTGTGCTTCTTCCTCTTGTTTCTCCATTGTTGATGGCAACAATGCGGAACAGTATGTGTGGATCATCACCTCCAAGGATCGGATATTAACTATACACATTCACTAACTACAACACTGGGATGGCTACAGATACTTTCTGGTGGGCTAGTACGAGAGGAAAGTGCGAAAAGAAAAGTCTTCTGGACGATGCTCTATACGTTTTTACCTTCTGTGATACACCTTTACTTGGTAAAGTATTTGAGATAGCATTGAAAAATCAAATTACTGCGCACTTAACAATATTCTCGACTCTCAACAGTTTGGTATCAGAAAGGGATTATCCACGGCTACAGCAATTCTAGCAATAACAGTTATAATTCAGAAAGGCTTTGAGAATAAATCTTTTATTCAGACTCGGTTCTTAGACCTCACCAAAGCTTTCGACTGTGTGTCTCACGATTTATTTTTGTTCAAATTAAGGTACTACGGCTTCGATGTCAACAGTGTTCTTTTGTTGATATCATATTTGAATGAACGTACACAATGCGTCACATATAATAACAACACATCATCAAAATTACAAATAAAATATGGGGTACCCCAAGGTTCTGTTTTGGGTCCAGTTTTGTTTTTAATTTATATCAACTACTTTCCAGGTATAGTTGAAAACACAAACTCTGTATTATTTGCTGACGGTACAACCATAGTAGGCAAACACTCTAGCCTGATTGAACTCAATAAATGGATAACGGATGCACAGTCGATCGCCAAGGAATGGTACTCCGCGAATAAACTCTGCCTGAATACGCAGAAAACTGAAAATCTAACATTCTCACTAAGACCATCGGGAATTGAAAATGATACCGTCAAATTCCTTGGGATGATGCTCCACAGCAAACTTAGTTGGTTAGACCACGCAAGGCATATCCAGGGAAAGGCCTCACGGAACTTATTTCTCCTGAGGAAACTTTCCAACTGTATTGGTGAAGCATGCCTGAAAACTGCCTACTACGGGCTTATACATTCAGTTATAAGCTACTGCATAATTATATGGGGCCACTCTCCACATGCCGAGCTAGTATTCAAGATCCAGCGGAAAGCACTTCGTATCATAGCAAATCTTGGATACAGGGATGATTGTAGATATCAGTTCATACGAATGAAAATTCTTACTCTGCCCTCAGTTTACATACTTCAGTGTCTTCTTCACGTTAAAAAAAAATGAGAATAATATGTTACCCATCAACAAGTACATAAGTATGATACACGTAACCGTCAGAATCTAGTTACAGAATTTCACAGACTGAATAAATCTAAAGATGGTGTTAACTATTATGGCGTAACTCTGTTCAATGTTTTACCTACTTCAGTCAAGGTAATGACTTGAACTTGAAAAACTTTGAAAAGCAAATTAAATTGTACTTACTTCAAAATGCATTCTACTCATTCGAAGAATTTCTGAGTGTTGATTTTTCTTCTATGTCTTGTTTGTTAACAGATTGATTTAGCATGTCAATGTATATGTCACTCTTATTGTTGAATTTCTCTTTTAAACATGTTTTAAACTTTTATATTTTTTTTTCTCTGACTTATGTAAGTACTTCACTGTACATTAACATGGATAAATATTATTATTATTATTCCTATGAAAGAAGATTCATGTGGACTGGTCATATTTTCGGTATTAGGCTTTCTACAGAGCTGTACGTGACAGTCTCGATAAGCAATGGATCCAAGCTCATATCTACCACTCTTAGTTTTTTCTTCAAAACTCTTTCCTATTTAACTTAATAGTAATATAAGATCCCCTCTTTTTCTAAAGACATGTAATTATACCATCGTTGACTCAAGTTTCTGTCTTCTAGTATTCTAGTGAAAACTTTTAACGCCAATAATTTTGCTTTTTTATCAACGAACTTCATTACTTCATACTTAAAGTTTGAGGGAGTTTCGCTTTCTGCAATTTATCTATTGCTGTGTGATTTCTTCCATTGTTCTTGCTTCCAACTGATCTTCTGCTGAATGTGCCTATCCGTTCCAGATGTTGGAGACGATCAAGGCTACTAACCGCTATTCCAAGCAGTCCTCATGTAGAAAGAGAAAACCACGTTCTAAGGTTTTTTACCTGGAGATTCTACGCTTTCCATTTACTTTTCTGCCCAAAACCTTTCCCTGGATTATCATCTGGAGCAAACCATATCTCATTTGGTTCCTCGCTTTGTCTCAGAGATATTCTAATTTGCATTTTTTAATTGTGTCTCTTAATTAGCTCTCTTTTTGAAGCATTTTTAGAACTGTCTTGTTGGAAACGTTATCAACCCAGGAAATTCAATCTTCAATAGATTTCTCATTTTAACGAAAGTGGCTCTAGCTTTTTCTATGTGACATTTTATTCCCAAAGAGAGGATCCCATTGCTCAATAATTACCTGTTGGCGGGGCTGCATGTTATGTTTACTAATTACACGATGAAGTTTTTTTTTCTTAATATGAAGAGATAGGTACTTCGAACTCAGAGCTAGCATTGATAATACAATCCATCAATTTCTGGAGACCCACTACCGTATATTGTTGAGTCTCTCTCCATTAATTAATACTCGATCTTCCATATTCTCCAGTGCCCTGCCAAACATATATGCTCTCTGAATAGAGGTTCAATAATTTAAGAGATGAAACATAGTTCTGCCCAGGCTTTTTTGGGTGGATCTCAACTGGTCTCGAGAGATATCTCGAGTGTCGTGAAAATGGTTAAATATTTTTGTGAGTCATTTCATTCTGCTTTCCTTTATCAATAGATAGATACATATCGAGAACACTCATCCCTAGTAGGCCTTTGAAAATGAGAACATGTCTTTGTTAAATACAGATAGGAAGCTAAAAGTGACAGGTGATGTTTCAATCAATATAAATGCAATTGCAGATGACTCAAGTAAAGACATGTTCTCATTTTCAAAGGCCTAATGGGGATGAGTTTTTTTTTGATCGCTCGATATCATTTTCTTCAAGGTTTGATTCTGTAAGTTGTTTAAAATATTGCTTCTATCAATCTACATGGATAATACCTATCTATTTTGTTTTCTCCGTACTCAATGTCCCATAGTGTAGTTTTTGGTTTTATAGATAATTCTTTTTGCTTTTAAATCTAAACTTTTTACAAGTCTGCTTTAATGAGGTTTTTATCTTCCAAACGGTCATGTTTATAAATTTGGTGGCCATTCCATATTTTCATCCGCAAAAATGTTTTTCATTTCCAGGTACTTCTGACTTTGATTTTGATTTTAATTCCTGTTGGCTATCATCTACTTTTGTTTCAATAATAATTTAAGAAATTTGATGTTGCGTATGCTTCTTTTCTATTCTATTCTCGGTCATTTTTGTCAAATTTAAAAAGTTAAATAAAAATAGTATTCAAGTTTAGTTCAATTTCTAACATGTAAATACAAATATCCACTCCTCTATAAACTCTTATTATATCCTTTACTGTTTATGAGTCATTGTCAGACTTTCTTACGTACACTTCTGAACAGGCTTTCCCTTCACTGCCTTTTCAGTATTGCAACTGATGAGGGGACCTATAGCTTAAGGTGGACTCCGAACCACCGATATGTCTCTATAGAGACATACCAGCAGACCTGATCAGAGGGTTTTTGAGGCGTACTTCACCACGCTGCCTCAATACAACTTGGTAAAGGGCAAGTGATGTTGACTGCTAGCTTTTGCTATTTCTAGCGATCCTTCTACCTCTTGAGTTTTTTTAAGAAATTTTCATGTACCTTTGGAAAAGTCGTTGACTAGTCCTAGAAGTCCAACGTCTTGCCTTAACAACTAGAGTAGAAGTAAGTATATTATGATCTACAATCGAATTAAAGGCGTTGTCGACCTATTTCTGTCATTTATTTTTGTTATCCCTATAGAATGGTCTACAGATATTACCAATGACCTTGAGCATAATGAGGAAAATTCGTGAAATCATAAATAAACATGATTTTTTGCATTCAACTCTCGAACTAAACGAAAAAATGTATCTGTATATGTACAAATATATCTACACATCCGCGGAAATGAATGCATTTCCGTCATTTCGTTTTGTCTACGTATATATAGGGGCAAGGCGATAATGTGCTGAGGCTCTTAAGAAATATCCATATTACAGCAATACGGATTAAAATCTGCGCCCTCTAACCCTACTCCACCTCCCTCGCACTAACCCTTCGAGCTATTGAATCTCATTCTGGCGTGTTGCATCGGAATGAGATTTTTCTCTTGTTGTTGTTTTCTTTTTTATTTCATGTTATGGAGATGAAAATTTCATCGAAGTTCTACGGATATGGATGATATTTCGAATAGCAGCGCATTGTCTCCATAGGGTTAGAATATATTGGGATAAAAGAGATTTTGGTAGGGGATGCAGTCATTTGATAAATAAAATTCTTTGGATTAAGTCAAGCTTTCGAGAATGTTTATTCTCTTCGTCAGGGTAAACTCTAAATCATTACAAATTATCTCAGCAACAACAAATTAGTATTTGAAATAGTTACATTAGTGAATTTAGAAGAAATTAACTACAAACAGGAAAGATCTCATAACCATCAATCAGAAATGTCATTAGTTAGGTATTTATACAGGTCATGGTAAAGGCATGTCTAGGGTTGAAAGTATCTATATTCAAGATTTTATGGAAGATATTTGTCTTTGTAGCTATTTGACACATTAAAATTGAAAATGTTAATGCACATAGGTACAGTTTGTTTCACGAATCATAGCTATAGTGTGTAATCATTCACGAGCTACGTACATATCGCTATACGTCTCATCGCATCTCATTATCATGAAATTCTCTACTACGTTTGCCGATCTAAGCTACGACATCAGTATGTCAAGCTTATGTCCTTTTATACAATGATAGGGCGCTGCACGTATGTCCGAAGGCAACGCAATCTTTATTTCATAGGCGTCACAAAGTCATTGTGACATTTCAGATAATTCAGGTGCAACAATTTATATTTCATAACTCAAGCAATAAATTTGTACTTTGTGTGTCTGCATTATTGTTTATAATAAATCTTTCATATTATGTTTGCTTATTTAATCAATCGATATTTTTTCCTCTAATTATATGAACTTCCTTAAACGCCATCTCTTAGCTCGAAATCGTTACGCCACTGATTTACTCCCGTCAGTTGGATTGATCCATTTTTCGTGTTTTCAAGGCAGACGAAACAAACTGTACCTATAGGTTCAGTGCTCATACCCTTAGGTACGATTTGAATTACTTATTTTGCTTTTACTTTGATTGTTGGTGCATTTTGCTTTGTGAAGTTGTATCGATTTTGATACAATTTTTTCAAATATCGCAATTTGAAACGACAAAATTAAAGAAGAGGCCATATGCGGCAATGTTTCAATTGGACATTTTTTAGAAAAATCATAAGTTTCCCAGTAACAGCAGCGGTAAACTGTGAAATACGTGACACCGTTATTTCAAAAAATGGAAATATTAAATAGTCAAATTAATGAAGGGATTATAAGTAGCAACATTTAAATTGGATACTAAAAAAACGGTTTCCGAGTTGCAGCAGTGGGAAAGTCTGAAATATGTGTACTTCTGCGATGCTTTGAAATCTTTGAATTACGTATTATCTTCTTTGGTGAACTTTGAATGATGTTGATGACTGATGACTAATGTTGTACTCAAAAGATTGAAATAAATACCTATTTCTTACAAAAAATTGGACAGACTTTATTAGTTGGTTCATTAAAAAGTACAAAATAATATCAATTTTATTGATTCCGGTACTTTTGAGGTTGGTGCTAAAAGTTTCAATCTAACTATATTAATAACTTTTTTTCAATAGAAACTACTTACTAGTAAAATTATTTCCTTTGCTGATGACACTGTCATTTATTATGAAAACGAAAATTGGAAACATTTAAAACTTGAGATTGAAATTGATTTCATCAATATTATAAACTGGCTGAACAAAAATCTTCTTTCAATTAATTTTAATAAAACATTTTTTCTTCCTTTTTGTAGTTCTGGTAAAGGTATTCCGGAATTCAATGAAATCTCAATAAATTTAGAAATAATTATTTACTCAAAACAGGAAATTAAATATTTTGGTATTATTTTAGATAGCCATCTCAAATGGGAAAGACACATAACATACCTAGGTGCTAAATTAAGAAGAATATTATTTAAAATCAAAATTCTATCAAATATATTGGATTATAAATATATGAAAATGTTGTACTTCAGTCTATTCAAACCACATCTTGAATATGGTTTAATAGGTTGGGGGGGAATTTCTAAAACGCTTTCAAAACCAATTGAAATTTTACAAAAACGTTGTTTAAAAATAATATTGAAGAAAAATAGCAGATATCCAAGTAATTTATTATATAAAGAAATTAATATTTTTGATCCAATACAAATTTATTTCCAAATTCTTGTAATAGATCAATTTAAGAATAAAAAAGATCACAATATTGTTTCTCACTGTCATCTCACTAGACAGAAACAAAACATTGTTATACCATTTAAAAATAAAAATATAGGGCAAAAAATTGTATGTACTTAGGACCAAAAGCATATAATTATTTACCCAAAATACAATCAGAAAATTTAAAAATGAGGTTGATAATTTCTTAAGAAGTAACTCTAGATAATTCATCAGAAACATTATTCAAAGGTGATAGAACTTATATCTACATATTAGGTATATTCCATACTTTTATTTATTTGTAATGCTTAGTTTCTTACCAATTAGCTATTAAATGATTTAAGATATGTTATTTATAATTACCCTAAAAACAGACTTTTTAGTCTCGTAGGTTTTAATATTGTCATTTGTTGACAAAAATGTGAATTCTCGAAATTGTCAATAAACGTTATTTATTTATTTATTTATAACTACAACTGCATAACTTTAAAATTACCAGTACCAATACCAATAGAATTCATATTAATTTGTGAGTCGGTCCAATTTATTGTAAAAAATATTTTTCAAGTTCGTTTCCGCGTTTCGCATAGTAAACATAATCCGACTTTGATGATTTTCTTTTTAATTGAAAAAAGAAGTATTGATAAATGTTTAAATACTCCAGAAATTTAAAATACAACATTATCTCTCTCCCAAATGGGGTTAAGAAGGGATTTTTTGAAATCGAAAATTGAGAAACCAAAATGAATGAAACCAGATCCAATAATGTTTAAATTACTACTAGTTACTATCAAAAAATGCGAAACTAGTGGCCGCGGTCACCTTACTTTTTACCTACACTAAATTTATAGAAAGCCCTTGTTTCCCATAGAATTAAGGTTATTTGACTAAACATCCATTGGCAAAATCACTTATAAAAGCTCTCGATATTGCACAGCAATTCTTACTTAGTCACAGACTCGATGTTTTGCCCAAGATGTTTGGCAATGCTTAACAAGAACAACTTTTTGAACGGTTTTCGCGGGAATTCTGTTAGATCTGATCGCGAAAGCGAAGTTGGTATCCTTAACAGTTCATAAACTGGAGATTTTGAATATGCACATAAGGAACTTGAAAAACGCTTGCGATTCAAAATATATATAATTAAAAGATTGAATGTGGTCGACGACTAGATGGGGCCGGCTTACTGGCGCATTCACCCTATATCAAACTCAGTCTTACGGATTACAGAAATCAGAAGACACAATTCTTTTTTTTTGTTAAACATTATAGGGTCAAGTAATAGCTAAACAGAGATATGAAACATCAATTCCGTTTAATTTTTTTTCATAAATTTGTCTTATTCAGATTATTTATTCTCAAATTTTGTTAAAACAAATAATACAAGAAAAAGAAATTGCAAAACAAAAGTTTATTTCAATCATTTATAATAGGTACATTTACATATAACCTACCTATTTAAGGTGGATAATCAGAACTGATATCTGTGCAAACAGTGTCAAGACATGTTAAATTTTCACCGCAAATTTTGCATTTGGTGGGGTAGAATCAAGTAATCTTATTTGTCCAAATAAAATCTCAAACGCTCAATCAATCCAATGATAGGTAGATACCTATATATAATTCTTTTGCCTTTTGCCACTCCTTCCTCATCCAAAAGTATTCTCAAGTGGCGAGTAACACCCGTGAACACCCCGCTGAGACAGGGACCAAGACCAATAATAGTCCGAGCGCTGGGGTGATCAAGAATGCAACACCTATATGTATTTTGTTGACGTAACATCGTCCTAATCTAAGGGTTGCATGCCAAAAAAGATAGATAAATACCCTACGGGATAGTGCCTACTTGAAAACTGTAAATGATGAATGCAATTACCTGTCTTATTACATATTATATTTTTATTTTGTATTATCAGATCATTGCCTCAAAAACGTTATTAATTTTATTATCACACTGTATATGAATTAGATATAAATGTTAGTTTGAATCAGGGATTTGGAAAGTGAATAAAATTTTTCACAAAAAATTGGACCGACGTTATTAGTTGATGCACTGAAAAATATAAAATAATATTAATTCTATAGGTGCTGTTACTTTTGAAGTTATGCAGTTGCAGTTAGATTGATAACTTTTGGCACCAACTTCACAAGTATCAGCACCAATAGAATTAATATTATTTTGTATTTTCCAGTGCATCAACTAAAAACGTCGCTCAAAATGGGGTAATTTGAGTTAATTGTAATTAAATGAGAATTAAACACAAATATCTGTCGTATTGCCCAGGACGAAAACACTTTGAGCACTTAAAGGGTCACTAATATTTTTTTTATTTTAGTTCTAGGTTCTAAGCTATTTAGCTCTAGGTGTCTGGGTTTTTTTTAACTTCAGTTCTCTTATGGACCACCGACATTGTCTAGAGAAAAATCATAAAATAACTGAGTAACGAAAATAATATCTATGCCAAAGATTTTGTTATTGTAAAGGGAGATATATTTTATTTTCGTTTCTTTTGTTTTGTTTCTGTCATGTCAAGGCCTACCGAGAATCCTACTTATAATAATTTTCTTGTATAAAGTATTTGGTTGTTTTTATAGTAATTTGTGTTTAATTCCCGTTTAATTACACTTACCCCATCTAGAGCGACATAGATAATAGAAAATTTTTGTTATTGTTAAAGTAGGTTATATAAAATATAGGTAATTTTAATAAAAAATACTGATACTCAGAGTGTTCTCAAATTTTGTTACGTAAAAATAAAGGTTTAAATATATTTTTAAATAAGTCTATGAGGAATAATCTATCGAATTGCAGTTTTCACCAGTAACTGTAATTTTTCAAGCTCTTCATATTGAAAAATAAAAATACTATTGCATTTGAAATTTTCGAAAAGTTCTGCGACTTTGTCATAAAGCGCCATCTACCGACTCGGAAAATAATTAAACTCAAAATGTTATTATTCCAGTAGAAGCGCTCGAAAAAGCGTTTTAAAATGAAAGAGAGTTGTTCGAAATAGGTCATACCAAGAAAAAAAAAACAAAGAACAACATTTGCCCCTCCCCCTACTCGTTATTTGACAAGATAGAGAAAAAACTTTAATTTAAAAAAGTTATCTTATTCTCAATTTAGGTTAACTTGGGATAATTTTAAATAAAAGCAAGTGTTTTTTAATTCGCGGTGTGAGTTACGCCATCTAGTGGTAGACTGAGCAACTTATAAATATTTTATAGCTTATTCTTTTGACCGATTTACCCCTAATTTTTTTTCTCCGGGTCGTCCGATCAACGCATCCTGAGATATAGCCCGGCGTCCTTTATCAATGGGCCACCCATTACAATGTACAATTTAATGAAGATTACTATAAAGAACACTGCAATAACCTCGGCAATAACCATGGGTTGATCAGGTGCCAACAGCGAAGAAAATCCCGTTTTGATGCTGCCAACTATTTGTGTGCTATATTAGGTATAGTACCTATTACCTAACCTAACCTAACCTAACCTACATACTCTATTCCAAGGCAATATTTGATAGTGATGTAATCGACCTAAACGAAAAGTTACTGTTCAATTACATTTGTATTTTCATTCTTTTGAGAAAATTATTAAGGCTGTCGCTGTCCGAATGCTCTCATTTTACCCTTCATTTACTAAACGCACTCAATAACAAGTAACTCCAATCTGACTCTAGAAACATATGCTGCATTTTTTAATCCATCAGCTCTTGGACTACAAGATCCCGACTTGTTGCAGCAGGTAGGAGAAAGAACACACGAGCACAGACATTCACAACCAATAAAATCATTATTCCATTAAGGGTTGGCGCCCCGAACGACCAATAGGCAATCGTCAGGGGTGGAGCCAAACTGGATTTCAGCGACAACGTGCCGGCAGCTGGTTTCAGTCCGCGCTGATGCGTCTACCTACACGTTGTGCTGTGACAACTTTTGATTTAGTAGATAGACAGAGTTTGGATAGCTGCGTCTAAACAATATTATATACTTAGGTAGTATGGCGGGTCCGTACTTGTCCTCGTTGCCCGGGGATCTTCTCACCGAGTACATGTTCGGTAGGAGGAGGCAGCGTAGAAACAGGACCACATTCAGTCCGCAACAGCTGCAAGAGTTGGAGGCTCTGTTCCAGAAGACGCACTACCCGGACGTCTTCCTCAGAGAGGAGGTGGCCCTGAGGATCAGCCTCAGTGAGGCCAGAGTACAAGTAAGTGTTTTGGATTAGATACGTATACATAAGAAGAGATTCTGTATGCTTTGATCTGCCGCCGAGCAATGCCATCTGCCTGTTAATGTGATGACAGCTTAAGTCGTTGAATGATCTGCACTGTCGTCAAGTGTGAAATACTTATCTAATCATTCGAAATCCAACAAGCTTTACCATAACCCAAATGTATTTATTTTTCATCATACGTACCTGACAAATCTGTTGGTAGAAAGTACGACATGATATTTAGGTACGTTAGTGGATGATAAGGGATTTGTTCAATGACAGATCTAATCTAAAAATACCTATAGGTATGATGAGAGTATTGGACGGCAGAACAGTTTGTCCGAAAATCACCCTCGTGTGTGTTGATTTGTGAATTATGCCATATTTTAATGAAATCAATCTTTCAAGTGGAAAGTTTGAAATGCGCTCGCTTCTCCATATTTGTATTTTTGAAGTTTCAAAATCCCTATAGTCGGATGCAATGGTTTTTGTGGGAATTTCAGTGTGCGCAGCTGGTAATTTTCTCTCTCATATATTTCAAGAACCGATGACGATATCGAAGTCATGCGTTTTTTACTGCTTTTACCTAGCTAGAGAGGAACTGTTGAGCGCAACTTCTTGTTTATTAAAGTTCTCTAGTATCTTGTATCTACTCACGTTATAGTCCCTGCTGAAGGTCTCCTAGGAGAACAATTTGAGCAAGTTGCATCAAAAATAAAAGCCGTTTTCACGCCATAGTCAGCGAACAATGCGAGTTGGATGCACTATCTGTGTCACCGGCGAGTCATATCGATACCCTACAAAACAAAAAAGCCACAAACTCCCTTCATCTGTTTCCGTGTTAATATTGGCACAGACGCACAGTCGGGCCATTGGCTGAAAATATACCTATTATTTGGACTCAGGGACTTCTGAAACATAAGCATCTGTTGAAAACTGAACACGAAAATTTTACACGATTACGAAATACCTAGGGTGATTTAAATATTTTAATCAATTATTTCTACACCATCAAGTTCAAAGTCAAGGCTGCAGGAAAAATAAAATGATCTCTCTTATAAATGTAGCTGGAAAGAAATTAAATCAAATATTTTTTTTAAATATGTCATCCTGGTATTGTGTCATCACCACGAAGAAACAAGAATCATACAAAGCATCCTAAGACATAGGTACTTATTTTATTTATAATAAATTCCTGTATAGAATTATGCATGGATTGGTTAAGTATTTCATTATTTTGAGATCTTCGATGCATCACGAAAGAAGCTGAAGTTTAAGCATAGCGGTAAGAGCGTTTTTCTCATCATTTACCTATTCTACCGAGCGATCAAAAAAATATTCGAAGTAGGTTATTGAAAATAATGAGAACATGTAGGTAAAAGGAAAGGAATTCAAATACCTACACCAATTCAATTAAAATTCACGTAGGTAAGTTAGGTACATAATTTTTAAACAAACTTTGCTTACATCTGCATCTTTTTAAAAGCTTTCAGATGAATAGTCCGGAAATAATCAATTCACTTTAGTCATTTCCAAATATTTTTAGGGTATAGGTAATTCCGAGAAAGATGATCTATCATTCTTAAATCTAATGTATCTGGCACATTACATCAGAAAAAGTTGAAACTATATGGAATACTTATAAATATTTTTTACAAAAAACTGACTGACTGACTTTATTATTATTTTGATTTGAAAAATTTTTAATTTAAAAGTTGCTACATAATATTATATCTTCCTTAATTTGGCCGTCTCATATTTTCAATTTTCGAAAAAATTGCTCCCACCACATAGCGGAGACAAACATATTTTAGACTTTACCACTGCTGTAACTCGGAAACCTAAGATTTTTTTCTTAATTACAATTTAAGCATTATCGGATATGGCCTCTTCTTTAATTTTGTCGTCTGAAATTTTCGATTTTCGAAAACAATTGCCAATTCCAACCCCTTTGGGAGAAGTTTTTTGGGGGGAGGGCATATTGAATGTCGATTTCATAAAGACAAACAGTCGAATTGTATACCTCCTAGGTTTGGTTCTTCGGTCAATAAATGAAAGGGTATTAGACAAATCTAAGCAATAAACTCTAAAATAATTATTATACGAGCTAAGAAATTATCGAACGAAATTACCCAAATGATATCTACGGCTTAGATGACTTGTAGATACTTTCTATCCTGGAGTCTTTAGAAGATAAAGAAGAAGGAAGTTTCTTGCCCTTGTATTTCGATTGATTGATTTTGGATTTCCTCATTTGCCTAGTTCCCTTGATAATTTTTGTAATTTTTCTTACCTAGATATAGGTATTTTTGTCTTCCACATTTTTGCCCTTTTCTATATTATTAAATTATACCTAATTATTCATCCGAATTCTTCCCAGTTGAATATGGAACACCTAATCGCCCTTGATTTTTTATAGCATTTGCAGCTACCTCAACTACCTAGTTCATTCATCAACGAAGCCAGGTTATAGTTGCATTTTCTCTAATAAAATGTTGGCACTACTAAAATAATAGAAGAAACATAATTAGGAATATGATATTATAAAAACATATTAAGGGTTAGGTGTCTCTCCTAGGAATATTCTCTTACCCAAATTTCGAGACAACTCGAAAAAGAACAAGCTTAAAGTTAAAGCTTCACTTCGTATAAGTAATAATTCAACGAAAATCAAGCAGCGTATAGAAAGTAACTTAGTTGATACACATTACAATATACAACGATTTATTAAACTGAGTCGTCCCTCCCAGAATTACCTTAGATTTGCAAATAAAAACTGAAAATTTCTTAATATTTATTATACCTATTCATAACATTAACATTACATAAGCTATTAGTTAGATTAGTGTAGGTATATCATTCAATGTTTATCAATATGACAACTCTGCTTCAAAAAGTGACAAAGATTAAAGAAAGATAGGTAATGAAATAGGCATTAAAAGAGAAGAGACGTAAATACAAGTCCCATCAGCAACATTTTCTCTTAGTAAGGATTCTGTATTTTGTGCAGTGGCTCAAACGCGTTCCAATGAAAGCGTCTGACGATTAGTAGGTAAACTGCATTTATTTCATAGACAAATAGGAAATTTATTTGAATCTAACCAAGCAAAGTGGTTGAATATTTGGTAAAAGTCTAGTTTACTTGCTTTTGCTATAAAAGCCATAAGTAATCAACTGTTTGCTAAAATAGATGTATGTTAGCATACCTTTTAATAAATATGAGGCAGAGGACGATATTTCTAATGATTTTTCAATAAAAAAGCTGGAATTTTCGATTTGGAAGCATCTTTTAAATCCCAAATAGTATATAATCATCCCCGTATTCTATTAAACGCTAATATGCGTGAAAGAATGTTCGTGAAAAAGTTAGGTTAAACGAAGCGATGATTGACTTGTGCAGTGTGTTCGAAGTTTGAAAACTGTCAATTCCAATGTTGCCAAAACTGCCAATATAACATATAACGTGTGCTATACCTACCTAAGTATTGAAAATATTCTCAAGTATTCGATAACGAAAGCATAAACCATTAGATGATATTACAAGTGTCTAAAGGTATAGTATATATATATATATATATATATATATATATATATATATATATATATATAATATATAAATTTAATAAAAAATATTTTTTACAAATACTTGTTTTAAAGCAAAACAGATTTCTAACAGCACCATATATTACTATTATCAGATAATGTCATTTTATTACCACAATTCTCACAATTTATGAAATTCACTAAAACAACATGATTATTTAAAAAAATCAATAGTTTGTCTTCATTTTCACTTGAAAGAATAAATTGAAAATTTGAAAAGTTGCATCCAGAATACCCAACACTTGCCATTTAAAAAAAGTTAAACTATAAATTTTCATAATATGTTAGATAATAGATAAGCACAGTTGTTATTGTCGTTATTCGTTATTTTTTCAAATGCAAATATTCTTGGAAATGGAAGTTATAAAATAATCTATCTAATGCTGCGAAAGTTATACTGGCAGCGTTGGCAACATTGATATTAACAGCACTTGAATGTTGAATATACTGCACAAGTCATAATCATCAATTCGTTCAACCTCACTTTTTCGCAAATTTATGTTTACTATTTTCAGGCATATTTTTGCTAATTTTGAAGGATGCTCGCGTTTAATACAAAATTCAAATTGAAAATTTCAGCTACAAGTCCTACCTAAGTCTTAAGAACACCAGTTTTCCCTTCTTTTATTAACAAATCATTAAAAATACTTCAATTTTACATATTAATAGTGTTACTAAAATACGCCTAATTTTACAAACATTTGATTTTTGTAGTGCTTTTATATCTAACAAAAGCCGCCAAACTAGCTATTACCGAATATTTGACTAAGTATTTGAAAAGTATATGATAAATCTTCAATTAAAAATAAAGACTTGAAACGTTTTATTGAAATAAATCCACTTACTTTTTGTGTTTATGGTTATCAATTTTAATCGTGTTGTGTAGTAATTGTTCCTCAGAGAGAACATAAATTGTTCTCTCTATTTTTCCATGGGGTTAGTAAACTGAATTCTCAATTAGATTTCAAGTTATCTATAGAAATACTGTTTTCTTGCTGTAAATTTTGTATTTAAGTATGCACTGGTCTATTTATTAAAAATAAAATGAGTGAATCGAGTATTTTTCTGGTGAGCTCGTAACATTTGCTAAATTTCAAAGTGCTTCTCCATTAGCATCTCTAATCTTCACAATTTTATATTAAGTGACGTATAGAACCTTGTCTTTACAAGCAGTTAAATATTGAACTCACAATAAATAAAAACAAGACAAAAGATATTTGTGAGGTACCTACCTAATATGAAAATTCATATTCTAGTAAGTTATCACCTGCTCCAACTAAAGTGAAGATTCGTCAATTGGACATTTATCTGACAGACATGCTCAATGATGGCCATTTGTAAACAGTTGGGAATCTGTTCCGGATTTGTTGTTGGAACAAAGCATTTATTTCATATCATAAAGGCAAAATCCATTTTTTAAAGATTTGTTCAAATGTCTATGAATTGAGAAACAACGCAACGCTTCATTGCAGATTGTGGTATAAGTCCCGAGATTCAGTATTTATAAACAATACTTGTCTATAAAATTTTGTTGGTACTTTCAAAAGGAATGAGATTATCTAAAATCTCAACTAATCTGTTAAATCTGCCCTCTAAGATGGAGATTCCTCTAATTCATTGATTTCTGATTCCCAGTGAATACAATTATTATCTCCGCTTAAATCAGTTTTAAAGGAAAGGTTTTCAAAGGGTATTGGTAAATTTATCTAATCTAATTTTTTTTTCATAGGTATGGTTTCAAAATAGAAGAGCCAAATGGAGAAAACAGGCTCGTCTCCAATTGTTACAAGATGCTTGGAGGATGCGATGTCTTGGAATAACATCACCACAACTCATATTGACTGGTAGGTAGATACCTACATTTTCTATGTTCATCCATATTGAGGAGACTTTTTTACTGGAGTTACAAATAAATGTACAACACAAGTTTATAAATTATGAGGGAACAATCAAATATACAAACGTAGAACATAGCCATCCAGAAACATGCCGGTCAAATCATAACCCAAACGGGGTGTAGGGGGCAGTTTTGTTTCGAAAATATTAAATTTGTGACGACAAAATTAAAGGAGAAAACATATCCGGCAACGTTTAAATTTGTCTTTCTATGTGGTGAGGGAAATTATTTTCGAAAATTGGAAATATGAAACAGCGAAATTAAAGAAGAAACGGTATGTAGCAACATTTAAACTGGACATTTTTTTTAAAATTACGGTTTCCGTGATACAGCATCGGGAAAGTCTGAAATATGTGTATTTCCGCGATGTTTTGAAATCTCTGAATTGATGAATAGTGTTTAACACTCAAAAGTGTGAAATAAATATTTATTATAAAAATTGGACCGGCTTTATTAGTTGGTGCACTGAAAACACAAAATAATATTAATTCTATTGGTTCTGGTATTTTTCATGTTGATGCCAAAAGTTTTCAATCTATACCTAAGCTTGATTTTTACAATAAATCTAAAATAAAACAAAATGGTATTTCAGGAATTTATCTCAACTTCTCAACTAAAGTTTCATAAGCAATGTCAAATGTTTGTTTTTAAAAATAGCATAGAGATATACAACTGGTTATTTTATATATGCTGCGGTTTAATAATAATATTTATGATCTATAGTCGCAATAAAATAATTCAAGGAAATGTAATTCCAGGAAGGCCCGGTGGTGGCCCACCGCCCATGCCGCCCAGCCCGCAGGACATGCAAGACAAAACACCACCCCACGACTACCATCCGCCGCCAATGATGAATACAAGTCTTCCAGTGCCGTGCCAGTGCTCGCCGGGGGGCGACAGCCGCAGTCCCAGCAGTCTTAGGAACAGCTCACCCAGTCCCTCGCAGCTCTCGCCCGGCGGTCCCGACGATCTGTCAATGGCCAAAAGCAACAGCAACACCACCACCCACCATCCTGAAAATAGTTATGAGCATGCCAAAGCCATTCCCAATCCCAACAGTACGTCAACTAGTCCGCCAACAAGACAGGAGGCTCGAGTGTAGATATTCCCTAGTCACTTAATATATTTATTATGTATAGGTATAAGGTTCTAGAGTTTGTAAGAATAGTGATTATATAATTTATATTGAACGATTTTGTTGTTATATTGAGAATATTAGCAAGAATATAAGATAGTTTCTCCTTTTACCTTCGTTTTATTGATCGACAAACCCCGAACGTTGGTTATGTACAATTCAACTGTCTGGTTTTCTTGGTTCGTGCGCGCGCTTTATATAGAAACGTACTCCGATTTCGATGATTCATTTGAAAGAGGAGACTTGAGAAATGGTTCCATATTCATAAAAACGCAATACGAAATCTCCTTCCCTCTTTGAAAACCGCCCCCGAAGGGGGTGGAGTTGGCAATTTTTTTCTAAAATTGAAAATCCGAGATGGCAAAATTAACGATAACAAAAATTCTTAGGTCTGTTGAGTGCCGATTTACTTGTTGGACTCTTGAATCGTAAGAACAATGTATTTTGGTCAGATGTAAATCCACGACCAGTTCGTGAAGTTAGGTATCAAGTGAGGTGGGGATTTAAAGCTTGGCCTAATATCTTGAGTCCCCACAGAATTGGACCATATTTTTTCGATGATAACTTAAATTCTGAGAGATATTTAAACATTGTACAAACAAATGTAACAGAAGATCTTATGGACCTTTCCAACAAGACGGCGCACCGCCACACATTGCACAGATTATCACGAACTTGCAGAATTTCCCAACAGGAGAAAAGGCAACCGGGATCCAGTCAGATGACCTGCGAGATCCCCAGACATAACACCCCTTGATTTTTTTGAATGGGTCACCTCGAAAATCATGTATAGGTACATGAAAATGTATGAGAATAAGAGAAGCTGCACCAGAATCTATTTATAGCATCACTTCGCAAATGATAATGCAGTCCTAAGAAGCAGTGTTGAACACTTATTGTAATCGTGAAATTCTGTATATTTTCTTCGTTTTTTGTTTTAAAAGGCAATATCAAAGCCTAGTACCCTGAAATCTTATTTTTATTATTTTTTCGGATTTAACTTGACCAAACATTAAAATATTATACATGGTTAAAAGGCATTTTTAATGCCGATTTCGAAAATGTAGAAATTCGTTATGGCGCCCATAAGAAAACCAAAAGTTGACTTCGGCCGTACGAAACATAAAACATAGTAGGCCAATTTTTTTTTTTTTTTGGCAGCGCTATATCTTAAGCATATCTTGAAAATTTGAAAACTTCATCTCCTATTATAAGGAAAATATTATGATTTCTTAAAAATGGACATTTTCTTTTTTCACCCTGTATCTACGTAACGATATCGATTTAAAATAAAATAAAGCTAGTTTTTTTGGCATACAAATACGTAACTTTTCTTCCTTTTAAGCGATGTTATATTTGCTATAGTTTCTAATATCCCCATGTACCTACATCAGTTTATACTGGACACACAGAATAGCCTTTAAATTGTTTCTAAAGTTTATTTTTACTTTTCTTATATTCAAGACAAAATACCATATTGGTTGTTTTATCACTTTATACAACGGGCTAGAATGAAATTTCAAAACTAAGAAGATTCGAAAGAGAAAGTAGACTAGACAAATAATTATATAGCCAGAACTTATTTCTATATATATAGGGCGAACCAGGGAAAATTTTCAGGATCGAGAGCATTTAAAAAAATGCGAATGTCCCTGTAATTAGCTCATTTTTTAAGCAGTATAGTGACCTCCATCCACCTCGACAATATTATCTATTATCTCCCTAAAAAGATATCTATGGAATCAGAAGTCATAGATGCTATCAGAAACTCTGAAGTCAAGGGGAAGGTTTTGAGGAAAAACTCCCCATTTTCCTGAGTTTTCGCAAATAAGAAAGTTGGTTGTCCTACTCAACACAATGAAGCGATAAACGAAGTCTCCATAGAGCGATATTCGTTAAAGAATTTTAGATATTTTTTCAGTCAACGTTGAGTTGAAAAGGAGGTAGGAAAATCTCAGCCAATATTTTTTAATGAATGGAGATCGATATCGATAGTATTTTTCTGAATATAAGTTTGCACAAATTGAAATTCTATTTCAGACTCACATTTAAGCCTCAATTGTTATGAGCTGGCCGCAAACCGTTAGTAGAACTAAATTTTATTATATAAAAGAATTTACTATATGTCTGAATTGTCAGGACTTTTGAACTCAAAATACGTTGGCCTTCGTTTTAACATTTTGACCTTAATGGTATGCAATTCGGAATACACCGATGTTTCAAGCTTCTACTATTTTCCTAGAGATGGCGCAAAGATGAAGATAGCTCATAAATTTTACAATGATTCATGGTTATTAAAAAAATTCATTTGAGATGGTCAGAAACCAGAAAGCGGAAAATTTTAACAATCCATTGTCAGAAAAAATGATAAAATATCTGTAGTGAAACAATAATAGTGAAAGTACTGTTGAATGAGATAACTGAATAGAAGTAGTATCAATAATACATGTTGACTCCTTTAGCTAATAATAATTATAACATATTATTCTTAAGAAAAAAACTGAATTCACCGATTTCTATTCAAGCAAATCCAGGACCAATAATAGATTCCATTGTACTGCAAACCGTCTACGCCACTGACCTTGCCGCAAATATTGAAACAGTTCTGTACAAAAGATACAAAACCATTCGAATCCTGCAACTCTCAAGACGAGTCCGTCGATAATATTTTTATTTATTCGATTTCGATTCTCTGTCGATAAAATTGCTTGTTCAATTATCGATATAGACAAGGCACAATATTTTATATATTATATTATTTGAACAGATGATAAATTTGAAATTCCAGTTAATATTATTGCTGGTTCATCGTGCGGCAAAGAGGTCGGAAGAATTTAGTGTTTCTCGCAGTGAGGTTGGATTTATATAATATTTCAGCGTAGATACCTACAAAGTTTTGGTTGCTCTTCCAATTCAAAGAGATGAGTAAGTTGAATTTATCACATTCATAAATCATTATATCATATTTTGCGTTAGCTTCTACTCTTCCACCTACAATGATAAAATTGCATTTATATTGTAGACTAATACCTATATGTAGGAACGTTTATCTACCAACTTGAACTGTGAAAATATAATAAGATTATAATTTCGATGCCTAATAAGAATTAATCTTAATTGATAACTGCTATTCTCTTCTAAAATATTATACAGAATATAAAAACTTGTCAAAGATAAATTATTTTTTAAATAATTAAGGTCGTATTTGAATAAAAACCTACGTGCATTTATCACATTTTACATGATTCTATACTGGAATATTGAATAATCTAATTAATTGATTACGGTATATTGATTTTAATCTACGCAATTACTTAGTACGTTACATACACTGAATATTAATAATATATCACTGCTATAATAGAAAAAATATTTTATTCCACATATATACTTAGGT
Source organism: Crioceris asparagi (assembly GCA_958507055.1). Taxonomy (NCBI): domain Eukaryota; kingdom Metazoa; phylum Arthropoda; class Insecta; order Coleoptera; family Chrysomelidae; genus Crioceris; species Crioceris asparagi. Next base: position 5,241,315 of record OY293830.1, on the reverse strand, counting down.
AACTATTGCATTATGACTCTTCATCGATATATGTCCATGCTATTTAATTAGTTATTGTAAATCCTCGCGTTTTTTAATTATAACGAGTATCGCCCTAAACTTTTATCAGTAGCATATCCTGTATAACAAAGATATATATATATATACACATATACATATATATTTTCATAAATGTATATATACATAACAGTAAATGCTGATCTGTTTATTTAATAATCAGTCTTCTAATATTCAAAATAGTGTCAACAGAATATTTATATTAATAATTCCAACCATTCGAAGATTTACTGTTTGCACAATGATTGGTCATTCGATAGCCGATGAAGCATCTATATCTAGAGAGGGAATTTGCCTAATATACAGAGTGATCCAGTAGAATCAAAGCCAGTTTTTTCCGTAACTTTTATTTATAAATGGAGAAGGAGTACAATCTATAAGTATTCTTGTGATTATTAGCTAAATGTGTTCTAAAAAATTAATTATTCAATAGAAATAATCAAGGATTTTGCAGAGATTCTGTGATAACACCTCAAATGAATAGAAAATAGATACACATTTGAATTCTTTTCAGCAAAGGTAAAGGCTATAAGAATGTTACACAGTCAATCTGGAAAATGCGCAAAAATAAATATGAGAAAACACGAATATGATAATTTAGATATTTGAAATGATTTATATGCATTTTGTTATTGAACTAAATAAACTATTTAATCTTTAGATATTGTAGAAACTATAAGAAAATCTTTGGCCACTTAAATTTAAGGAAATACAACTATTACTTTAACAGGCTGTTTCAAATTCGACGCTCACCATTGGTATCTCGGAAACTATAGGGAATATGAAGATGGTTAAATTGGGGCAAAGTTGCGCATTTATTTACTCAACAATACTCCGTTTGGAAAGTTTGAAAATTTCGAGTACGTCCGGAGATATCCGGAAAAATAACGAATTTTCTGAATATCATTTTATTTTTTCCTGGCTTTATTTCTCTATGAATTTCTAAATAAATAGCACATTTTCGTTGTCACACGTTATTTTTGTTATCCTAAAAATCCGGGAAATTAAATAAATTACTTTTATAAAGTAGCTGATTTTTCCAATCGTTGACACATAAATGATATTCTGTATAATTGTCAATTGCTGAGTCGTTGACAATGGAGTTCTCCAATGAAGAAAAACTGGATATGATAAAACTTTATTACAAGAATGATAGAAAGAGTGTGAATACATTGGAAGTGTATCTTAAAATGTATCCCTAGAGACGACAAGCCTACCGACCTTTATTTATTCAACTTATTGGATAGAAAGTTTGCTTAGGATGGTTCCTTTAAAGAACCCAGACAAAAATCTGAGGACAAGATTGATGAAGAAACAAAAAAAAAAGCATTATTAATGAGGTATAATAGATCTTAAGTTTTTTAAACGAGCCAAACCCATCGCGAATTCTGTCCATTAATTTGGGCAAATTTGGTTGAAGTTGTCGTCTCTCGGGATACATATTAAGATTCCAATGTATTTACACTGTTTCTATCATTCTTGTAATAAAGTTTTATCAGTTTTTCTTCATTGGAGAACTACATTTTCAACGACTCAGCAATTGACAATAATACAGAATGTCATTTACGTGTCACCGATTGGAAAAATCAAAGCCAACAAGGTACTTTATAAAAGTAATTTAATTATTTTCTCGGATTTTTAGAACAACAAGAAAGAAGAAGAAGAAAAAGATGTTCATGATATTTATATATAGACGAAACGTCATGTTACAAAACTATTATCACCATTGGAAAGAGGAAAAAACTGGCAAGGTAAATGTGCTATTTTTTAGAAATTCATTATTAAATAAAGCCAGGAATAAATAAAATGTACCTGTATAGGTAGCCTCAAAATAGCTGGGCAGATTTCGATAAAAAAATGTAAGATCGAGTGATAATTTCCTATAACGAAAAACTACCTTTTACGTAATTATTCATTAAGTTCTCAATTTATAAATAAGGACTTCACCTGCTAGCTCTACGCTTTCTGTAACCAAAGTTGGTAGTGGTAGAATTTGGCTTATTAAGTTCTTTTTGGATTTTTGAGAAGTTATAAAAACAATTATAAACTTCCACTCAATTAATTGTTAAGGAAATTCAGCTTTTCCGTTCATAACTGATGATGCACTTAGGGGTTGGCCCGCCAGAATGCATTTTCAGGGTTCCGTGGTAATCACCTCGTGGAAAGCAATGTCATACTTCCATGAGTAATTCTACACATTAAAGCCTCATATTTAATGCAGTGGCTCCTAAAAAAGTCTACTTAGATTTAGTTAAAATAAATAAATTAGATAGTAAATACTTGTTTTTGGAAAATATTTATTTTTGGATTTAATGGTGAGTAAATACGAACGTAAAAAAGAACTTAAGTTCAATATATCGCATTAATTGCCTTAAAAAAAGATTCGGGTATGTAAGATAAAGATTCCCTATTATCAGATTTTTGTTCAAAATTATTTCGATTTCGTCGACAATAAATATTTAGATCAAATTTCTACACAACCTTGATGAATTAATTCTGTAGAAAAATTAATCAATGAAGGATAATAAAACTTATACCGTGAATCGCTTTAACGGGTAACAAAATAGTAGTACGGAAACCTCTAGACTCATTCCAAATTTATTATGAAATATCACAAACAATATTAAAGCTTATTCGATTTGTTACAGGGTGTTACCTAAGACTGCTGTATATATTTGTTATTTTCAACTATAGCTGGGGGTAAGTACAGCGCCCTTTTAGCTTAAAAGCGATCAAAATATTATCTACTGTTAATTTCAATAATATACTGCTAAAGCTGTTTCCCGCTTAGTCTTTTTTATACACTTATCTAGATGTAGTACCTACCTATCTGACCTTGTACTCACTTGATTAATTTTCACAGTCATAACCTGACCCACAAGAAATAATATTAAATATTATCTTTGCAAACAATTATCTATTCCATCATTATAATGACATCATTCTTGCGGCGGAGAAAAAAAAACCTAACATACCGTTTAAACGTCTTATTAGTGACGTACGTGGGAATTTTCTTCTTCATCCTCTTTTCTCAGATGGACGTACAAATGCGAGACTGGCTCATGCACGAGGAATGCAGACCCAGACGAAGAAGAGGCCTATTCTTCATTGCAGCTGTGTCAATTGATGTGCACTAATTATTTGAATATCTGGCCACATCCCACCGGCAAGTTGACGTCGTTGAAAAATCTAATTAAAGTGGACCCACGGTAAGTATTGGAAAAATAGTCAAAGAATGAGAATCACTCGAAATAGTTCATTTGTTTTACGGGTACATATTGATGACGATTTATCAAAGAAGATGTTATTTAGTTTCATATATAGAATAAAATATTTTCTAGTACTTCGAATAGGTTATCAATGTAATAAATATAAATCCATTATTATGCTAGAAAGTTAACACAACCTTCTAGATATCATGTCTCACACATGTTCAATGGGTGAAAGATCAGGAGACCTTGCTGGCCTGGGAATAACGCTAAATTGAGAGTCTCGGTATCGATAATAATAATAATAATGAGTTCTAATGCGATTGATAACCTAGAATAGACCATAATAGATCCAAACTGATCGCAGTGGGTTAGGACGCGCGCAGACACTCTACACATTATCCAGTAGGAAAATTGGGTTTTCTAGTTTCTGAAGATGTGGTATTACAACTGATTCAAACACATTGTAGATGTAGTCCTGAATCATGTTTTTATCAAGGAATACTAATGAAGTCCTGCTTCCATATGAAATGCACCCCGTATCGAGTAAACGTTGTTATAAGCAAAATTAAATTTCTTTCCTTTCACCATGTCTACCAATAACACTTTTTACATTCTTGAGACCAGTGGAATTGCACCGATATCTTTGGCAAGATGAGACGCAGTCTAGAAGTATGTGAGCACAAAAATCTGATTCTACGATAAACTCATCGTAGAGAAAACTCGTTGTCCTATATAGCAGCGAGTTATTCCTATGCCACTGACTTAGAGATAGAATATCGATTCCTAAGGGCATTTATTCTTGAAAGGAGTTCTTCACGGTCTGTAGTTTTTCGAACAGCACCAGTACTTCTAAAGATGTTGCTGCCTTTGCTCTATAATCATTCCAAAATCGATCAAAATGCATTTCTAACAATCCTATTGCCAATTTCCCCATAACGAAATACCGGTTTCCGCTCAGCCTTATAATAATTCAAATGCACTGGAAATTAGCACGTCTTCCTACAGAAATTTCGTTAAAATTCTTCATGTTCTACTGGCTGTAGCATTTTTCAATATCATACGGTGCAAGTGGGCCAGAAAATACCTCATTCATTCATTGGAATTGCCTATTGAGGCAGTGGAGGAAGTGATTTGCAGAGTGCTTCTATGAAAATAAAATTGGCCAAGAAAAGATTCATGCATGATCTTGGGTACCGTTAAAATGGAATCACAATGAGACCCTGTTTTCTTCAGCGGTCCATACTGTATTGGGGTTACAAAAGAACAGGCAATAGGTGTTAGATTAATGTTATTTTTTCATTCATTAGGGCCGCGAACTGTTGTAGATACTATTAAAAATGTCGTTTTTCGAGTTATGGCAGGACTGGCATGCAGTCCCGACTTGATTCCGTTTGAATATTTGTAGAATGAGCTAAATAGACGAATCTGAGAGACTTAATGGACTTACTTCGATATCAGATTTTATTATTTTGGAAGAAAAAACGTACTTTGCTTAAATATATATTTAGAGACAAAAAGAAGCTCTAGTTCTAGTATCATTCGGATTTATATGTGTATAACTAACCATTTAAAAAATCAGAAGTTGACTTAAAAGTTGAATTACATATTTACGTATTTAAATTAAATGCAACATTATGTTTTATTTATCTAAATAAATTCCAGAAAGACTATTTATATCGAGATAATCTCATACTTCTATTAATTTGTATCTATTCTATAAATAGCGACGTGAACATACCTATTTGCACGTTCAACAAATTATTGTAATCACTAGAAATAGTGAAAAATATCTACCTATAGATGATTCAACACATGAGGAAGAGAGCTCTTATTGTAATTGATCATTTACAAATAAGCAATCAGACGAGTTTAATTGAAGGTTTACTGATCAAATAAGCGTATATATATATTTACACGAATACAAATGAATAGATTTTCCTGAAATGATTTCGCATTATTTTTTTCATTTGCCGCTATAAAAGAGATGCAAATAAACCGCGCTTATGTGAATATTTCATAATCCATTCATAATATTTAACGGTCAAATTTATGATGGCCATTCTTTTTTGGATTATTATGTCATTTGGCGTCAGGGCTTGAAGGACTGTTTGAATGGTTTGACGGAAGCGCTCCTATGTGAGAGAGCTGTGGGTATTTATGTTTTTATTTTTAATTAGAGAACAGTGGCGGAGATCGGGAATGTGTAATAGGGTGCGGTGTTGTTGGAGCGAAGCAAAAATCGATGAATATAAATCTTTTGTCGATATGGACAACTATAGACGTACGACCAATTTCATGATATTGTTAAATATAAATAACCGTTACGTGAAAAAGTCATATTAGAGCCGGAAAAAATGAATAAATCATCTGGTTGAAGTACTGTGAGGTACTTGTTGTTTTGGTTGTTTCTTGAACGGAGGAGACATTTCGACTGTTTATAAGGCTGTTCGAGCAGTAGTTTGGGACGGTTTGATAACTGTTTAAAATGCGCATGTGCGATTTGAAACAGTTTCCAAGTGGTTTGGGATTTTGTTGCTCGAACACCAAACTGCAGTTTGCAAACTACCCCTTCCACTTTCTCACAATTTTGTCGCCATAGAACAAATGACTATGCCGATAGATATGTTTTATAACCAAAGATAAGAGAGAACATCAATGAAAGACTGATGGACTAAACACAAAACTAGGGTTTAGTTTAGGACTGTGGTGGTGTCAGAGAAAACATACCTCCAAGGTGGTGTTCTCTGAAAGGGATATCTCCAACAGCAACAACAGAGAACACTATACTCTAAGAAGAAGAAGACGCGTCAACTGCGCCTGTCTCAAACTGAGTTTGGAAATCGTCAAACTACTGCTCGAACATCTTACTAGTAGTTGGGAATAAATTATTTCATCGTAAAGTGAAGTGCGCAGGCGTCTGACGGTTTGGGACTGGTTTGAACCGCTGCTCGAACCTCGAACACCCTTTATATATCTGTGTGCGCATAAAAAACGTGGTCCGATTTTGATGATTCTTTTTGTGTTAGGTATCTTTTCAACACGCTTTTATTAGCTTCACTTGTATGTTTGTTTGCTTGTTTGTTTGTTAGCATGTAATCTGTAATCTTTGAGCTCAATTGTGCACTACTTTGAGCGATCCGATTTCTTGCAATAATTTCATGTGCAGGTGCGAGTGCGACTTCTTGATGGGGGGTTCCATATTCCATACCTATATATCTCAACTATATGGATGGATTCTCGTGAAATTTTCGATATGCATGTGTGTTGGTGGGATATGTAATGATGTGTGAGTGCGAGTGGGACTCCTTGATGGGGGTTTCCATACCTATATATCTGAGCTCTATTGATGGGTTTTCGTGAAATTTTCGATATGCATCTATGTTGGTAGGATATTTGATGGTGTGTGATTGCGAGTGGGACTCTTTGGTGGAGGGTTCCATACCTATGGGTGTTTTTGATTTCTGGATGAATTTTCGTGGAACTTTCTATCTGTATGCGGGTTGGGACGTTTTGTGATGTTGTGTACGTGCGAGTGGGGCTTTTCGAGGACAGGTTTCATACTTATAGTTGTGTACGAGCGAGTGGGACTTTTTGATGAAGGGTTTCATACCTATATACCTCTCGGGCTTTATGGATGGATTTTTGTGGAATTTTCGATATGAATGGGTGTTGGAGGATTTGCGATGGAGTTTAAGAGTTGGACTATTTGGTGAAAGGTTCCATACCTTCCTCGTATATATGACTATGTTGTTTATATCTCACTCCCTACATTCGTGCATCGTTTTAATAGTAAACCGAACTAACAAGTAGAAAATAAATAATAGTTTAAAAAACTAAAAACACGCTTTAATACATAAAATTAGAAAATATATAAGATATCATTTTAATGCAAAAGAGCGTGTTGTGCTTGAATGAACATCAATCACCCTACGCTTTTTTACATTACGTTTGGTATTTATAAGATGTGAGGGAAAAAAAGAATACATATAATAGCTATCAATTTTGCATTGTCTCTGTCGCCGCTCTTATCGTTTATCGTAGCTCCAGCTTAAACGCACTCATTATAAAACAACGGGATAAAGAGGAGTTGAAAGATAAACCCAACCGTTCACAATTCAACATGTATAAGACTACATTTTGATCGTTAAAATAATCCAACAGTATAGGTTCATGTATTGTCATCTTCCATTTATAGTTTTCATAAAAGAACTCTTAGGATCAGCTAATAGGATCCCTTGTATCTCAATTCAATTATCTCCGTTTTACATCATAATAGATTGATTATTTTTGACAATAATCCTTATTTGAATGTTATCACCATTTTGTATATTCCTGATAAGTGCAAAAAGTACCTAATTTATTTATGTGTGTCATTGAAAATACACTTGAATCCATACAATGGGTATAAATTGTGCTAATTAGATGATTATTTCAAAGACTGAATATATCTTTCTCGTATTATTCAAATTATTACGATTCTAGACTTAATTCACTGATAATGTTTTTGAATAAGTAACTTTGCCTGCTTGTCAACAGACTGATTGTTTTAGTATTATCATTTACCTTAAAGAAGATTCGAAAATAATAAAATATACCTATACGTTGTATGATTCATTTTCATTTTTTTGTTGTGTTGGTACTTTTTGACCGACGAACCCCGAACGGAGGAGGTATACAATTCGACTATCTGCTTTTTTTTTGGTTCATGCGCGCGTTTTATATAGTAATCGTACTCTAATTTTGATGATTTCTGATTCATTTGAAAGGGCTTGAGAAATGGTCCCATAATCGTAAAAACACTAATCCGAAATCTCCTTCCATCTGAAAAGCGCCCCCGAAGGGGGTGGAGGGGCCGATTTTTGTTGAAAATCGAAAATCTGAAATGGTATAATTAAAGATAGAACAATATCCGGAAACTTTTAAATTGACTATTTTTTCAAAAGAGTTAGGATTTTCAAGTTAGAGGCATGTTAAGTTCACAAATATGTGTATTTTTGTTTTTTTTTTAACCACTCTCGAGGATATATTTTTGGACATCATATGTAAAATCCAATGCAGTTCTTACACAATACCAGTTACCATAACAATTTTTTGTTCTCATATATTTTAGGTTAGGTGCAAGATGTGGAGAAAAAATTTTCACTTGCCTATTTTGGCATAATTATATTTATGATAAAAAACTAATATCAATTGTTTCAATTTTTTCAAGAAATATCGCAATATCTGTCCTTATGAAATAATTGCCCTCTATTGACAATATATCAACTATAATTTCTTAAAATAATGCATGACATAAAAACAAATCGTGAAATAATGTAGATTTGATTGAAGCTCCTTCAAATCGACACCAATTTCACTAACATTCGGTCAGCTGACTTAAAGTTACATGCTTTTTTGACCGACGAAACCCGAACGGAGGAGGTATGCAATTCGACTGTGTTCTTTTTTTGGTTCGTTCGCGCGTTTTTCTATATATAGTAATCGTACTTTGATTTTGATGATTTTTGATTCATTTGAAAGAGAACGCTTGAGAAATGGTCCCATATTCATCAAAACGCAAATTCGAAATCTCCATCCCTTCGAAAATCGAAAAACTGAGGTGGTATAATTAAAGATAGGACAATATCCGAAAACGTTTAAATTCAATATTTTTTCAAAAGAGTTACAGTTTTCGAGCTAGAGACATGTTGAACTCTCAAATATGAGTATTTTTTCTATGTGGAGAGGACGATTTCTTTCGAAAATTGAAAATCTGTGGGTACTTCATGAAAGACCTAATTATTTGTAGCAACATTTATAATGAACATTTTTTCCTTAGAGTTACGGTTTTTTAGTTACAGCGGTGGTAAAATGGTAACATCTAAAATATAATGCGTATTTCCGTAGCGATGTTTTGAAATTTCAATAATAACAACTACAAGCAAAGAATATACGTGGTTAATAGGATAAGTATTTACTATCTTCATTGGTATTAGTGAAGGTTCAACGATTTTCGTGACTAATGTTACACTCTAAAGTGTGAAATAAATATTTTTTTTTAAATTGGACCGACGTTATTAGTTGGTGCACAGAAAACTACAAAATTATATTAATTCTATTGGTGCTGGTACTTATGAAGTTGGTACCAAAAGTTATCAATATAACTGCAACTGCACAACTTCAAAAGTAACAGCACCACAAGAATTAGTATTATTTTGTATTTTTCAGTGCACCAACTTATAACGACGGTCCAATTTTTTTAAAGAAATAATTATTTCTTCTTCATTTTGGTATATACCGGGAGTGCAATATTAAAGAAAAGCTTTCATTTCTTGGTCATTTACAACGAAAACATCCGCTTTCGTCTATATGCATTAAACTACATCTAGAAGAAACCATATATTTCAATGCCTGTATATGTTGGCAACCATTATTATCTAGTTTTAGGTCTTAATAGCCCAAGCTCAAATATCTGGTCCTCTAAAACTTTAACAGATCTAAAAAAATTATTAAACCCTATTTAACCCTACTTAAACCATCTCTCTAGGTCAATAAATGTTCAGTTGAGTGGTCCTTCTGAAACAGTAACATTCCTGACCAATTTGGTGAACTACATCACCGACAAACTCAGCCATGGTGGTCCGTACCAATGTGAAGGAACCAGTTATCCACTGACTATACAACTGCAACCAATATCGACAGACATGACGTTGAATGTAAACACAAATGAATCGTACACGCTGGAAGTCGACTTTGCTGGTAGGAACAAAGAAGCTTTCAAAAATTTGTTCAATTACTATGAATAAAAATTGGTTTCAGAGGAGAAGAAGGTACTTGCAACTGTAACTGCCGAAACAGTTTACGGTGTACGACACGGTATCGAAACACTTTTGCAACTGATTATACCCGTTGAGGATGAACCGGGAAAGTGTTTGGCAACATTGAGCAATGTCTTCATAAGCGACAGACCTGTGTACAGACACAGAGGCCTCCTTTTGGATACAGCAAGAAACTACCTTTCGATAGATACCATCAAACGCAGCATTGATGGAATGGCAGCCTCAAAATTGAACGTGCTCCATTGGCACATTACCGACTCGCAGAGTTTTCCATTTGAATCGCAAAGACTACCAAATATGACCAAGTAAGTACGAGTAAACGTAAACGTTCTCTAAAATAATAGATTAGTAGTAAGTATATAGAGTGGTAGATTAAATCTCAAAATAACAATAATAAACTAGATACGGAGCATATAGCACAAAAGAAATCTACACTGTAGCCGATATCAAAGACTTGAATGAGTACGCAATGGTAAGAGGTGTGAGAATCTTGATGGAGATCGATGGCCCTTCACATGCTGGTAACGGATGGCAATGGGGCGAAAAGGAAGGCCTTGGAAAATTGGCAGTGTGCATCAATAAACAGCCCTGGCGTTCATTTTGCATTCAACCACCTTGTGGGCAGCTGAACCCCATCAATCCCAATGTCTACAAGATGCTCGAGCTACTCTACAAGGATATCGTTGATCTCTTCCCGAGAGCAACAAACTTCCATATGGGCGGTGATGAGGTATCTACACAAAATTTATTTTTGAAATTCACCCACATTAGCCCAGTAAAAAAGGCTTTACCTTGCAAAACTCCCGTAACCTAGGAGAGGTCACTGTTGCTCATTCGATACTCCAGAACTTTAGCTCTTAAAAATATTAAATTGTCACGATGCCATTGCCATTGAATGTAAAGAACAGTGATGTCACCTAAAGATTATCAGCCGTATTCATAATCGAAACTAAGTACGCTACCATAACACACAACTGACAGAACTTTAAATCCACGTAAATGAGCTGTAATCTAACTAACCTAACCTTAAATTAAGTTTATGACTCATATGTCAGTGTTATGGAAGGATAGTCTTTTGTTTTTTATTTTAATACAGTACTAGCTAGTACCGAACTAAGATTTGATTATGAATACGGCTGTAAGGCATTAAAATTGCTGATGGAAACTTTGAAAGAAGCTGAGTCAAGAGTAATTTTCTCTTGCACAGGTTTTCATACCATGCTGGAATACAACCCAAGAGATTCTGGACTACCTTAAAGATAAACCGTTGACTGAAGAAACTTACCTTGATCTATGGGGTGAATATCAAAGGCAAGCCTTAGAGGCGTACGATAGAGCAGTTGGCCATAAGGACACTAAATTTATAGTGTGGACTAGTACTTTGACGCAACCTGATGTGATTCAAAAATACTTACCCAAAGAAAGGTACTGTTTTTTTGCATTGAAGATTCATATAAAGTGCGAAGCAGCTTCAATTATTGTGCCTAGTGAACCCAAACTAATGGTGAGACATCTGATGATAAATACACTGAAACACTCTAAAGGTTTTTTTCCATATATTAAAGTATGGTTTTTCGACATGATCAAATTGACAGGCAACCTGATGAGCTAGTTTCTGAAAATTTGACAGTGTTAAAACCGCTTTTAGAGCAGTTCGATATCTCACCATTTCTGTGGTTTCCCTATATTTAACTCAATATATAAAATCATTATTGATTTTACTAATTAAAAAAATTAGTAGCATTTCTTTTTATTAAATGATCCAGTGCAAATCCCGCACGGACGCCACTGACAGGAATTGAAAATTATGTTGTACATCAGAAAATGCTTTTTTCATTCAGAAGATGCGTATCATAGAAGAAATATTTTTTCTTGAAAATTTAGGTAATTAAAAAGTTAGATCTTTAGGTCATATGTTAATCTTTTTCAGATACATTAATTATCCTTCCTAATAATGGACCCAAGAATAACCTAAAATATTAGCATGCTATTAAAAAACATCCTGTATATCATCTTTTTTTCAGGTACATTATCCACACATGGGTGGTCCAGGCGAATCTCGATTTGGTGACTGATTTGCTCAAACTGGGCTACGAAGTGGTCATATCGACGAAAGATGCTTGGTATTTGGACCATGGTTTCTGGGGCAGCACAAAATACTACAAATGGAAGACCGTCTATGCAAACACCATGTACAAGTACAATCACCAAGGCATATTGGGAGGCGAGGTAAGAGAAACAGTTCATCTCCATTTTTTGTCAATATAATCGAGTAATATTCGTTTAGAACCGGGTAATTCTTACTACTGCAAATTAATTAAATAAATTACTGAAAACTATTGACATAAGAGAAATTTAAATAGTAGATACTGGAAGATGAAGCAATTTCAAAATAAATAAAAAATCTTCATGAAGGCCGGTTTCAAGACACAGTATCGACACAGGTAAATCCCCAAAACATCATGAGAATTAAGAAAAATATAGCTTGCGCATCAGATAGTACGTCAGTAGTCTGGTAATTTAATTCTGTGTTTCTATGTAGCAGTTACTGTTGATTTTGTAAGTAGCTAGTCTATATTATATAAGGTTCTTTTAGGTATGCATGTGGGGTGAACTAGCTGACGATAGCAATGTTGAGCCCAAGGTTTGGCCAAGAGCAGCAGCTGCAGCCGAACGGCTGTGGTCCAATCCGAGAAGCACAGCCGAGTACGCCCAGAATCGGTTCTTTGCTCACCGTGAACGCCTTCTTCAGCTCGGCCTGAAGGTGGAGGCTGTGACACCGCAATGGTGTGTGGAAAATGAAGATGCTTGTAATACGTATTTATAGACAATAATTTCATGTGATTCATACTATAATTGTAAATCTAAGCTCATCTATTTTAAGACATTTATTATTGAAATACAAGTTCCTCCATCTGAGTATTAGCATTGTTAACCAGTATTTATATTTTAATAAAATATATAAGATGTGTTTTACAAAACATTATTAATATTAATTCATCATCTTTGCCACACATTCAAGTACTTGAACAGTAAAATCAGCATCTTCTTTGGTTACGCACATTGGAGGTTTAATTCTGAGAACCTACAAGAGCAAGAGATGAAATATAGATATCAACGTATTGGAATTACTCACATTTCCAGCAAAACCACCCTTGCCAATAATCAAGCCCAATTCAAGACAGTTATCGAGGAATTTCATCATCTTTGGCGGTGATAATGGTTTTCTATTTTCAACCAGCTCGATTCCAATCATGAGTCCTTTACCCCGCACATCACCAAAGATTGGATTCTTCTTCAGCTTAGCAAGTTCCAATAGAAGATACGTTCCGACATCTTTGCTATTCTCTTGCAATTTCTCTTTCTCAATTATCTAATAATTGCATTCATCAAAATCTACCCTTTTCGAATATTTTACATAAGTACCTACTTACATCTAAAACTTTCATTCCAACAACACAAGCTACTGGATTACCTCCAAAGGTGTTGAAATGTGCTGCCAGGGTTAAGCCACTAGCCACTTCCGGTGTCGTTATCACAGCTGCCAATGGATAACCGTTACCAATTCCCTTGGCCATTGTCACTATATCTGGAGTGATTCCGTGCATTTCAAAGCCCCAGAAGTGATCTCCTGTCCTTCCAAATCCAGTCTGAACCTTTGGACAAATAGCAACACTAAACTAATTAACAGCAGGCTAGGAGCCACAGCAAAGTGACCGTATCCTGGGTTACAGATACAGATACAGATACAGAACGTTTATTCACTACTTTTTACATGGGTAATTGTAGCATGTCAGGAATAAAAATTAAATGAACAGTAAGGCACTAAATGTATGAAACTTGAATCAGTAATACATAAAGACAAACAAAGAGAAATTGTATAAACATAAATAGAGAAATAGAGAAATATATATACATATATACACACATACATATATACATATATATACATATACATACACATATATACAGACTTCTCACAGGGACGCAGCCAATCAACAAATAAAATTCCTTGAATTAAACAAATTTCACTCATTAATGGACCCATTCCCCAATAAAAATCTTTTGTAGAATAAACACGACTGCAGTTGTATACATTAGTTTATTTTGAGTTCTGTGTTAGTCCTAACATTTTTTAGAAATTCAGTCAAAGTATAGAAGGCATGATAATGTAAGAAACTTTTAATTTTACGTCTGAAAGAAAATAAGCTAAGTCTTCTTATATCAGGATTAATCGAATTATAGATGTCAAAATTAAGAGAGTTTTCTTCAGATACTTTCAATTTAATCTTTGGCTTTAAAATATTCTGTCCATGTCTACTAGGGTAGTTATGGTTATCGGAGTTAGTATGAAATATCGATCTATTTTTATGGATTTCGATGAGCTGTTGATACATCCAAACACACGGCAAGGGCATTATTTGAAATTTCCTGAACAGTGGTTTACAGTGGTCGCGAAATCCAGCCCTTGCGATAATTCGAACGGCCTGCTTTTGCATTTTGAATATTTTGAATGATGATGAAGAGTTACCCCATATTACTGCACCATAACTAATATGTGAGTGGAGAAGTGCGTGATAAGCAATAAGTAAAGATTTCTGATCAATACAATCCCTTAGGCGACGTAAAACAAATAGACCGGAGCTAAGCTTCCCTTTGACTTTTTTGACATGATCCACCCAATTTAGTCGGTCATCAATTACAATACCTAGTAAGTTAGCAGAACTACCGTTAGTGATTCTTCTGTTGCTAGATATAGTGAGTCTTTGTGTTTTCTCAAGATTTAGTTTTAAGGTATTATTAGTAAACCATTTGTTAGCCAGTGATTCCACGTTATTCATATGAGATTCCAAATTTCCGAGTGACTTTCCAGTAGTAATTAAGGTAGTATCATCTGCAAACAAAACGCACTTGAACGGCATAATAGCCCGTTCAAGATCATTTATATAAATTAAAAACAAAAGAGGGCCCAGAACGGACCCTTGCGGTACGCCACACCCCATATTTTTAATTGAAGATATGTCTTGAAGGTATGTAACACATTGTTTTCTATTAGTTAAATACGAAGAAAATAGTTTCAGCGGAGTTCCTACTATACCAAATCTTGACAATTTGGAAACTAACATATCATGGGCGACACAATCAAATGCCTTACTTAGATCACACATAGTAAGTCCTACTATATGACTTGTCTCAAGGCCCTCAACTATGTGACCCACTACCTTACATACAGCTTGTATTGCCGATCTGCCACTTTGGAATCCATATTGGTTACAGTTTATTAAACTATTACGTTCGAGATGGTCAATCAATCTCTTCTTTAATAAAGTTTCAAAGAGCTTTCCAAATAAGGGTACTATGGATATTGGTCTATAGTTGTTAGTATCATTGATATCGCCTTTCTTATGAACTGGTACCACACGAGACAATTTAAAGCATTCCGGAAACACCCCAGTTTGCAATGACATATTAAATAAATGAGTCAAGGGTGTGACTAAGTACATACCTATATCCTTCAAAATGTTACTATTAAGATTGTAGATGTCATTACATGATGATCTTTTCAAGGCAAAAATCGTGAGTAGAACTTCATCTTCTGTTACTGGACTTAAATAAAACATTTCATTGCAAACAGGGATGTCATTCATAATGCTCTGCTGGTCCTGGAGATCAAGTTCCAAGGAAGCAATAATATCACGAGCAACAGAGGCAAAAAAGACATTAAACTGTTTTGCTGACAAGTCGGCTTTTATATCACTATTAAAACCAGCGTTTCTCTCATAGTTAACCAGTCTCCAAATATCTTTACTCTTCTTCTTTGAATTAATTATAAAATTATTGTAAGATGTTTTTTTCGAAGCCTTTATAGCGGCTTTGTAATGTTTGCACATAATACTGTATATACTGTTAGAAACTGCGTCACGTCTAACGTCGCGAATAATTTTCATTGCGGAAAGCTGATTACGCATTACTTTTAGATCATCGGTAAACCACTTAATAGGTGATTTCTTAGATGTAACTTTTTTAAGGGGAAGATGAGTTTCGATAAGTCTAGAGCAATTGGTAGTTAACATACTAGATAAGTCATTTGCATCGAGACAGTATTTCTTCCAATCCAAGTGATTTAATTCTTGATTTATCTTTTGAATTCTATAAGCAGATATTGACCTTCTCAACGATGTTTTTGTTTTCAAAGGAACATTGTAATTAACTGTACATATTTGGCCATAATGGTCTGAGATAAATGGTTCAATTACAGCCGTCGACAAACTCTCACTATTTATATTAGTAAGGATGTTGTCAATGCAACTCGCGGTAGTTAAAGTTACCCTTGTTTTTTCATTTATTGTCACTCTTAAGCCAAAACTATCCAGAATGCAAGTAAAATTTTTTAAATCATCATACTCGACATCAAAATGAATGTTAAAGTCTCCCAAAATGCATATATTGGAGTATTGATCATGAAAATCATGCAGCATATTTTCAAATTGTTCAAAAAATATTTCTATATTGGGGCCTGAACGATATACACAAATTATTAGTAATTTTAATGAGGAAACCTCAACAGCTGCAAATTCAGCGTGCCATTCTACCGTGTATTTGGACGCATCAACAGATCTACATTCAAGGTTAGGTCGCGTATAAATACAAACACCACCATGCATCATTGTGGGTCTACAATAATAACTTAAAATATTGAATGGACAGAGATTGATAGACAGCAGATTGTCTTTCTTTGTAATAAAATGTTCACTGACACAGAACACATCACAATTAAAAGAATTAAAAAAATGTTGCAGATTGGCGATTTTGTTAGATATTCCTTGAACATTCAAGTGAAATATTGTCAAACAATTGCTCATCTCAAATAGAGGATAGTCATTAATGTTTTTTGTTTTTATGGATTTTGTTGTTGTTGTCTTCGAGGGTAAAAAAATTTATTAATTTTTGTACCTACAGACCAACATTTTGGATCAACAAATTTATCGACGTTATGTTGGAGAATGCCAACTTTGAAGGAGGAATATTCAGCTGGTCGTCTCGATTGGAGTCTGTTACACGTAACTTCGGAAAATCTGGGTTTTAAGAATTTAAGCATAGCTTGTTCGTCTACCGAAGCATGAATATAAGGGCATCGTCAAAATGAAGACAGTAAAAAAGCCGACCAACTAGCCAAACGGGAAGCGGCGCTGGCCATGCTAGGACAAAAGCTTTCCTGTGGAATCTTCCGGAGCATCTTCATCGGTAGATAAAGAACCAGAAGCAGTGGCAAGGAACCTCAGGACCGAGACAAGCAGCATATTGTCGGCCTGGTGGATGACAGCCCTGTATAGGTTTTCCAAGAAGAAGTGGAAACCATAGTGCTCATAACTTTATGAATGCGTATGTGTCTAGTAGGAATGCGAGTTTTTCTATTCGGGGAAGAAAAACCGAAGGCAACAAGATACTGAACTCTAATTAAATGGTCGCAGTTTGGATAGAACAACAAGCAACTCCATAATCTAATCTAATTCATCATATATGATTCTCTTACCTCATCTGAAACAAAAACACCCCCATGCTGTTTAACAATGTCATAGACACCTTTGATATAGTTCTTAGGAAACTGTACAGCACCACCAACTCCTTGAATAGACTCGGCCCAGAATCCAGCCAAGTTGTGCTTGGGAACTGTATAATCTAGTTCACTTTGGAACTGCTCAATGTATCTAAGGCCTGCTTCACACTCTCCGGTACACGAACATGACCTGTCCGTCTGAATGGGACTGTCGCGACACTTATTACCACCCCAAATACCATTGTAAACATCAGGATTCATGGTCTATAACAGAATATGAATGAATGGAAACGGATTAGTTGGTTGATATAGAATTTCTTTCTTTTACTTTATACATGCCAGCTGCACTAGGCACTTTATTTTTGTATAGTGTATTGCCTGTGAGTCCCATAATTTGGTATGTAAGGCCATGGTAAGAGTTCTTCAATGAAATCACATCAGATTTTCCGGTATATGCTCTAGCCATTAATAACGCCAGATCATTGGCTTCGGAGCCACTATTTACAAAATAAACACACTAGAAAATAACATATGGGTAAAAATAAATGTAAGTTATTGAGGTAAAGTAACCTTCAGATTTCCTGGCATTTTTTCGGCCAATCTTTTGGCATACTCATGTATTTCGCTAGTAAAGTAAATGTTGGAAACATGACCCAGCCGTTGTATTTGCTCATTGACAGCTTCAGTAATTTCCCTGTAAAGCAACAGATGACCTATATAAAATAAAAAAAACTTTAATTGATGGAACATACGGATGAGAATGACCGACAGAGACTGTGCAAATGCCTGCGAACATATCCAAATATCTTTTGCCTTCGATATCGAACAACCATTGTTTATGACCTTGATGCAAGGCAAGAGGTTTGCTGTATAGAGTCGTCAAGGCGGGATTTAAGTTGGATTTTCTTATTCTTTTTAGTTCTTCTAATGGTAATCCCTTTAAGAAAAAGTCACATTATTCTGACACATATCTATTACTTTTTTATTATATTCTATTATTTACCTTATATTTTTGAGGTCTAAAATCACATCTTGGCAGTTCTGGCCTAGAGGAAAATTTTCGAACAAAAACCGAAGCTCTCCCCATTATTACTCGATATTTACTGATAAATAGCATTCTCCTTGTGACCCATGACCGACGAATGTTAATGAATTATTAAACTTTCACTAGTACCTCGTGAATAATGGAAATAAGGAAATATATATATATATATATATATAATGGAATACCAAACAGACATTTTGTCATAATTACTCACAAAACAATGTTTGATATTGGTAATATTTACATTATTATGCTTTCCTTATAACTAAGTAAGGAATATATTCTAATCATGTGAAATTTTGAAGACTTGCGATAGTCAACAATAACTAGGGTTTCTCAAAATTTTAGGCTCATTATTTTCACAGGTAGGCTGAAGGGAAATATTTTCTTAAATATAAACAGAAATTTTTGAGTTTTAAACGGAACCATTATAAAATCACTCTACTGCATGACTGTCTGTCAAACCATATTTTCTCAGAATCTACAATCAGGAAAAAGTTCAAATTAGGTACTGATACAAAATTATATGACCGCAACACAAACAAATAGTTAAAATAAAGTAATTCTCATAATGGGAATTTATTTTGTATAGCAAATTGTCATCCTGTGACATATCAATTGATCATTATTATATTTAGTATATATTATTTCAATATCCTAAAACGAACGGCTTGAAGATATTAGGGAAAATATAGGAAAATTGGTAATTTCCAGTCCTAATCTACGAAACTACTGAACGTACAAAAAGATATAGAATATAGGACTTAATTTATAATTTACATGAAAACCTATGACAGTCGATAGTACTGAACCGTATACCCACGAGCCTAACACAAACATGCTAATTTCTATTAATATCCGTTCGGAATATTTCTAATGCTTTCAACTTCAGATATAAAAATGGTATAAATATTGAAATTATATAATTTTTGATAAAAGGGCAGAGGAAAACATTTTTAAAATCAAAGAGTGTGAGCTCGTCTAATTTCGATAAATTTGGATTTTGTAACATTACTTAGCGAACAGTCACATTCGTTTATTAGGACGTAGCCTTCGTCATGGTTTTAATCTACAAGTAGCAGAGAGGGCTATTTTCAATGTTGGTTGAAATCAATGGTTTAGACAATAAACGTAAATATCAACAAGTTTTATTTTACAAAACCACTATAACACTACTAATCTAATTCTATACTTTTTTTTTGAGCCCTAGATTCGTAATCTATCAGGCCAGGATTATTTTCACATATAACATTATAAGCATGACAAAGTCTGACAAACTCTTCATTGGTCAACTGGAAGGGCCTGGTAGTTGGATCGATATCAGCCAATTTGTACATATTCAAAGCTAAAAAAATAGATATACGATATTAAAATCTTAAAATATATATAAACAGAGAAAACTTCTCACATATGAGTACAGATTTTTTTATGCGGTGTCAATATTTAGAGCATTCTCTACCAAAACCAAAAATAATTGTGACTCACAGTCACTTCAGCTTACAGCGGATGTAGACACTAACTTTCTTGTTTGAAACAGAATATTTTTTTATCAAGTTGCGATTCCTCTTTTATCAAGGCGACTTCTATGTGAATTACATATATCTAGTATCTATACTTAGTTTCCCCATTTTATAATGTAGCTTAAATTTTGTCTCTAACTACGTCTGATAATTCGATCATTGTTTTGGTAAAACGTTATTTATATTAGCTGATCTCGTTCTTTCACAGATTTCTGATTTCTAATACAAAACTGAATACAAAATTAGTTAGATAAACATTTACTCCAAAAACACCATGGCAGATTCCCACATATAAAATGTGAGAAGTTCTCTTATGAATATTGTTTACATTAAAATAAAAGAAACAGTCGAATTGTATACCTTCTTCTTTTGAGAAATCGGTCGAAAAATAGGACCGACTTTATAAATTTGTGCACTGGAAAATTCAAAATAAGGTTAATTCCATTGGTGCTGGTAATTTTTAAGATGGCGCAGTGATTAGTAAATAGAAAACTTTTGGCACCAAATTCAAAAGTATCTGTACCAATAAAAATAAACTCATTTTAAATTTTTCAGAGCACCATCTAATAATGTCGGTCCTATTTTTTTTTTAAATATTTATTTTACATTTTTAAGCTTTCCATAAGTCATTAAAAATGTTGATCACCGGATATCCTTGATTAAAAAAAATCCAATCTAAACATTGCTTAAAAAGATCTTTTCTTCAATTCTGCCAGGTGAAATTTTCAATTTTCGAAAAAGGTTAGCCCCTCCACCACCTTTAGGACGGTTTTAAGGAGGCAGAAGAAAATGATTTTTTTTATAAGGGTACATTTTACAACTCTCATATTTCTATTCAAAATCAGTGCACATTTACTTTGCAAAAGGTGCGTACATCCATAGAGCACCTTATAAACTTCCTCTGCTGTAGCATTTCCTTACCTAAATCATCTCTCATATCTTCAGGAAATAATCGCTCTGCCCCTCTGATGGAGTACTTTTGCCGCATATTGAAAATATTCCTCAACACCTTCTCCACCAACTTGAAGGGAAGATTAGTCATGGGATACTTCAAGGGATACAAAGTCATCACAGCAACATCTACGTCTGGCTTGGGCACGAACGCTCTACCCGGTATGGTAAATTTGTATTGCACATCACACCATAATTGACACATCACCGACAACCGACAGCGTTGTTTGTGCATTATGGGGGCCACCATACGTTCGCCTACCTCCTTTTGAAAGGTGAGCGTCATCGATGATCTGCCATAGCTCCAGGCGGATGATTTTACCGATACTGCTTCCAACCATTTGATAATCAAGTGGGTTGACACACTAAACGGCAGATTGCCTGAGAAATAAAGACGATCAGTAGATGTGTAAGATAAATAAATAACTTAGAAATTAGAACCGAATTCACATGATATTGGAAATCAATCAAAATTTTATTAAAAAAAGCATAAAAATCAGTGACTGAATTTGTGCAATTTCGATTGATCTCTCTCAAATTTCAGTTTTATGCAGTTTTAAAAGCCCTCTTTCCTACAGCCAAATTTTACTGCAGCTGTGGCAAATATTCTAAAATTGTTGTTGTTAATAACAATCGTGAAAACAATTTGATCTCTACAAACCTATTAAATGAACAGGAGGTGCAGCATCGAGCCAATCTCTTTTGAGAGCACCTGTAAAGCCCTGCTCCAGATTATAAGTCTTGATATCATCCACAACAATCTGCAAGTCGGTGTACGTTTTACAAGCTTCCTGTAGCAATTCTAATGTGGGTAGGAATCTAGGATCTTTCTCGACAACGATTAATTTCTTCGGGCATTTCTTGATGATGGAACGTGTGATGCCACCAGGACCAGGGCCAACTTCACAAACGTAATGGTTTCGAATTTTACCAGCAGCCTTGACAATTTTGTCCGTAATACGTTCGTCCATAAGGAAATTTTGCGACAATTGCCGTAGGGCTCGTAAACGATATAACTTAACTAAGTCTCTAACACTAGGTAATGGAGGCAAACGAATATGTGGTAAATGAGCCGCCATTATTTTAGAAGTAATTATTGTGTAGTTTTAATGGGTTCATCAAAATCATCAAGAAAGCTCTCTTGTTTCACAGCGTACATAGAATAACCATATATTCCAAATATGGCAGCACCCAGGAAACCGGCAGTCCACAGGTTTCTTTTGCGAAGCCTTTGCAACTTTTGTACACGTTCGAAGTTCTCCCTTTCAACTTTCTTGATAAAATCTAGATCTGTTTTATTCAACTTATTCAAGTCAATCTTTGGCATGCGATCCGACATTGTTTCTTTATAGAAAATATTGCAAATAATGCAATATAAGTGAGAATTGATCAAAATATCTTGCTAATTTAATCTAAGTTGCTAATAAAATACATAACCAACAAAAACTGACAGCAATGACAGCAATAACAACTGACAGCAATGACAGCAATGACAACTGACAGTTCTTGATGTCTGACAGCTCAATCTTAGAACATTTAACATATAGGACATGATAGAAATCATATGTATAGAACACGTTACTAAAATATTTAGTAAGTATTATTTAAAAAATATTTCTACCACTTCAATTAGTTTTTAAATTGAGTTATAGAATCAACTTTCATATTTACATTCAAACTTGTGTACTATGTGTACCGTGACCGTGATAATTCGAACACAGAGAACACATACTACCTCCAATTTGAACAGCACTTTGGCCCGGGACAAAGTTGTCAAACGTGTGTTTATTAAATTTTATTTTTAGTTGTGAATGTTGTGAATGTTTTTGTGTAAACTATTTAGGATGGCTGAAGATGATCAACCATCAAAATCGTTGAGCAATCGTAGTGAAGATAATACCGATCCAGATCATCCTCTACCCTTACGTTTGGACTTAGGGGATGATTCCTCAATGAATCCCGATTCGAATAGGTTAGGAAATCAAAACGGAGGACCCTCAGGTTAGTTTATAGAAACGGAAATGTTAATATCTTCTTAGATTTTTACTAATTTATTGATTCAAAATAATGTAACGAGTAGAATGATTAGATTTTTGTGAGTGATTCAATTGTTCTTCTTTTGTTACTTGAAATAATGCCATCTGCGTTTTCAAAAATAAGTACTTCATTACATTAATTTTTATCGGGACTCCATTGAAATGAACTATAACTCGCTCTAATGTGTGATTCAGGGTCTAATCATTCATCAAATGAAACACATAGAAGAGAAGAAAATCCATTTTCATTCAAACATTTTCTGAGAAGTGATTCGAGCAGTAGTTCTCAGAGCAGAGTTGCTAGACCCAAAGTTTACAAGGAAACTCGTTCTGCATCTACGGATTTTGGTTCACACAATGTTCATGAGCCTAAACAGTCATCATCAAGAGTCATGCCGGAACTATCATCAGCATTGCCGGATTTCGTGCAGGATCATCTAGTCATCGAACATTGCTATTTGGGTGGCAATAATGGCACCCCCATGGATTTGAATGGTGTCAACTTGCCGGATTTTACACATACAAGAAACGACAGCCAAAGAGCGTCAACAAGTAACACGAGTGCGGTATTGCCTCTTGATTTGCCGATTAGGCCTCAAGTTCCTTTCCCACTGGATCTTCCTATTGCCAGTACATCGAGTTCCTCTAGAAATTGCTCGGTTGGCGAGGCAAGTTGAAAAGAAAATATATGCAAAAGAATTCTCTTGAATTTATTTTCTTATAGGTTGGAAATTCAAAAAGTCTACCGGACTTTTTGGCCGATAGTGCTGTTTGCGCTAAAAAAGGAGAAAATGCTTCTGCAGCCAATAGCCCGGAAAGTGAGTTGATAATGCTCAGGCAGGATCTTGAGCTATCACGTCGTCAGTATACTGATCAGCTCAGAATTAGTGAGATGTTGAACCGAGAATTGGAGCGGAGAAAGAAAAAGGAAGAGGAATACGTGGAGAGATTGACTAAGTCACTGGAATATGTGGAACATAACTTGGAAGCTACAAATGTGAGTACCTATCTTTGATTTGATTTTATGATTCTTATGGGTTATGGAAATGGATTTTCTTTTAGAGGAGAGCCACAACAGCGGAAAACGCAGTGATGAAGCTGAGACAAGAGGTGAAGACGCTAACGGTGCGTTTCTGTCGGAGTGATGTGCAAAATTTGTATATTAATTATTTCCTTTTTTGTTTTGTATGTTTCAGGCTCAAATTAGTCAGTTGAAGCAGGAGAATGAACATCTCAGAAGTGGAGCATCGACATCAGGTGGTCTGAGTGCATCAACAAGCTCTCTACATTCACATCGTTTGGCTGAAGAGCTCAGGTCAGCTGCTAGCGATGCAGAATTTTCGTTGAGGTAAGAAGGTTTGATTCTGTGGCTGTTTTTTTACTTTATGGTAGTGGAGTGGAGGAACTTAAGATTTATAAATTTATTTACAAAAGACTATTTTCTCGATATAATTGTTAATTCTTGTAACAATTTATATACAGGCAGTTGCTATCTGGTGTGGAAAATCTTCGAATGATGGCCGATACTCTGGACAACATGGACAGGATAGAAGAAAAGCAAGATCTTCAGTTCCCGCATTCCGACGAAGATGCTGGTCCTGCTTTATAAATGTTTAATAATAAATAATCCTCGATGATCAATCGATACATGAATAACATACAAACCTACTCAATCAATTTTTAAGAAGAGTAGTTTTTTACCTATTAGTTGTAAATAAATTATTTTATTTATTGTTATAAGAAAGAAGAGAGAGAATGTTTTTTATACTTGTGATCTTAATTTATGTTCTAAGTAATTCATCTTTTGTTGGTAATTATCCATTTCGGTACCTACCTACCAATTCTAATTATTAATAATTTAATTATTGTATATAATATATATAAATATATTGTTGTTTTTATTAGTCTCCTCAGTTGCCAAAAAGAGATTTAAATTTTCGATTTTGGAATTGTATTTTAATATGTTAGAATAAAAGTGAATTAATTTCAGGTAATGATTTTTTTCTTTCATTTTTTATATTCTATTTAGAATAAACAGCAGTAAAAACTTTCCATTAAATTTTGATGCGGAAGAGCAAATATCCACGTGAAAAGCACAGGTAAGTGCGAGTGGGATATATACCCTTAGCGGTATCTAGTGGCGAGTTATGTCAAAGTTGATAGCATAAAAACCTTGATTACACATGAATTTTGATTTTCATCGTGGTCGGTCTAACATGAGTGCTAGAAGTCTCAAATTTTGCATGGGGGTTCCTTTTAGAACATAGGTTCTCACTAAGACGGGATTTTGCAAAATTCAACCCCTAAGGTTGTAAAAAGGGGTGTCAATATTTGTATGAAGTTCCTATAGTTTTAGTAGTAGGGGTTTGACTGTACTTTAAAGATATTTAAGGGAAAATAAAACGGGGGGCTTTTATTAGAGCAACAGAAGCCAAAACAACAGTTTTTTAGAATTTTTGTCTGTCTGTTGGTAGGCGTACGACGCGAAAAGTACTGCATGGAATTGAAAGCAGTTTTCACTGATGTATTACTAGAGGTCTAAGTTAAAATATAGCCTACATTTTATCGCGTACCTACGCTTGAATTTAAGTGCTTATAATTTTGGAACAAAGTGCTTATGCGGCAGAAGTTAACTTGCAGAAATCGTCACGTAAGGAAGGCGCGTTACCCTCCCACCCTGCGACTTTCTCTCGCCAGCTCCTTCTCATATTATTACATATATTGTAATTTTGAAGTTGTGCAGTGGTAGTTAGATTGAAAACTTTTGGTACCAACTTCAAACGTACCAAAATCAATAGAACTAATATTATTTTGTTCTTTTCAGTACACCAACTAAAAAAGCAGGTCCATTATTTTGTAAAAAAATATTTACATCACACTTTTGAGTGTAACATTAGTCATCAAAATCAACTTTCAACAAAGAATACGTTGCTTATACTTATTTACAGATTTCAGAACATCGCGGAAATTCACATATTTCAGACTTTCCCACTGCTGTACTCTGAAATCGTATTTTCCTTCAAATAGGTACCTAACCAATTTAAATGTTACATTTATAATCTTTTCATTAATGGCCGTCTCATATTTTCAATTTCCATAAAAAATACCCCCACTCCATGGCGGAGACACACATATTTCAGACTTTATCACTGCTGTAACTCGGAATCCTATGTTTTTTTTAGAAATTTCTTTTCTTTAATTTTATCGTCTCAAATTTTCGACTTTTGAAAAAAAAAATAGCCCCTTCCACCAATTCTCAATAACCAATGAAAAAAGAATCATGAACATCGGAACCAGACAAGCAGTCCCTCCGTTTGGTTCATCGGTCAAAAATAAAATACCGACAAATGTGCTCTTCAGCATATAGATTATCATCAGTAATCATTACAGTTTAGGTTAAATAATAGAAATACGACAACATACTCAGTAAAGAGGTCTTGAAAAGTAAACACGTACACCTACATTATCCTCTTAAAGTCACCCTGTATTATAGCAGCCTCCAAAATATAGTGGCAGACTCTATGACTAGGTACAGACATCATTGCAATTAACATTTAACCAGGTACTTAAATGAATGATAGTAAACGGTCATAAATCACTTGAAATTTTAATTGCTATGATGTCTGTACTATTAGAGTCTGCCACTATATTTTGTAGCAAAAATTCCTTGTTTTCTATTCTTTACTATGTAATAATGATAATACTATAGGAGATTCGGAGAGACCGGTATGTTACACTATCAAATTACAAGGTTACAACAATAGGTTATATTCATAATAAAATATTAATTGCCACCAATTGAATTGAATGGGCACAGGTTGACGTCCAAGCACTTTTACAGTGCGTGGAACTGTCGATGTTAACGTACCAACATAATATAACGGATAGTTTTTGAATCAGTTTGGTACCTAACGAACAAACAAAAAATAAATAATAAGTAAGTACAAAAATTTAATTAAATATAGTAAAGTGCGCGATATTTTCAGGTTTCTATTTATAATTCGGCAGGTTGCCGTTTAATTCCGGTTGTTTATCATTTAATATTCATGTAAATTCCTGTATGTATGTATACGGGCTCACGCGTGTGTGAATAAAGTGACTGGTGAGATTAAGGTTTGTCATTAATGAGTTTCTCACTATCATTGAATCCTGTTATTTATTAAAAGTTGCATTTTGTGATAATCAGCGTAGTGAGGCTTAGGTATGGGTGTTTTATATGTATACTGGGTGGCTTGATAAAGTACGGGAATATACTTAGATTAAATAATAGCTGATAGCATCAGAAATTATTAAATTTCATGATTTAACCTTGGATGAAATAAATTTTGCATAATCTTACGTAATTTTGCAATTATTACATCAATACAAAAAACTGAAATAAATCTTGTGTAAGGATGAAAACAATCTCAAGGAATTTATAAAAAGAAAAGTAAGAGACTATTGAGAATGATTCTAAATAGATCAAAAAGTCGACATATGCAGCTAAGGATACTACAGTCAAGTTTGGGTCCGATAGAGTTCTGTAACGATCTCGGTCGATTGTTGATTTGGCATGATCGCCGTAGTTTCTAAATGGCGGCCATTGAAATTTCAGCTGAAAAATCCGGTAAATTTTCGTATATTTCCCTTTATTTTTTATAATATAATGAAAAAAAATATAGCGGTATCTTACAAATTTATTTCTAAATATAAACTTTTTTGAGCACACTGGTGAATAACACAACAAAACCCAAACAAGTGCTTTTAACATTATTTGCTGTTTCTTTGTATAGGTATGTTGGAGTAAATCTAAAATGGTTGAACCAATTTTAATGGCACCTGCTACTTTCATTGACAGGTGCTATAGACTTCCTCATAATTCAACATGTCTTTCGTCCACCAGGTTGCTATCGTCAAAAAGGCATATTATTTTTTTTTATAAAAACAATGTGAGAGGAAATACATTTTTTTGTCTGTATGTTTGTTTTTCCGCTCATAAGAAACTACTGAACTCACGTCTAGATAGAATTTGATTTGGAGCAGAATAAAGACTAAATTTAAATCAGCTAGCCTCATTTGAAGATATTACCTAAGAGGACAATGTGGCGGGTAACAGCTAGTTTTTGAATATATATGTAAAATGATTTACAATTTTTCTGAAAATTACTCTTCCAAGAGTTCTATCTTGGGACTATAAAAATTCATTCAAATGTTTTCGAAATTTGGAAAATATCTTTTCTTTAGTTTATCTCATCCATCGAGTTCTAATAAAGTCCCCCTCTACCCTCTTTCGGGTGTCGTTTTGTGAAGAAATACTTGTTAGATCCCTACAATTTTCTTATTCTATAATCGGAGTATATATTCTATGCAAAACACACGTTCATACATTCTGTAGCGTGACTCGGTTTGGCAACTGGAAGCGAACAATCGCTGGACTTGAAAACAATTTATTTAATCAATTAAATACACAACGTACCCACCGATTACAGATTAACATACCAAATCGTCTGTAATAAATTGCTGTACTTCAATATAGTTGACTCCTTCGAGTGACACAACGTTATGGCTCCCGATCTCTTACTTTCTAAAATGGAGAATATAAAATGATCTCTTTGTTTACTAATGTTTGGCTGACAATGATCTCTTCCTCCGTCATCGGTGGCTCGCTTTAGATCTGCAGCTGTTCCTGTCTAGGCGGTTCGAGAAGGCACGTCGTGTGTGTTGCATCAGAGAGGCGGTGAGTCATCAAAAACGGCATCGAGATTATTCCAGTACGTATGAGATCACCACGAACATTGAACAGCAAGGGGCCAGCATCGGCGTGCAGTTGGTTATTTCTCAGGGCTGGTATCAAACTTACAATCGAGATGTATACCTACCTTCTGCTTTTTCTAAATCGATCAAATATAAAAAAATATCACCCTGTAAATGAAAAATCCATACAGTACGGCTATAAAAACATGTAGGTAAATTCGACAGTGTCAAGTATTCCTGTCACATTAGAAACGTTTATTATACATTTTTCTGTAAGTTATGTCGTCGGCCAGATTGCCATCATCAGTCAATTACTGGGACGTTTTCTACTTGTACGTCTTGGGTAAACGACTCAACGATTACATACACATGCTACATCTTCAAGTGCGAATACTCAACTTGCAAACGAGATTATTAAGATTAAGATAAGTACAACAGCTGTAGTAGTACGTGTTGCTGCCTGTCTACAAGGCTCAGTCAAAATTTTTGGTGGTGTGAAATGGGTTTCTTATTGAGGTAAGTGTGCGGATCAAAAAGTAAATCTTTCATTGAAGCATATATATATATAGACCGAGGCAACACATTGTATTCCAAGTTGTCAATTCAAAAGTCTCCATAAAACCTATATTGTAAATCCGGGCACCTGCAAGCACCCTAAAATTGCAAAGCGATATTGTTCTCTTTATGTAAATTCCACTGTATTATCATGGAGAGACGAAGTCGACAAAGTTTTACACTCAATATCGACTACTTTGTAAAATTTATATTCATTATTTACACTATTTTCAACCGTATTTGGACCGAACGATATTTATTTATGTTGTTGGTGGCTCCCTACTATGAGGACCCACCGAACACCTGGGCTGCACCGACTCCGGTCTCCACTTTACTCTGGTCTCAACGGTACCGCTGGTCTCCAATATATTGGCAAGCCCGCTTCAACTAGAAGCTTCCACCGGCATTTTCCAATGCCCCGAACATTCGACCAATAGCGCGAACTCACTAGATTTTTCGGGATATTATCTTGACCTTCGCATGTATCGTTGACCAATACAGTATACCTTACACGCACTGGGTCCCACCAACGTCCGTACTCGTCAAGATGCACATGCCACCATTCCGAATGACGTCGACACTGAATCCCAAATTCGTTACAATGTGGAAATTTATTTGTTCTGTCAAATCTTCATCAGGGATTAATCTTTTGGTTAATATCTACATTTTTCTATCAATATCAGGTACAAGTACCTAGGAAGAATAGAAAATAATATTTTTGTCTAAATTGAAAAAAATATTGATACTGATATTTTGATTATTATAAGTTTATATTAATACAATCTCATGTC
This sequence comes from Crioceris asparagi, assembly GCA_958507055.1. Taxonomy (NCBI): domain Eukaryota; kingdom Metazoa; phylum Arthropoda; class Insecta; order Coleoptera; family Chrysomelidae; genus Crioceris; species Crioceris asparagi. The sequence continues at coordinate 5,211,039 of OY293830.1, read as the reverse complement.
TGACATTCCCTATAATTTTAGCGTGATTTTTAATCCAACCGCAGACGTCCGTCGCAAAATTGACTTTTGTTGTTCACCAGGTATTTATGATGAAGAATATGGATTTTTACTACTTTTTATTCAAAATATGTTGCTGGCCTGTCGTCTATTGGTCCCACTTTGGGAAACATTTTGTGGTTTTTTAATTATCGTATTTAGTCAGATTCAGCGTTTCCATGATAAGATAAGCACTGAAGTATATATAGGTATATAAAGAATGATAAGCTATTATTTAACATACTCAGGCTTATCTTGAACAAGGTGAAGCATCAATAATAAAATAAACACATTTTTTTGTAATAAAAAGATATTTATATTTCAATCATGTTCATGTAGTAATTTAAATATTAAATTTCTTGTTTTCATTGAAGGATGAAATCGTTCCTTGATTTTGATGTTGCCAAGTCGAGTAAGAATTTTGTAACTTCTTTGTTTTCAGAATGAATAGTTTTCGTGCTGCATTCAATAAATGCCTAAAATCTTACCCACTTGTGACAAATTCTATTATCTATGGATCCTTATGCACTGGAGCAGAATTTTCACAACAATTTTTATCAAAAAAAGTTTTGGTAAGTTTCAAATTAGAAAGTACAGTACAGTACAGTACATTAGTAGGTACATTATTGCCACGAATCTTCTATTCAAGATTGTACCTATAATATACATAAAAATTAGATATGCCAAATTAAGCATCCACGAACTTTTCAAGTCTTCTATATTTTTATAGTCGGACAATAAAATGCCTCTGGATACTGACGTTATTGCCAGGTACACCTTGTACGGGACCTGCATAGGTGGCCCCATCATCGCTCTTTGGTAAGTACCTAGCTTTATGGAATTTATAGAAAAAAAATACCTATGTATCCAAAAGAGAAAATTCTACATCACATTGTAGGTACAGATTTTTGGATGCCAAAATGCCAGGAACCGTTACCAAGGTGGTTGTTAGAAAATTGTTAGTGGATCAGTTTATTTTTACGCCACAGTTGCTGGTGGTATTCTATGTTGGTGAGTTTGAATATTTCCCATTATTCTTCTCTTGTACTGTTGGTTGCATACTTTCGAGGGAATGTGAAAAGAATGGTTCAAGATTGTTGTAAGAAAAAATCTCAGAGGAACTTAGACGTATTAATGTGAATTACATTAATTTGTATTAGGTAAAGAAAACTCGCACCTTGATAATTTGATTACAAAAACTTGTGAATGCTAGAGTATTTTATTATTGCAAATTCTATAGAAATGATGAGTTAAATAGTTTTCTCTCTTTTAATCTCAAAAGGCAAATGAAGAACAAACAAATGGTTTATTGTCTATAGAACATAATATTCTTTTCTTGAAATCATATTTGTTTTTGGTAAAAATTGATTAAAAATGATTTCGGTCTTCAGTACATAGCAGGTTACTCGTAGTACTCAAAGTACCAACTATACTAATGATGAATCCCGACAGATTCTAAGCAAATTCTACAATGGACATTGGTTTATCATCATTAGAAAGTTAGACAGACATTGCCCAACTGTGTGTTAGAATTTCCATAATATTATTTTTATAATTATACTGTTACCAACTTTTGATATTTTTGTTTCAGCCATGAGCGTGATGGAGCGTAAAGACGACATCTTTGAAGAAATGAGAGACAAGTTTGTGCAAACTTTCAAAAACAGTTGCATGTTCTGGCTGCCAGCACAATCGATTAATTTTATGCTCATACCACCCCTATACAGGGTGTCGTACATAGGTGTTTGTTCATTTGCTTGGATCAATATATTGTGTATGATCAAGAGGCAGGCCAATGGGGGTGTTGAAAAGTGAGAGTGTGTTTTGTTGTCTTCATAAGGTTCATCTTACAGATCTCATTATTTATGTAAATAAAAATAAAAATCTTTTACAAATATGTCGTCTCTGTATATTATTTATTTAAACTATGAGGTAGTCCTTATTGTAACAACATTTTAAAAAACAACAATCAACCATAAATCACCATGCTTCAGTTTATCCATGGATCACCTAATGATTCAATAGACTATATTCCAATCAAAAAGAGTGATAAATTATGATAATGAAAGAAAATAGCATTTTCCGACAAATTTTTCAAGGCATAAATATTCTCAGCTTTTAGACATCACGAAATTGAAACATGGAACTTCGACAAATGAATTTTATACTCAACAACATTTATAGAGCGTTATAATTTCCAAAAATATTGATATCTATAAAGTTTCGAATTCTAACACTGAAAGAAAGATGATCTAAAGGAGCTATTTGGTTTTATAGGATATCCTTCATTAAATGTGCTTAATACTTCTCTAGATAGATACAGGTGTATGAGTATGGTTATTCTCGTTCCAAAAGTTGACAATCCCAAAAGTTTGGTAGACGTTAGACATGTGAACTTGTTACCAATTATTGTTGAAAAGTTCTTAAAATCAAACACCAATGAGCAACTTGAACATGAACAAAATAACATTTTCTTTGAAGGTCACACAGGTTTAGAAGTGAAACTGCTTGTTAGTTTGTGCTGTATTTGAGGAAAAACGAAACTAACATCGGTAACATTGTTGAAGCGTTTTTGTTGACTTAAAGAAAGCGTTTGAAACTATAGCTAGACAATGATAGAATGCTAGATATAGGTATGTGCAATGTATGGAGTTGAGGGTAGAGTATTAAGATGGCTGATAAGTTCTTTAAGTCATCGGTTGTAGACAACTAAAGTATGGAAAATGTAGTGTCTGATAGAGTAGAGGTAAAGTATGGAGTGCCTCAAGGAATTGTGCTGGGCCCTTTCCTTTTGTATTGTATGTTAATGACATAAATAAATATCTGTGGGATTGCTTCGTCAATATGTACGCTGATGGTACTGTATCTGTATCAGGGAACAGCATATTCTAGAGAACTGCTTCAGATATGAAGAACTGAGACTGAATTCGACTAAAACATAATGTATGGTACTAGGATTACCGACGTATAACTTATTTAATGAGAAAGAAAGGATAATTGAACAATTGATAAGGTTCCTTGAGAAGACTACCTTCTCGAAAAATAACATTTAAATTGTTGGTGACAAGGTCATTTCGTTCTAAAGACTGAACTTAAAGGCACGTACCTGAAAACAAGTTATTGTAACGTGAAGACTTACCCGAATAATGAACTACACACCCAATGCACATTCAAGAAAACACGGGAGACATCAGAGGCAACGAGAATATGTCCTGGTCTACTCTCGAAGCCATATACTGAGAAATAACCTCCAGAAACAACGAAAACAACACTGGAATCATCTAGAGCTTTTTAGGTTAGATATATAATGCCTATGGCAATGGCAATGGACTAGTTAGTCATAGATCACAGTCGATCATAGACAGTAGAAGGTCGTATATAGTCAGAGAGATGAGTTTGAATATGAATGTGTATATAGTCGTGTAGTTATTAGTGAAAATAAATAAGTAGTAATAAATCGAACCCAGTTTTAATATAAATCCCCGTTACAATATAGCAAAGAGATCGTTCTTAACCAAAACTGAGATTTTTTACAGTTTGCTAGATAAAATACGAAAATTGGAATAAAAATAAAAATATGAAATTTTACCATAATTATATTAACTTAATGTGTTTTTCATTTGAGGGTACTTCATTTTAATGATGCTTTTTATTAAAAATTAAAAAGTTACAGAAAATAAGTCATAAAGAGCCTTTCATAGAACTAAATCTCCTTCTGAGATATTATAGTTGATAATAAATAACTAATCTAAATACTTCAAAAAGTATCAAACACTGAAATTCGTGACAAGAATTTTTTTAAAGAAAAAGTAATTCTGATATCCGGCCATGCAGTGTTGCAAAACTCGTTATTTGGACTGAGGGAGACCCTAAATGTAAATATCTGTTGGGAACAGGTCACTCATAATTTTACACAATTGCAATATTTTACATAGGTACAGGGTTATTCATTATATTTTGACAACCTACAGTCTACAGCTCTTATTATTAGTTAGAATGAAAGTCCTCATTGTTCTGATTTCAAATATGTTTATATAATTTATTTATATTTGTTTCAGTCACTTTTGAAATATTTGAGTTTAAACCTATTTTTTCACAATAATTGTTGCTATAAAAATAATTAAGTTGCCTCGAAAATGCCTGCAATTATCGTAATCATGGCAACGAAACAGTCATTTGACGATTAAGAAGATTGCATAAATGAAAAACTATTTAAAAATTATCAATTAGTTATTTTTTTCCAACAGCATCATTGCAAGGGTTAGATATGAATTGAATATCATCAAATATATCCGGGCAGAAGGATCCCGTCAATATTGAGAACGTAATTAGGCATTTCTAAAGCCCGCTGCAGACGGAGTATGTTTTGCTGCATGATCGCTTGCTTGTTTTGCTGCACGGTCCGATAAATGTTGCCGCGCATGTTGTGTTGATGGCTCCCTTGCCTGTGTTCGCTTCAGACTATGCAGGTCATCATGTAGGTAAAATAACAGTACAGAAAAATATGACTGTGACAAATGATACAAAATATTGAACATTCTAATCAAACTCTATTTCTAATCATTGTTACAACAGAGAAAATGTCCCTACAATCAAAAATAACATGTTATCATGTGCAAAATAACTTTTGAGTACGACTCGACTAATTCCGAGTGCTCCGACAAGGCACGAAAAGCATGAAAACAGTCACCGAAAATAGCACCGGTTAACAACGAACATAATAGCAGACAGAGGCTTGCATATTGTGTTGAAATGCTTAGGCGTCTTTCACTATAACGGAGGTATTTAATCTGAAAAATATGCATTTTTGAGGAACGGAAAATTCACACCAAAAACGGACTGTCAAAATACAGGGACAAAAATCTCTCAATAAGACCAATTATTTATGTACGATCCTTCACTGGTAAATAATAAATACCATCTGATGGCCAGCGAATGGCTAGGAGCTAAGCCCGTGTGATAGATTCTTATGGCGATACCTAAAAAACAAAGTATATTATAATAATACCCGAAAGTTTAGAAGTAAGTAAGACAAAAACTCAATAACGCAGTATTAGAATTGAACACAGAAAATCCATTTTTTCACCTCTTGTATAAATAATCAATTATTACGTTAAATTCTAAAATGCTTCGAAAACAAAGAGTGCTATATAGAAAACATTTAGCTTTTTATTTAGTGTCTTGTCGTGGATTCTCTTATAAATTGAAATACATACTTTAAAAATCTATTTGATTAACATTGTTAATATTTTTGTTATAGTTTAGAAGCAGTAGTTTATTTAAAACTAAAATATTTGAAAAGAGACTAAACCAAATGCCAACAAATTAGATATATAGATATTAGATATAGTTGTTATATGACTTTTTTAGTTCAGCTATTACCAAAAGATACCAGAAGAAAACTCATAAAACTTTTATATTTCTCTATTACTTTTAATATGAACTGTAGGTGGCGAAATATAGTGAATCACATTGTATTTATCGAATACTAGCGGTAGGAGAGTAAAAATGTAAAATTACATGTATTACATGTAAACGAAATGACCATTATGTTGTCTTCGATGGCTAATCAGCATTATGTTTTTGGTAAAGGATTTTTTTAAATTCAAGGTAGACTAGAATTTGGTTGCTTCTATAAGAATATTCTGTAAATGCGAATATTTGCAGGAACCAGTGACAATGTCAACCACAAATATTATACCTATGTTGGTCATGTTGGTCAGTTCGGTCTGAGAAATGATTCTTTTGCAGACAAAGGCTATATATAATATACCTAATATTATAGAAATATTTTTATTAGATTCTCACCAGACATAGGTATACTTTGAACGTTCTCATCTTATTAGCTTAATCTAATTAGATGTGTAACAGGTACCTACATGCCGCAGCACTTGGGTATATAAAAGGTGTTAAAAGTATTTCTTAGACAAAGTTTAAGGGTATGAGAAAAAAATGGATATTTGCTATATCGATGGTCATTTGACAGTTAGTAATAGAACTAGTGAAAATACGGGAGTGGACGGCAATTATAGTTATAGCACGACAGTTTATATTTATGTGGTTTTTTATATTCTACTTATAGTTAAGGTGAGTCTAGTAAGTTTATTTTTATAACAATACTGTTTCTTGGTAGTAGAAATGGTAATGGTCTAGTTTAGCGGATTTTGTTATAAAAGCCCTAAAAATCAAATATTTGCAAAATTAGGTGTATTTTATCATAAATTTTAATAAAAATGAGGCAAAAGGAGTTATTTTTAATAATTTGTTAATAAAAAAGGGCACGTTTCCGAAAATTGTGGCGCCAAGATTAACTGTGTTTTTTGATAAAACACTCTTAAATAAGACGAAAATCAACAATACCAATTTTCTCGTTTTCGTCTCCTTTTGGAGATATTGCGGGAGGTTGGAGCAAAAGAGGTATTTGGTGAGGAAAAATACGCATGTAGAGGTATAAAAGAAGTCGCACTTACCAGAAATCACAGTGTAGAAACCGCCCCAACGAAATATTTTCTTGAAAAGTTCACATTAATCACTATAACCACGTAAATTTCACCTTGCACTCCTTGACTCTTATCTAGCCGCTATTATTGTCATATGTCATATTATTGTTGTTTTGAAATTATGTTACACATACTATACCGCTGCCTTTAAAATGTAGTTATTTAGCAAATATTAAGGAAACAAACCTGTCACCTAAACACAAACCTAGCCAACCACAAAATACTAAATCTGTATTTAATTTTGTTCCTTGGTTTCCTTGTTCGAATAAATTTCATATAAATTATATTTCATTTAAAGATAGGTACTTCCTTCTGTTGTGTACAACGTATTCTACTATAGCAAGAATACTTAATGATAATTCTTCTTCGAAAATTTAGTAAATGGCAACAGGGTATTTATAATCGTATGGAAACGTGTTTCCATACGATCATTTCAATAATTACAATATGGCGGCTGAACAAAAAGTAGAATGTGTTTACCGTGTAATATTCAATTAAAAATGGCAATTTATGAAGAAATTGCCTCGTTGAGACGGTGTCTACAGTGATTTTACTGGTAAGTACGAATTTTTATTTATCTCTAAACGCGTTTTTTCCCAATCCAATACCGCCTTAGCTCCAACATCTCGCAAGCTTGTTGGAAAAAGAAGGGGCAAATATCTCCAAAAGGAGACGAAAACGAGAAAATTAGTATTCTTGATTTTCGTCTTATTTTGGGGTGTTTTATTAGAAAACATCATTAAATCTTGACGACACAGTTATCGGAAAGTCTCCAAAAAAGGGAAAAATGTTGTTATTAGGACTTATGATTTTCACCTGTAATTTTCAATTTGGACGTATATTCTCAATCCCAAATAATTACTTAATGATCTTTACATTCTATTTAACGCTAATATCCTTCAAAATTAGTAAAAATATGGGTGAAAATAGTTGAAAATACTAACCATAAGTTCGCGAAAAAGTGAGGTTGAACGAATTGATGATTGACTGGTGCAGTAGGTATATTCATAACATTCATATGCTGTTAATAACAGTGTTGTCAACGCTGCCAGTATAACTTTCACAGCATTAGATTATTTTATGGATTCCATTTCCAATAATATTTGCTTTAGAAAAAAATTACGACAATAAAATCTGAACTTAATATATACAAATTTATTGTTTAACTTTATTTAAAATGGCAAGTGTTGGGTGTTTTGAATGCAACTTTTCATATATTGAATTTATTCTTTTGAAAATGAAGAAGAACCATCGAAATTTTTAAATAATCATGGTGTATTAGTATATTTCAAAAATTGTGAGAATTGTGGTAATAACATGATATTATCTGAGAATGGCGCTGTCACAAATCCGTTTTGCTCTAAAGCAATATACCAATTGCATTAATGAACTCAATTCTCCGCATGCGCCACCTTTCGGCTATAGGATACCTCTATTCAACTTTTGTAGTAGCAGTTTTCTCTAGTAAAGCCGCATAGATGTCATAGTACATAAAAAAATTGATGGAAATAGTCACAGTCAGCCAACAGCATGGAATTATTTGGGCATAGGCATAGTATATTCTGTTCAAAAGAGTAACATTTCAAATGAAAGTGGCCGTTGCAAACTTCCTGCTGCGCATGCGGAGAACAATTTTCGCTTAATGCAATCGGTCTATTAAAATGAAAAAATATTTTTTTGTGAATTTCAAACGTGAAACTATATCTTTAGACCCCTTTTATGGAGTCTAGTAGTGGATGAACTACTCCACAGGCTTACGGAGCTTGGCTTCGAATGTATAGGCTATGCAGATGACATAGTCCTAATAGTTAGAGGTAAATTCTGGAATACCTTATGCGACTTGATGCAAGAGGGCCTCAAAACTATTGAACAGTGGTGCTTGTCAGTAGGACTAAATATCAACCCAACCAAGACCACAGTAATTCCATTTACCAGGAAAAGGAAACTTCCAACTACGAAATATCTCTCTTTACAGGGAGACATCATAGGATGGAAGTCTGAAGTTAAATATCTGGGAGTAACCCTAGATAGCAAACTTCTGTGGAACAAACACTTCGAGATTACTGCCAATAAAGCAACAAAGGCCTTGATGGCGTGCAGAAGACTCGCTGGTAGGACTTGGGGTTGTAACCCAAAAATACTGCGATGGATGTACGTCATGATTGTGAGGCCTATAATAACTTATGGAGCAATAGTTTGGCATGTCAAGGCAAGGCAAACCTATACGAGGACTGCCCTCGATAGATTACAAAGGCTTGCCTGTGTCTGTATCACTGGAGCCTTGAGAACGTGCCCAACTAGAGCACTGGAGATCATTACAGATCTCACACCTCTACATCTGGTGATAGATAGAGTAGCCCATGAGGCCATTCTAAGACTATCCAGGGAAGGTACTGGCCATGAGGGAATTAGGAATCAAAGAGCCTGGTCCTCTCTGACGAACTATATCCTGTCAGCGAACCTTCCCAGTGACGAGATGATAAAGAAAACTAGCATCGAGAAAACGTTCACCACGATGCTAAGTAGAAAAGAAGATTGGGAAAGGGAGTCTACATCCCAAGCCCTTAAGAAAAATACCATCAAATGGTACACAGATGGTTCTAAAACCACGACGGGGACTGGCGCTGGAGTATTCGGGCCTGGCACCAAATGCTCACTACCGTTAGGCCGCTGTCCAAGCATCTTTCAGGCAGAAATACTTGCAATCGAAAGATGTGTGGAAATGAACCTAGAAAGAAACTATCAGAAATGTGATATAGCCATACACTCTGATAGTCAGGCTGCGATTAAAGCACTGAGCTCCCATATCATCGATTCTAAGATAGTATGGGAGTGCCGAAGAAAACTCAACAAAATCGGCAAGAATAACAAGGTCTATCTAATCTGGGTTCCCGGCCACTCCGGAATCAAAGGAAATGAAGAGGCCAACACACTTGCCAAAAAAGGAGCACAAGCTCCTTTTATTGGCCCAGAACCTTTCTGTGGCACAGGTAAATGTACCTACAAGAAAGAGTTCCAGGAGAAGGAAGAGACCGAAAGAGAAAACCTCTGGCGGAATCTTCCTGGGCTGGATCATTCCAAAAAGTTTCTTGGAAACTTTGACACTGCGAGATCTAAGAAACATCTGGATCTTAGCAAGAATATGCTACACCTGCTCACTAGATTCCTTACAGGACATTGCCGCCTCAGGAAGCACCTGTCGAGATTGGGTCTAGCAGAAAACGACGAGTGCAGATTCTGCGGGGAAGAGGAGGAAACTCCGGATCACCTGGTGACGGAATGCCTCGCAATAGCCAGCCAACGCATAAAATGCTTTGGACAAGAAACTGTCAGTAGTGAGGAAGTAATCCGCTTGAAGCCATCCCAGATACTGGAGTTCATTAGAACTCTGGAACTGGAGGGCGAGCTGTAGAAATCGAAATAGCGAGAACAGCTCTGACGGGGGGCACAATAGACCTAAAGGTCGCAGTGCATTGAAACCCCCTTTCAATCTACAATCTACAATCTACATATCTTTAGACACTTGAAATCACCACTTGGTTTATGCTTTCGTTATCGAGTATTTAAGATTATCTTCAATATCGCAAACGTTATATTGGCAGTTTTGGCAACGTTGGAATTGACAGTTCTTAAGGGTCGAATATAATGCACAAGTCAATCATCAATTCGTTCAACCCCACTTTTTCGCGAACTTATGTTTACTATTCTCACACATATTTTTGCTTATTTTGAAGAATTTTAGCGTTTAATAGAATGCAAGGATGATTATATACTATTTGGGATTGAAAATATACTTCCAAATCGAAAATTTCAGCTTAGAGTCGTAAGTGCTAAGAACAACATTTTCTGTTTTTTGTTAACAAATCATTAGAAATAGGGCCTACCGCCTCAATTTTATTAAAAGTTATGTTAAAATAAGTACACCTATTTTTGCAACATTTCACTATGATAATTTATAAAAACTTTGAATTAACTATTCCTATTATCTACTATGTATATGTTTATAATGAATCAAGTAATGCATTTAAAAGTGTATTTTTCTCTATTCTTATTTATCTCTGCATTATTACCCAGAATCAAAATTTGTTTATTTAACTTATAAATTAAAAAAACTATTAATTACAAAAATCATCACAAATTAGAGAAAAGTAGCAAATACTGACTATAATAATAATTATATAATTAATTTAATGAAACCAATAGTTTGTATACAGCTCTCTAAACGTGCATTAGTGCCGAACAAAGATTGATCATGAATACGGCTGTAAATATTTAGTATTTTGGGAGATTACAAATAAATTATTTTATGTAAAATACGTGACTATTGTATTTTGATTTTTTTTAATATATTCAATTAATTTCATTATATAGCTTTTGCAATGTATAATTGTTTTTTATGTTTTTTTTTCAGAAAAATGAGAAAAATTTCAACATTACCTCAACCCAAATAACTTCACTCTTGTTATTCCTAATTTCAGCCATAACCCTTCCACTATTCCTAATTCCACTCATCCTATTCATAGTATGGAAACAACTTGTAAATATCTATTTGTCAAGAAAATATGGTAAACTTTATGGAGGGATGCTTTATAGCGGTGATGCAATATGGGCAATTGAAAATGAATCCAAGTCCATCATAAATGTTTTGGTAATTGTAAATTCAAAGTCTAGATGTATGGAAGACTTTGTTGTAAAACTTATTGAAAATGTTGGCAAGAAAATTTTCAACAACACAAATGATCAATACATCAAGTTGACCAGCATTAGGGAATCATGCCTAGGATTTTATTTTCTAATAAAAAATCAAGTAACCACAGAAGACGCTGTAACGATAATTAATATCGATACGAAGGATGAATATTTAGATGAATCAGTATTGAGTGATATATTGAGTGAGCTCAGCAATAAGGGCTTACCAAAAAATAATACAGCTCTTTGGGAACTGCTTTTGCTCAGCAAACCTATTCGATGGAAAAGACATAATTTGGACACTACTTATCAAATCCCCATGCTTTTACGATTCAGTCATGTGATAGGAGATGGACAGTCTTTGATAAACTTTTTCTCCAATACTTTTGCTGATCATGAAATTCAAACACCAAGTTGCTTCAATAATTTGACGATACCTCCAAGAAAATCGACGTTTTTTCACCGCTTATGTAATTTCTTTAGTCCTCTTCACATTATGATAGTAGCGCCAATGGTGCTTGCTCAGCAGAATTTTCTAAGGAAAGAAGATCAAAATAGCTTGCATGGTGTTAGATTGAAGGGTGACAAGGTTGCAGTATACAAAGTGGAAGCTAATAGTGAGCTGGTAGGGAAAGTGAAGTATATTAAGAGGGCTGTAACAGGAACAAGTTTTACCCAAATTCTATTGACGGCTATATCAGCTTCACTGTGTCAATACTTCGAAAGGGTAAGTCACTGAATATGATCTGTTATAACATATAGGATCTGCAATTTAGATAAAACCTCCCAAAAACAAGTAAAAGAAAACCAAAAATACGAAAGTGAGATTTGATTATTTATTTGGGACTGAAAATAATATTTGGCCAGCAGGCTCTACAGATCTAAACCCTATAGAAAATTTGTGGGACATAACTGAAAGCGACATTGGAAGTTGAGAAGTGGTACCACCGACATTAAACGAGTCTTCTTTATCGAATATTTATATACCTGGGAATCTTTTAATCTTGTAGTTAATCATAATTTTATCTCAATCTTAATTTTAATCTTGTTGGCTTATTTCTAAATTAATTTTTATTAATGTATTGATTGAAGCGTCCTGATAATCTTTTGTTTATTGTGACAGGTCAAACAAATTATTTTTATTCCAATAATGATAATGAAATTGATAAAAATCTAAAATATATAATCATTATAAAACCATGAAACGAGAAGTCAAGAAATTATAACTCTCAATAAAAACTGATAAGTATTTTGAAATAATTCTCTTACCTAATTAATTATTCCATAGGGTTTTTTGAAATTACCTTCAACTGACTGAAAAATCACAAGAATTTGACTAAAAGTAGATATATAAGATGCAAATTATAAAAAAAAACGATAGCTCGTATCCCGCAGTTTGACGGTTTTTAATTTTTATTATTTTTAGGAAACTGTTCTTTGTATTAAACTTGGACTTATTCATATCTTCAAAAATAAAATGCGACCTCTATCGTGTTCGCATATCTCGTAATATATATAACACCATTACGTTGAAATTCCAAAGTCCGATCGATGAAATTCACCTCTAAAGCTCCAAACAACTTTAATCCAAAAATGCCTATTAAGGAAGATACTGTGCTTTAACGATGGCGTCCGAAAATTTACAAAACAAACAAAGGTAACGCCCTTAAAAAGCATTTCTGGACCTAAGTTGATAAGAGCATTTTTCCATATCTACTTTTATATGTAGAATACATAATTTTAATCGTTAGGGGTTGTTTGTGGACACTCGATATAAATGATCATTTTATATTATTATTATTATTTTAAGAGTTCTTCCAAGATCCCAGAGTTCGTAACAGCTGGTATACCAGCAATTGTGTCTGCCCCAAGCAGCCTGAAAGAAGATGGACCACTTCTTCAAAATCAATTCTCTATTGCTCTGCTAGACTTGCCAATTCTTGTATATCCCAATACCAAGATGAGTAGGCTTCTGAGTGTTGGAAAATATTTTGCCATGTTGAAGCAATCTCCAGACTATATGGTAAGATATTTTATTAACCCGAATTTTGCATAACTAAGTATCTGTGGTTAAGGCAATAAATATTTAAAACAATGTATTTTAATAAATAACTTTATTAGTTGGTGCACTGAAAAATAATAAATAATACTAATTCTATTGGTAGTGGTAATATTGAAGTTGTAGTTAGATTGAAAACATTTGGAACCAAATCCAAAAGTACCAGAACCAATGGAATAAATATTATTTTGTATTTTTCAGTGCACCAACTAATAAACTTTTTTTTGTAAAGAAATATTTATTTCACACTTTTGAGTTTAACATTAGTAATCAAAATCATTAAGCGGTCACCAACGAAGATAATGAGTTGCTTATACATATTCAGATATTTCAAAACATCATGGAAATACACATACTTTAGACTTTCCCACTGCTGTGACTCGGAAACGGTATTTTTTTTGTATAAAGTCCAATTTAAATGTTGCTACATATAATCTCTTCTTTAATTTGGCCGTCTTATATTTTCAATTTTCTAAAAAACTTACCCCCCAACATAGCGGACACACTCATATTTCAGACTTTACCTCTGCCGTAACTCGGAAACCTTGATTTTTTTAAAAATGTCCAACTTAATCGTTCGATCTATTCTTCAATTTTGTCCTCTCAAATTTTCGATTCTCGAAAAAAATTGCCCCACCACTACATTTGGAAGAAGTTTTTGAGGGGAAGGATATGTTGAATGTCGATTTTTTAAATGGGACCTATTCTCAATAGTCCTCTATCAAATGAAAAAAGAATCATGAAAATCAGAGCACGTTAACTATTTAAAAGGCGTCGGTCAAAAACGGCTGTCTTCAGGATTACGAATAGCTCTTTCATAGTTAAAGACCTCTATCCTCATCAAAAAAATCGTCACAAAACTAGTCAAATGCAAAGGCAAATATGTAATAAATATTTCTTACAAAAAATTGGACCGACTTTATCAGTTGTTGCACTGAAAAATATAAAATAATATTAATTCTATTGGTGCTGGTTCTTTTGGAGTTGATGCCTACAACAACAAACTACAACGGCACAACTTCAAATTTACCAGCACCAACAGAATTAATATTATTTTGTATTTTTCAAAAAGTTGTAGGTGGGTTTAGCTTGTACTTGTTATTTATTATTCAGAGATTTCAAAACATCGCGGCGCAAATATACATATTTCCGACTTTAACTTCTGTAACTCGAAGACCGCAACTCAACTTAAATGTTGCTACATATAATCTTATCTTTAATTTGGCCGTGTCATATTTTCAATTTTCGAAAAAAATTGCTCTTCCACATAGCGGAAATACGCATATCACATATTTCAGATTTTACCATTCCGAAACTCAGAAACCGTAACTCTTTTGAAAAAAAATCAAATTAAACGTTTTCCTTTCTAATTTTCAAATCTCGAATTTTCGATTTTCGGAAAAAAATTTGCCCCTTCCACATAGCTGAAACACATATTTCAGACTGCAGCGCGGAAACGTATGATTATTTTTAAAAACGTCCAACTTAAACATTTCTTGATATGGAATTTTCATTAATTCTGTCGTCTTGGATTTTCAATTTTCGAGAGAAATTGCCCCATCCACACCCTTTGGGTGCGGTTTTTGAAGGGAAAGAGATTTTGGATTTGATTTTTCTCAATATGGGACCATTTCTCAACTCTCCCCTTTCAAATGAAACAAAAATCGTCTAAATCGAAGTACGTTTACTATGCAAAGCGCGCCAACAGCCATAAAAAAGCAATCTTACAACCGAATTGTATCCTTCTCTATTTTTTAAAGTCGGTCAAAAATATTTATTCTTATAAAATAAAAGAAAATCTCAAAATCCTTATTTGTTACGTTTTAGCGCTAAAATCTTGAGCGAAAAACGTTTTCCGGCCATTGCGCAGCAACTAGTGCCCTTATATAATGTCCATTTTGTACGAATGGCTAATAATAAATCGGTTCATCCGTTTCCGTGATAATTTTGATATAGACACAATTACAACTCTTGAACGATAATTGCGTATAGGTAATCACTTGTTTGGAACATAATTTCTGGTTTCAACTTTCCACATTAATCTGCTATACTATTCAACAGCAAATAGCGGTCTTTATTTGACCGTACTCGTTACTGCTTTCTTTGGGGTTGGCCTTTTCACTGCCTATATGATTTCAGGTTAATTATTTGCTCTTGACAAAGCTGTGTGGCATTATACCATCACCTATACTG
The DNA here is from genome assembly GCA_958507055.1 of Crioceris asparagi. Lineage (NCBI taxonomy): Eukaryota > Metazoa > Arthropoda > Insecta > Coleoptera > Chrysomelidae > Crioceris > Crioceris asparagi. Next base: position 5,195,562 of record OY293830.1, on the reverse strand, counting down.
AAACAAACACTGAAAGCTGACAAATTGACAATGGTGATCAGTAATTTGCCTGGTGTTCAGAAAGTTTCTATATTTGGAGGCTGTGATATTGAGGATGTGGTTTTCTTTGCACCTAATCGAGGAACAGCAGGTACCTAAATACTAATATATGTACCTAGAGACATAATTTTTGTATTTAAGTGTTAATTGGTTGAATTTTTTCAGACAACCAATTTTTACATTGGAAATAGGGCCATTTAGAAATAGTTCTGTATCGAACTTTTCCAGAATGCAACAACATTTTGTTTTTCTTAAAACTAAAAAGAGATATATTCTATGTACTTAAATTGAAATTTCTATTGAGTCAGATAAATTACTTTATATTTATTTATTAATATTTTTCCATATTAAATTTGCACCCCTATTTCTCCCCCTTTGGGATCGAATTTCCTAAACTAAGGGTTTGGGCTGAAAGTATGAAAAAAGTTCATATAAATATGGCTCCAGAGATGCTCCGTTTTCATGATACGCGTTGTTTAAAATTTTCCGTCATTAAAAGTTTATTTTGGTTTTATCTAATCTTATTGAAGCTTAGGAAAAACATTTGTAGCATTTGATGTGAACTTAAAATAAAATATTAAAAGATTCTCCGAACGAAAGAACACAGCTGAGCTTTAGCTTTAGAAAACAATTTTGTTACCTTTGCGTGTACCAAAACTCATTTCAATAATTCAACGGGTTATCGCTAAATGTTAAATAAACGGAAAAGTTTGAACGGAACATTTCCGGACCCATGTTTATATCAACTTTTTTTGGCCTGAGAAATCGCTGCGGATCCTCCTTTTCCCACTTAACCGAAAGCAAAGATAATCTATTATCTTTGCCGAAAGTAATAAAAACTATTTAAAAATTGGAGCGATACAAAACGCGCTTTCATAGCATCAAGCAAAAACATTTATAACAAATCAAACTGTATAGATTATTTTCAAGAAATCGGTAATAATCAGAATGTTTCCTATTTACAGGAGTTACTTTCAGTATCTTGACGTACGATGACAGGTTCCAGCTTGCTCTCACGATTGATAAAGAGATAATTGCTTCATCAAGAGAAGCACAATCGCTGATTGATCATGTGTTTGTACACATTCAGACATTGTACGAAGAAATTTGTGGCGGGAACAAACTATCCATGAAATAGGTTGGTATTTACTACATTCCATAACACAGAGTAGGAATATGATTCTCATGCCACATTTTTATTGCCTACCTCAACAAATTTTGACGAATCAATATAGTAACGGTTATATAAAAATGACTGGGGATTATTTATCTTCAAGTTTATTTGCTTACGCACTAAAATACCACAGATTATTGATGTACACTGTTCTTTTACACTTTCATTACACTATCGATTACTATATACAATTTATATTTATTATTTATTTTCCAACCGTATTTGCACAGGGCGTTATTTGTTTCTGTTGTTGATGGCCCTCTATTAGGGACCCAATTACAGCAGAATGCACTGTACTCGCCGTACTCCGTTCTCCAGCAAGCATAATGCCGGTCTCCACGGCTTACCGATCTCCACCGTATTACCGTTTCCACCGTACTGCCGGTCTCCACCATTACCGTACTCCGGTCTCCACCGTACAGTGACTTCGTACTGAATGAGCTCCGCAGCAAATTCTCTCTAATATATAGACAAGCCCTCTCCATCTAGAAGCTTCCACCGACATCTTCTTCCAACGCCCCGAACATTCCACCATTAGCCCAAACTCACTAGATGTTTCAGGATATAATCTTGGCCTTGGCGTGTATCAGTGGCCAATAGCAAAATGCCATACACTCACGCCACCCGGGCTCCACTAACTTCCGTACTCGTCAAGATGCTCCTCCCTCTGACGAATCGCACACGCCTCCTCGGAATGACGTCGACACTATGTCCCAAACTCGTTACAATGTTATTTCAATAATTACGATTCTATTCCATTTAACAAAAAAAAAGAATTACTTTAAGAAATATGTATCTTCGACAAGAAAGGGAAGGCAGAGGAGGTAATTCTGTCCATTTTCAATATACTATCGCGGTGGCACAGTTGTATCATTTTTAGCTCATTACTTTCTAGATTACAATGATAGGTGCGCGCGCAAGCACAACGCTGCAATTTTCGGGATCTGAAAATATTGAGCCACTTTTTGATACATTTAACTCAACTCACTGAGATTTTGACCAGTGGTATATCAGTTGCGTTACGAAACCGATACCTGTATATATGCTTTTATTTAAATAAGGAATGATTGCCCACTCTCTTTGGGATTCAATCATAGTTAATACAATTATTCACATTATCACTTGATAAATTAAAACAAAATAATTTAACCATCCTATCTAAGAAATGGAGAAATTAGTTTAATTCTAAAAAGTAAACTATTAAGTATAAGAGTATTATGCACCGCTAAGGAAGCATAGACGGTCTTGGGCTCAAACGTTCCTCTCCCTGAATTAAAAAATGGACTCGTCTGGTCACACTTTTGCCGTTTGTGCCACTTTATTGGCTTGTTCGATGTTCATTTCAAAGTGTTCGACGTCTACCTTGTCGAATATTCGTCTGATTATTAAAAGTCATTATGGCGAAATTAAAATCTTGCTCTTCACCAGAAAACAAGTCATTAAGGTTGGAATGATCAGAAACCAAGAAGCTTTGGGTTTTAGCATCCAAGTGTCAGTGTGTTATGGTGTTATTATCAGATCATGTAGAAATGAAAATTGTTTGTTTAACTTGATTATTGTGTTTCTTCTCTTTTCTAGATTAGGATAGATAATCGGTGTCCACAACATCCGAACAAAATGACAACGAGTGAAAGATGAAGATGTATCGATAGGGATATACTTTCTAAATACTTATTTTTTATAAGTAATTCTATATTGGAGCACAAAATTGAAATTATTTCATTTCTATCTACATACTTTAGATTTTAGTAGAGATAAACTGGTACGAAAGAATAAATACCTTTTTTTCTAAAATAATGCTGTATTATTTAATTACAAAATCCCAAGCTTATTGTGTTATTATTTTCTTTACTTATTCAAACTAAAGAACAAAGAATAAACTATGATAGTTTAAGACAAAAATTACCCTAACACATTTTAATTGTTAAACTGACACTGTTAGTGACACACTATCCCCTGAAAATAGTAACTTTGTTGGCGAAACAATGATCGGTTGAGAATAATAAAAAATGTTCGTTTGTTTTGTGGTATTTTTTGTCTGATTCTGTTGCAGATCCCAACAATTATTTGGAATCGTCTAGTTGACGATTCATAGCCATATTCAAAAAAAATCTAGTTCGATACTACTTGATACTAAAACTGTCACGTATGATATTATCGTTATCACAGAAACTAACAAACTAAGCCTTTGTAATAACATACATTTCACAAAATACATCGAAAAACAAATTATACACTTCTTTCAATAAATTCGTTTAAAAATAAAGCTTCAAGGAATTTGATTCTAAAGATATAGATAATACATGGAATGATCAGTTCTGTACAAGCCATAGTACCAAGAAACATAAGGTAAGCTCTTTTACCCGGTACATTATGGTAAGAAAACATAAAGTTATCAACATTCTTGAGTATGGAACCCTTCTACCTCAGAAGCACGTATAGAACCAGTCAGAACACCAACCCATCTTCATCAACAGATATGCACCAAGAGAGAACAACATTAGAATTTTTCTTACATAGGTATATGTCTTACGGATTTTCTGGTATGGAACCCTCTACCTTTAAGTCCCAGTCGCACTGAAGAGTTTCACAAAACTATCCAGTGACATACTACATACAAATAAAGCGAAAACTCGGCCAAAGATACTTCTTTGGGTATTACTGGTATGGAACCCTCCACCTAGGGGCCCAGTCACACTTAAAGCCATTACCAGATCATTCTAATAACATTCTACATACATTCATGGTAAAATGTTCATCAAAGTTCAGAAATATACAATAAACAATAATAGACTTTCAAGTACGGAACCCACCACACAGATTCCCACGGGCATTGAAAGTATGACAGTATATTATTTAAAGTATGTCAGTATGAATGGCGAAACAGGCGCAGGATTATAATGCTCTAGCTTTGTGAGGTAAAAGCAGAAAATTGTTTGCACTTCAATGTAGTTGAAACTTATTTTGGAAGATTTTTTAGGACATAGTTTCATAAATGGAGCGAACAAACAGACAGACAGAAAAGTAGAAAGCACGTGTTTGTAAATAATCATTTGAAATTCATAGATAGACATCTTAATTTTATTTATTTTTATAGATACCTACAGATTGTATAAAATTGAAAAAGTAATATCAAACCTAATCTGTGATAATTGATTGTTATTATCTTTCATTGACTATGATTATCTTTTGAAGTATATTTATCTTGAACAAATATATACAGATAATGAAAGTTAAACAAAATCTATTATATAACACAGTACTTTGATGTATTAGCTAAAATTTGGACAAGGGTGAACTGCCTTTCTAAGTAAGCATCCCCTTAATGTTATTATACAATATGAACTTACAGCTTTTCACATTAGCAATAATTTTTATCATTTGCGATGCATCTTTTCTAGATCAGTGGCAACAATTTAAGGTAATGATTTTTTATTCAGAATTTCTTGTGATTGTGATTTCAAGCTAGTTGTCATTTTCCAGCATAAATATGACAAAACTTATAAAAGCATATTGGAAGAGAAAAAACGTCAACAAATATTCGAAGATAACTTACACATACTTGAAGTACACAATAGAAAATATCAAAATGGTGATGTAACATGGAAAATGGCTATCAACAAATTCTCAGACATGACTGATCCAGAATTCAAAGATAATTTAAAACTCACACCTTTTTATCCACACCACAACAGAGAACAGCTTCATAGTGCCTCTGGAATTATAGCTGATGATGTAACTGTAAATTATGTTGACCAAGGTCTTGTTACTCCAGTCAAAGAACAGGGTGTTTGTGGTGCCTGCTGGGCTTTCAGTGCAGTGAGTATCTCTTACAGGTTGTCTCTGGGATCCACTGACATATTTTAATTATTCATTGTAAATATAAGCCCCATATCAAATGTAACAAAATACTAGCCGAAGACATCTCTCAAAATGTCCCTCGAATATGATCATTCAATGGGTTTTAGTTGAAGAAATATTCAGAAACAGTAACCCAGTACATGAGAACTAAAGAATACGGAAGATGAAGAACGAGATGTGGATATATAATTATCCACATTTCGTTCTTCATACCACAACTTCTATGAATAGATAATCAATGTTATACGGGTGCATTTCAAGACAATGTTACCTTATTGACAGCCTTTCTTCTAACTTTCTGCATCTGCTCCCGCTGTTAATTTTACTCCTTACCAGGATTGAGTGTCTTACTTATCTAATTGTCGATAATATAACCAACCCACAGGTTGGAGCAATTGAGGGGCAGATTGCCAAACATACTGGTAGGCTGGAATCATTGAGCGCCCAAATTTTGGTAGACTGTTGCGGTATTGATGGAAGTTGCTGGGGTGGTAATCAACAAAGTGCTATGCAATGGGTGGCAGACAATGGAATTGAGACTGATGCAGAATATCCTTATACATCTGGTGGCGATGGTCAGGAGAATGTATGCTGGGGTCATAATGCTACAGTTAGAATAGCTGGTTACAAAGTTATTCCCAAAAGGGATGAAAATGCCCTCCTTGATGCCTTACGTAAGTATATGCAAGAACTGAAGGAAACAGTTTTTTTTGAAATAGTCATTTAGTCTAAAGTAGATAATACTAGCAAAGACGAATAGAGAACCGATGATTTTTCTGAACCTGTCATTACATAAAAAATAGACACGATGCTAAAGAAGGCTTCTTCAAAATATACAATAAAGGTTTCACTTGCTCAAAAAATGAAGAGTAGTTGTAGTGAAATGTGCGTTGTTTTCAGCTGCTTCCTCTAGACACTCTAGTGTTTCTTGTACCAAGAATCGCTGGCGTCTGCAAGCCAGCGCGGGGCAGAAACACATTAGGTGGTCTATGGTTTCTTCTTCCTCGTCGCATTCTCTGCAATAGTCGTCGGTTACGACTCCTATTTTTCGGTGCCTTGTCCCAACCGTGTAGTGCCCTGTGATCGCTCCCGTGATCCTTCGGATCAAGGGTTTCGTGGAATCAAGCATTTCCGATGTCTTTTCTTTATCTAATTTAGGCCACATGAATCGTGAGATGATGCAGTCGCTTCTGCTGCACCACCTGTTATCATGTTCTGTCCTAATTATTCCATCTATTGTATCTCTTAGTGATTTGATCGGTAGTTGTGGTTTGTCTATCGCTTCCCTTATGCATTTTTCCGCTCCAAGTTTGGCCAGTTTATCTGCTCTTTGGTTCCCTTATACATTGCTGTGTCCAGGTACCCAGCATAGCCTAACCTTGTTTGCGCGGATCCATGACAGGGATTCACGACAGCTCATCATAACTTTCGATCGTATCTTGACTGTATGTGTATATGGTGATGTCCCTTGTCGTTCCATCCCTCAACTGAGGTAGTCTCGCAGCTCTTTCATTAGCCGAAATTTCAGCCTGTAGTACACTGCAGCCGTTTTTGAGTCTTATAGACGCATTTACCTTTAGAGACTCCGAGTATATTCCAGCTCCTGTTCCTCTTTCTGTCACTTACCCGTCTGTGAAAATGGAGGTTCCTGAATCCAACTTTCCTGGGTTTTCTTCCCACTCCTCTCTTGACGGTATGACTATCTCTATGTCCTCCTCGAAGTTCAATTTGGCAGTTATGTAATCGGTCTTCTGTTTAAGACGACCGAACATTGAAAATTCTCGGATATTTTTATACTAACTCTGTATACTAATATGAAGGTACATTTTTTCAGTTAAAGCTGGACCAATATCAGTTGGTATGGATGCAACTAATCTACGTTCTTACGCAGACGGTATTATAACCGAAAAGTTCGATTGCACTGAATTTATCCACAATCATGCTGTTCTGATTGTGGGAGCAGGCATGGAAAATGGAATACCGTTTTACTTGGTGAAAAATTCATGGGGAAAGGATTGGGGACTGAAAGGATATTTCAAAGTGAAGAGGGGTAGAAATGTTTGTGGAATCTCCAACAGTGCGGCTTTTCCATACTTATGAATGATTTGAATAAATGTTTCATGATTTACTATAGATTTGTCTCTCTTTATTGAATTAAAAGCTATTGAAACTATATTTTCTGAAGGATTAATAATTGTCATATGATTATACCAGGTCACGGCCGAGTTATTTTTACAAATTTGGCCATGACTAAACTATCAAAATCATGTCTCCACAGAAGAAACACAGTTTAAGTGCAATTACTACACTAATTTGAATTTTGGTGAATATTCGAGATATTTTGATTATATAAATCTTCGTTAAACAATTGCGTTACCCAGGAAAAGAAACATCCCGTATTTTCATCTTTTTGATTAAAGAAACATGGCCGAGATACCACATCAAAGTCAAAGTTGACGGATTATGAAATTTCGCTTTGTTATCTTTTAGCAACACCGTACAAGCTGGCTGTTCCAAAATTCAAAACATTAGCCTGGCCAGGGTTAAAATGGCCGTCGAAAATTGACAGATATATGGACTCCATATAGAAATATGACATTGACTGATGACATAAATCAAGCCTGGTCAGGCTAATGTTTTGTATTTAGGAAAACACTGAAGGTTATTCTATCTAGCAGTAGTTGTCCAGATGAAAGTACCTACTCAGTATCCATGGCCTTGACAATAACTTATTTTATGAAGCACCTAATTCATCCAAAACCATGATGTATTTTAGCGCACCAGTTGCCGCACTAATGAAAGACTTTATGCACACTTTGACTTGGGTGTCATTCAGAAATGAAATATTTGAACAAACTCAACCTTTATTTTCATATAAAGGGTCAATTTATAGCATGGGTAATATTAGGCGGACTAAACTGCAACTTTGCCTTATTTTTATTATAAGGTCCGGAAACTGCATCGATTGACAAAGGATAGCTATACGTGAAAATTTAACATCATATGTGGCACTTCTGGTTCTACCTAACGGAAGAAGAAGCCAAGTTTGTTATAGAATAGAATAGCTGGAGTGGCTGTATTATCTTACCTACTGCGACCTGTTTCGGTCTACTGTGGTTCTGCATCACCTCAAAGCCCAGTATCCAAATTTATTCTTTTTAACACACGTAACAGTCTAGATACTGAGTCCTTTGCGCAGATCTCTGCCATCGGTTTTCCTTCCCAGAGTAGTTGGTACTGCACTCCTACCAAGGCTTCAAACTCACAGAGTAAGTGAACCGCGGTTTCCTCCTCTTTCTGTCAGAACCTACTCAGATTCTCCTCGTCCATGCCTATATTGTTCATATGGTTTCTGTTCACCAGTTGGTTCTTGATATGTGAATACCTACTCTGTTCTGGACCATGTGGCAAGCCCATGCTAATCTTGATGTTGTTTGATAAGAGTTCAGCGCTTTTAGTGCTGCATATAGCTTTCTGAGTAGCTGGCTGAAGCATCATTGAATGCCTCTTTTATATCTACGAAGGTGACCAATGCATTTTTTTTGTCGTAAATCAACTAAGACAGTAGTCTATTTGAATCTTCCAGCGCTAGTTCTGTGGACTTGCCCTGTTGATCTGCGTATTGATGCTCGCATAGGGGCTTAGCTTTTAGAGCATTGTCTCTTATGAACCTATCTCCTAGTCTTTCAAGGGTCTTAAGTAAAAAGGACGTAAGACTAATCGGTCTGTATGATATGGGTGTCTGGCCTAAGATTTTGCCCACTTTTGGTAGAAGCATGACCTTCAGTATCTTCTATAGAGCCGAGGTAAATCTTTAAGCTAACAATAAAAACCTTTCAAGGCATTTATTTCTTTTTATATGTTTCTTATGTATTATTGCATTAAATTGGAATGCAATATTAAAATTTTATTATCATCTGTGTGACATTGCAGCTGTATCAGATAATATCATTCACTATCAAAAATTGTGTCTGCATTCGAAGATAAAACAATATATTTTTTTCATTTCAACTAATTTTAAAGTAATCATTGATCTATAGAGTTGATAAGAACTGTCGCTAAGTAACATTACCAAGGATTTGAATAGACCATTTGGAACATTTGCTTTAATAGGTACCTATTCATTTAATTTATGATACCATTAAAATGGTATGATCTGGATCTAAATCCACAGCAATTTCATGTTTGCCAGGAGCTCCTCAAACCATACTATTCATATCATTTAGATGACTTAATTAATTAATTAATTGCTGATTTATTGTTTTCTGTGTACATAATTGATATTAAAGCACTGAGGAAATCGCTTTTTGGATATAATCTGATGGCGAAGCTCTGTTGATGTTAGAGTTCTCTTGTCATATTGGTGACTTTGTAAAGTGAATAAGAAGCATTTTTATAGGCACTCAGGAGAAACAATTAAAATGCCTTCTGTTACATTATTAGTTTCTAAACTGATGTAGGTGTTACTAGATATTCAAATAGGGCTCATTCGTTGGAAGTGATTGCTCTATCGACTAATAATTGAGTTATTAGGTAGATCCAGACCAAAGGAGGCTACTTTTTAAATGAATTACAATGTGACTATTATTTTAATTATATGTCAAGCTAATATGGGCGGTTGGAATTTTTTATGCTTTGACCGAGGCTGAGAAGATCATTATGTTATCGTGCCACACCATATTTACTTATGATGGAAGCTGTAAAAAATATTAGACAAGGTCAGGAAATTTTCAAAAGGACATCGTGATAGATGCTTGTTTGTTTAAATCACATTTTTTTTTATCTCTATGCATGCTTAAGATTCATCTGGAAAGATACTCTGACGTAATAATATTTTGAAATTATTTATAGAGTTTCTCAAGAATAATTTCATCATTTGTTGTGCAAAACTGCCATCTGAGGCTGCACCAGCAAGTTTTTGTTTTCTTGAATCTTTATACTTCCAAACGATTGTGAAAAATCTAAGATGAAGATCCTATTTGTCTTTCTTGTTGTATCATGTGCCTTAGCCGAATTTGAGGACTGGCAACTGTATAAGGTAAATTTTTATTTTTATGATCGTTTGAATTTATCAACTATTTTGCAGCTGAATTATGGAAAAACATACAAGACGTTAATGGAAGATAATAGACGTTTTGCCATTTTCCAGTCCAATATACAGGATATCAATGAACATAACAGGAAATTTGCACTTGGCGAAACGACATGGACTAAAGCTATTAATCATTTCACAGATATGACACGTGAAGAGTTTGTTAGAACTTTGACACTAACACCGAAGCATTATGCTACTAAGAAGAACAAAAACAATTGGCATAAACGGCTAGGATTTTCAGGAAGTGACGTTAATGTTGACTATGTTCAGGAAGGGCTTGTAACACCTGTCAAAAAACAAGGTCAATGCGGTGCATGCTGGGCATTTAGTGCTGTAAGTATTTGGGGAATTCCCCAAATGGAAACATAGCTTCGAAAACTATATATTTTGACTCTCTGAAACATATTTTCTATGTTTTCATCCCTTCTTGAATTCCTAAGACGGAATGGTTTCAAACTTTATGATGTTATAAGGATAAGCCCAATTTCATTTCCAATGTCCACATATAAACGTTCGTTTTTAGAGAGAGTCTTGTTCATTTGATATTTCCATCCTTTCAGTTTGGAAGGAATGGATTTGTTGATGTTGCAATTTTGGATAGGTAGTAAATAGTGCAATCGAATCCATACGAGCCACAAGAAATAAAAATCTGAAATATTTGGTATCTCCAATAGAACTACCCAACAAATTTTGAAGTAGCATCACTATTTCCTAAAGCTAGTTCATGAAAAATAATAAATAAGTGGACTGGATTTTCCAGGGTTAGCATTATTGGAAAAGATTTTTGACTTGGGAATTTAACAAGTGGAACGGACCAGTATTGAATCCAAAACTTATTTTATTAAACTGGATGGAAATCGTTTCTATTATATCAATGGCCTGCAAGATTTCCTGTTTTGTCATCACTGGATGACATTTGTAATTCGAAAAATATGCAATCCGAGAAAATTCTTCAGAAGTCTAACGACGAATGGTGCAAGAATACAGATAAATAACTCTAGAAAGGCTCCATAATATTGCGAACGTTTCAAATAGTACCATTACAATGCTATGCAGATTGATCTTGAACATTTTCAACATATAATTTATTGACAAAAATGGTATTGCTATTTAGCCATAGTTTTATTTTTTGGCTTACGTCTTAACATCTACTTACTCGGTTTAAACATGAAAGGTTCTCATGAAGATACAATTCAATGCTCTTTAAAAATAATCGTATCATTTACTCCACTCAAGATTTTTTGGTGGTAGTCAACCCGTCGTTGGAACCTAAAAAGGGGTGAAAAAAATGTCCCAGTGAAAATTTACATTCCCAATTTAGACAAATAAATTGTTTTTAATTATTCAATTAGGTTGGTGCCCTTGAAGCACAATTGGCCAAACATCGTGGGAGCCTTATGGCCTTGAGCGCTCAAGATTTAGTGGATTGTTCGAGAAAGTATGGATGCGGTGGTGGTATTATGGATGAAGCTTTTCAATGGGTCGCCAAATATGGAATTGCTATAGAAAAGGAATACCCGTTTACATCTCAAAATGGTACAGAAGGTATCTGTAAGCACGTGGGCAGTGTAAAATTCACGGGCTACCGGGATATTGCGTATGGAGATGAAGAAGCATTGCTTGATGCTTTAGGTAAGTAGTTATTGATTTGAGAAAGAATTATGAATCTATTACTAAAAGGTTTTCTTGATGAGCTTCGATTACTCTTTTAGTTATTGCAATTTGTCGTTTAAAAGATTTATTGACGCATGTTGTTTGCAAGGATAGGACCCGGAAAATGTTTCTTCCCTTTGCCTGTTCCTTTATAAAAATTTATCAATTTTATGTTACCATGACAGTTATCTACACAACCCATATCAAATATCTTACTTTCTTCTCATTCTAGTAAATGTTGGACCGATCTCCGTAACTATGGACGCCACTGAGTTACACTCTTATGGAGGTGGAATTCTGGATACTACATGTGGCTGTGATAAGGATGAGCGAAATCATGGTGTACTTCTTGTCGGGGCTGGCACTGAAAATGATGTTCCCTATTACCTTGTAAAGAATTCTTGGGGCACAGAATGGGGTCACAACGGTTACTTTAAGCTGAGAAGGAATGAAAATGCTTGTGGACTTGCTAACGAAGCTTCATATCCATTTATTTAGTTATAGATAGTTCTTAATACATTGTGTTTGTATAATAACTTTTATGTCTTCCATCTAAATTGTGATTATCCTTTAGCACATTTGACCGAATCTGTTCGTATTTTTAAGAGTCTCGATTCCTGTGATGCTTGCATATGTTTTGAAAATGTTTTAAAATAGGTACATATATACATAGGCAACACATAATGTAAAAATCATAATAATCTTGAATTATTACAAAGAATAAAGTAGTAAACCAGACTGCAAAAATTCAATCAACCAAATAAAGTTTATTTTCTATTTTTCAGTGTTCTTCGATAGGACTATAGTGTTACAACATATTATTGCAGTATATTTAATGATCATCTTCAGTGAAGATATATTTAGTAATAGCTGAAAAGATTTTATTTCAAAAGAGGTTAACTGCAGGATCTGATGGAGATATACCTATCTTTAATATTTAATGTAGGCATGGAAAATTTACCAATTTTAAAAATTTAAATAATTAAAAATTTTATTTGATGAAACATCACTCAGTCAGTCAATAATGTATCAAAACAAAAAAATTTATTTGCTTAGTTGAAGTTAAGATAAAACTGAAACAAGTGGATTTTTGTAGCAAAACGATTTTCTTTCCAGGTATTAAAGTTTTGATAGAAAAGGCTGCCACCGAGTAGTACAACTCCTTTGTGATCGACGAACCCAACGGAGGAGGTATACAATATACAATTCGACTTTTGTCTGCATGTTCGCGTCTTTTAAATAGGAAACGTGATACGATTTTAATGATTCTTTTTTCATTGAGAGTTGTTCCCATTGAAGAAAAAAAAAACGTTCAACATGTCCTTCCTCACAAAAGCTTTTCCCAAAGGGGGTCGAGGGGGCAGTTTATTTGGAAATTTAAATTTTGAGACGACAGACAGCAATGTTTAAATTGGACATTTTTAGGTAAATTTATAGAATTATAGCTATTGCGATCGTTCACACTTTTGAATTTCGAATTTCAACGGCATGTTGTTATATGTCTATAAGTTAGTCAAAAAAAACATATTGTTCAAAAGTTTATATATATATATATATATATATATATATATATATATATATATATATATATATATGGGATATTACGAAATTTGTTAACACGATAGAGGTCGCAGTTTTGAAGGTATCAAGTTCAAATTTGCTACAAGAATCAATCTCTCAAATATCTCGGTCGAGTTCGTTATTGGGCAATATCGGGTAAGTAGTTTCAAAAAGGCGACCATTCAAACATTTAAAAAAATTATCAAAAAAGAGCCGTAGTTTAAATATCATCAAAAATAATTTTAGGTTATAGATATAATCAGTACCTACAACTTTTGTTCAAAGCAATTTGGCATAAAATACACAGGTAAAAAAATAAAAATTAATAAAGAAAAATAACAAAAATTGATAAAACATGAACACTCAATATAAATTTGATGTAATTGTACATTTTCTGGAGATCTTAATATAGACCCTGATTAAAAAAAACATATAGTATATTTATTGAAAAGAAATAGGCAAAAAAAAATTCTGCCTTGAAGTGGACTCGAACCCTGTCTGCTTTATATTCAACAGCCAAAACAAAAACCTCTAAACGCAAGGCTATGACACAGATGACAATTTTGTGTAATAACATGTAGGTATAGCAATGAAAAGGTTGTTCAACTTTCAATTCAATGAATTTAGAAAAATTGACCTTTCCGCTGACTACAGGCCATCGGGATTTTTTAGAACCATCCTAGATTCCTGAGTTACAGCAGTGTTTTAGTTTGAAATACATATGTGTGTCTCCGCTATGTGGTAGGGGCAATTGTTTTCGAAAATTATTGCAATATGGACGGCTAAGAGATTCTATATAGCCACATTTACATTGGATATTAAAAAGAATGTACCTCGGTTTTCGAGTCTAAGATAATTTCCGTGATTTTTAGAAATCTCTGAATAAGTTCAAGTTGAATGGTTTTGATATCATAATACACTCAAAAGTGTGAAATAAATATTTTTTACATAAAATTGGACCGACTATATTATTTGGAATTAGTACTATAGCAGGTACCTATATTTTTTATTAGTAGATAGGTCTTGTAAAAACTGTGTTTACAGATTAAATTGATGAAAAAATTATTGAATGAATATTCACACCGATTTTTCTGATAACGCTTAATACTAGCAGATTATAAGAATGTAAATATTTATTTTTCAAATTCTATTATTCATCTAATCATCAATTCAATATTATCCAGAGAAAAATAAAACTTCATATAAACAAAGAACCATTATTATATTGTCTTTATTTCTTCTTGAATTGGTTGACTTTTCGCTTTTGCTACATTTGTAAGGCTTGCCTTCTCACAGAAATAAACTTAAATAAGCCTAAACGTGGAACTGGGAACCTCAGATTACTTTTCAAAAAAAAAGAACGTAAAAGCACGAATTTAATGGAAAAGCAAATTTAGTAGTCATGTGGCATCATATGCATAGCGAATTTAGTTTAAGTATAGTTGAGTTGGTTGCCTACGCTCATCTCTTCGTTAACGGAGTTACATTATGGAAAATAAAATTTATATAAATTATGGATGACTTCCAACTGGTCCAAACTTCTAGTAAAATCTATTCAATCAACATTGTCCATAACATCGTTGGATGTAGCACTTTTGCTTTGTGCTTATAATAATTTCAGTCTTGGCATATAAATGAATAATTATTCTGGGTTACTTGAGTTATTTCTGTTTTGTGTCAGTTGTTCAATTTTATTGCAGGGTATTCCCCAGGAATTTGTCTCTTGCCTTCTTTGCTATTGCTATTTTAATCCCAAAAAAGGGAGAAGGTATACAATTCGGTTGTATGTTCGCATTCTTATGTATGGCTGTTCGCGCGTTTTGCATACCTAGTAAATGTGCTCCGGTTTTTGATTCATTTGAAAGAAGAGAGTTGAGAAATGGTCGCATTTTTAGAAAAACTGAAATCCGAAATCTCCTTCTCTCTAGAAAATGCCACCGAAAGGGTGGAGAGAGCGATATTTGTCGAAAATCAAACATCTGACCGACAGAATTAAAGATAAGACAATATCCGGGAACGTTTATATTGAATATTTTTTCAAGAGCGTTACGGTTTTTGAGTTATAGCAATGGCAAAGACTGAAATATGTGTATTTCCGCTATGTGGAAGGGAGCAATTTTTTCACGAAAATGGAAAATATGAGACAACCAAATTAAAGAAGAGATTATATGTAGCAACATTTAAATTGGACGTTTTTCAAAAGCAATCACGGTTTTCGAGATACAACAGTGGTAAATTCTGAAAAATGTGTATATCCGCCGCTGTTTTGAGATCTTTGAATAATAACAAGCAGAAGCAAATAATATAAATGGGTAATAAATAGAATAAGTATTATCTTCTTTGATGTTAGTGAACGTTCAACCATTTTCATGACTAATGTTACACTCAAATAAAGAGTGAAATAAATATTTTTTACGAAAAATTGGACCGACTTAGTGCACAGAAAAATGCAAAAATTATATTATTTCTATTGGTGCTGGTACTTTTGAAGTTGGAGCCAAAAGTCTTCTATCTAACTACAATTGCACAACTTCAAAAGTACCAGCACCAATAGAATTATTCTAATTTTGGATTTTTCAGAGCACCAACTAATAAATTCGGTCGATTTTTGAAAAAAAATATTTTTGCCTAATTTAATTTTACAAAGAGATTGTTTATATACTCTATATTGTAATACGAATTTTCTAGAAATCCATGATTTATTTCCCCGTTAAAATATCCTCCGAAGGACAACATTAGCAATGTTGGTCCTTTCGCCCCACTAAGGGCGAAACATGTAATCCTTCTCTTAAAATGAAACTGACAATGCAGATCTAAGGTATTACCTTAATATACTTACTTATTTCATTATTATATACTAGTTTCTTTGTGGATAGATACCAAATAATAATATACCCGTTTACAATAATTTTATTTACTTGGGTACCAATAGAAAAGTGAAGAAGGCTAAAATAAAAGAATTAAATAAATCCTATTATCTGAGACTTTCAATTTTGAACATAACAAATATTGTTATTGTCTTTTTTTTGATCTCAATAAACAATAACAAATACCTTAATCAGTTCAAGACGATGCTATCTTCAATTGCTCACTTACCTATATAAATGCATCCATCCTTAAACAGAAACATCATATTCTTTCTGATAATCAATAAACGTTTTTTTTTCTACATCAAAATGAAAGTTTCAATTATTTTTGCTTGTGTTTTAATTGTAGCCCAGGCAGTGTCAGTAGTTGATGAATGGCATCAATTCAAGGTAAGATGCAAGTTTATTATTAAATAAATATATTTAATATAGTAGACTTTTGACCAAATATTTCCTAACAATTGTGTTGGAAGTTTCTTGTTGATTTTGATTGTCTGGTACTTAGAGTATAACAAGCAAATTGAAGTGTCTTTCTCGTTTTTGACAGAAGATGGCATAGGGGTTTCAAATTTCTTATTACATTTATTCATGTGTTTTTTGATTTTAAATTCATTTTAATATATGAAGTAGGTATGAAAATAAAAAGCTCACGGATGCATCAGGCTTACGTGGAAACGGTTATGTTTAATTTTCGAAATGGTTGCACAAAATTAACTCCTTGAATGATAATTAATTCATTAATGTCATTTGTCCATGATGCGGTCAGCTAGTTCTCCAATCACTAGATTCAGAGTAAAAATAGCAATAGGGGCAGACAGACATACACTAGAGTGATCTTGTAGAGAATTTATTTTTTCATCGGATGTACGGAATCCTAAGAAGTATTGAGACCCTTTCTACCTCTTAGAAAAGCAATGATAAACATTCTATTACTACGTATGGTTTTATTATTCTTGAGTACGAAAAAAACTTAAATTACATAACAAAAAATACTTAAATTCACTTCCTCCTGATAAAGTAGTCTTATATTAGGACCAAAGTGTCGAAAATGTCGGAAGGGGGCAATCAATAAATGAATGACCGTATATCTGTCTGTTTTGATCAAAAATCCCAGCACTTTTCTAAGGTATTATGGTAGTTTCGAAGACACGTCTACGTTCACCGAAATATATATTATTAAATACAGTTTCCACATTTTATGTCATTTGTAATGGTATTTCAGGTGAATCACAATAAAAACTACAAGAATGTCGTGGAAGAGAAAAAGCGATACACTATCTTCCAACAAAATTTGCGCACCATCCAGGAGCATAATGAGAAATTCGCCAGAGGTGAAACGACATGGAAAATGGCAGTCAATAAATTTAGCGATCTTACCAAGGACGAGTTTACCAGCACCTTAAATTTTGGAAAAACATCAACAGCTGGAATCAGCCATGGCTTGCATGTACCTTTGGGTATCAAAGACAAACTTGATGTCAACTATGTCAAACAAGGATTTGTTACTCCAGTCAAAGATCAAGGCATATGTGGATCATGTTGGGCGTTTAGTGCAGTAAGTTAACAAAACTGATATTAATGATTATAATTTATTCTACTACTAGTTTACATACCACAACCTGTACATCATTTATATCTACAGATATAATACAAATAAAAAATAATATAGCTGATACTTCATCTCATGGCCACCAACTTCAAAATCTTTAAGATTCTTGCATTATGTGAAGTTATTTTAAACTTTTTAGTGCATTGTCTAAAGGAGTCGGTCCATGTTTTTCATATTGTATGTCATTTACAATTTATAATATTGTTGCAATCATCTGTATGGATTGTCAGTCCATATAAAATGGACATAAACATATAATTCTCCAATTTAATCCTTCAACTTTTTCCAGGTTGGCAGTATGGAAGGACAATTAGCTAAAGTTACGAATAAACTCGTCTCTCTAAGCCCTGAAAATTTGGTCGACTGCGTCTCCGATTGTGATGGTTGCGATGGTGGTACCATGGATTTGGCCTTCAAACATGTTAAAGAAAATGGAATTGAAACAGAAAATAGCTATCCATATAAGGCAGGTGAAGACGGTGAGGCAGGTACCTGTTTGGTTAATAAAAAGAACGAGCACTACAAAATCTCCAGCTATTTCGATATAGCATCAGGCAATGAAGAACATATGATGGATGCTTTAAGTAAGTTTAATATGTTACATTTATCTAGTTTCTCCGACAGTAATGAACAAAAACATTTCACATTTAATACTGAATATCTGGGGTACTGAGTTTCACTTGATAAACAAAGTCAATTGTTATCTGTACCTATACTTATTTCCCGTGTCCAAGTCATTTCGAGTGTTTGCACAGTAAGAAACAAATTATGATAATGATAGGAAAAATAATTGATTTTATCACATGTTGAATGAATTTACAACATTGGGAACTACGTGGATAACTATTAGCAGAAAAAAATAAAAGTTTAACAAATAACTCATTATATTCCGAATCACACTTCAATGATTTTTTGTTATATTCTAACTAATTTATTATTCATGTTTTCTAGTTAATGTTGGTCCAATTTCGATGGCATTCGATGCATCAGGCGCCCAATTGTACAGCAGTGGTATTCTTGACGACGACTGTGGCTGTCTAGATGACGAAAATGACCATGCTGTACTCATTGTTGGTTCAGGATCAGAGAATGGCGTCCCCTTTTATATGGTGAAGAATTCCTGGGGTCAAGATTGGGGTGAAAATGGTTATTTCAGAATAACTAGAAACAAGAATACCTGTGGTCTAGCTCTGAACTGTTCTTATCCATTGTTCTGATTTTGTTGTTATTTATTGTTGAATGTTATTTATTAAATGATTATATCAAACACACCCGATTGTTTTCAATATAGTACAACGGATTGAGAAAATATGGCAATTAGAAAGTGCATGTCTGCAAGAGTGGTACTAAAAAGAAGCCGAAAGTCAATATTCTTGAATAAAACAAACTATTTATTAATTTTTGACCGATGTACCCAAACGGAAAAGGTATACAATTTGATTTATATTATTTTATTTTATTTATTTTTTTATTTGAGAGAGGAGAATTGAGAATTGGTCCCGTATTCATAGAAACTCCAATCCTTCCATCAGGAGGAAACATTTTTTCGAAGAGTAATAGTTTTCGAATTATAGTAACGTTAAAATATGAAACATGTAAATCTCTGCTATGTGGAGGGGACAATTTCTTTCAAAAATTGAAAATCTGAGACGATCAAATTGAAGACCAGATTATTTATAGCAACATTTAAATTTAACAGTTTTACCGTAGAGTTACGGCTTCCGAGTTAGAGCAGTGGTCAAATCTGAAATATGCCTATTACCGCCTTGAGGTTTTGAGATCTCTGAACAATAACAAGTACAAGCAAAGAATATATATGGGTAATAGGATAAGTCTTTGGTATTATTGAACGTTCAACGATTTTGGACCGACTTTATTTGTTGGTTTACTGGAAAATACCACATAATAATAATAATTCTGTTGGTGCTGGTATTTGTGAAGTTGGTGCAAAATGTCTTTTATTTAACTACAATTGCATAAAACCAAAATTACCTGTTCCAATAGAATTAATATTGTTTTGTATTTTTCAATGCTCCAACAACTTAAGTCATTTTTTAAAATATTTATTAAATAAATATAGTGAAAGATTCTTGATATTTTCATTTAGATATATATTATTTCCATTTTTCTGTAAAATAAGTCAAATTTGCTTAGGCTGGTACCATTTTATCCAAAAACAAGAATAATTTCTTGAAATATCTCAGGTTTTTGTGATTTATAAAATTGAAATTATCTATTATTATTTACTAATATGTTATGACTGAAACAGCCCAAATGTATATAAAAACAAATCTATAACACAAACGTAACATGAAATCATGAAGATTACTAGTTTTAACTCGGAATATATTATCTTTTCTTCATCTAGTGATTGCTTTCTTTAAAATGTTATCTATTTACCCTCAGATAGTCATCCCTTGTCCACATAACATGCGAATTTGTTGACCTTTGTATTTCTGTTGAATCCAACCCTTGAAATGCCGCAGTCTCAAGTCGTAGTCGAGAGAATGCCCGTAATTTTGTATGAATTCTCTTTTGTTTTACCCCAGACATGAAAATCAAAGGAAGTGAGATCCGGGGACCTTGATGGTCAATTCTAAAAACCAGTTCTGCCAACGCAACGATTTGCATACATTGAAAAGGTAAAAAATACCTATATGACTATCATAGATCAGGAATATTTTTGACCGACGAACCCCGAACGGAGGAGGTATACAATTCGACTGTCTGCTTTTTTTTTTTTTTTTTTTTTTTTTTTTTTTTTTTTTTTTTTTTTTTTTGGTTCGTGCGCGCCTTTTATATAGTAGACGATCTCCGATTTTGATGATTTTGGATTCATTTGAAAGAAGGGGATTGAGAAATGGTCCCATATTCATAAAAACGCAAATCCGAAATCTCCTTCCCTCCGAAAACCGCCCCCAAAGGGGTGGTGGGGGCGAATTTTCTCGAAAATCGAAAATCTGAGTTGGTATAATTAAAGATAGGACAATATCCGGAAACGTTTAAATTGAACATTTTTTCAAAAGTGTTACGGTTTTCGAGATAGACGCATGTTAAATATGTATTTTTGCTATGTGGAGAGGACAATTTCTTTCGAAAATTGAAAATTTTTCGATACTACATGAAAGATATAATTATTTGTAGCAACATTTATAATGAACATTTTTTCCTTAGAATTACGGTTTTCGAGTTAAATCGGTGTTAAATGGTAACAACTAAAATATTCAAGCGTATTTCCGCCGCGATGTTCTGAGATCTCAATAATAACCACTACAAGCAAGGAATATACGTGGGTAATAGGATAAGTATTATCTTCATTGATATGGTATAGTGAACGTTCAACGATTTTCGGGACTAATGTTACACTCAAAAGTGTGAAATAAATATTTTTTACAAAAAATTGGACCGACGTTATAGTTGATGCACTGAAAAGTATAAAATAATATTACTTCTATTGGTGATGGTACTTGTGAAGTTGGTGCCAAAAGCTATCAATCTAACTGGAACTGCACAACTTCAAAAGTACCATCACCAATAGAAGTAATATTATTTTATACTTTTCAGTGCATCAACTATAACGTCGGTCCAATTTTTTGTAAAAAATATTTATACTGTATTCATTTATTAAATAATATTTTCTCAAAAAATTGTTGTTCCCAGATATTTTAGGGTAGATGCAAGATATTGATGAGCAGTTTTCACTAGCCTATTTTGGCATCATTATTTCGATTTTATGAAGCAATTTTGCAACTTCTTCAAAACGATACCAAGTTCACCAACATTTGTTCAGTTACATATGTTTCTTATTTAATTCAACCTGGAAATAATTTCGAGCAAACAGATTTTGCCTAAATTCTTCCGTTCATAAGTTACAGGGCGTTTGTGAAAATTCACAATTTTTGAACACCTCATAATGTCGAATTAAAAACGTATCCCATAGAGAATTTTATGCAGAATCCAATGTACGCATTATTTTTTGTATGGTAATGCATATACGACTCAAACTTATGATTTTTTTATTGGAACACCCTGTATTTTATTATCTCATTAATTTCCTTATATTTTTTTCCTTCAAAATGATATATTATTGTTTTTTGTTTTTTTCATGAAAAATTCAACGGTAATATTCTGTCAACTAGTCAACTGGAACATATTTGTATTAAGAAACCATAGCCCGCTATTAAAATTCAATGTTTTAGTGATTTTGGGGTATTTTTAAATACATTATGTTCATATATTATATATCATTTTAAAGAAAAAAAATAAGGAAATTAATGAGGTAATGAAATACAGGGTGTTCCATTGAAAAAATCATATGTTTGTGTCGTATATCCATTACCATACCCGAAAAAAATAATTGCGTACGCCATTATCGCTGAGAAACTTCTTAGATCTGTGGGGAGTCCAAAAAGTGTGAATTTTCAAAAACGCCCTGTAACTTATGAACGAAAGAATTTAGGCAAAATCTGCTTAGGCCATCTCGAGTTTCTCAAAAAAGTGACACAGGTCCGCGAAAACCGTAAGGTTCTATTTTCAACAACAACAGAGATACCTGGCTGTCTCAACCAAAATGGGATGCTCTGTACAATAGTACAATCAAATAATATTAGCAATTAGCATCAGCTTTATTGTTTTGTTTCACACACTGGATCGAAGGCCCTTCAAGTTATGAATTGTAAGCTTTTTTGAAGTACTTTTTTGAACAGATTTCTTCGAATTTGTTATAGTCTAAATTCGATAAAGCGGCACTAGTCAGAATATTAGTATATCCATGCCACAGTTTACGTAAGCTGTGTTTATACTGTTCAGTCGACCTACTGGATTTTGAATTCAAAGACACAGTCATAATCTTTTTTCTTTTCATGAACCTGACCTGCATATACAGAATAAATTTTCTTTTAGATATTCAATTGAGGAAGTATATTATTCTGAAATTCCTGCATATATCTCAAGATCTCAATCTATTCATTAATCATGTCTATAAAGTCTAGCTTCATTATCATAACATGTGGAACACATCCGATTAGAAGATGAATTATTATTGTGATAATATTAGTTTCCATAATATTATTATTTACAAAATCAGCATTAATTATGGATATCGATCAGATAATCCTATTTTCAAAACAATTGAATTTATATAATTATTGGCTACTTTTACTACAGCTAATCTGTTTTTGTCTTTAGACAGTTATCTGCCTAAAAAAAATTAAAGTAGGTAGATGCGATATCCTGTTATCCTGATAATCTCCAGACCAAACAATAACATTGATAAATATGCAATTTGTGGTCCTCAATTTCCTAGGAATGCACCTAGATGAGAGATTAGATTCTCTACTCTTTCTCTACCAAATTATCTCGGCAAATTTTTGTTATAAAAGCTGTGATGACTATTTTTTAGGATTCTGTAGCCAAAGGGCTGTTTCTCATGAAACCTAATAGGTAGACGGTTATAATTTTAACAAATAATAAATTTAAAAATAAAGGGCAACCCCCAAATATCCCCCTATATATTATTTACCTACTTTATTTTATTTATCTAGAAATATCTGCATATGTGAGGCTAGCCCCTCCTAAACTCAATGTATCTGGCACAATTGTCACTTTATTATGAATTTCAAATTCTCTAGAACTTTCTACATAACCAACCTACTCATTCTTCTTAACTCTGAGCCATTATTATTTGGAGGTGATTTGGATTAAATCTTTATATTTCAAAGATTTACCAGTTAGAATATGTCCATTTATCAATGGACTTCCCTGAATATATGAATTATGTGGAACGTTGATGTTTCATGTCATAAAATTATTTTCTTTCACATCCTTTAACAGCGCAGTTATCTCGCAGTTTTATATGAATATATTATTTCTTCCGCAGCGTTTTTCCATATTATTTTTGAAATTATATTTTTCAGTACACACTTATTTTATGAATTTTCTAAAAAATATACGTTTTAACTAGTCTACAAAATAATATGAAGATATTAATGTATCAGTAATAGTTTCTAAGAAAGTGACTTTTCGGATTTTTTTGCTTTACTTCGTTATACAATTGCATCTATGTAATAGTTAACACATGAAATTTTGAAAAAAGAATACTATACTAGCTACAATAACTAAATGAAAATAAAATAAAGTAAAAAACTGAAGGGGGTTTCCAGAAAATAAACTTTCAATTTTGATGAATCTTACTAATTGTCTTCAGAACTTTACTTGATTGAAAGTTCTTCTACAATGGTACAATGGAACCCTACGTGAACGTGTCCGCACTTGGCCGGTTTTGAGATAATCTATACATAAAATTCGGGCCGGCTAGTTATGTATTTTTTGGTTATTTCTTTCTTCTAAGAACGGATTCCTGACAATAGTCAAGTTGACAAAAATATTACTATTGCTTTGTGAGATTAAATACAATGAAGTCTGGTTTTTGAAGGTAGTTCTTTGGTAAGGTCTTCCACAGTGAAGTTCAGGTCTTTTTTATTGCAATACACAATCCTAGACTCTCGTTTCCTTCGACAAAACGGTCAGCAATGAGTCTGGTTTTAAGAACCACCATATGAGTCACATCGCCAATTCTATCAACAATACCTAAGGAAGCAATCATTTTCTCTAGCAATGAATAAAATTCCACATAGTATAACTTCATTTGTAACGTTTGATGGTTTTTGACATACCAATTCTATGTAAATAAACTAAATAATTTGGAGAAAAAAGTTTATTGGATCTGATTTATATAAAACATAAATAATGTAATGTTCATTCGAGTTCCTTTTATTGTGTTACAGTGATATTAGTTCATAAGATTACATCAATGGATATACGGCATCATTGGCAACTCCACATGTGTTTTCACCACATTTCAATTTGAAATAACCATTCATACCCCATTCTGGACCCCACGAATTCTTGACAAGGTAATTGAATGTCCCATTCTCTTTACCAATACCAACAATAAGAACACCATGATTCATCCAGTAGTCGTTGCATCCAGAATTTTTGTCAACAACTCCACCACCGTACAATTTCAGATATGTGGCATCTATCGCGACGGATATTGGTCCAACTGTCACTGAATAAGAAAGATGATTCTTAGTATATTAAGCACCATTTGGGAAATTATGTTGTAAACTTACAAACTGCATGTTGAAGAGTTTTCTCGTCTTCACTATCAATTACCTTGTAACCAGTAATCTTTACAGTTGGTTTGTGTTTGCATTCACCAGCAGAACCATTATGTGATGTGTATGGATATTCCTCCTCGGTAGCAATACCATGATTTGAAATCCATTCCAAAGCTTCATCCAAAACGCCTCCACCACATCCTTCATTTGTCGAGCAATCGACCAAATCTTGAGGGCTCAATGGAATTAGTGAACCAGTTTTCTTTGCGTATTGACCTTCCACAGATCCTGCCTATTTATTGAAGTATTAATTTATATTTTAGAGTTTAGCTGTAGTATATTTAAATGAGCATGATTAGCTAGGGACCTCTATAGGGACTTTTTTTATTGACCTTCCAACAATATTTGATATTGATACATTATAGCTGAGTAGATTTACAAAGTTTTATCGTTTCATAGAAGTGACAGCAGCCCCCTCTGAATATAATGTCATCACTTGAAACAATTTCATCCTATATACTTCATTATTATGTAAAAGATCAGGGCGCACTATGTAGGGCCATTTTACTTGGGTACTATTAAAATAACTCAGACTTAATTTGGATAAGGTTAGGTTTACTTACAGTACTAATAGCCCAGCAGCATCCACATTTCCCTTGATCCCTAACAGGTGTCACTAGTCCTTGTTGTACATAATTTACTTCTTTTAAATCAGTAGAATCCTCAGCAATATGAAAGTCTTTGTTAACACTTTTTGGTTTGGACCTCAAGGTTAAGAAATTTTTGAATTCCTCTTGTGTTAGATCAGCGAATTTTGTAACGGCCTTCCAATATGTCACGCGTCCTTCAGCATATTTCGTGTTATGTTCTTGAATATCTTTGAAGCTGTGTTGGAATATAGCGTAACGTCTCTTCTCTTCCATTAATCTCTTGTATGACTTTCCATGTTTAAGCTACAGAATACAGAAACTAATTAGTTCAATTTTACATATAACCGATTTCATTTAGAATTTGGCCATCCTACACGTGGGATATGCGTTTTTAAAGAATCTAAATATGCTTACCTTGAAATGCTTCCATTCTTCCTCAACTAAAAATGCTCGAACCGTCAGAATTGCAATGGAAATCAATATTATTAACTTCATTTTCTACAGTAATGGAGACCTGATTTTGAGATAATAAATACTTGATCTGTTTGCGAAAACTGAGTGAAATATTTTTTTTTTAGACGTACGCATACATAAGATTTTATCTTATTCTCGTAGCGCTTTGTTTGATATTAATATGGCTTTATGTTTATGGAAAACAACAATTTTGTTGTGGTTTTCACATATAAATGTTATTATCATTCAAATAAATAAACAAAATGATCTATTTTTCAAATGAGGCATTGTAATTATTGCTGCCTACATTTCTTATGACACTGAAGGCGCCCTTTAAAAACTAAGCCCATTAGATTTTCCGAAAGGCAGGGTGAAACTATTTCATTTTTGAAATTCTTTCGGAGTTTCAGATTTGCTTTACAAAATACTTCAGAGAATCTTAATTTATATGAAGAGTAGAGAGAAATGTGATATGTATGAATATCTTTATTTCATTATTATATATTTTTATGCGTTATTATGTAGACAAAAAAAGAAAAGAACAGAAGTTGAAGTTCATCTGAAATTTGAAATCTCGAGCATATAAGATCTACGCTTAATTGATTCAGCCACATCGAGTCCTTTTAAAAAGTTGAAGCAATTATATAATTTAAATTTAGCCAACTACATTCATTATAAGCCTCATTCCGTAAGCATTCGAACACGAATTGTTGGATTTTCGATATACGAATTAAGCTGTATGTAGTCGAGCTGCAACTGTTGTGTTAGACAATTCGAACCATCTTAATGTGCGGTCGTAGTGCTGTTACAGCTCGACTAAATCAAATTTTATTCGTAAATCGAGGATACCTACTATTCGAAGAAGAATAAGGCCGCACGGAACTCTAATGAGAATGATATTCAAATTGACCTATTGAACAAAACTGAAGTCAAATATCTTCTGACGTATTGTGAGAAATTGCTTGTTTTTAATTTTTTTTGTCGTATATCTAATGAATCGTGATCTTTTTTGTAGAAATGTCAAAATTACTTTTTGTATCATCGTAAGTTGTTTCTGGTACAATGTTAATTTGTTGACTTGATCAAAAATTGAAACGCTCTTCGCATTAGAATATCACCCATTTCATATAACTCGACTGACATATTTTCCAAATTAATATATATATTTTTTTGATTCCCCTACATTTAATTTGAGATGTAATATTTCTAGCGATTCCGAAAGTAAAAAGAAAATTTATATTTACCCAGATCATCATTAACATTTAAAAACAGAAATAAGTATATGTTTTCCGTAAATACAGTAAATAACATTTTTACTGATCGAACTTGAAGATAATTATATCATTGAAAAAGATGGAAAAGTAATTTATTTACCAAACAATTCGTCACAGAGATCAGATAAAATCGCTACAAGAATTAGTATAAAATAAATTTCACGAAACGAACGGCATATTCCAAACAGCTTTCCGATACAGGCAAGTGCCTAATTTCAAATTCAAGTTTCAATTTATATATAAAATGAAGTCATTTATTTTGATTTCCGTTGTGATTTTGGTGGCTCAAGCGCTGTCAGTTGAGGAGGAATGGCAGCAGTTCAAAGTAAGAATACTTTAATTTTATTCTCTCGAAATTCATGTTGTATTCTAATCTGATCTGTTCTTATATTATATCTTATTTTATCTGCTGTAGCTTAAACATGGAAAGACCTACAAGAGTTTGTTGGAAGAGAAGAGACGTTTCGCTATATTCCAACATAATTTAAATGATATTCAAGAACATAACAAGAAATATGCTGAAGGACGCGTGACATATTGGAAGGCTGTTACCAAATTCACTGATCTAACACAAGAAGAGTTCAAGAACTTTTTGAGTTTAAGACCAAAACCCAAAACCACTAACAGAGACCTGCATATTGCTAAGAACTTTACTGACTTGAAAGAAGTTAATTATGTAAAACAAGGAATGGTTACACCTGTCAAAGATCAAGGGGACTGTGGCTCTTGCTGGGCATTTAGTACCGTAAGTAAAAATAACATAAACTTAGTAGTTTGAGATTCATTAACAACTCCAATGGAGAATGCAGAAAAATATGCTAGACCCGGAAGACAGATAATCTAATGTTTTGAAATTCAGGTTGGATCTACGGAAGGTCAATATGCTAAGAAAACCGGCAAACTCGTCGATCTGAGTACTCAAGATTTGGTCGATTGTTCAATAACTGACGGATGTGATGGTGGTCTTATGGATGACGCTTTTGTTTGGATTCAGCAAAATGGTATAGCAACAGATAAGGATTATCCTTACACATCTAAAAATGGCGAATCTGGTAAATGCAGACACAAAAAAGAAGGATGTATATGGATCACTGGATCTAAAACAATTACAGATGAGAAAAGCCTTCAGCAAGCTGTTTGTAAGTTCACTACTTTATTTTTATGATGTGTTTCTAAATACTAAAAAACCTATCTTATTTAGGCGAAATTGGACCAATTTCCATGGCCATGGATGCCTCATATCTGAATGCGTACGGTGGAGGAATTATGGATAACACTTGTGGATGTGATGGTTCATGGCCAAATCATGGAGTTGTTATTGTTGGTATTGGTAAAGAAAATGGTACATTCTATTACCTAGTGAAGAACTCATGGGGTACTGATTGGGGCCTTGAAGGTTATTTCAAATTGAAATTGGGCGAGAATACATGTGGTCTGGCCAATGATGCTTCATATCCAATAATGTGATCTGATCGCATATGTACTACTCGAGAATAACAAATTAAATAAAGTTTGAATTACATATGTTCTGTTTTATTGGAGATCAATCTGCTATAGAGTTTTCTTTTAAATTAATTTCATGGCATTTTGAACAAAATTCAATTTAATGGAAATACATATACTCAGAAATGATAAGTAAATTAAATGAATAGTTATTTTCTCTTTACAAAGATTCATAAGAAATGATAATATTTGTCTTGATGTATTTGAATATATTCTGAATAAGTCCTCATAAGAGCTCAACATCCGTTTTAGAAACTGCTAACTCTTACTTGTTAGAAAAATAAAAAAAAAGAGTTTATAAACTTCAGGTTGGATTGCTAGATCTCTTAATTTTAACTGATAAATCTGAGTTGAGTTCACAATAAGATATGAAATCAAATATTGAAAACTCTGCCTTATTAGGTTTAAAAGAAACTTAGACAACTTACAAGCTGGAAGAGAATTTATAATGAACTTGATTTTGATAACAAGTTTGAATCTTTTTATGAAAGATTTTTAGTCTGCTTTGAGAGCGCATTCCTCTATAAAAATAGCTAGAAATAATATTGAACAAAAGCAACCGTGGATGAATAAAAATTTAGGGGAAGTAGAAAATATTGTAAATGAAATTTCAATTTTAAATAACACAAGTACATATCTAACAACCCAGTAATTCATCAGTGGTTTCAGATATTTAGAAATTATTTACTCAAACATGCTCTCCCTTGCGTTGAACAAGTAATAATCACAAAATAATAGCAAATACTGTTAACAAAATCAAAAAAAGTAAAATTAAAAAGTAAGTAGAAATTGAAAGGGCTGAATTATCAATACTTATTTCAGGTAGATATGGACATAAGTTTTTATTATAAACCTTCATCAGGTATTGATGAAATTCTTGGTACTACTTTTAAGGAAGTAGCAGAACTTATTGTGGAGCCCTTATGCTACCTTGTCAAACACTCATCTCAAAATGACCTTAAGATTTCAGAAACGGTACTGCTATTTGAAAATAAAATTCGTCAAGTTCCATGGACTCATATACCTAGACCAATTTCATTGCAGAGTCAGTTCTCAAGAATAATATAATATTTTTTCGACAGAGCAAAATACATACAAAAAAATCTACACATACATGAATAGATTAGACCATTAGTCTCATTCTGTCAGCATTAGAGAAAAAGCTGTTCGTATTAGCCGTTTCTTTTAGGTAAATATTTTCTTAACGTGTATCACTCGATTTAGTTTAATAAATTCGAGCAGTATGTTGTTCGAGGTGATTCATGTAATTGGATAAAATTATATTTAATAAAAATACCATAACAGGTTGTCATCGAGGGAGTAAAATCTGTAGGAAGGGACAGTATTTGCAGGTGTACCCCAAGGATCCATCTTGGGTCCAGTGTTATTCTTAATTTATCTTAACGAGCCACCGAGCTATTACAAATCAGTTTCAAAATCTGTAATTTATGCTAATGCTCACATCTCTTTTGATTAAAACTGAACCAAGAGAAAAACAAACTCTCAGTATCGAGCTGCAATTAAAGAAATTGAACAGTGTTGTAATTGACTGCTTTTGAATGGCAATAAAAGTAATGTCATAGGTTTTCAAATAGAAAATTGTGTGACTGACAAGAGTCTGTTGATAATGTTGGAAAATGCTTGCCTGAAGCAACTACAAGAATGCAAACTGTTGTATTTGTGTACAGTCAGATGTTACAGGAGTCAATAATGATAGTTATTATTCACGAGTAATAATAAACGCGTTATTTCACATATTGAAGCCAAAACACATAGGTCATTATGCTGCCCGTAGTCTTTACGGTGATCGGGCTTTGATGATAAACCTGAGCTCGAAATTCAGATAAACGTCAATCTGACAGATTTTCTTACAACATATAAACATTTACGGTTCATGAGAATGAGGGCATGAACCTGTGGAAATCAGATCACAGCGACATCAGATCTGGTCGAATGAAGCCTGTAACTCTGAGTCAATGATGGTGCAACGGGGTAATTTTCACAATAAATTTTAGAGAAGTAAGGGATGGTAGAGCAAGTTAAGGATGGTACAGATGATGAATAACTATTTTACATTCAATTTGAAAATGGCGACTGATGCACCGACAGAATTTGGTCGCCGTTTTGAATTTAGACTACCATAGATGGTAATAGAACAATAAATTTATTAACCGGAATTTCCGCAAGGCACAAGCTATTTCTTACTAACCCTACCCATATTCTCTTTATTTTCTTATTTTGAGCATTGGAATATTATATTGCATACAAATTATATTAGCCAAAACATCACCAACATTCAAAAACAACAATTCATGTTTTCCGTAAACACAGTAAATAAGGTTTTCGGATTGATCTAATATCAAGATAATTAGGAATCTCATTGAAAAATACGGAAACATAACATCTGAACAGATTATTAAGATAAAATCGCTTGATGAATGAGTAAAAAAGATAATTTCACGAAAAGAACGACATATTCCAAAGAGCTTCCTCAAAGATCATTTTAAAATCAAGTTTCCATTTTATAATATTTTTTACAAAATATTGGATCGACTTTATTAGTTGGCGCACTGAAAAATACAAAATAATAGTAATTCTATTGGTGCTGATAATTTTGTGGTTGTGCCATTATAGTTTGTTGTTATAGGCAGCAACTCCAAAAGTACCAGAACCAATATTATTATATATATAATTATTTTATATTTTTCAGTGCACCAGTTAATAAAGTCGGTCTTATTTTTTGTATAAAAATATTTAGCACGTTTGAGTGTATTAGTCACAACAATCGTTTTACGTTCACCAAAGAAGATAACATGTAATTAAAATCTATGACAATCAAAAGAGATCTGTTCATCAGCATAAGTTACAGATGTTGAAAATGATTTGCAATAGCTTGGAGGATCGTTAAGATAAATTTAAAAAACAGTGGCCCAATGACGGATCCTTGGGGTACCCCTGCACTCCTTGTGTCTTCCTACATTTTACATCATCGATGACAACCTGTTATTTACTGTTTTTTTATTTCTCTAACACGTGAGAGATAGCATTTCCTAGAACTGATATTGAGCTCTTATATGGACTTATTCAGAATGTATTCAAATACATCAAGACAAATATTATCATTTCGTATGAATCTTTGTAAAGAGAAAATAACTTTTCATATGGTTCAGCGGCATTAATTTACTTATTATTTCTGAATATATTTCCATTAAATTGAATTTTGTTCAAAATGCTATGAACTTAATTTAAAAAAAAACTCTATATCAGATTGATCCAATAAAACACAACATATGTAATTGAAACTTTATTTGATTTGTTATTCTCGAGTAGTACATTTGCGATCAGATCACATTATTGGATATGAAGCATCATTGGCCAGACCACATGTATTCTCACCCAATTTCAATTTGAAATAACCTTCAAGACCCCAATCAGTACCCCATGAGTTCTTCACTAGGTAATAGAATGTACCATTTTCTTTACCAATACCAACAATAACAACTCCATGATTTGGCCATAAACCATCACATCCACAAGTGTTATCCATAATGCCTCCACCGTACGAATTCAGATATGAGGCATCCATGGCCATGGAAATTGGTCCAATTTCGCCTAAATAAGATAGGTTTTTTAGTATTTAGAAACACATCATAAAAATAAAGTAGTGAACTTACAAACAGCTTGCTGAAGGCTTTTCTCATCTGTAATTGTTTTAGATCCAGTGATCCATATACATCCTTCTTTTTTGTGTCTGCATTTACCAGATTCGCCATTTTTAGATGTGTAAGGATAATCCTTATCTGTTGCTATACCATTTTGCTGAATCCAAACAAAAGCGTCATCCATAAGACCACCATCACATCCGTCAGTTATTGAACAATCGACCAAATCTTGAGTACTCAGATCGACGAGTTTGCCGGTTTTCTTAGCATATTGACCTTCCGTAGATCCAACCTGAATTTCAAAACATTAGATTATCTGTCTTCCGGGTCTAGCGTATTTTTCTGCATTCTCCATTGGAGTTGTTAATGAATCTCAAACTACTAAGGTTATGTTATTTTTACTTACGGTACTAAATGCCCAGCAAGAGCCACAGTCCCCTTGATCTTTGACAGGTGTAACCATTCCTTGTTTTACATAATTAACTTCTTTCAAGTCAGTAAAGTTCTTAGCAATATGCAGGTCTCTGTTAGTGGTTTTGGGTTTTGGTCTTAAACTCAAAAAGCTCCTGAATTCTTCTTGTGTTAGATCAGTGAATTTGGTAACAGCTTTCCAATATGTCACGCGTCCTTCAGCATATTTCTTGTTATGTTCTTGAATATCATTCAAATTATGTTGGAATATAGCAAAACGTCTCTTCTCTTCTAACAAACTCTTGTAGGTCTTTCCATGTTTAAGCTACAGCAGATAAAATAAGGTATAATATGAGAACAGATCAGATTAGAAAACATCATGAATTTCGAGAGAATAAAATTAAAGATTAAAAGTATTCTTACTTTGAACTGCTCCCATTCCTTCTCAACTGATAGCGCTTGAGCCACCAAAATCACAACGGAAATCAAGATAAATGACTTCATTTTTATAATGAAAT
The DNA here is from genome assembly GCA_958507055.1 of Crioceris asparagi. NCBI lineage: Eukaryota > Metazoa > Arthropoda > Insecta > Coleoptera > Chrysomelidae > Crioceris > Crioceris asparagi. The sequence continues at coordinate 5,162,112 of OY293830.1, read as the reverse complement.
TGAAACTCGAATTTGAAATGATGCACTTGCCTGTATGGGGAAACTGTTTGGAATATGCCGTTCGTTTCGTGAAATTTATTTTATACTAATTCTTGATGCGATTTTATCTGATTTATGTGACGAATTGTTTGGTAAATAAATTATATTTTCATCTTTTTCAATGATATAATTATCTTCAAGTTCGATCAGTAAAAATTGTATTTACTATATTTACGGAAAACATATATTTTTGTTTTTAAATGTTAATGATGATCTGGGTAAATATAAATTTCTTTTTACTTTAGCACATCTCTCAGAATTTTACATCTCAATGTTAAATGTAGGGAAATCAAAAAAATATATTTATTAATTTGGAAACTATGTCAGTCGAGCTCTATGAAATGGGTCATATTCTAACGCGATTGAATTGTTTATTAAGTCAACAAATTAACATTGAACCAAAAACAACTCACGATGATACAAAAAGTCATTTTGTCAATTATACAAAATAGATCACGATTCACAAGATATGTGAATGTGAAAGTATTAAAATACAAGCCATTTCTCACCATACGTCGGAAGATATATGACCTCAGTTTTGTTAATTAGATCAATTTGAATATAATTCTCATTAGAGTTCCGAGCAGCCTCATTCTGCTTCGAATCGTACGTATCCTCGATTTACGAATAAAAGTTGAAGTAGTCGAGCTGTAACCGCACTACCATCGCACATTGAGACGGTTTGGATTGGCTAAGACAACAAGTTGTAGGTCGACTACATACAGCTTGATTCGTATATTGAGAATCCAATCCGAGTTCGACTGATTCCAGAATGAGGCTTATAATGAATGTAGTTGCCTAAATTTAAATTATAAAATTGCCTTAACTTCTTAAATTAAAAGAGAGAAGAGAAGAGACAGAGACGTTCCGCTATTTACCAATATAATTTGAATGATATTCAAGAACATCACAAGAAATATGTTGAAGGACACGAGACATATTGCAAGGCTGTTACCAAATTTGCTGATATTTCACAAGAGGAATTCAAAAATTTATTAACTTTGAAGCCTGCCTAAGCCAAAAAATTAAAATCCTCCATGTTGCCGAGGGGTTTAGTGGTGTAAAAGAAGTCAATTATGTAAAGCAAGGTCTAGTTACACCTGTCAAAGATAAAGAAGAAGGTGGATCTTGCTGGATATTTACTAATACTAATAATATATTAATGTAGTTAAGTTTGAGATTATTTGAAAATCTAATGTTCCAAATAGCCATAGCTGTTTTTTATGCAGTTACCCGATTCTAACCCAACAAATCAACAGTGGATTCTTGAAAAAATGCGTTATAGTGATATTAGAATTATTATGAAAAAATCGGGTAATAGGGACATTTCCCTTTATGGGCACCTCGACCTTAAGGTCTTTTGTACCATCCCGTGATGTACTATTATACTGTTATTTCTGGGCTTAGATGCAGCCACTTGAAATAATTGATTAGTGCTCTTACACCACATGCTTTTAGGTCCTCATAGGTGGGAAAAGCCCTTCTTAGGACCCTTAGTCTTTTATGCGCTATGCTATGCCAGTCTATTAGGCGTTTGGCCTGACAGGCTTGCTCTAGGTCGTGCCAGTACTTAGTTTTCAGCTTTGATTCCCACTTTTTCATTTCTGTTTTAACATGTTGCTTTGCATGTCCACAGAATGGCTCAGGGCCTGTTGGAAGCCTTTCAGAGCCTTTTTGCCAAAGAGTCAGCTTTTTTGTTGTCTCGAAGGTTATTATAGTGATAAAGTTACTTTAGTTTTTTGTAAATAAAAATAGCATTGCCTAGCCTGATGTTAAAATAAATGTCTTTTTTCAGTTAATATTTTATTTTTATTTTTTATCTCGGTAACGGTCAATGATAAAAAGACCTACAAAAGACCAGAAAGGAGCTAAATGGAATAGAAAAATTATACAGTATTATAGAATCCACCAGCGGTGCTTTGCAAACAATAGGGAGAAAAAAGGGCATGACCCCTGGAAAAATAATTTGCAATAGATTCTCAAAATCAATTGGCAAAGTGCCATACAGCGTAAAGTATATTTCAAAGTTGAGCTAAATATTGCAAAACAACGCCCTATTGATCGGTACATAAGTATTTGCGGAACTTTGTTTATTTAAACTTTTATTCATAAAATAAGCATTGTGTATATTTATGAACGCCCTGTATAAATCTAAATGTAACGATAATTCTGATTGATTTATATACTTTATACGTAGGTATTTTTACGTTTACGACTCCGGAATTTGAATTATATTATAGCTTTTAGAAGTTTGAGTCTACTTGAATGTTCTTGTGTAGGATCATAGTCACACGAAAAATACTGAATTCTATTAAAATTTGCTTTTCTGCTATTCTCAAAAAAATAACAATATTTTTGAATGGTCTTCTAAGATATTATTAAAAAAACATATTTGTATTTATCAAACGAATTAAGAACCTCCATTGATAATATCTCATCAATGAACTTGGATATGAGAGATAGCAAATAAAAAACAATAACAAACTATTTGATATGTAGGAGAAATATTTCCTTATTTGTAGATTTTTCTTGTATTTGTAATTCTGGAAATGAAGTCCTCCACAAGTGAGTACAATTCGCAATTGACCTTCTTAGGGTTCCTGAACATCCAATGAATAAACAGAACCCTTATAAGTTTACTCTGGTGTTTTTTTCCTTTGTCACGTTATCCGTCTGCCCACAGAATTTAGTAGATACTGGTATCCTGTATGTCAAAACCAGACGTTAAATTTAATGTCATTCGTTAAATTCAACATATTGCGAAATATTTTTAAGGCTTGCTTTAAGTTTCTAGACGCAGTTTTTTCTGCGGCATTAGAATACCAATTATGGTGTTAGATGAATATGATTGATCTTTATAAATGAAACTTTGGTTAGGAACTTTGATTAAATAAATGATAGGAAAAGTGTAAATCGTAACCACAGATTATTTCAACATAACCTCAAAATCAACACAAGACTCGTCAAGTTCTAGTTTGCATAGGATAATTGATTGTTTAGTTATATGGTTGGCACTAAGAGTTGGTACTTATACCATTTGGAACAGGTCATAGTTCAGAAAAGTAACATTTCAAATGAAAGTGGTCGTTTCAAACTTCCCGCCGCGCATGCGGGGAACGATTTTCGCTTATGGAATCGGTGAATTGTTTATAACGGTTGTCTTAATAGAATAGACCTAATATAAACTACAAACTTAGTCGTCTTCTCTTTACACGTCCTTGGCAATGGTCATCTCAATAAGCATTTCTTTCTTTTTAAAATGTTCTGGGAATCCACTTTCTCTTCCCATTTTCTAGTTTCAAAACTGTTATTAATTGAAAAGTAGGGTAAAATGAAAGTATATCTATTTACAAAAGTATAAATATTTACTCATTCTCACAATTCGAAAAAAAAGATCTTAAAACTAGTTTTTGGTTATATGTACAGTCCATTCAATAAAATTAAATTTAAAAATAAACAATCGTTACAGTTGAGATAATTATCATCAGTATGGTATTTTCAATAAGACACGATCCAAATGAATTTGCTACTAAACTAGAATTATTATTGTCGTTGAATATTCTCATCGGAGATTGGGATGGCAGCATTTCCACATGTACGTACATTGGATCATCTGGAAAAAAGAAAATTCTTACATTAATAAAACGATCTTTATACACAAGAGGCACTATTTAATTAGATAAGTTTCCCAATTTCTTCAAGCCTTTTTACTGGACCCGTATATGGAGAAGATATAGAAACTGTAGATGAAGTGCAAAATAGAAAACAATAAAAAAATATTATTTTTAGTAATTCAATGAATAAATACAATTCATTGAATTATGCGGAGTCTTCTTAAATGTTTATTCCCCTCATCAGGGTATAAATAAAATTTTAAATTCTTCTTAATTCACGACTTTTACTATAAAACTTTCTCGAAAGCTCATTTAGTTAATCAATTTACTGCATGCCCAAAGTATAATCTATTTTTTGAACAGAGAATAATAGCAATAACATTCATTAGTATCCAAGTTTTCACAACTTCTGAAATGAACTTGTAATAATATTGTAACGAGTTTGGGATATAGTGTCGACGCCATTCCGAAGAGGCGTGTGCGATTCGTTAGAGGACAGAGCATCTTGACGAGTACGGACGTTAGTGGGGGCCGGGAGGCCTGAGTGTAAGGCATACTGCTATTGTCCACTGATACACGCTACATTCTAGTGAGTTCGCGCTATTGGTGGAATGTTCGGGACGTTGGAAGATGTCGATTGGAGAGAAGTTGCTGCGATGTGAGTCAATATGGTGAATACGGTGGAGACCGGAGTACAGTGACGGTTGAGACCGCATGTACGGTGGAGAGCGTGTGTACGGTGGAGACTAGCAGTAAGCAGGAGACCGTAGTACGTTGGAGTACGGTAAGTACGGTGCAGTCCGTCAGTCTGGTTTAGTTGGATACCTAGTAGGAAGCCATCAACAACAGAAATACATAACGCGTCGCTTAAATACGATTGTAAATATTGTGCATAATAAATATAAATTGTACAAAGTATTCGATAAGGGTTGTGTAAGTGTATAAGAACAGTGTATATAAATAATCTGTAATATTTTTGTCTGTAAATGAATAAACTTGAAGATAAATAGTTCCCAGTCATTTTTATATGCCCGTTACCATATGTTGTGACAGGTGAACTTTCATCAAAATTTCTTCATCTTCACTCCATAGCCTATAGTAGGAATATAATTGTGTTTTTCCACATCTACTGATGTGGAATTTTACCGTCAGACTAATAAAAAAAACAAGTAGATAAACTTACGAATACATCTTCTGATCCGATATGGCATATGACCTGGCTTACAGGAACAGTTCTTGTCAATGCAGGCTATTTTATTTTCGCAACCAGCCCCACAATAGCATTGATGATCGTGTTCGCACGTATCGTGTAAATCTGTAATAAATTTATATATAGTAAATTTTAGAGATTGGTTTTCTCTTCATTCGAAATAGGGGAAAGAGTCCCTAACAACAAGTCACTAATACATGACATACAAAATACTAGACAAAAGCTATAGTATTGTTCTTGATTTGTTTTTGCATAAATTATAACGAAAATAAAACACGAACCGAAGTGTTTCAAAGTATATTGGTTGTTATAATGAAGATGTCTTTTTACCAACATTCAAATTTTCTTCTCGAATAGATTTTCTATAATCTTACAGCAACTGACTCACTTTTGACCGACCTCCAAAAAGAAGGAGGTATACAATTCGATTGTATGTTTTTTATACATATTTTTTTATGTATGGCTGTTTGCACGTTCTGTATAGTAAACATACTGCGATTTTGATGATTTTTGATTCATTTGTTGAAAGAAGAGAGTTGATAAATGATCCCACAATTAGAAAACTCAAATCTAAAATCCCCTTCCCTCTAAAAACGGCACCCGAAAGTGGTGGAGGGTATAATTTTTCTCGAAAATCGTGAATCTGAGATGGCAGAATTAAATATGTGACCATATCTGGAAACCTTTAAATAGAACATGTTTTTCAAAAGAGGTACGGTTTTCGAGTTACAGCAGTGGTAAAGTATGAAATATGGGTATTTCCGCTATCTGGAAGGGGCACTCTTTTAGAAAATTCAAAATATGAGACAGCCAAATTGAAGAAGAGATTATATGAAGCAACATTTAGATCGGTCATTTTTGGAAAGAAGCTACTGTTTTCGAGTTACAGCAGCGGTTACGTCTGGAATATTTCCGCCGCGATGTGTCACACGCAAAAGTCTGAAATAAATAGTTTTTACCAAAAATTGGACCGACTTTATAAGTTGGTGCACTGAAAAATACAAAATAATATTAATTATATTGATGCTGGTACTTCTGAAATTGTGCAATAGTAGTTAGATAGAAGACTTTTGGCACTATCTTCAAAAGTACCAGCACCAACAGAATTAATATTATTTTGTATTTCTCTGTGCAGCAACTTAGTAACTCGAACTAATTTTTTGTAAGAAATTTTATACAATTTATATTCACTTATCACAGAACTTACAGTGTACTTTAACACACGTGGAATTATTTGACATATGATAGTTCAGAAAACAACCAATAGAGAAATATTTCCCATACTAATAAATGAAATGTTATTTCATTTCAAAACAACTCACCTTTATTTTTGACGCATTGACCATTATGCAAATGGTGAAAAGGTTTGCAAGCACATATCTGCTTCTTCGTACACATACTTCTTGAGCCTAGGTATGGATGGCAGTCATGTTTTCGCAGGCAAGTCACCTTCGGATTGGTAACTGAAATTTCAACACATAATATATTCTCAATATATAAGTAGATACCTATAGGAAATAAAGAATTTTCGAATTCGAACCATATCAAAGCTAGGTAGAACATAAAACAGAACAATTATGTATAAGCTTTGCCATTTTTAATGATATTGATCAGAAATATCCTAACATAATATACAGATATATTTCTCAATAATGATTATATGTAAGAGTCAAAGGAAAATATTTTCATTATATTTGGTAGTATCTTAGTCCAAACAAAGCTGAGCTCTTGGAATAATTCTGCTTCTGTGTTTACTATCCCATCAAAAACATAAATGTGAAATGACAGCCACGTGCAATAATATGATATTTGCCTGGGTTGTTAACTTCAACGACAAAAGAAGTGAGATCTAAATGGGTGCCAAGCTGAATGGTCACTCCTGAAATTTATTTACTTAAAATATAATTTTTTCTTATAACTTAAGATAATATATTGAAGCCTAAGGTCTGACTAGGGTAGTTTTTATATACGAAATATTATATATAGCCTTCGCAAGTTCTAAAGTTGTAAGTTCTTATTTTATTCTTCCAAAAATTTGGCTTGCTGGTAGAAACTAGCCATTGAACATTAGGGCTCGTCCATGACTGTTTTAGTATTTTTTTTTTTTTAATTTATTTTTTAGTATATTTTTCATAATAAAATTAATTCCAAAGGGTTTTTACTAATCTACTGTATTTTCCTAAGTTTACGGAGTATAATTGTCTTTTTTGTGTTATTTTTTATATTTTCTTGTACCTTAAAAATTTTTGGGTGAATTGCACATTCAGTATCCGGATTTCTTTTACATAAAGACCGGCTGACATCAATTTTGATTGCTGATTCTTACATTACAGGCAAGTGTTCCTAATAGAATCAATTAATTGAAAATTATAATAAAATGATAAAAAATTACTAGTTTCTGATTAATTCCTTTGTATTTACCCAATTACCTATTTGGATGCCAAATTTGATCTTTCTAGGTCATCTGGAACTGGGCTAGAGTTTTGATCTACAGGTCAGTCATTTATAAAAATGACGATTTTTGGACATTATTATCTAAATAATCGTTTAAGATGTGTTTATAAAGTTTGGAGCACATATTTATGTATCTCGCTAGTCTCAATATATGAGCCAAGTTTATGTGAAATGGTTTTTGTGTTATGAGGGAGTTAAAAGTGGCTCCAAATAGTTCGTGTTATATTGCACACGGTGCTGCTCGTCAGTTCTGTTAGCTTGAACTTGGCTTGATTATAGTTTTATGAACCAGACGATGTTTGGGATATGGAACCGTTGATATTGAATAGGACATATCAAAGAGAAAATAACCAGCACTTTTATTAGAGCCCAGTATAGATGAGTATTATCGCCGCCCGCCATTCTGTGTCCTGACTGTCACGTCAGTGGTATAGGTAGAGCGCTTGTTTGAAGTGACAGTCAGGACACACAATGGCGGGCGTCGATAATACTCATCTATATAGCACTCTACTTTTATTTCGAGCATTTTCAGGTGTAGTTTCTGACAGGTTTAACTCTGAGAAAACAATTTTCGTTTTGTTGCATTTGCGGTAATTTTGTCTTTGATATGTTTAATAAATTCTTTTTGAAATAGATTCAAAGGTTGAGACATCCTCATGTGGAGAGGGTTCGTTAAATATGATATATTGTAAGAAATACATAATTCATGTCCATGGATTTTATACAGCGCCAGCTTATCCATCTTCAGTCGAGCTTTTGACGTCTCAATCGTATGTTTCCAATTAAACCAACTCATATATATATATATATATATATATATTATATAAGTACTTATAACTTTATTTTATGACTAAACCACTGAGCATTTTCAATTCGCCTTATGTCATTTATATTGCTAAATGGGCCGTGCAGACACCATTAAATTATTTTTTTTTCAGCTTTCTTCTGTTATTCTCTCAAACAGACACAAAGATGCGCGTACATATATATATATATATATATATATATATATATATATATATATATATATATATATATATATATATATATTAGTATTATTATCTGTTCCAGATCATTTGAGCTGTTTGTTCTTATTTTATTGGTGTTGAATAACGCTTCTTCAGGGCGGTGGATGATGAAAAGCTTTAATACGTTTCGATGGTTAATAACAAGCTGCTTGAGAGACTTTTACGACATGTCTAGATTTGAAATGCTGTGAAACTGTGAACATGTGAGACGATTTTTATAGAAACTGTCCCATTATTTGTTAACAGTCATACGGGAAGTTAGTTAATAGAGTGCGTGGCATATTGTCACATAAATTATATCATATGACTGTGAAGGTAAACGGAAAGCAAGAGAATAACAGGGAACAGTGAGCTTGGTTCTTTTAATATGGAAAACTCTATGCGCTTGAAAACTCAGCTCTAAATATGGAGTCAAAAATGAATCACACGTCTACATTTTGTTATACCGAAACAGAAAGCAAATTTACTGCTATATCAGGAGAGCATTAAAAACAAGTGAAATTAAAAAAAAAAATAGTTTTTATTGGGCATTTAAGATTTAAACCGTACCGATGAGTACCTACTATTGCTATCCTTTTCTCGATTTTAACTATAATTATGTATATGTGTTTGCCAGCAACAGCAATTCCATATCAAATTACTGTTTGTCTACCACAACACAAAATTCAACTTTAAATTAACAATAACGTCTGACGTCTGACAATTGCGACATAACCATAGACGATCTTCCAGAAAGTACCCATATACCAGAGAACGAGACGTATATATACGCTCCATGCTCGTGCGTAATTCCAGTGACGGATCCTATTGTCGTTCCATGTCGATTAAATAATGATCTTGGTTGAATGAGATTGAATGAGATAATTATAATTACCAATATTGGATCACACTTGGAGCTTAACAGGCGGCGAAATGTCTGCGATCTATGTACGAATTCGAAATTTCAAGTTTCTAGACCGTATTGATCTAGTATTGATACAAGAACCGAAAGTAATAAAAACTATTTAAAAACGGAGGACTTTTTGAAAAATTTCCTGAAATTGTTTACCTTTTCCCTTAATTGTTAAATTCCATTCAAAACGTCTTTATTTCCCAATCATCTTTCTTATGTAAACTAGTTTTTCCTATCCTCAAATTAGCAATTTTATACAGTAGACCTTTAGCTGCAGCTGTTTTTCAGGAGAAAGGTAAGGTAAGCAAGCTTGTTACTCGCTATGGTATGAATTACCAGATTCAAAACACGTAATAAGAAACAGTGTAATTTTTTTGTTCATAATTAATAGTGACCTATGTGAAATCATTTTAGTTGACAGTGAATGCAAAGGGAATATCAATAAGGCGGAACAACTTTTTTTATTTATAAGAGCTGTTTTACCCGGCACTGGTAAAAAAACATAAAATCGTAGAAAGTCTTGAGTATGGAACCATTCTACCTCAAAGTACAATTCGCACGTAGAACCAGTCCCAGATCCATCCACCAAGAATGAACAGCATGAGAATTTCTCCTACATATGTCTTAGAGATTTTCCGGTATGGAACCCTCCTCCTTTAAGTCACAGTCGTACTGACAGACTCTTACAAAACAGTCCAGTGAGATACTACATACAAATATAGGGAAAAATCTCAGAGCTCAGAGATATTTCTTTGGGTATTACAGGTATAGAACCCTCCACTTAGGAGCTCCAGTTACACTTACAGCCACTACCAGATTATTCCAATAAATTTTACCAAAATCCAACCATAGAGTTCAGAAATATACAAATTTCAGGTACAGAACCCACCACATAGAGTCCCAATGGCAATAAAATGTTGCCTATGTCCTTTCCCATGGTCTATAGCCTATCTCTGCACCAAATTTCATCAAAATTAGATCAGTGGTTTAGGCGTGAAAGCGTAACAAAGTGAGTTTGCTCACTTTCTCATTTATAATATTAGTTAAGATTTAGATCTCCTGATCTGAATTAATGTAATTTTCTTGTAAGGTTTATTAAGAAATAAAATGTCCACTGACTGTATTAGCACGAAGAAGTGCTTCTCTACAGTTTAAACCTGTGTAGAAAATGAAAGACTTTCTTATGAAATTCTAATGGAAACTAGGAAATACTGTTGAGTACATAACCAGAGAAATGCATATTTATATCAAAATCCACATATAGCAGATTTTTTGGTATGGTTTGCAACAGCGTAAGAAGTAAGAATTATTTGGTGTTTTGTATTAAAGGAGCAAAATTAACATAATAAAAAAATATAATATAAAAATATAAGTGCTCTAACAAAGATAAACGAATACAATATAAAATAATAATTATTATAAATACCTAGTTTCTAAAGTATGGAGATGGAAAAAGAAGTGAATCTACATTTTTCATAACGCAGCTAAAGATGTGCTCGAGATTGGCTTTTAAGTTTACTGGCACTGCAGCAAAAAATTATCACAAACATCTCTTAATTATTATCATTTCTACACATTAAATTTAGTGAGGACTTATCATTATTAAATCTAGTTGTCAATGTTAGAACGTAGAAATCTATATTTGAGCCAAAAACAAAGGACAGTCAACTTTACTAGTCAGAAGTTTATGTTGAAATAGTACAGAAGCTTGATTTCTCCTTTTTTCTAGAGATATAAAGTTAAATCTGTAAAGTAAGTCTGAATTTTATCTATATAATCGATGTAGGTAATGTTTGTAAATAGGATTCCAAATTATTGATCCATATTCTAATCTAGGCCTGACTAGACTGTAATAAAACATTGATAATGTTGCTATTATATTATAGTAAAGTTTTTACAATTTCTGATAATAAAGCCATATGTACGGTAAGCTGATGTAAGAATTTCATCAATGTATTGGTTGAATGTAAGCTGATGATCAAAGTTGATCTCTAATTATTGTAACAATTTGTCTTAGAGTCTGGTTAATTATTTTATATGGATTATGAAAGATATTCACTTTTCAAGTAAAAGTTAGAGCATTGCATTTTGAGATATTTAAGTATAATTCATTTTTAATAGATCAATTTTGTAAACGATTTATTTGATCTTGTGAAATATCACAATCTTCTAAACTCGTAATGGAAGCGTAAGCTTAATATGATATGGATATAAGGGTTTTTATCCAGATTTAGAAATTATCAATTACAGTATTGTTATTTTGAGGGTTCCGTACATCTTATGAATAAACAGAACTCTTGTGGGATCACTCCTGTATCTGTCTGTTATATATATATATATATATATATATATATATATATATATATATATATTTTTTTTTTTTTTTTCGTGAATATCGTGGGTTTAGGGCTCTTTCAGTGATTGAAAAAATTGAAATCACTGAAAGAGCCCTAAACCCACGATATTCACGAAAAATAAATCCACTAGGCTCAAAAACAAATAGAAACGAAATTATATATATATATATATATATATATATATATAATATAAGGCTTCACTGGCAGGTTACAGAAAAAAAACTATGCAAACAAAATCCCGGCTCGCACTTGACCGAGTTTTCACACACATATAACAGTTTTGTTACGGATATATTATCTACGTACCATGAAAAAAGATCGGAAAATGTATTTGTTGAATACTATTAATTTATCATTACTTGCGTCAAAATTTTGATATTTTTGTGAAAAATATATCCCTGACAAACAGGAATACAGATAGATAGAGCCACGGTTTGAATTTTATCTTAATCAACTTTATTTTTAGATTATTTTGACCTTTTTAATAAATAGAAAATTGTAAAGTATCAGGATTTAAATGTATGTATCAAAATCGAATTTAGTGCCCATCAATTTAACATCCTAATTAGTTATTAGTAAACATCGCATTCACGCTGCTCATCAGCCAAGATTTATGGCAAGATCAAAATACTTATGGAACAAATAATGTAAATAATTTCTATTTTAGTTCTTCCTACCTTTCGTCTAGCCTCAGCCGACATGATCGTTTGGCACGACTTATGAGAAAAAAAAAACAGAATTCAATACTGAGTGTGTGTCTGGTTTGAACGCTTCCTACTACATGATTAATCTGGATCTCTTAGCCACGATAATTCTCGCCTGATACACTGGATTTTGTTCGCATTACCGATAAGGAAATCAAATTTACTTATTCATCCCACTGTGCGAAATCCGATAAGCTATGCAAGCTGATCAATCGATGATAAGAGAGACTTTATAAATTAGTTCAAGTTAATTGGTGATTGATAATTTTCATTGCGCTGATTTGAAATTAAGATTGGAATTCGAGTGATATGAATCTTTGTGATTAGAACCACCACCACATCCGATATCATTCATATCTCAGCACTTGAGATTCGAGAGAACTTTGTCGGTGTGATTACAGTCTTTTGCCGTGCATCAATTTATTAATGTTTATAAAGCGAGCTCTGTTACATAATAAAGTCCCCATCTCCCATGTTGCGGACAATGGCCAATAATAAGCTGCTTTGCTTAATTGGAATGCGTGTGAAGCTATTTCTTCTAATGAAGAATTTCCGCCTGTAGCAGCAGATGAGAATGAACCGGCAAAAATGTTGTGTTGGTGTGTTAGAGTTTTTGTTGACAGATTTTTCGAATTACTATCTAGAATCGGTGAGATATATACAGTGTGTCCAAGATGGCTGGAATGGCATTATGGGAGCTCGAAGATGGTAATTGATACTAAATCGATTAAAGAAGTTGAGCGGTTTGATATAAAAATGCAATAGGTCTTTTGATTGTCGTGATTTTAATTTCTAGTTTTTTTCTTTCTGAAGTTCAGTGAGAAGTTGGAAAAAAGTACTTCCTCTCAGTAAGTCTTTAGGTCTACATAATATTTCGTTTTTACTTTCCTACGCTACTATAGTAGCTGTGTATCGAGATTTTTACAAATGTTGACGTTTCTGAGTTTTCTAAGTCTAATAAACATATTTTCCACCATTGGTATGTCTGTCTGCATGTCCTTCTGTCTGTCTGTCTGTCTGTCTGTGAGAGCATTATCTCGGGAACGGATCGGTGTATTTTGTTGCTTTCTTTTTTATTTTGTTTGGTACCAATATCACTCGCTGGTGGCACTGAATGAGAATCCTGTATACACTGGGTGTTGAGCTATAGCCAAAAAACGTGATTTGCTAACACTATAGCGCAAAAACGGCTCTAAGGATCTTGATTAAACTTGCCTAAAGTATTCTTCTGACAGCCCTTCACCACACACATATAGCGCTATCTCTGAGAAAAAGCACAAAAAAAGTTATGCTTGAATAAAATTCCGTATTTTCCACATATTTCTTCAGATTCTGAAAAAATGTTACATGACAATTGTTATTCGTTTTGATCAGAAGATTTTTTATTCACTGGGCACACCAGATTTTTTTTGAAATTATCAATAACTTTGTTTTTTATATTGATCAAAACAAAAGCATATCCTGTATGGGATTGTCATTTTAAAATTGTTAACGGGTCACATAATATTTTAGATCTTTTCAATATGAACTTCTTTTTTTGACCGACTTCAAATTCGGTTGTATGCTTGCTTTTTTTTAAATATATGTATGACTGTTCGCGCGTTTTGACTTTGATTTAGACGATTTTTGTGACATTTTAAAAAGGAAAATTGAGAAATGGTTCTAAGTATATTTAGAAATACTTAAATTCGAAATCTCCTTCCCTCCAAAAACTGCCCCCAAACGGGGTGCAAGCGGCATTTTTCTCGAAAATCTGAGACGGCAAAATAAAAAATGAGACCATTTCCGAAAACGTTTGAATTGACCATTTTTTCAAAAGAGTTTCGATTTTCGAGTTACAGCAGTAAAGTCAGCGCCGCGATGTTTTGAGATCTTTGAATAAAAACAAATTCAAGCTAAGCCTATATATACATGGGTTATAAGAAGAGTACAATCTTCTTTGGTATTAGTGAACGTTCAATAATTTATGGTAACTAATGTTACACTCAAAAGTATGAAATAAATAATTTTTAAAAAAAAAAAACTGGATCGACTTTATTAGTTGGTGCACTAAAAAATGCAAATGGTGCCAAAAGTTTTCAATCTAACTGCAACTGCACAGCTTCAAATAATATTAATTCTAATAAAATCGGTCCAGTTTTTTTGTAAAAAATATTTATTTTTCTTAGAGTATTGAGCATAAGATTTTTGTTTGTAGGTGATGCTTATAAAAATTAAATTAAATAAATTGATTTCCTCCCCACTTCCGAACCAAGAACATTTAACAGTCTTCCAAGGAAAGAGACCTGCCTACTTCGAATCATGGCCTTTCGAATTACTTTTTTGGATAATTAAGTACAGCAGAAAATAACACTTCAAAACTACCAATGTCCATGCTGATGCCAAAAAATGTTCAACAATTTTTACCAACAACGACAAATATCGCAATTTTTGACACGGAATCATTCAATTTCTGAATGCATCGACTGTTCAAATTTGGTATGCTTACTGGTAAGAAATCTATCCTAAACTTATACTGGACACACTGTATAACAAGTAATAGAAAATAGTTAACACATTCCAAAAATTACGATATCAATTTTCCAAAATATAATGATCAAATTAGAAAATTCTTCCCACAAGAATTCCATGTCAACTAGTATGCTACTTTAATTATTTATAATTTAACACCTTGTAAGTGGGCTGTTGACAGATATTTTCTTCGAAATTCCCCATTATTTATAATAACGTGAAATGAAGTAGAGAAAATTTAGGTAAGCTTTGATTTATCCCTTAAAGATGATAAAATATATTCAACTCAAGAGAATGCGGAATGCTCAGTAAAGCAGATATATAATATTTAATAAAGAAAATAAATATTGAGAAACCTCTCAATAATTCAAGAGTTTGAAATAGTTCCAATGGATATAGATTACTGGAAACCATTGAATTAGGAAAACAAATTTTCAACATTCTTTCTACTTGTTCTGCATTTTGTTTGAATATAGATCTACAATCTGGATAGAATTGATAAAATTGGCATTCTAAATGTTTCTTTAGATCTGTATCTCCTCCAGTTTTACCGCTGGTGGACCTTGTAGGTACTTTAAATAAAGAGTTAAACTGCAAGTTATGCACCTCAAAATACACCTCCGGTATAAATATGTGGCTGCTAACATTTTCATCAATTTCAATCTACTTACCCGCTAAACAACTATCCAGCCAGACTGTGAAATTTTCTTTACACACGCAAGTGTCATTTCTACAATATGTATCTATTGTACCACAATCTTCGTCTGACAGACATTGTCCATGTAGGGCAGAGGCTGGAAATAGAGAAGTAACATATTATTCATTGATATACTTAGATTGATAGAAATGGATTGTGATATTAAAAAATGAAAGGAGCCTGCCCGTCAGCCCGCTATAGCAAATAAAGGAATAATCGAACTCATCATCTCTTTTAAAGTAATCGTATCTCATATGCCATGTTTAACAAATGAAATTTCATCAAAGTACAGTAAAGAGCAATTGGCATATCGATCTTTTATCATTCATTCATTCATTTTTTGAAAAACGTCCAGTTTAAATGTTGGTACATATAATCTCTACTTTAATTTGGCCTTTTCATATCTTCAATTTTCGAAAAAAAAGGCCCTACCACATAACGGAGACACAGATATTTCAGAATTTATTACTACTGTAACTTGAAAACCTATGATTTTTTTAAAAATGTCTTATGTAAACGCTGCCGGATATGGTATCTTCTTTAATTTTGTAGTCTCATATTTTCGATTTAAAAAAAAGTTTTTGCGGGGAAGGACATTTTGCATGCCGATTTTTTCGATGGGACTAATTTTATCAAATGAAAAAAGAATCAAAAATCGAGCACCTAAACATATAGACCAACTGTCGAATTATTGTCGGTCGAAAATATTATATTGTTACTCTTACACAGAACACCTTGTTTGAATGTTCAGCAAAGAAAACAAAATTGCAAAAAATATTTAACAGGCACCAATATAAGTAAATTTGAAGCATGCTCAAAAGAACATAATTCATTCTCTGACAAGATAATTGATTATTAATTTCCTTTAACATTGAAATTGACACCGCTGAAGCGATTAGTCAAGATACAAATTAATTAGTAATATCGAGTGTCTCGTAGCCATGATTTACATTACAAAGAAATGCCGTCAATAAATCATCAAATACGTCAAGAATGAGACTAGACCATGGATATTTTTTATTTGAATTAATTATTTTTCGATAGAGATTTCACTTCCAAATTAAATAGGACAGCTCTGTGAACTCGGAACCTGAATTAAAAGTAATAGAAAAGTGAAAAAAGTGTGCTCGTAACCTACAAGCTAGTTACATGATTGTAATTTTTTTTCTGTTGATTTTCAATGAACAGTCAATATCATTGTTTTCCAAGGAAACTGTTAATATTTTTTGTAGTGCCAATTTAAATCAATTAATGATACATTTAAAATATAATAGATAATTGTAGATAACTTTTTTGCAGCTCCAATAAAAATCGCAATAATCAAAAAAATATACCCCTATCCCCTACAATATTAGATATTTTTATGAGATAATCAATAATAATTTTAGGAGTTATACTCCTATTTTAGTTTTTGAGGGGTTTGGTTAACATGTCCACAATCATTTTCGCTGTTTTTGGTTTATGAACTATTTTGAAATTTTATTAAATTTATTTCAAGTCTCATATATTTAAAGTTTAATAAAATAATCATAAAATTGGAAAATACTAAAATATAGAAAAATTCATCGATTTACTAATTACTTGTCTATATACTCTTCTTCTTTATACTTTTAATTTATATTGAAATATTTTTAGCAATTTTGTAGGAGACTTCAGTAATATCTACATTCTTATTACAGAAATGCAAAGTTGATATCAAAACTTTCTGATAAATGGGTCATTTTGATAAATTTTCAACCATTTGTTAAGTTCCGAATCAAAGTTTCATAAATTAAAGATCAATTTTGTATTTTAATTTAATTACGCTGAAAACTATCGGTAAATGCTTGTAGAAAATTTTAAGAAAAAACGCAAAAGCCTTAAAATTATTGGATGAAGGTTACAAAATACATAACTATTTAAGGTAGGTAGGTTCGTTTTTTTTAACGGGCATTCAAAATTGACGTTTTGCTTACAGATGGACGGATAAAAATGTTTCTATTTTTTATTTCTTATGTTCAATGATATTAATAAAAAATTACAATCCTTCGCCTCTGAAAAAACGGTTACCTGATTTTTTTTCTATAAAAAATAGGAATAATCTAGAAAATTACATCCTTTTCAGTCAAAACATTGACGACAATCATCTACTAAGTTATGGGTAGCTTAGGTATCAAAATTCAGGTATCAAAATTTTGTGAAATTTTAATAAAATTGAAAAAAAAAAATTTTTATTATTTTTAGCTGAAGTTCATGAAGCTGAAGTAAATTATAATTTTTTTACTAATTTCCCAATTTGGTTGTCCCTATGTACCTATGCTTTATTTTTTTCGCCCAGTTTTAATATAGTTTGAATACCCATCGAGTGGGGTTTCGTCACGATTCCTGACGTCATCTGCCATTTTTCGCATGTCGTAAATAATATAAATTAAATTTTAATTCCTAACCCCAAAACACTGACACTGACATATTTGTAAAGGGGCTACATCCACATACTGAAACCCCTATACCGCTAGCATTGTGGAAAAAAATACGCAAAAATGAAGCCAAAGACCTGGGGATAGCTGGCGATATGCGCATGCGTCATGAACTTTTTTGGTAAGAGAAGGGACACGTCCCTATTTTGTTACCATGGATACCATATGTGGCATACATATGTGACTCCAAGCCACCTCCCCCCAACTTCCCCTTTCGCGCATGCGTATTAAACACCTAATCGCCATAGTGAGCTTCGGAAAAAAATTCAAGGATCAAATTATAGGTATATAGAATTATGTAGCTAAATCACTTTCAAAAAGAAATGTTTGACATTAAACTTCAAAGAGAACAGGAACAAACGTCAAAATAACAATCAGCCGATATGATCGAAGACATATGTTTATGACGTTAAAATTTTATTTCACCTAGTTTACAAACGAAAAAAAGAGATAGACAAGTTATGACGAAACCCCATTCGATGGGTATTGAAACATTAGTTAACTAGCATCAATTTTTATAATTCCAGTAAATAAATTGGATATTTTTGAGCGACGAACTCAACCGGAGAGGTATACAATTCACTCAAATCCAAAATGTCCTTCTCTTCAAAGAACAATTTTTCTCGAAAATCGAGAATCTGAGGTGGCAGAATTAAAGATAAGAAAATATCCGGTTTTCAAAAGAGCTACAGTTTTCGAGTTTCAGCGATGGTAAAATGGTAAAATCTAAAATACCTACTTATGCGTATTTTCGCCGCGATGTTTTGAGATCTCTAGATAATAACAAGTACAAGCAAAGAATATACGTGGGTAATGAGATAATTACTATCTTCTTTGGTATTAGTGAACGTTCAATGATTTTCGTGTCTAATGTTACCCTCAAGAGTGTGAAATAAATATTTTTTACAAAAAAATAGACCGACGTAATTAGTTGGTGCACTGAAAAATATTAAAATAGTATTAATTCTATTGGTGCTGGTGATCTAACTGCATCTGCACAACTTCAAAAGTAACAGCACCAATAGAATTAATATTATTTCGTATTTTTCAGGTGCACCAACTAATAAAGTCGGTTCAATTTATTGCTTCAATTTGACATCTTCGAATACAAGTGAAAGTTCAACAATTTTTATGAAACACTCAAAAATATTTGTCAATAAACCTACCTGATATGTGGCCTACGAAGAATATAAGGAAAATAATTAGATAATGTTGGGGATACATCTAGATTTCTCTCACATACACACAGTCCTTCTAGAATATAGATTACAGCTTTTTAATGGATGATCATTATTTGTTTAAGTGCCAATTAGCTGATGGTACAGTGGCGGTTAATCTGCAAGAAAGAAGAGAAAAGCAATTAATAGTACATGAACATTTACATCGTTAAAACGTTTAATGTAATTAATGTATGCATATCTAAAGATAAACCAGCAGCAATACACACGGAGATATGAGAGAGATTCAAGAAATCATCGAGATGGTGTTTAACACCAGTCTCTATCATCGAGATTATAAAATACGAGAGCTACATATATCTATCTATAACAGATTTCGTTTTTCTAGTTAGTGATGTTGAAATTGAAAAGCGACAAGACTAGTATATGTTTAATAAATGGAGTAGCTAATGTTTGTAGCTGATGAAATATAAGTATAAATTTGAAAGAAAAGCTGGCTTTCAGTAGATTTATATAACTACCATAGATTTGTTTTTACATATTGAATGTTGTCTTTAGGTGGCAGATCGGAGCTATTTCTTCATAATTCAGTTTAATAACTAGTTAGTCCAGGAAATATATGAGAAATCAACTATGTATAAACCTTATTCAAGATTTGTCATTCATTTCTATAAAAAAATTACCAGCAAATAGTTTTGTGAATATAGGCTGTAGCTAAATAGACTTAAACAGTTTTTTTATTTGCATATGAGGTATTTACAAATTTATTTACAATTTACAATGCTCTTCTATTGAAAAAATGCTCATTATATTTGAGCTATTTATGAAAAAAACAAAGTCTTGCACAAATTTAAGGTACCTACATAATTTAATGCAACAGCAGCTTTAGAAGTTCAATTTCAGAAGTAATAGATGAAACGTTCTGTTCCAAGTCAACAATATCAAATTATTATTTTATGAGCTAAGAATTAACAGATATTTATTCTTGGATATGTTCAATACTCAAGCAGGAGTATATTTTGTTTCACACATCATGGCTATTGTGTGTAATCATTCACGAGCTACGTACACAAAGCTATACATCTCATCGCATCTCATTATCATGAAATTCTCTACTACGTTTGTCGATCTAAGCTACGACATCAGTATGTCAAGCTTATCTCCTTCCATACGATACGGTGCTGCACATATGTCCGAAGGCAACGCAATCTTTATTTCATAGGCGTCACAAAGTCATTGTGACATTTCAGATAATTCAGGTGCATAAATTTATATTTCATAACTCAAGCAATAAATTTGTATATTGTGTTTCTGCATTATTGTTGATAATAAATCTTTCATATTATGTTTGCTTATTTAATCAATCGATATTTTTTCCTCTAATTATATGAACTTCCTTAAATGCCATATCTTATCTCGAAATCGTTACGCCACTGATTTAAACCCGTCAGTTGGATTGATCTATTTTCAAAGCAGACGCCAACATTCGTGAAACAAAGTATACATGTTATACCGTTATAAATATACGTATATACAAACCATCAATGTCATTTAATGACATCTGCGTGTAGGGTATGTTAGCTCTTAAATATTATGGTTCAAGACAAAAAAATAAGAGAATAATATTTTTTACCATAAATTGCACCGACTTTATTAAATTGTGCACTAAAAATACAAAATAACATTAATTCTATTGGTGCTGGTATTTTTGAAGTTGTGCAAATGCAGTTTGATAGAAAGAAGACTTTTGGCACCAACTTCAAAAGTCGGTCCGATTTTTGGTAAAAATAATTTTTTTCACTCTTTTGAGTGTAACATTAGTCATGAAAATCGTTGAACGTCCACTAATACCAAAGAAGATAGTAATTGTCCCATTACCAATGTATATTCTTTGCTTGTACATGTACATACTTGTTATTTTTTCAGTCTTTACCACTGCTGAAAGTCGAAAATCTTAACTTCATTTGAAATATGTTAAATGTTGCTACATAGTACATACCTATAATCTCTTCTTTAATTTTCGGTCTCGTATTTTCAATTATCGCAAAAAAATGTCCCCTTCACATAGCGGAATATACACATATTTTAGTATTTACTATTAGTGAAACTCGAAAACCTTAGCTCATTTGAAAAAAATGTTCAATGTAAACATTTCCGGATCTTATCTTTAATTCTGCCATCTCACATTTTCGATTTTCAAGAAAAATTGCCTTTTTAGAGGGAAGAAAACTTCGGATTTGAGTTTTGATGAATGAATGAAACAAAACCATCAAAATCGGAGCACTTATAGGTACTATAAAAAACGCGCGAACCAGCGCGAGCCATACATAAAAAAGGCGAACATACAACCGAATTGTATACCTCCTCCTTTTTTTGGAAGTCGGTCAAAAACTAAATTTTTTCTATAATGGTTGTAGAAGTCCATTCTCGAAGTGGAGTGAAATGGTAATACCAAAAAAACACGAAGTCTTCTCCACAGTTTATTGTTAAGGATAAATTACTATTATTATTAAATTTGTTCTTCTACGAGTATCCATGATCAGCCATTTTGGAATTGGATTTTTCATTACATGAATTCAACCTAACTCAATATCTGGCTAATAAATCATGGATTAAATATTTTCTTATCACTTTTCTCAACATACAAGATTAAGTCTCAATCTCCCCACTGATCATGTAATTAGAGTATTTTAAAGTATAAATAAATAAATAAATGATTGATGTCTCAGATTAGATTTTTGACTCTGTTATTCAAGTGTTTAAATAGCTCCATGGCTATAGATCGTTAATTGATATAAATAGGATTATAACCATGATTTCCAGGAAATGCATATAAGGATTTTGCTTAAAAATGCAGTAATTGTGGTAATATAATAGTAGTTTAGACTAAGAGTATTTTAAGAGGCGCATATACGACAATCATGATAATTTAATATGAGCTTAGATGATATATGTCACGACGAGTCAAAGGCGAGTTGTTCGAGAGTGAATGTAACGATAAGGATTGTAGGTTTCGCCCCTTTGCTCATGTCTAGGTTGCATTATTTTTGCTAAACCTGCTTTGGAAGACTGCGTGCAAATTATTATTATTCTATGATCCAGTAATTGTTATTTACAATTGACTGATGTTTGGTATTTTCATAGTAAATAAATACTATTCACATTCACGAAAGTCATATTAAATTTATTAATGCAAGTAAATGTTGTCAATCAGAATTATTAAATTCCATGTATATGACACTTCTTCGTTATTAAAATCATAATTTAAACAAAATAATAATGTAAAGTGCCTGTCACAGTGCGTCATTTACTTTCGGCACTAGGGTGGTAAAACTAGAAGTTATTGAAACTTGAAAGTTCATTCAAAAATAAAGGTTGGCATTGCGCAAATAATTAAATAAAAAAATATATAAGTTTAACAGATAAATGTATATATTTTCTAGTATTTTAATCAGCTTACAATTAAGGTTTTTTAAATTAAATTATTAACGATAGAATTACAGTAAAACAATCTACGGAACCCTTGGAGCTTTTTAATTGCTGCAGCTTGTTCTATTTCAGAATAAAATTGAGAATTCGAATTCGAATATGATAAACTATTTAGGTATACCACTTTTCAAGATATTTGAGACAAAATTTGAAGAATTATTCTACTTATAATCAGTTATAGGAATTTAGAATATACGCATGCTATATTTTTGAAAACATCCAGCGAGTTATCATAATTTAAAAATTTAATTATTTTCAGTTACAGACCTATCAAATGTTGTCTCAAATATCTTGAATAGGGTAATACCTATAATATAGTAATAGTCTGTGAACTATGAACAACTGCAAGAAATATAATCTCACCATCTTTAAAAGAGTTAGCGTCCATTTAAAGTAGTTATTGTCGACTGCCGACAAAAAGGGCAATTAGTTATATACTACACAAATGCCTGCCATCACATAAATTTGCTCGTTAACTTGGCACTTGTGATAGTTGATTACGATCATATTTTCCAGTTAATAGTCCGGCAGCTTATATGTAAATTGTTTCATCATAAATAATTCATGTTGTTGAAGATGATCGAACATTTTTCAATTTATTAAAAGTAATTTAATTAATTCGGTTTCTCAGCTTCTCAATAGATTTTCTGAATTTATTACTGAAACTACTAATTGGTTCTATGACACTTTAATATGTGTAAGGAGAGGGAACTGATATTCAACTTCTCTAGTGTGAGCAGGAAATTAAGATATTCTATAAGATGTCAAGCGGAACGTCTTTGATATTTAAATAATGTATATTTTTAGTGTTTTTCAACAAATATTCCAACGTAAATGCAGATCAATAGACATATCTCAATTCCAATAAGATACAAAATATAATAATCAGCTCGAAGAAGGACTAACAAATTCTCGATTTAATTTGAATTCAACTGAGCATAAGTCGACACAGGTAAATTTATTTGAGGATTAAGATTAAGAACAAGAAAAAGTACCTAACAGTTCAGCCGCTTTGGCTACTAAGCCCTAATAAATCAAATTTTTGCAAAAAACAGGTGTATTTTAGCACAACCTTTAATAAATTTGACGCGGAAAGCGCTATTTTTTTATGATTTGTTAATTAAAAAGGGAAAAATGGTGTTCTTTTCGATTTGGAATTATCTTTTCAATCCCAAATAGTATATAATCATCCTTGCATTCAATTACGGTAGGTAACATTCTTCAGAATTAGCAAAATAATTCGTGAAAATACTAAACATAAGCTCACGAAAAAGTGCTGTTAATATCAATGTTGCCAACGCTGCCAGTATATTTTTCGAAGAATTAGATTATTATATGAATTCCATTTCGAAGAATTTTTGCTTCTGGAAAAAATTGACGACAATGACAACTGAGGTTAACATATCATACAAATTTATAGTTTAATTTTTTTTGTAAATGACAAGTGTTGGGTATTCTGGATACAACTATTCATATATTGAAATTATTCTTTTAAGTGAAAGTTCTTGAACGCCGACACACTGCACAAGTGAAACATCGCTTCGTTAAACATCACTTCCTGACGAATTTATGTTTACTATTTTCAAGTATATTTTTGCTCACTTTGAAGAATGTTAGCTGGGATGTTAGAGTTTGTTAAAATGCAAGGATGATTATAACTATTTGGGATTGAAAATATATTTCCAAATCGAAAGTTGCAGCTAAAAGTTGTAAGTCCTAAGAACAACATTTTTCCCATTTTTATTAACAAATCGTTAAGAATAGCGCCTTCCGCCTCAATTGATGCTAAAGTACACCTATTTTTGCAAACATTTGATTTTTAGGGCTTTTATAACAAAAGCTGCTAACTAGACTTTTACCCAGGTAAAATACGAAAAAGAAAATAAGGAAAATTTATGAAATATTTCAACAAAAACGTCCGTTAATCGATAACGCTCAATTTTAAAGAAATGAGAAATAATTGGGGTTTTGAGCAAACTCATTTTCACAATTTTTCATAAAGTAATTCTATTTGTTATTTTCACTTACTTAATAACATATGCGATTGTTATAACGAAGAAAAAAGAAGAATGATGTTGGCAACACGATGCCACCATATTATTATGTTATTTTTAAATTTCAGTGTGACCTACATTCTTCAACTATTGTTGGTAATAGACACCGCATTTGTTATGTCATTCAAAAGACATGTGTTTCGTTAAATGTATACTGAATGTTTCTTTGACAGGATTATTTAAGCGCGAATCCCTCTCATCTCTTCTCAACAAGATGTTATTCGATACTATACAAAAATGATAGATAATCCAAAATCAACATGTGAGGGAAATGTATTTCATCAATTGTTTGTTTTTTTATATTACAGCAAGACAGTGCTTTTACTCTTTTAATAAAAGCCCGAGTCTAAGTCTAATGAACCTTTTTTTTTCATTCTAGCAATATTTTTTCAAGTTCTAAGGTCTAAGTTATTATATGATGAAAAGAACATGCTTTATTGGGATATTCCAATTGATTATCTGTTTGATTATACAAGAGACTAATGTTTGTGTTAATGTTAAACTAGCTTGTCGAATGATGTTTTTTTTTGGCTTCTACTTTCAGGATGTGATAGATAAATAATCGGGGTCCATAGACACTACAGATGCAATTCATTGGATGAATTGAATAACGAAACCCTTTACGATCTGATTATAAACATTTATTATTGTGAAAAATAGTAATATATATATATATATATATATATATATATATATATATATATATATATATATATATATATTATTTATCTTCGTTCCTGATTTCCTCTAAATCTGGAAGTATTTTATGGTTTAGGTTTATGTAGAATAAAGCTTTGTTTCGGTTTTATTATTGATTTACAAAGATCATATTCTTTTCAAACGCAAATGGCATGGGTTTCAAAAATTATTCAGATTTATTTATAAACCTATGTAAAAATTAGTTGTTTGTTAGATTTTTTTTTTGGCATATGCGACTCTCAAACAAAGTTAAGGCAGAGCTCAATCTGGTTTTTACTGATTTTCCCAATGGAGGCAATATACCACTCTGTCTGCTTTTTTTGTTATACGTGCTCCGATTTTGATATTTTTTGATATTGATATTTAGAAAAACTCAAAACTGAAATCTCCTTCCTTCTAAAAATCGCCCCTGAATAGGGTGGAGGGGGAATTTTTTCTGGAAAATCCGAGATATAAGACGACAGAATTAAAGAAAATTGAAATTTTGAAACGGCCAAATTATAGAAGAGATTATATGTAGGAACATTTAAATTGGACATTTTTCAAATGAAGTTACGGTTTTCGAGTTACCGCAGTGGTAAAGTCTCAAATATGAATATTTCAGCTGCGGTGTTTTGAGATATCTGGATAATAATAAGAACAAGCAAAGAATATACATGGTTAATAGGATAAGTACTTTCTTCTTTTGTACTAGTGAACGTTCAACCATTTTCATGACTAATGTTTATTTATTTATTTATTTATTTATTTCATTTACAACATCCAACTATACTACAGAATATATTGACTATATTGACATCGGCGTCAATTTTTTCATAATTCTTAAACATTTGGTAAAATAGGGATGTTAAAAGAATGTTTGTTTGTTCGTGGGATAGATAGTAAAAATGTAATACATCTTCTAGCCTCTACTCTAGGAATTCTAATCCTCATGTAATCAGTAAGTTTATTAAAATTAATATCATTATACAACAGCTTAAACAAGAAAAGAACTGAACAACATGATCGCGTAGAAAATAATTCATTCAGTTTAAATCTATTAAGGAGCAATTGATGTGGATATCCGATCCTAGGCCATACCCCGTCCAATGCAAAAACGGACGTCTTTAGAAATCGACGCTAGATCCTCTCAAGAGCAGAAACATAAATTTGATAAATCGGTTTCCACACAATAGACGCATACTCAAGATTTGATCTTATAAAAGCTGTATACAATATTCGAAACGTTGAGGCTTGCTGAACCTCACGCGAATTACGCACAATAAATCTCAGTCCCTTAGATGCACTAGATCTAATGTGTTCAATGTGATTCGTAAATATCAATTTAGGATCGAAAATAATGACAAGATCTTTAATAACGTCAGGTCTTGCAAGTACAAAACCCTCCACGCTGTAATTGGATGAAGTTTACGCTTAAAGGATACAACATTACATTTTGCAGGGTTCAACGGAAGTTTATTTCTACAACACCATTTGTAAAGTGCGTCTAAGACATTCTGGAGCCTATGAGCATTATTAGGTGTGAAAATTTCACTGAAGAGCTCAAGGCCTTCAGCGTAAAGTACACAATCAACTTCTAACTCAGAAACAATATCGTTGATAAACAGATTAAAAAAATGTTAAGTGTAACATTAACATTTTTTTAGTGTGAAATGAATATTTTTGACCAAAGACTGGACCGACTTTATTAGTTGATGCACTGAAAAAATACAAAATAATATTAATTCTATTGATGTTGATAATTTTCATGTTGGTACCAAATATCCTTTATCTAACTATAATTGCACAATTTCAAAAGTACTAGACCCAATAGAATTAATATTATTTTGTATTTTTCAGTGCCCCAACTAATAAATTCGGACCAGTTTTTGGTAAAAAATATTTATTTCAATGCTGCTTGTTTGAAAATACGTTAGTTACATACGATTCCTGACGAATTCGGTGGTTCCGCAATCTTTCCTATAGTAAGGTAAAGATCTATTGAAAACCGGATAAAAAAGATTTCATATGATCACAAAACTTTTGTTAATACATAGCTACTTGGTGTAGCGGTAAGAAATTAATGTAGAAAATATATTATGCAATCATAAATCTATAAGGAAATGTTTACCTTTAACTCAACAGCAGATCAATAAAAAGAAAACTACTCACAAACAACATAAATTTAAAAAAATCATAAAATCTGTAAGCCTGGCGCCGAAACAACCATTCCATTAACATAGAATTAATTGCTTTTTAAGTATTTGAATATGTTTCAGATAAAATGAAAAATTAACTAGGACAAGATCAGTGAACACTTTTTGAGCAGTATCAGTTTTATGATATAAAATTTTAATTTTATAAATAAATATTTAAACCACGGTATAAGAAGTGTTAAATTAGTTTTTTTTAAGAAATCAAGCCTTCATGTAAACGGAATATTCTCTTGTTGACTTGTGTGCTCAAAATACATGAGTTAAAATATATCCCTTAAATAATAATAGCATTCTAGACTAAATTTAACAACAAAATAATTGTTCTCTCTTGAAATATTTTTTTTAAAAAGATAGAAAATTATTATTGAAAAATCATCGACGGATCATTTTTCATCACTGTAAGATGTTTGAATTTTACTGGAAGATAGTTTTCAAGTTTTCATAATTAAGAATGTTAAAACTGGAATAGAATTAAAGAGGTTATCTAACTGATGTAAATTTAGTTTGTCAGTTTTATCGACTACATGGAATGAGCTACATAACCAACGAAACAAAAGAAAGAGAAATATCATGAAAGAATTTCATGGCAAATCTACACTAGTGATATAGACCATTTGGCTTGCTTCCAGTTCAGTCTGCTCAAAGTTATTTCTTTTGTTGATCCCTTGACAGTGGAAATTATATAATAGGATAAATATTTTTTACAAAACATTGGACCGACTTTATTAGTTGTTGCACTGAAAAATACAACATAATATTAATTCTATTGGTGCTGGTTCTTGTGGAGTTGGTGCCTACAACAACAAACTACAACTCCACAAATTCAAAATTACCCGCACCAATATAATATAATATATAATAATATTATATTGTATTTTTCAGTGCAACAACTAATAAAATTGGTCCAATTTTTTGTAAGAAAATATTTATTTCACATTTTTGAGTGTAATATTAGTCATGAATAGTGATGCTGCAAGACTGGTCTTGGTCTTGCAGTCTTGGTCTTGGTCTTGCAAAATTGCAAGACCAAGACCGAGACCAAGACCGTCTAAGCAAGACCAAGACCCAAGACCAAGACCAATACTGGGATGCAAGACCAATACCAAGACTAACCTGGTCTTGGTCTTGGTCTTGCTGCAAGACTTGCGAGACTTGCAAGACTCTTGCAGTTCTGTAACCAAACACCAAATTGGTAGGAAACATATTATTTTGCTCAATGATAAGTTAAGAAACGCTAATAAATAACCTAATCAATTTAATCTTTGAACTCCCTTATTATCGATCTTTATTTTAGAAAATTAGAAAATATTGAATTAAAAGTTTTTGGGTGAAAAGCGAGTTCATTTTACGCTTCTAGGATTTCCGGATTTCAAAAAATTCTGAAACACCCTATACGTATACCGTACTTTCAATCCTTCTAGGATTTCCCTTACCGAGCTGTTTTCAAAGAATCCCGATAGTTCGTACCCAGGGGAAGGTAAACTACACGGTTTTTTATTTTTATTATTTTTTCTATCGCGCAGAATGTTTTAAGCAAACGTTTAAAATCATCTATAAATCTGATATCTTTTTGATGACATTTATACAGTGGCCACTTTTGGAGATATTTGAAATTTTGAAACTATTTTTTCGATCATGCTCATTAACTAACTCAACTAACATATTCACACGACTGACTTTTTAAATAGATACCTAGTTTTATAAATGCGCGTATTAACAAATCTCTACCTGTATTTAATTTTCATTTTTTGGAAAAAGCTTTCTAAAAAAATTGAAGTTAGTTTTACAAACCAGAAATACTTTTGATCGCTTTCAGAGATTCTTTCTATTTTATTAAAGAAAATGGTACAAAACCATTGTAGAATGAGCAAGAGAATGAGTTATGAAATAGAAGTATAAAGTAGAAGTATGTAGTAAAATGAGTGCTCAGTTGGGACGGATGATACCAAGAAAACACAAGCAGACTAAGTCGCTCAAGTAAGATACGATTCTCATATGTGAATGGTGATTATTAGTTTATAAACTTTATAAATTAATTACGCATCTCACTTGCCCTAACTTAATTCTACAAGCCTAGTTTTATTCTCATTACTTATTCTACAATGGTTTGGTACCATTACAATACCAGGCGTGTTTGTTCTGGACAATGACAATTTTAATACGGTCGATATTTATCCATTTCGAATGATAATATAATTACAGGCAATCTTATAAGATTATGAATTACATACTTCCCATACATATGCAGGGTTCTTCTTCATTTAAATTAAGCAATTACGGTTTAGAATCGCAACAACTTTTCACACTTATAAAAAGATCAAAATTGTTGCAAGAGTCTTGCAAAGTCTTGCAAGTCTTGCAGCAAGACCAAGACCAATACCAAGACCGTATATGCAAGACCAAGACCCAAGACCAAGACTAAGGATTTGATGCAAGACCAAGACCAATACCAATTGTGCAAGACCAAGACCAATACCAAGACCATATCGGTCTTGGTCTTGGTCTTGCTTTGCGCATCACTAGTCATGAAAATTGTAGAACGTTCACTAATACACCCAAAAAAATAGGCTAAGCTTGTAATCGTTATTTATTATTTAAAGATCTCAAGAAATCGCGGCGCAAATATTCATATTTCAGACTTTACATATAATCTTTTCTTTAATTTGGCCGCCTCATATTTTCAATTTTCGAAAAATATTGCTCTTCCACGTAGCGGAATAGGCATACGGCATATTTCAGACTTTACCATTGCGAAACTCGGAAACAGTAACTCTTAATTTTCAATTTAAACGTTTCCGGATATGGTCCGCTCTCTAAAATTCAAATCTCGAATTTTCGATTCTCGGAAAAATTTGCCCCTTCCACATAGCTGAAACACATATTTCAGACTGTAACTGATTATTTTCAAAAATGTCCAATTTAAACGTTTCCAGATATAGAATTTTCTTTAATTCTACCGTCTCGGATTTTCAATTTTCGAAAAAAATTGCCCCCTCCAACCCCTTTGGGGCGGTTTCTTAGAGAAAGAGATTTTGGATTTGAGTTTTTCTAAATATGAGACCATTTCTCAACTTTCCTCTTAGAAATAAAACAAAAACTGTCTAAATCGGTGCACGTTTACTATGCAAAATGCGCGAACAGCTATAAAAAAATAAAAAATAAAAAACCAAACATACAACCGAATTGTATACCTTCTCCTTTTTAGAATTCGGTCCAAAAAGAAGTTTTCAATATAGAAAATGGTGAGATTGCTGTAGAATTAGAGGTAATTACTTTATTTATGAATATTAATTCTAATGGAGATAATCATAGCTACGCTTGTATCTTCATTAGCTAACTGATTTAAATTTTCGTTGTCAGATGTGTCAACTAACTATTTGGAATGAGTAACTAACTAAAATAAGCGAACAAAAATGTTAAAATTTCACGGTTAATCCACACGAGTGCCGTAAATCATTTGGCCTACTTCCAGGTTCCAAATCTGCTCACAGTTTTTTTTTTCTTCTATTGTTGTTCCTTTGAAAGTGGAAATTATATAATAGGGAAAAGAAGCCGCACTGCGCTCTGCATTCACTTTCATATGCTTGACATTTAGTTAACATAAAACAGTCATTGACTGTAGAATTTATGGAGTACTGGTATTATTGTCCATGTGATAAATTTATGTATGCCACCGAAAATTTACTAGGTGCTTCCTGGGGTTACAATACAATGAGGTATATAAAATAATATAAAAGAAGGGTGAAAATTTACTGTGCTACTAATTGCTATGGAAGGCTGTATTTGTAAATAAATAAAGTGTTAATGGCACTTACGACGGGATAAAAGTGTCATATTTCTAAAGTACCTTCGTATGGGTTAGAAAGTTATACATCATGAATATATAACTAATATTATATAAAATGGGTTTGAGGTTACTCTATTCAATTTTTCCTCTGACTTCTTTCATAAAATTTATTCACAGTTTTCAGTGTATCATTACTCATCAAAATCTTTGAAACCATTATTTTTTTTGAACAAATGTCCAATATAAATTTTGATAGTTTTGATGTAAAAAATTATTTCCAAAAAAATTGCCCTTTCTATCCTCTTTGGGGGCAATGTTTTGGAAAGAAAATGTATTGAGGAAAAGCTTATAAATATGTTTAATATGGGACCATTTCTCTACGCTCCTCTTTCAAATGAAAAATGAAATAAATTATCAGAGAACGTTGACAATGCGAAAAGTGCGAAAGAACCTGTTTGGGAATTCGGTCAAAAATAAAAACTAATAAATATCACAAAACAAACACAATCTAGAGTTGTTCAGATTTTTTAAAACTCTTGCAATATTTGTAATTAACTTTACTTTGTTAGGTTCATGCAAAAGGGCGTGAGGGTTGATAATTTTTAGAAAATCAAGATTTAATATGACGTCATTAAAATACAAAAACTGTAAAGCCTTCGAACTGCCTTAAGAAAACAGAAATCTATTACTTATGAATTAGATTTTACACTTTTCGTTGTTGTAAAAATAATTCACAATAATAAACAAGATGACAGCTACATATGTTTTATTAAATAAGTAACTTTATATATAGAGGAATAATTAATAATATTTTTAATTTTCATTGCACCATTAAAGTCGGTCATCGTTTTGTTATAAAAAAAAATCCCGATGACCTGTAGCCAGCATAAAGGTAAATTTCTCAAAATTCATTCAATTGAAATTTTAACAACCATTTCAATTTTTTTTCGTCTATTTTTCATCAATAAATATACTATATATATTTTTAATCAGGGTCTATACTAAGATCTCTAGAAAATGGACAATTACATCAAATTTATATTAAGTGTTCATATTTTATCAATATTTCTTATTTTTTCTTAATAATTCTTTTTTCTGTGCATTTTATGGAAAATTGCTTCGAACAAAAGTTGTAGGTACTGATAAAACCTATAACCCAAAATTATTTTTGATGAGATTTACACTACGGCTCTTTTTTGAGAATTTTTTTAAATGTTTGAACGGTCGCCAATTTCAACTTGATACCTTCAAAGCTGTAACCTCTATCGTGTTAACAAATTTCGTAATATCCCATATATATATATATATATATATATATATATATACATATATATATATATATATATACATATATATATATATATATATATATATATATATATATATATATATATATATATATATATATATATATATATATACTTTTGAACCAAATGTTTTTTTGGGGACTAACTTATAGACATATAACAACATGCCGTTGAAATTTTTTCGAGATTCAAAAGTCTGAACGATCGCATTAAGTACATTTCTATAAGAAATTTACCTAAAATATCATTTCACATTTTTAGTTGGCCCAGTAGTCATTAAAATTTTCATACGTTTACTTATATTCAGTGATTTCAGAATAAAACGGTAACAATTATGCCATGTCCAGTTTAATTAGAATATAAAACCAAATTTATAGCTCCTTTTCTGAAGATAGCCAAAAAAAAAACAACATCACCTGCCTCCGACCCACGCCATGTGCATGAGCTTTTATTGCAATGCTAACTGTTGAAGTAGTAATATTTTTTTGACTTAGCCATAATTCATGTTAGTTTTTGCACTTACTTGACATATTATAGCTAAGCAAAAGAACATTGGACATACTCGCTGATTATGTTACATCAGAAGCTTATTGTTCTTTAATTAATGAGAGAAAGATATATACTTTCGAAAAAAACTCACAAGACGCAAATCACAAACAATACTAATCATTCCATATAATATACGATTTATTATTATTTGTATCAAGGAAATATAATTCTTTTCCTGACAAATTGACTGATAAACTTGTTTCCGTCTGGAAACAATGCTTATTAATGATCGATGAAGAGCTGATCTATCAATTATTTTTATTTTCATGCGACATGCAGGAGACATTTATTATTATTTATAATATGTATCAAGATTATCAGCAAGAGAGATGGACGTACATAATATTTCTATATACCATATATATTTCGCTATGTCATCCCTCACAGCTAATGATACCTGTTTGATTTACAACTAGATCTCCATGGGATTTTTATTGTCTAAATACCGATCTCAGAAAAAAGAGTTGGTAAAAACTTCGATTATATGTTTTCTTATTTTTGTCTGACTTCCCTAAGGACGGAAGTATTTATATAATTCCATTGATATTTGCATGTTCTACAAAGTGAAGTCGTGGAGAATCTCGAATTCTTCAAGAATATAAAAGTTTTTGACGAACTACAAAAAAGGAGGAGGTAAACATTTTGGTTGAATGTTTTCTTTTTTATGTAAGGCTGTTCACGCATTTTGCATAGTACACATGCTCCAATTTTGCTGAATTTTGATTCATTTGAAAGATGAGAATTGAGAAATAGTCCCATATTTAGAAAAATTCACGATTCTAAATCTCCTTCCCTCTCAAAAGCGCCCAGGAAGGTGGTGAAGGGGTCAATTTTTCTCGGAAATTTGAGATGGCAGAATTAAAAATGAGACTATATCCGGAAAAGTTTAGACTGAACATTTTTTTAAAAGAGATACGGTTTTCGAGTTGCTGCAATAGTGAAAATTGAAAATATATTTCCACTATGTGGATGGGGCGATTTTTTGCGAAAGTCCAACATTTTTCAAATGACAGCAATGGTAAAGTCTGAAATGTATTTATTTCCACCGCGATGTTTTGAGATATCTGAATAATAACAAGTAGAAGCGAAGAATATACATGTGTAATAGGATAAGTACTATCTTCTTTGGTATTAGCGAACGTTAGGATTAACAGAAAAATACAACAAAATATTAATTCTATTGGTGCTGGTACTTTTGAAGTTGTGCAATTATTGTTAGAAGAAGACTTTTAGCATAAACCTCAAAAGTACCAGCACCAATAGAATTAATATTTTGTTCTATTTTCCACGGCACCAACTTATAAAGTCAGTCCAATATTTGGTAAAAAATATTTATCAGATAATGAATATTATTTTATACTTTTTGGTGAACTCGGCTTTACTTTTTCAAATCTTCCTGATTCAATTACTACTTACTAGTTACAATGCTATCGATAATATGATACGTCACAGTTTTAGTATCATATCAAGATGTGCCGAACTCGATTTTTTTATGAATAATGTTGTAGAAATTTATCATTTACGACGTAATCTACAATTTTAATCTCAGATTGAATCTTCATTACTATTCTTAGGTAATCACCTGAATTATATTTAGAAATCTGATGCCATCGAGTGATTTTGTGAAGTATATTATGTCAGCCTTGTGCTCTAACCTACAACAGGATAAATTCCTTACGGGGACTATTATTAACAGATCTCCAAGGAGACCCAAAAGGTTTAAGTGGCCGTAGTGAGAGGGTGTGGCGCTAGTGCTAGCCACCCTCAAAACAATTATGAGTTTCAAGAAGATACACATCTTCTTGTTGACCTGAACAGGACAATCAATCAAAATGTTTTTTCTATTTGTTATGTGGGAATTTATCACTTAGGCGACAGTGGAAGTGTACCATTATACTACAAATGCAGAGACACAGTTTGATGGAAACATTCCACTACTATACTAAGGTTAGTTCTGATTTCTGATTTTTACCGTAGAGTAATAAACTATCGAAATTAATACTGGTTGGGGCATATCATGAGTTCAGGATAATAATATGTTGACCTAACAATGTAATAAACCAATGATGATATCAAAAAGGGGGCAACCCTATTTGATAAATTATGCACCTATTATTTTCAATTTTCAGCCCCTATGCGTACAACTTCATAACAATAATTATCTACATGCTGCTCAACCCTGTATGATTCTTTTTACAAGGTTGACTTTGATTTGTTGAGCTTTATTCATTTGTTCGGCAATTATCAAAGTTTCTTTAGGAACTATGGATGAAAATATTTCTTAATTAATTTAAATTACTCTATTCCAAGACCTTTGATGTAGAAGTAGCCGGTGATTTTAATAACCATAATATGATAGGTGCTACCTGGATATGAGATGATAAAATATTCCAAGTTTTATCGGAATAAATGTGACTTGTGTAGCTTCTGAAGAAGATTAATTTTTTTTTCACCCTTGCGCTAATAGAATAGAATAGTAAGTCAGATTTTTAAATCTTTGGCGTACAAATCCTCTGAAAAGAGTCTAGAATTGAACACAAGAATTTGCAACCCTCCAATATTCAATTTGAAATCTATACCTTAAATTTCAAACTGGACACCAACTCAAATAGCATAGTATTTCTTTTTGACCGACTAATCAAACAAAGGAGCTATACAATTCGATTGTTTGAATGTTTTTTTTCATGGATGTTCGCGCCTTATAAATATAAAGCGTGCTCTGATTTTTATGATTCTTTTCTCATTTGATAGAGGACTATGGAGAGTTGGTCCCATTGAAAAAAATCGACATTCAACATGTCCTCCACCTCAAAAACTTCGGCCAAAGGGGTTGGAGGGTATTTTATTTCGAAAATCAAAAAATTGAGACCATAAAATTAATGGAGAGACCATATCCGGCAATATTTAAATTGGACAATTTTCAAAAAAATCATAGATTTCCGAGTTACAGCAATGGTAAAGTCTAAAATATGTTTATTTTCGCAATGTTTTGTAATTTTAGAATATAAGGAATTAGGCATTCTCTTTTTTGGTAAATGTTAAATGATTTTGATGAGTTATGTTAATCTCCATCCAAAGTGTGAAATAAATATTTTTTACCAAAAATTGGACCGACTTTATTAGTTGGTGTACTAAAAAATACAAAATTATATTATTTCTGTTGGATCTGGTAGGTACTTTTGAAGTTGGTGCTAAAAGTTTTCAATCTGACTACAACTGCATAACTTAAAAATTACCTGTACCTACCTATCCAATTAATATTATTTTGTATTTTTCTGTGCACCAACTAAGTTCGGTACAATTTTTCCTAATAGATATTTATTACAATTTTTTACGATTTTATTATATTATATAGTATATTATAAATATACAATATACAGGGTGTTTCATAAACTATACGCAGGACTTGAGGATGTAAAAAATAAGAAAAAAAGTTTATTAACTTACCCTCTAAAATGCACCAATTTTGAGATACAGGGTGTTGAATTTGAAAAAAAAAATCGTTTCTTGTGAATATCTCCGGAGCCGTTTATCGTACAGAAAACAGCTTTTTATAGGCATTTTCCACTCATAGTAAGCTAGGTTCTGAGTCAGAAAAAAATTTGGTTGTCATAATTGGTGAAGATTTTGAAGGAGTAGTGGGTGTTTTCCACCCCAATTTCTACGTCAACTGAAAAAGTATGGTTTTGAGGAGCCCAATTGAACCGCCAATGTTTTCTACGCAAAAAGGTACTGTTGGTTGTGAACTTTAAAGTCGACCGTATTCGAGAGAAAAAACTTTTATGTTGAAAAAAACATGGTCAATTTTTGCTTTTGTTAGTTGTTCTAACGTTCACATAAATTTTGTTTAATTAGTAAATAAGAAAATGTATTTCAAAAAATTTACCGTATTTTTTTCTACATAAAAGTTGATTTTTCACGAAAACGGTCGACTTTAGAGCTGACGACCAATAGTACCTATTTTATGTAGAAAACATTAGCGTCTCAAAACCGTACTTTTTCCATTGGCGTAGAAATTGGCGAGAAAAAAAACCGCTACTCCTTCAAAATCTTCACCAATTATAACTTAACAAAATTTTTTTATGACTCAAAATTTAGTTTATTATGAGTGGAAAATACTTACTTACTCTGTATAAAATTCCAGCAATAATCTAAAAACTGAACAAATCCTAAATTTGTTCAATGGATTTGTGTGCCAAAATACATTAATTTTTCAAAAGAATAAATAATAGTAGCTAGGTATATATTTTAATCTTTCCTAGAAACTACCAAAGTCACAATCATTTCAATAAAACTTGGGATACTTCACGTTGTATAAATCACAATTATTTCTTGGAACCATCCCAAATCCGAATACCACCTATCACATTATGGTTATTAACATCTTGGGCTACCTTTATATATACCTACAAAACGGTCTTAGGAATAGATTCTTCAGGAATTATTCAAATTATTTAAGGAATATTATTTTTTTTTCATCCACTTTCCTTCTCTCGAAGCTTTGATAACTGCCGAATGAAATGAAAAAATCTTGTTGTTGTAGTAGCTCAACAAATCAAAGTGAACCTTCATAAAAATGTTTCCTACAAGAGGCATAGAAGGGCAGATACAAAGATGTTATAGTGTTGTGAACCGAAGGGGCTGAAAATAATAATAGGTGCATAATTTATCAAAAAGGGTTTGATATCTTGATTACTTTATTATGTTATTAGGTCAACATATTGTTATTCTCGACTCATAATATGCTCCAATTAGTATAATTATCGATTGTTTATTGCCCCGACAGAAGGTCAGAAAACCATAATATTTCCTATCTCTATACCTTTTTATAAAGAAGTCGTCAGGCCAGCCAACTTGATTGGAATATTTGATAAATATTTATGACCACACACGCATTTTGTCTACATTGAAAAATCCAACTCAGTCTGTTTGGGAATTTAGAATGTGAATGGTATTGTTCTTCTAGAATGAAGGAGGGTACTCATATAGGTATAATAATAATACTTATGGGATGAGCGTGTCTTAGATTCAAATTAACTTGATGAAGGGTGAGATGATTAGGGTCCTGAAGTCGAAAAAAAAGAAAAAGAAACAGAAAGTGTTACTTCCAGCTGACAGCTATTTCTATAGAGTCCGCCATCAACATGTTAGAAAGAAAAAGAAAAAAGAAACAAAGAAGGTCTGTTGTTGCTTCAAGGGAAACATCTCCAAAAGATATACTTGATGTATATATTACAGGTGTTCCATTTTACAAACATGCTTAACACGCTTGCCATCTTTTATTAGCTTAAATTCGATTACCGCATACACAATTACAAACTAACAAGTTATAAATCCAGATAGACAAAAAAACTGATCTGATCGAAATTCTCCTCGGTGGGTGGGTAATGATAAATTTCTTGATCAAGAAAAACAAACAATCTTGTAGATCCCAAAGACCAAAAAAAACTTACAATGTTAATATTATGAAAAAGATATTAAATAGTTATCCCACAAACAGGTAACTTTGTTTATATCTGTGGAAGATGCGGGATTAATTCCAGTAGAAATATTTCATCTTTTGAATACATTACTGGTTTAAATAAATACATAAAATAAAAAATAAATAAAAACAGCAAAGGTAATTAATTAACTATAAAAGCCTATAAATTTCACTGATGAATCTCATTGAAGGAAAGATCGCATACCTATAATGGGATAAGCAGGGCGTCAGATACTGTTAGTTGTTTAGTTCTTATAGATCTCTAAATAACTGCGTAGAATTGTTTAAAGTAAAGTAAATAATTAATATTTTTATATTATTTTCTTATATAACAGAATCTTGTCTTCGAAAATCTACTAACCATAAATTACGCTAAGATTGGATTTGAAAATAATTGCATTGTATCGACGAAGAGTTATTTGTTGAAGTAAACATTTAGAAAATGCTAGGTTAAAGATGAAGTTCTATGGAAACCTTAAAAACGTATTATTATAGTTGTTAAGGTATAAGTCTTATCTTTAATAAAATCACTTTAACTTAAGAGCTGCAAACAACAAGCGCATTAC
This sequence comes from Crioceris asparagi, assembly GCA_958507055.1. Taxonomy (NCBI): domain Eukaryota; kingdom Metazoa; phylum Arthropoda; class Insecta; order Coleoptera; family Chrysomelidae; genus Crioceris; species Crioceris asparagi. Next base: position 5,122,844 of record OY293830.1, on the reverse strand, counting down.
TATGAATAGAGAATCCTAATATACAGTCTGTCTCAAATCTGAGTTCGATATTACTTGGCTTGTTTTCTTCATAGGACTTACGCATTTTAGCTGAAATTTTCGATCGAGCTTGCATCCTAATAAACGGTAAAATCCTTTAAAATTAGCAAAAAATGCGTAAATATACTAAACATAAATTCGCGTAAAAGTGAGGTTAAACGAACTGATGATTGACTTGTGCAATATATACCTATATATATGTTCATGATTCAAGTGCTGTTGATATTAATGTTGCTAAGAATATTTGCTTTAGAAAAAATTAACGACAATATCTTCTAGTAAAGCAATCACTGAATTCATATTTTCTAAAGCCTGAAGACCAAGTTCGTCACCTTCTACGTCAAAAGTTGCCATAATATCATATCTGTAAAAATATTGTTTTTTGAAAATTTTTGAAACATTGGAATTGACAGTTTTTAAACATCAAACATACTGCACAAATCAATAGTCAATTCGTTTTTGACGAACTTATAGTTACTATCTTTTCGCAAATTTTTGCTAATTCTAAGGATGTTGGCGTTTAATAGAATGCAAAGATGATTTTATACTATTTGGGATTGAAAATATATTTCCAAATCGGAAATTCCAGCTAAGAGTCGTAAGTCCTAAAAACACCATTTTTCCTTTTTTGACAGACGAACCCCGTACAAAGGAGGTATACAATTCGACTGTTGTGAGGGTGAACGAGGTAGATTTTCTCGAAAATCGAAAATTGGATATGCCAGAATTAAATGTAGGACGATATCCGGTTTTCGAGTTTCATTCATGAAAATCTTGCATATGTGAATTTACGCTATGGAAGGGGCAATTTCTTTCGAAAACTGAAAATCTCTGGGCACCACATGAAAGACATTAATATTTGCCGCAACATTTATAATGAATATTTTTTTCCATAGAGTTATGATTTTTGAATTAAGCGGTGGTAAAATGGTTAAATCCAAAATACTTATGCGTATTTCCGCAGGGGTGTTCTGAGATCTCTACATTAATAATAAGTACAAGCAAAGAATATATGTGGGTAATAGGATAAGTACTATCTTCTTTGGAATTAGTGAACGTTCAACGATTTTCGTGAATAATTTTACACTCAAAAGTGTAAAATAAATATTTTTTCCAAAAAAATGGACCTACTTTATTAGTTGGTGCACTGAAAAATACGAAATAATATTAATTCTATTGGTGCTGGTACTTGTGAAATTGGTGCCAAAAGTTATCCATATAACTGCACAACTTCAAATGTAACAGCACCAATAAAATTGATATTATTTCGTATTTTTCAGTGCATCAAATATTAACGTCGGTCCAATTTTTTGTAAGAAATATTTATTTATTAACAAATGATTAAAAATAGTGTCATCCGCCTCAATTTTATTAAAAGTTATGCTAACATGCATCTATTTTTGTAAAAAAAATATTTTCTGAGGATTTTAAAGCAAAAGCCGCTAAACAAGACAATATACTATGATTTCTCACAGGGAAGGTGCTTCATGAAAGGAATATTCTCACAATTCATGATACCTGAACTTATATAATCCAAGACAGAATAAAAAATAAGATTCGGTGAATATTATCATAATTTACACAAGAACCAAAAAATAGAAATTTTGACTGAATTATTATTAAATATTCATCCAGATTAATTTCATTTATTCATGTCCGTTTTGGGACAAACTATACATTGAAACATATTCAAAATTATACAAAGGAAAACACTACCGTGAACGAATCTGATTTTAGATAATACCGCAGCACTCAAGCTTTCCATAATATCTCTATGATTACTTGGTCATATAAATTCATAGCATAATAAAGGGGATTAAGCGATTATGATTATCTAACACAAGTAGGGGGTCTCAATAGGTATAGACTATAGATGAGAAGCGGTTCCGGATATTGAATTACATTTTTGGAAGGGAATAATTCTGTCAATGACACGTTCAAAATGTTTTTAACATACCTACACGAAAAGTCATAATGGTTTGAAAGCTCGTAATCAAACATACGGAATATGATGAGTTATTTTGGAAATGACAACTTTTCTTTGGGCTCATCTGCCGCCACGTGGTTTGGTTACATACACCTGGCTGTTTTCAAAAAGTGTCACATTATTAATGGCTAGAGCGTGTTGATTTGTTAAGTGCATCTACAAAATATTCTTTCAGCCAAGGATGTCCATGGGTATCCTCGTGCCCGACATATGGGATGCGCCAAAATAGACCCAACAATAAAATATATATCTATTGTTATAATTCTGTTATTTCATTGGAAATTGCCAAGATACATTTTTATAGAGCATCATTTGCAAAAACAATGAGCAGAAATTGTTATATTGTATATACAAAACTTTTTTCGAAAATTTCTTAACAGAGATAAAACTTTGTCGTTCTAATCGTTCGGATAAAAATATTGAGCTTGTTTTGTTGTTGCAGAGCTAAAAATTTCGGCAAGACGTGTGACAAAATAAGGAATTTAAGAGTAAAGAGATTTTGGATATGAAAATATGGAAGATATGGAAACATTTCTCAACTCTCTTCTTTCAAATGAATCAAAAGTCATATATACAAAATACAGAACATACAACCGAATTGTATACCTCCTGCTTTTTTGAAGTCGGTCAATGAAATAAAGTCGCTCTCCGTGTCTGCCTGGACTCATTTATATTTCTCCGATTACTTCTTCTAGCCCTCCAACGAATTTTAATACGATTTTCACTTTGATGTACAGATTTTTCAAAAGGAATTTTATTAGTAAACTATATTCTAATTAAGTTTTCTTATGGTAGAGAAACGTCGATGTTTTTCAATTAGGTCATCATACTGACTTGAGCTGATAAAAGTAGATAACAAAAACTGAGCATATAAATAGGCACGTCCTCTTTTCTATGAAGTCGCTCAAAAATATATCATGAGTTCATGAACAGTGCCATCATTGCATACAAGGGCTTTAAATTATCAATGACAATGTTTCCTAATTTCTGTGATGACTTTGTTTTGTTGTCGTCAACTGTTGATTGAATTATTGTCCATAAGAACAGACAAGAGTGTCGGCTTACAAAGAGAAATAAACCAGTGCGTTAATGATTTTGAATAGGTCCAATTGTTTCTACTAAATCCAATCAAAATGATATTTTCTAATATTTGTATAAACGTATACTCGAAGATTATCTGCTCCATAGATATAAAAGTAGTTAGAGATGCTAATTACAAATAGTTCACCATTGGCAATTATATTATTGACCGACTTCCCAAAGTAGGGAGGAAAACATGTTTACTTTTTTATACAGGGTCTTCCAGAAGTAATAGGAGATATTTAAGTGGCGGTTAGTTTGAACAAAAATGAAATTAAAGTGATCAATACAATTGTTTTGTTCCATTCTTTTCTTTCAGAATTATTCGCACCTTAATTGGAATCTTCCTTGATGGTTCCGGAATAGTGAAATTGATTTTAACTAAACTTCGACTATACCAAGAACATGAGTAGGTACTGATAAAATGAAATTGAGAAGATAAAACGGTGCTTGCTTACACTTATTCGGAGACTTCAGCACCAAAATACACATATTTCAGACTTTATCACTGCTGTAACTTGGAAACCGTATCGTTTTTTCAAAAATATCTAATATAAATGTATCTATATAAAATCTCTTCTTTAATTTGACAGTCTCATATTTTCAAATTTAAAAAAATGCCGCTACCACATAGCGCAGACACACATATTTCAGACTTTTTCACTGCTTTAACTAGGAAACCTATGATTCTTTTATTGTCCAATTTAAACGTGACGGATATAGTATCTTCTTTAATTTTGTCGTCTTAAATGTTCAATTTCAGAAGAAAAACATTCTGATTTTTTTTTCAATTTGACCAACACTCAATAGTCCTCTTTCATATGAATAAAAATCATGACAATCAGTGTAATTACTATTTAAAAAGCGTCCATTAAAAAGCATGCAGATAACCAGTCTAATTGTATACCTCCTCCGTTTGGTTCGTCGGTCAAAAATGATATTCATTCTATTTGTGTTGGTATCTTTGAAGTTCGTGTCAAAAGTCTATGTACCTATTGTTAATTTCAATACTTCAAAATTACCAGTAGCAATTAAATCAATATTATGTTCCAATGCACCGACTAATAAAGACGGTTCTTCTTTTGGAAAAAACTATTTTTTTCAAAAAATGATACCCTATTATTGGGCTTACACTTTCAGCATCTACATATAATATAGGGACATTGTGACTAAATTTTTACTGATATTTTAACAATATTAATATACGCTATATAAAAAAGGCAGGGGTAGCTAAAATCCAAATTACGTTTAAAATTATTCCAGATAGAACCCAAAACCCAAGGTGTGCAAAAGTTTGTGCTACCGACAATATAATTCAAGTTTCATGTATGAGAGGTCTTACTACTTACTTATGTACGTACAGTTTGTTTCATGAATGTTGGCGTCTGCCTTGAAAACACGAAAAATGGATCAAACTAACTGACGGGAGTAAATCAGTGGTGAAACGATTTCGAGCTAAGATATGGCATTTAAGTAAGTTCATATAATTAGAGGAAAAAATATAGATCGATTAAATAAGCAAACATAATATGAAAGATTTATTATCAACAATAATGCAGACACACAAAATACAAATTTATTGCTTGAGTTATGAAATAATGAAATGAAATGAAATAATTTATGTACCTGAATTATCTGAAATGTCACAATGACTTTGTGACGCCTATGAAATAAAGATTGCGTTGCCTTCGGGCATACGTGCAGCGCCCTATCATTGTATAAAAGGACATAAGCTTGACATACACTGATGTCGTAGCTTAGATCGACAAACATAGTAGAGAATTTCATGATAATGAGATGCGATGAGACGTATAGCGATATGTACGCAGCTCGTGAATGATTACACACAATAGCCATGATTCGTGAAACAAACTGTATTAAGAATATCTTTAGATATGTTTTGAAGTAAGGAAGCTATTAAACACATAAAATACAACACTTTTAATGTAAACGATGTGATTTTATAATGGTAGGCTGTTGTTCAGTAGACGTTTACTGTCATCCGACACCTTCTTTGTTGATATTTAACTGGGTATGTATTAATATCACTCATAGTTTTATATTTATTTTTTGGTTATTGTTTTCGGTACTTGCAAGTGCTTCAACAAATCATGTCAAATTATGTGAGCATGTCTATCTTATACCAGGTGTTATAAAGTTAATAAGACATTTATTGTTATGAAAGTATAACGCAGATCATAAAACTTACTTACATTAACTATTAAATTACCTACATGTGCCTTTGCATAGGATGTTTTGTTTCGTTGTCATAACGTTTTCCTTAGTAGAATTTTGGCTCGTATTTTTTGAAGGCACCCCATGAGGAAGGATAGAATAGATGGAGAAAAAGCTGGCGCGAGGGAATTGATGAGATATGAGAAATAGAGGACTGGACGATGGTCAGCTCAAGTTACTCTGACAGATGGGTATCGGAAGTAGGCCTATTTGTAACCGACTTTCCTACTGTTTATTTTTTTGATCGTTCGAGCCTGTCGCGTAGTAAAGGTGCTCCGATTTTGATGATTTTTTTTATTTGAAAGAGGAGTGTTGAGAAATAATGGTCAAATAAAATAAAAAAATAAAATCCAAACTCACCTGTTTCCCAGAAATTTGCCGCAGTGAGGAGGGGAACGGGGGCAATTATTTTCGAAATTCACCCATTTACGATGGCAAAATCAAATGAGACGCTATTCGGCAATATCTAAATTGTACATTTAAAAAAAAATCATGGATTTCGAGTTATAAAAGTCTGAAATATGTGTCTTTCCGTTATATTTTGAAATCTAATAATAGGGAGAAATATATTTTGGATCTGTGACTTTTTCCTACCGGAACATTTTTCAGCCGTCTTCTTTCAAATAATAGAACAATCTAGAAGCAAAAGAAGCTAACATACGTTCGAATCGTATACCCCCTCCTTTTTTGAGGTCTGACAAAAAAAAGTTTCGCTCTGTTGCGAAGAACAAAGTATTTAATCCCGTTCAGTAAGACTCAAAGCTTCCGAGTAATATCAAATTCTGAAATTTGCCTGCTCAAAGCAAAACAAAAAGAGTTTTATTAATTATATATTTTTTGTTCCCCCTAGTATATTTATTTATTGATAGCTGTTGATTTTTCTGCATCCTATTCAAAAAATTGCATTTTATACATTTGTATGTTTACAATTTACATTTACATTTCAGGCATTATATTTGTGTGAATTTTGATTTCTATTTCTACTGTTTCATAGTTTCGACTGCCGTCGTTCTAAACTGCTGATTCAATCGAAGCAGGTCATGAACTTGACCAAGATATTGAATCGTTTAATTTGGCTACCAAGTTTAATGGTCATTCATTGAGAACCTTCTAGCCAAATAGTACACAAAGAATCAACAATCTTAATTATGACACATTGTACTGAAATAACAATTTGGTTAAATTAACAGAATATATTGCGTGGATTTTTTTTGTAATGATCACAACCAGTGAATCAATGTTCTAGAATGAAGCAACAGGCATATGAGGAAGTCAAAAGCTTAATATCAGACATATGTGTATTTAATTTTTCTCATTAGAGCTTTCAAACGAATTATGGAAGTCAAACATCCATCACCATTCATTATTATTTGACAAAACTTTAACACTGTCAGCTTCTTTGTAGTTCCAAATTCTGGAATCATAAAATGCTGGTGTCAAATTTGTTATGATCCCTACATCAAGTGCTGTATTTCATACTTATTAGAGCGACATCTAAAGAAGTCAATCCTAGTTTTAAGTTAATTATTGTTAAGAAAATATATCATTAGTCATTCAAATTGCTGAACTTTCACTTATTTTCATTGATTTAAAAATATAGCGGTAACACAATTGCAATTTCTTACTGCTGTAACACTTGGATTTTAAAATGTCCAATTCATTTTCTTATCAATAATAAATTAAGTTTTCGAGAAAGAATGACCCCCTTGGGAACACAAAAGCTCTCGTATGGGGCCCATTTCATTTTGAAATTTATTTTATTATCTTTTGTGATGGCGGCGATATAGGTACATATTCTTTGAACTGTTTAATTATTACGTTTCTTGAGGTACAGCCCGCTGACAGACGAACGGACGGACATAGAAGGCTTAGTAATAGGGTCCTTTTGGCACCCCATGGGTACGAAACCATAAAAAGCATTTAAGAAGTCGTTCAAAAATATAAAAGTGTCACTTAAATTATTGAGTGACAGAAATTTTTGCAAAATTGGGACTTTTGTATCTAATATTAATAAAGTTATATGCAAAAATAGTTTTCTTTTGCGAACATTTTATAAAAAATGTTTTCCATCTGAATAAATATTTTTTTTAAATCTATGTAGAATAGGTACAATAGGAATTCAAATTTTTATTTTTTATTTTAATGAATGATATTTTTTACGATAAATTTGAATTTGTTATAGAACTTTTCTTCAATTCTCAGTTGAAAATTGTTACTTATTTTTAATGAACATCTTTGCATCCCATTTGATTAAAAAAATGTTTCTCTTCATTTCATGAATCACTTAAAACGTGTACCTAGGTACTTGGCGCAAAGTTTCACCAACATCCGGAATTGTCGGTTTATGGTTGTAGATTATACTAGCGCTTGCCAGTAGTCGACCGTAATTCAGTATTTTTTAAATTAAATTAAGTTTTTTTTGTCGAAGATAAATTAATAGCACATAATATTGGGAATTTTATTCTGTTATGTTAGTTGCAAGCTTGTACAAAACGGTATTAGCATGTGTTTGTTTAATTCCTTACAATAAAAATGACGTGAACCTGCGTATATGCATTAATCCACTATCAAAAATATAGATTTCATGAAATAAAACTAAGTGCGCATTTAAACGTATCCCTTCGTTATGCAACACCCAATACACTTCTATCTCGTAAACCATATTTTCTTCATTTAATTTAAAATATAAACGCATAATGCACCAGAATTTTTACTTTCACCATATAAACTTTCACTATGCCAAATCTCATACTCCTCGGTGCCTTCGAAATCATCTACATCTACATCACATATTAACATATAGACGACATTTGGGCTATAGATTTCTATTGAAAATGTTAAATTTAGATGTGAAGTTTAATCATCAAGCCTGTTGTGGAAGTGCTTAGACACACTAACTTGATAGAGAGTGAAAGATTCAGTTCACAATAATAACACAAACATATTTGAATGTAATTACGCTATTCAATGGTATGGGGTAAAGACCGGATAATGAACATCAACATCCGCATCGGTATGTACATACGATATGCGCAACTTTGTGGGAGAAATGTATATTCTATGATTGATTTACAGAGCATCTGATAGGTTTTTTTTAACCCTTTATATGAATTGAGTGGATAAGCATTCTATTGATTTTTTCATTGAGTTTGTTATTTATTGTTAAAGCTTCTGAATAGAAAAATAGGTCGTGGCTGTCTCTTCAAGCAGATATTCTCTTGAAGTTGAAGATATTTTTTATATTGTGAGCATTGAACTGGGCGTTCGAGTGTCTTGCAGATGAGAAAGAAGTTTAGATGAAAAAAAAATTGAATGCAGTACAATTTTTTTTATTCAAATATTTTTGGAGTAGCAAAGATAAACATACTAATGTCGTATTAATCAGTTTAAAATAATGATGACAAATCATTGACTTTGTGAGATTTACAAGATATGGAGTTTAGATATCAGTTATTGTTAGGTTAGGTTAGGTTCTATTATTAATTTTACATAAGGTATCGCCCAGTAGAATAACCGAGAAAAAAGTTTGGTAGGGCGCGACTCGAAGAAGCTGTCTTTTTTTTCAAGAAGATTAACATGAACTATTTTGAGTTTTGAAAAACATGAATAAAGGAAGCCATCTCTCAGATTTCATTTCTTTACTGCATTAAGAATCAATCGATAATGCTCGATGTTTAAAATTATTTATATCAGGAAATTATTTTATTCAGCCAATGATAAAACATTGCATATAAAAATGCAGAATGTGATCAGTGAAATAGCGATCTAACCTAACCTAAACTAAGCTAACTCTAAGCAAATCTATTTATGACCAACGAACCAAACGGAGGAGGGACTTTTTATGTTTTTTTTTTTCGTTTGCTTGGTTTGCAAAGTAAACGTGCTCCGTTTTTCATGATTTTTATTTCATGTGAAAGATGAGTGGAGAAAAAAGTTGGATATAAAAAAATCCCACATTGCCTTTTCCAAAAAAGTGCCCCCAAAATGGGTGGAAAGGGCTTTTATTTTTGAAAATCAAAAATTTGAGAAATTTAAATCAAAGAAGCATATCCTGCAACATTTAAATTGGACGTTTTTTGATAAAATTCAACACTTTCAGAATTACAGCAATAGTAAAGGCCGAAGTATATTTGTTACCGCTTAACATTTATATCATATATAAATTATATAATTTACTTGGTGATCTTCAGATACCAAGGGCCAGAACTCAAGAGCCAGAGACCTATATTTGAAAAATGTTGCTGGAAATTATCAAAATCGGTGGCACAGGCCAACAATATCTAAAGTCGGTCAAAAATGAGGCATTGTCGTGAGTTTCAATTATTGCTTCTAAGTTATTATTGGGCATTTTTGCACGTGCGTCGATAATATGAGAAATACGTGAGTAACGTGCAAGTCATTGCTATTCATAGTTACGAAAATAAAGGGTTCTTAGGAAATATAAAAGCCAGATTAGAAACACTGTTGCTGTAGATATTTATTTCACTTCGCTCCAATTTCCATTTAAACATAAAATAAAAGTCTATTATTACTGCTTTGATAGAATCATTTATCTAAGCCAACTTTTAGTAAACAGATTTAAAAAGGCGGATCGTCGTATCTTGTAATGACTCGATAATAACGTGAACGCGAGAATTAATTCATTATTAAGAAGATGATAAAAAAACAGATTTAGGTGAACTTCTTACGAAACAACAATATCACGATAAAAAAAATCTAATTCAATAGCTGTGAATTGTCGTAGTTATTCTGATTAAAAAACAATTCCATCCTTGAATATTTATTATTCAAACATGTGTTGAACATATTTCCTGTTACATAAGCTCCAAATTTTAATGGTCTTATTAATTTAACAGCTAAAATATGATTTGCATCAGTTAACAAGATATCTATTAATGATATCGATTTTAACTGGAATAAATTTGTGCAATTGTTTAAAATATTTGATATAAAATTGATTAATAATTGAACATATTGTTTTGATACAGGGTTTATCTAGAAGCTATTATCAAAATGCAAAATAATTTTGATTTGAGCTGACTCATTTTTTAAAAAATCTGTAAAAGTTCTCTGGACATTATTGAATTTTGGTACGGTTACATTATTAAAAATGGAAGATCAACAAAATTACAACAAAAAAAATATCTGTAGACGTAGTGCTTATATCATTTAATATATTTTTCTTATAGATTTGCAGAATCTGTGATTCCTAAGAATAAGTTTCATTAAAATAATTGTGACTGAAAAATAATCTAAATTTCAACAATTTTTCCTTTATCATACTTTTATGTTTTGCCACTTCTCATATAATTTATTTTATAACTTTTGAATGTACATTTCTTAAAAATGCTATAAATAAATATTTTTACACGAAATTGGACCAACGTTATTAGTTGGTGCATTGAAAATTACAAAATAATATTAATTCTATTGGTGCTGTTACTTTTAAAGTTGAGCAGTTGCAGTTAGATTGATAACTTTTGGCACCAACTTCACAAATACCAGAACCAATAGAATTAATATTATTTCGTATTTTTCAGTGCTCCAACTAATAAAGTATGTCCATTTTTTTGTTAAAAATATTTATTTCACACTTTTGAGTTTAACATTAGTCACTGAAATTCTTAAACGTTCACTAATACCAAATAAGATAGTAGGTATTTATCCTATTAACTACGTATATTCTTTGCTTGTACTTGTTATTATTTAGATATCTCGAAACATCGCGGTGGAAATCTGATTTTACCATTTCACCACCGCTGTAACTCCAAAACTGTAACTCCAAGGAAAAAATGTTCATTATATATGTTGCTACAAATAATATGATTTTTCATGTTGTCCCTCAGATTTTAAATTTTCCAAAGAAATAGTCTCCTCCACATAGAGAAAATACACATATTTGAAATTTTAACATTGCTATAACTCGAAAATCGTAACTCATTTGAAAAAAAAACAATTTATAAGTTTCCGGCCATTTTTCTATCTTTCATTCTGCCACCTTCATTGTCCCGTTCGGCGGTTTTTTGAAGGGAAGGAGATTTCTGATTTGAGTTTTTATGAATATGGGACCATTTCTCAAGTCTCGTCTTTCAAATGAATCAAAAATCATCAAAATAGGTGTACGCTTACTATATAAAAATCGAAAAATTGTTTAAGAGGTCAAAACTTATTAAAAAAAGTATTATAATTTGTTAGTTTCTTTCATCTTATATAACTCTGAGTACATAAATGATGAAAACTTAGAAACATTTTTATGACATATTTTATTTATTTGCATTATTTTTCAGATAGGTAAGCAAAATATTAAAATTATAATTATTTCATGTGTGTTATATTTTTTGTTTTAAATAATAGTAGGAATGTAGTAATAAATCAATGTGTTATATTGCATAGGAGATATTGAATTATTAAAAAAATAAGTTCTACGATTCTAGACAGATTTGCCTAATATAACAATTATACCGTAGGAAATATCTGGAAAATCTCATAAGCCCTTAGAAATTTAAAACAATGAAATCGTAACTTGAGAACTCCTAAGCGCTTAAAATAACCAACTTTGTATTTTGAAAAACAAAAATGTCATAATGGACCCATATTATGTGGGAGCAAGGCGTATCGTTATTCAAAGATTTATTTTAATGTCAAATGTGAGAAAATATATTTTTTGTATGTTATATAAGAATTATTTTGTCTGTAAAAAAATCTCTCATTTGCTTTAAATATTTATATTGATACAAAAACAATACTCGAGAGGATAGGTAGGTACGATTCTTTCTAAATATTCATTTCTAATAATTATATGCCAAAATATTCCGTAGACTCAAAGAGCGCAATTTTTAAGACCGAATATGAAAAATTATTTTTATATAGTAATTTTATAGAATTGTTTTATTATAAATAATAAAAACCAAGTAGATTCAATGAATCGAAAACGCTACAAATGTATGTTACAATGTAAATTCGAATATTCGTCTTTAAAAAAATAAATGATGACATCAATCCAGAAATAGATTCAAACATATCCAGAGATATCTCAGGTGAGGCACCACGTTTTTAAATTTATTCGCGTAATATGCGTTCTGTTGGATTTTTTACAACACCTTGCCAAAAAATAAAAAAAATATGCGTAACCCAGCTTTCTCAAAATAAAAATTTAATAATACATCTTATAACTTACATAAAAAAAAACGTCTTCAATACCGGTAATATAATATGTCACTCGTAACAATCACTCTATGATGATGATGATGATGATGATACCCTTCCTTGGTGTAAACAACGCGGCACTCTACCAGCCTACTAGACCGACTGAACTGGGAGTTGGGAGTCACGACTCATTCGCGGCTAGAGCGCCTTCTCAGCCCCACTAGAACAAGAAGAACGCTTCGGCTGCGTATCCCATTCATTGATAAGGCCGCAACAATTATTATTGAAATAGCATACTGGAATTGGCGCCTTCAAACATCACATTGGTGCTCTATAGATGGGCTACTGAGAGGCTTAAGGAAAGCCTGTAGGTAATTTCAGCATTTCTTCGTATTCCATATCTAAAAAAATGGACAAGTGTAAGTAATTTCCATCCTTCGTGATCTTATCAAAAAAAATCGGGGAATTTACTAGGAAAATATAGGTATCCCTCTTAGAACAATCAAATCCCCTGTACGTAAACATAAGTAAAAACAATATTTTAGAAAATCTGACTAACTTTTATATTTTTTACAGAGCGGGCAGTGAGAACCTCAAAAAAAGGAAAATTATCTCTTAATAATATTAATAATAATTTATTCCGGCTAACATTCAAACTTTGATTGAAAAATGGTATGCTAATAGGATGTCTGACTTATTATGAGCCCTACAAAGCCCTACCGAGATGCAAATAGCATCTGTGTGTAGACCTGAACTCAATTATGATTTAAAATCTACAATCATAACATGATCTAAATATACATAATAATAAAATACTAATAAACAAATAATAAAATGAGAATACAACAGAACTATAAATATAACTACAAATGTAAAGATCTTCATATAGAAATATTAATACAGAAATTTTACAAGTAATATAACCATTTATTACAACTTCAAATTATTTAAAATATATCTTATAATATGAGGTTTAATACGCCCTCTAAAAAAATCATTTTTTAGATGATTATCTAATCTATTGTAGATAATTTTGGATCGACATAAACTTTTTTTTTTGGCCAATATTTAATTTATTTATATTTAACACAAGCGATTTATGTCTAGAACATGTAGATGCTTCATCAATAGTATAATGTTCCCCTGGAATACAATAATTATTTATTTGTGCTTCCAAAATATATTTTTGATTGATATTCAACAATTGTTTCGTAATAAAAAGTTGTTTTGCTTATTAAACGTTAAAATTCTGATAGCACGCTTTTGTTTTCTGGCTACCGGACCTAATGCATTTTTTGAATAAGCTGAACCTCAATAAATAATCCCATAAAATAAGAGGCTACAGAACAATATATAATTTTAATAAATCATTTTTGTCAAGAATATATCTTATTTTATACAGAACATAAAGAAGGTATCTTACTTTTTTAACAATACCTAATATTTTTTTTCCAATTCCCATTTTCATGCAGTATAACACCAAGGTATTTAACTTCTTTAACTCATTCTATTTTATCACATTTACAATTTAAATTATTACAAAAAGCATAGAAATACATTTAAAACGCTCGATATTGACATATTTAAAGCCACTCTGTGATAATTAAACGATTTTCTTATAATGTTTAGTTTAAAATCATATTTATATCCCGAAAATGAGTGCATTATTTTATTACTCTATAAATTATGAATATATCTAATTTACAGTCAAGTCATTTAGATATGAAACTTAATGAGGAAATGTAGAAATTATCAAATCTATTGATGAAGTCATCGTCATCTAATATGATGATAGAGACGATTTATTTGTGATTTCATTCTTCTAATAAGGTCAGATAAGAAATAACAAAAAAATGGTCTTTGTAAACAACACAAAACGAAAGATTATTATTATATAATTAACTAGTTGTGGGACATTTTTTTAACTAGAATTACAGAAGGAAAGTATATTTACGTTTCTAGCAATAAAGTAGCTTCATAAGTACATATTTTACGCAATAATTTATTTTTGAGCGAGCAAAAGTAAATAGTAGGCTATTCAGATATGTGTTTCTAGTGTCCCATGAGAATCAGTTGTCATGTCACAAACAATAGGTGTGTTCGGATAACCAGTTAAATGAGCGAGCGACGTTTCGACGGCAGCAATAATAAACAAAAAAATAAATAATTATTCTGTATGCCTCTTATACAGGGTGGTTCTCCGGGAAAGGTCTCGATCGATTGTGGGGAAACGATAACTACAAACAGTCTGGAAATTTGGTGACGTACTAAAGTCACTGGGGGACATATGCCTAGAATATTTTAACTTTAGCAGCATTTCCAGTTATACCGAAAGTAGGTGCCAGCTTTCTTATTTTTAATTGAATATGTTGTATATTACCACATTTTTTAAAAATAATTTTGCAATCCAAAACATAATTATCAATCTTTCCTATGAAGAAGCCTTTAATATTTAATTTGATATGATTTTCTTGAAGAAGGAGATCTACTTTATTGGTATTTCTGAGATATTTTGATAATAATTTTTACAAATTGATCAAATAAGAAGTTTGAAAACAAGATGCAAAAAATCGTTAAAAATATTTTTTCCTTGGAAACATCCCGTTTTTATTTTTTATTGTACTAAGCAGCAAAAATAAGTTTGTATAAGGTTGTCTATACCGAAAAGTTATTAGGTTTTTAAATGATTATCAATTTTTAATTTTTCTATGTAAAAAATGCTACACATCTTTACAAGTTGTGTTAGAAGTGGGCCATGCTTGCATTCGAAAACAAAAAGTCAAACAAACGTAGTAAAAGTCAATAGATATAATACTTTTCTTTTGCAAATTTTGAGTAATTATCGACATATTTTCATTGTTAATAATTGGTTCATTTCTTTACTTTAGGCTTCCAAAAAGTTTCCAAACCTCTTGAAGTTTTCTATGATTTTTTAACAGATTTTGGTGTTGGTTGCTGTTTCTATGGATATCGCATAGTGAATGTATAACATGTTCTTGAAATAACTCTGTCAGATTCTCCATAATAATAAATAAATTCAAATAAAATTCATTTGTTTAATTAAATCTTCTTGGCATGATAATTACTCAAAATATGCAAGCAAAAATTATTATATTGACTTTTTTGACGCTTGTTTGATTTTCATTGCCATTTGCTATTTTCTAAAGCAATCATGGCCCACTTCTAACACAATTTTAAAGATGTGTAGCATTTTACAAGGAAGAATAAAAAAAATTCAATTATTTCAAAAACAAAACATTTTAGATACAGACAACCGCATACAAAGATCTCCTTATTTTTGCTGCTTAACACAATAAGATAATCAACAACGGGGATTTTCATTTGAAACAAAATCTTTTTTCACGTTTTATGGATCTACTTTTCCAGCTTCATTTTTGATCACTCTGTACAAATTATTATTGAAATATCAAATGAAAAATACAGTTAGACTTAGATATAGGACATTACGTAAAATGTTTTCAAAATTGTACCTACAACAAATCTAAAAATGTGGTAATATACAGGGTATTCCATTAAAAATAACAAAGTTGGTATCTACTTCCAAGATAACCGGAAATGCGACTAACATGAAAATATTTTGGACATATGTCCCCCCAGTAACTTTATTAGTATGTCTCCAAATTTTCAGATTGTTTGTAGTAATCGTTTGCTCACAACTGATCGATGTCTTTCCTGGATAACCACCCTGTATTGAAAGATTGTTCAATTTCTTATTAATTCAAAATACAAAAAGATAAGTGAACTATATAAATGTGTATATTTATTGAAGTTGTAATTTTTTCACAATATTATCAATATATGACAGATCTCGCAAGATGTCTTAGAATCAAATTCCATGCTAAACCGATTCGTTCTAAGACGGCTTTGAAAATATTTCAAAGAATATCTATTCGTCTCGAAGGCCAAATAACAAACTATCTGCACTGATAAAAGCTGTTATACGATCCAGTGAAAAGAATTCAAATTCACCAATTTCATAAGAATTCAAGAAATAATATTTAGACAAGCTTTGTTTGTGGAAGCTTTAGAACAAGAATTATCTTATGATTCAAACGAACTGTAATTGAGAATTACCAACTGACTTTAGTAATTTCCAAATATAAGGTTATACAAAGTGAAGTTAACAAAAATGGCACAGATATTTGTTACAATCATTACATTAGTTCAGGTTTGTGTATATCTTTTTCAATGTTGATAAAATAAAATATTTCAGATGATTCAGATGATCTTCCTTCATTACATGGCACTCTTCGAATGAGTTTTTTTGCATAGCTCGATATTTTTCTTCATCTTGGAAAAAACTATCAAATCGATATATGTACTTATTATTATATGTTATAAAAGAACTAAGTTCACCTTAGTAGGGTTATTTAAAAATATTGACCAAATTCCGTTGAAGCGTTATTCGCTATATTGATTTTAAGGGAAACATTTTTTGAATTTGAGTATTTTTAATTGACAAATAGCTTTTGCAGTGATTTATTCACAACTGTCTGTTTTACCCAGCACTTCCATTTTCGTACATTGTGGTACGAGAACACAAAGTCATAAGAAGTCCTGAGTATGGAACCCTTCTGCCTACTACCTCGCACATAGAGCCAGCCCGAAGACCAACCCAAATCTATCCACAAACCAACACCAAGAGAGAAAGCATGAGAATTGCCTATGCCTTAGGGATTTGTTGATACGCAACCCTCCACCTTCAAGTCCCAGTCTCACTGACAGGCTCTCACAAAACAGTGACATCCTACAGGCAAAGAATATAGCGAAAAATCCTATAGAGCTCCTGCAGGACCACCCTGTATAGTCGATTCAAAGTTTTTACATTTTTTTCTATTCATCTTCAAATAGAAATGACTGATGGAATGTTATATCTCACTTCATTGCACCTAGAGCGTAATATTTCAATTTTGTACTCGTTAAAGGTAACTAAAATACTTTCACAACATGATCAATAATTTTATGCACTGTGGATTGTGTTTATATTCTTCGACGACCGCAAAAATGCAGAAAGTCAAACGACACAACCAATCGGCTAATGTGAAATTTATTCAGGTCTTGCAGTCTCGAAAAACAAGTAATGTCGTTGATCGAACTATAAATATACTTAGCTTTTTGTGAAACAGGGAATAAAGTTTATCCTTGAGAAGGTTTTCTCATAAGACATTGGCTACATTGGCTACAGAGCAAACATCTAATCAGGATAATAATTGAACTAGTAGTAGCTGATTGAATTATCTTGAGCGATGTAGCCTTATCCATGACGTTGCCAATTGGGTACTTGACATTAATGGAAATTCAATGTAAAGTGATGTTCAGACGATATTAGGTAGTCCTAGTATACCAAAAATCACATTATGCAGGTTAATTAGAATTTGAAATATAATCATTTTAAATAGTTGTAATTTCAAACCCATTATCACGTGACTGCGAACGCCTATCAAAATCGACCAAGATACTGACGTAGTAATCAAGGCGATCAACAAATCCTCCTCAGAGAGAACATACAATATTGTATCTTATCTCTGGTCAGATAGTGTTTTCTACTCTATTCCTCCTTTCTTTAATACCGTGGGACACTAACTAAGGGAGATTGTGACGTTGTAGCCGTTTTTAGAATTCATGCGGGAAATTTAAAAACAATTTTTGAATATATTTTTTTTATTTTCCAAATAGACTCGTATTTTTTTGTATTAATTGAATGTCTAACTACAAAATAAAAATTGTTCAAAAATTTATTCAATTACCCAATTGGAAATCAGAAGTTTCATTAATCATTAACATAACGAACTCTAAATTGCTCTCTCTACGCTTGTCTCAATCCAATCCATTTTTCTCAAACAAATCTGACACATAACGTAGTTATTCAAATCAAATCAAAGATTTATGTATACAGTGTTTACAAAAAGTAAAGTAAATCAAAAACGGTTTCTAATAAAAGGCTTATGAAATCAATCAAGATAATCAGTAAAATAGTTCAAATCTATCTTTTTTTCTATATAGCACACCCTGTATATTTTAGTTTCCGATTCCTCGTACTCTAATAAATTAAAAACATAAAAAACTATTAAAATCGCATGATGCTACCTACATTATTAAAAAGTTATGCAAAAAAAACTAGTGGGCACTTTTTCTGTTTTAATAACATGGAGTTCTTCAAAATTTGGTAAGGTGAAGCGCAATAGCCAGCAAGATCTTCCGATTTATTACTAATGGATTATTTTTTATGGATAGATCACAAAAATACAATTTACTAAACAAAATTTTGGTAATTTGGATAGTCTTATAAATAGAAAAGCATAAAAACGATTACAAATAATTTTTACAAAAAAATTGGAACGACTTTATTAGTTGGTGCACTGAAAAATACGGGTACTTTAGAAGTTGTGCCGTTGTAGTATGTTGTTGTAGACACCAATCAATTTCATACTACAAGATAGATGTTCAACTCGTGGTATTTTTTCTCATATAAATTTCCTTGTCCCCATCAAATTAGAAAAGTTTTTCTACTGAAGTACTAAGTATTTCAAATTTCAATGGTGGTAATCCAGCTGGTTTATTATGTTCCCGTCACGACGTAACAGAAAAAAATCTACGTCTGCATTCTAATTTTTTTTTTATTGACTGTCATAGCCTTCGATTTTTATCACAATCAATCTGGTTACATGGAACTACTTGACATTCCCCGACAAATCTCTTTGCTTCACAATATCCTCTATTCGTTTTTCAAAGCTTTTCGATTTATTATTCATTTGCGATATGAATCGCGTGGTATTGTCACGTCAACACTGGCTAGGTATCTTGATCTACTTTTTTTTAAAGGATATACGAGTTCTAAAATTCTTCACGTTTTTGCCATGAATCGACACACTAGTGCAGAATTTAAATTTCATACTTTCATGATAACTTATCTAGACAATTTATTCGAGACCGTGTAAATGGTGGCATTTGTTTTGGTATTTTTAGATAACTGGGTTATGCTTTATCTCGTGAAAAACTAAAGCGCAAAACAAAAGCAGAATTTGTTTCACTGCTTACAAATTAGAGCCAAATACGCTGTCTTAGACAGACGATTCAAGCGCAAAAACTATCTATTCCATACCATTTTTGACCGACTTCCCAAACGGCATACAATTCGACTGTCAGCTTTTTCTTGGTTTGTGCGCGCGCTGTATAATGTAAACGTACCCCGATTTTGTGAGATTTGATTTATTTCGAAGAGAAGAATTGAGAAATTGTTCCATATCTAGTAGAAAAATTCATATCAAAATTTCCATTGCAATTGAACATTTTTTCAATACAGTTACAGTTAAAGTCTGTGTAGGTATTTCCGCTATGTGAAGGCGGCATCTTTAGGGAAGATTTGAGACAGCCAAATTAAAGAATGCATTAAATGTAGCAACATTTACATTGGACATTTTTCCAATGAAGTTACGGTTTTCGAGTTACAGCAGTGGTAAATTTTGATATATGTGTATTTCCGTTGCAAGGTTTTGACATCTCTGAATAATCTTCTTTGGTATTAGTGACTAATATTACATTCAAAAGTGTGGAATAAATTTTTTCCCCAAAAATTGGAACGACTTTATTAGTTGGTACAATAACAACACAAAATATATTAATTCTATTGGTGATGGTACTTTTGATGTTGGTGCAAAAAATATTCTATCTATCTACAATAATTGCACAACCTCGAAAGTACCGGCACCAATAGAATTGATATTATTTTGTATTTTTCAGTGCACCAACTAATAAAGTTGGTCCAATTACTGGTAAAAAATATTTATTTCTATCAGATTTATTGGATAAGCTTGGTATTCTTATTGACATATCATCTATAACATAATACGCTAAGAAGGTGTTAATTAATTTAAATACACTTAGGCTAATGTCGGTCGAACAGTGTCTTGATTAATTATCCCTTGTTTGTGATAATCAGGATTAATCACAACAATTTATTTATGTTTGTAGGTACTTAACCGTCTACGTCTAACTAATAAACTATTTCCTTTGCAGCTTGTCTATTATTACCAAGTATCTGGACTGTCTGTTTTTTTTTCACTCACTACTGTGGAAATTTGATATTTTGATCGGCGTCGTGATAGAATGTTCGGCTGAAGGTTTATGAAAAATGATTCAACTCTCACATATATGGGTGATTGATTGTATGTTTATTTTCACAAATATGACAAAAATATTTTCACAGGATTATAAGTAACATTTCTCTTGATCTTTTAACGATCTTTCATGATTCGGATGTGTTATAAATCTCCTACAAAATTAGATCAGATTGAAAAGTTGCTCTCTGGGGAATTGGGGGATTAAAAGTAATTATAGGAAAATAAATTCGTAGTCGTAGGAAAAACTATCGGTACTACATGAAAATCAATACGAAATGTCAATAGGATCAAAATGCACCAGCGTTTATACATACTTCAATTATGAATATTTTTTTTTTGATTTTGTATTCTTGACTGATTTTATAATAAATAAAAAGATGTTCTTGGGGATGCAGTCATATATTAAATAAAATTCTTTGATTGAAGCCGAGCTTTCGAGAATGTTTATTCTCTTCTTCAGGGCAAAAATCGTGAATTTAGAATAAATTAACCAAAAACAGGAAAGATTTCATAGCCATCAATTACAAATGTATATGTTTTTCTCTCCTTCAGGAGGGTTAACTGTAGTTACAGGTTAGCCTCCTGAAGAAACAATTGTCGGGGTCGGGTTTGACAATAAAAATTGTTGGTGTTTAAAGTGGTAATTCTGTGTTTATTATTTTTGATTCTATTAACGTCAAGGGTTCCAGATTCCAAATAGTATTTAAAATTATTCACTACAGTATAAATGAATAATTTTAACTAACATGTCTGTATTTTCTGGGAAATAATTCTCCCCAATGTAAAATAAATCTTTTATTCCAACGGCTTACGATTAGTTACGATATTTTAAAAAATAAAGAAATGTTTCAACATTCAACAATATGATAAGTTTTGAAAACTATTAAGTAAGTAGCAAGAAGTTGAGTTAATAGTGAATATTTAATGATAAATTAATTAATATGTAAAAGCAAAAAAATAGATACATATAACCAATAAACTAGCTCAAACACAATAACGCTTTGTTTTAACTTTTTCCTGAATAGAATATCTCTCGAGATATTGGGACAAAGATATTGTACATTGCTTGACTCACGATGTAAGCTTTCAAACTGACATTAGGGCAAAAAGGCGCGGAAAACCACCTTGTTAAAAATGTAAATTCTTGGTAACAAGTTCCTTTCGTTCTAAAAATTAACCATTGAAAAAATATATTGAAAGTGGTTACGAAATTACTTTACAGGTTGTTTCAAAACTATAGTTATCTTATAACGTTTTATTTCCCCCTGTATAATAATATAACGTTTTATTTCCCCCTGTATAATAATTAAGGCGTTACCATTTAACCAGACTATGTATGTAAGTTGAAATTAGTCATCTTTTCTAGCCATTGCTGAAAAAAGAATAGAAATTGGACCCAAAATTAAAATTTATTGTGACCAAAAATTTTCATCAAATTATATTAACTTCTTGCGTTTTGTCGCACCTGATTTTATTTCAGAAAATAGCGAGTAAAAACCTTTCAATAAACGTTAAGGCGTGAACAACCCGTGCTGTTATGTTTTGTGAAGCAATTCAAATGTCATGGTTATATTCTGTGAACCCCCCAGAGTGAATGAAAGATAATCAACAATGGAGTATATTTCATCTTCAGTGTTATTTATACAATGTTACACTAAGTGAAAACTCGTACGAGTATTATTACTTTTTATTAAAAGTCGGTATCATTAGCGAGCTGTCATTGATTAATCTTCAACATTTTATATACTATATTCCTTACAGTATCTACATGTATCATATTTAAATACACTGAATAAAAAAGAAGAGTGTTAACATCATAGATAAAATTAATTGGTCCGTCTTTGAATTAGAAAAAAAAAACAGGATGACAAGCAGCTGCATTTTTTTTCTTCAAGGTAACTAGAGTTCGTTCACCTAATTTCAAAATGTGATTGCTTCTAGAATTTGATGGTACCTACATCAGTTATATCATGTTGAGAAGATTTGAATTTTGAAATAATAATCCATTAGATAGCAGTAAAGGTAGAAATGTGTACCTACTACGGAAGATATTTTATTCAAATTCGATCCTTCACGGGTTGCTTCTCTCGTCTATTTACTAGTAATGTCTTCGTGATTCATTCAAAATTTATTCCTAATTATTGTGGAGTCCAATTGAGACGAGCTGTTTTCCTGTGGTGAATGTCATAAAGAAATCAGTTTAATTCGCCTACCTGATTCAAAGTAGCATGGTAGCTGTGTAAGGAAAATGCCTACCTATTATATTTTTATAAGCTGATCAAATTAATCGTAGGTATTCAGTTCTTGACCGATCTCCACGTTTCACATCTTCCAGAGTACAAAATATACCTATACAGGGTTTTTCATTAAGGATGGAGAGGTAGCATATCTCAGAAAGTAATAGTCGTAGGACGGTAGGGAAAAAATATCTCGAGAATATTGACCATAGGAAATTGCTGGAAATTATTTTCAAGTTCCTAACTATACCGCTAAGGGGCGTAAGAACTACGGTCGTGTATAAAAATGCATTTTTCTTGGAAGCAGCCCAATAAAAGTTAAGAAAAAAAAATTACCAAAGTAATGCTGCTAGACTTCTGCATCTTTTTGATCTATCACTTTTTATTGTAGGGCGTGAAGTAAGAGCAGTAGGGAAGAAAGAACTCTTACTGATTAAAATGGCTATAATTTTGGTTTGCAATTTAGCAAACTGTATCTCGTTTAAGAAAGGAAGCTTTGCTGGTTAAGTATTGCCATATTGGTTCTTGCTGCTCACGGTAGACGTCGCTATTTAAAAAGTTTCGTTTGTTTTATTTTTATTTTGAAATTTCCAATGGAGTGCTAACAATTATTCCTCCAAAAATGAAAACTAAATTAGATTTGCAATAAAAAACTCAAAACCGCATGTCAAAATCTTTTTTCGCTCGAATATTAAAAGAATGTTTTTTAATAAATTCCTTGAAAATTCTTTTTTCTTTAAATTTCCGTAATTTAGCATGCCATGTCAAATAAAAATATTTCTAAGCTATATTTTAATCATAATTTTAATGTTAATAACCCCTTAAACAATAATGATAAATAACCTAATAATAAAAAAATGTCTTATTTTTCGTGCCTCCTTTCACATTTTACCTAGGTTTCGGTTTTATTCGAAATAATGTCAAAGATGACTATTGATGCGTGTTTACGTGCCAACGAACCAAACCAGTTAGGTACAACATTTCAACAATGTTGACTTTATTAAATAATGTTGCCTTACATTTAATTACAAAGGGAAAGTTCTGAAAAAAATGCCCTGAAACAAATGGGGAAGTTACTACGGAGATATGAAATTGAATGACTTTCAAACAGTTCAGTTATGATAAAAATATTGTGTCATAAAAAATAGTCGTAGTTGCATTCTTTGTAGATAAATTTGTTGTGTGTCCAAGTACGTTTTTAGAATTTGTATTATCCATTATTGTTATTTTTAAGGGTGTTCTTTATTATTATTATTATTATTATTATTATTATTATTATTAAATAAATTATCATTAGAACAAAGCTTAAAATCTTTTTTATTTGTCCATTTTATTTTTAAAAAACTTTTTTATTGGTAATAGCTTTGGAACAAAAAAGATATAGATATGCGATTTTGCGACTAATGTTACACTCAAAAGTGTGAAATAAATTGGATAGACCGAAAAATACAGAATAATATTATTTCTATAGGTGCTGGTACTTTTGAATTTGGTGTCAAAATCATCTATTTAATTACAATTGCAAAATTTCAAAAGTACCAGAACCAATAGAATGAATATAATTTTGTATTTTTCTATACACCAACTATTAAAGTAGGAAAAAAATATTTATATTCACTAGTTTTAAGATATAATGGCAACAATCTTTGTTTTTCCAAGAGCTCCAACACAGAAACCCGTGATTTTATTTTAATCTCCATTGAAAAATTGCAAGAAATATTTTGCAAAAGTCTTCCTTCTAGAATGTTTCATATTTGTAAAAAAACTCTTCTGGTTCATTTTGCAGTGTTCTTTCCAAATTACTTGAAGAAAGAAATAAGTCAAATATTTATTTACGACAACTCTACAATATACATATACCTAAGGATACAGACTCAACCTAGTGTTTGTAAAACCAACTGAATACTTGAAAATTATATTGTTGCTATCCTTAACACACAGGCAATCAGCTTCAATTAGAGGCCATTAGTAGTGAGATCCAACAACCTTTCAAGAGATCTCGATTAAGATCTAGAATGTAAATAGTAGATATAAATTTTATTACCACATCGTCCTTTAAGAGCATTAGCTAATGTGCTATCCCTATAATTGTTAATTTGAATATTGGTTTTCAAAAAAAGATTCTCATACTTAGGGAAAAGTAAATGGAAATTTGTTGGGATATCTTTTAATAATAATAAAAGTAAAGTGACTGAATTCTTCAATACAGTGTCTTTCCATGTATCTACAATTCTTCTAACTTTCTATAGGAAGATTAATTTTGGAATTTAAATCGAATCAAATGATTATGATGATCAATATGGACTTAATCTTTAAATGTATTTTATTCAATGTATTTACTGAATTATTTATTAGCTCCAAGGTATCGAGACATGATAAGCACTATATTTGAAATATGTAGTTCAGTAGTATCAAGACGAGTTTCAAGACTCGAGTCAACTTGAAATCTAAAGAGATACCAATAAATATGTTGGTGTTGTCAGGGCTTATTAACATACTCCATACTCCTTGAGAAGGTACATGCTGTGTGTAGAGCTATTTTTAAGGTAGAGAAAAAACACTCTGGCTATGATAGCCCAGGAAACTCTGACAAATAATTTATCTATAATATAAAAATCTCGAGAGCCGCTGAACCGATTTTGCTAATTCTTTTTTTATAATATTCCTTGAAGTACGAGGATGGTTCTTACGGGGAGAAAAAAATAAGAAATTTGAGCGGAACATTAGAAAATTTAAGAACATTTAAGAAAACTTAACGACAATATTAATTTTTCATACAGTACATACAGTTGTTTAACATAACTGCCAGTTGTTTGAAATAACTGTCAGCAATTGACAGAACGCGGTTGATAATAGTTTCATTTCAATTTATCATACAGTGAGTTTTTGAGAAGTGTTCATTCATCTCGGTAAGTTAAAATCATTCACACCAATATTGAAAGAATGAAGCCCCTGGATTGTGTTGCAGGAGAGGTCAAGTCAAATTGACGCCATTGGTACTGCCACCAAAGCCTCTGCATTCATTGGTTTACGGAAATGGGACAGATTCTATACATTTTTAACTCATATTCAGGAATACAATAATTGTTTTCAAATGAAGTCATTTGGCGCAACAACAGTTATTCAAGACAATTTTATGCTAACTTTCAAGGTAACTATATTGTAAAACAATAAACTTTTACCACCACGTGCCTGAATACGTTGGTAATTTTCAATTAAAATCATATATCAATTAAACGTACAGTCGGTTTGTAGCTAGGTGAATAACCAAAAGCAGCCAGTCAAAAGTTGATGGGGGAATGGCAGTGCTGACAAATTATATTGAAAGTCACATGGTGGTACAATTTTTGCAAATTTATTTCATGGGCGATTCAGCAAAACAAGTCGATCAGCGTTATGCACACAATAAATCGGTGAACAGACCAAGAGTGGAGCAACTTCAAATGTTTCTCCATCAGACAACGAATTGGTTGCATTATTCAAGACTGCATTAAACCGCATGCCACAAAATTGTCAGCAAAGCCGATAAGACGCCTGAATACAAAACGCAAGACGCTATAATACGGCAACAATTGATGAAGTTGCTATTGTTGTCGTGGGTGGAAATTTAGAGAACCAAGATATTGTTTTTGCTTTTGTTTAGGCAGGACAACGTCTGTCGGGTCAGCGAGTTGACAATAAATTAGCTATATAAACTAGGATTATGCACTGAAAAACAAAAAATAGCCACGTATAATGTAAGAAACATAAAGTTTTTCAAGAGATGATCTATATAAGTAATAATAATAATAATAATAATATAATAATTTTATTTCATCAGTAAAACAGATATGCAAATACAAATTCTATAACTACTGGAGAAAACATCAGATAATTGTTCAGACAAAATCTCAAAAGAATATATAAATAGTTATTATATACTCGTCATTACTAGGTAATTAAACACTAAGTTAGGCAGTACAAAAGCTTCCACAATAAATCCATGAACAAATATCAAGTTCTGTTCGCCAGTAATAATTTTACAAGAACTAATTCAAACAGCACAAAAAAAACATAAAACAGTTTTAAAATTGTTCAGCTCAAGAACTCCTCAATAGAATAAAAGCTTTTTTCTATTTAAAGTGCTTTCAATTACCTCTTGAAAACAGCCAATGTTGCCTAGTTTTGTAATTTCATCATTAAAATGGTTAAAAAATCTGCAAGCATTGTAATGTATGTTTTTCTGAAAAAAAGATATGCGAAATTGGAAGCAATTGTTGCATGTTTCTCGTTTGTATTCATATGAAGCCCGGTTAGATTGTAACATAGTTCTATTTTGATAGGTATGCAAAAACAGAGATTTAAAAAATAAAAACCCCAACCACAGTTATTTAATAGCCCAAAATGTCTTCTGCTGGATTATGTACGGGATAGTCCAGTATAATTATAATAATAATCCCGATGTTGGTAGTGTAAACTGTCAAAAGTGTTCAGACTAGAATGATTACTCAATGACTTCAAGGCATAGCAGTTTTTCCTTGCTTTGACACATACGTTGTCAATGTGACTATCCCACCGTAAATTTTCATCAAAATTCAGTCCCAATATTGTCGATGTAACTGAAAGTACTAGAGTCTGCCCACTGGATGGAAAAAGAGGAAAGTGATCATTTTTTGTTTAATAAAGAGATAAGAACTTGTTATATGTGTGATTTAAGCAGTTTTTTGGGACCATAAAACATCGTTGCTCTAAACATGTTCAGCAGTAGATTTTGAGTTGAGTTTGTGAGTTCTTGTCGTTCTCAAAAATAACTACATTTGTATCGTCCGCATAGGAAATAACGTTAAACCCAGACGACGACTTTTTCTGCTAGTATTACATCAGATCGTTAGAATATATTAAATAAAGGAGAGGTCCAAGAACTGAGCCCTGCGGTACACCCTAATTAATTATTAATGATTCACTTTTAACTTCATTTACTTTTACATATTGTTTTCGCTCACTTGAATAGAATTTAAAGAGATTCCACGATTACCCTCTTATTCCATGATATTCTAATTTCTTTCAGAGAATCTTGTGGCTAACCGTGTCGGAAGCAAGGGAGAAATCTATCTATAAATAATCCTATGACCGAAATTTTTTACCTGTTGAATCCTCAATACGCATTTGAAAGCCGCACAAGGCTCTCTTTGTACTTTTAAATTTCCTAAATCCATGTTGAAGCTTATTTAGCAAGTTATTTAAAAATCGCAGTAATTGATTATTCATATTGACTTCAAAGACTTTTGATATACTTCTCAGTAAACTTATATTTTTAAGGGAACTACAGTAGCTAGCTTCAATTGTTCGGGTAACACTGCGTGCTCCACTGATAAATTTACAATACAAACGAATAGTGAAACAAACCTTGATGTTTAGGCGTCCCCTTCATCACGTTTAATCAAAATTGTTATAGCCATTTTCGCGGTCCAGTCTTGAGCGAAACACCTTTTTCAGTTATTGTCTATCAACCAGCGTAAACGGGATACTTATCTAACATGTGTCACTATCGAGCGGTAACAATACCCTACAAAACAAAAAAGACACCAACAAAATCGGTTTATATGGTCTCGAAATAATCTTGGCTCGCAAAGACTACATACAGGTAAACTAATGGCTGAAAATATGTTTTTTGGACTCAGAGACTGAAAGACACTGAAAATTTGACATGGTTCTCAATATTTTCCTTACTAAGTTACTAAGGATAGCGGTAGGAATGTAAAAATTTAACTTCTGAATATGTATATCAGGAACAATCTAGTTTACACTATATGGCTTTTGCATTTTTGAAATACGATAAGAATTGTTATTTCTGAACTTTACCAATATACCTCCCAAAAAATGAACGGTTCTCAACCAAATTCAGTAAAAGCTTTTTAATTTGTAATAAAAAAATATCAAATGTTAAAGTGGTGCTAAAAACACCTTGAAGATCTTATTTATATTATTTTTTACTTTCACTTTTCTATTCACTAATACATATATGTTCTATTTTCTTCAACTTTCTGACAGACATACCAATTAATAAGTACACTATATCGCAAATATTCATAATAATAAGCAAATTTATGTTTTCTCGACACTTATAATTCTTCTACTACTTCGTCTACTTGTAATTGGCAGTTACATAATTTTTCTCTTACTCCGTATGCTATTTTTGGCATGATTAAGGCTTCCAATTTACATACGCATAATTAGCACATAATCCAATGTAACAAGTATATATATATGTACTCACCACATAACATCGAGTTAATGACATTGGAAACGCCTTTCGAGAAATTCCATAATTCATGCGTTATTTTTCTACTTACTTGTAAGACGCAACATTTAATTCATCTTAATTAACACATGAAAGAAGTGTAAGCATTAGAATGGCTGTGCGTTAACTTTTCCAATGAAATTACTGATTCGTGTCTTGTCCTTGCAGCCTAATTATAGTTATACAGCTATAAACAAACAGGATATACAATTAAAACACTTGTAGCGAAGATTGTAAGAGCGATCCTCTGAGAATTCGTCCTTAGCAGGCAGGCTTTGGTATGTAATGATTGTCGTCTTTACTTGATTCAGCTATTTATAATTTATTCATAATTAAAAACATTGCCGGTTCCTTTTCAGGACACAAAACTGGGTAATTCAGTCTGCAAATTCAAAGTAATTGAATTCATTTGTTCGCTTGATGATGATAATAGAAAAACTTTCATCTCTCCTCGTTCTAATATTAGGTTGAATTATGGACTTCAGCTCTATTTCGTGCATGTGCTCCTGGTAGAAGTTTATCTCCTTGCGTTTTACTTATTTCTTCGGATGTACCTAAGTCAAATCCTTTGTTGTGACTGATCCGGGTAGTTTCATCCACAGCTTTTCGCTTACATGCATATGAAATTACTTTTCGGTTCAACTTACTATTTTTGTGTTCATGCTTATGGTCCAGCTGGCTCCTGCTTACTAAATTTTCTTCACCAATCGTAAACACTTTTGCTGCACAGTTCATAGATTTTTTTGTACAACCCTAAGAAACTTCACCACTTCAAGATCAATGAAAATTAACTTTTTCTTAAACTTTTGTTATTTTTCTCATATTTAGATCGAATACCCTAAAAGTTATGAGTAAAAATACATATTTCTGCTGAACAAAAATCTAGAACTAAAAGGAAAATTTTCTAGACAACACAGAACTGATATTATCAAGACGAAAAACATATTCGAGGCTTGGATGGGTCAGAAGCTCGTAACGTATAGTATTTTTTGAACGGCAAATCAAACGAAGAAGGTATACCATTCGACTGTTTGTTTTCCTTTTTTTATGGATGTTGGCGCCCTATAAATAGTGAACGTACTGCTATTGTCATGATTCTTTGCTTATTTGAAAGAGAACTATTGAGAATTGGTCCCATTAAAAAACGACATTCAATATGTGCTTTCCCTCAAAAACTTTTCCCAAAGGGGGTGGAGGGGGCAATGTTTTTTCGAAAATAGAGAATTTGAGACGGCAAAATTAAAGAATACCTATACCATATCCATAACATTTAAATTAGAGATTTTTCAAAAAAATCATAGGTTTCCGGGTTACAGTAGTGGTAAAGTCTGAAATATGTGTGTCTCCGCTATGTGGTGGGGGCAATATTTTTTGGAAAATTGTAGATATTAAACAGTCAAATTAAAGAAGAAATTATATGTATCAAAATTTAAAATCGACATTTTTCCAAAAAAAAAAACGGTTTCTGAGTTACAGCATTGGGAAAATCTAAAGTATGTGTATTTCCGTATTTCTCTGAACGTTCTTGGATCTTGACCAAAGTACATATACTTGGACTCGACAATAACAATACGAGTTACAATCACCCCGAATGAACAGTCATATATTAAAATTAATATTGTTTTGAATTGATCAACAGGCTCAATCACATAGGTATTCTCATCATATCATATCCACTCATTCTCCGAATGAAATAATGACCGAATGAAGATTGACAATGCAAAATATCAAAAGAATTTGT
Organism: Crioceris asparagi; assembly: GCA_958507055.1. Lineage (NCBI taxonomy): Eukaryota > Metazoa > Arthropoda > Insecta > Coleoptera > Chrysomelidae > Crioceris > Crioceris asparagi. The sequence continues at coordinate 5,091,958 of OY293830.1, read as the reverse complement.
GGCCATGAATACTCAATTGGATTCAACATCCGCAGATGAAAAATAATATAATAATAATAAAGTTGTCGAGTCCTGACTACAGTATGAAAAGATTAACATGTAGGTGCTGATAGACCAAGGTCCAGAAAGATTTTGGGAGCCATCGTTTATAAAGTAGTGGAAATTCAAATATACTCTGGTGCAAATAAACGCTAATAATAGGTAACGTTTGAAGTCTCATCCCTTTTTGACCGACGAACCCCAAACGGAGGAGGTATACAATTCGAATGTGGGCTTTTTTTTTCTTGGTTTGTGCGCGTCTTTCATATAGTAATCGTAGTCCGATTTTGATAACTTTTGATTCATTTGAACGAGGAGCCTTGAGAAATGGTCCCATATTCATAAAAACGGGAATCCGAGATCTCCTTCCCTCCGAAAACCGCTCCCGAAGGGGGTGGAGGGGGAAAATTTTCTCGAAAATTGAAAATCTGAGGTGATATAATTATAGATAGGCGAATATCCGGAAACGTTTAAATAGAACATTTTTTCAAAAGAGTTTTCGAGATAGACGCATGTATAATTCTCAAATGTGCAATGTGGAGAGGGCGATTTCTGTCCAAAATTGAAAATCTTTGGGCAGTACACGAAGGACATAATTATTTGTAGCAACATTTATAATGAACATTTTTCCCTTAGAGTTACTGTTTTCGAGTAAAATCGATGTTAAAAAGGTAACAACTAAAATATTCAAGCGTATTTCCGCAGCGATGTTCTGAGATCTCAATAATAACAACTACAAGCAAGGAATATACGTGGGTAATAAGTACCGAGGGGTTTACCACTTGGTGTAATTATGGGACAGTTCCCATGAAATCACCTTGAAATCACGTGTATGCCTAAATGTAAAGCAAAGGTTTGCTAGAGAAGAAATGAGTAGTTACTTACTCTCAAATGAATATAAACAGAACTATTTTGAAACGTATCATATTTTCCAGACAAATTGAAATTTAAATCATTGTAATTATGTTACAGTAATGGTGTAATCATGTAATCCTGGGACACCTTTCAAGATAGTGGTAAACCCCTCGATAAGTACTATCTTCATTGGTATTAGTGAACGTTCAACGATTTTCGTGACTAATGTTACACTCAAAAGTGTGAAATAAATATTTTTTTGCAAAAAATTGGACCGACGTTATTAGTTGGTGCACTGAAAAGTATAAAATAATATTAATTCTATTGGTGGTGGTACTTGTGAAGTTGGTGCCAAAAGTTATCAATCTACCTACAACTGCACAACTTCAAAAGTACCAGCACCAATAGAATTAATATTATTTTATACTTTTCAGTGCACCAACTAATAACGTCGGTCCAATCATCATCATCTATCGCATCAGACTGTCAAATATCCTATTGGTCGACTGGCCCTAATATATACATCTTTTTCTAGGTCAATGGTAAACCCAGTATTCCAAAATTCTATTCTAAATTTATATTCACAGTGCGATTTGGTAGAGGTAAAATGGCGAGACAGTGTCAGTCAGTCAATCAAGTCGTCAATATGCAAAGGACGTAGGTGCGTATAACCTTCTGAGGAAAAAAATGGACAAAATTTCTATTGTACGCATTTTTATGCGTCTGGATTCCTATTATGGGATAAATTCAATAAATTATTATTATGTATTTGGAGAAAGAATCTAATAAATGCTTACGATTTAGGTACAACTAATAAACATGAATGAATTGAGGCTTCCAAGCTACGAGCCTGAAGATATTTAAAAATATTATCACGCAATCAGTGAACAAAGGAATTTGGACGTACTAATACTCGTCCCCAGAAATAAAATGAAGTAATAAGTTACTCCTGTGTGAAAAAGTATCCCTAAACTTGTCCCCAAGAAGAGTAGGTCCTCAAATCTGACCCCGACTTTATCGCAGTATGAATCACCCATATAGCTACTTATTAAAATCAATAGATTAAATTTGCTCATAAAATATTTTTAAATAGTTTTTATTATTTTCGTTTCTTATATCGATGGACTCTGCAGCGATTGCTCAGGCCCCAAACGGTCTAGAGACTTAAAATTTCGAATTCGTACTTAGATCGCAGACATCTCGCTGCCTATTAAGCTCCAGGTGTTATCCAATATTGATTAATTATATTATCTCATTCAAGCAAGATCAAACTATTTCTTCGACATGAAACGACAATGTCGAACAATGGGATCCGTCACTGGAATTACGCACGAGCATGGAGCGTATATATACGTTTCTGCTCTTTGGTATACAGGTACTCTCTGACAGATCGTCGTATATATTACTCTATGGTTATGTCGCGCTGTTCACTGTCAGCTGTCGCAATTGTCAGAAGTCAGACGTTTAATTTTGTGTCGTGGTAGACAAACAGTAATTTGTTATGGAATTGCTGTTACTGGCAAACTGATACACATAAGTATAGTTCAAATCAAGAAAAGGAGAGATAGCAATAGTACTCATCGGTACGGTTCAAATATTAATGCCTAATAAAAACTATTTTTATTTTCTCTTAAAAAATTTCACTTTTTCATATAATTATCAAACACATTTTATTTAAGAATTTGTATAGGTACATTTATTTATTCAAGAATCTATAAAGTAACAGAAATGTCTTCATGTGTTTTATACAAGCACTAAAACATAATATGTACATTCAACGTTTATAAAAATAAGCTATACATTTTACAAAACCAAATCTTGAAACAAATATATTTTTATACCCATCGAATTTCCTACCAACGCAATTTTCTTACACATTCAGATAAAATTTTTACATAACTCTATGTTTGAAACTCCTTCAAAATTTGAATAAATTGAAAAATTGGTGGATGCGTTGATTAAAAACTGGTATTAAATTTAACATGGAAAGATTCGCCAGCGTTTGTGCTTCTTTCTAGGATATCGCTGAAATATCATTATCAACCAAATTATTCGAAAAGCGTCATAAACGTTCATCTTGAGGTTGTATTTCCGAAAAATAAAAAGCATAACAATTGCCTTTCCAATTTCAATATTTTTTATCGTCGATGATCAACAGGAAATTTTCATCTTTCAGTGTCGTAATATTCATTGTTTTAACACGTTTTATTATTTCTGCCCTATTTTTTGGTAAGGGCGGTAGATATTTTCATCTGTTGTACCTAATAGAGATTGTTGCAGATGCAATGAATGTCTTGAACGGTGCTTGTAATGAAATGACCAGTATTTTCTTTTCGAGCTGAATGAATTATTTTTGAAGGGTTCTCACAAATGTCATCGGTTGCTTTACGTTTAACACTAGTACCTATTCACTATTTGTCTGTTTAGTTTTTTTACATTTTTTTCATAAGTATGTTCTATTTCACTGCGCACAATTTAGTTGTCTGCACCCTCAGTATAAACTTTTGCCACAGCTTTAAGTGTACAAGCTGTGCTTTTGACTTACCGGAGCGATTCGAACATCGCCAACATATTTCACCACATTATTCAAAGAAGTTGTTTTTGTTTAATTTTACATAGCACATGATTTCCACGTTCAGTCAAACTGACAAAACTTTCCATGTTTTCCCTCACCTAAATAAATAAAGCAATTCTTAGCCAGAAATATAATTTCCTAATGAAATAACATGAATGAAAATTAATTTATACTTTTGGTAGGCAACTACCTATTTATAATTTCAAGAAAGTATAAATCTCTTAAACATTTGTCCGCGGACAAATTATGGTTGTAGAAATTAGGTACCACCTGGTTGAGGACGAATTTAGGGCCGCCCAAGGAATTTAATGAAAGATTTCACACTGGCTACTGAATCTCTTAAAAATCTCAGAAAACTATGTTATTTGAAAGAAATGGGCCTTTATTTCTCCATAATAAATTGAGAAGTAGAAAATAATAATTACTCTATAATAGATACTAGTTATACGAATACATTGTGAAGCAGACACAATGGTTTTTCCAGATGACATTAAATAATGTGGAATCATGAAAAGTTCCTTTGTCTAAGATCATCTTATCAGAAATACACAGTAACATTCATAGGCTTATATCTCATAAATTAACATTTCCGGAAATAGAAACGCTATGTACTTTTTATCAATTATTGTCAATCTTTGTAAGCCGTTTTGTTCACTTTCAATTTTACATTGATATTCCATGTTAACCATCAATTCACAAACTTCCAACGGAAATACTCGTGTCGCAATTAAAAAAAAAAACACTATACTAACAAACAGGATGCATATATGTATAGTGAGTAAATAGAATTGTGTGTATAGAATACCTTACGTAATATAAGAAGAATATACATAGGGCGTAAGAATGCTCGGACTTGTCGATTTTTATTTTTCAGTGCGTTTTTTGCTGGTAAATACATATATACAGTGATACAGGGTATCCCAAAAATAAGTCCCGACCATCAATTGAATTTTTTCAAATGAAAAAATCTCATTTTATTCTATTTTTGAATTTTGCATCAAATTCTATATACATATGTTTCAGGTACCATACCTTTATATATTTATGTTTATTTAAATGCCAAAGCTATAGAAAATATTATTATATAATTATCTGTTACTAAATATATACTTTAAAAAACAAATAAATATTCAATTTTAGATACAAAATTATTAATCTACTAAAATTTATTCCAGTCTTCACTTTTTTTCGTTATATCTATATTTGTGAGTTTTAAAAAGCAACTAGGACCTAGCGATTAGGCTGTCTTTTGTTTTTTCGTTCCTTTTAATTTCCTACTAGGTACATACTAATTTCGAGTTTTGAATTTTTGTGATTTTCTTCGAACTAAAGTTCCTTCTCTTTTAAAGCATTTAAACGATCCAGATACTCTTCATTTGACCGATCACAACTTCAGGGTAATTTATCCTCTTCATCACAGCGTATTATGACATTTTTTTCTTTATTTATATGAATTTAATAATTTATCAAGCTTAACAAATATTTTTTCAAAATTGTTGCCACATGATAAACCTATGATTTCAACCAATTCACCAAATTTATTTCATTTTTTTTTTCGAAAAAGTGAGTGATCAAATTGATAGTTTAAATCAAAATTAAATTTATATTTTTTTTCTCTAAAAGATTGATTCCACAAAATGGTTGATGCTGCCAAAATGATTGAATATAGCATAAATTTGGCTACCTTGTATACATGAACTTTCCATCAAAAATACCCCCATAATCAAAGAATAATTGACGGGTCCAAGCATTTTTCCAAAAAAACACATCACCTTATATTGATATGGTTTTTAGAACTTAGGTATAGCACACCATATGAAACACATTTTGAATTCCATCCAAATTTAGAAAATAAATATAAAACAGAAATTTGCAATATTTATTTGAAAAAAAAAAGTTGACGGTCATAACTTATTTTTAGGCTACACCTGTATACATGAACTAACCATAACAAAAACCGCATTGCATAATACAAATCGACAGTTCCGAGCGTTTTCACAAAAACCACATAATCTTAAAAGAATTAAGACTTCTGGGACTCACTGTATACAGGGTGCTTCATAATATATGCGCAGGACTTGAGGATGTGATAGCTCGTCCAAAAATATGAAAAAACGTTTATATTAACTTACCCTCTAATATGCACCATTTTGGAAATACAGGGTGTTGAAATTGAAAAAATAAACTAGTTTCTTGTGAATATACCCGGAACCGTTGATCGTACAAAAAAACAGCTTTTGTACGCATTTTCCACTCATGATAAGCTAAGCTTTGAGTAAGAAAAACATTTTTGTTAAGTCATAATTGGTGAAGATTTTGAAGGAGTAGGGGGTTTCGCCAATTTCTACGCCAATGGAAAAATTACAGTTTTGAAACGCCCATTTAAACCGCCAATGTTTTCTTCACAAAAAATGTACTGTTGGTCAAGAGCTCTAAAGTCGATCGTTTTAGAGATTAATCAACTTGTTGAAAAAACACGGTAAATTTTTAAAAATACAATATTTTATTCACTAATTCAACAAAATGTATGTAAACTTTAGTACCTGCAAGTAACAAAACCGTATTGTTTTCAACATAAAAGTTGATTTTTCTCGAAAACGGTTGACTTTAGAGCTCACGCTCAACAATATCTTTTTTGTGTAGAAAACATTGACGGTTCAAATGGGCGTCTCAAAACCGTACTTTTTCCATTGGCGTAGAAATTGGGGAGAAAAACAACCACTACTTCTTGAAAATCTTCACCAATTATGACTTAACAAAAATGTTTCTATCACTCAATACTTAACTTATTATGAGTGGAAAATGCTTACAAAAGCCGTTTTATATACGTTAAATAGTTCCGGACAAATTCACAAAAAACGATTTTTTTCTCAACACCCCGTATCTCGCATTTTAGAGGTTAAGTTAATATAAACTTTTTTCATATTTTTGGACGAGCTATCACATCCTCAAGTCCTGCGCATATATCATGAAACACCCTGTATATAAAGATCATTTTGATTATTGTTTTCTCTTATGGCATCATAAATATGACTACGAAATACAAACATGCGTATAAGCCTCATTCGGATTTATTTTCATTAAACTTTTGCTTGCTGTGTATCAAATTTTAATTTGAATAATTCTCATATAATGATGAGGAAATTAGGTTTCCAAGAAAATTTTGCAATACTATTGTGGAAAACTATTTCTATCATTTATTGCCGATTCGAATATCTGTATCGACTTAATTTTATAACGCAATAATCAAAAACATAAATAGAAAAGCAAATAAACTATTTGATTGCACAACACACCTTCTCTTAGTATTTAAAAAGAATAATATGTATCTGAAACTCTAATCGAATCAGATTATTACGACTTAAATATCAGATTTTAATGTGAATAGTTTCAATATGAAGATAAGGAAGCGAGGTTTCCAAGAAAATTTAGCAATAGGTTGATTTAAGTTTATTAAAAACAATTCACAAACATATATTGATATGATCAAAAAAACAAAACAATATAAATATATCTAATCAGATTAGTTTATTCTAAATAATAGAGAACAAATGTAGGGTATACGTGTAATTCTACAGTAACATTTTCCGTAGAACTGATATACGGAATCAATTCAGAAACGCATATTATAATTTTTAAGAATATCTACCTACTCGTATTGAGAAAATTATAAATGGAGGTCATAAGTATAAAATTTGAACTAATAAATTTATTTTACATATAAACTAGGACCTGATTTATTAGTTCGTGCACTTAAATATACCAAATAGTATCAAGACATTAATTTGGTACCAACTTAATTCATATAGTTGATTTTCAAAGTTGTCTGCGATCCGGGTTTCCAATCATCGTGAAGTTTGTGATCCAGTATAAATAGAAATTGCCTCTAGAGTTCTAACAACGCAACAATATTGTAAGTAAAAGTCCATGATCTTCTTTTTCAACCCAACAATATTTGAAAGTATACTCAACATCAGTATATGAAATACAGACTTCGGATTTGTCATAGAATAAACAAAACAGAAATAAGAAACGACCAATATTTTCCTTTACTCTATTGAATTCAAAATACCTACCTATTTATGATTGGAATATATCTATTATTTTTTTTTAAATCACGTCACATTTTCTTCTCTACTGCAATAACTGCAAAAGTTGTTATTTCAGCCATCTGTTACCCAATTCCAGAATACCTCGAATCTCCTCGACTCGAATCAGATAAAGAAAAAATACTGAGCCAAAAACACATACCTAGTTACTACACACTATCCTGACTCGAGTTCTAATCCCTTTAATTGGACATCTGTCCATCTCCCCGCCCGTCCATTTTGAAATGTACATGTTAGATGTTATCTTGTGACGGCTTCAACCTTGCCAAGTCATCCTTCTAGAAGGTGAGAAACGAATTACTTTTCTCAATGATAAGATGAAGTGAATACAGCCAAATTTCGTAACATTTTCAACAAGATTTTATTTGTTTCATATCGACATTAAGCTCCTTCACATTTGAGTATGTCGACTGAATTTAATATTCGGTATATTAATTTATTGTATGCTGATCAAAATTCTCCTAATCTATTCGATCTTTTTAATTCAATTAGCTAGAACCAGGATTTTAGGTTTCAATTCCAAAATGTGCTGGATTTCTTTCAGATTTTATTTTGTAATTATTGCATAAGGGGTAAAATTAACTGTGCGTTTACCAAGATCATAGGAATTAACTATTTTCTAGTAAAAATCGCTATCGTCTGGTTGGATACTTTTCTTAAACTCTCCTCGTAAGTCAATAAAAAGAATAAACCAACTAATTATTACAGTGAACTGATATATCTCTAATAATTTCTGTGCTAATAATCTTCCTTAATTTGATGCAGGTAGAATAAATATCACCTTCCAGATGGTAGCTATATATCTATATACTTATTGCTGAAAATATTTCAATCTCGCCAACACTTAGGTATAAATAAATTAGTTCCTGGTGTAACTAGAAATAGAAATAGACTACCGCAAACTTGGTTGTTGAACCTGAATAGAAATAATCATATTGTAAATAAACTTTAGTTGTTATATAATGTTCTGTAAAATATTTTGTATGATTAAAGGTCTTTTCAGCTTTGAGATATTTATTTATTTGTAGAAACGAAATTATTATTATCACTGGTTAATGTTTTGAGGATCTTTTTTTTTCAGATTTCTTGAGGCTTTATTATCATGAACCATATTTTTTTAGTATTTTCTCACTTTACTCTATCACAAGAGAAAGTAATTAAATATAAAATGTATCTTTTATATTCTGATAGCCGCTCGCTGTCAACCCTCTACACCCTCTGGAGACTTTAAATCATCTAATTTATTGGGCCCTACAAAGACGTTCCCTTTTGGTTATATAAACAAAACTGTCAACTTATCTCCTGTATTGTTTACTACAATTTAATTACCCCATAAAATTTCGAGACAGATTTTTTGATATCATTTACACTTTCACAAACTAAATCTGTCATCTCTGTGTTTTCCATCAAGTACCTATACATGTATTGGTTTTATTGTCAGAATAATAAAATAATATGGAGAAAATGGAATGGTTTCTAATGCAATTTACACGGGCAGATGTAGCTTAGCACCACAAAAGCTTTATTATATTTAAATCGCATTTCAAGAGAAAAATTCGTCTCATCTAAAGATATTTACAAGAAACTCAGTTCTACATGGATGAAGTCGCGGACAACAGCTAGTATTTCATAAAATGTATTTCTGTAAAAATAAATAAAAATTAACTCAAGCTAGACTTTATAGATTAACAATATCATTCATTAAATTCTGATTATACACAGAAAACATGTTTCGACCCATGTTTTTACTTTTACACAAAAAAGATTACAAGACTTCTCCGTCTAGTGTGGCAGCTGCCCGACTCGTCATTCTTATGTCATTTATATCCTTTTTTTTTCAAATTGTCGGTACGCTTTTATTCCTAAAAAGATTCAGATGTGAAAACACATAAACCATATTTACTAAAACGATTGCATTTTTGATGCATTAGAAGTTGTCAACTTAATGATATTGAGTATTTTCTATTATTTTCAAAATAGAATGAGAATTGTAAAATTTATATAGAAACGGAACATAAAATTTGATTGTGTATGTGCATTCTTCTATGAATGTTTGTTTGTATGTACCAATACCAATACATAGATTTTCATTCGTTAATCTGTTTAAAATTCAACTAGTCCTCGCCTCCAAAAACTACAGAGTACTTGGAAAATTCAACATTTTCGCCACTTCGTTTTGCAAAATAAGTGTTCAACAATTTTCATAAATAATGATCTACAAAAAAATTTAAATAAATAAATATTTCATAAAAGTGGACCGCCATTATTAGAAAAATCAATGAAAAAAAAAAATTATAGTTATTCTATTGGAATTAGAATAACAATGTAGATATGGAATTAAATAAATCAGATTTTAGATTCATAAAAATCTTGGAATTTGTACCAAGAGTCTGTTAAATGATTTTACATTTGGTAACTCAAAAATAGCGTCATCAAAAGTTCTGGAAGATTAATCTGACGGCTCTTCTGTATCTTCATCATTAATTACGTCAACGTTATTATTATTTTCTATTTGAAATAATGATTCAATGAATTGAAAGTACGTTCCGTATATTCCAGAGAAATTTTATGACGGATGAAATGATCTATACTCCATTTCAGAAAGGTGTAGAGTAACAAATTATGGTAATGAAGCCCTATAGATTTGCAATCAAATTCTGTTTGGTAAAAGTCTAGTTTAACGTCTTTTGCCAAATTTTTTTGGTAAAAATAACATAACTTTTAATAAAATTGAAGCGAAATACATTATTTTTAATAATTTGTTAATAAAAAAATAAAAAAAGGAAAAATGGTGTCAGGACTTACGACTTTTAGCTGGAATTTTTGATTGGGAAATATATTTTCAATCCCAAATAGTAGATAATCATCCTTGAATTCTATTAAATGCTAACATCCTTCAAAATTGAAGAGAATATGCATAAAAATAGTGGGTAAATACTAGTTCGCGAGCTCAGGTTGAACGAATTGATGATTTACTTGTGCAGTATAGGTATTCAACGTTCAAGTGCTGTTAATATCAATGCTGTCAACGCTGCCAGTAAACTATCGCAGCGTTAGATTATTTTATCAATTCCATTTCCAAGAATATTTGCTTTAGAAAAAAAATAATGGCAATATTTTCTAGTAAAGCAATCACTGAATTCATATTTTCGAAAGCCTGAAGACAAAGCTCGTCACCTTCTTCATCAAAGTTGCCATAATATGGTATTTTTACTCTAAAGTAAAAAATATTTTTTTTGTAAATTTTATAAATGAAAGTTCGAATGTTTTCAAAAATGGCAAACTTTATATTGGCAGGTTTGGCACCAATGGAATTGACAGTTCTTGAACGTCGAACAAACTGCACAAGTCAATCATCGCTTCGTAATCTAATTTTGCAAACATTTGATTTTTCTGTGCTTCTATAGCCAAAGCCGTTAAACTAGAATTTTTGTTATACAATCTATTTCCATATTAAAATTCATCAAATATTGTTCAGCGACATTCGCATTTATAATAATAATATGGATTCATACATTACGAGAAAAAGTTGCTCTATGAACAACGCCCAAATTCTCTTCTAAAATGTGTATTTGTCAAAAGTTAAAGAATTAAAAACTTTCTGTTTCCAGTGGATCTACAATTTCCAGTAATTCTTATTCTATTTTTAGCAACAGTTCCTCTCCTATGTGATCTCCACACATTATTTTGGAATTGTAATTATTGTTCTTCTGTCACCCGATCTCGGGTTGTTGTTGGGGCCCATTCAAATATTTACCTGACACTGACTGATGTTTGTCATCAATATAGTATTTGAGATTAGATTTCTTGATAAAATGATGTTATAGATTTTTGTTTTGATGAGCCGTTCACCAGATGTGATGATGTGGATGTGGTATTTGTAATTGTATCCTATCCGATGTAGGAGGGTAGCTTCTGGAATGGAAACAACATACTTGAACATTGATTGGTCTATTTCCATTAATGTTCCAAGTCTTCAAGAAAAGAAACATTTTAATGAATATATATATAATTGTTTCATTCATTTGGATGCGACGGTATAAGTTGAATGACAATCTAGTTTATACAGAAGTCTTTTTTTATTCTTAACAACAGGCTAAATTATCGTTAGTAGCTATATTTCTAATAGTCTATGCTTTGTTTTTTTGTCATTCGAAATGGAAATAATCAACGGCGCAGTAGAATGCGTAAAAGACCGTGCACACGGCATAGGTCGGAGTGGGTCAGAGCGTGTAAAGTTCACAGAAATCTAATGAACATGGTATATATTTCCTGTAGTCCTTTTCTGAAAAATTACCGATTCAACTGCTGCAGGTACCTATTAATATTTCTTTAAACATGCTCAAGATAATTTAAAAAAAAATCGACCACTAGCTCTTTTGAGGAGAGTTGAATGTTGAATGTTTGGAAGTTGGAAGTTTAATACTAAATAAAAACGCGAACAAACATAAGAAATCTAACAATCAATCAAATCAAAGAAAAAGGAAGTAGCGTTTGTTCCAAGAAACAGAAGTAGGTATTGATTGTGGCGTCCGTCATTGGAAACGTCCAAATATTGCGATATAGCTAAACCTTGAAACCGTACAATGTTTTTTTAGTCGTACGCACGAACATAGTCAGCCCTTCTGTAGGTACCTAACCGTTTCGCAATTACTTATAATAATAATATTGCTTACATTAGAGATTAGTAACCAAATAAGACAGTGTCCTACAAGAAAATTTGTTATATAGGTATCGGTATCCGATAAAATAGGGATGTCCGGGAAAATTTGAGAAAACTCTCGGATCCAGATAGAACATGAAAAAATAAGATATATATAAAGTTTTTCCCTAAAGAAGATATGCGTCCCTGAAGAACGCCGCTGGAATCATTGTCGTTTTTATTGAAAATAAAACTTGAATTCGTTTATTTATTTTTTTCTCGTTCATATTGTCGACAGTTGCGAGATGTACCTTTTTTTATTTTAAGGTTCAATCTATCCAGATTTATGTTTTTAAAGTCTTTGTCATACAGGGTGTTGAAAATTTAAGGTGTAAACCTTAGCCCGTCCCTGGTAAACTAAAAAAGATAAAAATATTTCAAGGATACCTACTTTTTTATGAGGTCCTTACTAATTACTAGTGTCCATCACTTTAGATTTTCATTAAATTGTACATTAAAAGATATTTGAGTGGATTTCCAACGGCGTTTTTCAGGGACGCATATCTCCATGGGGACGGCCTGTGGGGAAAACTTTATAGGAAGTTATCATATTATTTTTTCATGTTCTTTCTGGATACAAGAGATTTCCCACATTTTCCCGGATGCCCTGTATATAGGTACGGATAAAAGTCTTAGGTTAAAACTTTCAGGTTAATATAAACATTTTATTAGAATAGGTGCCAGAAAAGCGTCCACTGAAACTGCCCACTCTACATGTCAAGATAAAAAATGGCTTTGTTAACAACATATTATACACATGCTTACATACAAATTATGGTTCTTGTTACAAGAATGTCGGGATGTAATAATACACCGCAGATAAAGATCTTAGACTACTACTATGATGGTGTCTATGCTACTAGTTAGAAAATTTTAGGTCTATATCATGTGTTTTATCATATATGGCTTTGAATATTATTAATGGGCCCATTTAGAAAACACCACTACTGAATATATACATATATATTTTTTTGGTGAAGATAAAATTACCAATAGCTTATATTCACTAAGGAAGTTAATATTCTAAATAATGTAAAATTAAATAACTTTCTTCAGAAACTAGGATCGACTTTATCAGTTGAGGTAGGTAGTAAAAGATACTGGAAATACTAATAATATTATTTATTCTACTGATTCCGGTAATTTTGGAGCTCAACAAGATATGAAGTATCAGGTTTAAGTAGACGGAATAAATTATCTTGTCATAAAAATTACCAGTAAGTATAGAATAAATTATAATCAAAATATTATTTTTAATTCACTTATTATAAATTAAATTATATTGATATTCAAAAAATCGGTTCATTGGTTATAATTTTTGTAAAGATTAGATACCAATATCAGATTAGTGGTTCATTCACGAGCTCGAACTTTGAGAAAAACTTGAATTTGTTGAAACATGTTGCTGGAAATAAACTTACATTTATTATTTTTTTCAGATTGAATAAAATCTTAAAATATATACAAATATTTTTTACAAAAAAATAGACCGACTTTATTAGTTGCTGCACTGAAATATACAAAATAATATTAATTCTATTGGTTCTGGTACTTTTGATGTTGTGCAGTTGTAGTTAAATTGAAAACTTTTTTTATATCCAGTATTGGGTTATCAAGGGACGATGGTCAGTGCCCGTGGGAGTCTGCGTGGGTGGTTCGGTACTTGAAAGTATGTTTGTCTGAACTCTATGGCTGGATTTTGGTGGACTTTTTAATCATTTTTGTATGAAGTAAATTACTGGATTTTTCTGGGAGTATTCCATACCTGTAGTACCCGAAAATGTATCTCTCAGCTCTATAGCTGGATTTTCGTGGACTTTTCGCTATATATGTGTGTAGTACGTCACAGGACTGTTTTGTAAGGGTATGTCAGTACGACTGGGACTTATCGATCGAGGGTTACATACCGAAATGTCGCTAAGAAATATGTAGGAGATATTCAGATGCTATTTTCTCATGGTGCAAGTGTGTGGATGGATCTGGGTTGGGGTTCTTTCGAGTTCAATGTGCGAATAGCACTCCGAGGTAGGAGGGTTCTATAACCAAGTGTTCTCAAGTGCCCCACACCTAACCCAAACTTTTATATTTTGAAGTTTCTCCTTTCATTCCAAGCATAATGTCTCGCGTAAACTCTCTGAGCGAAACTGGATACCCCAGCAATATTCAATAAAAAATAGCAATTGAATTAACTTCTAGGAAGAATAATGTAAATTTCCGAAAGCCAATAGAGTTAGGTATTGGTTTCCCTATTATTCTGCTACATATTTAAGATTTCTAATTCTTTCTTACAGTCTGTTAGAGCATAAGTAGTGCGAATATTTAGGGTTGTTTCAAATCAATGTTTTTTTTGTCTCTTGTCACTATTCCAGAAAAAAATGTTTTGTGGTCAACATATTAGTAGTTAAAAGAAACATTGTTACATTTTATTTCAGTTATCGCCATTATGAAGCTAATCTCCTTAAAGGTTTTAAGAGACCCTCTCTTTAACAGGTTTAAAATATTTACATCAGATATGAAAAAAAACTATTACCACTTATTTTTCATAGTCTTCTGTCAATATTCAAATGGGTCTTATATATGATAAAATCCTCATTTTATTATGTATAAAGGCACCAGCAAAGTCGTTAAGATCAAGCAAGAATCACCTGTGTTGATCAGAGAAACACTTCACATATAGACACAAGTTTATTTCAATTGTTTTCAACCCCAGGAGGGCGCGTCTTTTATCTACCCACCCGATGGATGACACATATGATGTCGTTGCATTTTATTCAACAAAATAAACAAACATGTCCCGCCTTCAAAAATATTCATATATCCAAAATTAAATAATGGGAGTTATAATAGGTGAATTATTTTGTGTTGGCGTTCAAGGAATTTTATATTTACTATACAATATACCTAATATTTAAGAACTATGTAGAGTATAAATCCAAAAATTAATGGCATTAGAACAAATATATACTATCCTCTTAAAAAAACAAAATCCAATAAAGTCGTCCCTAGTAATTTATGAAATAAATATTTTTTTTAAATTAAACCGACTTTATTAGTTGGTGAACTAAAAAATACAAAATAATATTAATTCTATTGGTGCTGTTACTTTTGAAGTTGTGCAGTTGCATTTAGATTGATAACTTTTGGCACTAACGTCACAAGTACCAGCACCAATTGAATGAATATTATTTCGTATTTTTCAGTGCACCAACTAATAACATCGGTCCAATTTTTTGTAAGAAATATTCTTTCTACACTTTTGCGTGTGAAATTAATCACGAAAATTGTTGAACGTTTACTAAAACGAGAGAAGATAGTACTTATCCTATTACCCAAATATTTTATTTGCTTGTACTTTACTATTATGCAGAGATCACAGATCATCGCTGCGGAAATACGTATAAGTACATATTTTAGATTTAACCATTTTACCACAGCGTAACTCGAAAACCGTAACTCTAAGGAAAAAATCTTCATTATTTCACTTGGTACCCAGAGATTTTCAGTTTTCGAAAGAAATCGCCCCTTCCACATAGCGAAAATATACATATGTGAGATTTTAACATGAATGGCATGATTTTAGCGAAAATTTGCCCACTTCACTCCTTCGGGAGCGGTTTTTGGAGGGAAGGGGATTTCGGATCTGAGTTTTTTTACAAAATAGGACCATTTCTCAAGTCTCCTCTTTCAAATAAATCAAAAACCATCAAAATCGGAGTACATTTACTAAATAGAACGCGCGAACAAACCAAAGAAAGCCGACAGTCTAATTGTATACCTTCTCACTTTAATATTAATTTAATATTTTTGAGTGGAGATAGACTTACACAATTACAAATCCCTTGGTTCAATTTTCTTGAAATCTGATTTGGGTTGCTCATTTGTTTCCAAGAATATTCGAAAATATTTTTGACATTAGACCATCTCGGCACTTGTACATATACTTTTGAAAATAAATCCCTATCGTTCGCTATAGTTTTAAGGTTTGTTCTATTTTCTTGTAGAACAGCCATGCCATGACCGATCTTTTATCGAAAAATTTTAAACCAATCTATATCTCAAAATACAATTTATTATTCACAAGAATAATATACAAGTGTATATTTTTATTATGTTATTTTATATAATGAAAATAAATATGATAAATATGTGGTTTAGGTACATTTCTTCAGTTTTGTTAATATCTTATGGAAACAGAATAAATATCACAATATAACCCAAACTGTTATGTTATATTCACTTCTCTATTAGTTGATGCAGTTCAATTTTGCAGGAATAATATAATTTTTTTGGAGGTAAACAGACGATTTTTTGTTGTTTGTATGTAGTATTGCGTACTCCGAATCTGATGATTTTTGATTCATTTGAAGGAGGAGGCTTCAGAAATGATCCCATATTCATGAAAACTCCAATCCGAAATCTCTGTCCCTCCAAAAACCGTCTCCGAAGGGGGGTAGAGGGGTCAATTTCATTCAAAAATTGAAAATCAGATACAGTTAAATTAAATCATTTAAATTGAGCATGTTGTCCAAAAAATTACGATGTTCGAGTTACAGCAGTGATAATGTCTAAAATAAGCGTATTTCTGCGACGATGTTTTTATTAGATCTCTGAATAATAAAAAATATAAGCAATAATGTATATGGGTAACAGGATAAGTATAATCTTCTTTGGTATAAGTGAACGTTCAACGATTTTCGTGATTAAATCTACACTCAAAAGTGTGAAATATTTTTTCTTACCAAATATTGCCCAGACTTTATTAGTTAGTGCCAAAAATCTTCTATCTGACTACAAATGCACAACTTCGAAAGTACCAGCACCAATAGAATTATTTTTTATTTTTCATTGCACATTATTTCACCAATTCTCTTGTTGGAAAACTATTTGTTTTGCTATTTTTATAAATCTTTCTGCCCAAGTTTCTTATTATCAGCACTACATATTTTTGTCTTAGAGCTTAGAGAAATAAAGAAGGTGCATGTCTTAGGACATGCACCGACTTGATAAAATGAACGAAATAAGTACCTATACTTATCATACCACTAGTTAACACATGCTCCGATTTTCATGAATCTGATTTCATTTGAAAGAAAACTATTGAGAATTGGTCCCATGTCCTTCCCCCAAAGTCGAAAATTCGAGACGACAAAATTAAAGAGCAGACCATATCCGGCAAAATTTGAATTGGAAAATTTTCAAAAAGATGGGTTTGTGAGTTACAGCAATGGCAAACATTGAAATATGTGTGTTTCCGGTATGTCGTGGTGGCATTTTTTCGAAAATTGAATATACGAGACTGTCAAATTAAAGAGGAGATCACATGTAGCAACATTTATATAGGACATTTTTCAAAAAACTTACGGTTTCTAAGTTACAGCAGTGGTAAAGTGTGAAATATACGTGTATTTCCGCGAAGTTCTGAAATCTCTGAATAAGTATAAACACAACGTATTATCTTCTTTGGTGAACGCTGAATGATTTTGATGACTAATGTTACACTGAAGATTGTGAAACAAATATTTTTTCTACCAAAAATTAAACCTACTTTATTAGTTGTTGCACTAAAAATACAAAATAATATTAATTCTATTGGTACTGGCAATTTTGAAGTTGTGCAGTTGTAGTTAGTTTTTGTAGGCACCAACACCAAAAGTACCAGCACCAATAGAATTAATATTATTTGATATTAAAGTCGGTCCTATTTTTTGTAAAAGATGTTGTTATCTAAAAAATACTTCAAACGTTCTAGGAAACATAATTGAAAACTACAACTGAAGATTCTTAATGCAGTCGGGTTTCAGGTATGTATCAGCAAATTTATTACCGATAATGAAACAGAAAAGAAGAAAAACCACTTTATTCGGGTGGAATAAATTTCTATCAAACTTTTGAATTACATAACTTACCACACACTCTTCACATAACATGTTTTTCTATGTGTTATCTCATCATTTCCGTTAATCTCGTAATATACGATCTATTTATCTCATTGATTCCAGCCCTACCACAACAACCTTAGCACCTCATAAAAAATGTCCATTTCTTTTATCTATCTACCACTTCATTTAGATTAAATAGCGATAATCGAGTATTATGTATACTATGCCATCACTTTCTCTACTAAATTATTATCAGTCTTTGTTTTGAAAGAGGAAAAAGCGCCAGAGAAATCCCTCCAGAAAATCGCTTAAGAATAAAGATGCGTGCAACACCATCATACATTTTTAATTGATTTATGTCCACAAACAGGACTAAAATACCCGGCGGTACACTTTGACCACATTAGATATGCTTTGGTCCATCAAACAAGAAGTGTGTCGTCTCCTAGCTTGATTTATTTCAAGTGGAATAGATCAAGAAGAGAAATATTATAGTTGTATACGAAGAGCTTTCTTAAGCTATTGTTAGCTATTATTTTTTTAAATATATCAATTAACAGTGCTATAAATTACTAATGTGGATGATAATAAATTATTCATGTCATTTTGGCCTTAATATGTGAAAATATCAGAGATGACCTTTAAACAGGGTGTCTATGAACTAATGGGAATAAAAAGTAAGTTAAAAAATTAAAACCCGACCACAAAAAAAATCTTATCTCAAATTGTTGTGTACAAACTATTCAATATTTATCGTCTATTAAATAAACTAACTGCACTTAGGGACAATTTCATAATTAATTTTAATCCCATTTTAGAAAGTTCATAGTTTTTTTGATTCAACATATAATTCAACGTTACTTTCAAAGAACGGAAGATAAGGTGACTGACGTTATAAAAGTTATTATAAAATGCACTATTTTTATTCTGTTATAAATATATAAGCTACGCGAATTGAAAAATTACCTAATCTCCCATTTTAAAACATACCTATTTGTTGTGATGTTCAGAGGATAGCCGTGGCCAAAAGGTACTTTGCCCTATGCCTTTACAACAATAATAAACTTAACCAAATTCTTTCTTTAATGGCTTCTGATTATTTATTTTATTAACAACCAAATCTCAAGAAAAACTAGATCAGACATATTCCACTTTAAAATTATATCTTAACCACAGATTATTTCAACATAACCTTAAAATCAACACAAGACTCGAAAATTGTGATCACTTTCCTTACAAAACAGCATGTTCCGTGGCACCAAGAAGAAGATTTATTGGAAACCTAAAAATATTAGATTTTATCGGATGCGTTAAATGTTTAGCTAACAAAGTTCGCATCAATCATTATTATGAAGAGAATTTTGAATAATTTATAGTTTTGCTCGTAATGTTTGTTTTCACTAACTTAGATGGCGTATTGCAATCACAAATTCAATTTTCTTAGTAGGTAGGTACCTACTAACAATTCTATCCTCGAAACTCCCCTTTTATACCTATTATAATGATTTATGCGAGAAATCGACCAGCAGTGCTATAATAAAATAGCAAAAATAGTTAGGTAAAGGCACAGGGAAGGCATTTTTGCTATATACAAACAGTGTCTTGCATCCCCAAAAATATTTGGGGACATTGGCCGACCGGACAGACCCGCCCTTGTCTTCATATCAACTCTACATATAGATCTGTTTATAATTCTAGAATAGGCGTACATATTCGTTTTGAAATTCTATCATTGGAGGCTAGGAAACGAGGCCCTGTACCTAAATCAAAAATTTATTCAAAGTACTCCAAGTACCCTCCCGACTTTTTTACCATCACTTTTGGGACACCCTGTATACTTACTATATTTTATATACTCTCAAACTTACCTAACGTACTCAAAACATTTCGTTGTCACAGTCAAAAAACTTACTCCAACAGGTATGCAACCATAAATACAAATGCCTGTTTAAATGATTGCAGATCTCTCTTTATTATCAATATTAAGCACCGAATTCGAACATGTAGAAGTTCTACCACAGCTTAATAATTGTTAGGTTAGCTCTGGTTCTACTTTACTAGATGATAAAATACAAGCAGATACCCTCGTCTTCGACGGCGAAAGCTTTTTTTTTTTTTTTTGGTTTGTGCGCGCCTTTCATATAGTAAACGTACTCCGATTTTGATGATTTTTGATTCATTTGAAAGAGGAGGCTTGAGAAATGGTCCCATATTCATAAAAACGGGAATCCGACATCTTGTTCCCTCCGAAAACCACCCCCGAAGGGATTGGAGGGGGCAAATTTTGTCGAAAATTGAAAATCTGCGTTGATATAATTACAGATAGGACAATATCCTGAAACGTTTAAATGGAACATTTTTTCAAAAGAGTAACGGTTTTCGACTTAGAGACATTTTAAATTCTCAAATATACCTATTTTCGCTATGTGGAGAGGGCGATTTCTGTCGAAAATTGAAAATCTGTTTGCAGTACATGAAAGACATAATTATTTGTAGCAACATTTATACTGAACATTTTTCCCTTAGAGTTACGGTTTTCGAGTAAAATCGGTGTTAAAATGGTAACAACTAAAATATTCAAGCGTATTTCCGCAGCGATGTTCTCAGATCTCAATAATAACAACTACAAGCAAGGAATATACGTGGGTAATAGAATAAGTACTATCTTCATTGGTATTAGTGAACGTTCAACGATTTTCGTGACTAATGTTACACTCAAAAGTGTGAAATAAATATTTTTTACAAAAAATTGGACCGACTTTATTAGTTGGTGCACTGAAAAGTATAAAATTATATTAATTCTATTGGGGCTGGTACTTGTGAAGTTGGTGCCAAAAGTTACCAATCTACCTGCAACTGCACAACTTCAAAAGTAACAGCACCAATAGAATTAATATTATTTTATACTTTTCAGTGCACCAACTAATAAAGTCGGTCCAATTTTTTGTAAAAAATATTTATTTAGACATCCCTCTGGAATTATACAAATTACAAAATGTTTCAAAAGAAATATTTTTTTACAAAAAATTGGACCGATATTATTAGGTGCACTGAAAAATATAAAATAATATTAATTCTATTATTGCTGTCACTTTTGAAGTTGTGCAGTTGCAGTTAAATTGATAACTTTCGGCACCAACTCCACAAGTACCTACCTACCAGCATCAATAGAATTAATATTATTTTATACTTTTCAGTGCACCAACTAATAACGTCGGTCCAATATTTTGTGAAAAATATTTATGTTGAAAGATTTGGTAATTTGTAACATTAGTCACGAAAATCGCTGAACGTTCATTTACCAATGAAGATAGTACTTATCGTATTACCCACGTAAGTATATTCTTTGCTTGTAGTTGTTATTATTGAGATTTCAAAACATCGCTGCGGAAATACGTAAGTATTTCAGATGTTACCATTTTAACACTGATTTAACTCGAAAACCGCAACTCTAAGGTAAAAATTTTCATTATAAATGTTGCTACAAATAATTATGTCTTTCATGTAGTACCACAGATTTACAAGTTTCGAAAGAAATCGCCCTCTCCACGTAGTGAAAAAACATTTATTTGAGAATTTTACATGCCTCTATCTCGAAAACCGTAACTCTTTTAAAAAAATGATCAATTTAAACGTTTCCGGATACTGTCCTATCTTTAATTATACCAACTCAGATTTTCAATTTTCGAGAAAATTTGCCCCCACCACCCCTTCGGGGGCGGTTTTCGGAGGGAAGGCGATTTCGGATTTGCATTTTTATGAATATGGGACCATTTCTCAAGCCTCCCCTTTCAAATGAATCAAAAATCATCAAAATAGGAGCTCGTTTACTATATAAAAGACGCACACGAACCAAAAAAAAAACTGACAGTGGAATTGTATTCCTCCTCCGTTCGGGGTTCGGTCAAAAAAGTGGAAGATAGCCACATGAATGTAGGAGAGATAGACTAATTTTACGGCATATATAATAATAAAAAATAATAATAGAAATAATTGAATTCCATCTTCAGGTATTCAAAGGAAACTAGGTATAAAGGCAGGTAAGTAGTTATAGGTATAGGAAGTATGTTAAATTTGGTTTAACTTTGACATCAATTTATTAACTTTAGTTTATCTCTTTTCGATATAAACTTTGTAACCATCAACTGGTTTGAGAACAACTTTGCATGTCATTTCAATGTCCTCAATTCGTTTATGATTAGTAAATACTCTGAACTTTCTTAGCAGAAGTGCCATCGACGTTTTCATCGACATCATTGCAAATTGATGTCCTATAAAGAAAAAAGAATAGAAATTACAAATATTTCAATATCTTTCATATTTTTATTTGTCAAACCCCCGACAAATGATCAGCCAACAAAGTTGGCGTCTTTAGATTCTTTTAATTACTACACTGATAAATTGTACCCTGTATATTTAAGACTAAAACAGACAATTTTAAAATTTCATTGCGCTTCTTTTGACACCATTGTTTCGATTATGACGTCATTGGAAAATCTCAGTGACGTCATTATGACATTTTCTATGACCTTGGAGTTGACAGTTCTCGAAATAAGAGGATTTAAACTTTGGCAAGATCCCAGTGTAGCGTCTTATCTAGGTGGCCATTACACAGTTATAGCACAGATTAGATATGAATATTTAATCTGTGGTTATAGTTCTATAAATTATTTTGAAATTGCGTTGTCAAAATGGATTATTCTTCAAAATCTCTTGTGCTGTTGAAAATAGTGGGAAACTTAAGGGAATATCAAAGAATTGAAGAAATACTTCTAACAATTTATAAACTGTGTCATGATGGCGGGTCACAAGAATTCCCTAATGACGTCATAATTGAAAGAATAGCAGTAAAAGAAGCGCGACCAGATTTAAAAATTGGCGTGTTTTCGCGTAAATAATATGTACTGGGCGTGTTTTATTGGTGACTTCCACTCTAAATGTTCAACAAGTTTATTATGGAAAGTTCATAAATACCTATGCAATTTCTGGGCCCATATGAGAATGGGAAATATGCGCAAGCAGGTCTCTTCGCTGTCTCTTCGGGCAGGAAGCGATCAGGATCAAATTTATAAGGATCTGGCCAATATGCTTCGTTGGTGTGAGCTGTCAGTACGTTGCATAATACTGAAGTACCCGCAGGCAAAATGTAATCACCTAAGACAAAAATGAAGATTTTTAAATATTCAATGAAACCGCAGCTAGGTATACTCACCTATATCGGTATCTTGATTGGTCTGTCGGCAAAAAAGTGTACTGATTGGATATATCCTTTGCGTTTCTTTGATAAATCTATCCATATATTTCAGTTTTGGTAAATCATTATAATGTAACTGGTTGTCTGTACCAATTACCTCAATTATTTCATTGTATACTTTGTCCTGTGAGTGTCAAATGAGAATGAATCATCTATATATTAATTTCTGATTTTACAGGATTTTTAAGCCATAAAACGCACCCGAAGGAGAATGACATTTGGCACAGTGGAATTTTATATGTTGAAGTAGTGCACGATGTTAAAACTTTAATGTATAATATGCGTTTATATTTAAATTAAAAATTATGATTTACGTAGTAATGTGTATTGTGTATTGCATAACGAACCCAATTGCAATGTGAAGTCAACGGGTCAGGGCTGTTTGTTATATTCGGGAAGGACACAGTATGTATTATGTCAGATTTTTTATTCGTGAATTAAAATCCCTGGTCAAACGCAAATTTAAATATTACGGGTAGTGTATACAAAGTGATGTAATTATTTGGAAGGATACATTCGCACTTAATGTCATTTCAAGAAATTTTAATACTTTGATGGTTGATTAATGCATTTACAACGCAGGTTTTGCAATGCAAAACATTTAGAATCTGAAGTCACTTTTGTGAAGGGACTGCATTCTCTTCATTTGTCATAAGGGTATACAATGCATTGTATACCCTTTGTAGCTAGCTCTTATTGTGTTTTCTGATATGTTACTAAAATTGAAATTTAAATTTCATTTGTATGGAATTAGGCAAATAACCTAGTGCCGTTTTGTACAACCTTGCAACTGACATACCTAATAGACCAAACATTCCAAAAATTATATGTAATTATTATATCTTAGACAATAAAACCTAAATAATGTTTGAATTTAAAAAAATAATCAAAAACGGTCGAATTTCGACCACTGGGCGACCACTAGTATGAATTAAAAGAAGAAATGGGAATGATCAAATTTTAATTTTTAATTTTAAAGGTATGAATTCTGGTCTTTCTTTTCTTTTTTTCTTTTCTGTTCTTGCATTAGATAAGCTTTGGTTTGTATTTTCACTTGTTAAAAATTTTAAACTTTAGCTTCATAAATATTCAAAGATATTGTTTAATGAATTTAAAGATGTGGGGAGTTATAGGAGAGGACTGTAAATAAAATGATGAAAGCAGTATGAATACTATTATAGTTCATCTGTAAATATTTCTTATAAATTCTTCATTCGGGTATTGAAGTGGGCATATCTAAGCTATCGGTGAGTGAGTTTAACAGAAACAAAGATTATGAGTTCCATTATCTTTGACAGAAACTTACCTGCATATCTTGATGCAATCCCAACATCATTAGTGTGGAAGAGTTGGTAGTTGCTGTAGTGTCTGAGCCCTATCAAAAAAATATTGTTGAGTATAATTTTGCTGCGGAAATGCTGAACGCACCCGAATACCATCATCATCTAACTTGTCATATAGAGGATGTACACGGAGGTGGTTAGAGTAACTCCAGCCTATGCCAGGAATCGTACATGTTTGCGAAAGTCACAAAACAAAAATTTGGTGCCCTTTGGCCTTGATTTGTTATATTTGTATATAGATATATTACACATGCAAATTAACAGTAATAAGAAGATTGTACCTATTCTATGCATTTGTTTACACCCCATACGCGAATGGGTGGTTAGATTGGTGGTTTGAGATTGAAATTATTACGGTTGTTCTGATATTGATGACAAAATATCAGAGGTGAAAGGTGCCTAATAATTGACACAAGAGATATCCTAACAATGGATATGCAAAATTAAGAATACTAATATAGACTATTTTAGATTTTGCATATTTACAGAAATTTGTTCTTTTTTAAGTAACCTGTGCCTAAGAAGGAATAAATAAATTGTGAAGAATACCATTTACGCGTTTAATGAAATAAATGAGGTATTTAAGGGCTTTAAAGAGATTTTATGCGGTTAATAAAAAAGGGAAAAATGTTCTTTGGACTTACGACTTCTAGCTGGAATTTTCGATTTGGGATTGGTAAAAACCAATCCCAGATAGGTAGTACATAATGATCTTTTCATTCTATTAAACGGTAACGGTAAATTTACAGAAAAAAAATCGTGAAAATCACACACACAAGTTCGCAAAAGAATGAGGTTGAACGAATTGATGACACTGTCTTCTACAAATATATGAATATGAAAAAATCCTTACTCCTAGCATGAAGGTGTCCACTTCCGCTCGAAGTTGATCCATTGAAAATTTCTTGTCACCTTCTTGAGTAAGTTCAATTAAATAATCCAAGAATACTTTTCTTTGTCCTCCTGGAATCATAATACCATTTATAGTTCTCCAGAGAAGGGATGGGTGTTCTATGAATTATTTTTCATGTAAATGGAACAGTTAATAGACAAAACTGTTGATATTGAAGCAGAGAAAATCCTCATTGGATATGGGAGGCTCATACACAAAACCCCCATAAAAGTAAACATTTGGACTGGTATCATTGACAACAATATTATTGGCCCATATTATTTTCAAGGCGGGGTTTATCTAGGTTTTTTCAGAAACTTTTACTGCCTACATTAAAAATCCTTTTTCCTGATTTTAATGATCCAAATGCAATAGATAGATCAATTTGGTATCAACAAGATGGAGCTTCACCGCATTACATAGGTATTGTTAGAAATTATTTGAACGAAGTTTCTCCCAATAAGTTAATTGGAAGATGTGGAACGATTGAATGGCCATCTAGATCCCCCGATTTGATTCCTCTCGATTACTTCTTATGGCGTTATTTAAAATCAAAATTATATTTCGATAGACTAGACAATATTGCAGATTTATAAGTTAGGATATCGGAATAAATGAACAACATAACCACAGAGCTCCTAGAAAATGTTGTACGAAAATTCCTAGATCGCCTTGATTATTGTCAAGTGAATGGTGGTCATATTTAAAATTTAATTTAACTGTAAAATAAATTGAAAAATACCTCCTAAACATTATGTGATATTTTTTCCATTATCTCATTATATTAAACGCGCAATGCTTGTATAGGATATACATATATGCAAATTTTATCTCGGCATCTGGTCTACCGATTTCGATGAAAATTCATATGTATGGGTTTTAAAGTGTATTGAATCGATTGGTTGTATTCACATTCACAAGAAAAATCGTTTTCAGCAATTAATATTCTTATTTTACCACCCATACAGATTATAACTAATATGTGAATATGAACCCATTGACATCATAGGACGTAAGTAGCTCAATGGATAAGCTCACGGCTGATAATCTGGAGATCCTCGGTTCGTATCCTGATCAACTCATTGTCTTTTTTACAAAACCCAGGTGTTAATATGAGTTTCTTATAATTGATTCGGAGATTTTCAATAACATTTTTTTACAATTCTAATCTAATATATTAACGAGCAATTCTTGTATTTAAAAAGATTCTCGGAAACGGCTCTAACGATTTTGATAAAATTTGATATATAGATAAGGTTCTACTTTGGAACATTATATAAGTGGCTTTCCTGACAAAACGCGAGGGTATCACCTTCGAGGTCCATAAACTTTTTCTTGAAAGATTCGCAGATTTGGATAAAAATTTGCAAAAAGGGGTTTTAAGAGCCGACAATTCGATTGGCGTTATTTGCATTTTTAATGGATGTGACCCACGAGGTCCACACTAGCTAAAAATTTTAGTAGGGGGTTCGGGGGGTCGATCAGACGATTGGTGATACAGCTGAGTTCTGGTATGTTTCACATTCATATTTATTTGGAAATCTGTAAATTATGAGCTCTTTGAACGAGAAAGTCAATATTTACCGATCTACCGATCGCAATACATTTTCACTAGAAATAGGTATGCACACATCTGAACTAATATTAAACATCCTTATAGACCCGATCTTGTGAGATATTTCTACTTAAAGTATAAAAATTTTACATTTTCAAATTAAATTTTCTCAGTTATGATTGCACCACATTTTGAAAACTTGGTATTGCTGAACAGAGAATGAAAATCCCTTTCGAACAAGCTGCCACACGACCCCCTTCCTATTTAAAATTTTTTGAGGGGGTGCTCATAGTTCATAGGCGTGCAAGAAGGGGATAATATGTTTATACCATAAATTGTCAAATTGAAAATGGAGATCGATCATTTCTGGTTTTTTCAAAAAGATACGCTAAAAATGAATATAGCGAGCTGTCTATGGAAATTGAGTATTATTTTTTGACCGACGAACCCCGAACGGAGGAGGTATACAATTCGACTGTCTGCTTTTGTTTGGTTCGTGCGCGCATTTTATAAGAGGAAGCTTGAGAATTGGTTCTATATTCATAAAAACACAAATCTGAAATCCCTTTTCTTCCGAAAACCGAGCTCGGAGGGGTGCAGGGGGCGAATTTTCTTGAAAATCGAAAATATGAGGTGATATAATTAAAGATAGGACAATATTCGAAAACGTCTAAATTGAACATTTTTTCAAAAGAGTTACGGTTTTCGAGATAGAGGCATGTTAAATTCTCAAATATATGTATTTATGCGATGTGGAGAGAGGGCAATTTCATTGAAAATCTGTGGGTACTAAATAAAAGACATAATTATTTGTAGCAACATTCATAATGAATATTTTTTCCCTAGAGTTACGGTTTTCGAGTAAAAGCGGTGTAAAAATGGTATTTCCGCAGCGATGTTTTGAGATCTCAACAATAACAAACTACAAGCAAAGAATATACGTTGGCAATAGGATAGTACTATCATCTTTGGTATTAGTGAACGTTCAACGATTTTCGTGACTAATGTTACTCTCAAAAGTGAGAAATAAATATTTTTTACAAAAAAATGGACCGACATAATTAGCTGGTGCACTGGAAAATATAAAATAATATTAATTCTATTGGAGCTGGTACTTGTGAAGTTGGTGTCAAAAGTTATCAATCTAACTGCAACTGCACAACTTAAAAAGTATTATTATTATATTTTTTAGTGCAAAAATATTTATCTAATGGTGTGATTCGGTATTGATCATTGGTGAGTGAACGTACTGATCTAAGGGATCAACTGTGAAGTATAGCAATTTATTACGCACCGCACAAGTTAGTTTATAAAATTGTAATCTGTCTGTGTGTATTTATTTAATTGGGTAAATAAATCGTATTCAAGATACCGATTGTTTACTTCAAGTCCCGCTACAGTATTCTGAATAAAATCTATTGTGGCAGCATGTCGTGCGTTTCTATATACAGTGTTGACCAAGCGCATGAGAACATAGCTCGCATAATTTGCTGTCGTTTCCAAAGATATCCAAAACCTATGTATTCCAATGATTAGAAATGTAAGTTTTATTTATTAAAGAGTACTTTGTACTTGTTCTATGTATTTTATGCTATCAATTGAAACAGAGCAAACTGAATAAATTATTTACATAAGATATACATACTTATCCAAAACTTTCGTTTCAATTCTTAAAAATTTGAATAATTAAATAAGTAGGTATTCAGGTTTAGGGAATATTTAAGAAATAATATGTTGTAGCCTGAAGTATTTTTACAGGTTGTTCCATTAAAAAAAAAAAACCATAAAAACCATACTTGTGAGTGTTGGGTCACAGTGTATTTAATATCGAAGCTATCAAAAATATTTTTTACAAAAAATTGGACCGACGTTATTAGTTGGTGCACTGAAAAGTATAAAATAATATTAATTCTATTGGAGCTGTTACTTTTGAAGTTGTGCAGTTGCAGGTAGATTGATAACTTTTGGCACCAACTTCACAAGTACCAGCCCCAATAGAATTAATATTATTTTATACTTTTCAGGGCACCAACTAATAACGTCGGTCCAATTTTTTGTAAAAAATATTTATTTCACACTTTTGAGTGTAACATTAGTCACGAAAATCGTTGAACGTTCACTAATACCAATCAAGATAGTACTTATTCTATTACCCACGTAGATTCCTTGCTTGTAATTTGTAGTTGTTATTATTATTGAGATCTCAGAACATCGCTGCGGAAATACGCTTGAATATTTTAGTTGTTACCATTTTAACACCGATTTTACTCGGAAACCGTAACTCTAAGGGAAAAATGTTCATTATAAATGTTGCTACAATTAATTATGTCTTTCATGTACTGCAAACAGATTTTCAATTTTCGACAGAAATCGCCCTCTCCACCTAGCGAAAATAGGTATATTTGACAATTTAAAATGTCTCTATATCGAAGACCGTTACTCTTTTGAAAAAATGTTCAATTTAAACGTTTCCGGAAATTGTCCTATCTTCAATTATACCAAAGCAGATTTTCAATTTTCGAGAAAATTTGCCCCCTCCACCCCCTTCGGGGGCTGTTTTCGGAGAGAACTAGATGTCGGATTCCCGTTTTTATGAATATGGGACCATTTCTCAAGCCTCCTCTTTCAAATAAATTAAAAATCATCAAAATCGGAGTACGATTACTATATGAAACGCGCGAACAAACCAAAAAAAAAGGATATTTAAAAAAACTAGCTTTGGTATGCTGTGATTATATTATTCAACTTGTACCTATATTGCCACTACTAAAACATGACCATATCTATTCTGTTCAAAATTTACAACAGAGGAGAAATTATTTAGCTGATTTTTCTCGTTTTTTTTAATAAGTAGGTACTTACTTCCACTCTCGTATGTATATTCTTGTTTCTTGTTCTTGTAAGCTGCCATCTTTTCTTTCACAACCTATCATCATCCAAATCATCTAAGGAGTCAAAGTTATTCTACTAGCTAGAGAATATATAGTCCATTTGAAAAGGAAAGAGATAGACAGTAATAAACCCTAATTAAATATACAAAACCTGTACAAGGTGATCTCAACTATTTTTGAAACTATTGAACAAGTTTTAAATACCTTTAATGGTTTTGTTTAATTCGACCATTCTTGCACACCCTATTAGGGCTCGTTAAAGGCCGGAATACAATGGAAATCGTTCATCATATTGCTTGATAAAAAAGGTCATAAGTCATAAGCGCACCTTCAGGTAAGGGCAGTGAGTAATGAATTTACTTTTAGGATAGAATTGCTAAATGAGTCTCCGGAATATAATTAAAACTTTGAATTGATAAATTGATTAAAAATTATGAATTTATTAAAAATAAAAGTAGATTCTATGTTAGGAACATCAATTTAAAAAAAATATTATATTTTGTACACAGATTCATTCTTGCTTGTTTTCGAAAATAGACCTACCGAAGGAAATTTCGTCGTTTCCTACGTTTATAATCAGTGTCTCGATCGTTTCGTCTATGCAGTGATCTAGATCTCCCACATTTTTATTAAAAGTGCAACACATTTAAACCACTTTTCTCAATATAATTCACTTACGGCCTTTTCGAACAGCACCTTGAACATCATTAATTTTTTCAATTTATTGAAAATTTTGAAATATCATAAAAATATAATATCGTAACGCGCTACGTGGCCAAAATTTTCGAAAATTAAAATTGTTTTTTAAAATTTTTGTTAAAAATATGAATAAAAGAAATCTCTCCTTAGCAAGATTATTTGAGGTATTTCTTTGATAATTTGCTAGTTGGAATTCTCATTTGTCTTATAGTTTTGTTTTCTATATTAAACCACATTAAACGTCCTGATATTTTAAGAAAATCATAATAAATTTATTATTTATTTAATGTGGTATTATTTCTTACCACGTAACCTTTTACTTTGTGCCCTTATTAAATCTATCAGATAATGTTCACAATTGTATGGGGGATGGTTACAGTGCATTTTTTCAAGTGCCTGGAGTTGCAAGAAGTTATTTCTTTACTTTATTGACTTCAAAGTTTATTTCTTTTTCTATAAGCCACCGGATGATATCTGCTATTCTCCATGAACTAGTCAGTAACTTTTCGCATTTTCTTGAATGATATCTGGTGGTACATAACCTAAGAGGATTAAATCCAATATTTGTTGAAAATACTCTTCAAATACGTCTGCGTTCATCTCTTCATGATAACCAACTGTTCGTTTAAACTGGAATGTTAATAATCCACATTATACGAAGCCGCCACTACTGTCGATTTGTGCAATGATGAGTGTTCTTCCTTTTCCTGAGGTGTTTTTAGGACGGTAGATCGATTAGATAACAATGACTATAACGGGCATATAAAAATGACTGGGATTCAATTATTTTCAGGTTTAATTTTGTATTCATTAAAAATATCAAGTCTATTTATATACCTACACTACACTATTTATATATCTTACATTCACTAATGAATACTATGTACAATTTATATTTACTATTTACACTATTTACAAGCAAGAGTTATTTATTTATGGCCCCCTACTAAGGACCCAGAGGAGTAATGAGAGTTAGTCACAACGAAAAAAAAAATTAGATACCCAACAAATCCTTGTCATCTCTCTTGATTAAGATAGTTAAGTATATCTTTAGGGTATATGGAACCATCATAAGATAATTCTGTTTGTCATAACACATTTTTCCGAATCTATAAAAATGAGAGTGTTCAAGTTTGCTGATGATACAAAGTTATGTAACAACAACATGAACATATAATTTTAATAAGCAAACTTTGTGAAGAAAATTAGAAAATGAAGAGAGAAAAACGGACTTTAAGCTAATCATAGAGCATACATAAACAAGCAAACATACAGATGAATCGTATACATATACATAATTCTATTGAGAAGTCGATCAATAAAGTACAATCACTGACCTGTCTAACCATTGTGAGTATTCAGCACTGGAGTTTCTAGCATTGACCTTGACACCCATAGTAGTTTCTAGAAAATATTTGTAGATACCTATATTTATTCAATATCATAATAAACAGGTAACAATTTTTGGTACATTTCTGCTACATTTGATAAAAATCAATTATTACCCTTTGTATTTTGCCTTATCAAAAAAATCGTATCAGGTGACAAAACATTGAAGCTAAGTTCACTTATACATCAAAAAGTTGGTAAAAGGTTATCTTGAATGGTTCCGAAGTTATGAATTTCTTTGTGAGTCTATGCACGGATTTCTTTGTCAAAAATTTTTGTCAAATACTATTACAGATACGAACGTCTGTAAATTAAGTAACGAAATTGGCAACATAGCGTTTAATCTGGCAACACCAGAGGCGGCGGGCTTGAAGGGGCAGCAGGGCAACATGTGATATGTCTTCATTAGTCATTTTGTTGTCCATAGTGATTTTTTTTATGGTACAGCTTTTTGTCCAGAGCCCAAGTTTTTCGGTGGTACATGAAATTTTCAAAAGGAAGAGATTCGATTGAACATGAGCCACAAAGCGGAAAGCCTCCATCTCCAAAAACCGATGAAAATGTCGACAGAATCCGAGATCTTGTGCGTTCAGACCGTCAATCAGAATGATTGGAGAAGTGTTGAAATTGACTTAGACTACCGTTCATCAGATGTCATCAAAAATATTTCAGATTTATAGATTATCTGTAACTACAACTTCTGCGTGATAGAAAAAATAATAAAAATAACAAAACGTGTAGTGAATTTTTTGAAATCATGAAATCCTACTAGGGTAAAATGAACTCGTTTTTCACCCAACCACTTTAATTCGATATTTCTAGAATAGGTATATATAATAAAGATCAATGATAAAGAAGTTCAAAGGTTAAATTAATTAGGTAATTCACCAGCGTCTCTTCTCTAATCATTGACCAAAAAAAATTGTTTCCTACCAATATGCAGTTTATTTGTTTACGGAACTGCGAGAGTCTTGTAAGTCTCACAAGTCTTGCAGCAAGACCAGGTTAGTCTTGGTGTTGGCCTTGCATTGCAGTATTGGTCTTGCATAAACGATCTAGGTCTCTGTCTTGGCATTGCAATTTTGCAAGATCAAGACTGCAAGTCCAAGATCAGTCTCGCAGCAGCATCATTAGACCCGATCAAATTATTTTTGTAATCGCTTGAGAACGGTAGAAAAGTCTTGTAAGTAGACATTTTATCTTAAACTTACCACAAATAACATCAATTGAATGATTCAACATAATACCACTAACATCAAATTCTCCTTTGCCAGCATATGTGTCCAGAATGGTGAGCAGATTGTCTGCTTGTTCAAGAAACACATCCACAAATCCATCCAAAATCTTTTGATTTAATGTCGGTGCAATTATTTTTCTGTTCACCTTCCATTTATCGTCTGTTATGGATGAACAAATGTATTTGTAGGCTTAAATACTAAATACCCTAGATCCCTCGTAGGGTGTGTTTATGCTGTAACCGCTATAAACGATATTTAAGATCGGCGATGAGATTGAAGCAAAGGAAATATTCGAATTGTTTCATATGCAGGTGTTTATGTTGGAGCGACGCATAAATTTGAAACAAATAATAATGGATATAAAGATTTTGTTATTTTTTACTTTATTTTCCCGAAATTTGAACATGAAGATAGGGACACCCTGTATAAGCGATAAAAATCATCTCAACATTTTACATTATCTCCAATTACCAATAAATGATCTTACCTAATTTAGTTGGATTTCTTATATAAATAATTTTACTAAATTACTTACATTTTGCTGTTAATAAGCCTTGCCCGAATATAATTCTATATTTGTCATATGATTTTTCTTTGTGTAAGCAAGCTCGAAGAACAATCTCTATATATTTTGGTTCAGAGATGCCAATATATAAGGTTTTACCAGCCCAGGCTCTAAATATTCCAGGATATTTCTTGAAGATTGCCATCTGTTTTTTGAAGATGTCTGAAAGGTAGGTAGGTATATAAAATTTTTCATGATATCCTTTTGTAATGAAAAACACACTGATACATTTTTATGGAGAACGGTCCATAGAAAATAATCATGAAACATTAGAGAAACTTAAAAAGTAATAATATACAGCGCCGTTCATTTGAAAATTCAAAGTTACTCTAAAAGGTATAACCTGGAAGATGGAATCGTGTTTGGTATTCTCGAAGCAAACGATATTAGATCGGGGGTCGAAGTGGGCTGCAGGAAGCTCTGTTTATATTCCAGGTGCTACTCGAAATCCACAACAAAAACTCAAATTATTTGGTATCAGCACTCAACACCACTCCACTTTCCAATGAAAGAAGAGTCATCGTCATAATCGTTCCATATTTCCATGCAAAAGACGCGGATATATAAATATACAATATAAATACAATAACAAACATAGGTACGGATGAATTGTATACCAAAAATCTTCAACCTTTACCTACCAGAAGGACTGCCGATAAAAGAGAATGCCGATCCAATAACTGGTAGAGCTTGGTCCTGGCAGTTGACTGGAGATCATGTATAATTTTCTTCTACTCCAAAGAACTTTTGTAAACCAAACAATGGCAATGGTAATCGAAATAACAGTGAGAAAGTCTGTCATTGACTTAGCAGTGATGGGTGATTCATTCCTATTTGAATCGGATTCACGCATCTTGTTGACTCTAGAATCAAAAAGAAAAGTTAAAACTTAATTCACACAACAAATAAGTTCCCCTTCTCAAAAATTTATTCTGCCAGAGTGGGTCAAAAAGTAGATTCGCTGTAAAAACTGAAGGGTTCCGGCCATTTTAACCAAAAGCAAATTGAGCACGAGTAACTTAGAAATGTCTAGATTTTTTCTCAATAGCCTGTGGCTCTTGGGTGATTTGAAAACTTAATTTTTTCACGTAGTGATTATTTTATTTTTGTTATTATAGAGAAACTTTTTTAGCGAGGACTCGCCGCTAAACTATCAGACCCATGTATAAATATGATTCCTAAATCGTGATTCCTTCTCTGTGATACGTACATAAAGATATAGAGAGTTATGTATAGATATACAGAAAGATAGATAGATTTTTTTTATCTATTTACTGTAAACTTTGAAGTCCACACTAGTTTTTTTCGAGAATGGCTCGGCAGATTTTGATAAAAAAAAATCAGAAAACGGTCTTAGATGTCGAGGAATCGGTGGGTGATATCCACATATTTTATGGGTGCGACCATCGAGGTCCATACTAGCTATTTCGTGAACGGCACCAATAGAATTAATATTATTTCGTATTTCCTTACTAATATACCACAATAATTATATGTAACTACAAAAGTACAAATAATCGGCGCTGACGGATATCATTTTGCAGTCAAATTTACCAATTCAGGGATTGCCTAAGGCTCAATTCACACAGATCGGTCCTACGGCGGAGAGTTGGCACAGACGTGGCCCTAAAAGTTGTTGGAGAAAGCGCATATACAATGAATGCAGCCAGTAGAGGAGGAGACTTGTCGTTGTGTACTTTTGTTCACCAACTAGAAGATTTTGGATATGCTTATAGCCTAGGTATGTGATAAACACAGATTTTGAGATTATCCGGTGTGGCCGAAGAAGGGAACCAGTGGAAAATTCGGCTTTATGCATGCATTGAATACTTTTCCAGAACAAAGCTATATCATTACAAACATGCATATTTTTGAACATCTTTGCCATATTTTTAAGTGATTGGAGGTAGTGTTCTCTAGTGATAACGTTCATGAAACGGACATACTCGTTCTTCTTCGCCACGAGAGACTCGAAAGAGACGTAGCTGCGGTGGGAGAGAAGCCGCCCGCGGTATGTCGCTTCTTGTACATTGGAGCAAATTTGTTTTTTCATTAGGAGAGACGCAGGAGGGAAAAAAGTCCGTTCCACGTCTCCGCCCGACGAATTACGCCTAAGCATTACTCATCGCCGAATCGGCGTTGGAGCCTTACATTATGCCTAACATTGGCAAATCAAACGGCCAGTCTTTGTACAGGAGGTATGCAATGTCTAAATCTTATGTTTTCTAGCTGAATGTCTTCTTGAATAATATCTAGTAGCTCATTGTACTTTCCAGATAACATTCGAAAGTATTGGAAAAATCGGTGCTCGTCCAATAATAATTTCTTGAAAGTTTAGCATTCACCCTCTAGTTGTCTGCTTCTGTTAATTGAATGAATCCAATACCTAGCGCGTCCCTTTCTTTGTAGTTTTTCTTCCTCTTCAAATAAAAGTGTCAGAAAGAAGAACTCTTCCATGAAACTCATTTTCTTAACCAACAAAA
The DNA here is from genome assembly GCA_958507055.1 of Crioceris asparagi. Classification (NCBI taxonomy): domain Eukaryota; kingdom Metazoa; phylum Arthropoda; class Insecta; order Coleoptera; family Chrysomelidae; genus Crioceris; species Crioceris asparagi. The sequence continues at coordinate 5,055,490 of OY293830.1, read as the reverse complement.
TACAACAACGCAAGGTGAGCGCGAGAGGGATCGTCTACGCGATTGCCAAATGCGACTGACTTTGTAGTATAGACTGAAATCAGCTCAGACCAGAACGGATCGCGCCGCGACGAGACCGCGAACTCCTAATGCGTTCCCTCCTTAATGAATCTCTTTTCTTGCACTAATAGATACAATTCTTGGCTTTGACTATTTGAGCCATTTCCACAAAACGTATTTTATTATCATTTGATTCTTGATGTGAAATGTTAACTGCGTCAGTTCACATATGATGTTTTGTAGAAAATACATCAATTCTAGATCTAACACGGTGCAACCTGGAGTCACTTCTGTGCGCTGTCAGCTGGGCAGATAACAAATTCGAAGTTTCACCAATGTCTATATATTAATACGTGATTGAAAACGATTAAACCCTCACGGAGGAGTATGAGATTTGACATAGTGAAAGTTTATATGGTTAAGTGGTGCACAAAGTTAAAATTTTCATGTATAATATGCGATATAATTATAAATTTAATGAAATAAAAAAAATTGTGGTACGTGGTCAAGGTGTATTGTGTATAACGAATCCAATTGCAATGTGAAGTCATCGTAATTCTGGAAAACCTTTTTTATTTTTTTCTGACTATTCCTTATACAATGTAAATTGTCTCTATAAAAGGAAAATAAACGTATTATTATTATTATTGGGTCAGTCAGCACACGTTAAAAAAATTCAAGTTTTTCAAAACAAGATACTGAGGAAACTTAGTGGTTCTCCTTGGTATATGACTAACAAACACATACACGAAGACTTGAAAATAGAAACCATACATGAATTAATTACCAAACTTGTGACAGACATACGCAAACGAGTAGATACACACCCACATGACGATCTGAAAAATACAATGAACTTACAAGTAAATGGCAAACACAAAATAAGAAGACCTACGGACATATTAAAATAAAATACCATTTATTACAAACAAGACTATAACTCAGCTCGCTAAATAAAAAAAGAGCAAACCCTTTTTCCTACTGCTCGTTAAAAAAAAAGAGCAATCAATATCAGTAATATCTGAAGTATTTAAAAAAAAAAAGATGAGCTATAAGGATACCAGAATGGTATCAGTAGTAACAGAAAAAAGAAGAACAAGAGATTATTATTATTATTATCGTGTCAGGGCTGTCAGATTGCTTTATACGTGAATGGCAACCTTGGTCTGGGTCTTATGCATTTTTTATATATTTGTCTTAGATTCTATCGCTTTTCGGCCTATGGTTAAAATCAAAGTGTTTTTATATGTATATATATATATATATATATATATATATATATATATATATATATATATATATATATATATTGATTTTGTATTCTTGACTGGTTTTATAATAAATAAAAAGATGTTCTTGGGGATGCAGTCATATAATCAATAAAATTCTTTGATTAAAGCCGAGCTTTCGAGAATGTTTATTCTCTTCTTTAGGGCAAAAATGAATGACATTTGTAATTGATGGCTATGAAATCTTTCCAGTTTTTGGCTAATTTATTCTAAATTCACGATTTTTGCCCTGAAGAATAGAATAAACATTCTCGAAAGCTCGGCTGTAATCAAAGAATTTTATTGATTATATGACTGCATCCCCAAGAACATCTTTTTATTTATATATATATATATATATATATATATATATATATATATATATATATATATATATATATATATATATATTTAGGATTTCAAAACATCTATTTCACCCAAAAATTTAGAGGTTGATTAGTTGATTGCTTTATACGTGAATGGCAACCTTGGTCTGGGTCTTATGCATTTTTTATATATTTGTCTTAGATTCTATCGCTTTTCGGCCTATGGTTAAGATCAAAGTGTATTTATATATAGATATTGATGAATTTCAAAAAGACACTTCTTAGGGAGTCTCTGTGCTACAAAAAAACTTCTATCCCAATTTCATGTTACTGCCTTGAGTAGGTTAGCAGTTTAGCCTGTGCATGGTACAATAAGACCAGGTATGTTCCATTGATGGACACGTTTTCGTCTTATTGTACCATGAGCCTGTGCGATGATGAGGCAATCCACTAGCTTGTTTATATAAAGGATGTTTCATTAATACTGGGAAATAATTAAACTGGAGAATCTTTTGTCCAAAATAATAAGATGTAACCCAATTCACTTACATAAAATGTGTCTGAGTTACAGGGTGTTTTATTTCATTATTTCAAATTGATTGCTCCCCTCATTACTTTTAAACTGTTTGACCAATTTTTATCGTGTTTGGCAAGAAGTGTAGGCACTGCAAACCTTACGAAATTATGGTAAATTAACGTTTCTGGCTACTACCAGAGGCGTTCGACGGGGGTAAGTGAAAGGTTAAACCCTTCCTAAATTCTACGCCACTGGTGGAATTGTCAGTTTAGGACAATTTTTCTATTCTCCAATACTTTTAGTGTAAATAATGTACTCTACCTTCGTAGCGATAAAGTCATTGTTTTTCGAGATATTTAAGGTTGAACATATCGCTGCACAATTTTAATGTGTATTTAGAATGGCGGTCATAGGTTTGCATGTATTACGCAAATGAAACTTTACAGTTCATTTTTAGGTTAAATAAGAAGACTAAGACACAATTTCACTAATATATAGATAATTATCAAAAATATTTTTCACAAAAAAATGGACCGACGTTATTAGTTGGTGCCCTGAAAAGAATAAAATAATATTAATTCTATTGGTGGTGGTACTTTTGAAGTTGTGCAGTTGCAGGTAGATTGATAACTTTTGGCGCCAATTCACAAGTACCACCACCAATAGAATTATTATTATTTTATACTTTTCAGTGCACCAACTAATAACGTCGGTCCAATTTTTTGTAAAAAATATTCATTTCACACTTTTGAGTGTAACATTAGTCACGAAAATCGTTGAACGCTCACTAATACCAATGAAGATAGTACTTATCCTATTACCCACGTATATTCCTTGCCTGTAGTTGTTATTATTGAGATCTCAGAACATCGCTGTGGAAATACGCTTGAATATTTTAGTTGTTACCTTTTTAACATCGATTTTACTCGAAAACCGTAACTCTAAGGGAAAAATGTTCATTATAAATGTTGCTACAAATAATTATGTCCTTCATGTACTGCCCAAAGATTTTCAATTTTCGACAGAAATCGCCCCCTCCACATTGCACATTTGAGAATTTAACATGCGTCTATCTCGAAAACCGTAACTCTTTTAAAAAATGATCAATTTAAACGTTTCCGGATACTGTCCTATCTTTAATTATACCACCTCAGAGTTTCAATTTTCGAGAAAATTTGCCCCCTCCACCCCCTTGTGGGGCGGTTTTCGGAGGGAAGGAGATGTCGGATTCCCGTTTTAATGACTATGGGACCATTTCTCAAGGCTACTTTTTCCAATGAATCAAAAATCTTCAAAATCGGAGTACGATTACTATATGAAAGGCGCGCACAAACCAAAAAAAGCACACAGTCGAATTGTATATCTCCTCCGTTTGGGGTTCGTCGGTAAAAAAGTATTTTTCCCATTTTTGCTACAATAAATAATATGAACAAAATTAGCAAAAAATACTTAACAACTAGACTGATTTTAATTTTTTTTTATTTACAATATCACAATCAAATAAATGCCAATTGAATCATTTCTGTTTATCATTTTGATAGAAGGGAATGTCTTTCGAAGTGCCTACGACATATTCAAAATAATTTCATATATAACAATTTCACTAATCGTGAAATGCGTGATATGATTTGTGTTTATGTACAAGAAAATTATTCTTGTCTTGCTGCTGCTCGAAGATATCGGGAAATGTATCCAAACAGAGTTCAACCTGGTCGCCAAACCTTCAGTACCTAATATTTTTAATAAATTAGGAGATACTGGACAATTCCAGCTCAAAAGTAATGTGGGACGACCTAAAAATTTAACTGTTAACGAGAAGGATGATTTTAGTGCGAATTGCTGATAATCCTGAACTAAACACTCGGCGTTTAGCAGAAACAAAACTTTTATTAGATTAAAAATTACTGACCCATCCTATCCAAATGACAATATGAGTATAGACAAATTTCAGTTCATGTTGTTATGATTGTTGTTGATCCAATATTTTGATATCAAATGGGAATAGGTATATAGGGCTCGGGCTTCGTAAATTGGTAATATTTATTCATAGCTTTGGCACAGAATAAAGAACTATTTTGTGCTTTGGGTTCCTTGGCAATTTCTAGTATCCCGTGAATTAGTATATTTTCGTAATTAGATTGACTTAGTGCTATAGATTCTTATAAATATACCTTCAACCCACAAGTTTGTGTCGAATATCTTTATCTTCAGTTGTGCAATTTATTTTCTTCTATTGATACATTAATAATAATAGTGGCAAATACATTCATGAAAACAAAGCTCTTTAATATATCACAAATTCTTCTTTCACGGTAAATTTACGGTACATTTTTTTATTTTCCTTGAAATGGTCGTGCTTAGTTTACACGCGTCAAGTAGTGGATTCTTAGTTTCGCTCATATTGGTGTTCGGACTGGTTCTACGTGCGAGTAGGGTAGAAGGGTTCCATACTCAATTTTTTTTTTATATTTTTGTTCTACCAAAGTATTTACACGGGAGGTGCTGGGAGAAACAGCTAGTATTGTTATAACGACAGGGACAGGATAATCTTGTAGTTTACTGTTGCCAAAGTTCCGCAGGGATACAATACTCTTTTTCTATGGATAAAATGAATTGCTCGGAAGATTTTAGCCATTTTATTTATTCACTGTTGGTCGATTTTTTGCGTGAAACATTAATATAAGGGGAGTTTTGAGAAGATAATTATTAGCTTCGCTTACTTATATTGTTTTTTACTAACTTAGACAAAATGAAGTCAGGCTGTATTTTTATCAGGACTATTAAATTAGCATGCTACCAAGGTTATTCCACGTAGGTATGGTAAACATTAGTGAATATAAATATGTTGTAATTATTGGAAACTTGAATATCGATTAACTATCATTGAAAACATATATTATTAGATTGTCGATATCAAAGTGGACGCGTCAAATTTCACACTGTGCAAACTCGGAGTAAGATTGAAAAAGTATAACGAAAAAAAAATTATTCGGTACTACTTAGCAAGTGATTAAAAGTGGCAAATGACTATGAATTTTAAAAGTGAAAGAACGGGACAAGAAGCTCTTAGCATGTTTGCTGCATGTTCTCAAAGAACACTAATTTCTCAGGTAACTAATATAACGATAAAAACAGAAATTATGAACGCAAGCCAAATTCGTAACAAAAGATCTCCAAGATTTCATAATTGTAGGATAGTGACTTCCCTAAATGGATGTCAAGTTCTTTCAAAGTTCCTTAAATCAAGTGTCTAACATGCATAACATTCTTCAGGAAAATCCTGTTCAACGCAAAGTTTTAGTATTCATTTGCTCTTTTGTAGAATAATGATTTCTGAAGAACTACATCCAAGTAGCACCATTGAATAGCAAAGAACATGGAAAATTTTCCTTGAAAGCAACTGAAAAACTCTATGAATGTCTGAAGCTAACATTCCAGGACCTTTCAAATAACTGGGTATTCATTTATATCTTAGTTATTTTATTAGCGAAGCTGTTGTCCAAGTACATAGTAATCCTGCAGGCTTTTTTACGAAATGGGCTTTCTTTCACATTTGTGTTATTTGCTGAATTTTCATTATTTCTTGTCAAGTATTTCTCTTCTATATAGGGTAACTGGTAAGCGGTTGTACTCCTTTGAGGAGGTGAAAGTAGAGCTTAGTTGCTATACCAATTAAACATTATTTACCTCTACCATTCTTAACGGTTTTCGAGATATTTCCTTTTTTCAATTTCTAAGAAATTCAGTTTTTTGCGAAACAAATATTTAAAATCAACGGAAATAATAAGAACCTTTCTAAATGTCGCTTTTTAAATTATAAGCTGACACACATAGGTACAAAAAATATCAGCAGTGGAAATTATTAAAATACTAATGTTAATTATAAATTATTTCATTTTATACTCAACTTTCCTTTCCAAGTTTCTAACTAATGGTTCCTTTATGCTCAAAAATTTTGAAAATATCATAATACCTACATCAAACTTACAAATTCTTGTTAAAGGTTCTCTATTTCACTGTCTTTGAAATAAAGAACCTTATTTCAAAATTCAGGTTTTATTTTTGCATTTACAAGAAATAAGTCTCACTGCAATACTATTTTGTATTTTTTTCCAATCGCATTTTTTTAATTATTTTTAATTAATAATAATACAAAGTTTACGTAATTCTCCAGCTTCGTACATAGTAATCGCATTAATAATGTTGTCTTCTATACCAACTACCTATACCAACAGTTAATTTAATGATATTCATTAAAAAATATCCTTTAATGATACCAGAAACATAACAAATAAATTAAGAAAATTAAGACACGCGCGTTACTTACAATCTAAATGTAATTATAATTAAATAGATTTATATTTCGAGGTAGGAAATTCTTGTTCCCACAAGAAATAGGTACCCTAATGTAATGCATCTTCAGAATTTATTTATCTTAATAAGAAAATCGAGAAAAAACACTTTCTTCCATTCGAAATTGTGATTACGACCTCTGGCGGCTATCTTAGAAACTTAAATTAATTTTTAGGACATTATCTTGGCTTCTTTAGTCATACATTTTTTATCGCAAGTCTCAGCAATAAGTAGTTTCGGAGATACAGTACCTTGCACGCTTATTTGGCAACCCTGTACAAAAATTATTTCATAATTGATTGCTTATTGTAAGTGTTAAAGGTTTTACGGTATTGGTGCTGTAACTATACAAAATCCTCGGGATAATAGTTAAACTTATGTTCTTGCAACTATTTTTATTCACAAATTATTTACATAGTAGGTATACTTATTAGAGCTCATTCTGAAGAAATAATGATCCATACTTATACATTAGATACATTAGAAAAAATACATTCATCTACTTTCCAAGTAAACTTTGAAACCATCCTTTGGTCTGACCACAAGATTGGCCTTTAATTTAATGTCTTCCACTCGCTTATAATGCGTGAAAAATCTGTACTTTCTTAAAAGAGCTACCATCAGCGACTTCATTGCCATCATTGCATACCGAAGACCTGAACAAAATCATATTAGTTTAGTCAGATACGTCGAAAGAATATGTTGCAATGATTTATTTACTAACTAACTAAGTAACAACAAACACTGCCAAGGATGAAAACAACAACTCGGTGACCTTATACCCCAACCCACATTGCATTATATCATTGCTGCAACTTCTAGGGCAAACAATTTGGTAGATCGTGGTAAAGTCATAAGACTTCTTGAGTTTGGAACCCTTCTATCTTCGTCCTACTCGTACGTAGAGCCAGTCCGAACACCAACGCAGATCCATCCACAGACAGGCACCAAGAGAGAATAGCTTGAGCATTTCATCTACATATGTCATAGATATTTTCTGGTATGGAACCATCCAACTTTAAGTCCCAGTCACACTGACAGACTCTCACAAGACAGTCCAGTGACTTACTACACACAAATAATGCAAAAACTTGGTCATAGTGCCCAGAGATACTTCTTTGGGTATTACTGGTATGGGACCCTTCACCTAAGAGGCCTACAACCACTATCAAATCATTCTAATAACATTCTACACACATACATGGTAAAAAGACCATCAAAACCCAGCCATAGAGTTCAGAAATATACAGTGGACTTTTAGGTACGGAACCCAACACATAGAGTCCCACGGGCATTAAAACAGTATAGATAATGAAACTTTATGGCGTTAAAAGTTACGGCAATATGTGTGTCGAGATAGAACTCGAACATTTTAAGCTATCAGCGATGATGTTTCTGTTTGAGGTATTAGCTCGAGGAATAGTTGTTTTCATCGTAGTATTCGTAGTTAGTTTGTCACCGTTTTATTTACCGAATGACCGATATGTCTTATATTTAATTTTTAATTCTCGTCTGGTTCAGTATTTGATAAAAGATATTTGTTTGTTGGGCATGCAGTCATTTGATAAATAAAATTCATTGGATTACGCCGAGCTTTCGAGAATGTCAAAATTTGTGAATTAAGAAGAAATTAAATACAAACGGGAAAGATTTCATTGCCATCAATTAGAAATGTAATTAACAAATAAAAAAGTTTCAAATTTAAATAAAATGTGACGTTTTTGATAGATGATTATGAAATCTTTCCTGTTTGTAGTTGATTTCTTCTTTCTTTTTCTTAAATTTAACCCCAAAGACGAAAATAAACATTCTTGAAAGGTAATCCAAAGAATTCTATTAATCAAATAACTGCATTCCCAACCAAAAATCTCTTTTATCTAATATCTAATACATGTTTATCCATAGGGATAAAATTACTTATAATAGCTTTTCGATTTTCTTACCAATGCAATTTCTCGGTCCATATGAGAATGGCAAGTATGAACATGCAGGTCTTTTGGCTATTTCTTCGGGTAGGAAACGATCAGGATCAAATTTCATCGGATTTGGCCAATATGCCTCATTTGTGTGAGTTCGCAGTATTCCAAATACAATTGATATTCCAGCGGGAACTATATAATCACCTGAAGCAAATAATTGCATTTGTTGGAAATTGATTGTTATTTAAATTATTCAGTGCTCAAGGAAGTTGTCATATATTGGAGTATAGGTTTTAGAATCAATTAAAATTGAGCTTGACATTTTTTTGTCATTTTAAATTCTTTTATCATTAGTGTTCATATTTCAAAGTCTTAACCAACAGTAGTTGATACCGCTCGCCGATGTTTCAGATTGGGCGTCCTGCTCACACAAGTTCCTAGACATAAGCTGAGAAATATCTGCTCAAAGCCTTTTACGGCCTTAACGCATACCTGGATCTGAGAAAAAATAGGAAAAAAGATTTACTCAATAATGACCTGTCAAATTTTCTAAACTGTGTGTTGATTCATATCCTGGCTAAGCGGTTCATGCGATCTCAAAACTGAATATGACCAACATTCCAAGTCAATGCTGAAAAAAAAGATTGGCCACACTACCGGCAAAGATTAAGTTTCTAATCTTTGCTACCGGATTAGACGATTATTGTGTAAGAATGAATTCATCTAAAAGCGGAAGGAAAGACATGTATTTTTGAATTGAATAATTTAACCTTAACCTCCTTGATCACACTTATAGACAAATGAACTGTTGTTTTTGTCGTCAAAGACAGTAACCTCACATTTATAAAAATGTGTCAGTGCTTGAATTCACAAACTAAGTAGGTACAATACAAACCTATATCTACATCTTGTTCCACTTCTCTCACAATAATTCCTGCTACTGGAAATAGTCTCAGGGTTTCTTTGATAAATCGTTCCATATACTTCAATTTTGGCAAATCATCTAACTCAACACACCGATCCGGGCCAACTAAGTCCATTATTTCATTGTAGACTTTTTCCTATTGATGATTTGAAAATTTATATTGGGAAGAGAAAATCAGTAAGAATAGAAGAGTACATAATAAATTTCATACGACATACAGGGTGTTTTATAAATAATTGGAAATAGTTTAACTCCATACCCATAGAGATAATATGGCATAAAGCCGTGTTATAGATTGTTTTATTGAACGACTTTCCAAACAAATGGAGTGCCATTTTTGACCGACAAGCCCCGAACGGAGAAGGTATACAATTTGACTGCCTGTTTTTTTTGGTTTGTTCGCGCGTTGTCAATAGTAAGCGCACTCCGATTTTGATTCATTTGAAAGAGGAGACTTAAGAAATGGTCCCATATTCCCATAAAAACTTAAATCTAAGATTTCCTTTCCTCTGATAACCGTCCACGAAGGGGTGGAGATTACAAATTTTCTCGACAATCGGAAATTCGAGAAGTCAGAATTAAAGACAGGGTAATATCCGGAAACGTTTAGATTGAACATTTTTTCAAAAGAGTTTTCGAGTTACATTCACGTTAAAATCTCAAATATGTGTATTTTCGCTACGTGGTGGGGACGGTTTATTTCAAAAACTGGAAATCTCTGGGTACTATATGATGGTAATATTTGCTGCAACATTTATAATAAACATTTTTTCCTTAGATTCACGGTTTTCGAGTTAAGCGGTAGTTAAGTTAATGGTTAAATCTAAAATACTTTCGTGTTTCGAATATTTTCGTGGAGATGTTTTGAGATCTCTACATAATAACAAGTATGTACAAGCAAAGAATATACGTGGGTAATAGGAAAAGTACCATCTTCTTTGGTATTAGTGAACGTTCAACTATTTTCTTGACCAATGTTACACTCAAAAGTGGGAAGAAAATATTTTTTATAAAAAAATTTACCGACGTTATTAGTTGGTAAACTGATATATACAAAATAATATTATTTCTATTGATGCTGGTACTTGTGAAGTTGGTGCCAAAATTTATCAATCTAACTGCAACTGCACAACTTCAAAAGTAACCGCACCAATAGAATTAATATTATTTCGTATTTTACAGTGCACCAACTAATAACGTCGGTCCAATTTTTTGTGAAAAAAATTTTTTTTTCGTAAAAGTGAAAAGATTTTGATGATATATTTTCATTTGGAAGAAAAACTAGCTTTTTACAAAAAAGCTAGAACTGGCTTAACTTATGAAGCCTGTCGTAGTTTTTGTAAAAAGTTATTTATTTCACATACATGCAACAAGTCGCTTGAGACTCAATTTTACAGCGTGAGAATACTCCGGTTAAAAATGAACAAATTTTTATATCGCCTTGCGCTCAAATTAGCTTGATAAGGAATAAATCTCTTCATTCATTTAAATAGATGCTGATAAATATGGTAATTAAATTAATTTAAATGAGATCATAATATTTCATTTAAAGATCTTGCATTCTTCTTACGAAGAGTGACATACCGAAGAATATATAAATGTTGCTCGTGGATTTTTTGGAAAGGCCTGGGCAAAATGATCGGTTTGTTTCCGGTGTGCACATAAGAACAGTGCAGGCTTTGAGAAAAACAACATTTACTTGTGAAATGTATGTTGTAGAATAGAGGTTCCCAATTATGGTTTTTCATATTCGCACCGTCTCACGTTGTGATTTTCAGAAAAATTAGTTTTTTTGAATTTTTACCCACAAAAACCAAACCAATTGTTTATCGTTTGTAAGAAAGCCAAAAAAATATCACGTCATTCTCGTTCGAGATAGTTGCAAAAAACATTAGAGCAAGCAAGCAAGAAAGTTATTGCGCACGATAACTCAAGAACGGAACCGAATTTCGACCAAGGGTTTATTGCTTGGTATAGGCCCAACAAAGAGCCCCATTATTTTTGGTGAAGTTTAGATATTCTGGTGTCGAGTAATGGCCGAAAACCCCTGTTTTTAGATCATTTTCTAAGTAAAATCGTCGAAAACCTCAAATTTCATCACTTTTTTTGGAATAAACTAAAGTCATAACGGTATAATTTAGCTAAATATATCAAAATAAGACTAAATCTAACAATTTTGTCATATAAAATTTAAAATTTTTGGCACTAGGCTTGCTGCCTTCATTACTAGTTCAAAATTAAAATCGTTCGATTTACGTGATGAATCCTCTAAGAAAAAATCAGGGTTGATAAAGATTATGAAAATCAGATATCTCGACTTATTTACACATCTCTTATTATTGCTATTGTTAAGTAAAATCTATTTGTTCATTTTAATCATATTTCAATTATGAAATTAAAAAGGAATCAACATTGCTGTTCTAAAATTATCAATATTAACTAGTCACTTTCAAACAGCAAATCTACAATGAAAAATTTGACAAAAAACAACGTCTGGTTATTGTAGTTTGTAACGAGTTTTCGTCTCGAATTTCTCGAGAGTCATGGCTGATATATCGACTTGTGACTAGTTTCATTCGATTAAGTCACACTCGTACTTACCATACTTTTTGATTTGAATTATAGATATGCCGGGAAGTTCGTAGCCCCGAGGGGCAAATAAATTGGCTTTAAATGTAGAATACAAAAATGGAAAAATATATCAATGTCTGAGGATTTTTTATAAATATGCACAATAACTTAAAAAAATAATTTATTTCATTTGGCTGTTCTACACCGATTACCTTTTAGTTCCCTGGTTATTTTTCCGGCTAATATTTTGTATAAATATTAAATTTGAAATCAAAATTGGTGCTAATAATTTGTGAATAAATATTCATTGTCTGAATTGAACCTTACAAATGCAAAAGCTAATTAGCTACTGATGTTATGTCTAAATTTCAAAATACACGATCACAATAATTATCAATTTCAGATTTTTTTCATAGTAGCTATAAAAGATGCACTTACCTATTGCGTTTTGTTGAATATTATTGTCTTTCAAAATATGAAAACTAACCTGTAAGTCTTGATGAAGTCCCAACATTGTTAAAATGAAACAGTTGGTAGTGGCTGTTGTATCTGAACCCTACAAAATTTAAGTAAAGGATGTTCAATTTCGATCTCATATGAGCTTATCGAAAAGAATTTGTTTGAGTTGGTACTTGAAGAGTGATTTACGGTGACCGTCCATTAGATATTTAAGGAGAACCGAGTAAGATAGAAATCTGAAATTTTGTGCTAACAGCATAACAGGTTGTGATCTATCCACCTAGAATATTTTTAGTTATCTGTCCCTTCGTGTTATACACGGAGTTGGTATCTGCTTTGTTATTTCAAATTGAACACCCTGTATATTTTTGCATTTTTGGATTGTCACAATAAATCTGAATAGTTTTTATCAAGATACCACCGTACTTATCTCTTTTACTTTTTGAGATAAAAAAATATTTATTGAAATTTTGACAACTATAATGTATTTAGTGAAATGACTATGAATTAATTCTATTTTAAGACAGTAAGATGTTTACATTTTCATTCAAATTGAAACTAAAGGACGCGTCTACGTGTCAATTTATTTAAATCTATCAATTTTCCGCATGTAACGAAAAGTGAAAAAACTTTGTTATTTCAAATAGACCTAGACTTTCTTAATGGTTTCTTTCGATGGACAACAAAATTTCCTACAAATTGATAAGACATGTCCCTATACCTAAATCTAATATTTTTTTAGTTATTTCAAAAATACCGGTAATTAAGATTATTGAAGTCACGGCCAACTTGAGGAAAATCAAGACGGTCATTATTCAAAATAATCTCATTATGATGGTTGTGTTGTCATGGATATGTGTTAAAAATTATTTCAAATTTATAACTTATGTTGAAAATGAATAACAACAATGCAGTAAATGTGTACAAAAATCATGTGATTTTTTTTATTTATTTTCAATACCTGGAAAATGCGACAAAATTATCGCTAGAGCATGTAAAATGTTCAACAAAACCTATCCACAGTTACAACAGCTCACAAAAATCAAGTTTAGAGGACTATTTACAATTTTCACAAATGTGCGAATTGATGACCATCCAAGTGCAAACAACGTTGAATTCGTGTGGCGACACCCTACGCTGCCCCCCTGCGTTGTTTCTCATAATCCAGTCCTGCAAATGATGCTCTCACGCGCGCTTCCAAATCTTCTGTGGTATTCACTTCCTTGGCATAAACCTGGTCTTTTAAGATGAAAGTCCATCAGCGTCAAATCAGGAGATCTTACAGGATAGGACCACGGTCCTTGCCTTCTGATCCACCTGTCTTCAAACATCAGAATAAGTTCCTGGGTGCAATGTGCTGGAGCTCCATCCAGCAAAGCAACTTCTTCTGACGTTTAATGCCAGAACATCCAGAAAATCTTCTACCACAGTTCTTAGGATGTTGAGATACAACTGACCTGTCAAGGTGCCATCATAAATGAGGTACATGTGGTTATTGTGTCTGTTAAATATGCCCTCATGGGAGAACTTTGATTCTTCAGTCCATAACACGCGTTTCTTGGCTTCTGAGTAGAATAATTTCACATAAGTTGACTTTCTCTATGGGATCTTGAAGGTGCAGATCTTGAACAAGTCTGAACTTGAAATAGTGAGCATGATGCTTCTTCAAAACTCTTGGAATTGAGCTGAAACTTATGCCCAAATTCACCACAGCTACTCGAATAGAACCAAAGTAAGCCAATATATTTACGTCCGTGTCATCGATGCTAACTGTGGATAAATTTCGTTTAACAATTTAAATGTTCTACTGATAATTTTGTCGCTTTTTCATCACATGATTGTTGTACACATTTACTGCATCGGTTTTATTCATTTTCTGCTTAAGGTACAAGTTTGAAATCGAACTTCTCATATAATTTTTGACACATGTCCATGGCAACACAACAATCATAATGTGCTTAGTATGAATCACGGCCGTCTTGATTTTCCTCAAGTTGGCCTTGACTTCAATAAATTGAATATTCGGTATTTTTGGAATACCTAGAACAATATCAGATTTAGGCATAGGGACATATCATCAATTTGTAAGAAATTTTGTTGTCCATCGAATGAAACCATTAAAAACGGGTAGTTTCATTCAAAATAACAAAGTTTTTGCACTTTTCAATACATGTGGACATTTAATAAATTTGGAAGTACTTGCTGAACAAAATTTTTAGATTTAAATGAATCAATAGGTAGAAGCATCCTTTAGCTCAATTTGTTTTAATATATAATTTATAGTCATTTCTTTACATGCATTTTAGCTGCCAAAATGTCAAAAAATATTGTTTTATCTCAAAAAGTAAAAGAGATAAGTATAGTGGTATCTTAATGCAGAATATTAAAATTTATTGGTAGAATCGAAAAATACAAAAACATACAGGGTGTTCCATTTAAAATAAAAAAGTACGTACCAACTCCCTCTATAACACGAAGTGACATATAACAGAAAATATTTTAGATGGATAGATCCCAAACTATTATGCCTATACACAAAATTTCAGATTTTTATCTTACTCGGTTCCCCATGAACATCTAATGGACTTTCACCATGAATCATCATCATAATATAGTGGTATTTTCCTGGTTCACCATGTTCTGTTTTGCCAAAAAAAATTAAATTGTTCTGTTTTAGTAGCGTCATAATTGGCGACGTTGTCGTCTGGTCTTTCTAGATTGTATCCCTCGCACATGGAATCTAGGAGTGTCTTATTATATTCTGGTTTCCCCTGCCCTAATATATGTTTATTCAACTTTTTGACAAAACTCATTTTATTAAATTGTTTTGTATCATTTCTAAAGATAAATTCTCTTTCTCTTATTGTAAAAAAGCACCTCCTGGTATAGTTTGAATACCCTACGAGTGGGGTTTCGTCACGATTCCTGACGTCATCTGCCATTTTACGCATGTCGTAAGTAATTTAAATTAAATTTTAATTCCTAACCCCAAAACACTGACACTGACATATTTGTAAAGGGGCAAAATCACTTCCAAAAAGAAATGTTCGACATTAAACGTAAAAGAGAACAAGAACAAACGTCAAAATAACAATCAGCCGATCTGATCGAAGACATATGTTTATGACGTTAAAATTTTATTTCACCTAGTTTACAAATGAAAAAAGAGATAGACAGGGTATGACGAAACACCATGTGATGGATATTCAAACTATAACCTAGGCAGGTAAACGGAAACGCACACATGGCAAAACAACACTATAGTTTGAAAATATGTAAATTATTGTGTAGGAATAGAGCACTTATTTATTACGATGGCGAAACAGCACTTGGCAAAGGTGGAATAAAATAATATATAAAGAATTATTCTTACGGCAACAATGAAAGTATCAACTTCTTGCCTAAGCTGCTCTTCAGAGAATCGGTTGTCCCCTGTTTGAGTCAACTCAATCAAATAATCCAAAAATGCCTTTCTTTTCAAACCTAAAACAATAATAAAATACTTGCAAATTTCTTTATAGAATTTGATATATGAATTTATCTCAGGTTCTATAAAAGCAAGTTTGGTGCAAATACAGAAAACACATAACATATCAATTATATTTTTTTCTGTGACGGGAGTAATGTTGATAGGTGACAAATTGTCAGTTTTTATAAAATTACTTTCTTCCCACTGGAAAAATTGAGTAGTCTTTTCACGATTTAGCTGGCAATAATTCTCGTGACGCTACTTTCGCTGCTTCTACTAATTCCAGTGAAGTCAGAGAAAACTCGAAATCAGACATTTTTTAAATTTTTACAAACAAACAACCACTATGTTCGCCATTTTTATATTAACTCACAGAATTAAATAGACAGATATTTGATTACTGTAAAGGTTTCCTTATCAACGCATGTCTAATTGTCGCTGTAAGTACAACAGCTTAACTGTGTAAAACTTCAAATTTCACTTCGATAATATATTGTATTTTTTTTTTCGATAATTAATCATCGTTTTTCCCCTCACAGAAAAAAATAGTGTTTTATACACGGTTAAAAATATTAGATTTTAGCTCTCGGTATATCACAACTTCGAGCTAAAATCTAATTCTTTTTTCGCTTGTATAAAAAATAACTATTGTTTCAGTGCTCCAGAAATCAAAACATCGTTTGATAATATTTTGAGTAGTTTCCGTTCCTTAATAGCTCTCAAACGAACTTCCGATAAAAAATTTAAGAATCAGTTTGTCGCTTAAATCTCGGATACCAAAATAGCTAATAAATTTTGATAAACACGATAAAGAATCATCAAATTGTTCAACTTTTTCTCCAATCAACAAACAGACTTTGTATCTACTACTGTTTTCACGATCCTAATGCTATCCCATCGTTATCTCGGGCACCTTGTATATTTTATAATCATTATCAACAACTAATATCATTAATTATTTCTTAGACAAACTTACCATCCGGATTATAGATGGATTCAAGCTTTTCCTTCTCGAATTTTGATTTCTTCTCCCTAACCACCTGAAAAATAAATTGAAAAAATACTTAAATCATCTTGTTTTGAAATTATTAAATAGACAAAAACATCTATCGTTACCTTGCCTGAAAACTCATGCATTTTTCTTGCCATCTCATTGGTCGCCTTGCCTATTGGTAATAAATTAAAGATCCAGTCAATCTGATACCACAGCACGAAGATGCGAAGAAACGTAACTTCAAGAACTCTAAAAGTATTACAATAATGATCATTCAGATTTTAATAATTAAGTTATCCCCATTTAGGAAACTTTCTATGGGGTAAATTCACTTAATCTTGAAAGTTTAAAATCAACAAGGATAACTAATTCTTTTATTGTTCTATAGAAGCAAAGAAGAAGATATATATATTTATTCAAGCGCAATAATTCTTGTATGTAGCGACATCACGCAAACTTCACAAGTTAGATTTAAAGAGCGAACTGGAATGCAGAAAAACAAAGATAATCATTATTAATTACTCTATTTAAAGAAAATCTGTTAATTACATCGAAATACCAACAACTTTTTTTGTCGACTTTTCCTGAAAAAAAAGAATGTTAGTTAACAAAAATCTGTTCCAGAGAATTTGATAATAATCGTAAAAAAAATAACCAGTCAGACGTCGATGGAGATATAATTTTTGGTTCTTGACACGAATATTGGTAGATACTAACAGTAGCGCAGTCACGATATCTTTTTTGAACGGCATCAAAAAAAGAGGAGGTATACAATTCGAATGTATGTTTGCTTTGCATCGTAAGCGTCCGATTTTGACAATTTTTGTTTAATTTGAAAGAGGAGTGTTGAGAAATGGTCTCATATTTAGAGAATCTCAAATCTGAAATCTCCTTCCCTTCAAGGGGGACATTTTTCTCGAAAATCAAAAATCTGAGACAGAAGAATTAAATATGACCATATCCGGAAACGTTTAAATTGAACATTTTTTAGAGTTACAGTTCTCGAGTTACAGCAGTAAAGTCTGAAATATGTGTATTTGCACCGCGATGTTTAGAGATTTCTGAATAATAACAAAATAAATATTTTTTACAAATAAATCTATTTTTTTAGTTGGTGCACTGAAAAATTCAAAATAACATTAATCCTATTGGTGCTGGTACATTTGGTGTGTTGTTGTCTACAACAACAAACTGCAACGGCACAGCTTACGTTTGAATTACAACTTTTTCAAAAGAGCTTCGGGTTTCGAGTTACAGTAATGGTAAATTCTGAAATATGTGTATTTCCACCGCGATGTTTTGAGATCTCTGAATAATAACAAGTTCAGGATCTTTGCTCATAATTAAACAGCTTCTACTGGTTTTATTATACGAGATGGAAAAAAACTTTCAAAACAAAAGTTGTAGGGTTTATCCTGAACGACCAGGAAAAAATGTTATTGCTTATACACGATCAATAACAAACATCTGGTGAATCCAACATGCCTTTTTTAATGGAATGTCCTGTATATCATGTTCCAGGATGACAGCGCTTAAAATCCTTTCTTCGAATATATAGTTTACCCATATTTCTTTCAGTAGTTTTTGGTATATTTAGTATTAAAGCATTCATAAAATAATATATCGCGTTAGGCATGTGTAGTCATGGAAGAAACAAATAAACTCTTAAATAATAATAATTTTATTCGTTGATGCCCATAAAATGGTTTACACTGAAGAAGAAAATTGTGAAATAGTCCCGATGTAATGCTTCTCGATGCTTTCTTACTTGAAAGCTAAAGTATATACTTTTTATATATTTATATATATAAATAAAGAAGTAGGACACTGGAAGAATCAATAAATAAAATAACAAACGCCATAAATACATTAAATCAAGGGAGATCCCATTTTATTGTTAACTCTATTAATAAATTGGATGATGATTATAAAAAATGCATTAACAATAACGGTGGTTATATAGAGGGTTACTCATATTATGTTACCAGTTTATAACCCTTTATTGACAACAGTTCATTTGTTTGTTTGTGGGTTTTTATAGAGTTCTAGATAATGCAATATACTATTATTGTAGAATAGAGAAAAAACTTATTATTGGTCTTAATATTGAATATATCAAACATTAGATAATAAAACAAATATGGGTAGAGAATATACATTCGAAGAGAGGATTTTAAGCCATATCATCCTGGAACATAATAGACACGATGTTCTATTTTAAAAATGTTTGGTTCATCAGATATTTGTGATTCACCCTTTATATACAATAACTATTTTTCCTGATGGTTCAGGATAAATCCTACAACTTTCGTATTGAAAGCTTTTTCCACCTCGTATAATGAAACCAGCAGAAGCTGTTTAATTATGAGGAATGACCCTGTACAAGCAAAGAATAAACATGTCTAGGATACCTAAGTACTATCTTCTTTTGGTATTAGTGAACGTTCAACAATGAATGAATGTTACACTCAAAAGTGTGAAATAAATATTTTTTACCAAAAATTGGACCGACTTTATTAGTTTCTGCACTGAAAACTACATAATAATATTTTGAATAATAATAATAACGATTTATTTTCCAACAAAAAAAAGTTTATAACAAGGAAAGTAAAAAAAAATATTAAAAAAAACATAAGTATTGGTGCCAAAAGTCTTCTAACTACAATTACACAACTTCAAAAGTGTCAACACCAAAAGAAATGATATAAGTTATTAATGTATTTTTCAATGCACCAACTACCTAATAAAGTCGGTCCAATTTTTGGTAACAAATAAATATTTATTTACAAACAAGTTAAATTTCTACGCTATTTTTCCTTAGATTTTCTTAAACAATAATATATATTTTCGTATTTTCTTAATCTCGCAAAGTTAAATTAGTTATAATCAAGAAAGATAATTGATTTCTAGTGTATCGCATACGTCGGTCTATAGTTCTAAATTCGTTCAACTACATTCCTCGTAACCTTGCCGTCTCATCCAATGCATTACCATTACATAGAACTCTTCCTGTATCAGAAAGGGTCAACAATGGACAGAAGACCTCTTGATGAACAACAAATCAAAGTTTGAATAAAACTGTTAGTATATACTGTAGAACAGATTAAATTATTTTATATCCTCCGGGTGATCCCGGTCAAGATACTGGAATAAAGTTAATCAATAATATCATAAAAAATGGGATTTACGTTTAAGAAAATCGAAAACCTCACATTTCTTCCTCAGGAAACACCCTTTATATTTCAGTTTTACGTGGAAAAACTTTTAAAATATTAACGATCGTTTAAAGTGTTTATGGTCATACACCCAATATAATTTTTATTTATTTTCCCGCTACTTTACAAATTCCAGTCTGTGTAGTGAAGACCACTAAATGCACCATAAAGACTATTATTATAGAAACAGACTTATATTACATTTATTATTATTTGATATGAATACAAAGAAGGAAGTGTTGACAAACTTGCAAAGCAAGAGACAGCAATAAATATATCAGACTATGATGTACCATGAATGTATAACATTGTCATTGTTCCACATAATATTTTCCTTGAAAAAAAATAAACAAGAAAACAGCACACACAGAATAATTCATCCCATAAACTCTGACCTAACCAATCCATCTGAGGTAGGTTTATGTGTTTTTTTATGTCGTAATACTGGTTACATTATAACAATAATAGCTGTAGTAGACCTCGTTCAATCTATAAGTAAGTAAGTAGTGTACCTAGTTTTACATCCAATTGTTGTGAAAGGAGATTACCTTGAGCAAATACGCACAGCAAAAAAATTGTTAACACTTAAGTAAGTATACATCTCTTTTTCCCGCGAGAAGCTCTTTTTGACCGACTTCAAAAAAAGGAGAAGGTATATAATTCGGTTGTAAGATTGCTTTTTTATGGCTTTTCGCGTGTTTCGCATAGTAAACGTACTCCGATTTAGACAATTTTTGTTTCATTTGAAAGAGGAGAGTTGTGAAATGGTCCCATATTGAGGAAAATCAAATCCAAAATCTCCTTCCCTCAAAAAACCGCTCCCAAGGGGGTGGAGGGGGCAAATTTTCTCGAAAATCGGAAATCCGAGACGACAGAATTAACAAAATTTCTATATCCGGAAATGTCTAAATTGGACATTTTTGAAAATAATCATACGTTTCCGCGCTACAGTCTGAAATATGTGTTTCAGCTATGTGGAAGGGACAAATTTTTCTGAAAATCGAAAATTCGAGATTTGAAAATTAGAAAGGGGACCATATCCGGAAACATTTAAATTGAACATTTTTTCAAAAGAGTTACGCTTTCCGAGTTTAGCAATGGTAAAGTCTGAAATATGTGATATGCGTATTTTCGTTAGTACAAGCTAAACCTACGTATAACTTTTTGGGTATTAGTGAACGTTCAACAATTTTCATGACTAATTTTACACTCAAAAATGTGAAATAAATATTTTTTACAAAAAATTGGACCGACTTTATCAGTTGTTGCACTGAAAAATACAAAATAATATTAATTCTATTGGTGCTGGTTCTTTTGGAGTTGGTGCCTACAACAACAAACTACAACGGCACAACTTCAAAATTACCAGCACCAATAGAATTAATATTATTTTGTATTTTTCAGTGCAACAACTGATAAAGTCGGTCCAATTTTTTGTACAAAATATTTTATAGTAAGATATAAGATTCAGCCTTAAGGCCAATTCTCACTTGGCAAAGCGTCGCGCCGCGAAATTGTCTGCTTCCATAAGGTTCCTTGCTTTCAAATGGCTCAATACTCACTTGTGTGTCTTGATAAATTTTATCGCC
Organism: Crioceris asparagi; assembly: GCA_958507055.1. NCBI lineage: Eukaryota > Metazoa > Arthropoda > Insecta > Coleoptera > Chrysomelidae > Crioceris > Crioceris asparagi. The sequence goes on along the minus strand of OY293830.1, from coordinate 5,033,846 downwards.
TCTTGAAAGCAATTAAACTTTTGGAAGCAAAAAATTTCGGGACGAAACACGCCGCTTCGCGTCGCCATGTGAGAATCGATCTTAATGTATAAACAATAAATATTTTTTGTAAAAAATTAGACCGTCCCTATTAATTGGTGCACTGAACGTTCACTAATACTATAGAAGATAGTGGTTATCCTATTGCCTATGTATATTCTTTGCTTGTACTTGTTATTATTCAGAGTTCTCAAAACATCGCGGTGGAAATACACATACTTCAGACTTTAACTCTGCTGTAACTCGACAATAGTGATGGGCAGATATTGGCGCATTTCTACGTTTCACATTTTCTTTTTATTTTTTGCCTTTCCAAAATGTCCAATTTAAATGTTGATACAAATGATCTCTCCTTTAATATGACCGTCTCATATTTTCAAATTTCGCAAAAAACGCTTACTCCGAAAATACACATATTTTAGTATTTACCATAGCTGTAACTCAAAAACGGTAGTTCTTTTGAACAACTAGATAATAAGATAACTTTTGAGTGTGAAAAAAATTTGTTAAGTCATAATTGGTGAAGATTTTGAAGAAGTAGTGGATGTTTTTCTCCTCAATTTCTACGCCAATGGAAAAGGTACGGTTTTGAGACGCCCATTTGAACCGCCAATGTTTTCTACACAAAAAAGGTACTATTGGTCGTGAGCTCTAAAGTCGACCGTTTTCGTCAAAAATCAACATTTATGTTAAAAAAACACGGTAAATTTTTTTAAATATTTTTTTTATTCACTAATAAAACAAAATTTATATGAACATTAGATTTTTCAAAACGTAAAGGTAATGCATTTATTTGAAAAGAACGTGCTTTTTTCAACATAAAATTTGATTTTTCTCGAAAATCGTCGAATTTATAGCTCCCGACCAAAAGTACCTTTTTGTGAAGAAAGTATTGGCCGTTCAAATGGCGGTCAAAACTGTCCTTCCATTGGCGTAGAAATTGGGGAGAAAAACACCCAATACTCATTCAAAATCTTCACCAATTATGACTTAACAGAATTTTTTTCTGATTCAAAACTTAGCTTATTTTTACTGAAAAATGCCTACTGTACGATCGACGGTTCGGGAGATATTAAAAATAAACTAATTTTATCAATTTCAACACCCTGTATCACAAAAATGGTGCTTTTTAGGGTGTAAGTTAATAGGGATAAACTTTTTTCATATTTTTGGACGTTTTATCACATCTTCAAGTCCTGCGCATAAATTATGAAACACCCTGTACATATTTATCGTCCTTAGTTTTCAAATAGAAATTAAGGTAACAAAAAAGACAACCATTGCTATTTTTAGAAATAAAATTGCTGTGATTGCCAATAGATACCTTATTATGAGGAACTGACGTGAAAAAATGGTTAATAAATACTAATTATTACTCTCACCTGTCTGCCCATGTTGTGTATTGTGCATCTGTTGTCTGAGCATGGACCTTGACTCCCATAGAGGTTTCTAAGCAATTAAGTAAATTTAATAATAATTAAAACTAAGGATATTAATATTGATAACGTATACCTACATGCATACTTAAATTTTTCTTTAGATGTCTATTTTGTTGAATACAATCTGATTGATAGAGTTAACAGGAGCATATTCTTTTATATTTTCAACATCTTAAATAGTAGTTTATGCTACAAGTGCGTAAATGGGCGAACATCTGACAATCGGGAGCCTATACTCCATTTGAGAATGGTGTAGAGTAATAGATTAAGATAACTAATTAATCTCTATTATATTATGGCACTTATTTGGTAGAATACAATAGAGATCCCTTTATTATTATAATTTATTACTCTACACCATTCTCAAATGAAGTATAGGTATGTGTCATATTTGCCGAAGGATGAGTGTGGTTCTTTATGTCACGACGAGTGGAGGCAAGTCCTGAAAATCACACGAATATGACATATACCTAGAAGCGAATGCTGTTACACGATTGTCAGTTTCACCCCTTCGCTCACGTGTAGGATACATCATTTTTTGCAACACCTGCCTTGGAAGTTATATTTCATAGTGTCGTTATTTCTTTGATCACTGTGTCGAAATGTTTGAATGTAGAAAAACTGAATGCTGCTCGCGTGCAAAAAGTCATTACTTTTCGCAATAAAGTCATTACTTTTCGCACCAGTGGAAAAAATACTTCACGAACTAGTGTCATAAAATTGCATGTTATCGTCTCGAAAGTTGAACTCTCCAGGCAGGTGTTGCGAAAAATATAATTTATGCAACTCTGATTAACTTTGGTAAGTAAATATATTAAAAAAGATTTTTTCTTGTTTTTTCCTTTTTGTATTTGGATTTATACGAATTTACTAGTCCTTGTGCCAAGACCTCAAAATTTTCCATCGAAAACCGCTCTATTGAGACTTCGTATATCGCTTCAACAATTTCATTTGCGAGAATTCTGGGAAACATGTCGTTTTCTTTTCAGACCTTTTCCTTGACTTTAGGACATTGGACTACTATGTCCTGGAAAATTTTTCGTACAATGCTATCGATTAATTAAAATTTTAGGTCTGGGCACACTTTATTATATACCTATACACTTTTATATATTTCGATCTAGGAGATAATTTTCTGAAACACGATAGTTAAGCCCTCTCAACTTCTCATATGAATGATTAACATTTCATGAAAATTTTGTAAGGTTATGTTTGAAAAGAGAACTCACCACAAATGATATCAAGTGTGCATTTAGAGATCACATGGAATATATCGATCTCTTTTCTGTTATCATATTTCTTCAATTGAGCGATCAAAACATCGCTTTGTTCAACAAAAACTTCCAAGAATCCATCTAGTACCTTTTGGTTGAACGTTGGTGCTATCACTTTCCTGTTATGTCGCCATTTATGAACTAAAATAGATTTTTTTTGTGTACAAAAGTTACCTTTCAGTATGTATACAGTGTGTACAAGACAGGTAACGTAACTTGGTTATATTTCTATCTATCTATCTTCTTCTATTCTGAAAAGTTCACAAAAAAATATTACAAATTTAAGTTTTACGAAGTAAATTGAACTATCAGCATTAATAACTTAAAAATATACTAGGTGTTCCATTAAATATATATTCTTCTAAATTGCACAAGCTGTTCATTTTTTCTTTTTCTTGTACTCTATTAAAGTGAGAAATCATCATTGTCCTGTATTAATAATTTCAAAATTATTAATAATATAAAGAAGGTAAATTAGGGAATATTTAAATACCATAGAAACTCTATACAGGGTGATTCAGGTTTTACAAGCATCACTTTAGAGATCGTTGGAAATAAACAAAATAATGATAGTTTGTATCATAAACTACACTCCAAAAACTCTGCCGTTTGGAGTAAAATGGCGCCGAAGTTTTAATTATTTTTCGTTTTTTATTTTCTTACTCGTAAGCCAGGGGATTTAAATACGAAACTAGTGTAAACTGTCTTACGTCAAAATATGCTAGGATGTGTTTTGTTTTTCAAGGCATGCTGCTATTTAGGCCCAACGCAGCTGAGCAATCTCCGGAATTTTGTGGAATATCTCGAAAACTAGGACGTATCATAAAAGTTTGGGAATAAAGGAAGTTTGTAAAAAGAAAATTTCAGAAAAAAATAATAACTTATCCAGTGGCGTGAGACAAGAATGTTTTACAAAGTTCCGTGCAGTTGATCCACAGAAAAACAACACCCTGTACTGCAATTAATCTAAAATTTTGAACACTTATCAGTTACATTAGCATTAGCATTTAATCAAACACTTGCGTATTTACATCACCTGGCTTATGGGTAATAAAATAGAAACTGAAAAATAACTCTAATTTTGGTGCCCTTTTACTCCAAGCGAAAGAGTTTTGGAGTATGGTTTATTATACAAACTATCATTATTTTGGTTAGTTCCATCGATCCCTGCAATTATTCTGGTAAAACCAGAAGTACCCTGTATAATATCAAATATTTTATAATTCTTATGCCTCTCTTGTTGTATTTGCCAATTTTATAGTCATTATTTAATTGATTATCAAATATTTTCTATATCTAAGATCATCCATATTATCAAGATTTATTTTGTAAATGATGATTCTGTAATATATACCATTTGAGAATAATGTAATAATGATAAATAAGAAGAAATTGCTGGCGCCTCTCTTTTTGTATATAAATAATCTCTTAATTGACATTGCAGTTTAACTCATAAGATTTGAAAATAAAGTACGAAAGAAAAAGTGCCTGCTGTTCTTTGGTATAAGTAAGTATTAAGAAAAAATATACATAGTGTACCATTTAAAAAAATATATCTTTAAACTACTCCGCACTCGATCAGTACATTTTTAAATTATTCATGCTCATGGCTCGATTTACTTAGTAAAGCTTTTATGCGAAATATTTTTGTAGACCTATCAGAAGGTGAAATTTCAGCAAGTTAGGTTAGGTTAAGTTAGGTACGTTACTTTTCTACATTCTGTATAATTTTTACTACCAACTAATAGCACAAAATTAAAAAAAAAAACATCCAAGACATGACATATTACAGTACAGATTTTATCAAATATTTTTGATGATAATTTTGAAATCATATAAATTTCATTGAGAATTTTCTAACCTGGAGCTGTAAATAAACCTTGTCCGACAATAATATTTGCCATTTGGTATAATCTTTCTTTTTGTAAGCAAACAGGTAGAATGATCTCCATGTACTTGGGCTCAGAAATGCAATAGAATAACCTTGTACCGAACCACACTTTGAATATTCCTGGATATTTATTAAACATCATGGTAATGTTGCAGAATATATCTGGAAAATAAACAATAAATTTCCATATTTAACAATATAATTTTGTCACTGTTTATACCACACATCAGAACAACAAATAAGTTTTTGAAATTGTGCACACAAGTAATGATGCTGCGAGACTGGTCTTGGTCTTGGTCTTGCAAAATTGCAAGACCAAGACCCAGACCAAGACCTTCTATGCAAGGACAAGACCCAAGACCAATACTGGAATGCAAGACCTATACCAAGACTAACCTGGTCTTGGTCTTGCTGCAATACTTGCGAGACTTGCAAGACTCTCGCAGTTCCGTAACCAAACAACAAATTGGTAGAAAACATATTTTTTGTTCACTGATTAGATAATAAACGCTATTGAATAACTTAATTAATTTAATTTTTGAACTCTCTTATTATCGATCTTTATTTTACAGATTCTAAAAATATTGAATTAAAAGTTGTTGGGTGAAAACCGCGTTCATTTTACTCTTCTAGGATTTCCTGATTTCAAAAATTCTGAAATACCCTATACAGTAATTTCAACCCTTCTAGGATTTCCCTTAACGAGCTGTTTCCAAAGAATACTGATAATTCGTAGCCAGGGGAGGCAGATAAACTACACGGTTTTTTTATTTTTATTATTTTTTCTATCTCGCAGAATGTTTCAAGCAAACGTTACAAATCATCTCTGAATCTGATATTTTTTTGATGACATTTATCCAGTAGATACTTTTGAAGATTTTTGAAACTTGCAATTACTTTGAAATTATTTTTACGATCATGCTCATTAACTAACTCAACTGAGATATTCACACGACTGATTTTTTAAATAGATACCTAGTTTTATAAATGCGGGTATTAACAAATCTTTACCTGTTTTAAATTTTCATTATTTTTTGGAAAAAGCTTTATACAAAAGTTGAAGTTAGTCTTATAAACCCGAAATACTTCAGAGAAAAATGCCTTGGATACTTTTTGAGATGTTTTTAAGTTTTTGGCTGATATATTTTAAATTAACGCCTAAGTACTTTCTTTTAGATACCTACTATTCAGTTGTATATAAAATTTCTTAACGATTTTGACTTCGCCGTGATGAGGAGAATAAACATTCCCGAAAGCTTGGCTTAATTCAAAGAATTTTATTAATGACTGCTTCCCCAATAATGATTTTTTATTTATTATATACAAATATATAAATATATACAGGGTGTTCCAAAGCTATTATGACAAATTATTAGAGGTCATAGAACGGTCTAATTTAAGAAAAAAATTCTAAAAAACATGGGTCCGCAAACGCTTTATAACAGTGATACAGGGCGTTCAAATTTTGCCCCCTTAAGATGATTTTTGTTAAATTTTGTCGAAACGTTTTTAGATATACTTAGTTAATGACAAGTACTTGTAAAATTATTATCATGAGCGTATCAAACGGTGAAGGGGGCAGGAAATAATATTACTTTATTATCAATATTTATTTGTAACTTTTGACCTTATAAATTGGAGTATTTCAAGTAAAAAAAATGCACCGTTTTAGCGTCAATGGGATTTAAATATTGGCTTAACACTCCATATTGAAGATAAATTTCTTCAAAAACTTAAATTCTCAATCCTGGATTGCCACAAAATGCATTGTTATTAGAAAGAAAATATTAGCTACAAACGGGATATATTTTCTAAAGATGAATCAGAATTGTCATTGTTTATTTATCAAAAATGACTTTTGAAATTTATGATTTGCAATAGAACATTGTGAAAAAGTCTAACTAGATTTGATTTTCGTAAACACCTTTAGGTATATGTAAATGATCTGTTATAAAAAAAAGCATTTGGAGCGCACAGATCGTGGATGTTATCACACCCAACACCCCCTGGCCGTGTTAATGACAAAGCCAAACTTTTTTTCATCGCTTGATACTAACTACTTACCATAAGGGTTCCCAATAAAATAGAATGCTGATCCTATAAATGGCAATGCAAATGGACCCGGCAGCTGACTAGAAAACTGATATAACTTTCTTCTTCTCCAAAGGAATCCTATGTACCAAAATGAGATAATAGCAATAACAGCGACAATAAGTAATTCCTTCAAAGTCCAAACACCTTCAAATATTTTGAGGTAATGGTTTGAAATTGAGTGATTTTCCTTCATTTTGCATACTGGAAAGAAAATAAAATATATAGCTAGTTACGCATAGTTCAAGTACTGAACCAGCACAGAGATAGAATGACGAAGAAAATTAATATTTGCTGTAAAAAATCTGGTGCGTTCATTTATCATAGCATAATTTATTTCAGCGAGCCAAGACAAACAAAAATGATCATATGCAATTTTAACGTAGGAGGAATCCATTTGCCAGAATATGAATAAACATTCAGAAAATTTGTGCATAATTTCCTTTCTTGTTTTTACTTTCCTACGCTACTTATAGTAGCTGTATAAGGAAAGTATTGTAATCGTGTGAAATTTTCGGTATCGAAATTTTTACAAATATTGACGTATCAGACTTTTCTAGTCTAATAAACATATTTTCTGCCATTGGTCTGTTTGTCAGTCCGTCTGTCTGTCTGTGACAGCATTATCTCGGGAACAGGTCGATGTATTTTGTTGCTTTCTTATTATTTTGTTTGGTACCAATATCACTCGCCGGTGGCACTGAATGAGAATCCTGTATACACTGGGTGTTGAGCTATAGCCAAAAACGTGATTTGCTCAAGACTGTAGCGCGTAAACGGCTCTAAGGATTTTGATTAAACTTGCCTAAAGTATTCTCCTAAGATCTCTTTATCACCTACACTCAGCGCAATCCGTGAGAAAAAGCACAAAAAAGTTATGCTTGAATAAAAGTCCATATTTTCCACATGTTTCTTCAGATTCTGGCTAAACGTTTCATCTTACGAAAAAATGTTACATGACCATTGTTGCCTGTCTTGAAATGCTGAAAAAATGAGTCACAGCACGATTTGACCAGAGGATTTTTACTTTCTTACCGCTATTATCGTCGCTATGTAAGGAAAGTATTTTAATAGAGTAAAATTTTTCATTCACTGGAATTTGCCTGTGAGCGGTAGGAAAGTCGTGTGAATGGGCACACCAGATTTTTTTTATCATATTTACGCATTGTCATAGCTAGTAGAAGGCTTTTATCAAAATCGTTTGAGCCGTTTTGGCGCCACATACTTGAGGAAACACGTTACTGCCCAGCAACCAGTGCCCAATCTGTCTCAACTTTGATAACTTACGAAACAAAATCGGTAGCACCAAATCAGTCCAACCGTTCACGGGATAATTTTGGCAAAAAGTTTTTTTTGGACCTCTTAAACATGAACGTTTGTTGAAAATCGGACACATTACACAATACCTTTCGTATACAGAGTGGTTCTTCGGGAAAGACATCGATGTATATTACCACAATTTCTGAATTCTTGTAAAATTTTGGAAACATTTTATTTATAAACAGTCAAAAATTAAATTTGCAGTCCGAAACATAATTATCTTTCCTATGAGCAAGCCTTTAATATTTAATTTTGGTTGATTTTCTCGTAGAAGAAGATCTACTTTATCATTATTTTTGACCAAAGAACTCAAACTTTGCAAATAAAAATTATTATATGGACTTTTTGATGCTTGTTTGACTTTTTTACAGCTTTTATTATTTTCCAATGCAATCATGGCTCACTTCTAACACAACTTTAAAGATATGTAGCATTTTTCATTGATAAATGGAAAATTGTCAATTTAAAAAAATACTATTTTTCGTTATAGACAACTCTATATAAAGTTTCCCTTATTTCTGCTGATTAATTCCAAAAGAATAATAAAATAAAATGCTTGACGTTTTTTTTGGATCTAGTTTTCACTATGTACAAATTATTATCAAAATTTCATAAAAATACTGATAAAGTAGATTTCCTTCAATAAGAGAATCAATCCAAATTAAATTTTAACGGCATCCTCATAGGAAATATTGATAAAAAGTTACGGTTTCCGAATTAAAGCAATTTTAATTGTTTTGAAATTTCTCAATATAATAAAACGTTCAACGAATTTTATGAAAATACTTTATGTACCTTCAATTGCACCAGTAGATTTAATATTATTTTGTAATTTTCAGTGCACCTGCTAAGAAATTCAATCCTAGTTTTCGTGAAAAAATTGTATTTACTGCCACATCGAATAAAACCGTTCCGACGTCAATATCATCTTTGGTTCACGAGAGGTTAACTTCAAATATACAAATAGATATCATTTTTAAAAACCATCTAAGAATGTTGGAATGTGCCAAAATTAGAAGATATTTTGAAAAATTATACCTATTGAAATAAATTCCTAAAAAGAAGTTAATGAAAGGCAAGTGTTTTATTGAAAAAGAAGATTCAAAAAGTTTATATTCATCTTATAGGAGTGTTATCAATTATTGGCTAACTCACCTGAGCTACTGTTACTGTTATTATCCAAGAACAAGCTATTTCGTGTGACGCAACTTTTCTGCAATGAAGGCACCACCATTTGTGGAAAATGGATTTAAAGAGATCAATGCCGAAATTTCCAAGATACAAGTTTGATGTCAAGCACACAACTAATGCGGATTATAAGTGATTTAATTCTTTTAACATATATCTCCCTCTACATTCTACATACAATTTAAACGGTAGGTACCAATTTGCGACAATATACTACAACATATTGAAATAAAAATAGCAATGTCTCATAAACTTTAATTTTCGACCTTTTTGGACGAAAAAATTGTTCACCAAAATTTTCCGCTTTGATCCTCGGCCTAACAATTATGTGATTTTGCACGCTAATAACGACAATCTTAACTAAGTATCTAATACCTAACCTAAGGCGATGTTTCACTGTTCGTTTTTCACTAATTAACTCTTGACTTTGAGATTCTCTACATTTTTGAAAATTTTCTGTGCTTTTATTTTCCTACCGCTACCCTAAGTAGACGAGTCTTTAGGTATACATACCCTAAGTTGACTAGTTCCTAAGGAAAGTATTTAAAAGGACATTGAATTGAATTTAGACAATTTGGCGAACGGAGATCACATTCCATATTAGCGCATTAAAGTTGATTCTTTTCTTTATTAGTTGGTGCACTGAAAAATACTAAATAACATTAATTCTATCTATTGGTGCTGGTAATTTTGGCACCACCTTCAAAATTTTTGGTAAAAAATATTTATTTTACAATTTTGAGTGCAATCGTTAATTCTAATTTAATTACACATAAATTATCCTATCTAGAGCGACATAGGTAATATAATTTTTTTATTTATTTATTTTTATTGTTAAAGTAGGTTATATAAAATATAGGTAACTTGATTAGAAATTAATGATAGGTACTCTATGTTCTCTAATTTTGTTACGTAAAAATAAAGGTTTTTTTTTCATCAATAACTGTAATTTTTGTTGCTCTCTTTTCCTAATGAAAAATAAGGATGCCATTGCATTTGAAATTTTCGAGAAAACTATACAAATCTGCGACTTTGTCATAAAGCGTCATTTACCGACTTGAAAAATAATTGAATTCAAAATGTTTAGTAGAAGCTCCCAAAAAGTGCTTTAAAATGAAATAAATTTATTCAAAATAGGTTATACCGAAAAAAAGTTATTAAGATTTCTTCCTACCAACATTTGCTCCTCCGCCACCCGTTAATTAACAAGATAGAGAAAAAACCTTAATAGGTACAAAAAAAGTATCTAATTTTCAGTAGGCTACAAAAATAATATTTTCAGTACAGGTTAACTTGGGAAAACTTTAATAAAACAGTGTTTTCTTCTTCGCGGTGTGAGTTACGCCCCCTCTAGAGGTGGACATAGCAACTTATTAATATTTTCCAGCTTTTTCTTTTGGGCGATTTATCTGTAAAAAGAAATTCTCAGGGTCGTCTGATCAACGGATCCTGAGATATAGCCGGCGTCCTTTGTTAATGGGCCAACTTGAACATAATTTGAATAGTTTACTATGAAAACTACAGTTTTTGGAACAAGTTAGAAAGGTTAGTATCTTTTGAATTGCATCTTGTGAGTCAAATATAACGATATCTGGCAATCTGATATACCTCTTTCTATCAGATATATTATTGCGTCATGGTCTATTTCCAGAATTTTTTTTTCATTTCTCATAAATCATATCTCTATTGATTAGATTTTTATAGATATGTTTATTTTTCTTGCTGCGGATAACAATTAATCGTAAGGAAACTTACAACCGTTTAATTTCATAATAACTTGAACGAAAATGATTCAAAAATTCATATATTTTTCATTTATCCTCGCATGTTATTGTTTTGTGGCTTGCATGTCATCCCCTGAAAGTAAGTTCGAATTTATTATAAATTCTCAATATTTTTTAAATTTAATTAGCTTAAGATTATATGATCGCAGGTTCAGCAAAAGAATGTAATGTTCCAAAGCTACCTTTGGAGAGATTCCAGAATAGTTACTATTTCTTCGGAGGCATTTATAACGTGAGTAGTTAGATGGTCTATATATATATATATATATATATATATATATATATATATATATATATATATATATATATATATATATATATATATATATATATTAACAGAGCCATTTATATTGCTTCCATTTTGTTACTATTATCGCAATGAAAATGTTATCGAAGCTTCTTTTATGAAATTATTTGAAAACATATGTTCATTGAGCTAGTTGAGCTGAGAAGGGTTCCATACTCAAGACTTTTTAAGTTTACAGAATACGTCCTAATGCTTCATAATTTTTAACCGATTTCGAAAATCTTCTAAGTATGCCTTCAAATAATTGAGTATTATTTAAATTATTTTTTGAGACTTAAGCAGGGTGTCGTTCAATTTTTTTGTAGAAAATATTTATATGACATGATCGAGAATTGGTGGTCGCATTGAAATAGAATCGACATGAAACATGTCATTCCCCTCAAAAACTTCCAAAAGGAGATGGACGGACAATTTTTTCTCGAAAATCGAAAATTTGAGACGAAAAAAATAAAGAAGGGACCATATCTGACAACATTTTAAAACATCAGAGGTTTCAGAGCAGTGGTCAAATCTGAAATATGTGTCTCCTCTATGTGGTGGGGACATAAAAAATATATATATATATATATATATATATATATATATATATATATATATATATATATATATATATATATATATATATATATATATATATATATATATATGAGACAGCCAAATCGAAGAAGATAGCAATATTTAACTTGGACATTTTTCAAATCACAATTACGGTTTCCGAGTTACAGCAGAGGAAATTCTGAAATAGGTATTTGTATTTTAGCGATGTTTTGAAATTTCTGAATGAGTATAAAGCCCGCTGCAGACGGAGTATGTTTTGCTGCATGATTGCTTGCTTGTTTTGCGCCACGGTCCGATAAATGTTGCCGCGCATGGTGTGTTGATGGCTTCCTTGCTTGTGTTGGCTTCACACGATGTATGTAAAATGACAGTACAGAGAAATATGACTGTGTAAAATGATACAAAATATTGAACATTCCAATCAATCTTTATTTCCAATCAGTTTTACAACAGAGAAAATGTCCCAACAATCAAAAATAACATGTTATCATGTGCAAAATAACTTTTGAGTACGACTCGACTAGATTGCGCCGACAAGGCACAATGCGTTGGTAAACGTACATTGATTTTTATGACTCTAAACTCTAAAATTCAAAATAAATATTTCTTACCAACTAATAAAGTCAGTCCAATTTTTTTACTTTCCCTCAATAAGGGAAGTATTGTATTCACGTAAAAATTCGACCTCGAGATTTTTGCTGATATTTACGTTTTGGGGTTCCTAGATCACAAAAATTATGGTATCTCAAGTCCGTCGGTCTGTCTGTCTGTCTCTCTGTCTGTAGTCTGTTGGCGGTGTAGCTCAATAACGGCTTGACCTGGACAACGAATTTTGGTATGCATATTGAAGGACTACCAGCGAAGCAATGTAAGGTTATTAGTTAATCATATATACAGGGTGTCCAAAATTTTAAGTGTCAATATAAGAACTTTAGAAGCGACGAGGTTGTTTCTATCTCCAAGCGGGGTGGTTTGTCGAGGGAAGTCATAGGTAAAGGCTTTTACCAATTTAAAAAAAAATATTTATTTAATATCGACTGTCAAAAGTTAGGTATGTATAGATCTCTATATGTATAATTTCTATTAAGCTGCTTAGAAAAAAAAATCCAGTGCAAAACTTTAAAATCTATTGCTAAGAATGTTCAAAAAGCTCTTCTTCAACCAGTTGACAATATCCAAGCTCTTTTTTTTTCTTAAAAGCACATTCCTGGCATTTTCTGGATATGTATCCTAAAATTTTTAAGTGAAAGTATGCACAAAAAAAATTGTCATGGTATTTAAAATTTCGAAAAAATAATACAATGTGCGCCATTTAATTAAATCTCATATGTCAGCTTATGACGTTAGTGGACATAGTAAAATATAAAAATTATAGCTGTACGGGAAGGTGCATGATGCCCTTTAATGGTGCCTTTTTCTATGGGTTGTTGAAGCTATCATTTCCTAATGAATCATAGAACTGGGTCAAGCTTCAACGGGTAGTCAGTCTACTTTGACAGCATATTCTGCGATGCTGTCTTATGTGAGCCCCATGCCCAAGTCTCTCTTTTTTGTCTATGATTTGTAACTATAAAAATACTATAACGGTATGATAGAATCTCATAAATTCCAACTTATTCTCCGTAGGGTACTTTGAGACAAGCCAGGGAATTTTGTAATTTTATCAACATGAAATTGCTTAGTATTGAAACTAAAGCAGAAAATGACTTTTTGGCATCCAAGATACCAGAGTATTTGTGTAAGTACCTAATAAAATATTAATCCTGGGTATATCATCTTCCTTAATATTGAAATATTTTTTAAATTATTTATCTATTTATTTATTAACCATGAAAAATACATAGAACATTTTCGAAACAACGAAGTTCCGTAACGCTGTTTGCAGTAGGAGTTAAGTAACAGAAATCGTCACGTAAAGAAAAAAGCGTTACGCTCCCTGCATATAACTTTCTCTCGGTAGCTCTCTCTTTGTCTCCCTGTTATACACCAGTCATTGAGATGTAACGCAGAGTTAGTTTTATGGTATTTGAATCAGCCCTTATGTGAAATTGTCTAATTAAATTCGGAGTTGCAGAAGGGACGTTAGGAACGAGGCTCTCTCCTGACCACACAGCTTTTTTTTGTCTAATAATTATATCCATATAGGTAATTTTGAGGGCATATCATAATGTTATATTCTAGCATGGAGTTCATCAGAATTCATCTGGACTTCTGGTGCAATAATGAATGATATTTATATTTGGGAGTCTACTGGAAGACCTGTTGAGTACGCTAATTGGATAAAAGGAGAACCAAACAGAGGTGCCAACAATCTTTACCCTTATATTGCAATAAATTACATCAGAACATCCAGTGAGCTGCAATGGTCCTTACGGACGGAATTCTTCATCGGTTATACTATCTGTGAATTACCTATAACTGATCTGGATTGAGTTATTAAGTACTCTATGTATGCATTTTTATCTAATTAAAATAACATGATTTTTTAAATATTTTTAGTGTAAGTTATTGCATTTTTTCAAAATTTGAATTTATTTAAAATTTAATTTTTTACATTTGGCTGAATTTTTGGTTGAGCAGAAACTGTGAATCATTGACTTTCTTAAAGTCGATTCAAATATCTATTTTTGAAGAGTTTATTTGACATTAAAATAAAAAACCTCATTTTTCTTATTACCCAAGAAGATGTCTCGTTGAAGGGTAAATTTTTATCTGAGATTGAGTTTGAAATCGAGCAGATTTCAGCAAAGAGCACCTAACTTATTAAGTTCTGAATGAATATATACCAAGTAATATAAAATAAACCACACTGATTTATATGGATTTATTATATACAAGCTTATCTTTATTTCACATCTAAAGATTTTCTTGAGTTTTCTTTTAATAATCTAGTTTGGTCTCCAAATTGACCCCTTGAATCAGAATTTGTGTAGGTATTTTAGCTTTACGTCCCTGAAGCGTGATCACCTTCCTCTGTATAATAACCAATTTCCAACAGAGAGAGTGGTCCTAAAATGGTGGTCCATTGTTTCATCGGATGAACGGAATCCTAAGAACTAGAAAGAAGCTTAAATGAGACTAATTGGAGTGCCAGAGAAGTGACAAGTATATATATATAGTGGATTACGTAGGATCATTTTATATAATAATTGTCTCATAATACAGTTTGAAATGTTTCAAATAAGCTTATAAATTGATAGAAGTAAATTCAAAAGATTTCATTCACTTCAACTTTTTTAACAAAGACAGGGATCCTACAATCACTCATTCTCTTTTGCAATCGCAGATCAAGAGTGTCAAGAGTTCTGCGTTGGCGGGTCTGTGATATAGCGTCGCCAATGTTGCCAAAGCTTAGTTGACAAAATGCATAACAGATGTAGGTTTAGTTGCATACCTATGAAATCTAAGCTACTTGAGATTATTGATATTCACATCCTTCAAAGTGGTTTATGAAAAAACAATCAAAATTATGTTTCAAGAACTAGAGATGGTTACAGCTTACTCACCGCTTCGCATATCAATTATATTACGATATCGTGCAAATGGAAACAGTTTCGAGGATTTGAAATTTCTCAGTTATGGATACTATACACATATACTAGCTTTTGCCCACGACTTCGTGCGCGTGGAAAACTGCATTCAGTTCCATTCCATTCCTTGTAGTAGTTATTGCGTGATGCGTGTACAAACATACAGAAAGACAGACAGACGCGATAAAATGTAGCCTTTATTTCAAGTAAGACATCTCGTAATACATCGGTCAAAACTGCTTTCAATTCCATGCAGACAGACAAAAACTCCAAAAAAACAGTTTTTCTGGATTCTGTTGCTCTAATAAAGGCCCCCATAACCCTTTTTCTTGAATATCTTTAACGTACAGTCAAAACCCTAGATGCTATTAAAACTATAGAAATTTCATACAAACATTGATACCCCTTAGGGGTTGAATTTTGCAGAATCCCATCTTAGTGAGCACCTATCTTCTAAAAATCTGAGTGAGTGACCTTTCGCTTTTATATATATACAGGGCGATTCACGGTCGACGGTACCTTAGATGTATAAGGAAAACTCACCATAGGATCGCTCTATAAATATTTTTTACAAGAAATTGGACCGGCCTTATTAGTTGTTGCACTGAAAAATACAAAATAATATTAATTCTATTGGTGCTGGTAATTTTGAAGTTGTGCAGTTGCAGTTAGATTGATAACTTTTGGCACCAACTTCACAAGTACCAGCACCAGTAGAATTAATATTATTTTATACTTTTCAGTGCATCAACTAATAACGTCGGTCCATTTTTTTGTAAAAAATATTTATTTCATACTTTTGAGTGTACCTAACATTAGTCACCAAAATCGTTGAACGTTCACTAATATCAATGAAGATAGTACTTATCCTATTACCCATGTTATATTCTTTGCTTGTAGTTGTTGACCGACTTCCCAAAAGGAGGAGGTATACAATTCGATTGTGTGCATTTTTTATTTTTTTTTTGGTTTGTGCGCGCCTTTCATATAGTAAACCTACTCCGATTGTGATGACTTTTGATTCATTTGAAAGAGGAGGCTTGAGAAATGGTCCCATATTCATAAAAACGGGAATCCGACATCTCGTTCCCTCCGAAAACCGCCCCCGAAGGGGGTGGAGGGGGCAAATTTTGTCGAAAATTGAAAATCCGCGTTGATATAATTACAGATAGGACAATATCCGGAAACGTTTAAATGGAACATTTTTTCAAAGGAGTAACGGTTTTCGACATAGAGACATTTTAAACTCTCAAATATACCTATTTTCGCTATGTGGAGAGGGCGATTTCTGTCGAAAATTGAAAATCTGTTTGCAGTACATGAAAGACATAATTATTTGTAGCAACATTTATACTACATTTTCCCCTTAGAGTTACGGTTTTCGAGTAAAATCGATGTTAAAATGGTAACAACTAAAATATTCAAGCGTATTTCCGCAGCGATGTACTGAGATCTCAATAATAACAACTACAAGCAAGGAATATACGTGGGTAATAGAATAAGTACTATCTTCATTGGTATTAGTGAACGTTCAACGATTTTCGTGACTAATGTTACACTCAAAAGTGTGAAATAAATATTTTTTACAAAAAATTGGACCGACTTTATTAGTTGGTGCACTGAAAAGTATAAAATAATATTAATTCTATTGGGGCTGGTACTTGTGAAGTTGGTGCCAAAAGTTACCAATCTACCTGCAACTGCACAACTTCAAAAGTAACAGCACCAATAGAATTAATATTATTTTATACTTTTCAGTGCACCAACTAATAAAGTCGGTCCAATTTTTTGTAAAAAATATTTATTATTATTGAGATCTCAACGCATCGCTGCGGAAATACGCTTGAGTATTTTATATTTTACCATTTTAACACCGATTTAACTCGAAAACCGTAACTCTAAGGAAAAATTGTTCAATATAAATATTGCTGCAAATAATTATATCTTTCATGTAGTATCGAAAAATTTCCAATTTTCAAAAACAATGCCCTCTCCACATAGCAAAAATACAAATTTAACATGCGTCTATCTCGAAAACCGTAACACTTTTGAAAAAATGTTTATTGAACATTATATTTAACGTTTCCGGATATTGTCCCATCTTTAATTATACAAACTCAGATTTTCGATTTTCGAGAAAATTCGCCTCCACCACCCCTTTGGCGGCGGTTTTCGGAGGAAGAAAATTTCGGATTTGCGTTTTTATGAATATGGGACTATTTCTCAAGCCTCCCTTTTCAAATGAATCCAAAATCATCAAAATCGGAGCTCGTTTACTATATAAAAGGTGCGCATAAACCAAAAAAAATTAAAAAAATAAACAGACAGTCGAATTGTATACCTCCTTCGTTCGGGGTTCGTCGGTCAAAAAATTGTGTTATTTAGATAATACCAAAGAAGATAGATCTTCTTTGATAATACCTAGTGATTTGTCGACTGAAAATATTTTCAGGCGTACGACGTTGACAAATATATCAAAAAGTATTAACAACTTTGACTTTTCAAATCAGACACCCTATATATTATCAATTTATTAGATTCTCTATCACCTTCTGGTTATTTTTTCATAAGATACCCATACCTATCTCTAACAGTTTCCAGTGAATTAATTAATTTTCTTTTGTTTTCTTCAAAACAGAATTCCAATCAATAGCCCATTAATCTGAATTTTAGAATTGTGAAACGACGAAATTCCATTAATAGCTTTAGAAAGATTTCTTTCTTAGTTATTATTGAAGATTTTTATGTTAAACAGGGTCGCTCGAAATTCTTGATGTTTCCATCAGATCTATAAAGACCCAAAAGTGCGTTTTTTAAAAATAGAACACCCTATATTTTATTATTTCTTCAGATAGATAATCAAAATACCTTTGAAATGATATATCATCTTCCTATACCAAAATGGTCAGGTTTTCAAAATATAAGCAACTATAGATATTGTTATGTTACTTAAAAAATCTGTTTTAATATTTAATACTTCCTATATCATGTGTCTTTCTTTACATTTGTAGTTGTATTTATAGTTTTGTTGCATTTTAATTTTATTATTTGTTTATTTATTGTATATTAATATGTATATTTAGATTATGTTAAGCTTGTAGATTTTAATACATTATTAAGTTCAGGTCTACACACAGATGCTATTTGCATCTCGGTAGGGGATTGTTGGACTTTATTAAGTCAGACAATCTATTAGCATACTATTTTTTAATCAAGATTTGTATGTTAACCTGAATAAAGATTGTTAAGATTATTATTATCTATTAAAGTGATTTATTTCTATCAGTTTTATAGATATTAGGTATTTGCCGGTTACCATGGTGATGGAAAGTTTGTGATCAAATTATTGCAAAACAATCCAGAAATTTTAATACAAGATACCCACAAAGTACAAAAATGACAACAACAATAAACCTTTTCACAGAACAAATAAGTAATTTTCTGATTTCTAGAAGCTAATTCAAAATGTTGATTTACAAAACAGTTTCTTTACTCATCTTTGGGATGATAAATAGACTGCAGAGACGATTCGCTTACCGTGTTCTGTAAATTAATTTAACAATAATAAAAAACTTTCATAGATTCCATACTAAGTCTTGGCAAAGCAATAATAAGTAAGATTCATCAGAACCTGAGCTCAATTTCAAGATAAAATTTGCAATAACTCTGCATTGGCTGATATTCAGAAAATGAATCCAGTTCAGCGATATACATATGTATTTTGTGATCTTTTATTAGATTATTTACGCTAAAGATTTTATAAAAACAGCATAATATCTAATTAATAATCAATAACCAAGTGATAAGGACAGAGGTTTTAATAATAATAATTAGTGAGGAAATATAAATAAAAAAACATTTACAATACACTCTCAAAATGACAATCGTTTCTTTCCAAATATCTAAGAAGTTTCTCCACCAATAAAATAGCTTATCTTATTTCACGTGCATCTGTCTCATCAATGCACTTAATTACGCGTTGACGCAGTTGTTTACATTGTACTGGTGTTCAATACACTTGTTTCTTCAAATCATGGCATTTCAGATAAATTATTTTACGGAATACCTCAAATAATGTTTGTTAAATAATAATTGTGTTTTATCACCATGGTAACCAGCAAATACCAACTATAAAAATGCTAGAAATAATTCACTTTAATAGATAGTTGCCTATATTTTGAAAACCTGACCATTTACGTATAGGAACATGATACATCATTTCAAAGGTATTTTGATTTTCTCTCTGAAGAAATGATAAAATATAGGGTGTTCCATTTGAAAAAACACTATTTTGGTTCTTTATGTATCTGATGGAAAGATTAAGAATTTTGAGTGACCCTGTATAACATAAAAAGAAAATCTTCAATAATAACTAAGGAATAAGTCTTTCTCAAGCTATTACTGGAATTTCATCGTTTCACAATTCTAAAATTTAGAGTAATGGGCTATTCATTGGAGCTCTGTTTTGAACAAAACAAAAGAAAATTAATTAATTAATTAATTGATACTGGTTCATTGCTGTGGGATATATTCGTTTCAGGAAGGTTATTTGGGAATTACAGCAATTTTATCAAAGAAGGTACTCTTTAACTTTCTTTCCTGAACTTTCGAAAACTTATTCATTTTCATTCAAATTCTTAAGGGCACATAAATTGAGAACCAACGTATGGGTGCTTGATAGTCGGCTACATTATTGTAGATATTCATTTCTTTATTCTAAAATCATCCACATCACAATATGTAACTCCAAATCGTACTTTTATTAAAAATGTATTCTAACCAATGCAGATGGAACAGTAATTTACTGCTAAATTCCTTTGTTACCTTAATTTGGTGAAATATCCAGGAACGTAATTATTGAAATCTGCGAATAACTTGCAACATTTCTTATGGCTAATTTAGTTTTAACATTTACTACACATTTATTTATATAAAAACATTTTCAAGTAATATGTTCAGGCACAAGTATACCTATACTTAATATGTTAATAATATTTTCATATTTTGACATTCTGTAAACCATTGTGTGAAATAGCCAAACAAAGGCTACCTACTCTGTTCTATTTGGCCACTCTGTATAATACTTAAAATTATAATTTCCTACTTACACTTACGCCTCGTTAATTTATTTATTTAATTAAATTATTTTTAATTTTGAATCATTTGAAGATAATTTCGATGCGCTATAAGTAGAAACATAACATAAAAAACATGCATTTACTTATTAGGTACATTACACTAAAATAAGTAAATAGTAAGATTAAGTGCTTGATAATGTAAGAAAACAAAAGTCAAACATATACTTAATGAATGAGTTAATCAAAATGCTCGCCTTGAACTTCTGAACAACAACCTTAGGTATCTCGAATAACAACGATGTCTCACTTTATTTAATATAATGACCAGACCTAATCGCAAAAGGAATTTCTCTTTATCTTTATAAGCTGGATAGAGTGGGGAACTGTTCAAAAACAACACAAAGATGAGCTCAATTTTTATACAGAAAATTAAAAGACCTTTTAAATGTTATATCATAAGCCTGTGCGTCATATAAAAAAAATGGGATTTGTAACTATCATTCAATGTTCGGATAAATTTAAATGTAAGGAAAGATTTTGATAATTGTATTGGCAACTCAATGCCTTTTACAGGATAAAACCATATGGTTGGATTTATTAAATATCTTGAAATATCTCTCATTTTTAATAATCAATCAAATAGGTGCATTATTCATCGTTTCAGAAATCTCAAAACATCGCTGCGGAAATGCGGTTAAATATTTTTGACCGACTTCCCAAAAGGAGGAGGTATACAATTCGATTGTGTGCTTTTTTTTTTTTTTTTTTTTTGGTTTGTGCGCGCCTTTCATATAGTAAACGTACTCCGATTTTGATGATTTTTGATTCATTTGAAAGAGGAGGCTTGAGAAATGGTCCCATATTCATAAAAACGGGAATCCGACATCTCGTTCCCTCCGAAAACCGCCCCCGAAGGGGGTGGAGGGGGCAAATTTTGTCGAAAATTGAAAATCTGAGTTGATATAATTACAGATAGGACAATATCCGGAAACGTTTAAATGGAACATTTTTTCAAAAGAGTAACGGTTTTCGACATAGAGACATTTTAAATTCTCAAATATACCTATTTTCGCTATGTGGAGAGGGCGATTTCTGTCGAAAATTGAAAATCTGTTTGCAGTACATGAAAGACATAATTATTTGTAGCAACATTTATACTGAACATTTTCCCCTTAGAGTTACGGTTTTCGAGTAAAATCGGTGTTAAAATGATAACAACTAAAATATTCAAGCGTATTTCCGCAGCGATGTTCTGAGATCTCAATAATAACTACAAGCAAGGAATATACGTGGGTAATAGAATAAGTACTATCTTCATTGGTATTAGTGAACGTTCAACGATTTTCGTGACTAATGTTACACTCAAAAGTGTGAAATAAATATTTTTTACAAAAAATTGGACCGACTTTATTAGTTATAAAATAATATTAATTCTATTGGGGCTGGTACTTGTGAAGTTGGTGCGAAAAGTTACCAATCTACCTGCAACTGCACAACTTCAAAAGTAACAGCACCAATAGAATTAATATTATTTTATACTTTTCAGTGCACCAACTAATAAAGTCGGTCCAATTTTTTGTAAAAAATATTTATAGATGTTACCATTTCAACACCGATTTTCAATTTTCGAAAGAAGTTGTCCTCTCCACTTAGCAAAAATTCATATATTTGAGAATTTAACCTGCCTCTATCTCGAAAACCGTAACTCTTTTGAAAAAATGTTCAATTTAAACGTTTCCAGATATTGTCTGTCCTACCTTTAATTATACCACCTCAGATTTTTGATTTTTGAGAAAATTTATCACCTCTTCGATGAAAAGGAGATTTCGGATTTGCGTTTTTATGAACAAGGGACCATTTCTCAAGTCTCCTCTTTCAAATGAATGAAAAATCATCCGAATCGGAGTACGTTTACTATATAAAACGCGCGAACAAACAAATAAAAAAAAGCAGACAGTCGAATTGTATACCTCGTCCGTTCGGGGTTCGTCGGTCAAAAATGGACCGTCTCCATTATTTGGGACACTGAAAAAAATAATTAATATCAATTCTATTGAAGCGGGCAATAATTCTAGTTAGATAGAAGACTTTTGGCACCAACATTAAAAGTACCAGACCAATAGAATTAATATTATTTTGTATTTTTCAGTGCATCAACTAATGAAGACCGTCCATTTTTTTTTAAATATCTATTTCACCCTTTTGAGTAACATTAGTCATGATAAATTATAATTATAACATTTATAATTTTATTTTCATAGTTTGCCAGTCTCCACAATATTTCTCATCTTACCATATAAAAGTAATCGTACTGCAACTACGTAGGCCATCTATGGTCTTCCTCAACATTTCCACTTCACCAAAATGTCCTTTCCGAAAACAAATGTACCAGCTGTGCCTATAAAATTTGAAGAGTTCCAAGCGTGTTCGTTTAATCGGTTAACATCAATAAAAAAGATTCCAACGAATTGAAAACCGACTCCTTTTTTGAAGTCGATTAAAAATAGTGGTGAAAAAAAAATAAGAAACTATAATTTTATATAAATCTGACAACGCTGGTTTGCAAGACATTAATATAATCATTAACGTTCCTCCTTTCTATTCTGATTCAAATAATTTGGAATGTAATATGTTAAGTGTTTCCAAAAGCTCCTAATTTAGAAAAAAATATGATGTCACAAGCTTACTTTGTGCTAGTTGCTTGTTGCTTGAAAAATATAAAATAACGTTAATTCTATTGGTGTTGGAAATTTTGAAGTTGTGCAATAGTAGTTGCATAGAAGACTTTTGGCAGCAACTTCGCAAGTACCAGCACCATTAGAATTAATATAATTATGTATTTTTTAGTTCACCAACTAACAGAGTCGGTCCAATTTTTTGTAACAAGTATTTATTTCACACTTTTGAGTGTAACATCAATCTTAGAAATGGTTGAAAGTTCCCTAATACCAACTAAGATAGTTATCATATTACCCTTGTTTATTCTTTGCTTGTACTTGTTATTTATTCAGAGATCTCAAAACTCAGAGCATCGTCGCGGAAATTCCAGGACATATTTTAGACTGTAGCACTGCTGTGACTCGAAAACCCTAGCTCTGTAGAAAGAATATTCAATTTAAATTTCGCTACAAATAAATCTATTCTTCAATTTGGCCGTCTCATATTTTAATTTTTCGCAAAAAAAAACACTCCGCACAGCGGAACTATTTCAGACTTTACCATTGCTGTAACTTAAAAACTCTTTTGAAAAAATAATCCATTCAAACAATTCTGGATATGGTCTCATCTTTAATTCTGCCGTGTTAGATTTTTGATTATCAAGAAAATTGCCCCCCCCCCCACCCCTTCAGTGTCGATTTTTGGAGGGAAGGAGATTTCTATATATGGGTTTAATTCTCAATAGTCCTCTATCAAATGAAAAAAGATTAATGAAAATCGGAGTACGTTTACTAAAAAAGGCACGCGCACAAACCAAGAAAATCTGGTGTGTCCACTCACACGACTTTCCTACCGCTCGCAGGCAAATTCCAGTGAATGAAAAATTTTACACTATTCCAATACTTTACTTACATAGCGACGATAATAGCAGTAGAAAAATAAAAATCCTCTGGTCAAATCGTGCTACCACTCATTTTATTCAGCATGTCAAGACAAACAAAAATAGTCATGTAATTTTTTTTCGCTCGTTCAGCCAGAATCTGAAGAAACATGTGGAAAATACGGAATTTTATTCAAGCATAACTTTTTTTTGTGCTTTTTCTCAGAGATGGCGCCATTTGTGCGTAGTAAAGGGCTCTCAGAAGAATAATTTAGGCAAGTTTAATCAAAATCCTTAGAGCCGTTTTCACGCTATAGTCTTGAGCAAATCACGTGTTTTGGCTAGCTCAAAAACCAGTGTATACAAGATTCTCATTCAGTGTCACTGGCGAGTGATATTGGTACCAAACAAAATGAAAAAGAAAGCAACAAAATACACCAATCCGTTCCCGAGATAATGATGTCACAGACAGACAGATAGACAGACCAATGGGTGAAAATATGTTTATTAGACTTAGAAAACTCTGAAACGTCAACATTTGTAAAAATCTCCATACCGAAAATTTCACACGATTACAATACTTTCCTTATACAGCTACTATAGTAGCGTAGGAAACTAAAAAGCAGTCGAATTATATATACCTCCTCCCTTTGGTTCTTCGGTCAAAAATGGATGAGCTTACATTTTCAAGAATTATCAGAAATCAGAATAACGACAGCAAACCATTTGAAACACGAATAAATACACAACGTTAAAAATGTGTGGATATATGTATGATAAAATGAAGGTCTTCCAAAATTTCTATGGCTAGCACTAAGAATAAAGTTACTATGTAGCTTATTAGATAAAGTGAGTCTATCTATGATGGAGTCTCTATTTATATAGAAATTGTCTAATCATGATACGAAGAAAAGATTGCTTTGTATTAAGGCTTCTAGTATCAGATATATTCATGTTATACGGAATTGAATTTCAACTTCTCATATAGGTAAAATTTGATTTTTTATTTTGTAAATCATATCAAGCAAACGGAACAATATTATTTGTTAAATAGTTATTAAGCTCAGCAATTTGAGCATGCTATTATAGGAGTATATCTGTTATACTGTAAAATTATCCTCATTGGATAGTTTTGTAAAATTCGAAATTGACTTTCGTTTCGTTTTCTTCAATAGAAATAGAACAGTAGAGCAGTATTTCAAATGTGACTTGGTTGAGGGTGTTTTAACAAACTTTTTTTAGGGATTTTTTCAATCTATTATATTATTTACTTGGACATCTTTTTATTTTCAGACAGATGGTGCAGATGCTCAATCACAGATTCGACTCTTCATCTATTTGGTATACGTCATAATAACAAATCTCCTAGTGCTGATCATCTCACCTATAATCTTGGGTATATTTCTTTTCTTTGTCATCCTGAATAGACTAACGAACATTTACCTGAAACTTAAATATGGCAAGATCTATGGTGGACTACTATCGAGTGGCGATGCTATATTTAAATGCGAGGACAATTCCAAATCGGTGATAAATTCTTTTATCATCATAAACATGAACGATAAAAAAATCGAAGAACACATCAAATTATTTATATCACTAATGAAGAAAAATATATACCATAATCCGAAAAAATTCCAGAAATTCACAAGCCTACGAAAGAGTGCTATGGGTTATGGTTATCTGCTCAAGAACCAAGCAAATATAGACGAGTGCATAACTATAATAGATCCAGATGCAATACCTGGTGATTATGTGGATGAAGCTTATCTGACGAAATTCATCAGTTCCAATGCCAATAGGCCGATGCCAATGAACGATGAAGCTCTTTGGGAAATTTTAATTCTGCCCAAGCCCATCCATTGGAATGAAAAGATGCAGAAAGGCACCCAATACCCTGTCATGATTCGTTTCCATCACATCCTTGGCGATGGTTTCGCCATATACGCCTTACTGATAAGGCTTTTTGCCAAGGATGCGAAGATTTATGAAAAGAGTTTCACTGAACTCATCAACAGAATTGTACCCAAACAAGATAAAGTTATGAGAAGTTTTTGGTACAGCTGGATTATGAGCATGTGTATGGTTTTGTATGTGGCCGTTATGGCAGCACCTGTTATGCTGTATCAGTTCATTCTCAAGAAGGGCGATAAGAATGCTTTGCACGGACCCAAGCTGACTGGGCAGAAGCACCTGGTGTTCGCACTGGAGAAGGAGACGAAAGCTATCGACATGATTAAGGATATTAGAAGGCTGCTGAAAGGCTGTAGCTTTTCACATATCTTATTCACGGCCTACTCGGCAGCACTCGCTGATCTGTACAAAAAGGTAGGATACATAGTTGAATGATTATATAGATATAGGTCGTAATTTACTGGGAAAATTGTTGTTCTTGCATCAAGAATGTCCCAGTTTTTTATAGATAGTTCTATAGTCATTTTGAAAACAATTTACAATGTCCAGAAACATCGTAGAGTTTTCACACATTTACTACGATATATAAACACATGCGATAGTGGGAACAACTATTAGTACCTATTTAAAAAAATCCAAATACAACTAATTGTATAAATGGTCAAAATTCAGATCGAGTGAACCATAACCCATGTTAAGATGATCTGCATTTAACAATAATTACTCGTAAAAAATAGTGGTTGGCTTTGACATTAGCACATGCGATAAGTGTTTCAAAGTTTCCAAATGATATTGACTTGCACTTAGTGGAACGAATTGAAAACTTTTATTCTTTTTTATGACAAGAGCTGCAACTCTTTTTTTATTTGATCAAGAATGTTTCATATAACCTGTAGGTGTAGGACTTCTCTTACAAATCCATTATTAATGATCTGATACTCAATTACTCTGTATAGTCTGGTTGTGTAGAATACATCTCTACCTTGAAAATATTGCCAGGGAGTCGAACGCACAAGAAACGGTCACTCGTTCAAACCGATAACCATGCACTTTGCTGCTAAATTGTAAATTAAATTAAAATAAAAAAATATAACAATCTACATAACCGAAATGTTCTATCTTTTTCTGATTGAAGGTTTCTCCAGAATCACCAGACTTCGTATCGATTGTCCTGACAGCAATGTTACAAGTACCCAAAACAGACGAGGAAAATGCCGTTAACAGTTTCTCAGCTGCTTACCTGAACCTACCAATTAATCTGGGAAACAACTCGATAGTAGAACGATTTAGACATGTTAAAAGAGAATTGGCCATCCTAGCTCAATCTCCAGATCTAATAGTAAGTACAATAAAATAAAAATATGCTGCAGTCCAATAAAGTTCACAGTTAACAATTTACTGCTACAATACTTGTTCGATGGATCATTTATAAAGAATTTGCAATTCTAATAATAATGTAAGGGCATCAAGAAACAGGTACAGAAGGTACAGAAGAACTGAGAAGATGTAAAACAGGGTATAATTGTATGGCTTGTACGATCCTTGAGATAATTTATTTTCTAAGGTTGCTTGCTTCATTTTCGAGGGCTCCTCCGAGATAATTCACGGATAACACTTGTTCCTTCATCTCGTTGTTAAATTTTGGTCTTTCTTTCGACTGTATCTTCAGTATATTGTTGACAAGAGTGCCGTTAATGCCCTCATTGTCGGTGCTTCTCACAACACCGCCTTAGAGAAGATTGAAAAATTGTGGAAACAAGACATATCCCTGTCTGATACCACTTTGAATTTCTAGGTAGAATTGAGAGCCCCAACAATCTCTTGGTGTTAGACACAGTCGAAATATGTAATGCACTGTGATAATTTTATAACAATTAATTGTTTAAGCCAGTAACTGCAAGCTGCGAACAGCTAATTTTTTTATGGGCTGTAAATTTACCGATAGAGGTGCTTAATAAATACTAATACACTTTTAGGTTAACAACTTCATGATGAATTACTTGTCTGGTCTATTCCCAACACCGATACTTAAACGACTAATGACCATTGACAAGTACACTGCAAGTATTAGCATAGTACCAGGACTGCCAATGAAAGTGGATGGCGAAAATTTTACAATACAAGATATTTTTGCCTACTCACCAAATAAAGGGCTGACAGGTACGTAATTATACAGATTTACTAGCAAATAAGTCATTTATAGTTCAAGCCCGAACAGTTTGACCTTGAATCGGACATACAATTAGTCTATATAGTTTATATGTCATAGTGGTTCATTTATTGCCACTCCAAATTAAATTCAGACTCATACTTTATGTTCTATTTCTTTATTATTTCAGGACTAGGAGTTGCTTTTCTCAGCTACAACAGCAGATTACAAATTGGAGTTATTGCCGATAAAGCACTGATATCGGATGTAAATGATGCCCAATTTTTAGCTGACTCCATGTTAGAGCACATCTACAAGCTATATAAGGAAATTCTTTTGACACATAACAATATTTTGAATGACACTTCCTAGCTTTCTGAGATAATGGTTTTCAGTTGCTACTAAGTGAGATTTTTGGTGAAATGTGATATGTTTATAAAACACACCGGCAGAATTAGGTCATAAGCCAAAGTAAATTGTTGTTTTTATGAACAAATTCTTTTTGTTTACATGTTACTTTATATATACATATATTATAAGACTAACACAAAAAATATACGAGGGCAATTTAAACTCAGTAATTAGAAACAATATAGCATCAGAAATATTCGCAACTAGTACAGGACTAAGACAGGGGGGGAGCCTCACTCCGCTTTTGATTATCATATTTACGGATTATATTAGTAAAAAATGCAAGCCCAGAACCAAGAAATTAGAAAAAGGTCATACACGTCATGTTACAAAAATGTATACCTGTGAGAGTGGAAAAGCTTTTTTCGTACTACTACTAATCTTCGTCGTCATCAACGTGAAAGTTGCCAAGGCAAGCAAGAAACATAGATAAAATTCGACAACAACCAACCTGCCTACTAATCATACATGTTATTGTTATTGAATTCGATTTCAGTCCAAATCCACTCCATGTAAACAGGCACGGTTTTGGATTCAAATCGAATCTAGCTCCAAACTCGATTCAGCTTTTTCTGGGATCGAATCGGATTGATCTTGCATGTAAACGGTTATGCGGACTGGGATCGGATTGAGACATGCGCAGTGCACCGACAGCAGAGAATCTTTGTCTACATTGTTCCTCGTTAAAGAAAGCACATAGTACAG
Organism: Crioceris asparagi; assembly: GCA_958507055.1. Lineage (NCBI taxonomy): Eukaryota > Metazoa > Arthropoda > Insecta > Coleoptera > Chrysomelidae > Crioceris > Crioceris asparagi. Next base: position 5,004,630 of record OY293830.1, on the reverse strand, counting down.
ATTGAAAATAGGCACAAAATGACAATATCGTAACAATTTACCATCCATTGCTTGCTCGTTTTCACGTTTATTTGTCAGATCACGATAAAAAAACGTGATTCTGATAACTGTCAAATCTCATCTGTTGTACCATTACGCATGTTGGATCGAAGATGATTTGAAACCACCGAAGAGCAAATAGAGTTCCGCAATGCTGCCACATGTGTTATTTGTGGAAAATCTTTCTCAGATTGGGATGATGAGGTTAGGGATCATTGTCATCTCACCGGTCCAAGATAAGGATGTCTATCATGGGGATGTGAAATCATAAAAGATACAAAGATGGTTAAATTAGAGAAAAGTTACGTTACTTGAAGGTTAATAACATGCTGCTGAGAAAACCGAAAACTTCCGCTTACTTCGAAAGAAATGTCAAAAAGACCGAAATTTTATTTCGTTTTTATTTTTTTCTCATATTATTTACCTAGATATAAAGAAACAAAGGAAATGTTCTCATTACCACATTTTGAGCTCTAGAGCTAGAAAACGACGTTTCGTTTCGGAGAAATCATCAACTGTTTTTTTATATGGTCCCTAAAACAGTATACCCTGTATTGAATAGCATTTTTGACCGACTTCAAAAAAAGGAGAAGGTATACAATTCGGTTGTAAGAATGCTTTTTTTTTATTTTTTTTATGGCTGTTCGCGCGTTTTGCATAGTAAATGTACTCCAATTTAGACGATTTTTGTTTCATTTGAAAGATGAGAGTTGAGAAATGGCCCCATATTCAGGAAAATCAAATCCAGAATCTCCTTCCGTCCAAAAACCACCCCCAAAGGGGGTGGAGGAGTCAATTTTTCTCGAAAATTGAAAATCCGAGACGACAGAATTAACGAAAATTCCATATGCGGAAATGTTTGAATTGGACATTTTTAAAAATAATCATACGTTTCCGCGCTACAGTCTGAAATATGTGTTTCAGCTATGTGGAAAGGGAATTTTTTTCTGAAAATCGAAAATTGGAGATTTGAAAATTAGAAAGGGGACCATATCCGGAAACATTTAAATTGAACATTTTTTCAAAAGAGTTTCGGTTTCCGAGTTTGGATATGCATATTTTCGCTAGTACAAGTTAAACCTACCTCTAATTTTTTGGGTATTAGTTAACGTTCAACAATTTTCATGACTAATCTTACACTCAAAAATTTGAAATAAATATTTTTTACTAAAAATTGGACCGACTTTATCAGTTGTTGCACTGAAAAATAAAAAATAATATTAATTCTATTGGTGCTGGTTCTTTTGGAGTTGGTGCCTGCAACAACGAACTACAACGGCATGTTGATTCCTGTTAGAACATAGGTGCTCACTAAGACAGGATTTTGCAAAATTCATCGCCTAAGGGGGTAAAAAGGGGTGTCAATGATTATATGAAATTTGTTTAGTTTTAATAGTAGTGTTTTGACAGTACTTTAAAGATATTTAAGAAAAAATAATATGGGGGTCTTTTGTTACAACAGCAGAAGCCAAAACAGTTTTTTAGAACTTTTGTCTGTCTGTCTGTATATTTGTACGCGCATCACGCAAAACCTACTGTATGGAATTTAATGCAGTTTTCACCGATGTATTACTTGAGGTCTAACTTAAACTATAGGCTACATTTTATCGTGTCTGTCTGTCTTTGTTTGTACACGTATTTCGCAAAAACTACTAAAAGGAATGGAATGGATTTGAATACAGTTTTCCACGCGCATGAAGTCGTAGCTGATATAATAATTTTCCGAATTTATTGAAAACAAAGCTACAAAATTTCTAAGAGCACATAAAATGATAACCAGCATATGGGTTCGACTCTTAAGGGCTAGATTATTATAGACATTCATTTCTTTATTCGAAAATCAGGCACATCACAATAACTCCAAACCGGAATGTTTTTGACCTACGAACTCCGAACGGAGGAGGTATACAATTCGACTGTCTGCTTTTTTTTGGTTTGTTCGTGCGTTATATATAGAAAACGTGTTCCGAGGAGACTTGGAAATTGGTTCTATATTCGAAGAGAACACAAAATGAAATCTCCTCCCTGCCGAAACCACCCCCGAAGGGGGTGGAGGTGTTTAAATTTTCTCTAAAATCGAAAATTTGAGATGCTAGAATTAGAGGTAGGAGAATATCGGATACGTTAAAATTGAGCTTTTTTCAAAAGAGTTACGGTTTTCGAGCTACATTCATTTTAAAATCTCACATATGGGTATTTTTGCTATGTGGAAGGGGCAATTTCTTTCGAAAACTGAAAATCTTTGGTGTATCAACTTTTATAGAGAACATTTTCTCCTTAGAGTTATGGTTTTCGAGGTAAGCGGTGATAGAATGGTTAAATCTAAAATATTTCAGCGTATTTCCGCAGCGATGTTCTGAGGTCTCTACATAATAACAAGGACAAGCAAAGTATATACGTGGGTAATAAGATATTAGTGTTGAACGTTCAACGATTTTTGTGACCAATGTTACAAAAAACTGGACCGACGTTATTAGTTGGTACACTGAAAATTATGAAATAATATTAATTCTATTGGTGCTGGTACTTGTGAAGTTGGTACCAAAAGTTATCAATCTAAATGCAACAGCACAATCTCAAAAGTAACAGCACAAATAGAATTAATATTATTTCGTAATTTACAGTGCACCAACTAATAACGTCGGTCCAGTTTTTTGTAAAAAAGTATTTATTAAAAATTATATCACTTGCAAATCTAACTACCTACCTACAGAATAATTCTTATTTATTCTGTGATCTGACCATGCAGACGGAACAGTGATCCTCTGCCAAATACTAGTTCACATTCTCTTTGAATCGTATTGTAAAACCACTGACAAAAAATCCAAACAGCATGAACTGATTTGTACTGTTTTCACATAAAAGTTTCTAGATAAAGTTATATCGGCTTCATAAACAAACGACCAACGTCAACCGGTTGGGTTGTTTGCAAGTCTCTTTATTCAAATTTTTAACTCCAAACTGAGTAGATACATAATAATGTTGAGGGTAAATAGGTGTTGAACCACAAGTGATAGTTCTCAATTGTTTAAATTGTTAGAATTAAACCCGACAAGTCGTTGATTTCGATAGTCTCTTGCGCTTACTTGTTTCAAAGATGCAGGTAAGTTGTTTGCCACTATTTTTTTCTTTCTCTTTCTAGAAATTGGTTATTTGAAAATAATATTCGACGATTTTATCACACAAAAAGAAACCTTCATTTAATTTAGCGAACAAAATTATTATTTTCTAGAGAAATGTATCTTTTTATACATCTGGCTAGATTCTACAAACATATTTATAATAAAAGATAAGGATATCAGTAATAGGACAAAGTTTATTAAACTATGAGTATCCATACCCGAAAACGGCTCGTAATATTATCGCCCTGATTATATACGGTCTGGACAAGCAAATTGAATATGTACAGGGTGGTCAAAAGGCGTGCAAAGTGCTGTAAGAAAAGTTATTATCAAATATCTAGATATATTAAATTAAAAAAAATCTGTTTCTCGAAATTTTACAATATAAAGATGCCAAGATAATTTGTGCTTTTCAAAGCTGAGATAAATTCGAGATTTTTACCCATCCTCTAAAAATAAAGTGGTGAGGGGAGTTGAGTTCAAGTGTTTTTGCAAATAAACATTTGTAATTTCAAAGTGACGAGACGGATTTGAACAAACATGACGTTGAGAAGAGCTATTCATAGGGGAGGTGAATGTAATTTAGTATGTTTCCTCTAAAGGGCATTTTTTGATATTAGAACATAAATTGCGAAATAACTGAATAAGTAAATTAATCTATTCATAATATATAATAAAGACAGGATAGTTTGTGCTTTTCAGAGTAGAGATAAATTTGAAACTTTTTTGTATGAATTTTTTACCTATCCTTTAAAAATAGAGTAGAGGGAGGAGTTCAAATGTTTTGGTAAATATGGAACCATTTCTCAACACTTTTCTCCCAAATTAATCGTTTTCTTCGGTAAAAATAAAACAGTAGAGCATTATTTCAAGCATAACTTAATTTAGAGTGTTCTAAACAACTTTTTTTAGACATTTTTTTAATCTAATATACTAACAACTTGGACATCTTTTTATTTTCAGACAGATGTTGCAAATGCTAAATCACAAATTCGACACTTCATCTATTTGGTATACGTCATAATAACAAATCTCCTAGTGCTGATCATCTCACCACTAATCTTGAGTATATTTCTTTTCTTTGTCATCCTGAATAGACTAACGAACATTTACCTGAAACTTAAATATGGCAAGATCTATGGTGGACTACTATCGAGTGGTGATGCTCTATGGAAATGCGAAGATAATTCAAAATCGGTGATAAACACTTTTGCCATCATGAACTTGAACGATAGAAAATTCGAAGATCACATCAAATTAATCTTATCACGCATGAAGAAAAAGATATATCATAATCCGAAAAAGTTCCAGAAATTCACCAGCCTACGAAGGAGTGTTTTGGGTTATGGTTATCTGCTCAAGAACCAAGCAAATATAGACGAGTGCATAACTATAATAGATGCAGATGCGATACCTGGTGATTTTGTAGATGAAGCTTATCTGACGAAATTCATCAGTTCCAATGCCAATAGGCCGATGCCAATGAACGATGAAGCTCTTTGGGAAATTTTAATTCTGCCCAAGCCCATCCATTGGAATGAAGAGATGCAGAAAGGCACCCAATACCCTGTCATGATTCGTTTCCATCACATCTTTGGCGATGGTTTCACCATAATGGCCACACTGATGAAGCTCTATGCCAAAGATGTGAAAATTTATGAAAAGAGTTTCACTGAGCTTATCAACAAAATTGTACCCAAAAAAGATAAAGTTATGAGAAGTTCGTGGTACAACTTGATGACGAGCATTGGTATGGTTCTGTATGTGGCCGTTATGGCAGCACCTGTTATGCTATATCAGTTCATTCTCAAGAAGGGCGATAAGAATGCTTTGCACGGACCCAAGCTGACTGGGCAGAAGCACCTGGTGTTCGCATTAGAGAAGAATGCGAAAACTATCGATATGATTAAGGATATTAGAAGGCTGCTGAAGGGTTGTAGCTTTTCACATGTCTTATTCACGGCCTACTCGGCAGCACTGGCTGATTTGTACAAAAAGGTAGGATACATAGTTGAATAATTATATAGATATGGGTATCGAACGTAATTTACTGGCAAAATTGTTGTTCCTTCATCAAGAATGTCCCAGTTTTTTTCTAGAAAGTTCTATAATCATTATAAAAACAATTTTACAATGTCCAGAAACATCGTAAAATGTTCACACATTTACTACAATATATAAACACATTGGGAACAACAATAAGTACCTATTTAAAAAAATAACTCCAACTACAACTAATTGAATAAATGTTCAAAAGTTAGATCGAGTGAACCATAACCCATGTTGAGATGATCTGCACTTAATAATAATCACTAGAAAAAAAAAAGTGGTTAGCTTTGACATTAACACATCGGATAAGGGCTTCGAAGTTTCCAAATGTTCTTTTCTATTCCATTTGTCCAGAAAATGTCTTGAGAGAACTAAAGAACTTGTAATTTTTGGAGAGGAGTGAAAACTTTTATTCTTTTTTATGAGAAGAACTTTCACACTCTTTTTATTTAATCAAGAATGTTTTGTGTAACCGTTAGGTATGGGACTTCTCTTACAAATCCATTATTAATGATTTGATACTCAGTTAATCTATAATTGTGTTCACTGTGAAGTTAAAAAGCTACAATCAACTCTCAACTGTATGCATAGTACCGAAATTTCACTTACTGTCTTTGTCTGCGTGCCTGTAAGTCCAAGTGTAGAAGACCTCTTTGCCGTGAAAGTATTACCATAGACAAGGAACTGAAGAGTTTAAAGTGGATTCCGAACCAAAAACCAACGATATATCTCAAGCTACACCCTTTCATAAAAGATGTACTTAGTAAATATAATCCCTGGTTTCCCGTTGCCTTGCACGAAGAGAAAAATGCAATGCGACAGCCAGGGAGTCGAACGCACAAGAACCGGTCCCTCGTTCAAACCATTTACCACGCACTGCGCAGCCTAACTTAAAATTAAATAAAAAACAATCTAAATGGCCTAAATGTACAATCTTTTTCTGATTAAAGGTTTCTCCAGATTCCCCAGACTTCGTATCGATTGTCTTGACAGCAATGTTGCAAGTACCCAAAATGGACGATGATAATGCCGTTAACAAATTCTCAGCTGCTTACCTGAACCTACCAATTAATCTGGGAAACAACTCGATAGTACAACGATTTAGACATGTTAAAAGAGAATTGGCCATCCTAGCTCAATCTCCAGATCTAATAGTAAGTACAATAAAATAAAAATATGCTGCAGTCCAATAAAGTTCACAGTTAACAATTTACTGCTACTATATTTGTTCGATGGATCATTTATAGAGAATTTGCAATTCTAATAATAATGTAAGGGCATCAAGAAACAGGTACAGAAGGTACAGAAGAACTGAGAAGATGTAAAACAGGGTATAATTGTATGGCTTGTACGATCCTTGAGATAATTTATTTTCTAAGGTTGCTTGCTTCATTTTCGAGGACTCCTCCGAGATAATTCACGGATAACACTTGTTCCTCCATCTCGTTGTTAATTTTTGGTCTTTCTTTCGACTGTATCTTCAGTATATTGTTGACAAGAGTGCCGTTAATGCCCTCATTGTCGGTGCTTCTCACAACACCGCCTTAGAGAAGATTGAAAAATTGTGGAAACAAGGCATATCCCTGTCTGATACCACTTTGAATTTCTATTTCATCAGATGATGCGCAGGTCTTCCGATTCGATTCAGGTAGAATTGAGAGCCCCAACAAGCTCTTGGTGTGAGACACAGTCGAAATATGTACTGCACTGTGATAATTTTATAACAATTAATTGTTTAAGCCAGTAACTGCAAGCTGCGAACAGCTAATTTTTTTATGGGCTGTAAATTTACCGATACAGGTGCTTAATAAATACTAATACACTTTTAGGTCAACAACTTCATGTTAAATTACTTGTCTGGTCTATTCCCAACACCGATACTCAAGCGACTAATGAGCATTGACAAGTACAGTGCAAGTATTAGCATAGTACCAGGACTGCCAATGAAAGTGGATGGCGAAAATTTCACCATACAAGATCTTGTTGCGTACACACCAAATAAAGGACTGACAGGTACATAATTATACAGATTTAATAGCAACTAACTCATTTATAGTTCGAACCCAAAGAATCTGTCCTTGAATCGGACATACAAAGGCAAACGATTTTCATTGTCATTAGTCTTTATAATTTACATGTCTTTGTTGTGAATTATTGCTACTCCAAATGAAACTCATACTTCATGTTCTATTTCTTTATTTTTTCAGGAATAGGAGTTTGTTTCCTCAGCTACAACAGCAGATTACAAATTGGAGTTATTGCCGATAAAGCACTGATATCGGATGTAAATGATGCCCAATTTTTAGCTGACTCTATGTTAGAGCACATCCACATGCTATATAACGAAATTCGTTCAACACATAACAATGTTTCGAATGACGCTTCCTAGCTTCCTAAATTAGACAATGGTTTTCAGTTGATACTAAGTTAGAGTTTTGAAATCCACTCATACGTATATCATCAATGTTTAAGTGAAATGTGATATGTTTTCAAAACACTCTTGCACAACTAGGTCATAATGCAAAAGTAAATTGTTTATTTTTATGACAAATTCTTTTCATTTACATGTTACTTCTGGAATAGTGCACATTATTTTGATGCATAATAGATAATCTACCTGCAACTACTTTTGTTAGGGCTTTATCAATGATCGAGAAGGGACCTACCTACCGCTGCTTTAATCACGCTTTGGTTGTCTGGACATTAGTGACGCATTCAACGGCATATGGCATATAATGGGTATAGAAAAAATGCTGCTGCTACATGCAAAGGCGAGGACAAGGCAACTGATACCATAGATGACCATTTATCTCCTTTCAGACCTTAATATATTGACATCAAATTACAGCTCAGACCACAAAGAAGTTATGCAACATATCAGTAATGTAAATGAAAGTAATAAGAGGTTGGCTAAATGAAATGAAGATCTCATCAGCATCGAAACTCGAGCTAATTGTGTAACAGGACTGAAGACCATTTTTGTCAGTATTAAAAGTGGAGTTGCTTTATGTTAATTGATCCTCGTGATAACTTTGTGGATGGAGATAATCTCAAGATATAAGTGGAAACTGAATGAACTTCATGAAATATACTGAACTTTTATTTTTATAATATTAGAAAGACTTTATTTATTTTTATGTAAATTAACGCACTAAATAATTTTTAAAAGATGGGTTCAGATGAAACCAAGCTGTCACGATTGTTGAAGAATTGTGAAATCAGCTTTGATGACGAACTACAAGAATTTGATCAAGGAATTCCTGAACAACCATATTCTAGGTATATAGACGGACGTATACGAGCTGACATAAAACACTGCAGACGCAACACCAATTATCAATCTTGTAAAAGTAATGTTCACTTTCAAAAGACATCACTTAAATACAATAATGAAAATACTTATTTATATATGCGGGGTGTTTCATAATTTATGCGCAGGACTTGGGGATGTGATAGCTTGTCCAAAAATATGAAAAAAAGTTTATATTAACTTACCTTCTAAAATGCACCACTTTCGAGATACAGGGTGTAGAAATTGAAAAAAAAATTTTTTCTGTGAATAACTCCGGAACCGTTCATGTACAGAAAACAGCTTTTGTAAGCATTTCCCACTCATAATAAGCTAAGTTTTGAGCCAGAAATTTTTTTTTGTTGTGCTATAATTGGTGAAGATTTGGTGAAGGAGTAGTGATTGTTTTTCTCCCCATTTTCTACGCCAATGAAAAAAGTACGGCTTTGAGGCACCCCTTTGAACCGCCAATGTTTTCTACACAAAAAAGGTACTTGTGATCGTGAGCTATAAAGTCGATCATTTTCGAGAAAAATCACTTTTTATGTTGAAGAATGAGCTGCAACTCATTTGAATATTTTGTCTAACCCATTTTTTTTTAATTCAACTTTATTTTTACTTATTATTTAAAGTTTTCAGCTCATTTGGTAGTGCATTGGATGTTGATGTTGCCTTAATGTAGCTATTTTTGCTACACTATCACTTTTTTCTCTGGAAAATACTGACATTTGGTGCGGATTTTATATCGGGATCGAATTTATTGTACAATTTGCACTCGATAATATAAAAACTTTTATGGTAAAATGGAATGGTGTGAGAACTGGGCGGTAACATATTGCGGTCACGAGTGTTATGATCATGTTTTGGTAAGCAATGTAATGTTTTTACAATTATTATAGAAATATATACACACCTCCAGAATATATACGCTATACAATGTATATACAGGCTGTTTCAAATTCGACGGTTAAATTGGGGCAAAGTTGGGCATTTATGTGCTCAACAATACGCCGTTTAAAAAAAAAAAAATCGAGTAGTTCCGGAGTTATTCAGAAAAAAACAAATTTTATTTTTTCCTGGCTTTATTTCCTGATGAATTTCTGAATAAATAGCACATTTACATTGCCACTTTTTTCACTCTTTCCATTGGTGTTAATAGTTTTGTAACATGACGTTTCGTCTATGTGTAACTATCATGAACTTTTTTTTCTTATGGGAGCCATATTGGCATTCTACAAATTTGAGTAGACTTTTTATTACCTTTCTGATGATGTGTCATAAGTTGACAGTCTGTATTATTATCAATTGCTGACTCGCTGGAAATGGAGTTCTCCAATGAAGAAAAACAAGATATGATAAAACTTTATTATAAGAATAATAGAAATAGTGTATTCACATTGGATACATGTATCCCGAGAGACGACAACACCACAGATCTTTATTCAACTTATTGGATAGAAATTTAGCTGAGCATAGCTCCTTTAAGAAACTCAGACAAAAATCTGGAGACAGGATTGATGAAAAAACTAAAGAAATCATTATTAATGAGGTATAGATAATCTAAGTTTTTCAAACGAGCCAAATCCATCATGAATTCTGTACATTAATTTCGACAAATTTGGTGTTGGTTGTCGTCTCTCGGAATACATCTTAAGATACACTTGCAATGTATTTATTTACACTGTCTCTAGCATTATTGTAATAAAGTTTTATCATATCTCGTTTTTCTTCATTGGAAAACTCCATTTTCAACGACTCAGCAATTGACAATAATACAGAGTGTCATTTACGTGTCACCGATTGGAAAAATCAAAGCCAACTACTTTATAAAAGTAATTTATTTAATTTCTCGGATTTTTAGGATAACAAGGCCAACTTAGGACAATTCAAATTTTTAGAATGCCAATATGGCTCCCATAAAAAAAGTTCATGATAGTTTCACATAGACGAAACGTCATGTTACAAAACTATTAACATCATTGGAAAGAGTGAAACAAGTGGCAAGGTAAATGTGGTGTTTATTTAAAAATTCATTAAGAAATAAAGCCAGAAAAAATAAAATGATTTTCCGAAAATTCCGGTTTTTCCGGATATCTCCGAAACTACTCGAAATTTTCAAACTTTCTAAACGGCGTATTGTTGAGTACATACATGCGCAACTTTGCCCCAATTTAACCATTTTCGTATTCCCTATAGTTTCCGAGATCCCAGTGGTGAGAGTCGGATTTGAAACAGCCTTCATAGTTCAATTATTTATGGTTAGGATTTGTAGATTATTTTCGTGATTAGCTCCTTAACTGAAATCTACTCACGAGTTGGTCACTGACCATGGCAGACGTTCATGATGCAAAATAATTTTAATTTTGCCTATTTTCTCACACGTTTCAATAGAAATAAATCACTACCTACTTAAATTAATGTACAACATAGATTGTAAACACCATTGGGCTTGATGTTTGTACAGGGTGGGCAAATTTCGATGCTTCTATAGGATAACTTGGTAACTATTAGATATAACAAAAAATCAATGGCGTAGTCTCGATCTCTTATATTGCGGTCAACTCAATGGTGAAAACAAAAATTAGCAATCGTCTTTTGTTTTCGAGTTATAACCTAAAACTCAATTTTGTGCGTACTAAATGCATGCATATATCTCACTCATTTGTGAAGCTATCTAAAATTTGTTTTGAGTACTATTTTCAGTGGAATCCATTGGCTTAGCTGGATCTCAAATCTGTTTCTCAAATTTTAGGTTACGATATAAACTTCTATTTTTTTAAATAAAAACTGGAGTTAATTTAAGCTTATTTGAAGAGAGTTGTTTTTTTCTCTATTCAAAAATATATAGTTTATAGGGGGTTAAAACAGTATTAGTTATTTTATACATAAATTAAATTTACTCTAAACAATTGTTGTTGCGTCTCTCATTAGGGAATCTAGTTTCTTATTTGATTTACTTATGATCAAAAAGTTCACCACAACTATGAAAAATATTATATGATTAGAAGTAACAACAATTCAGATACCTACCTGTAGCTGCGATCGTGTATTTCAATTTTTATCCAGAGAGAAGACAACCTCACAAGGATATTTTTAAAGGGTTAAAAGACAACTTTATCAATTATAGAGCATTTAACAAGCTGAGAAGAGAACATTACAATATTACATATGCTGAAGAAGCTGCTGTCAACGTAATTGCTATCACAACTGCAAATCCTTCAATATCCAGTCGTCAAATTGAAGCTGAATTGGCGGTTTCAAGACTTAGAGCTTTAAATATTTTGAAGAAATACAAATTCAGGCCTTAGATAATAAGAAAACAACCCCAACTTCAACTAGCTGATTCTCAAAGACGCATGAAATTTTGCAACTGGTATGTAAATAAAATTCAGGACAACGTAGTGTTCAGTGTGAGAAGATAATATGAGCAGATGAGGCATTACTGGTAGGGATGTAATGTTATTGACCGTGCTTGGATTACAAACACAGCTTTGAATGATTTTGTTAAAATACCATCGAGTACCAGTCTACCAAAATAGAAAATGCACATTGTGTATCTAATCAAATAGTTAAATTTTGTTGGATTAGTGAGAAATACAATTCCTATAAGCTAGACTTACGCTTGTCTTGTCAAAAGTTGTATTCATTCCACCCATTCACACATCGAGCATGCATTTTCAAATCAAATCCTATATTTTCTATAAAATGACAAAAGTGTTATATTTTGTATAGGAATATCTTATCTCATATCCAACTTACAATTAAACATGCAAATGGTTTCAACAATATCATACAGACACAGTGGAGTGGATCAACAGAGGATTAGATAAAAACTCCTCGAGTGTATAAAAACAATTGGACAACAAAAGCGACATCAGAGATTGTTTAAATAAAGAACTGTTTTCAGCACATTTAATAAAATCAGGAAGATGACTAAAGATTTTTGGTCCAATGCATTTCGAGTAGGTAATATCATATTTAGCGACTTTGATATATATATATATATATATATATATATATATATATATAACTTAAAAATCGCAATTGAATACCCACCAGTGTATATATATATATATATATATATATATATATATATATATATATATATATATATATATCAATTGATTCTGACGAGTGTTCTTATCATGAATATCACCAATCGGTTTTATTGGTGAATACATATATTGATAGTTCGTATATAAAAATACTTACGAGTTAAAATTTTCTGGGACTATTGAATATACATGTTAGGAGTTGGTTGGTGAAGATAACTTTTTGACAAAGATTTTAGCCCTTGATTTCTTATTCTTCTATTCTTGGTCCTGGACCAACCGCCTCGTGTTCTGAAGCTGTTGCATATCTTATATTTCAATAGAGTATGGGTGACTTTGGCAGACCCCCTCCATTTCCACTTTTTCCAAGTCACATGATACAGTGTCTCTCTCTGATTGGTCCGCCAAAATAGGCCGCGCCCCTTGGCGGGAAATCCAAATAACGATGCGCGACAGTTGCTCTCCAATGAACCATGAGAGAGGCAACATCGAAGGATGACGTCACAGCGGCAGAGTCAGCATCGCAGGGCAGGTAGCGTCAATATCAGTACGCATGCACTTTTCGCTGAGCAGTTGGATGGAGGATGAAATCATGTTGGCAGGATCCAATGAGATGTTCCTACCAAAATCATTAATATCTAAATAAATTCTCCAGAGTATTTATAGTTTATTGGAAATAAGGGAAGAGAACACCAGAATATTCCTCAGGTGCTGCTATGAAACATGATCTTGTAAACAACTACAATGTTGCAAACAATTGTTTCATTCATATAGTAGGTATACGAAGTAATATGATATCCCAGATCAGCGTCTCGGCATTTGAGATAAGAGCAATAAAAAGTCATATTTCATAAACATGATACAATGTTGCAAACAATAGGCTCATTGTCTTTTGATATATAACATACAACGTAAAATAGCCTTCTGTGCAATAATGACTTTGCTACTCATTGTTGAGTTGCTCCACAAGCAAACACCATAACGCAACCTAGACTCATCCTTAGCATAGTATATACCTACTGATGAGTTGTTTTTTATTCAAAAAAACTCGTAGATTCATAAAAAGGTATATGACTGAGCACAATTTGGAAACTAGCTGGTCACAATGTGGAATCCAATTCAGATATTCATCCATTTGCGTACACAGGAATTTAACTTGGCTATTGGTTCTTTGTAATTTGCTATTATTGAAATTCATATTGAGTGCTTTGGTTTTGTTGTGAACGCGAATAACCTGCGTTTTTTAGTATTTAGAAATAAATCATGTTTATTAAAATATCCAGAAGTTAAGTTCATGTATGATACCCATACATTTGCGTGTTAAAATATCAGTTTGCTTATCCGAGATAAATATGCTAATATCATCTGTACAAGCTATAAATAATGAGTATGAGATTTCTCTATCAATATGGTTGAAGTCCACGAGAAATAAAACCGGTCTCAGTATAGATCCCTGGGGCACACCAATCCGGATCAATTTCTTTTCTAAGGTGGGAAAAGAAACCGCACTACCGTGATTATAGCTTATTGAGACGCATTGGGCTCTGTTGCTGAAGATACCCAAGTATGTGAATTACCCTTCAGACCATTCCAGTTTCAGGTGATTCGCAGTCAAAAGCCCTGCTCAAGTCACACAAAATTGCTAGTCAAAACTCACCCGATTCAATGAGCTCCATCAGATTTTCATAGAAAAATACTAAAGCAGCCTGAGTCGATTTTCAAATGTTGCAAATTGTACAATGCCATCACAGAAACGGCTGGCAAACTAGGGCTTTTAAAAGATTTAAAATCACCAAAGTGTACTAGAAAACCAGATGCTGTTTTGTTTGAACATAACCGTTTTCTTCAAAAAAAAACAACTCAAGAAGCTTTAAAAAAATGCAGATCAACAAACTTTTTTACGCTATCAAAACTTGAATACTTGAACTCCAAACGAAAGTATAAAAAAATTCTTAAAAACAAAAAGAAAACATTTCTGCCCGACTTGTTTCTAAAATTAAGTCCTTTAATATTTTCTCTGTTTAATGCGGATATGAAGAGTATTTTCAGAAAACTGGTGCTACGGGCGTAAGCCTATACAACACGACCTTTTGGTTTTGCCTTTGCTATATTGCGATAATCTAGTAGTTATTTTCTCTGATTCGCCAGGTGATTTAAAGAAAAAATATCAAAGTCTTAGAGAAATACTCAGACGTCAACCAACGATTTTTGTTTTGGTCACATTGACGGTGAATGTGACCAAAACAAAAATCATGCAATTTTCTAGAAGCTCCTCACATATTCATTCCAACACCTTTCATTACAAATATAATCATATAGAACTCGTCAATTCTCACATATATTTAGGCATACACTTTTTCTCTTCAGGTCTTTTCAGGCAAATGACTGACAAAGCTAAACAGGCATCTTGCAGTATACCTTCTATAATTTCCAAATCAAAAATTAACTTATGGTCATCCAAAATACAACTAGTAGACTCAATTGTCCTTAGCACTCGTTCAAACTATCTCCCCATTTGAAGTCAGGAGGATAATCAAATCACGGAAAGTATGCAAGCTAATTTCTTTAAACAATTGCTGCAATTGCCTTGAAATACCCCCGATGCTGACGTTAGATTGGAAGTCAATAGAATTAAACTTGTATATACCGGTTTTAAAAGTATAATCAATTGGCTCAGGTATTAAAGTACTTGAAATGGAAGATAGTCGACTTCCTAGCATTTGATTTATCAGAAAACTCCAACTCAGCGACAATTAACTGAAGTATAATTGGGCTAATGAGGTAAAAGCATCTGTTTGCATTTCTCGAAATAGAAATATCCTGGTCGATCAATATCTCAAGTACTTTCTGTAAAAAAAAGATTGCTCACTAATTTTTAACCGACTTCAAAAAAGGAGAAGCTATGTACAAGCTAAACCTACCTATATCTTTTTGGGTATTAGTGAACGTTCAACAATTTCCATGACTAATGTTAGACTCAAAAATGTGAAGTTAATATTTTTTACGAAAAATTGGACCGACTTTATCAGTTGTTGCACTGAAAAATACAAAATAATATTAATTCTATTGGTGCTCGTAATTTTGAAGTTGTGCCGTTGTAGTTTGTTGTTGTAGGCACCAACTCCAAAAGAACCAGCACCAATAGAATTAATATTATTTTGTATTTTTCAGTGCAACAACTGATAAAGTCGGTCCAATTTCTTGTAAAAAATATTTTTATATCAAATTAAGAACTATATACACAATTCAAGCATCAGCTTCCAACTTTCTAATACTTTATCCCTCACTAATTCACAATAATGGGGTACAAAACTACCTATTGCTCAAACTGCCCATGGATATTCAACGAACCATATAGTCCAGTAGCCCAGTTGATATTAATTAGCAAATAATTTATTATAAAATTTACTCATTGGGGCTCAGTATATCGAATAAATCCTGATTAACATTGTACAATTTGCAAAATGCATGTCTAAAGCATGTTCTTTTTGAGTGTCCAGTGTATGTTGATAATAGGACGATAGCAAACAATCACTCAAGTTCAATGAATGATTTAATATTGAAACTCGATCATAATAATTATGAAAAGGCAACAATTATATCAAAACAGGTGTGGAATATCATGATGAACCGATCATTTTGCACGGGAGAATAACAACAATAACAGTCCACGTCCAATACACTGTGTCATAATCCCCTTAGCTTAATTCATGAATTATAAAAATGCCTTATTTTAATTCTTGAGTTATCAAGAACTCTATTTTTATTTTCATTTAATATAAAAAGTTTAATTTAATTCCTATTAAATTACAATAATTTATTCCTGGAGAAATAAATCTAGATTAGGTAGATATATTATTTTATCTATAATATTTAAAATTTACTTTGTATATTTATGTTTAAGGCCAAACTTATTTTTATAAAACGAAATACTTTTAGAAACGATAAACGAATCAGAATCTGAACCGAAAATCTGATATTCATTTCTCTATTCTAAAATGTATCACTTGCAAATCTATCTACAGAATAAAGGTTATTTATTCAGTGATCTAAGGATGCAGATGTAATAGTGATTCACTGCTAAATACTAAAACTACTGACAAAAAAAATCGTAAAAGCATAATTGATTTCTAATGTTGTGTAACATAAACGTTTCTAGATAAAGATATATCGGCTTCATAATCAAACTACCAACGTCAACCGGTTATTTTGTTTGCAATCTATTCAATTTTTTATCTTCAAACTGAGTAGGTACATATCCAAAAATCACAGTCAAATGATTGTTTCAAGTGAAGTTAAGTAAAGATAATATT
Organism: Crioceris asparagi; assembly: GCA_958507055.1. NCBI lineage: Eukaryota > Metazoa > Arthropoda > Insecta > Coleoptera > Chrysomelidae > Crioceris > Crioceris asparagi. The sequence goes on along the minus strand of OY293830.1, from coordinate 4,987,766 downwards.
TTGAAAATAGTTTTGTGGGTGAATAAGTGTTGATTCACAGGCGATAAATCTCAATTGTTTATATTGTTGAAATTAAACCTGACAAATCGTTGATTTCGTTCGTCTCTTGCTTTTATTTGTTTCAAAGATGCAGGTAAGTTGTTTATCTCGATTTTTATTTCCTTTCTATTTCAAGAAATTGGTTATTTGAAAATAGTATTTGACGATTATATCACACAAAAACAAACCTTCATTTGATTTAGTGAGCAAGATTCATTTTTCCTTGAGAAGTAAGTATATTTTTTATAATTAGTTAGATTTTTATAAACATATTTATAATAAAATATAAGAATATCAGTAATAGGACAATCTTTATCAAAAATTAAGAGTAATCATAATATTGTAGTTCTGATTATACAGTGTGAACTAGCAAATGAAATAAGTTCAGGGTGGTCAAAAAGCGTGCATAGTGCTGTAGGAAAATGTTCGAAGTTATTATCAGATTTCTAAAATATCTTTAATCAGAAAATGAATCTGTTTCTCGAAATTTTACCAAATAAAGATGACAAGATAATTTATGCTTTTCAAAGCTGAGATAAATTCGAGAGTTTTACGTGAATAACTTTTTACCCATTCTCTAAAAATAAAGTGGTGTGGAGAGTTCAAATGTTTTTGTAAATAAACATTTGTAATTTTAAAGTGACGAGGCGGATTTGAACAAACATGTTGTCGTTTAGAAGAGCTATTCATAGGGGAGGTGATTGTAATTTAGTATCTTTCCAATAGAGGGCAGTTTTTGATTTTGCGAAATAACTGAATAAGTAAATAAATATTTTCATGTCTAATAGTTTTTTGTCAAAATAAAACAGAAAACAAATAAGTGAAAAACACGTCTCGAAATCTTGCATATAACCTAAACTATTGGTAAACAAGAAAAACAATCCAATAGATTTTCATAAGCTTTTCTATTTCTTCTGCATTTCTTATGATTTATACAGAAAATTTAGCGGAATTAGATACTTATAAGTTGATCCATTCTGAAGAATAACAATGAAAATTGAAAACCAAAAGAAATATTATATCACTCGATACCTAATTTTTAAAATGTTCAGGGTGTCTCTTGGTGGTTCAGGGGTAATAGAGGGCGAAGCAAATTTTATTTTAAGCTTTGTTAGTTTTTTCCTTATTCTAGTGATATCTTCAAAATCATATCTCGATAAATCCGAGGTGGACACATTTATACTCATTTCATAATGGTGTAGAGTAATAAATTATGATAATGAATGGATCTCGATTGTATTCTGCCATATAAGCGTCATAATACAATAGCAAAAAAATATCAAAACTCATTGAATCTACTCACAAATTTTTCGTTCTCCGATATTGCTTGTTTGGCTTATTTTTTATTTAATTGTAGTATAGAGTAACATTATTCGATTTAACTGTTTTGAAAAACTTTTCAATTTCTGTCCCAATATCAAAAATTCTAGTGGAACATAATGGACTATAATCACAACAAGTTCGCAAGATTTCTTTACTCTTTTCAACGACATCAATTTTGCTTTGAAGTTAAAAAATATTATTTATAAAAACACTTGAACTCTTCTCCCCTTTATTTTTAGATATAGGAAAAAAAGTCTGAATAAAAAAGGCTCGAATCTATCGCAGCTTTAAAAAGAACAAATTATTTTGTTATCTTTTGGTAAAATTTCCAGGAGCGTAACTTTCGAAATATATGAATAACATTTCTTATGGCTAATTTAGTTTAAACTGCAAGTAAAATCGGCAGTTTTTGCGCTGATTCTCTACAGTGAGTTGTTTCTGAAATAGTACCTTTTGCACACTAAGGGCCGATTTCATAATGAATTAATAGGAGATTAGTTAATTCTCCAATTTTTTCAAGTCATATGTCGATGATAAAATAAAAATAATGCATTTTTCAATATCTTTTACAATGTTAGTTACCTTCTCTTTCGTTTTTCTAAAGTAACTTTGAATTATATGTCTAACCAAAGAATTTATGAAATCTTTAATCTAGGATTAAAATTAATAAGAGATTAAATTTGATTATGAAATCGTCCCTTAGCCAAATAAAGTCTACTCTGTTCTATTTGGCTACTCGGTATAATACTTAAAATTATACTCCTACTAATAATTTCGATTCGATATAAGTAGAAACATAACATTAAAAACATGTATTTATTTATTACATTACACTAAAATAAGTAAATAGTAGTATTTGCTAATGTAAGGAAACGAAAGTCAAATTTAATGAATGAGTTTATCAAAATGCTCGCCTTGAACTTCGGAACAACAGACCTTAGGTATCTCGAATAACAACGTCGTCTAAGTTTATTTAATATAATGACCAGACCTAATCGCAAAAGGAATTTCTCTTAATCTTCATAAGCTAAATGGAGTGGAAACTGTCCAAAAACAACACAAAGATGAGCTTTTTGATCGACTTCAAAAAAAGGAGAAGGTATACAATTCGGTTGTATCTTTGCTTTTTTTATTTTTTTTATGGCTGTTCGCGCGTTTTGCATAGTAAACGTTCTTCGATTTAGACGATTTTTGTTTCATTTGAAAGAAGAGAGTTGAGAAATGGTCCCATATTGAGAAAAATCAAATCCTTCCCTCCAAAAACCGAGGTGGATGAGACAATTTTTCTCGAAAATTGAAAATCCGAGACAACAGAATTAATGAAAATTTCATATCCGGAAATGTTTAAATTGGATATTTTTTAAAATAATAATACGTTTCCGCGCTACAGTATGAAATATGTGTTTCAGCTATGTGGAAGGGGCAAAATTTTCCGAAAATCGAAAATTCGAGATTTGACAATAAGAAAGGGGACCATATCCGGAAACGTTTAAATTGAACATTTTTTCAAAAAAGTTACGTTTTCCGAGTTTCGCAATGGTAAAGTCTGAAATATGTGATATCTGTATTTCCGCTATGTGGAAGAGCAATTTTTTTCGAAAATTGAAAATATGACACGGCCAAATTAAAGAATAGATTATATGTAGCAACATTTAAATTGAGTTACGGTTTTTGAGATACAGCAGTAAAGTCTGAAATATGTATATTTGCGCCCCTTTGTTTTGAGATCTCTGAACATTAAATAACAAGTACAAGCTGAGCCTACCTATAACTTTTTGTGTATTAGTAAACGTTCAACAATTTTCATGACTAATGTTACACTCAAAAATGTGAAATAAATATTTCTTACAAAAAAATGTACTGACTTTATCAGTTGTTGCACTGAAGAATACAAAATAATATTAATTCTATTGGTGCTGGTAATTTTGAAATTGTGCCGTAGTAGTTTGTTGTTGTAGGCACCAACTCCAAAAGAACCAGCACCAATAGAATTAATATTATTTTGTATTTTTCAGCGCAACAACTGATAAAGTCGGTCCAATTTTTTGTAAAAAATATGTTCATACAGGAAATTAAAAGACCTTCTAAATGTTATATCACAAGCCCGTGCGTCCTATTAAAAAAATGGGAATCGTGGTTCAATGTTCGGATAAATTTAAAAGTAAAGGAAGCTTTAGATAATTGTATTGGCTACACAATGCTTTTTACAAAATAATACCAATTTATTAAATATCTAGAAAAAATAAGAACATGCATTTTTTTAAATGTATTTATTATCTCTTTCATTTTTGAAAATAAATCAAATCGGTGCATTCATCGTTACAGCAACGTTTAAGAATCCGTTTGCATACATAACTTCTTGTTTTAATGTTTCATTTGTCTGGAACTCTGGAACCATCATTATTTTTGTTTTTCATATGGACGCCATATTGGATTTAAGCTGCAATATACAAATATTTTTCTGTTTGTTTTTTCAGTAATGTATAACAGTCGTTAAAATAAATAATTTTCTCAAGAAAGTGGACCGACTTCATTAGTCGGGGCACCGAAAAATACAAAATAATAATAATTCTATCGAAGCTGGTAATTTTGAAGTCGTGCCATTGTAGTTAGATAGAATACATTTGGCACCAACTTCAAAAGTATCAACACCAATAGAATCAAAATTATTTTGTATTTTTCCTTGCCCCAACTAATGAAGTCTGTCAATTTTCATGTAAAAATTTCTATTTCACAATTTTGAGTGTAACATTAATCATAATAAATTATAATTTTAACAATCTTTCCTGTGTTACCATATAAAAGTAATCATACTGCAACAACGTAGGCCACTTGTGGTCTTCCTCTACAGTTCCACTTCAGCAAACTGTTCTTTCCGAAAGCAAATGTACGAGACTTTATCACTGCACTGCTGTGACTCGAAAACTGTAGCTTTATAGAAAGAATGTTCAATTTAAATGTTCCTACAAATGAATCTATTTTCATTCAGGCCGTTTCATATTTAACATTTTCGCGAAAATTCCCCCTCCACATAGCGGAAATATTTCAGACTTTACCATTGCTGTAACTCGGAAACCGTAACTCGTTTGAAAAAATAGTCAATTTAAACATTTCCGGATACTCTGATCTCATATTTAATTCTGCCGTCTCAGATTTTCGAATATCAAGAAAAATTGCCTCGTACACCACTTTCAGGGTCGGATTTTGGAGGGAAGGAGATTTCTAAATATGGGTCCATATCTCAATAATCCTTTATCAAATGAATGACAAATAATGAAACTCGGAGTACGTTTACTAAAGAAGACACGCGCACAAACAAAAGAAGCAGACAGTCAATTTAGCTCATAGGACAAAAATAGATGAGCTTCCAGAAATCAGAATAACGACAGCAAACAGCAAATAATTTGAAACACGAATAAGTACACAACGTTAACAATGTGTAGATATATGATAAGATTAATATCTTCTAAAATTTATATGGATAGCATTAAGTTTAATATTACTATGTATCTTATTAGATAAAGTGAGTCTATCTATGATGGAGTACCTATTTATATAGAAATTGTCTAGTCATGATTCGACATTCAACATTACTTTGTATTAAGGCTTCTAGTATCAGATATCTTCATGTTCTACAGAAATGAATTTCAACTTCTCATATAGGTAACATCTGATTTTTTATTTTGTAAATCATATCAAGTAAACGGAACAATATTCTTTGCTTAATATTTATTAGGTTTAGTAATTAAGCATGCTATTATGGGAGTATATCTGTTATACTGTAAAATTGTCATAATTCCCTTGTTTTGCAAAATCAGAAATTGACTTAGTTTCATTTTTTAAATAGAAATAAAATAGTAGAGCAGTATTCCAAGTGTGTCATTTTTATCTTAAAGATTTTTTTCAATTTAATATACTATTTATTCACTTCGACATCTATTTATTTTCAGACAGATGGTGCAGATGCTCAATCACAGATTCGACACTTCATCTATTTGGTATACGTCATAATAACAAATCTCCTAGTGCTGATCATCTCACCACTAATCTTGAGTATATTTCTTTTCTTTGTCATCCTGAATAGACTAACGAACATTTACCTGAAACTTAAATATGGCAAGATCTATGGTGGACTACTATCGAGTTCAGATGCTATATTTAAATGCGAGGACAATTCCAAATCGGTGATAAACACTTTTGTCATCGTAAACATTAACGATCAGAAATTCGATGAACACGTCAAATTAATAATATCACTCATGAAGAAAAAGATATACCATAATCCAAAAAAGTTCCAGAAATTCACCAGCCTACGAAAGAGTGCTTTGGGTTATGGTTATCTGCTCAAGAACCAAGTAAATATCGACGAGTGCATAACTATAATAGATCCAGATGCGATACCTGGTGATTTTGTAGATGAAGCTTATCTGACGAAATTCATCAGTTCCAATGCCAATAGATCGATGCCTATGAACGATGAAGCTCTTTGGGAAATTTTAATTCTGCCCAAGCCCATCCATTGGAATGAAGAGATGCAGAAAGGCACCCAATACCCTGTCATGATTCGTTTCCATCACATCTTTGGCGATGGTTTCACCATAATGGCCACACTGATGAAGCTCTTTGCCAAGGATGTGAAGATTTATGAAAAGAGTTTCACTGAGCTCATTAACAAAATTGTACCCAAACAAGATAAAGTTATGAGAAGTTCTTGGTACAGCTGGATGACGGCCATGTGTATGGTTTTGTATGTGGCCGTTATGGCAGCACCTGTTATGCTGTATCAGTTCATTCTCAAGAAGGGCGATAAGAATGCTTTGCACGGACCCAAGCTGATTGGGCAGAAGCACCTGGTGTTCGCACTAGAGAAGAAGGCGAAAGCTATCGACATGATTAAGGATATTAGAAGGCTGCTGAAGGGTTGTAGCTTTTCACATGTCTTATTCACGGCCTACTCGGCAGCACTGGCTGATTTGTACAAAAAGGTAGGATACATAGTTGAATAATTATATAGATATGGGTATCGAACGTAATTTACTGGCAAAATTGGTGTTCCTTCATCAAGAATGTCTCAGTTTTTTTCTAGAAAGTTCTATAATCATTTTAAAAACAATTTTACGATGTTTCTGGACATTGTGTTCACACATTTACTACAATATATAAACACATTGGGAACAACACTAAGTACCTATTTAAAAAAAATAACTCCAACTATAACTAATTGAATAAATGTTCAAAAGTTAGATCGAGTGAACCATAACCCATGTTGAGATGATCTGCACTTAATAATAATCACTAGAAAAAAAAAAGTGGTTAGCTTTGACATTAACACATCGGATAAGGGCTTCGAAGTTTCCAAATGTTCTTTTCTATTCCATTTGTCCAGAAAATGTCTTGAGAGAACTAAAGAACTTGTAATTTTTGGAGAGGAGTGAAAGCTTTTATTTTTTTTTATGAGAAGAACTTTCACACTTTTTTTATTTAATCAAGAATGTTTTGTGTAACCGTTAGGTATGGGACTTCTCTTACAAATCCATTATTAATGATTTGATACTCAATTAATCTATAATTGTGTTCGCTGTGAAGTTAAAAAGCTACAATCAACTCTCAACTGTATGCATAGTACCGAAATTTCACTTACTGTCTTTGTATGCGAGCCTATAAGTCCAAGTGTAGAAGACCTCTTTGCCGTGAAAGTATTACCATAGACAAGGAACTGAAGAGTTTAAAGTGGATTCCGAACCAAAAACCAACGATATATCTCAAGCTACACCCTTTCATAAAAGATGTACTTAGTAAATATAATCCCTGGTTTCCCGTTGCCTTGCACGAAGAGAAAAATGCAATGCGACAGCCAGGGAGTCGAACGCACAAGAACCGGTCCCTCGTTCAAACCATTCACCACGCACTGCGCAGCCTAACTTAAAATTAAATTAAAAAACAATCTAAATGGCCTAAATGTACAATCTTTTTCTGATTAAAGGTTTCTCCAGATTCCCCAGACTTCGTATCGATTGTCTTGACAGCAATGTTGCAAGTACCCAAAATGGACGATGATAATGCCGTTAACAAATTCTCAGCTGCTTACCTGAACCTACCAATTAATCTGGGAAACAACTCGATAGTGCAACGATTTAGACATGTTAAAAGAGAATTGGCCATCCTAGCTCAGTCTCCAGATCTACTAGTAAGTACAATATAATAAAAATATGCTGCAGTCCAGTGAAGTTTACAGCTGACAATTATTCGATCGATCATTTATAAAGAATATACAATTTAATAATAATGTAAGAACATCACGAAACAAAGAAAGAGTTAACGCAGAAAACTGGTTCCTTATTATTGTAAAAGAAACTGTTTATGAGATACAGACGCCTGACAGATGGACCGACGCTCTGGCAGGGGAGACAGTCTTGTAGGGTATTTGAATAAAGCTGAAGATATGCTGCTACTACTTTATTTTAATTATTATATATTAACATTAACTTGGTGCAAGAACAAGAACAGACTTGATTGACTTACGGTTACTTCATCGAGTACGTACATCAGTTGTCAGATGTCTAGGAGGTGTCAACTCTGTTTGCTAAACACACCCAACAGTGTTGCCACATCTTTCCTTTTGCACGTTTGGATAATTCCAATACATACTTTAACAAGCTTTAGTAATAGGGTACCGTTTTCATCAGATCGGTACGAAACTTTAAAAGCTTCTTGTAGCCACGAGTAGTCTTCATCTTCACTTTCTTTCTTCAATTCTAGTTCGAAACTCTTTACTTTTATTCATCCGGCTGAGAATCTCCAAATTGTTTACTCTGTTTACCCATAAAATGTGCAGCATAAAATGATACATAAATGCATCTATGGGTTTCTTCATCTTTCCAGATTTCGGATCCAGATAGGTACAGAAGGACTGACAAGATATAACAATGGGGTATACTTGTAGGGCTTGTACGATCCTTGAATTGATTTCTTTTCTAAAGTCGCTTGTTTCATATACGAGTGATACAAGATAATTCTCGGATGACACTTGTTCCTCCATCTCGTTGCTAATTCTAACGCTTTCTTACGACTGTATCATCAGTATATTGTTAATAAGAGTGCCGTTAATGCCCTCATTTACGGCAACACCGCCTTGGAGAAGATATTGAAAAGTTTCGGGAACAAAACATATCCCCGTCTGACACCATTTCGAATTTCTATTTCATCAGACGATGCGCAGGTCTTCCGATTCGATTCGGGTAGAGTTGAGAGCCCCAACAAGCTTTTGTTTGAGACACAGTCGAAATATATACTGTACTGTGATAATTCTATTACAATTATTAATTGCTTATGCCAGTTATTGTAAGCTGCGAACAGCTGAATTTGTTATGGGCTATACATTTACCGATATAGATGGTCAATAAATAATATACGAATACCATTCTAGGTCAACAACTTCATGTTAAATTACTTGCCTGGTCTATTCCCAACACCGATACTTAAGCGACTAATGAAAATCGACAAGTACAGTGCAAGTATTAGCATAGTACCAGGACTGCCAATAAAAGTGGATGGCGAAAATTTCACAATACAAGATCTTGTTGCGTTCACACCAAATAAAGGACTGACAGGTACATAATTATACAGATTTACTAGCAACTAACTCATTTATAGCTCGATCCTGAACAGTTTGTCCTTGAATCAGACATACAATTATTATTTTACATTACAGTCTATGTAGTTTACATGTCTTAGTTGTTAATTATTGCTACATTAATACTTCATGTTCTATATCTTAATTATTTCAGGCATAGGAGTTGCTTTCCTCACATACAACAGCAGATTACAAATTGGAGTTATTGTCGATAAAGCACTGATATCGGATGTTAATGATGCCCAATTTTTAGCTGACTCCATGTTAGAGCACATCCACATGCTACATAAGGAAATTCGTTCTACAAATAACAATGTTTTTAATGACACTTCCTAACTTCCTTGATTAGACAGTGGTTTTCAGTTAAAACTAAGAGAAATCCACTCGTACATATACATCAATGGTTAAGTGAAATGTGATATGCTTTTAAAAAACTCTTCGCACAACTAGGTCATAATGCAAAAGTAAATTGTTTATTTGTATGACAAATGATTTTTATTTACATGTAACATTTTGAATGGCTCACATTGTTTTGATACATAGTGGATTATCTACCAGCAACTACTTTGATTAGGGCTTTATCAGTGATCGGGAAGAGATCTACCTACCGCTGCTTTAATCGTGCTTTGGTTGTCTGGACATTAAAGATCCATTCAACGGCATATAATGGGTATAGAAAAAATGCTGCTGCTACTTGCAAAGGCGAGGACATGGCAACTGGTAAAACAGATGACCGTGTCAAAACAAGGAAAAACTGCTATGCCTTGAAGCCATTAAGTAATCATTGTAGTCTGAAAACTCTCTTGACAGTTTACTATGCCAACATCCACTCACATTTGACCAACAGAATTATGAACTTGGGTGGCAGTTCAAAGATTGAAAGGGTGTTTCTCCTTCTGAAGTATGCAATTCGAATTATACTGGGACTATCACGCAAAGATTCCTGCAAAGGGCATTTTGAAAATTAGATATATTAACTGTGGTTGGGGTTTATATTTTTAAAATCTATATTTTTGCAATAAAACATACACTACAATGCCTGTAGATTCTTGAGATGAACAATTTTATACCTGATTTTATATTTTATAATTGTTTGCGCTGTTCAACTTTATATTTGTAAAATCACTGACCAGCACCAATATAATTAATATTATTTTGTATTTCAGTGCAACAACTAATAAACTCGGTCCAATTTTTTGAATTTATTTCAAATTTTAGAGTGTAACATTAGTTATGAAAATTGTTGAACGTTCACTAATACCCACAAAAGATATACCTAGGCTTAGCTTGTACTTGTCATTTATTATTCAGAGATCTCAAAACATCGCGACGAAAATATACATATACTGCTGTAACTCGAAAGCCGTAACTCAACTTAAATGTTGCTAAATATAATCTTTTCTTTAATTTGGACTTCTCATATTTTAAATTAAAAAAAAAAAATGCTCTTCCACATAGCTGAAACACATATTTCAGACTGTAACGCGGAAACCTATGATTATTTAAGAAAATATCCAATTAAATCGTTTCCGGATATCGAATTTTATTTAATTCTGCCGTTTTGGATTTGCAATTTTCGAGAAAAATTGCCCCCTCCACCCCCTTTGGGGACGTTTTTGGATGGGAGGGGATTTCGAATTTGAGTTTCCGATCAATTCAAAAATAAGACAGAATATTAATAAATGCGAAAATTCTATTTAATTAAATGCTCAAAATGTGTTGCTTCAAGTCAGCTCCGACCTCTGATCGATTTTCTTTACATTTAAGTTTTATTGTTAAAAACATAAAAATCTGATCATATTTAATAACCCATAATTTTCATTACTATTGACTGGCTTGTTATTTTTATTCATCCAACAATAACATTCAATAATGGTGAATCATATCCAGACATTGAACTCGGCTCCTTTTCATTAAACTTAAATGCATTTTTATAAAAAAATATACCAAAAATACCTGTTCTGAAAAATAACATCCGCAATGTAGTAAAGAAAAGCAGCAGACTAATTCCGGATTTTTTTGATCCCATACATTTACATAAATTAAAGACAACATTAATTATGATGCAATGATAACAAGTCGTATTTTTTTCAATAAAAAATATGCACTTTGAATAATAGCTCTCAGAATTTCATTCTGTTAGATAAACTCATATTTTTCTATGATTTATATTATCATTTGAATACTGAATCTAGATGCTTTATTATTTATTTAGGGAAAAAGTCACGTATAGAATAAAATAACAATTTATTTTTAAAATTTATTAACAAAAGAATTTATGATTAGGGGAGACTAGGGAGGCTTAAGACAGGGGAGGCATGAGACACCACATTTATTTGCTGAAATCGGTTAATTAGAGCCATCTAGTGCTTAGAGGTTCATAGTTTTATTCAACTGTTAACCGATTTGCCCGCGAACCTACGTCTGTAGTTAGTGAACCATTTTGTTAGTGCATGTGAAAATATGCTGCCAAAAATAAAATTTTATTTGTGATATTGTTGTAGTTTGGAGCAACTTATAGTCAAAACTTGAATTGTATTTTCAACCGTAGTGACCATAGGTATGTTTTGAATTAGTTACACAGATATTCAGTGAATTAGATTTTTAATAATGATCTTAAGATACATTTTTTTGATAAAACGCTACATAGGGAGACGTGAGATAATTTTTTTGGGGAGCCATGAGACGTCTCAATCCTCCCTATCTAGTATTTTCAAATAATCAAAAAATGCTAAACTGTTATAAAATGTGATACTACTTATTATGTCAGATACAATATGCCGCATTTCTGGATTAAAAATACTAAACGAGTAGTTCCTCCTCCTGATTTTATGAAAAAAGCGGTGAAAGAAGTGCTTGAGGAAGCCAAATTTTTTCCAACTGCAAGGAAATATTATCTTGACAAGCAAATCCTTAACAGATATGTGAAAAAAATATTGTCTCCGGTTTTTCATCGACCGGCATTTGTCCTTTAAATCGTGATGTGTTTACTGATATTGATTTTATGTCTAGCGCAGTGACCGATCGACCCCTAGAAACTACCTGTTCATTTCTAGAAGATGAAGCATCTTTTTCAGAAAACGTCGTTCAAGAGGAAATTTAAAGCCTGAAAGCAATGTAGAATGTACAGCGTCAACGTGAAAAGCGCATATGCAGGAGAACAATTCAAACACTAAAGATAATTTTGTGAGTCCTGAAATTTTGCGAACACTTCCAGGGCAGGCAGGTCCACGATAGCAGAGTACAAGGCGAAAACGTCAAAAATTCTTAAAGACACGCCAAAAAAAGACGCTATAGAAGCCGAAGCACGTGCTCGAAAAGTAAAAACGTAGTTCCATTGAAGCATGGCAACCTTTTATCACAAAAGAAAACATCTCTGCAAAAACGTGCAATTTCACCACAGTCATATTCAAGTGATGACGAGGAATGAATACAGTCTGGCGGAAGCAGCGAAGATATCTCAGATCTTGATATCGACGATAGAGAAATGGTTCAAATTAAAGCTCTTGAGAATGTTAAGACAGTCCAAGCGGGAGACTTCGTATTAGTTAAGTTTGCCACAAAACTTCAATTATTCATTATGTGGGTGAAGTAATAACAAAGCAAGATGATGAGTACGAAATAAAAATTTTGCCTCGCCACGGAACTACCTGGACATTTGTTTATCCACTTAGAGAATATTTATCTTAAATTCAAGAACAAGACATTTTTAAATTACCGTTTCCAAAAAATGTAGGTGGAACATAAAGAGTTAAATCTACCCTAACATTTGGATTGGACATCTGTTATCAAAATGTTTGTTGATTATCTGTATTCTTGTTTTATCTTAATAATGAATAAATCTTTTTAAAAATCTTGCAATGTCTTAATGCTCCTTATAACCTGGCTCAACCCTCCCTCAGCCAGGGAGAGTTGAGACACTTTACATCACTTTGTTGAAATGTACCTAAACAATTAAAAATATATTTTTGAAGTGCGAAAAATTATGTCAAATCTAGCTAAGTGGCACATCATTTACTTGCAATATATATTATCTTCAAATTGCAAATTATAAAATTTATGAAAAATAAAATCCATTTCTTGTCTCAAGTCTCCCCTAAATTGTATTATATTGATTTTTTATACATTTGTATGTTATCTTTGCACATCCAGCTTATTAGCTAATTGTGTTATTTATGATTCAAATATTTTTGAAGGCCATATTTCAAGATCTGTGCGCTCTTGTGTTTAATTGATATAAAATCAACATAAAAAACCAAACATACAACCGAATTGTGTGGAAATTGTAAATATTGATAATAACTAGTGATCGCCAAGTCATCGAAATTCATTCTTTATTTTTTAAATTCAAACGTTATTTTTTGTGAAATATATAATAATTTCATATAATTGATGAGAAGTTTTTCTATTACGGCAGTTGCAAGCTTGAACAAATCGGCATTAGTGTGTGTTCTTTGCTTAATTCCTTACAATACATAAGAAATAAAATTTAATGTTAGTAACAATTCAAAGAAGACAATGACAGCTAGCTATTTATTTCATAAAACAATGCACTGTAATGTTTTGACTTAATGCCCTTAATATTACTGTACCCTTATGACAAAATGAAGAAAATGCTGTCCTTTCACAAAAGTGACTTCAGATTCAAAATGTTTGCATTGCAAAACCAGCGTTGTAAAGCCACTATCAAAAGTATTAAAATTTCTTGAAATGACATTGAGTGCGCATTGAAATGTATCTCTCAAAATAATTACATCACTTTATATATACCAATCACAATAATTAAATTTCCGATTGACCAGAGTTGTCATTCAGGAACATAACAATCTGACAGCCCTGATTCGTTGACTTCATATTGCATTTGGGTTCGTTATGCAACACACAGTACACTTTTACCTCGAAAACCATATTTCTTTATTTCATTTAATTTAAAATGTTAATACATAATCCCTCGATAGGGACTGTAGGACCTTGTCGTTGGTTCGAGGGCCTGGTTTCCTGTGGGGCTACTGATACCGAGCTGCTTTGGCAGAACGAATGTATGAATGTGCATCCTTATAAACGGGCTCTGCTTGTATGAATGAAAGGATGATCTTATAAACAGATATCTCCCTTGAATGTGAACCCAATGCAGCATGGGCTCAGTAAAGACTTGACCGCTTTGGGCTCAGTTCGAACCTCGGTTTGACCGGGGCATGAGTTAAAAGCGCTGAAGAAACAAGCAGCCCTCCGATGAGTCCGGACTCATCGGGTGTCTGCTCCTCTGGGAGTAGACGATACGTAGACTTAAATACTTAGGCCTAAAGCCTGTGTATCTTCGTGCCAAGCCAAGATGGAACAGCTACGTCAAAGCTGCGTGGCCGGGGGCGAGCCCGTTCGTTAGTAGCGAACTCTGGATACCTGGCGTCCTCCAGTTTCAATTAGCCTCCTCACGGCATGCGGGGCTCTGCTGCGAGGAACCCTTAGTTCCCTAGCTACTCGTGGGTCTTATTATGAACCAAAATTAAAAAAAAACAAATAAAGGATGGCGATCCTCAATCACCAAAAACTGAATAGTATCCCTGTGGAATCCACCTCCAAGGCAAGGGAGCTCGTAGACCCCCAATAGGCCATGGAAGTGGAACCCTCATGAAGAACAAGTAGGATGAGTGGAGCTGCGAAGAAGAGGCTTAAATTCCTCCTTTGAAGCGGCATGTGCATTGAAGAGGCACGTAAAAAGGCCCTAATGCCCATACAAAAGCATTCAGCTTCGGCAAAAATTCCCAAAAGGATGACGTCTGGAGAGTCCTCGCATATGGAAGCCTCAAAGAAAAAAAGGCAAGACGTACATAGGAAGTCGACATGGGCCAAATGCCCAATCGACTCCCTCGACCAGCCAAGCAGCTGCAGCCGAGAAGCGGAGATTCGACCTAAGGCTAGGTCCTATAGGAACGCGGCTTTGGGTATTAGGGTTGGCATCATGCATACCCGGTATCCGGATGAGCTCCTGACCACGAGTCAATTGAAGACCGTTAAGAAGCACGTCCTGAAAAGCGTCATGCAGCAGCGAAAAGTTAAGAGCGTGAAACCTGCTTTCTCGATGCTAACTTTAAACATGGCTGTATCCTTATTACATGCAAAAATAAGGAAACTGCAAAGTGGCTCAAGAGCCTGGAGCACAAATCCTGGGAACGAGCAAGTGTTGTTGCCGTGGGAGATGAAAATCTTCCTCGACCATATGTGCTGACTGGCTAGGGATAGCCACTTGGAAAAGACCGCAAAAATTATGGGATACATTGAGTCCCAAAATGATGGGCTGGACACCAGCAATTGGAGGGTTCTGCGAAGGACTGCAGCCCTACTCACCTTCACCGTTGACCCAACATCAGAGGCCAAACTCAAGAACGCTGGCCTACTTATCAAGTTCAAGTTAAGTAAAGTAAAGCTAAACTTGAAAAAAACTGCTTCATAAGCAGCGACAAGTCCTGTAGGAGGGGAAGACATGGATCTAGAAGGGGAAATCCAGAAAGATCCTGGCCAAAAACCTATTTTATGGTCGCTGCGGGAGCGGACAGCTCAAAGGCTATAGGACCTAGAGCCACTAGAAGAAGATTCCTTGTGGATAATTCTAAGATAAGGGGAATTAAATTTGCACAAAAAAAAACATCCACCGATCCAAAGCGGCAATGAGTGTCATAGAGTCGGTGATAGATAGATATTCAATTGACAATGGTCTGTTACAGGAACCAAACTACAACAGGGGCCAAAAACTGATTTACTGCACTAAAGGAGAAAGGCTGCGCGCGGCCGTAATCCTAATAATCCTAATAATAGCAGAATAAAGATTACACCCTTAACCCAGTTTGTCGGGACAGACCTGGTTGCAGTACTGATTGACCTGGTGATTGGGTACAGAAGATGCAACTGATCTGCACCTCAGCTTACATCCGGGGAGAGGAACGAGAGGCCCCACCAAAGGAGGTGAATCAATTAATCAATTACTGTATATTAAGAAATTTGAACTTCATTGTCGGATGTAACGCAAATGCCCATCACTTGGCATGGGGAAGTTCAAACATAAATTATAGAGTGGAAAATCTCTTCGAATTTCTAACCCGACAGTTTCGGAAGAAGCCTCGATGTCAGATCATAATTATGTTCTGTTTGAGGTAGAATCCGAGAGACCTCAACTGGAAACGAGAAGAGTAGTCCAAAAAACAAATTGGACCACCTTCGATGTTCACATAATGTCTGAGGTAAAGCTCCTAAGGACTGGATCTATCGAAACTATTGAAGACCTGGAAAAGGATGCAATTGACCTGACCAACATGTTGAACAGTGCCCTTGAAATCAGCTGTCCCGTTCAGCAAAGGGCGCCTAAGAAAAAGGTGCCCTGGTGGAATGGGGAACTGGAATAATGCCGAAAGCTTGCGGGAAGATTGTTCAACAAAGCTAAAAAGCAAGGGGACTTGGAAACTTATCACTCAGCCCTCACCAAATACAGCAAAATTCTCAGGGAGTCTAAGAGAAACTCTTGGAAATCAATGTGCATTTCTGGACATTCAAGGAGCCTTCGATAATACATTATTCGAGGCCATTGAAAACGCCGCCAGAAATAAGGGAGTAAGTCCTGTTACTGTCACATGGATAAAATCATTGCTGACTAGTATACTATTACTGCGAAAATAGGAGAAGAAGCCAAAACGATAAGGACTTCCAGAGGATGCTCCCCCAAGGAGGAGTTCTATCTCCTTTGTTGTGGTCCATCGTGGTGGATGAACTCCTTTGCAAACTGAGATGGGCTATGGGGATATCGGCTATGCTGATGATATCACCCTAATAATCTCAGGAAAGGATATGAAAACCTTGAGAACACTGATGAAAGATGCTCTCACCAAAAAAAAGAAAGTCGAAGTTGAAGTCCAAATACTTTTAGATGGTAAAGAAATAATACTTTCAAGAAAGTTAAATATCTAGTAGTATACCTGGATCAAAAACTGAACTGGAATTGACAAATTACACATATAAAGGAAAAAGTCCTAATTAATCTCAATGTATACAAATAGCTACTGGGAAAAACATGGGGACTAATATGGCATTCTGGTCTTATGTTACAATAGTACGACCGGCTATAACATGTGCAGCCTCAGTCTGGCGGCTGAAAACAGAACAGAGCTCAATTCAACATGAACTCAAAAAAAACAAAGACTAGCTTGCGTAGGAATCTCAGGGGCACTGCGTACACACCAACTGCAGCAATGGAAGTCATTCTGAACTTGACTCCATTGCATCTGCATATTCAGAGGTGTGCATTAGACGAAGCCCTAAGAATTCACAGAAAAAGCAATGCAAGACATGCGATAGTGATAGGACACTGTAGTATTCTAAACAAAATCCCATATCCAAAAGACATTCCAGTCGTTGATATGGGAACTCAACTCTGCTTTAACAGAAACTACGAAGTAAAAATACTAAAAGTGAACGAATGGATTAAGAGACCTCTACCTGTGGAAATGGAAAGGGGGGCCTATACACAGTTGGTTCACTGAGGGATGACAAAGCTGGCCTGGGGTCTGTGGACCCTCCACGGAAATACACAGATTCCTAGGCGGGAGTTGCACAATCTTTAAGGCAGAAATAATGGCTATATTATAAAATGCACGTGATTCGCAAAAATAATAACAGGGGTGCTAGAATCTTTATAGCAAGCGATAGCCAGGCCGCCTTCAAAGCAGTGGCAAATGTTGCTAAAACTTCAAAACGAGTGAAGGAATGCCATGAAGGTCTTGTGCAATTGGCAAGTGGCAACAAAGTTTGTCTCATATGGATACCAGAACATTTATGGCAACGAAAACGCTGACTCTAGCCAGAAAGGCTTCCAACAGGCCCTGAGCCATTCTGCGGACAAGCAAAAAAACATGTCAAAACAGAAACAAAAAATGGGAATCAAGGCTGAAAACCAAGTACTGGTACGACCTAGAGCAAGCCAGTCAGGTAAAACGCCTGATAGACTGGCAATACTCAAAGAAAAATAAAAATTACTTCTCTTTAAAAGAAATGACCTAAGAAACTTGGTTGGAATTACCACAGGTCATTATCCCATCAAAAACCATCTAAAAAAGATGGGTTTTGCTTGAAATGATTCCTGCAGATTTTGCATCAGAGATATAGTTGAAATGTACAAAAATCCCCTTTAATTTAATGAGTAACTTAAAAAATTTAAACAAATATTTCTTTCGTATGTGTTCGATTTGATAGTTCTTCACCCGCCTGGTATTATCTGTCAAAAGATATTGCGAGTCGAGGGTAAAATCACGTCAGAAAGTACTTAATCCCATCAATAAATTTTATAATTACGATGAGTTTACATGGCGCCGTAATAGCCCAAGTCTGCAGTTATAAAAATGCAATGCAACACCATTATACACCATTCCATTTAATTATGCTACATATGCTATCGGTGCTTTTGGAAACTCATTATTTCCAGAGACCAGTGATTTGTCCACCCTTACAATATACCTACTTATTTTGGAAAGATGTACCTACGCCACCATTGCTTCCTACATTTCGTACTTCCCCGTCCCGCACAATGAGATTCCTCCTTTAGCTTTGACCGCTGGTCGGTTTTTTTATTGTTAAAAACAAACAATTCTGATCATAATTAATAACCCATAATTTTCATTACTATAGACAGGTTTGTTGTTTTTATTCTCCCAACAATAAAATGGTGTTGCATTCATTAAAGGTGAATCAGATCCAGACGTTGAACTCGGCTTCTTTTCGTTGAACATAATTGCATTTTTATTTAAAAAAAATACCAAAAATACCTGCTCTAAAAAATAACAACCGTAATGTAGTAAAAAATAGCAACAAACTCATTCCGGATTTTTTGATTCCATAAATTTGCATCAATTAAACACAACATAATCATGATGAAATAATAAATAACAAGTCGTATTTTTTTTTCAATAAAAAATATTCACTTTGATTAACTGCTGTCAGAATTTAGTTTAGTCAGATAGAAACATATTTTTCTATGATTTATATTAATATTTGATTAGTGAATCTAGTTGCCTAATTATTTATTTATGGAAAAAAGACACGTATCAAATTAAATAAGAATTTGAATCAATTTTAAGAGTTATTATGAAGGGAATTTATGAGTTAAATGTATTATATTATTTTTTTTAATTCCGCTATTAGATAATGTTGAAATTGATTGAAATTAATGATTCAAATTTTTTGACCGACGAACCCAAACGGAGAAGGTACCTATACAAATCAACTGTCTGTTTTTTTTGGTTCGTGCGCGCGTTGTTTACCTACCTATAGTAAACGATTTTGAATCATTTAAAAGAAGAGACTTGAGAAATGATGCCATATTCGTAAAAACTCAAATCCAAAATCTCCTTCCCTTCAAAAAACATCGCCGAAGTCAATGACGGGATCATTTTTTCTCGAAAATCGAAAATCTGGCAGAATTAAAGAAAGGACAATATCCGGGAACGTTTTTTCAAAAAAGTTACGGTTTTCGAGTTTCGAGAATCTAAAATACTTATGCATATTTCCGCCGCGATGTATTGAGATCTCTAAATAATAACAAATAGGATAAGTACTAACCTCTTTGTTATTAGTGAACGTTCAACGATTTCCATGTATAATGTTACACTCAAAACTGTGAAATAAATATTTTTTACAAAAAATTGGACCGACGTTATTAGTTAATGCACTCAAAACTAAAAAATAATATTAATTCTATTAGTAACTGGAACTGCACTACTACAAAAGTAACGATACCAAGAAACTTAATATTATTTTGTATTTTTCAGTGCACCAACTAATAATGTCGGTCCCTTTTTTTAAAAAATATTTATTAAATGCCATATTGTAAGCTGCTTGCTGGTAACACCACAGTGAATTTCAGTATAATATTTTTATTCGTCAAACACCTACGGGCTTCTTATTTATTTCAATTTTCATGGAGATCGTTTTTAAATGGTGTAGTAAATCTGGCTGCAAGATACAACAAAGTCGATTGCATTAAAATATTTCCAATGCTCAAATATCTAGGATAGCCAGTTTTATGGCCATCATTACTATGTCGTAGTAGTTGGTGCTCTGCAGCGTCATCTAGTGGCGAGTTATGTCAATTTGGATAGTATAAGAAGCTTTTTCATGAAAAACTATACACGAATACCGATTTTCATCGTTTGAAATTTACATAGGTTAACTTAGTTTGTGATATAGGAACTCGCAAAGATAAAAGTCAAAAGGTGTCAGATTTGGAGGCCGGCAAGCCAGGAAAGCCTTCAACACCAGAAGCTCCCAAATTTAAACAATATCAAACTTCACAATAATTTATTAAAAAAATAAATTCTGATAAAAAATCTTCAGTTAGGATACACGGAATATCTGAAAGGGTTGCATAATTTAATAAATTAATATATACAAGAGAATGTGGCCCAATAGGTAATATAAGCTGAATACCCGTGGGGAGAGATAGAAAAAATAATATAAACATCCCCAAACCCGTAAATTACAACATTGATTCCAATAAAACTCAAATAAATAGAACATTCTAAAAATAAAAACAAAAAGAAATAACTACCCCCTCATGAGGGAAAAAGAGAATTACATTAGAAAAAATCCAACAAATAGAAGGAACAACAACTTGGATCGGTCAAGCGTAAAGACCATGAACAGTAAAATTCTATTTTCTATTGTTGGAATTTTTGTATTTTTTTGTATTTTGTATTTTTTTCTCCGCGTGTGTTTGTGGTTATTTCTTTTCATTTTTATTCTTAGAACGTTTTTTATTTATTTGAGTTTTATTGACTGACGAACCCCGAACAGAAGAGGAACAATTCGACTGTCGGCTTTTTTTCTTTTTTTGGTTCGCGCCCAAATTTTATATTGTAGGTAAACTTACTCTGATTTTGATGATTGTTGATTCATTTGAAAGAGGAGACTTGAGAAATGATCCCAAATTCATAAAAACGCAAATCCGAAATCTCCTACCCTACGAAATTGCAAATGTTCTCGAAAATCGAAGATCCGAGATGGTACAATTAAAGATACCAAAATATCCGGAAACGTTCAAGTTGAATATTTTTTCAAAAGAGCTACGGTTTTCGAGCTTCTGTGATTTTAAAATTTGAAATATATATATGGAAAATGACGAATTTATTTGTAGCAACATTTATAGTGTACATTTTTTTCCATAGAGTTACGGTTTTCGAGTTAAAAGAGTGGTAAAGTTTATATATGTGTATTTCCGCGACGATGCTCTTAGATGAATAATAGCAAATACAAGAAAGCATAATGGTGAACGTTCAACGATTTTCGTGACAAATCTAACACTCAAAAGTGTGAAATAAATATTGTTTACAAAAAATTGGACGGACGTTATTATAAGGTGCACTGAAAAATACGAAATAATATTAATTCTATTAGTGCTTGTACTTGTGAAGTTGGTGCCAGAAGTTATCAATCTAACTGCAACTGCATCAATTCGCTTTAAAATTTTCACATCTAAATAAATTATGTTGACTGCACATTTTTAACAATCCTTCATCAAAACCAACCATTGACCTGTCTCTAAACGTGACAGGTATTAATGAAACAGACCGAAATAGAAACAAATAATTATAATTAATGTTAAACCAGATATAAAAACAAGAAAACAGTCTGTATGTGTATGTATTTATGGTCCGGAAGAAAAAAAGAAAAGCGTCTATGGACTACTCGCCAATATTAACATAACAATAATAAAATTACGATTCGAGGAAATCCAGCCAAAGAAAAAGAAAAAGGGTTAACAGCTGATCTCCCACCATTTTTTGAGTAGGTATATGTGTGTCACAAAATGGTAAATTTTATATCAAAACAGGATAGAAATATAAGAAGATTGAAATAGTGGCAGTCAGTTACCTGAGTGTTTATTCATTGTTAGTTAGCGCATTCATACAATCGGCTCAATGAATCTTCGAAAAGCTAAGGTAAGTTGCTAGAAATAAATGTTTTACTTTTATCATAATATCATGTTATGTGTGGTATCTAAATAGTTGTGGTTCAAAAGCGTGAATTTCAAATTTAATTGAATTTATAGATCTACAGAAATATAAACACCATTTATATTCATACAATTTAAGCTTTAGATTTAAACGGCTATTTTCTTCTAGGTTACTGATGATGTGACAGCAAAATCATTACAAGCCATCAAATCTATATTCTACATACTTATCATAAATACAATCGTTCTCATACTGTTGCCAATCATATTGCCAATTATACTCAGCCTTTTGCTTCTACGAAGCATCATAGACATTTGCCTAAGACTCAAATACGGCAAAAATTATGGAGGCCTTTTATGCAAAGGTGACTCAATTTGGAGAGGTAGTGACAAAAGAAATGGCATAATAAACGTGCTGGGTATTGTAAATGTCGAATCGGGTGATTTTGAAGCATTAGCAAAAACAACCCTCAATAAATTACAGGAGGAGATTTTCGACCATCCAGAACAAAATATCAAATTCACCAGTCTATGCAAGAGCGTGCTGGGTTACGGCTACCTGCACAAAAATCAAATCAAAATCGATGATTGCTTCAAGGTCATTGACAAGAAAGAGCTGCCATATGAATATTTCGATCATGACACATTCACAGAATATATCAGCTCTAATGCCTACAAGACATTGCCTTTGAATCATGAATCTCTTTGGGAGATAAAAATGCTACCCATACCGATATGGTGGAACAAAGATGCTGAGAAAGGAACACAGTATCCTATAATTATAAGATTCAATCACATATTCGGTGATGGTTTCTCCATAAACGGCACCTTGTTGAAGATATTCGCCAAAGATAAAACGATATACATTAAAAGCTTCAACAAGTTCATGAACAAAGTTGTCACAAAAGGACATGATGGCCAAATATCGAGCAGGTTCGATAAACTCAAGACCATACTAAAGAAGATTGCATTGTCTCTTTACATAGTCTGGATGATGGTGCCCTTAGCCCTGGAAAATTTGTTTTTCCGAAAAGGTGACTCTCATTGTCTCCATGGACCTAAGATAAGCGACAAAAAGCATTTAGTATATGCCATAGAGGACAATGTAAATTTGGTGGACAAGATTAGGGATATAAGGCAACATATGCGAGGCACGACCTTCACCAACATACTGCTGACGGCGTTCTCGGCCAGTTTGTTCAAATACATGGGAAAGGTGAGTACAAACAAATAACTATACTTTGTAGGCTGATGTAGGTCATTGAATCACGGTCTATATATTGTCAACGAAGAAAAAGTTATTATTATAAAACCAAATACAGCCGTTTTCATAATCAACACTCAGTTCGATAAAAGTAACGCTAATATAATGCGTAATAGTTTTAGTATCAAACCATGCTATTGCTGATCTTGTTTTGTTTATAAATACCTACGGCAAAATATCATTAATAACAGAAATTTGTACAGGTACATCTTAGACGTCGTCACTCCAGGTCCTTTTGGTTATGTCAATAACACAGCCTAGCCCATTTTTCTCTATTTTCTAAGACTGAACAATTGAAATCTCATTTTATTTATAACATGATCTTAAATATATACAATATAAGTATATAAACTCTGCCAAAGTTAAAGTAAAATTAGTCATGAAAATTGTTGAACGTTCACTAAAGAATGTAGTACTTGTTGTATTAAGATATATGAGGGCTGCTTGTTATTTATTATTATACAGAGATCTCAAAACATCGCGGCGCAGATATACATATTTCCGACTTTACAGCTGTAACTCTAAAATACCTTAAAGATTTCCTGGAGGCGTCATTTCGGGGAATGATGACCAATACTGGTCACCAAGATCTTGCAATCTTGCACCCTTAGACTATTTTCTATGGGGTTGTGTTAAATCTCTAGTCCACAGAAATAAGCCCCGCACAATTCAAGACCTTAAACAACACATTCCACTCACCCTTGAAAACATACCACTTGATATGTTGTCAAAGAGTAATTGAAAATTGGGCCACCAGGATATACGAAATTAGACGAAGTGAAAGCAGACATTTAAGAAACATTATTTTCAAATCATAATGTCGTAGGTAGCTCTTCAAAATATAAAATTAATACATAATCACTTGTCTCTTTCGTTGTGTTAAATTTTAAATTTCTGACACGCTTATTGGAAAGCCCTAGTTCAAAATTATTATAGAGCATGTTACTAAAACAATTCATTCGAAATAAGTATTTATTACCAAAATAATTATTTGAGAAATGATAAAATTTAGATTTCCAACACCTATAATGATCTCTAACGTCATCTTTTTCATTTTTTAACTCAAATTGTATCACCCTGTATATACAGTTTCATTTTTTTCTATTTTTTATTACTCTTAACTGGTTTAATATTCCATGAAATAAATGATTTTATGAAGTATTTCCTAGTTTTGGCAAATTTATTCAACATTTATGACTTTTGACCTGACGAAGAGAATAAACATTCTCGAAAGCTCGGATTAATTGAAAGAGTTTTAATAATTAAATTACAGGATCCCCCACAAACATCTTTTTTTCATGGTTTAATATTCATACAAATTTGAAGAAGTTTCAATTCAATTTTTCTCACTTTCAGATATCCGAGTCATTGCCAGACACTTTGACAGTAGGACTTACTGCAACATTGAAACCACCTAACATCGACAGTAATCCGAAAAATAAGTTCTGCTTGTCTTTAATAAACGTGCCCATAAAAACTGGAGGAGACACGTTGTTAAAGCGCCAAAGGGAAGTCAAGAAACAGGTTGATATTGTTTCCAATTCACCAAAGATATTCGTAAGTTTACAATTTTAACTATATAAAAAAATCTAGTGCGTCCAAACACAAGAATTCCATCGAATATAAACAACATCTGATTAGGTGGTATGAATATTCACTTTTTTCTGCAATGCTCATATTCAATTTTGTCAAGGGAGACACCGTTTAGGCAGGATATGATTAAACATTTAAAACATTTGTCAATTTTACTATTTAGAGCCGTATTCGAAACAAGCGTTATTTATTTATGTTCTTGACTGACCGAGTAACTGACTCCGCAGTAAATCCTCTCTTATATGTTAGCAAGCCCCTTCATCTAGAATCTTCCACCGACATCTTCCAACGCCAAGAACATTCAATCAATAGCGCGAACTCACCAGAAGCTCCGGAATATAATCTTGACCTGGGCATGTATCGGTGACCAATAGCAGTATGCCGTACACTAATTCCAGCCAGGCCACGCTAGCGTCCGTGCTGGTCAAGATACACCGCCCTCTGACGAATCATCGCACACGCCTCCATTCCGAATGGCGTCGACACTATATCCCAAACTTGTTACACTATAAATGATACTTGGAAAATATTTCTTTCTTGAAACTTATTTCATTTTAATATACATATTTTTTTAGGTGGGCGAAATATTGATGAACTATGTTTGTGGAATCCTACCCATGCCAGTCCTAAAATATATGGTTACAAGGTATACGGGAACGGCTAGTATTGTTCCAGGTATTCCAGAGAAACTAGTCGGTGATGGCTACAATGCACAGGATATCATATTTTACACACCACAAGTGGGCAGGGCAGGTAAATGTTTTTTATACAAAAATAAATTAATGTTTTCCCTTTTTCTGAGAAAACATAAGCAACTCAACAAACATATGGTTGTATATACCCTAACAGTCTTATGGCCGGTTTTAATATGTCCGGTTGACCAAAGGCTGAAACCGAGGATCAACCGTAACTTTCCGTATTATAAATCCCCAGCCCAAAACTCATACATTTCAACCGGAGTTCGATCAAACAAAAGCATGTTTTCTTAGGAGTATGATTGAAACCATTATGATTATTGATAGCAAATGTCAAGAGCTGGTGAGCGTCCTAGTTTTGAGTATACTCTTAAGCATGTTTTTAATAGGAATGTGTGTAAGTACCTTAAGGACTGATCACACAGATTTTATGTTTGCCTCATGATTTACCGGAATGACGATAATAATATTATTACTATTATTATGACAGCTTTATTGAGCGTTTATGAATAAAGAAAGGGATTCTTATGAATAAAATTGTAAGGGTTTATGGATATTAGACCTTAATTCCAAAAGTTTTGATGCGATTTTAAGAGTGAGAACGAACGACTGTAGATTATAAAACATTCTGATTATCAAAACATCTTAGCAATTCTATGACATTTTTACCAGGCACGCTAAAATGCTGCCAGAACATTTTAAAATTCTTCTGGACGTTTTCTTTCTGTTCTATCTTGGAGGATGTGATAAATTCAACGACATTTTTTTATGACTAACCCTAAATTTTTTTGTTTTGTTTCAGGTATTGGTCTCTGTATTCTAACCTACAATGATAGACTACAAGTTAGTCTGATTGTGGCCCAAAAACTAATTCCAAACGTAAAGGATGCTCAGTCCATTGCCCATGACTTTTTGGAGCAAATCGACGCCTTACACAAAGAAGTATTACATAATTATAAGAAAGATGTCGAAATTACAGTTAATTAATTAGTTGTTAAGTTTGTTTGATTTATTGTTATTATTATGAATGTATTTATGTTGTTAATAATTAAAATGTTTAAATTTTATAAAAGGTATTCTACTTTTTTGAAAAATTATCTAATTAATTGATATTATCGGGTGAGCTTCAGTGTGTCAAAAAATTAAAATAAAGGAATTATTAACCTTTCTAAATTCACTAGAAAGATACATGTACCTACATGTTGGGTGATAATCCTATGTTTTTTTTTCAATACCTTATATTTTATTTTCAATTCAGAATCGACATTTCTTTAGGATTCCAATACTATAAACTTAACAGCGTTATTAAGGGGTTTTCAGAAGATATGATCGATTTTATCGAAAAAAAAATGTAATTATCTCAGCTCCCTGTATATAACTTAAGCCTCGATCACATTGAGCTAGTTTGCAAGCTGCTTTAGACTAGTTTAAAGCACGTCCCTAAAACTAGCAGAATCCAAAATACATATTTGGGGCTTGTAGCGCATGTTAGGTTATAATTGAGTGCTATATTCCATAAATATTTTTTACAAAAAATTGGACCGACTTTATTAGTTGGTGCACTGAAAAGTATAAAATAATATTAATTCTATTGGTGCTGTTACTTTTGAAGTTGTGCAGTTGCAGGTAGATTGGTAACTTTTGGCACCAACTTCACAAGTACCAGCCCCAATAGAATTAATATTATTTTATACTTTTCAGTGCACCAACTAATAAAGTCGGTCCAATTTTTTGTAAAAAATATTTATTTCACACTTTTGAGTGTAACATTAGTCACGAAAATCGTTGAACGTTCACTAATACCAATGAAGATAGTACTTATCCTATTACCCACGTATATTCCTTGCTTGTAGTTACTATTGAGATCTCAGAACATCGCTGCGGAAATACGCTTGAATATTTTAGTTGTTACCATTTTAACACCGATTTTACTCGAAAACCGTAACTCTAAGGGAAAAATGTTCAGTATAAATGTTGCTACAAATAATTATGTCTTTCATGTACTGCAAACAGATTTTCAATTTTCGACAGAAATCGCCCTCTCCACATAGCGAAAATAGGTATATTTGAGAATTTAAAATGTCTCTATGTCGAAAACCGTTACTCTTTTGAAAAAATGTTCCATTTAAACGTTTCCGGATATTGTCCTATCTGTAATTATATCAACGCAGATTTTCAATTTTCGACAAAATTTGCCCCCTCCACCCCCTTCGGGGGCGGTTTTCCGAGGGAACGAGATGTCGGATTCCCGTTTTTATGAATATGGGACCATTTCTCAAGCCTCCTCTTTCAAATGAATCAAAAATCATGAAAATCGGAGTACGTTTACTATATGAAAGGCGCGCACAAACCACAAAAAAAAAAAAAAAAAAAAAAAAAAAAAAAAAAAAAAAAAAAAAGCACACAATCGAATTGTATACCTCCTCCTTTTGGGAAGTCGGTCAAAAATGAATTGCTCTTATAGCTTTTTTGGAGCATGGCTGCTTTGCTAGCTTTAGTACAGCAACCTTTAAAAATCATCTTTTTTAAGAACTTTTTAGTTCTTGTAGGGCTAATTAAATATGTTCTGTATTCCGAAATTAGTTGCTCGTATAGTTTTTTGGAAAATGGCTGATTTGTTTTTAGAAATCAACTGTAAAAAAACTTTTTTAGTGCTTGTAGAGCAACAAGATGATCGGACGTACCAAAACTGGTGCTCAGAAATAAAATGGAGTAATTAGTTAATCTCTTACCTGAAAAATTATCCCTTAACTCGTCCCCAAGAAGAGTAAGCCCTCAAAAATAAATACTTGAATTTGTCCTCGACGTTATCACATTATGAATCACCAATATAGCTACTTTTTTCATATATTTATAACAAATGGGAAACTCAGTAAGTGACACAAAACACATTTTAATTTATTTAAAAATCTGTAAAATAACAGAAATGTCTGCTTGTGTTTTATACAAGTACATTCACTTTTATTAAAATAAGCTATACACTTTACAAAACTAAATCATGAAACAGATCCAGTTTTATACTCATTTATTTTCCTAGCAACTCACTGCTTACGTCTACTGGATCGCGTATTCTTGCAAATTCATCACATTTTAAGAATTTGTGTACAATTAGCACATATCTTCCACGTTCACTCAACCTGACAAAGCTTTCCATATTTTCTCACACCTAAATAAAATGCAATTCTTAGCTAGGAATGTCATTTCAGAATGAAATAACAATCTAATATGAATGAAAATTAATTTACACTTTTGGTAGAATTTGTATTTAATAGGCAACAACCTACTTATATTTCCAAGAAAGCTTAAATCTCTTATTTTCTTGTCCAGGATAAGTTTACCGGTAGCTAAGTTCGTTACTATCCACGTCGGTAGGTATTTTTCTTATTCATTGTATTGGCTGATATTTTATAGAAATTATAGCTATTAACTTCGGAATACAACACATAATTAGCACTTAATAAGCCCTACAAGCACTAAAAAATAAATTCTCAAAAAAAATGATTTTTAAAGGTGCTGCCTAAAGCTAACAAAGCAGCAATTTTTCAAAAAACTATAAAAGCAATTAATTTCCGACTACAGCACTTATTTAGAACTTAGCTCTACAAGCACTAAAGAGATTTTTGGAAAGAGACTTTTTTGGCACCAACTTCAAAAGACCCAGCACCAATAGAATCAATTCCAATTCCATATCCGGAAATGTTTAAATTGGACATATTTAAAAATAATCAGCTACAGTCTGAAATATGTGTTTCAGCTATGTGGAAGGTGCAAATTTTTCCGAAAATTCGAGATTTGAAAATTGGTAAGGGGACCATATACGGAAACGTTTAAATTGAACATTTTTTCAAAAGAGTTACGGTTTCCGAGTTTCACAATGGTAAAGTCTGAAAAATGAGATATGCATATTTCCGCTATGTGGAAGAGCAATTTTTTTCGAAAATTGAAAATATGACACGGCCAAATTAAAAAAAAGATTATATGTAGCAACATTTAAATTAAGTTACGGTTTTCGAGTTACACCAGTAAAGTCTGAAATATGTATATTTGCGCCGCTATGTTTTGAGATCTCTGAATAAGAAATACTAACAAGTACAAGCTAAACCTACCTATATCTTATTGGGTATTAGTTAAATAGTTCAGACCATAGTCCTTGGAAATTGTGATCAAATACCGAAATTTGTCATTAAGAGCAAAGATTGAGATTTTTTTAATAAGACAATGGCGGACATAAGCAACAGCAGAATTTAACCGCCATTTGTACCTAATTTGGATTACCAATGACCATTAACCTCACATTTTAAACAAGAACACGAGACAAACGAATCTTGTTATTTCACTAAGATTATTCGGACATAAGAACTAGACTATTAAATCAATCAATGACCTTGATCAGAAATTGGTTGATTTAACATATTGTCACGAAACAACCACAAACGAGTCCTAATTAAAGTTAAAGTGGAAAAACAAAAAGCCCACTCTTATATCTTTATTGACTTTTTCAGTCCAGATGAGCAAAAGAACGCAACTCACAGTAGTGGCGAAGGACATTGGAATTAGTATAAAATAATTATAGTTATAACTCATCGATCTAATCAATTAGACGTTAAATTAATTGAGGACTTTTTGTTCAACAGAAGACTAAAGCGTAGCTCAAATCAGAACTTGAAACTTGATTTAGTTGACGGTTCATCTTCAGTGTATGTGTTCACAAATTCAGATCAATGAATCTCCGAAATTATAAGGTGAGTTGCTAGAGATAAGTTTTGTGTGTTTTTTTTTGAACAAGTAAGTTGTATCTGAAAGCATAGAAAATATACTATATAAATACAATGTGTCAAAGATAAGATACACTGTATTTGTATTTCACCTCACCTTTTTTTTGACCGTCGAGTCCCGAACAATTCGACTGTGCTTTTTTCTGTTTGTTCGCGATTTATATATAGTAAACGTACTCCGATTTTGATGATTTCTGATTTATTTGAAAGAGGGGATTTGAGAAATGGATCCATATTCGTGAAAATTCATATCCGATATCTCCTTCCCTCCAAAAACCGCCCTCAAAGGGAGTGGAAGGGGCAATTTTTCTCGAAAATGGAAAATTCGAGATGCAAGAATTAAACGGAAACGTTTAAATTGAACATTCCTTCAAAACAGTTACGGTTTTCAAGCTACATTCATTTTATAATTTCCCATATGGGTATTTTTGCTATGTAGAAGGGGCGATTTCTTTCGAAACTGTAAATCTCTTGATACCAAATGAAAGTTACGGTTTTCGAGTTAATCGGTGGTATAATGGTTAAATATAAAATACTTATGCGTATTTCCGCACCGACATCTGAATAATAATAATAACAAGTACAAGCAAAGAATATAGGATAAGTAAGTACTATGTGGTATATGTGAAAGTTCAACGATTTTTGTGACCAATGTACCACTCAAAACTGGGAAATAAATATTTTTTAGAAAAAAGTGGACCGACGTTATTAGTTGGTGCACTGAAAAATATAAAGCAGACAGTCGAATTGTATACTTCCTCCGTTCGGGGTTCGTCGGTCAATAAAATAATATTAATTCTATTCGTGCTGGTACTGGTGAAGTTGGTGCCAAAAGTTATCAATCTACCTGCAACTGCACAACTTCAAAAGTAACAGCACCAATAGAAGTAACATTATTTTGTATTTTTTCATTGCACCAACTAATAACGTCGGACCAATATTTTTTTAAATATTTATTTAACTCTATTCTCTTTTAAAATACTTTTCCTCAGAGAAATTCACCAATAAGTTTTTATTTAAATCTAACCAAAGCAACCTCCAAAGATACTGGTAGATTGCAATCTGTTCTCCAAAATCTTTTCTATAGCAATATAAAAGAAGATATCATTGTCATCATTTTTCTACATTTCCAAAATCTTCAAAGATTTTCGAGTTCCTGGCCTCTGAAAGGGCGAGGAGAATATTTTCTACCAATATTAAAATTTTTAATTGAATATAAATAAATTGTATTCTAGGTATTTCCAATCACTTTAAAACGCTAACTTTTTTCAAATTATACCGGGTGATCTAAGAAAATATTCATTAGATGTGTCATCTCTGAATATGCATAATATTGAAATATCACTCTTCACTTTTTGGAGCTGAAATGTGTTGAAAGAAATGCACAAACTAATGTAATGATATTTTAAATGTCCATATGCCAATTATTTTTGGACTTCACTTCACCAATGTCAAATGATTGAATTAAAGGCATGATTTCAAATTCCATGTCACACTAGAAATGATTTGTTCTTGAGCGTGCAATATAAAAAAGTTGTTGTCATTGATCTTTTATCATCCTATAACTGATCAAAAAATACAAGTCTTATGTAATTACTCTGTTTTCTCTTTGTATGTCCATCTGTCCATCTATCACATCATATCTTTTCCGAACTATTGAAAAAAAAAGTAAAATTTGTCCACTCATTCAAAAATTTATAAATTCATTTTGTCCAACTCTGTATAAGACAGAATTACTGAATGGGAATGTATATAAGAAAACAAATCTTATTATGAGTTAATTAAATTACACAAATTTTGTTGATGCCATGGCAACCAAATGAAGCCCGATAGGATTTTTTGATATGAGCTACAAATATTATTTAGAACCCCATTGTCTTATCATTTTCAGTACGATCTTTCCGCGGACACCCTGTATTTATAACATTGTTTCCGATCTTTATGCTGAATCCAAGATGATGCAAATTTTATCGAACCACCAAAAACCTATCGATAAATCGTAATATATAAATATTCATAAATCTAGTTTTAGAACTCTTCTCCTAGCAATTTATTCAATTAATTGGCTCGGAAACTTCTAGTAACACAAGGTTTTCTTTCCCATACAAATATTCTTTCTGCTGTATATTTACCGGTTTTTCAAGACCATCAATATATTAGGTCAAATTTAAGTTAACAAATAGTCAACACGATAAAAGTAATTTTTGACCGACAAATTCCGAACGGAGGAGGTATACAATTCGACTGTCTGCTTTTTTTGGTTCGTTCGCGAGTTTTATATAGTAATCATACTCTGATTTTGATGATTTTTGATTCATTTGAAAAAGGAGACTTGAGAAATGGTCCCATATTCATTAAAACGGAAATCCGAAATCCCCTACCCTCCGAAAACCGCTCCCAAAGGGGGTGTATGGGGCAAATTTTCTCGAAAATCGAAAATCTGAGTTGGTATAATTAAAGATAGGACAATATCCGGAAAGGTTTAGATTGGACATTTTTTCAAAAGAGTTTTCCAGTAAGATGTATGTGAAATTCTCAAATATGTGCATTTTTGCTATTTGGAGAGGGCGATTTCTTTCAAAAATTGAAAATTCGTGGGTACTACATGAAAGACAATAGCATTTGTAACAACATTTATAATGATTTTTTTTCCTTAGAGTTACGGTTTTCGAGATAAAGCGGTGGTAAAATGTTTAAATCTAAAATACTTCTACGTATGTTCTGAGATCTCTACATAATAAAATAGTAACAAGGACAAGCAACGAATATACATGGGTTCTAGCATGTTAGTGGTATTAGTGAACGTTCAACGATTTTCATGACTAATATTGCACTCAAAAGTGTGAAATAAATATTTTTTACAAAAAATTGGACCGACGTTATTAGTTGGTGCACTGAAAAGTACGAGATAATATTAATTCTATTGGTGCTCGTGCTTGTGAAGTTGGTGCCAAAAGTTATCAATCTAACTGCAACTGTACAACTTCAAAAGTAACAGCACCAATAGAATTAATATTATTTTATACTTTTCAGTGCATCAACTAATAACGTCGGTCCAATTTTTTGTGAAAAATATTTATAATAAAAGAGAATCATAAAAATTGGTGCAAACGGGACTACGCTGCCCGTCCATTTGTAGGTGGGTTACATCTCATTAACCTTAATCGGTAGACAGTTGAAATTTTTAGAAAATGTGTATTTCTATAACCACTATACAAGTCTCTCTACAAGCCCATGTAACCGTCTTTCCATCAACACAATGGTACGGAACATAAAACGGTTTGTTGCATCTCTAAAGAATCCAATGAAAATAGAATTGATTGAAAATGTTAACCGGTTGTAATACAATTATTATTCATAATAATACATCATCCCATTCTGTTTTATTAACAAGCCGACCACTACCTCAATTAATCAGGTTTTCACAGTTTTTGCCTATGGAATTCAAAATAAAATAATATATGAGAACATATATATATCATCCATGCGTACCGAACTCACGAGTATTGTTAAGGATGTATCCGAATGAGGAAGTAAGTTGATTTTTCGTTTATATAATTTATTAACCAAAGCTAATTTCGAATATCACAAAAGCCATACCTAAATGGTTATATTATTTTTTAACAACCAAATTGCGACTTTACATCATGTACTATATTATAAAATTTAAAGTCGAGTATTATAATTATGTATGATTGTTGACGCTCTAGAAAATCAAGACAAATTAAACTAGAATGTTGGTCTTTCAAAAACAAAAACAACCGAACAAAAAAATTATATATTTTTTTGATGATCTTAAAAATAGATGCATAGCTGGTTTTAATTATTAAAACTGATATTCCTAATAAACAAAATGTAAAGTTTAACCTATAAGCCGAATTTCGTGACATGGTTTTGAAGAAAATAGATAAGTTATTTCAATGGTATTTTAAAATACTATTAAGTTTATTAAAGTAAGTATGTACTAGAATAAATAAAAGTGACTTTATTAGTTGTTGCACCCAAAATAAAAAATAAAATTCTTGTTAAAAATAGTTATTTATTATACAAGGGAAAAAGTACTAGATTCTAGCTTGAGGTTGTGTTGCCGATAGACGCGAAACGCAGGGAGACAAAAAAAACCGAAAGCTAAAATCTAATATTTTTCCCGTGTATAAATAGACTATTTCTTCTGTGACAGGAAAATCGATGATTTAATATTGAAAAAATATCACATTATATTAAAGTCAGAAGATTATCGAAGTAAAATTTGAAGTTTCAAAGTGGTAGGCGACAATTAGACATGCGTTGCTAAGGAAAACTTTAAAGTAATCAAATATCCGTCAGTTTAATTCTGTGTTTTGATTGATATTTAGTTGTGTATCTACCCCGAAAAAAGTACTTATTTTTTCCCGTGAGGACAAAGGAGATAAAATGTCAATCTTTTTCCCGTAATAGAAAAAAATATTTATTTGACACTTTTGAGTGTAACATTAGTCCTGAGAATCTCACTAATACCAAAGAAGATGATACTTATCCTATTAGCCATGTATATTTTTTGCCGGTACTTGTTATTATTCAGATATCTCAGAACATCGTGGCCGAAATACATATATTTCAGACGTTACCACTGCTGTTACTCGAAAACCGTAACTTTTTTGGAAAAATGTCCAATTTAAATGTTGCCACATATAATCTGTTCTTCAGTTTGGCCGTGACATATTTCAATTTTCGAAAAAAAGACCCCTCCACATAGTGGTTATACACAAATTTCAGTCTTTCGCATTGCTAAAACTCGAAAAGCGTAATTCTTTCAAAAATTGGTCAATTCAAACGTTTTCGGATATTTAATTCCGCCATACCAGATTTTCGATTTTCGAGAAAAATAGACCCCTCCACCCCCTTTGGGGGTGGTTTTAAGGGAAGGTACATGTCAGATTTGAGTTTTTCTAAATATAGCACCATTTCTCAACTATCTTCTTTCAAATAAATCAAAAATTATCGAAAACGGAGCACGTTCACTATACAAAATGCTCGAAGAGCCATACATAAAAAAGCAAACATACAACCAAATCGTATACCCCCTCCTTGTTTTGAATGTAAAAGAATATCGGTGACGTCATGTCATTTTCTTCACTCACCATGTATATTTCATTTTACGTATAAAAGCTTTGAAACAAAATAAAAATCGAAGGTTGAAATTCACATTATGTGATTATATCGTAATGTGACCGAAAGTTTAAATTTATCATGTTCAATTGCTTTTGAGGTATCATTATTAAGTTTTAGTGTTCATAACTGAGACAAAGATGTATTTAATCTTTGAATGAGTCCGCAAGATTAGGGCGTATGGTCAAAAGACTAAAGCCTGCCCAAATTGGACAAAGCATTTGTCTGTGTTGTTCTAATATACTCAACTTATGTCATAGTATAAAGACTTGCTACAAATACGCATAATTTGGATTTTGCTTTGTGATTTTGCAGTTTTCACGGGTAGAAGGAGAGCTTTGCTTGTAGCAGAAAATACGCTTTATTTCATTTAAATTGAATGTAAAAGTTTAACCCATTTATAGATATTAAGATGAAATTAAATTCCTTGCAAACCAAGTCGTGGGCAGCAACCGCTAGTCGATATGTAGATATATAAAAATGTAAATATATACAGCAAATACATTAAATTGGATAAAGAATATTCACATCTACCAGCGATTGATAGCTATGGACATCTCGCATAATATTCAAGTTTACAGCTGACCCGGTTTCGATTAAAAAATTCTTATTTGAAACTGATAAAAATTTAAAAAAATATATCCAAGTAATTATAATGGCATCTATTTTTGGACAGAAGAACCTGAATAATATTCAAACTTTAAACTTCGACCACTAGGCAATCAGTAATTTTTACCATAGCAACAATTACCATACCAGAAATAATTATAAAATTATCAAATACCATTACAATGAGTATTCATTTATCATCAGCAATGCTCAGTTGTAATTAATGGTTTAGAGTAATTTATGCCTAATTATGAGTAACAATGTTTTAAACTTGTTAACAATATTTCGAGAATGGCGTTGCTTCTATTACTTTTGTAAGTGTAATATTACGTAAATTCTTTTTTTTTCAAGGCTTCCTTGACATCTATGAGCACTTTATTGGTGTTTAAAAAAATATGGTCATAAAATTAATATTAGGTAGATATTTTAACCATTTTAAACACCTGCATTAGTAATAAGTACAGAATATCAAATTGAAAATTATAAAATTTATAAAAAATAAAATCCATTTTTGTCTCAAGTCTCCCCTAAATTGTATTATATTGATTTTTTATACATTTTTATGTTATCTTTGCACATCCAGCTTATTAATTAATTGTGTTATTGATGATTCATATCTTTTTAAAGGCCATATTTCACAATCTGTACGCTCTTGTGTTTAATTGTTATAAAATCAACATAAAAAAGCAAACATACAACCGAATTGTGTACCTTCTTCATTTTTTGAAGCCGTTCAAAAAGATAACTGCACTATTTAAATTGTAAATATTGAAAATAATTAGTTATCGAAATTCGACCGTCATTCTTTAGTTTTTTAATTAAAACGTTATTTTTTTGTCAAAGATATAATAATTTCATATAATTTTTGAGAATTTTGCTCTATTACGACAGTTGCAAGCTTGAACAAAACGGCATTAGTGTGTGTTCTTTGTTTAATTCCTTACAATACATAAGAAATAAAATTTAATGCTAGTAACAGTTCAAAGAAGACAATGACAGCCAGCTATTTATGTCATAAAACAATGCACTCTAATGTTTTGACTTAATGCCGGTAATATCACTTTACCCTTATGACAAAATGAAGAAAATGCTGTCCTTTTGTGACTTCAGATGCGAAATGTTTGCATTGCAAAACCAGCATTGTAAATGCATTAAGTCACTATCAAAAGTATTAAAATTTCTTGAAATGACATTGAGTGCGCATTGAAATGTTTCCCTCAAAATAATTACATCACTTAGTAAACACCAATCACTATATTTAACTTTGCGTTTGACCAGGGTTGTCATTCACCAATAAAACAATCTGACTCGTTGACTTCATATTGCAATTGGGTTCGTTATGCAACACACAATACACTTCTCGTAAACCACAGAAGAATACTTTAGGCAAGTTTAATCTAAATCCTTGGAGCCGTTTTTGCGCTACAGTCTTGAGCACAGAGAGACAGACAGACAGACCAATGGCTGAAAATATGTTTATTAGACTCTGAAAGGTGAAAATTTCACACGATTACAATACTTTCCTTATACAGTTACTACAGTAGCGTAGGAAAGTCAAAACACATTACTTCAACACATCTTTGCATTTTCTCAATCACCGACTCCTAACCCCAAGAAACCCTAGATTAGATTAGATTGGTTGTTGGAGTGGCTGCACGACCTGTCCCATCGCGACCAGTTTTGGTCTATTGTGGTTCTCCGTTGCTTTAGAGTTCAGTATTTCGGTTTATCTTTTTTAGCAGACAGACAGCAATTTAGATACCGAGGAGTACGTAGCTGCGGGTCGAATTCCGAGGAGGTCGAAAGGCTTGCACATCGAAATCCAAGGACACCGAATTCCGAGCTGACCGAAACTTATCCCCACTCCAACAGGGCGATTTTACATAAAGGGTGTTCGAGCAGCATTTCAAACCAAACTCAAACCGTCAGAGGCATGCGCATTTTAATTTTAAGAAAACGGAAATTCATATGCGCATGCTCCACAATCACGGAACACAGTTGGAAACTGGTCCAAACTACTGCTCGAACACCCTTATATGCATACCCTCGTAGAGGCTATAGCACGATACACATATTATATCATGGGCTAAAGAGCAAACCACATCCACCAACATGAAGTTTTTTCCAATCACAAAAGGCTGTTGATAGAGCTTCATAACGCAAACTGCCAAATAGAAAAAATTGGATTGGCAATAAAATATTTTGTAAGAGCTTGTTGTTATAATACATAATCACTTCATTTTCAATAACAGTGCATAATAAATTAATATGCATGCAGTGTAATAAAATGATAGAAAAGTTCATGTGAAACTAGCTAGTATAAATTTCGTTGAAAATATATTGAATCAAATTACCTACGTACGCGTAAAAACTTTTTTTTAGATAAAAACAGTGCTTGAAATCGGACTGAGAAATCAATTGAATATCGGAATAAGATAAAGCTCAAAAACTAGATAATAAGCATCTGTCTAAAAAGGCTTGGTATCAAATATATGGTAGGTAGGTGTGCTCACATAGATTTTCTGTATAATCGTGAAACATAAAAAGTATATATTAGTTTGTATTGTGACGTTCCATACATCAATTATATTCCTTGACGATTAACAGTGATGTATTGTTGGTTGCCTGAATCGAAAAATTTTAAAATATTTTTTTTTTCTAATACAATAGAAAGTCACAAACGATTTTATTAATTATATTTGTGATTCGCTAACGATTTCTGATAAATTGAGCACAAAATAGAAAATGTAAGATCTATTTTCAAGACCTGTTGGCTAATGGCTGGCGTTCTCTGATATTTCTACTCGCTACACAAGGTACTCGTATGTCAGCGCACTCGGTTTGAGTGGGGACATTCCATCAACTTTTTTTAATTAGATATTACATGGCGCCGTAACAGCCCAAGCAGTCATAAAAATTCAATACAACAGCATTAATCACCAATATGATTTAATTATGCTACATATGCCACTGGTGTTTTTGGAATCTCATTATTTCCAGAGTCCAGTGATTTGTCCACTCTTACAATAATTTACCTACTTATTTTCGAAATATGTACCTACGCCACCATTGCTTCCTACATTTCGCACTTCCCTGCCCCATACCATGGGATTCCTCCTTTAGCTTTGACCTCTAGTCGATTTTTTTATTGTTAAAAACAAACATTTCTGATCATAATTAATAACCCATAATTTTCATTACTATAGACAGGATTGTTGTTTTTATTCTCCCAACAATAAAATGGTGTTGCATTCATTAAAGGTGAATCAGATCCAGACGTTGAACTCGGCTCCTTTTCGTTGAACATAATTGCATTTTTATTAAAAACAAAAAACCAAAAATACCGGCTCTAAAAAATAACAACCGTAATGTAGTAAAAAATAGCAACAGACTCATTCCGGATTTTTTGATTCCATAAATTTGCATCAATTAAACACAACATAATCATAATGAAATGATAAATAACAAGTCGTATTTTTTTCAATAAAAAATATTCACTTTGATTAATTGCTCTCAGAATTTAGTTTTGTCAGATAGAAACATATTTTTCTATGATTTATATTAATATTTGAATAGTGAATCTAGTTGCCTAATTATTTATTTATGGAAAAAAGACACGTATCAAATTAAATAAGAATTTGAATTAATTTTAAGAGTTATTATGAAGGAAATTTATGAGTTAAATGTATTATATTAATTGTTTATAAATTCCGCTATAAGATAATGTCTTATTGATGATTCAAATCTTTTTGACCGACGAACCCAAACGGAGAAGGTACCTATACAAATCAACTGTCTGCTTTTTTTTGTTCGTGTGCGCGTTGTTTACCTACCTATAGTAAACGTACTCCGATTTTGATTCATTTGGCAGAGGAGACTTAAGAAATGATTCCATATTCGTAAAAACTCAAATCCAAAATCTCCTTCCTTCAAAAAACATCCCCGAAGTCAATGACGGGATCATTTTTTCTCGAGAATCGAAAATCTGGCAGAATTAAAGAAAGGACAATATCCGGAAACGTTTGAGTTGAACGTTTTTTCAAAAAAGTTACGGTTTTCGAGTTTCGAAAACCTAAAATACTTATGCGTATTTCCGCCGCGATGTATTGAGATCTCTAAATAATAACAAGTAGGAAAAGTACGAAAAGGCGATATTAGTTGGTGCAATAATTCTATTGGTGCTGGTACTTGTAAAGTTGGTGTTAAAAGTTATCAATCAATCGATATTATGTTGTATTTTTGACCGACGAACACTGAACGATCGAGGTATACAATTCGAATTTCTGCTTTTTTATCCGTGCGCGCGTTTTATATAGTAAATGAGCTCCTATTTTGATAATTTTTGATTCATTTGAAAGAGGAGGCTGGAGAAATGGTCTCATATTCATAAAAACGCAAATCCGTGATCTCCTTTCCTCTGAAAACAGCCTCCGAATGGGGTGGATGGGGCAAATTTTCTCGAAAATCGAAAATTCGAGACTCCAGAATTAAAGATAGGACAATACCCGGAAACATTTATATTGAACATTTTTTCAAAAGACTTACGGTTTTCGAATTAGAGGCATGTTGAATTCTCAAATATGTATATTTTTGCTATGTGGACAGGGCAATTTTTTTCGAAAATTGAAAATCTGTGGGTACTACCTGAAAGACCTAATTATTTGAAGCAACATTTATAATGAACATTTTTTCCTTAGAGCTACGGTTTTCGAGTTACAGCTGTGGTGAAATGGTAACATCTAAAATACTTATGCGTATTTCCGCAGCGATGTGTTGAGATCTCAATAATAACAAGTGAAATTTTTGAAAAAAAATTAAAAATGGTTTTTATTGGGCATTTAAGATTTAAACCGTACCGATGAGTACCTACTATTGCTATCCTTTTCTCGATTTTAACTATACTTATGTATATGTGTTGGCCAGCAACAGCAATTCCATAACAAATTACTGTTTGTCTACCACAACACAAAATTAAACTTTAAATTAACAATAACGTCTGACGTCTGACAATTGCGACATTACCATAGACGATCTTCCAGAAAGTACCTATATACCAGAGAACGAGACGTATAAATACGCTCCATGCTCGTGCGTAATTCCAGTGACGGATCCCATTGTCGTTCCATGTCTACAAAATAATGATCTTGGTTGAATGAGATTGAATGAGATAATTATAATTACCAATATTGGATCACACTTGGAGCTTAACAGGCGGCGAGATGTCTGCGATCTAAGTACGAATTCGAAATTTCAAATCTCTAGACCGTATGGGGCCTGAGAAATCGCTGCGGAGTCCATTGATACAAGAACCGAAAGTAATAAAAACTATTTAAAAACTACAAGCAAAGAATAAACGTGGGTAATAGGACAAGTACTATCCTCATTGGTATTAGTCAACGGTCAACGATTTTCGTGGCTAATATCACACTCAAAAGTGTGAAATAAATATTTTTTACAAAAAACTGGACCGACGTTATTACTTGGTGTACTCAAAACTAAAAAATATTATTAATTCTATTAGTAACTGTAACTGCACTACTACAAAAGTAACAAGAGAATTAATATTATTTTTCAGTGCACCAACTAATAATGTCGGTCCAATTTTTTGTAAAAAAGTATTTATTTCAGACTTTTGAGTGTAACATTGGTCACAAAAATCGTTGAACGTTCACCACTAATATCTTATTACCCACGTATATACTTGCCATATTGTAAGCTGCTTGCTGGTAACACCACAGTGAATTTCAGTATAATATTTTCATTCGTCAAACACCTACGGCCTTCTTATTTATTTCAATTTTCATGGCGATCGTTTTTAAATGGTGTAGTAAAAGATGTACTTCAGCACCATCTGGCTGCAAGATACAACAAAGTCGATTGCATTAAAATATTTCCAATGCTCAAATATCTAGGATAACCAGTTTTATGGCCATCATTACTATGTCGTAGTAGTTGGTGCTCTGCAGCGTCATCTAGTGGCGAGTTATGTCGATTTGGATAGTATAGGAAGCTTCTTTATGAAAAACTATACACAAATACCGATTTTCATCGTTTGAAATTTACGTCGGTTAACTTAGTTTTTGATATAGGAACTCGCAAAGATAAAAGTCAAGAGGTGTCTGATTTGGAGGTCGGCCAAGCCAGAAAAGCCTTCAAAAATACCCAAAAGCCTCCAAATTTAAACAATATCAAACTAGAGGAAAATAAATCTCAAAGCATCTCAACAATAATTTATTAAGAAAATAAATTCTGAGAAAAAATCTTCAGTCAGGATACACGGAATATCTGAAAGGGTTGAATAATTAAATAAATTAATATGTACAAGAGAATGTGGCACAATAGGTTATATAATACCCGTGGGAAGAGATAAAAAAAATAATATAAGCATCACCAAACCCGTAAATCAAAACATTGATTCCAATAAAACTCAAATAAATAGAACATTCTAAAAATAAAAACAAAAAGAAATAACTACCCCCTCATGAGGGAAAAAGAGAATTACATTAGAAAAAATCCAACAAATAGAAGGAACAACAACTTGGATCGGTCAAGCGTAAAGACCATGAACAGTAAAATTTTATCTTCTATTGTTGGAATTTTTGTAATTTTTTGCATTTTGTATTTTTTTCTCCGCGTGTGTTTGTGGTCATTTCTTTTAAGTTTTATTCTTAGAACGTTTTTTATTTATTTAAGTTTTATTGACCGACGAACCCCGAACAGAAGAGGAACGATTCGACTGTCTGCTTTTTTTCTTTTTTTTTTGGTTCGCGCGCAAATTTTATATAATCGGTAAATTTACTCTGATTTTGATGATTGTTGATTCATGTGAAAGAGGAGACTTGAGAAATGATCCCATATTCATAAAAACGCAAATCCGCAAATGTTCTCGAAAATCGAAGATCCGAGATGATACAATTAAAGATACCAAAATATCCGGCAACGTTCAAGTTGAACATTTTTTCAAAAGAGCTACGGTTTTCAAGCTTCTGTTATTTTAAAATTTGAAATATATGTATTTCTGCTATGTGGAAAGGCAATTTCTTTTGAAAATTGAAAATCTGAGGATGGAAAATGACGAATTTATTTGTAGCAACATTTATAGTGAACATTTTTTTCCATAGAGTTACGGTTCTCGAGTTAAAAGAGTGGTAAAGTTTATATATGTGTATTTCCGCGACGATGCTCTTAGATGAATAATAGCAAATACAAGCAAAGCATAATGGTGAACGTTCAACGATTTTCGTGACAAATCTAACACTCAAAAGTGTGAAATAAATATGTTTTTACAAAAAATTGGACGGACGTTATTATAAGGTGCACTGAAAAATACGAAATGATATTAATTCTATTAGTATTGGTACTTGTGAAGTTGGTGCCAGAAGTTATCAATCTAACTGCAACTGCATCTATTCTCTTTAAAATTTTCACATCTAAATAAATTATGTTGACTGCACATTTTTAACAATCCTTCATCAAAGCCAACCATTGACCTGTCTCTAAACGTGACAGGTATTAATGAAACAGACCGAAACAGAACCAAATAATTATAATTAATGTTAAACCAGATATAAGTTTTGCCGCGATTTTAAGAGTAAGAACGAACGACTGTAGATTATAAAACATTCTGATTATCAAAACATCTTAGCAATTCTATGACATTTTTACCAGGCACGCTAAAATGCTGCCAGAACATTTTAAAATTCTTCTGGACGTTTTCTTATTGTCTTATCTTGGAGGATGTGATAAATTCAACGACATTTTTTTATGACTAACCCTATTTTTTTTTGTTTTGTTTCAGGTATTGGTCTCTGTGTTCTAACCTACAATGATAGACTCCAAGTTAGTCTGATTGTGACCCAAAAACTAATTCCAAATGTAAAGGATGCTCAGTCCATTGCTCATGACTTTTTGGAGCAAATCGACGCCTTACACAAAGAAGTGATACATAATTATAAGAAAGATGTATAAATTACAGTTAATTAATTAGTTGTTAAGTTTGTTTGATTTATTGTTATTAATTATGAATGTATTTATGTTGTCAATAATTAAAATGTTTAAATTTTATAGAAGGTATTCTACTTTTTTCAGAAATTATCTAATTAATTGATATTATCGGGTCAGCTTCAGTGTGTCAAAAAACTAAAATAAAGGAACTATTAACCTTTTGAAATTCACTAGAAAGATACAGGTACCTACATGGTGAGTGATAATCCTATGTTTTTTTTTCAATAGCTTAAATTTTATTTTCAATTCAGAATCGACATTTCTTTAGGATTCCAATACTACAGATCTAACAGCGTTATTAAGGGGTTTTCAGAAGATATGATCGATTTTATCAAAAAAAGGAATTATTTCAACTCCCTTTATATAACTTAAGC
The DNA here is from genome assembly GCA_958507055.1 of Crioceris asparagi. NCBI lineage: Eukaryota > Metazoa > Arthropoda > Insecta > Coleoptera > Chrysomelidae > Crioceris > Crioceris asparagi. Next base: position 4,943,318 of record OY293830.1, on the reverse strand, counting down.
CTCGATCATATTGAGATAGTTTACAAGCTGCTTGAAGACCAGTTTAAAAGCAGGTCCCTAAAACTAGCAGAATCCAAAAAAAATGGCCTGTAGCCAACGGAAAGGTAAATTTCTGAAAATTCATTGAATTGAAACTTAAACAACCTTTTCATTAGTATACGTACACGTCATTACATATAAGTTGCCTCAGTATCATAGCCTTGCGGTTAGAGGGTTTTGTTTTGGCTGTTGAAAATAAAGCAGACAGGGTTCGCTTCCACTTCAACGCAGATTTTTTTTTCGCCTATTTCTTGTCAATAAATATACTATATATTTTTTTAATCAGGGTCTATATTAAAAGATCTCCAGAAAATGTACAACTACATCAAATTTATATTGAGTGTTCATATTTCATCAATATTTTTTATTTTGTATTTATTATTTTTTATTTTATTTCCTGTGTATTTTATGGAAAATTGCTCGAACAAAAGTTGTAGGTACAGATTATATCTATAACCCAAAATTATTTTTGATGATATTTACACTACGGCTCTTTTTTGATAATTTTTTTTAAATGTTTGAACGGTTGCTATTTTGAAACTACTTACCCGATATTGCTCAATAACGAACTCGGCCGAGATATTTAGGAGATTGATTTTTGTATCAAATTTGAACTTGATACCTCCAAAACTGCGACGTCTATCGTGTTAACAAATTTCGTAATATCCCATATATATATATATATATATATATATATATATATATATATATATATATATATATATATATATATATATATATCTATATATATATATATATATATATATATATATATATATATATATATATAATAAAATAGATTTTTGTTGGGGATGCAGTCATTTAATAAATAAAATTCTTTGGATTATGCCAAGCTTTCGAGAATGTTTATTCTCTTCGTCGGGGCAAACTAAAAATCGTTACAAATTTTTTTTAACTACATAATAGATTATTAATTAAAGTACTTACATTCGTGAATTTATATAAAATTAACCACAAACAGGAAAGATTTCATAGTCAGCAATCAGAAATGTCATTAGTTATTTATAAATGTCATGGTAACAGCATATCTAGAGTTGAAAGTGTCTAGATTCAAGTTTGCTTAGAAAAAATCCAAATAGGAGTTATCTTTGTGTTTGTAGCTCTTTTTTTAACAAGTCACACATTAAACTTAAAAATATTGAGGCAGATATAAGTTTAGTAAAAAGAAAAAGTTATTATGAAATCTTTCCTGTTTGTGGTTAATTTTATATAAATTCACGAATGTAAGTACTTTAATTAATAATCTATTATGTAGTTAAAAAAAATTTGTAACGATTTTTAGTTTGCCCCGACGAAGAGAATAAACATTCTCGAAAGCTTGGCATAATCCAAAGAATTTTATTTATTAAATGACTGCATCCCCAACAAAAATCTATTTTATTAAATAATAAACCAGTCAAGAATTCAGAATCAAAAAATATATATATATATATATATATATATATATAAACATTTGAACCAAATGTTTTTTGGACTAACTTATAGACATAGAATAACATGCCATTGAAATTTTTTCGAAATTCAAAAGTGTGAACGATCGCAATAGGTACATTTCTATAAGAAATATTAGGTGATAATTAAGTGCTACATTCCAAAATTAATTGCTCTTATAGTTTTTATGGAACATGGCTGCTTTACTAGCTTTAGTACAGCAGCCTTTAAAAATCAACTTTTTTAAGAACTTCTATTTTTAGTTTTTGTATGGCTAATTAAGTGCTGTATTCCAAAATTAATTGGTCTTATAGTTTTTTAAGAAATGAAAAATTATCCCTAAACTCATCCCCAAGAAGAGTAGGCCCTATAAAATAAATCCTTGAATTTGTCCTCGACGTTATCACATTATGAATCACCAATATAGCTACTTTTTTCATATATTTATAACAAATGGGAAACTCAGTAAGTGACACAAAACATATTTTAATTTATTTAAAAATCTGTAAAGTAACAGAAATGTCTGCTTGTGTTTTATATAAGTACATTCACTTTTATTAAAATAAGCTAAACACTTTACAAAACCAAATCATGAAACAGATCCAGTTTTATACTCATCGATTTTCCTAGCAACTCACTGCTTACGTCTACTGGATCGCGTATTCTTGCAAATTCACCACATTTTAAGAATTTGTGTTTGGTCAATTTCACAGAGACTACAATTAGCACATATCTTCCACGTTCACTCAACCTGACAAAGCTTTCCATATTTTCTCACACCTAAATAAAATGCAATTCTTAGCTAGAAATGTCATTTCAGAATGAAATAACAATCTACACGAGTACCACTAATGTTTTCAAGTACCTATCCCCAAAGAAAAGAATCTAGCGGATTTAAATCAGGCGATCTTGCTGGACATAAGACAGGTCTGCCTCTTCCTATCCATCTACCCGGGAACATTTGGTTTAAATGTTGTCTAACGGAAATCGAAAAATGAGCTGGAGCCCCATCATGCTGGAACCACATTTGTTGTGTTTGAGCCAAAGGCATGTCGTTCAAAACAGTATACATTGTGTTCTCCAGAAAGTTAAGATAACCACCACCTGTTAATCGGTTTGGTAAAACAACAGGACCAAGGGACCTGTCACCTATGATTCCCATCCAAATGTTTAGTGAGAAACGTATCTGATATCCAGATTCCTTTATAGCATGAGGGTTTTCGTCGGCCCAATCAAGAGAATTGTAAAAATTAACTCCATTTCGTGTGAACCAGGCTTCATCGGTGAAAAGTACATTGGCAAGAGAATGCTGGTTTTCAACATCCAAGTGTAGAAACCAGTGGCAAAAAAGAAAAGTGCTTGATTATCGAATGGATTTAAGGCTCGTTGTAGATGCTACGGATAAAGCTGCTGCTCGTGGAGGGTTCTCCAAACAAGAGGGGCACTAATTCATAGCTCGGCTGAGATTCTCTGCACACTCGTCCCCGAATTGCGATCTATATCTGCTAGAATTGCTTCTTCTGCTCTAGGAGTAGATACCAACCTTGGTCTTTCGGATAAATGGGACTGTTTTTTTAAATGGACCGGTATCACGCAATCTTTGGTGAATATTCTTCCAAACATACGATGTGAAGGAATGTGACGATTTGAATAACTTTCAGCATACAGCCGTCGCGCTTCGATGGCAATCTCATTAGCACGACCATACATAAAATGCATGTCGGCTAATTCTGCATTCGAGTAAACATGAGCCATAACTGACAACAACTTGTACGCTGACAACAAATGTCAATTCTGAATGCCAACAAATTGTAGAGTATGACGGGATTTATAGAAAGAAATCAAAGATGCCATGCCTGCGTGGAAATGGAAGGAGACCATTTCGAACATCTTCTGTGACTCTGATTTTTGTGTTTTGTCGAGAAGCTCCCTTTGTTTCTTATGAATAAGTACCTAATAAATAAATGCAAAATGTTTCGAAAAAAAAACCATATCTGCCAAACCGTTCCTTTGCGGACCCATGTTTATTAGAACTTTTTTGCTTATTTTTGTCCATACTACCTATTACCTCCTTGAATATTTTACATTATTTTTTGAACACCCTGTACTCACTCAGTAAAAGTTCTCACTTTTTTCCCTTGTCACCTGTCAACAGAGATAAAATGTCAAAATTTTCCCGCCACAGAAAAAATATTTTTATTCCACATTTTTGAGTCAATAAAATTGTTGCGCATTTACTTAAATACAGTGATTTCAAAATATGGATTCTTCTATAGGTGATCAATAATCTCTACGAACCAACATTTTTTTTTGATTCCTACATTTTTGTTGTTTTTGCATACCTACATACTTTTTAGTCCAACGCTTAATGAAGTCGGTCTTAGTTTTCTATTAAAGTTAAATAGTCTTTCAATGTAAATAGCCCAGTCACTATAGACTTTTATTTTTTAATCGCGCAAGAATTCCGCTGTCAATTTATACATATAAATTGAAAATGGCAACCGTAAAAATGTAACTGTTTTTATCAAGCTACGCAAAATGATTGTTGATTTTTTATATTATAGGTACTAGCAATGATAATTATTATTTGAATTTTATGTTAATGTCATAATCAACAAACTTATTCTAAATCAATTTTTCATGAGCGCACCTACTAATATAATTTTGTATTTTTCAGTGCACTAAAAAGTACATTGTATTTTTTGTAAAAAAAACAGTTCAGACCAAAGCTCTTGGAAATTGTGACCAAATAGCGAAATTTGCCAGGAAATTTGTCATTAAAAGCAAAGATTGCGATTTTTTTAATAAAACAATGGTGGACATAAGCAACAGTAGGATTTAACCGCCATTTATAAGTTGTATTACCAGTGACCATTAACCCACGAATCTTGTTATTTCCGAATGATTATTCGGACATAAGAACTAGACTATTAAATCAATCAATGACCTTGATCAGAAATTGGTTGTTTTAACATATTGTCACGAAACAACCACAAACGAGTCCTAATTAAAGTTAAAGTGGAAAAACAAAAAGCCCACTCTTATATCTTTATTGACTTTTTCAGTCCAGATGAGCAAAAGAACGCAACTCACAGTAGTGGCGAAGGACATTGGAATAACTATAAAATAATTATAGTTATAACTCCTCGATCTAATCAATTAGACGTTAAATTAATTGAGGACTTTTTGTTCAACAGAAGACTAAAGCTTAGCTCAAATCAGAACTTGAAACTTGATTTAGTTGACGGTTCATTTTCAGTGTATGTGTTCACAAATTCAGATCAATGAATCTCCGAAATTATAAGGTGAGTTGATAGAGATAAGTTTTGTGTTTTTTTGAACAAGTAAGTAGTATCTGAAAGCATAGAAAATATACTATATAAATCCAAAGTGAGAGAACCGCCCCGAAGGGAGTGGAAGTGGCAATTTTCTCGCAAATGGAAAATTCGAGATGCCAGAATTAAAGATAGGACAATATCTGGAAACGTTTAAATTGAACATTCCTTCAAAACAGTTACGGTTTTCAAGCTACATTCATTTTAAAATCTCATATGTGTATTGTTGCTATGTAAAAGGGGTGATATATATTAAAAATTTTAATTGAATATAAATAAATTGTATTTTAGGTATTTCGATGTGTCATCATTGAATGAAAGATTGAATTAAAGGCATGATTTCAAATTCCATGTCACACTAGAAATGATTTGTTTTTGAGCGTGCAATATAAAAAAGTTGTTGTCATTGGTCTTTTATCATCCTATAACTGATCAAAAAATACAAGTCTTATGTAATTACTCTGATTTCTCTTTGTATGTCCATCTGTCCATCTATCACATCATATCTTTCCCGAACTATTGAAAAAAAAGTCAAATTTATCACTCATTCAAAAATGTATAAATTCACCAGGGAAATTTTGTCCAACTCTGTATAAGACAGACTTACTGAATGGGAATGTATATAAGAAAACAAATATTATTATGAGTTAATTAAATTACACAAATTTTGTTGATGCCATGGCAACCAAATGAAGCCCGATACGATTTTTTATATGAACTACAAATATTATTTTGAACCCGATTGTCTTATCATTTTCAGTACGAACTTTCCAGACACCCTGTATTTATAACATTGTTACCGATCTTTATGCTGAACCTGAGATTATGCAAATTTAATCGAACCACCAAAAACCTATCGAGAAATCGTGATACATATATAAATATTCATAAATCTAGTTTTAGAATTCTTTTCCTAGCAATTTATTCAATTAATTGGCTCGGAAACTTCTAGTAACACAAGGTTTTCTTTCCCATACAAATATTCTTTCTGCTGTATATTTACCGGTTTTTCAAGACCATCAATATATTAGGTCAAATTTAAGTTAACAAATAGTCAACACGATAAAAGTACTTTTTTATAATATATTCATTGACCGACGAACCCCGAACGGAGAAAGTATACAATTCGACTGTCTGCTTTTATTTGGTTCGTGCGCGCCTTTTATATAGTAATCGTACTCCGGTTTTGATGATTTTTGATTCATTTGAAAGAAGAGGCTTGAGAAATGGTTCCATATTCATAAAAATGAGAATCCGACATCTCCTTCCCTCCGAAAACCACCCCGAAGGGGGTGGAGGGGGCAAATTTTCTCGAAAATTGAAAATCTGAGGTGGTATAATTAAAGAAAGGACAATATCCGAAAACGTTTAAATTGAAAATTTTCTCAAAAGAGTAACAATTTTCGAGATAGAGGCATGTTAAATTCTCAAATGTGCAATGTGGAGAGGGCGATTTCTGTCGAAAATTGAAAATCTGTGTTAGTGGCAGTACATGAAGGACATAATTATTTGTAGCAACATTTATAATGAACATTTCTCTCTTAGAGTTACGGTTTTCGAGTAAAATCGGTGTTAAAATGGTAACAACTAAAATATTCAAGCGTATTTCCGCAGCGATGTTCTGAGATCTCAATAATAACAACTACAAGCAAGGAATATACGTGGGTAATAGGATAAGTACTATCTTCATTGGTATTAGTGAACGTTCAACGATTTTCGTGACTAATATTACACTCAAAAGTGTGAAATAAATATTTAAAAAAATGAATCGACGTTATTAGTTGGTGCACTGAAAAGTATAAAATAATAATAATTCTATTGATGCTGGTACTTGTGAAGTTGGTGCCAAAAGTTATCAATCTACCTGCAACTGCACAACTTTAAAAGTAACAGCACCAATTGAATTAATATTATTTTATACTCTTCAGTGCACCAACTAATAATTTTTTGTAAAAAATATTTATTTGATCTCTATGAATTTTCGGTGTGCTAATTCCAAATTTTGCTTTCCAAAAGAGTTTCCAAAGTAGCCTACCAAATACCGATTCATGACAAGTTTATAAGAAATAATATCAAATAAAAGTCTTATAAAATGCCATTAATATTGGATAATTCGAAGATATATTTTCTAATACGGCACACCCTATATATTTTTTCTATTACACGTACTTTACTAAATAGAAAATATAACTGTCAAAACCCCTTATTATTTCGAAAATTATATCACGTATAATTAAAAATGGTAGATTATAGAACTTTTATTACCAAAAAAAAAAACAATAATATAATATAATAACAAATGTTTTTTATAAGGTGCTCAAACTGTCTTCTTTGTTATATTTAGCGATATCCAAGTATATTCGAAAAAGCAGAAATGTTACCTACGCCACTGCTTACCCGTCATTTGATTGATTTTTATATACAGCTTTATATTTTGAGCCAAGAAAATAATATATCAAAAATCCCCCCTAACCCAGCAACCCCAATTAAATCAAGACAACCCCCTGCTTGTGACACAACATCTCAAAACTTTTAAAACATCACTTTCAAAGTTAGGTTTTGAATCACCTTTTTTTCGGACCTAACGCCTCTTAATTTCTTTCTGTGGTATCACCTCAAATATCGTGTAGGTATTTAAGACGCCATCTATGTCAATAGATCAACTTCAGGAGAGAATAATTCTACAATGCCGAGCTATTTTTCGTAAGGTTTCTTCAATAAACCAAAAACTTTTAGATAAAATGAAACTTTGTAGGGAATACCTTTGGAAATATTTGTTAAGGACCTTCAAGATGAGGTGTCACAAGTAGGCGATTGCCATTTAAGATTAAATTAGTTTGGGTTGTTGGGGGTAAGGTGGTAAGTGAGAACAGGTTAGTCCACTTTGGTTCCCCCATTCTATTAAAGAAGATGTTTCCAGCGATTTTCTATATTTTCTTGGAGCATAATGCCTTGTGAGTCAATTGGAACATTATCAAAACTGATCACTAAATTTTACATAATAACTAGCCTACAAACAAGTAATCTGTTTACCATTGTAGGGATTTTCAGTAAGAATTATTGTTAAATATTCTCTGTCATGCATATTTGTGTAAATAAACAAATAAAAATCTTGTTTTTGTTTAGGTTATTGAAGAAATAACGAACACTTTCTGCATACTAACCATAAACACCATTGTTCTGATACTTTTGCCAGTCATACTGCCAACAATTATATGCCTTCTGCTTCTACAAAGGATCATAGATATTTACCTAAGATTAAAGTATGGCGAAAATTATGGAGGTCTTTTGCGCAACGGAGATGCAATTTGGAAAGGCGATGACAAAAGCAAAGGCATTATCAACGTGGTGGCTATTATAAATACGGAATCAGACGATTCTGAAACACATGCAGAGAAAACCATAAGCAAACTGCAAAAGGAGATTTTTGACTATCCAGAAGAGAATATCAAATTCACCAGTCGATGCAAGAGCATATTGGGCTACGGGTACCTGCACAAGAATGAAATCAAACTAGAAGATTGTGTAAAAGTCCTTGGCAAAAAGGATCTCCCCTACGAGTATTTCGATCATGATACATTCACAGAATATGTAAGCAGTTACGGCAACAAGCCATTACCTTTGAATCATGAATGTCTTTGGGAGCTAGTAATGCTAACCATACCAATACATTGGAACAAAGATGCTGCGAAAGGAACACAGTTTCCTGTGATTATAAGATTCAATCACATTTTCGGTGATGGTTTCTCCATAAACGGCACCTTGTTGAAGATGTTCGCCAAAGATAAAATGGTATACATTGAAAGCTTCAACAAGTTTATGAACAAAGTTGTCACAAAAGGACGTGAATGCCACATGCCGAGCAAAGTCGATAAATTCAAGTCCATACTAAAGAAGATTGCATTGTTTTTTTACATACCTTGGATGATGGTGCCCTGCACCCTGGAGAATTTGTTTTTCAGAAAAGGTGACTCACATTGTCTTCATGGACCGAAACTAACTGAGAAAAAACATTTGGTGCATGCTGTGGAAGAGCACGAGGTGTTGGTGGAGAAGATTAAGGATATAAGGAGGCATTTACAAGGATCGACATTCACCAACATACTGCTGACGGCTTTCTCGGCCAGTTTGTTTAAATACATGGGAAAGGTGAGTCACCAATAACACATTATAGTGATATTATCATGCACTTGAACTGTTTCATACATCAAAGATATAGATAAAAGATTATATTATAGTGCTAGCTTAAACCACATTACTATAAAATTAAATCCAGTCACGAGATTAATAAGCAAATATCTATTTTATTGTTTAATGATTAAAGATTAAAAAGTTAATTGGCAACTTTTTTTTCACATGACTTGCCATCGTTTACGCTTTTGAATTTCGAAAAAAATTAACGGGGTGAGTTTTAGTGTGTTCACGATCGATAACTCCATTAGTACAGGAGAAATAAAAAAAATCCCGATGGCCTGTAGTCAGCGGAAAGGTAAATTTTTCAAAATTCATTGAATTGAAATTTGAACAACCTTTACAATGGTATACCTACATGTTATTACAAAAAGTTGTCGTATGTGTCATAGCCTTGCGGTTAGAGGTTTTTGTTTTGGCTGTTGAATATAAAGCAGACAGGGTTCGAGTCCACTTCAAGGCAGATTTTTTTTTTCGCCTATTTCATTTCAATAAATATGCTATATATTTTTTTAATCAGGGTCTATATTAAGATCTCCAGAAAATGTATAATTACATCAAATTTATATTGAGTGTTCATGTTTTATCAATATTTGTTATTTTTCTTTATTAATTTTTATTTTTTTTTCTGTGTATTTTATGAAAAATTTCTTTGAACAAAAGTACTGATCATATCTATAACCTAAAATTATTTTTAATAATATTTACACTACGGCTCTTTTTTGATAATTTTTTTAAATGTTTGAAAGGTCGCCATTTTGAAACTACTTACCTGATATTGCCCAATAACGAACTCGACCGAGATATTTGAGAGATTGATTTTTGTAGAAAATTTGAACTTGATACCTTTAAAACTGCGACCTCTATCGTGTTAACAAATTTCGTAATATGCCATATATATATATATATATATATATATATATATATATATATATATATATATATATATATATATATATATATATATATATATATATAAACTTTTGAACCAAATGTTTTTTTGGACTAACTTATAGACATATAACAACATGCCGTTGAAATTTTTTCGAAATTCAAAAGTGTGAACGATCGCAATAGGTATATTTCTATAAGAAATTTACCTAACAAATTATAAACAAAAAATGTAGGCACAAAACTCGTGAAAATCAATAAAAAAATCAAATACTTTGACCAATATCAGTTTTCAGTATCGATAACAAACCAACACTGTTTTCCTAGATAAAATAAAATCATTTAAGTATAAATGTTGAAAATGTTCAAGCAATATTAAGTAATATCAGGCAGGCTGTATAGTCCTTGATAAAAGTAGGTACACCCATATCAGATTTTCTCTTTTTCCATAAAACAGTTAATTTGGAAAGCTATTGCAAACACGAAATTTACTTACAAAAAACGCAAGCATAATTTAGTGTTTTTCAAAATATTTAATAAACTCAAGTAATTAGAAATCAGTCATAATAAGTACTAGAACAAACAAGATATGCTCAGTTGATGAGCACGTATAAGATCTCTTTCGTATGTCGTCAGTCCGTGACAAAACGGGAAAATCGAGCATAAATATCAACATATTCTATTAATATTTAACTAGATCTTGATTCATTATTTCCTCATGATCTACGGAATTATATGACAGAAGCCACAAATATCATAAAATAATTGATTATGTATTAGCAAAGAAGATAGATACTACATAGGTACATAGTATAGTAAATTTGATGCGAAAACCGAGTGAGCTTCGTTAACCAAATGACGAGGGCGCTACCGTCGAAAATGAGTATTTTCTAGAATAATTCAACATTCAGGCGACCAGAAACGGCTACAGGTACTTAGAGTGTTCTAGTGGGCAGCGGGCTGGTGATTGCCGTTGAGAGACTAGGGAATAGGTGACTAAAATGGGATACTTAGTGGAAAATTATATATACAGGTTTAATCATTAGGGATGAACAGGTAGCATATCTCTGAAAGTATTAGTCGACCATATGAGATTGATGGATAATATTCAAGTTCCTAACTAAACGCTAGGGGGCGTAACAGTTACGGTCGTGTATCAAAATGCATTTCTCTTGAAAATGTCCGAGTATAAGTTAAGAAAACAATATTACCAAAGTAGTGTTGCTTGAATTCTGCATATTTCTGATCCATCACTTATTATGTAGGACATGAAATAAGGCAGTAGAGAAGAAAGATGTCTTACTGATTAAAATGATTATAATTTTGGTTTGCCTTTCTAAATAGCGACCTCCACCGTGAGCAGCAAAAACCAATATGGCCTGGTTATTTTCCTTACTTAATCCGCAAAGCTTTCTCTTTTAAACGAGGTATGGTATGCTAAATTCTGTGAAGGCAAACCATAATTAAGCATTCTAATCAGTAAAACTTCTTTCTTCCCTACTGCTCTTGTTTCACATCCTAGAATAAAATGTAATGGATCAAAAATATGCAAAATTCTAGCAGCATTACATTGGTAAGATTTTTTTGCTAAACTTACATTGGGCCGTTTTCAAGAAAAATGCATTTTTATATCTGACCACCGTAGCTGTAAAGTTAAGAACTTGAAATTAATTCCAAGCAACTTCCTATGGTCGATTTCCTCAAGAGGATTTTTTCCCTACCGTCCTACGAATATTACTTGCTGAGATATTAGATATCGAGTTTATACAATAGTTTAAAAAATAATAATAAGAATGGGGTATACCGTTTTATAGAATTATCCTGTTTTTACAAAATCTTCCATATATACCTAATTCAAAACAGTACTAATTTACAACTTAAGTGAGTTTTGAAAACATGCCCAAGTCATTAATACAATCAAGTCCTCCCATATTGTATGTTCTTTGTTTTAACTTACCATAGTTGTAAGATTGAGTCAAACCAAAACTTGAGTCAAGTGCAAATATATTTGATACCATTTGAAATATTCTACAAATTATTGTCATTCGCATAAAATTAAGTGTAAAAGTATATTTGAATGATTCTTATATTAAAATGATGTAAATTTCATTATTATTATTTACTATTTAATTCACAATTCTTAGTGTTTGCGGCTAATAAAAAAAAGAACAATTTTCAAGTCATTCATCTTCAAACCAACTAATCGAGTGCCAAATTTTAATTCGCCTAATAATTTTACTGCCTACAAGAAAGAATATTTGATAGCTTATGTTGTTATTAAATACTCTTAAATATAGATCAAATAAAAAAGTTATGTCGAAGGAAAAAAATCGTGTTGATACCCACCCAATGATCCATCGATCTGGTTCCTAGATACTTTAGAAATGAGATCGTTATATCGCCAGGCTACAGCCGCATGGAAATTTCGCGCATCACCAGTAGACTTCATTAGGTCAGACAGAAGTCGTGATTATACGAAAGTTTCACTCATAAATCAATGTATTAATGTGAAAGCAATTACTTTTATTTTTTCGAAATAAGTATGAATTTATTTATACCTTCTAAGAAACACACTAAAATATATTAGGCCAAAGTTATTTATTTAGTAGACGATATATATTGATTAATTTTTACATATCCATTTCAGCTAAATATAATTTCTTGTTTCATTCTTTTTAAAGCGGGATAGTGCAGTGTCGGGCTTCAGTTTTTGAATTTACTTTTTATTATTTCTTATGTATATATTCAATGTGCTACGTTCTCTCTGCAGACCTATATTTATGCGAATTTTATAAACCCATAAGCAATTATTGATCTACCCCTTTTAGGTGTGTGAGTCATTGCCCGATTCAGTAACTCTAGCACTTGCAGCAACGCTGGAACCACCAAATATTGAAGGTAATCCTGAAAATAAATTTTGCATGGCATTGATGGATATGCCCATAAAATCTGGTGGGGGAACATTGCTGAAGCGTCACAGCGAAGTGAAGAAGCAAATTGACATTATATCCAAATCACCTAAAATCTTTGTAAGTTGACCCATTTAATATTATATATTAAATAAGCTAGGTTTCACTTCATTAGAGGATGTATTTTGCTATAAAGTGTAGAATAGCCAAATGGAATAAATTAGTGATTTCAATTATTGTACATATTTATAAAAAAATCCCGAGACACGTAATTTTTTTAAATTAAACCGACCATCTTATCAATTATCACGACAGTTTGGTTTATTTTTTAAATCGAACACCCTATATATTTTTTCATTTTTGCATTCTCAATTTAAACAAAATTTCAAAAGAATATCCTTTTGGGTTCGACAATTTATGGTTCTAAAGATAAAATTATTTAAAATTTATATTATTCAAAAATTAGCCAATCTAATTGTTCTCAAAGCTAATTTTATTATTTATTAATATTATTATTATTATTAATAATATTTATAATATTTATTATTATTTCTTAAGGTCCACTTACTGTTTTTATACTGATAATAAAACTGTCAATAAAAGTATATAGTGTCGATATTGCCTTAAAAAATATATTGGATTTTCTATTCAAAAACCAAATCGATTACGTCATATGTCAAACGGTGATGACAAACTGATTTTCCATAAGAGGATTGGGTTGAAATAAAAGTCGACGTATCTCAGGAATTCTTATCAACATGCACAATAATTGAAGGAATTTTTTTTTTCTAAAAATGAAAAAAGAATCGTGAGAATCGGAGCACGTCTACTGTTTAAAAGACACGAATATCCAAAAAGAAAAACAGTCGAAATGTATACCTCGTCCGTTTGGTTCGTCGGTCAGTAAAATACAAATAACAAAGAAAACTTTTTCTTAAATTTTCTTGACCTCATTTTTTTTTTTCTCTCAGGTAGACCAAGTATTGCTAAACCATGTTTGCGGCATCCTCCCCATACCGACCTTAAAATATATGTTAACAAGGTATACAGGAACGGCAAGTATTGTTCCTACTATTCCAGAGAAATTGATTGGAGACGGTTACAATGCACAGGATATAATATTTTTCACACCTCAGTTGGGCAGAGCTGGTAAATATCGTTTACTTGTTTGGTTTGCTCAAGTTGTCCAACATTATTCGAGATGATTATGTAACATCAGCTGATTATTGGTAAATTGGTTACTACATTTTGTAGGACTTCTATAAGTACCGACAACAGACAAAATGATTGTGTAAAAAGTATCCTTCCAGTCATTGAATAACGTCAACTAATGTTAGACCAATAGGTACCTATCAATCATCCGCAAATATAATGATTTAGAGGAGTTGCCTCTCATCAGTATGTCATAGAGTGACTAGATATAGTTGATATTCAATCCTCATTTGAACTTATACGCTTAACGATTAGAAGGAGTCATCACGTAATGTTCACGCGATGTTTTATGAGCAGACTATGTTCAGGTAGAGTTTCTTTACAAACTAGCCAGTTATGTGATATTAAAAAATGGTTTTTTTATCATACATTTTGTATAAAAATATACTCCGGGTGTCCACGAAGAACATAACAAGCGTTTTCGCTGCGCTGTTGTACTTCTTACACAGTATTTACTTCTCCATCGAAATAAACCAACTGTTTTAAAATACCCCACAGAAAAAATCGCAGGGCGTTAGATCCGGGGAGCGTGCAGGACAAGAAATGTAGCCACTGCGCCCTATCCATCTATTAGGAACATCTTCTAATAAATGTGGCAGAGTGTTTTGCAGAAGATCTACACGAATGTCACCTGTCAGTCGAGCTGGAAAAAAGTAAGGCCCAATAAAGACGCCATTTACTATGTCAGCCCAAACATGTACTGAAAATATGTGCTGAAAATGGGTTCTTCGGGTTGTAACGCTTGTACCCGTTGATAATGTAGGGATAAAGTTGTTCTTGTCTTCCATGCACTTTGTTATGAGCAGTTCCAACTTGAGCTGCAACTGACCTAGTGGACTTGTTGGGTCGTTCTCGACAATTTCTACAATGTCTTACTCAATCTCTACAATTTCGCGTGGAGGAGGTCTTCCAGCATGACCACCTCGTAGCCTGTGTCGCGAAGTCTTATAACTAAATTTATGAATATCCGCAGAGCTGGATAATTTCTTGTAGGAAACCTTTCCGCGTACAAACGACATGCTGCGGCTACATATTGTTGGCACTCCCCGTAAATTAATATTATTGTCCACTAGTATACCCACTAACACCAGAAAGAACATTGATAACACAGTGGTGGAGAATATAAAAAGCTCAATTCTTAATAACTTCTTTATTCTGTAAGTTTTGTATAAATGCTTTTTAGCACAATTACTTTTTTCTACGAGTTCTACAACCTGTAAAAATAAATGACAATGAGATCACCCTGTATATTTTATAAGCACATCCATTCTCGAGTGATGGATGACAACCAAACTAATACTGAACCGAATTAAGATTGATTATCAATGCATTTGAAAAATATTTAAATTTGTTATTTCAGGTATTGGTCTCTCTGTTCTAACCTACAATGGCAGACTACAGGTTAGTCTGATCATTGCTCAAGTATTGATTCCGAATGTTAAAGATGCCCAGTCCATTGCCCAAAACTTTTTGGAGCAAATCGAAAATTTGCACAAAGAGGTGATACAGAATAAGGAGATGTATATCTAAATGAAAAAGAATTAGTTTTGTACATTTGTTTTTGTAAGAAATAAAAAAAAAGAATATTTATGTTTATGTTTAAATATTTTTGATTTTATTTTATTCCTATGCCTCCGCGCAATATGAGTAAGCTATTGAATTTTCAACCATATTTTAGGGACTCTAAGGTTTATAGGTCACATTTTATAGCCATACATGGAGTGAGAATACTCAAGGGGTCTCGCTACCCAGTGATATCGTAGTTCCATTATCCTATCTGAGTAAGATTTTGTATGGATACTGAGAAGAAGTATAGAGAATTGCGTTGAAAACTTGGTTATTATTTTTTTTATTGAAATTAAAAAATATTATCCGCGATTCTAGAGTGAATTCCAGGCATATTTGTTCTTCACAAAAATATTTTTCAAAAAATAAAAGTTATAGTGGAATTAAATTTTTCAGCTAAATATCGCTGCACCCGCTACTGTTCTTAAAGACTACCTATAATAGGTTGTCGGGTATATGGTTGTTATGACGACATCCTGAGTTTCCGAAAAATCTTTCGGTCGCGAAATTAATGATGATAATGATTGATTCTGAATTCTTGACTGGTTTATTATTTGATAAAATAGATTTTTGTTGGGGATGCAGTCTTTTGATAAATAAAATTCTTTGGATTATGCCAAGCTTTCGAGAATGTTTATTCTCTTCGTCGGGGCAAAATTCGTGAATTTAGATAAAATTAACCACAAACAGGAAAGATTTCATAGCCATCAATCAGAAATGTCATTAATTAATGAACGCATATGTGGCCCTAAAACTGCTGTACCCACACTAACGTGAATTAAGCAATCAAGGAGATCAATAATTGTTTTCACAACACCATGTTAATAGGTATGAAATTCTGCACAACATTGCCATTTAAACAACTCTTTTATATGTACTAATAACAAAGATAGCCAATTTATCTCATCTGTCATGGGATACACTGTATACTATGATAAACCAAAATATTCTTCTCAAAACAGTTCTGTATATCCGCAATTTATACAGATTAATCTAGTTTGCAATTTGACAAAACGTAAAAATTGTTGCGTCTGGTTATTCAAATGTGAGCGATAGTTCAATGGATTAATAACAGCTAGAAATATGTGTAAAGTTTCCTAAAATAATAATAGCTTAAAGCAAATATATCATTTGCAGGTGTGGTAGAGCAAAGCAGCATTGGAAGTGTTTTGTTTCTTGTCAATACTAACTAATCTTTAAACCGGTAATTTCGAAGCTTCCAAAGATGAAACTGACAATGTGCATTTAGCAGAGAAAATAAAACCAAATCCCAACACAGTTCCGAAAACATTAATACAATTTTAATTCTGAATCTTAAAAAAACTGGTCTGTCTGGGTCCACTGTCACTTTCACGACATTCTTACTCCGCTCTAGAATAAATTCCATCGAATATTAAAATCATCTGATCAGATTGTGTGACGATTAATTTTTTCCAGACAAACAACAATCGTCATATTTAATTTTAACATGAAAATACAGTTTAGCTAGAATATGAATAAAAACTTTGAAAATTTAACATCTCATTTGATTATAACTTTAAAACTTACTAAAAATGCTTTTTCTCAAATATAGGCGTTACATCAGGTAGAGAAGAGTTTTAAGTCGAATGTTTTAGACTAGTTTCATGAAACTCATTATAGCCGTTTTATGCCATAGTGTTGAGCGGAACACGTTTTTCAACTAATGCCAAGCAAGCAAAAAACCAAATCTTTGTCACTGGAAAGCGGTATCGATACAATATAAAACAAAAAGGAGAGCAACAAAAGGTGTCCATCCCTTCCTGAGATAATCTTGGCACCAACAGACCGACAGAGACACAGGCATTTGTGTTCCAAAGTTAAAATAACTTTATTACGCCGCTTTACTCTCCTACCGCTACCTACCTTAAGTATTTTTTGGTATCCGGAGACTTGAGAAATGGTCCCATATTCATGAAAATTCAAATTTGAAATCTCCTTCCATTGGAAAAACGCCACCGAAGGGAGTTGTGGGTGCAATTTTTCTCGAAAATCGAAAATCCGAGACGGGTCGAATTAAGTATAAGAACCCGGAATTAAAGATTAGATTATTTGTAGCAATATTCATGTTGAACATTTTTTTCATAGAGTTTTGCTTTTCGAGCTACAGCGGCGGTAAAGACTATAATATTCATATTTCCGCGACGATATTTTTTAAATAGTTTTTATTACTTTCGGTTCTTGTATCAATGGACTTCGCAGCGATTTCTCAGGCCCCATACGGTCTAGAGACTTGAAATTTCGAATTCGTACTTATATCGCAGACATCTCGCCGCCTGTTAAGCTCCAAGTGTGATCCATTATTGGTAATTATAATTATCTCATTCAACCAAGGTCATTATTTTTTCGACATGGAACGACAATGTCGGACAATGGGATCCGTCACTGGAATTACGCACGAGCATGGAGCGTATATATACGTCTCGTTCTCTGGTATATAGGTACTCTCTGGAAGATCGTCTATGGTTATGTCGCAATTGTCAAACGTTGTTGTTAATTTAAAGTTTAATTTTGTGCTGTGGTACAAAAACAGTAATGTGTTATGGAATTGCTGTTGCTGGCAAACACATATACATAACTATAGTTAAAATCGAGGAAAGGATAGCAATAGTAGGTACTCATCGGTACGGTTTAAATCTTAAATGCCTAATAAAAACAATTTTTTTTCAAAAATTTCACTTGTTACATAATAACAACAAATACAAGCAAGGTATACATGGGCAATGGTATAAGTGAACGTTCAATGATTTTTCTGACTAAGGTTACATTTAAAAGTGTCAAATAATTTTTTTTACAAAAAATTGGACCGACGTTATTAGTTGGTACACTGAAAAATAGATAATAATATTAATTTTATTGGTGCTACTACTAGTGAACTTGGTGCCAAAACTTTTCAACTGCAACTGCACAACTTCAAAAGTACCAGCTCCGACGGAATTAATATTATTTTGTATTTTTCAGTGCAGCAGCTTAAAACGTCGGTCTAATTTTTTGTAAAAAATATTTATCACCTATTTATTCATATTTTGGCTAAACGTTTCCACCTACGTCAGAATTGAATATGACCATTGTGTTTGTCTTGACACACTGCCAAAAAAATGGACACACAACTTATTTAAAAATATTCCAAGCAGTCAGATTGTTGAAGGTGTATTAAAAAAATATCGATGTTAGAAAAAAGCTAAGACCAAAGTTGGGAAAAATTCAGACATACAATTTTTGGTCTTAAATGTTTGATTGAAAATTTAAATTGGGCGAGTTAAACAAGAAAAACTATTATTCACAAAACTTCAAAGGGCGGATTTAACCAAAGACAAAACTGCCAGTGACCATTTATAAAATTAAAACTAGAAAAAGTGACAAGGACATCTTTGATATTTGGATACAGGAACTGGGCTATAATTTAAACGAATAACCTTCTACAAAATTAGTATGTACCAATAAATTATCTCAAATCACCTACAAACTAGTTTGTTGATTCATTATTCAATGATAAACTAGAAAATCGCGCATTTTTTGGACTTTAGATTCATTCGGTACATAAAAACATTAGAAGGCGTCTCATAGTGTTGTATAATACAAATAATATAAAATAATTTGAAAATACTAATTGATACAACCAAAGAATGAATAAATAATAGAAGTTCATTGAACTCTCATAGTTTGCAAAGAATAATTTGTTCTAGAAACTATTTCAGTAAATACTTCGTTATCAGTGGGAACGTTTACAAATTCAAATCAACCAATATGGTGAGTTGCTAAAAATATGTTACGTTTTCAACATTGCAAGTTATATAGTGAAATAGTAGAGTTAATAATTTAAAAAAATGTCCAAGACAAGTATCTGACTGTGGTAAGTACTAAAACTCATACCCTGAGGGTTCCGTACATTTTTACTATAGCAAATCATAGTAAATACAATCATGAGATATAAACAGATAAATTTTCATAAATAGATAAAAGTCAATCTGAGGAGTCTGATTTATATTGTCATTATCTTTTAATCATTATATTATTTATCTTTTATGAAAAAAAATATGATAAATATTGAAAAAATCATATGTAGGATTCACAACCTGTTGATCAATTTATTGAATAATTTATATGATTCTGTTTTGTTTATGCAAATGATATAGAGATTGTTTCTGTGCTTCCATGAGATATTTGTCAAAATGGATTTTCTGAATTTGAAATCTTTATAACTTCATTTATTAGAGACTTTATTTTATTTTTGAACTGTTTCGAAAAATTTTCATTTCAAATGTTGCTGGATATGGTCCATTCTTTAATGTTACCATCTCAAATTAACGATTTCAGAATAAAAATGCCTAATAACCCACTAAGTTATACAGTGCGCTCATAAAGTATAGAAACGCTTCAATAACTTCTAATAGAGAAAAAGCTCTGATAGGTCGATTTTTGATTTTGATTTTCTACTTTTTTTCCAAATAACATCATTTTATCCCCTCCACCTTCCAAATTATGACGTCATCATTCATTTTTTTAAAATGGGAAGGCCATAATTTTATATTATAAACGGCACACTGGCAATTTTCTAAGCTCAAAAATACCAACTACATGGGTATCAACATAAAAATATATGAAATACAGACTGCTAAAAAATTAATATATTTTCATTTGGTGCTTTCAATTTTCAATAATAACAAAAATATTAATATGAAGTGGTAACTAAGAACTTATTAATAGTTGCCAGGAACTCCGATTCAAACGCATACTTGTTTTTATGCATAATTTGTATAAAATTGAAAGCAGCAAATTACCAGTTTTCCGTTTTTAACATAAAATTATGGCATTCCATTTAAAAAAATTAACGATGACGTCATAACTTGGAAAGTGGAGGAGATAAAATAATGCTGTTTGCGTATAAAATAAGAAAATCAAAATCAAAAATCGACCTGTCAAAGCTTTTTCTCTATATGGTAATATTTTAGTAGTTATTGAAGCGTTTCCATACTTTATGAACGCACTGTATATGGTATCCCATTAACTGTTGGTAATAGCGCAGAAGTAATATACGGGTCATGTGTTCAATTTTATTCTTTAATTTTTCAGCTATTTGCGAAAATGGCTTACGAAATTTCTAAAAAAATTGATATGATATTAGTTTTATGTTGAAAATGCAAAAATTTTATTCGCTATCCGGAAAGACTACATTTCCGATTGCTGAAGCAAACAAATAATTTTCTAGAGTAACAAATATTTTC
The DNA here is from genome assembly GCA_958507055.1 of Crioceris asparagi. Classification (NCBI taxonomy): domain Eukaryota; kingdom Metazoa; phylum Arthropoda; class Insecta; order Coleoptera; family Chrysomelidae; genus Crioceris; species Crioceris asparagi. The sequence continues at coordinate 4,922,480 of OY293830.1, read as the reverse complement.
TAAATGACGTTAATAATAGAACTCAATATTTGCATTCTATGATGATTACGCAAGAAAAGTAGCATTTTATCACTGGTTTATAGATAAGCATGGGGATTCCGTCCTGAAAGCTAGCAGAGAAAAGTGAGCAGAATCCAAAATACCTATTTGGTGCTTATAGCAGACATTAGGTGCTAATTAAGTGCTGTATTTCAAAATTAATTGCTCTTATAGTTTTATGGAAAATGGCTGTACCTTTAGTAAAGCAACCTTTTTGAGAACTTCTGTTATTAATACTTGTAGGGCCAATTAAGTGCTAATTGAGTATTGTATTTCGAAATGGTTGCTTTGCTAGCTTTAGTAGCACAACAACCTTTAGAAATCAACTTTTTGAGAAAATCTTGCTTAATGCTTGTAGAGTAATTAAGAACTGTATTCCGAAATTAATTGCTCTTATAGTTTTATGGAAAATGGCTGCTTTGCTAGCATTAGTAGCACAGCAACCTTTAGAAATCAACTTTTTTGAGAAAATATTGTTTAGTGCTTGTAGAGCTAATTGACTGCTGTATTCCGAAATGCTATAATTTCTATAAAATATTAGCCAATACAAATATATCGGTGAGAAAAATAATTACCGACATGGTTAGTAACGAACCTAGCCACCGGTAAAAAGAATATGCGGTTAGCAATCAAAGACAATCCGGTCCTACAGAAGATAAGTATAAGATAAGGTATCAAAATTGTACATTTTTTAATTGGGTGTGATAATAAATTTAAAACCATTAAAATCTGAATTTTAAATCGAAATTAAAAATGCATTACATAAAATTAAGTAAGTAGGTAAGGTATCCTAAAATAATCTCCCCAAAAGTGTTTCAGGATTCCCGTTGTACCTATCTTTAACGCTATAAATATCCCACAATAAAAAAATTGCCCTTTTTATTTGTCTTGAAAAAACGTTCCTATAACTATAGAGCAATTAATTTACATTTTACAGTACTTAATTAGCACTCAATTAGCTCTTCAGGAACAAAAAGTTATTTTCTAAAAACAAAGCAGCCATTTACCAAAAAACTATAATAGCAATTTATTTCGGAATACAGCAATTAATTAGCACTTAATTAGCCCTACAAGCAATAGAAAATAAGTTTAAAAAAAAAATCTTAAGATTGCTGTACTAGCTTTAGATCTAAAGCTAGCAAAGTAGCCACTTTTGAAGAAACTATAAGAGCAAATAATTTCGGAAAAAAGCACTTAATTCGCACGTAATTAGACCTACAAGGACTAAAAAAGAAGTTCTCAAAATAGTTGATCTTTACCGGTTATTGTGATAGCTTTAGACCTAAAGCTAACAAAGCACTGATTTTAGAAAAAAAAACTATAAAAGCAATTAATTTCGGAATTCAGCACTTAATTAGCACTTAATATGTGCTACCAGCACCAAATATGTATTTTGCATTCTATTTACTTCGCGCTGCTAACAAATGGGACTTATAATGATGATCGTTTCTTTCAAGAAAACCTTATTTGGTCAGATGAATTTTCATTTACATCTTTTCGATATAATTGGTGATTGTCTTCTCAGTGAGGACATAAGCATTTACTTTCGAAAAGACGGTGACCCTATTCATAATACTATTCGAATAAGGGAGTATTTATATGCTCACTTTAGAAACCGTTAGATAAAGACTTATGGACCTATAAGGCGGCCAATGCGATCTTCGGATCTAACACGTCGAGATTTTTTCTTTTCTTAGACAATAAAATTGACAAAGAAGCCGTTTTCAGTCCCGATCAGCTTTATCAAAGAATTCATGAAGCCTTTGTAAAAATAGAACTGCTCCACGTTATGAATGTGACGAAATCAGTACGGAAAAGATGTCAGGAGTGCATATAAAAAAACGGGAAAGCTTTTAGTATTTTTTGCCTAAATCGTTTATTTCTTACAAAGTTGGTCATATAATACTTACAGGTATTACTTTACTTCTTTTAGCTTTTCCGATAATTAAACTTGATTTTTGACCGAGTTCAAAAAAGGAGGAGGTAAACAGTTAGGTTGTATGCTTGTTTTGATTTTCTTTTTATGGTATTTCGTGCGTTTTGCATAGTAAACGTTCTCCGATTTAGATAATTTTTGTTTCATTTGAAAGAGGAAAGTTGAGAAATGGTCCCATATCTAGAAAAATTCAAAATCGAAAATCTGACACAGCAGAACTAAAAATTAAACCATATCTGGCAACGTTTAAATCGAAGATTTTTTTAAGAGTTACGGAGTTTCAGCAATGGTAAAGCCTGGAATATGTGATATATGTATTTCCGCAATTGTAAGGGGCAGGTTTTCCAGTTACAGCAAGTAAAGTCTGAAATATGTATATCTGCGCCGCGATGTTTTTAGATCTCTGGATAATATATATAACAAGTGCAAGTTAATCCTATACATGAGTAATAGGATTCGTATAATCCTGTTTGGTATTAGTGAACGTTCAACAATTTTCATCAACTAATATTACAATATTAGTTGGTGCACTGAAAAATACAAAATAATATTAATTCTATTGGTGCACCAACTCAAAAAGTACCAGCACCAATAGAATTAATATTATTTTGTATTTTTCAGTGTACCAACTACTGAAGTCAGTCCAATTTTTCGTTAAAAATATTTATTTATAATTAGGGAAGATTGCTCATGTCGTACCCCTAAGGGAGAATGACAGTATCTTTAATATAATTTAAATAAAACATTTTTCTTAGGATCCACTAAGTCTTCTTTTATTAATCTATCGACCAAACCCCATGCAATTTTTTTGCATTACAATGACAATGAGATTTCTGTCGCATTTAGAAAAAGGTAGCATCGGTACAACTGAGGCACCTACTCAGTGATTTTAATCCCTTATAGCCTAAGTCTTAAGTTTGATAAAGAGTCAGTAATAATGAGATAAATTTAAAAACTTCAAAATAATAATAATAATTAAAAAAATAAATGTAACTTTCATTTCTTAGGAGATGAAATCACGTGCTTTTTCTTTTGGCAGTAAATTTCCATACATAAATTACGCATCTTTCTTAACCTAGCTCTAGCAAGGAGTAGAGGAGGTTGGAATAAATTCATTTTTGTTCTTGAGAATATTTATTTGCAACTAAAAAATCTTTGATGTTGGTATCGTGTTTTCTAGGTTATTCATGATTTGGTAGGAACATCATTACAAGCCTTCAATTCTATTATCTACATACTTTCTGTAAATACCATTATCCTGATACTTCTACCAGTCATACTGCCAACAATCGTCTGCCTTTTGCTTCTACGAAGTATCATAGATATTTACCTGAGATTGAAATATGGCAAAAATTATGGAGGACCCTTACGCAAAGGAGACGCAGTTTGGAAAGGTGGTGATAAAAGAAAGGGCATTATCAACGTGGTGGCTATTGTAAACGTGGAATCAGGCGATTTTGAATCATTTGCAAAGACCTGCTATAGCAATTTACAGAAGGAAATTTTCGATCATCCTGATGAGAATATTAAATTCACCAGTCTATGCAAGAGCTTGTTGAGCTTCGGGTACCTGCACAAAAATCAAATAAAAATAAATGATTGTTTCAGGGTCATTGACAAAAAAGAGCTCCCCTTCGATCATTTCGATCGTGATTCATTAACAGAATTTGTCAGCAGTTATGGCTTCAAGCCATTACCTTTGAATCATGAATCTCTTTGGGAATTAGTAATGCTACCCATACCAATACATTGGAACAAAGATGCTGAGAAAGGAAAACAGTATCCTCTCATTATAAGATTCAATCATATTTTTGGAGATGGGTTCTCCATTTATGGCACATTGTTGAAGATATTTGCCAAGGATAAAATAACATACATCGAGAGCTTTAAAAAATTTATAAACAAAGTGGTCACCAAAGGACGTGAAAGTGAAATACCGAGCAGATTTGATAAATTCAAGACTATACTGCAAAAGATTGCTTTGTCATTTTATATTGTATGGATGATGGCGCCCTTGACGCTGCACACATTGTTTTTCCGAAAGGGCGATTCAAATTGTCTCCATGGACCGAAACTCACCGACAAAAAGCATTTGGTCTTTGCTGTGGAAGAGCACGAGGTGCTGGTGGATAAGATTAGGGATATAAGGCGGCATTTGCATGGATCGACTTTCACCAACATACTGCTGACGGCTTTCTCAGCCAGTTTGTCCAAATACATGGAAAAGGTAAGCCACCAATCACTCTAATAATTTACGCGCGCTCTTCAAACTCTCAAATATTGCTGAAGTGGAGAATTCACATCATCATCAATCCTGAACCCAAAAAATGTATACAGGCTGGTAATGAATATCGTCTCCATCTTAAAATACCGACACAAATCGTTGTCTTGTTTCCTTTTTGATAGATCATGTGTAAAAAAATTCTGTAACATAGTAAAAGACTAGATTACAATAATTAATTCCATTCAAATTTAGTCGAAAAAACTTTTCAATCGGTATCGTTTTCAGGTATCTGAGTCATTGCCCGATTCAGTAACATTTGCACTCGCGGCAGCGTTGGAACCACCAAACATTGAAAGTAATCCTGAAAATAAGTTCTTGATGTCGTTGATAGATATGCCCGTAAAATCTGGTGGGGAAACATTGCTGAAGCGTCTCAGCGAAGTGAAGAAGAATATTGATCTTATTTCCAATTCCCCCAAGATCTTTGTAAGTTTAAGCTTTTGATTTATTAAAGGAAATTCTTACATTAAAATCAAAGCGCTGTTATCTGGAACAAATTGAAATTACTTCTTGAAAATAGTGATAAAGCTCATCCAAATATGAGATTGTGATAAAACAAATTAAGATAAATAATGAATTTGGTTTTTCGTTAATAACTCAATCACTGAATAATACATGGGTAAATAGGATAGGTACTATATTCTTTGGTACTCGTTTAAGAGAAGGTTCAACGATTTTGATGACTATAAAGGCAAGCATTAATGAAACTTTCCTTATCTTGGCACCTACGCATGCGCAGAAGTAACTTGATTTAATGTTGCTTTTATTGAGGATATTGCTTGAGCATATTTATTTCGGAAAATAGACGACGTTGTTTTTACTGCCTCTACCTTATTTTGACAGTTCAAACCGTTTCATTATATGAATTACCAAGAAATATATCGTTTGTTTCAAGAATCATGGCTATTGCCTGTAATCATTCACGAACTACGTACATACATCACGCTATACTTGTCATCGCATCTCAATATCATGAAATGTTTTTCTACGTTTGTCGATCTGAGCTACGACATCAGTATTTCAAGCTTCATACCAGAATAAGAGCTGCTCGTATGTCCGAAGGCAACCAACATTTATTTCATAGGTGTCACAAAGTCAAAGTGGAATTTCATAGAGTTCAGATGAATACATTAAAATCTTACTATCGAACCCGGCAGACGTTGTCCTGCCTAACCTAAAATGTATAAGTCGTTGTAGAAAATTGTGAAGAAAAGAAAAAAGAAAAAATATAATGCTATAAGTCTATATATATTAAAATGTATGTTGGTATGACTGTGAGTTTGTGTGCTCACGTGCCTCGGTATAAAAGTTGAAGTACAGCAGCGCCATCTGTTGGCGAGTTGTAACAAAGTTAATAACACAAAAATATTCTATGTGCTCAAATACCTATGTATATAAAATTTCATCGCGATCATTTAAACGGTATAAAAGTTGATGTGCAGCAGCGCCATCACAGACTAGACCTGTTGCGTGTAATTAAGTTAAGTGTCATTAGAATTCGATTTAAGAATTGAAATACCAGATACAAGAAACAACTTTAACTATTTGCTAACACTAAGGGATGTCAAAATAAGAGCGTGCGATAACTCTTATTTCACTTGACGAATACGATTAAGCAGTATTTTTTTAACGCTATTTGTAATACTGTTTACCTTATAAATCGTGTTTGCGATAGCTCTCTATTATCGAAAAACTAAATTCCTTTTTTTATCTCAAAATTTTAATACCAATTCTATGTTTGTGTGTGCTGTAAAATACATTTTTATAAACGTTATTCTGTATCCAATATATTTTCATATTTTTAGGAACATTATCACTATTCTTCACGAATATATGCATATTAGTGTATGGAATTGCCATGTTTTGTGCAAAATTACTAGTTTTCTTTGTTTTCTGATTTCGTCCTTCAAAGTGAGTTGAGTTGATTACTTAAGGACAAAACGTCCAAGCACTTGTCCTGCTGGAAGCCTCTTCCGAAAGGACGGTTGGACACGGCGCTTTGGTCCTGCTCGCAGAACGAAAGATCTTCAAGCAACTGTCCTTCCGGTAGGACAAATTTTTCTTCAAGTACTACCTGCGAATTTTCCATGGGCGGAGCTTTCCCAGAACCATATAGGCACCCTCCACGAGTCTCAAAAACGGGTTTGGTGTCCTCAACAAGTTCATCAACTTTGATTCTGTCTCTTCCCATACAAAACTCAACATTTATCTGGAGTTGAGGGACATGTCCGACAATGAATGGGATGAGTTTATGTGACAATGAATTGATGTAAAATATTGACAGAATCAATATATTGATCATGTGCTGATCGTATTACATACCTATAGATATTAATGCAACAAACTTGGGATACAATGAGGACACCATTATCGTGGTAGGCGACTGCGATTCGTCAGTGGGCGGAGCATCTTGGCGAGTACGGACGTTAGTGGGCCCAGGTAGTATGAGTTTGCCGCATACTGCTATTGGTCACCGATACATGCCAAGGTCAAGATTATATCCCGATACATCTAGTGAGTTCGCGCTGTTGGTGGAATGTTCGTGGCGTTGGAAGATGTCGTTGGATGATTCGAGATGCTTATCTATGTATTGGAGAGGATTTGCTGCGGAGTGAGTAAGTCTGGGGCAGTCAGACCGGTGCAGTCGAGTGAGTCAGTACGGTGAACACGGTGGAGACCGGCAGTACAGTGGAGACCGGAGTACGGTATAGTCTGGAAGATAAATAAATAACGCTCGGTTTAAATACAGTTGTAAATAGAGTAAATAATAAATATAAATTTTACATAGTACTCGATATTGTAGTGTAAGGTATATAAATAAACTGTGATATTTTATTGTGTGAATGAATAAACTTAAAAAATAAATAATTTTAAGTAATTTTCATAAGCCCGTGAAAGAATCATTAAAATCAGTTAAATCGTAATTGAATTTACAATTGAGATTACAAGTCTTCTATCAGAATTTATAGTAGCTTAAGGGAATAATAATAATGGAATAACATAATAATGAAGGTATTTTTTTAATTTGTCTTGATGTTATGTGAGTAACAGGTTTATTATTTCAGATAGGCCAAACATTGATAGACTATGTTTGTCCAATACTACCTATACCATCCTACAAATATATGTTGACAAGGTATACGGGATCATCTAGTATAGTACCATGTATTCCAGAAAAAATGATCGGGGATGGTTTCAATGCCCAGGATGTCATATTTTTCCCACCTCAGATAGGCAGAACTGGTAAATATGTTTTATTTGTTCGTCAATTCCTTATTATTACGACGAACTGAATCAAGGTGATTTTCTGAGTAAATTCAATGAATGAATCAATCATGAAAGAAATATATTTTTCCGATATATTCCTATCATGATTTTAGAATGTTGATTCGCGTCAGTATCTGGCAGACCAAGTGGCCTTATTTGATAATCCATTCTTATTTGAAATTAGTCTACATATAAATATTAATTGTATTTTAATTATTTATAGTGAAAACACGTATCCATTGTTATTGTTTATAGGACATACCATCGATCTGGTCATTGAGGAGATTACCCGAATATTTACGATTATCAATTTCCACTAACTCTAGGAAATTCAATGTTAATCTTTTCTTAGGGAGAAGTTTTTGAAGGGAAGGACATGTTGAATGTATTTTTTTACAATGGGACCAATTCTGAATAATCCTCTATTTGTTCTTAATTCATAAAGCGCGAACACCTATTAAAAAAATATTAAAAAGAAGCAGACCAACAGTCGAATTGTCTACCTGCTTCATTTGGTTCGTCGGTCAAAAGTCATGCTTTCTCCGATCTTCACAGTCCTGATTGTTAGATTTCTCTCACTCATACATTTATGCATGGTTTTCTGCCACTCTAGTTTTGGTCTTCCTTGTTTTCTTGTGCATGTTGGTTGCCAATGGAGTATTCTTTTAGGCCATCGAGCATTTGACATTCTTTCCACGTATCCGTACCACGTAAGCTGTTTTTTTTTTCGATAAAATGCGTTATCGTGCCTTCTATTCCCATCCGTTGTTTTATGATATCGTTTCTTATTCTTTTTCTTCGTGAAATGAGCATAGATCTCCTAATTGCATCCATTTCAACTGCCTCAACTCTTTTCTTGTGTCTATCGAAAATTCTACAGGTTTCTGATCCATATAAGAGGGTGCTTTTTACCATTGCCTCATAGAAATTAAATTTCCGTTTCTTGGTTATTTCTTTACTCCATAGGATTCCAGTCAGAGCTCCAATTACTTTTTTGGCTTTGACTATTCGTTTTCCGATTTCTTTTACATCAGTTCCTGAGTTGTCGAATGTAATGCCCAAATATTCATATTCCTGACACTGAAGGATTTCTGGGCCATTGTCCATTACCAAAATACCATATATATTTTTTTAACCAGCGGAGCAAAACTATTTTTTTGTGATTATAATTGAACCAATTTCAATAAAAATTTAGAACCGTGTCGGTAACCATACTGAGCAACAAAATATAAGGGATATATTTCCAATAAATATTTTTTACCAAAAATTTGACCAACTTTGTTAGTTGGGTCACTGAAAAATACAAAATAATATACTTATATTTATTTCAAATTTTTTAGTGTAACACTAATACCAAAGAAGATATTAATTATCCTATTACCCAAGTATATTCTTTGCTTGTACTTGTTATTATGTAGAGATCTCGCAGCGGAAATACACATATTTCAGTTTTTACCATTGCTGTAACTCAAAAACCGAAACTCTATTGAAAAAGTGGTTATTTTAAACGTTTCCGGATATGGTCTTATATTATAAAAATTGACCCCTCGTGGTTTTTAGAGGTAAGGAGATTTCAGATTAATTCAGTTTTTCTAAATATGGGACTATTTTTGACCGACGAACCCCGAACGGAGGATGTATCAATCGACTGTCTGCATTTTTTTTGGTTTGTTCGCGCGTTGTATATAGTAAACCTGCTTCAATTTTGATGATTTTTGATTCATTTGAAAGAGGAGACTTGGAAATTCGTCCCATATTATAAAAACTCCAACCAAAGTCTCCTTTCCTCCGAAAACGGCCACTAAGGGGTGGAGGGAGCAGATTTTCACGAAAATCAAAAATTCGAGATGCCAGAATTAAAAAAAGGACAATAACCGGATACGTTTTTGAACATTTTTTCAACAGAGTTACGGTTTTCGAGCTACATTCATTTTAAAATCTCACATATGAGTGGAAGGGGCAATTTCTTTCAAAAACTGAAAATCTTTTGATGCCTCATGAAAGACAATAATATTTGTATCAACATTTATAAAGAACATTTTCTCGTTCTCGTGGTAAGCGGTGGTAGAATGGTTAAATCTAAAATATTTGTGCGTATTTCCACAGCCATGTTCTGAGATCTCTACATAATAACAAGGACGAGCAAAGTATAAACGTAAGTAATAAGATATTAGTGGTGAACGTTCAACGATTTTTGTGGCCAATTTACACTCAAAAGTCTGCAATAAATACTTTTTTACAAAAAACTGGACCGACGTTATAAATTGGTCACTGAAAAATACGAAATAATATTAATTCTATTGGTGCTGTTACTTGTGAAGTTGGTACCAAAAGTTAGCAATCTAATTGGAGCTGCACAACTTCAAAAGTAACAGCACCAATAGAATTAATATTATTTCGTATTTTTCAGTGCATCAACTATTAACGTCGGTCCAGTTTTTTGTAAAAAAATATTTATTCAACTCTCTTCTTTAAAATGAAATAGAAATCATCAAAATATTATAACACTATCCCCTTTTTTGGTTACTGGCCGCTAGATAGCGCTACAAGACAACGTCTGCCGGATTTCACTAGTATATTATAAAGTAGATGTAGATTAATAGGACATTATTAATGGAGCGTGCACATGTTTCAACAACTATTTTCTTCCTTAATGATCTGCGTCATAAGAACTTTGCATTTAATATTTTCAGGTATTGCTTTCTGTGTTTTAACGTATAATGGTAGACTGCAGGTTAGTCTGACTGTTGCCCAGGTACTAATTCCAAATGTGAAAGACGTCCAATCCTTTGCTCAAGACATTTTGGATCAAATCGATGCCTTGCACCAAGAGGTGATACAGAAGTATAATAACAATGATACCAACATTACTGTAAATTAGTTAGATGGTTGTCCTTGATTGTAGATTATTTTTTATTGTTAATAATAAATAAGTACAAACAATAATAATTACCAATTTATGCTAACTCATATTAATTCGCAATTTTATGTGTCTAGTAATACTATCTTCTTATTAACAAATCACAATTTTCATTAGAAAACTTCTCACTATTCAAGAGATACGGAATCGCAATTTTTTATCACTGGCTGACTCACTCATCAATCATCAAAACTCATAATTACTTTCAGGTGACTTGGGAAGTGAAAAATTGGTACGAGGGTAGGTTATTGTTAGGATATGTAGGGACAAATTGGAAAGCATCACATTAAGGATTGGCAGTTACGAGTAGAGCTCCTATCCCGAGGGTTCCGTACATTTATATTGTAGTATTGGCATAGTAAATACAAGGATTTTATAGTATTGTATAGTACATTGGGCAGTTTGAATAAAAATTAAAAGTAATAAGCTATAGCATAAGCAACAAGTTTTAGTTTCACCAATATACAGATGTTATAACATATACCACTTGGCTATATTCCAAATATTCTACCTCTTAAATATTATAGGTACTCAGATATTGGAAGCCGTCTCTTCAGCTGACCCGTTATTTTCTGGGTATAAACGATAGATCTCTTAAGTATTGTCATGGACAGAACATAAAACTCGGCCATCGTGCGTCAATAAAAGTAAATTCTTCTTTTGCATTACACGTTACTTGAACATTCAAGATCTGTACAAATGGTTTTGTAACTCTTATGTTGGTGCAATCGACAACACTAATTGCACAAGGAAATTGGTACATATAATTTATACTCTTCCATCTCTTTCTCTCGACCAGTTTGATAACTTTCTGGATGCTTTAGAAAATTTGCAGGTATTTCACTCTGATAAAATTATAATTGTAGGAGATTTCTATTGCTCCAAATTTGTTATGAATGAAAAACTCGGACAATTAATTATGAATTTCTTAACAATTTTAAATTTGAGTCAATAAAAGAAAATTGTGAATAATGATAAACTATTAGATTTAGTATTTAGTAATATTAACTGTACTATTTTCCAAGATTATGTTCCTTTAGTGAGTAAAGATTTATACCATCTATCTTAATCAACTTAAGGGATTTTCGAATAAGCAGAGGAATTTTGCAATAAATACTAGTTCTAAATCCTATAACTTCAAGAGAGCCCCAACTTCAATTCACTGAGTTTTCACAAACTACCTGGCACTTCCTTGAAAATTCTATGAATATTAACACGGCAGTCGAAAATTTCTACAATAAGTTTTATAAAATTATATATAACCATGTGCTAGTTTACAGAAACTTTAAACGTGTATACCCCACCGGGTATACTAGCGAATTAATAAAGCTTATTAAAGAAAAAGATAAGATGCATAAAAAATTTAAATCCACAAAGAAGATTACATATTATCAAGAATTTAGTAGGCTGAGATTTCTGGTCACACAAAAAGTTGAGGTAAATTACCAGCAGTATCTACTAAAAATTTTGCCGAATTGACAGAATGACCCAAATTTTTTTTGGATATTTATTAATAATAGAAACAAAACTTCCAGAATTCCAGGTAAAAGGAATTATAATGAGAATCGTATAACGACCCTCAGTCAATTGTAAATGCTACAGCTGATATTGCGAGCAATAATCTCAAACCAATATTTGTTAGGTACATTCTTCTGGAAACTAGTTGTGAACCAAATAATGAAAAAAAAATCAAATTTACTTCTGGAACTGATCAAATTCCATCTTTTTGACCGACTTTATTGTTAGAAACCTCCAATTTTCCTGAGAAATGGAAAGCTGCTAAAGTTTGCACCGTTCATAAGAACTCGGATCGTACGTTTGTTAAGAATCACTGGCCGATTTCCATCATAAGCAATGTAGCGAAACTACTAGAGACAGTCTTATATAACCGCATCAATTGATCCATAAAAAAATATATTTCTATTCGTCAACAAGGACTCATGAATTCAAGATCTACTTTTAGTAATTTGGCAATATTTCGTCAATATCTGTGTGAAACAATGGACAACAGGGGTCAAGTTGATGCAGTTTACACAGACTTCTCTAAAGCTTTTGATAACAGTGAAATTCTTCATCAAAAACTTTTCATCTTGGGATTCAATCATGCATATTGTCAACTTATAAAATCATACCTGTCTCAAAAAAAATATATGTTGATTATAATGGTTTTCGTTCCGAGATTTTCTTTTCATCCAGTGGAGTTCCTCAAGGGTCTAGTCTAGGCCCACTACAATTTTCTAATATTCATTAATGATCTGTGTGTACTTGTGAAGTTGGTGCCGAAAGTTATCAATCTAACTGCAACTGCACAACTTCAAAAGTAACAGCACCAATAGAATTAATATTATTTTATACTTTTCAGTGCATCAACTAATAACATCGGTCCAATTTTTTGTAGAAAATATTTATAATAAAAGAGAATCATAAAAATTGGTGCAAACGGGACTACGCTGCCCGTCCATTTGTAGGTGGGTTACATCTCATTAACCTTAATCGGTAGACAGTCGAAATTGTCAGAAAATGTGTATTTCTATAACCACTCTAATAAGTCCATGTAACCGTCTTTCCATCAACACAATGGTACGGAACCCTTCGTGTGCGAGCTCGACTTACATTTGCCCGATTTTTATTGATCCATTTTGTTGTAGACTTACTGCGCTTCTGCGATGTCTGTGTTTACCGTTCCAATTAAAATATTTTATTTATATCAGTGAAGTGATGGTAAAGCTGTTTTATATCATTATAAAAATAAATGCTTTCAAAATGTTGAGAACTCTTCATTATAATCAAGAAACCATTATGTAAAATTGATGGGACATTTCTCAAATTTTGTTATGTCTCAGTTCTGGTTTATAAATAACTCAACCATCATCAGTGAATCAAGAATAGTCTTCATCATGTTTTTAAAGATTGTGCCTTTGGAGTTAAAAATAAAATAATATTTTAGACGGTTTTTTTATTGAGAACATATAAATTATCAACTGTAAGTACCCAAGTCAGTGTAGTGTTACGATGTATCCAAATGAGGAAGTACGTTTATTTCGTTTATATAATTTATTAATCAAAGCCTGTATCTTTATAAGAAGCTAATTTCGAATATAAGAAAACATATAATTGTTGTATTGTTTTATAAATAAACAACCAATTTGCGACTTCACAGCAATAGCTCCACTTTATGAAATTTAATGTTGGAAATATGAAAATTAATCAACAAATCTTTTAAATATTTTTTGTAGCCGGAACTACGAATGTAAGATGGAAGTATTATGAGAAAACCACGCTCAAACCGACAACAAGTCAATGCGGGTTTTTAGCCCACTTTTTGGAAATTTTTCATACAAGCCCTGATAATTCAAAGCATTTTTCTATTTCCAAGCTATAGTGACCATTTTTTAAACAACTAGACTATCATGAATGTAAAATAGAAACGCATTTTTTGAAGTAGGTATTACCTTTTTAAGGATTTCTTATCAAATTGGTGAAAACGGAACTCAATAAACTAAGAATCTGCTTTCCGTTCATGCCTCCGTCCTTGCGTCTATCAGCGGGCTCGGTCTTACGAACCCTAATAAATATACAGTGCGGTCCATAGGTACGGAATAAATAAATTTTCAGCGTTATTATGTATTTGTTTGAAGAAACCTGGAACGGGTCGATTTCTATTCTCAATTTGCCCATTGAATATATGAAAATATCACACATCATTCTTGCACTCCTCTGTATTAAGAGCATCCCCTCAAAAATTTTAAATAATAAGGGTCGCTTAGCACCTTGTTTAAAAGGGATTTTCGTTCTCTGTTCAGCAATACTAAGTTTTTCAGATTTGGTGGAATCGTAAAATTTATTTAAAAAATGTTGAATTTAGATACTTTACTCGAAAACCGTAACTCTAAGGAAAACATTTTCATTATAAATGTTGCTACAAATTTTATTGTCTTTCATGTGGTACTCACAGATTTTCAATTTTCGAAAGAAATCGCCCCTTTCACATAGCGAAAATACACATATGTGAGATTTTAACATGAATGTAACTCGAAAACCGTAACTCTTTGAAAAAAATGTTCAATTTAAACGTTACCAGATTTTGCCCTATCTTTAATTCTGGAATCTCGAATTTCGGTTTTCGACAAAATTTGCCCCCTCCTTTGGGGAAGGAGATATCAGATTTGAGTTTACGACTATGGGACCATTTCTCAAGTCTCCGTTTTCGACGAGTACGTTTACTATATACATCGCCCGAACAAACAAAAAAAAGCTAACATTCGAATTGTATACCTCCTCAGTTCGATGTTCGTCGGTCAAAAAGTTAGATTTACTGTTAACCATTGAGGAAAATTCGCATATGACAAGTAGACAACTTACGACAATGATGTGTATAAAAATCATCCATATTGAGAGCTTTGGGAACATAAAGAAAAATACCATCTCTATAAAGCTCACTTGGTTCAGGAGTTAAATGAGGATGATCCTGATAGAAGGCAACCATTCTGTGAACTGATGATGGACAAAATGGAAGCACATTTGCAGTTTATAATTTTTTTTTTATGAAGCAACGTTTCTTTTAACTGGAAGGGTTAATAAACAAAACTGCAGATACTGGAGCAAAGAAAATTCTCATTGGATATGTGAAGCTCACACACTATATCCCAAAAAAGTAAACGTTTGGGTTTGTATCATTACCAACAAAATTATTGGCCCACATTTCTTTGAAGACACAATTAAGGGTGAGGTTTATCTATGTTTTTTGATAATCTTTCTACTGCCAACGACTTTTTCCTAAAGTTCATGATCCAAATGCAACAAGACTGATCACCAACGTTTAAAAATGTATTTTTAGGGTTTATTTGGACGAAGTTTTTCCCAATAGGTGGATTGGAAGACGTGGAATGATTGAATAGCCGCCTAGATCCCCCGATTAGCCATCCCTCAATTACTTCTTATGGGTTCAAATAAAATCAAAAGTATATTTCAATAGACCAGACAGATTTAACAGTTAGGATAATGGTAGAAATTAACATAATAACCCCTGAAGTCCTACAAAATGTTGCTCGAGAATTCCAAGATCGCCTTGCTTATTGTCATTGTCAAATACTTCCTAAACATTATGTGAAATTATTTCATTCAACTTAGAATATAAAAATTTAACATTTTCAAAATAAATTTTCTCAATTATGATTACACCAAATTTGAAAAACTTAATATTTTTGGTGCCTACAACAACAAACTACAACAGCAGAACTTCTAAATTACCGGCACCAATAGAATCTACAGATCAATACGTGTTTGTAGACGATTTTTAAGGTATATAACGTGGACGGAGGACTATGAGATTTGGCGTAGGGAAAGTTTACATTGTGAAATAGTGCACACAGTAAAATTTTTCATGTAATAGGCGTTAATTTTTAATTAAATTAAAAATTAAAATTAAATCAAATACAAAAATATGGTTTACGTGGTAGAAGTGTGTTTTGTGTTGCATAACTAACCCAATTGCAATGTAAAGTCAACAAGTCAAACGTAAATTTAAATATTGTGGATAGTAATGTAATTTCAAGAGATTTTAATACTTTTGATAGTGGATTAAAGCATTAAATATTACAATGTATTGTATTATAAAATAAAAAGCTAGCTGTCACTGTGTTTTTTGAAATGCAACATATTAAATTTTAAATTTCATATGTATTGTAAAGAATTAGGCAAACAACACACGTTAATTCCGTTTTGTACAAGCATGCAATTCCAAAAAATATATACAATTATTATATCCTTGACAAAAAAACTCAATAACGTTTGAATTCAGAAAATAATGAATTACGCTCGAATTTCCACCACTGGGTAACCACTAGTTAATATTATTTTGTATTTTTCAGTGCATCAACTAATAAAGTCGGTCCAATCAAAAACGAAATTTCAGCCTGTTACTCGACAGCTGTAACTCTTTTGAAAAAATGTTCAATTTATATGTTGCTACATCTTCTTTAATTTGGCCGTCTCATTATCAATTTTCGAAAAAAATTGCCCCTTCCACATATTTCAGACATTACTATTGTTGAAACTCGAAAACCGTAAATCCTTTCAAAAAATGATTTCAAACGTTTCCGGATATGATCTCATCTTTAATTCTGCATTCTCACATTTTCGATTTTTGAGAAAAATGCCCCCTCCACGGTTTTTGGAGGGAAGGAGATTTCGGATTTGAGTTTTTCTAAATATTTATCAACTCTCCTCTTTCAAATGAAACAAAAATCGTCTAAATCGGAGTACGTTTACTATGCAAAATGCGCGAACAGCCATAAAAAAAATTAAAAGAACCAATTGTACACCTCCTCTTATTTTTGAAGTCGGTCAAAAAATAAGGAATATTTCGTTAAGTAGAATGCGTAGGTTATTTATATAGTACTTTCAAATAATCAACAGTACACACCTAACTAGAAGTAGAATTATTTTTAAGCTAATTTGAAATTCCATTTTTTTATCAATTGTTCTGAAGAAATGATCACTACCTAATGGAAATAATTCCGATTTATATATGCTATAAAAAAATGGGTCCTATGCCATGATAAAATTGTTAAGCTGATGTCAAAAAAAAAACAAAAAAAAACCTAATTAGATGATAATTTTGTTAAAATAAAAAGTAATGGTGATTTTTATTTTCCTATAATATTTAGCACATATGTGTAAGGATAGGATTGCAATAATCATTACCAATCAGTCAACAACTCATTAGGAATGTTTTGTAAGCTTTTGTAGACTTGCTGCTTTTGTGATGTGTCTATATTTACAGCTACAATTAAAATATTTTATGTAAATTATGGAGAAAAACATAAAACGGTTTTTCGCATCTCTAAAGAATCCAATGAAAATAGAATTGATTGAAAATGTTAACCGGTTGTAATACAATTATTATTCATAATAATACATCACCTCATTTAAACCTTCTGTTTTATCAACAAGCCGACCACTACCTCAATTAATTAGGTTTTCGCAGTTTTTGCCTATGGAATTCAAAATAAAATAATATGAGAACATATATATATATATATATATATATATATATATATAATATATATATATATATATATATATATATATATATGTATATATATATATATATATATATATATATATATATATATATAATAAAATAGATTTTTATTGGGGATGCAGTCATTTAATAAATAAAATTCTTTGGATTATGCCAAGCTTTCGAGAATGTTTATTCTCTTCGTCGGGGCAAACTAAAAATCGTTACAAATTTTGTTTAACTACATAATAGATTATTAATTAAAGTACTTACATTCGTGAATTTATATAAAATTAACCACAAACAGGAAAGATTTCATAGTCAGCAATCAGAAATGTCATTAGTTATTTATAAATGTCATGGTAACAGCATATCTAGAGTTGAAAGTGTCTAGATTCAAGTTTTCTTAGAAAAAATCCAAATAGGAGTTATCTTTGTGTTTGTAGCTCTTTTTTAACAAGTCACACATTAAACTTAAAAATATTGAGGCAGATATAAGTTTAGTAAAAAGAAAAAGTTATTATTCAATTATATATAAAAAAAATATATTCATAACAGACTTAGAAACACATAATATAAATAAATATATACCCGTACACAGACTATACTATCTGAATTCGTAGGTATTGCAGTATAAATTCAAGTCAATCTCTCTCACAAATTAACCTGAGAAATTTATTAAAATAAGATATATCTAATAGAGAAATATTAACATATATCATCTTTATCGTATTCTCTCACAATACGATAAATACACAATATAAAATATCCTGAAAAGCATCCATTCATTCAATGAAGCTAATAATAATGATAAGCTGATTTCTCTCACAAATCAACATTTAAGAATATTTTAAACATTTTCCATGTTATTTAATACATTTTAAATAGTGTTATCAAAAAAGCAAATGGCGAAACACAAGGAAGGAAAAAATCATCGTATTATATCTCACTATAGGTTGAACATGAAATGAAAATCCTTTTGAATCAACTAAATTTCTCTCACCAATCAGTTGATCTAGAGATCTCGAAACTCTTAATATTTGTTTTTATAAACTTTTATCCTTCTTCAGTATAATCTGTATACGCATATATACCCATCTATTATAATATACTAAAACAGAAAAAAAAATTGACAAATATAACTAAATGATATGAGAATATAATTAGCCTATACCTACATATAGAGCTAGGTACATATTATATTCACACATATAATTCAATTTTGAGAAATATTTTGAGAAAAATTATTAAATTTATTATTATAGAGATTTAATATATAAGAATAAATAGAACTAAGTCCATTAATATCTGAACGTTTATTCATAGTATTATTATGTTTTTTAAAAAGAGTTTCGAGATCTCTAGATCAACTGATTGGTGAGAGAAATTTAGTTGATTCAAAAGGATTTTCATTTCATGTTTAACCTATAGTGAGATATAATACGATGATTTTTTCCTTCCTTGTGTTTCGCCATTTGCTTTTTTGATAACACTATTTAAAATGTATTAAATAACATGGAAAATGTTTAAAATATTCTTAAATGTTGATTTGTGAGAGAAATCAGCTTATCATTATTATTAGCTTCATTGAATGAATGGATGCTTTTCAGGATATTTTATATTGTGTATTTATCGTATTGTGAGAGAATACGATAAAGATGATATATGTTAATATTTCTCTATTAGATATATCTTATTTTAATAAATTTCTCAGGTTAATTTGTGAGAGAGATTGACTTGAATTTATACTGCAATACCTACGAATTCAGATAGTATAGTCTGTGTACGGGTATATATTTATTTATATTATGTGTTTCTAAGTCTGTTATGAATATATTTTTTTATATATAATTGAATAATAACTTTTTCTTTTTACTAAACTTATATCTGCCTCAATATTTTTAAGTTTAATGTGTGACTTGTTAAAAAAGAGCTACAAACACAAAGATAACTCCTATTTGGATTTTTTCTAAGAAAACTTGAATCTAGACACTTTCAACTCTAGATATGCTGTTACCATGACATTTATAAATAACTAATGACATTTCTGATTGCTGACTATGAAATCTTTCCTGTTTGTGGTTAATTTTATATAAATTCACGAATGTAAGTACTTTAATTAATAATCTATTATGTAGTTAAAAAAAATTTGTAACGATTTTTAGTTTGCCCCGACGAAGAGAATAAAAATTCTCGAAAGCTTGGCATAATCCAAAGAATTTTATTTATTAAATGACTGCATCCCCAATAAAAATCTATTTTATTAAATAAAAAACCAATCAAGAATTCAGAATCAAACAATATATATATATATATATATATATATATATATATATATATATATATATATATATATATATATATATATATCATCCATGCGTACCGAACTCACGAGTATTGTTAAGGATGTATCCGAATGAGGAAGTAAGTTGATTTTTCGTTTATATAATTTATTAACCAAAGCTAATTTCGAATATCACAAAACCCATACCTAAATGGTTATATTATTTTTTAACAACCAAATTGCGACTTTACATCATGTACTATATTATAAAATTTAAAGTCGAGTATTATAATTATGTATGATTGTTGACGCTCTAGAAAATCAAGACAAATTAAACTAGAATGTTGGTCTTTCAAAAACAAAAACAACCGAACAAAAAAATTATATTCTTTTTGATGATCTTAAAAATAGATACATAGCTGGTTTTAATTATTAAAACTGATATTCCTAATAAACAAAATGTAAAGTTTAACCTATAAGCCGAATTTCGTGACATGGTTTTGAAGAAAATAGATAAGTTATTTCAATGGTATTTTAAAATACTATTAAGTTTATTAAAATAAGTATGTACTAGAATAAATAAAAATGACTTTATTAGTTGTTGCACTCAAAATAAAAAATAAAATTCTTGTTAAAAATAGTTATTTATTATACAAGGGAAAAAGTACTAGATTCTAGCTTGAGGTTGTGTTGCCGATAGACGCGAAACGCAGGGAGACAAAAAAAACCGAAAGCTAAAATCTAATATTTTTCCCGTGTATAAATAGACTATTTCTTCTGTGACAGGAAAATCGATGATTTAATATTGAAAAAATATCACAATATATTAAAGTCAGAAGATTAGACATGCGTTGCTAAGGAAAACTTTAAAGTAATCAAATATCCGTCAGTTTAATTCTGTGTTTTGATTGATATTTAGTTGTGTATCTACCCCGAAAAAAGTACTTATTTTTTCCCGTGAGGACAAAGGAGATAAAATGTCAATCTTTTTCCCGTAATAGAAAAAAATATTTATTTGACACTTTTGAGTGTAACATTAGTCCTAAGAATCTCACTAATACCAAAGAAGATGATACTTATCCTATTAGCCATGTATCTTTTTTGCCGGTACTTGTTATTATTCAGATATCTCAGAACATCGTGGCCGAAATACATATATTTCAGACGTTACCACAGCTGTTACTCGAAAACCGTAACTTTTTTGGAAAAATGTCCAATTTAAATGTTGCCACATATAATCTGTTCTTCAGTTTGGCCGTGACATATTTCAATTTTCGAAAAAAAGCCCCCTCCACATAGTGGTTATACACAAATTTCAGTCTTTCGCATTGCTAAAACTCGAAAAGCGTAACTCTTTCAAAAAATTGGTCAATTGAAACGTTTTCGGATATTTAATTCCGCCATACCAGATTTTCGATTTTCGAGAAAAATAGACCCCTCCACCCCCTTTGGGAGTGGTTTTAAGGGAAGGTACATGTCAGATTTGAGTTTTTCTAAATATAGCACCATTTCTCAACTATCTTCTTTCAAATAAATCAAAAATTATCGAAAACGGAGCACATTCACTATACAAAATGCTCGAAGAGCCATACATAAAAAAGCAAACATACAACCAAATCGTATACCTCCTCCTTGTTTTGAATGTAAAAGAATATCGGTGACGTCATGTCATTTTCTTCACTCACCTTGTATATTTCATTTTACGTATAAAAGCTTTGAAACAAAATAAAAATCGAAGGTTGAAATTCACATTATGTGATTATATCGTAATGTGACCGAAAATTTGAATTTATCATGTTCAATTGCTTTGGAGGTATCAGTATTAAGTTTTAGTGTTCGTAACTGAGACAAAGATGTATTTAATCTTTGAATGAGTCCGCAAGATTAGGGGGTATGGTCAGAAGACTTAAGCCTGCCCAAATTGGACAAAGCATTTGTCTGTGTTGTTCTAATATACTCAACTTATGTCATAGTATAAAGACTTGCTACAAATACGCATAATTTGGATTTTGCTTTGTGATTTTGCAGTTTTCACGGGTAGAAGGAGAGCTTTGCTTGTAGCAGAAAATACGCTTTATTTCATTTAAATTGAATGTAAAAGTTTAACCCATTTATAGATATTAAGATGAAATTAAATTCCTTGCAAACCAAGTCGTGGGCAGCAACCGCTAGTCGATATGTAGATATATAAAAATGTAAATATATACAGCAAATACATTAAATTGGCTAAAGAATATTCACATCTACCAGCGATTGATAGCTATGGACATCTCGCATAATATTCAAGTTTACAGCTGACCCGGTTTCGATTAAAAAATTCTTATTTGAAACTGATAAAAATTTAAAAAAATATATCCAAGTAATTATAATGGCATCTATTTTTGGACAGAAGAACCTGAATAATATTCAAACTTTAAACTTCGACCACTAGGCAATCAGTAATTTTTACCATAGCAATAATTACCATACCAGAAATAATTATAAAATTATCAAATACCATTACAATGAGTATTCATTTATCATCAGCAATGCTCAGTTGTAATTAATGGTTTAGAGTAATTTATGCCTAATTATGAGTAACAATGTTTTAAACTTGTTAACAATATTTCGAGAATGGCGTTGCTTCTATTACTTTTGTAAGTGTAATATTACGTAAATTCTTTTTTTTTCAAGGCTTCCTTGACATCTATGAGCACTTTATTGATGTTTAAAAAAATATGGTCATAAAAATAATATTAGGTAGATATTTTAACCATTCTAAACAACTGCATTAGTAATAAGTACAGAATATCAAATTGAAAATTATAAAATTTATAAAAAATAAAATCCATTTTTGTCTCAAGTCTCCCCTAAATTGTATTATATTGATTTTTTATACATTTTTATGTTATCTTTGCACATCCAGCTTATTAATTAATTGTGTTATTGATGATTCATATCTTTTTAAAGGCCATATTTCACAATCTGTACGCTCTTGTGTTTAATTGTTATAAAATCAACATAAAAAAGCAAACATACAACCGAATTGTGTACCTTCTTCATTTTTTGAAGGCGTTCAAAAAGATAACTGCACTATTTAAATTGTAAATATTGAAAATAAGTAGTTATCGAAATTCGACCGTCATTCTTTAGTTTTTTAATTAAAACGTTATTTTTTTGTCAAAGATATAATAATTTCATATAATTTTTGAGAATTTTGCTCTATTACGACAGTTGCAAGCTTGAACAAAACGGCATTAGTGTGTGTTCTTTGTTTAATTCCTTACAATACATAAGAAATAAAATTTTATGCTAGTAACAGTTCAAAGAAGACAATGACAGCCAGCTATTTATTTCATAAAACAATGCACTGTAATGTTTTGACTTAATGCCGGTAATATCACTTTACCCTTATGACAAAATGAAGAAAATGCTGTCCTTTTGTGACTTCAGATGCGAAATGTTTGCATTGCAAAACCAGCATTGTAAATGCATTAAGTCACTATCAAAAGTATTAAAATTTCTTGAAATGACATTGAGTGCGCATTGAAATGTTTCCCTCAAAATAATTACATCACTTCGTAAACACCAATCACTATATTTAACTTTGCGTTTGACCAGGGTTGTCATTCACCAATAAAACAATCTGACTCGTTGACTTCATATTGCAATTGGGTTCGTTATGCAACACACAATACACTTCTCGTAAACCACAGAAGAATACTTTAGGCAAGTTTAATCTAAATCCTTGGAGCCGTTTTTGCGCTACAGTCTTGAGCACAGAGAGACAGACAGACAGACCAATGGCTGAAAATATGTTTATTAGACTCTGAAAGGTGAAAATTTCACACGATTACAATACTTTCCTTATACAGTTACTACAGTAGCGTAGGAAAGTCAAAACACATTACTTCAACACATCTTTGCATTTTCTCAATCACCGACTCCTAACCCCAAGAAACCCTAGATTAGATTAGATTGGTTGTTGGAGTGGCTGCACGACCTGTCCCATCGCGACCAGTTTTGGTCTATTGTGGTTCTCCGTTGCTTTAGAGTTCAGTATTTCGGTTTATCTTTTTTAGCAGACAGACAGCAATTTAGATACCGAGGAGTACGTAGCTGCGGGTCGAATTCCGAGGAGGTCGAAAGGCTTGCACATCGAAATCCAAGGACACCGAATTCCGAGCTGACCGAAACTTATCCCCACTCCAACAGGGCGATTTTACATAAAGGGTGTTCGAGCAGCATTTCAAACCAAACTCAAACCGTCAGAGGCATGCGCATTTTAATTTTAAGAAAACGGAAATTCATATGCGCATGCTCCACAATCACGGAACACAGTTGGAAACTGGTCCAAACTACTGCTCGAACACCCTTATATGCATACCCTCGTAGAGGCTATAGCACGATACACATATTATATCATGGGCTAAAGAGCAAACCACATCCACCAACATGAAGTTTTTTCCAATCACAAAAGGCTGTTGATAGAGCTTCATAACGCAAACTGCCAAATAGAAAAAATTGGATTGGCAATAAAATATTTTGTAAGAGCTTGTTGTTATAATACATAATCACTTCATTTTCAATAACAGTGCATAATAAATTAATATGCATGCAGTGTAATAAAATGATAGAAAAGTTCATGTGAAACTAGCTAGTATAAATTTCGTTGAAATTATATTGAATCAAATTACCTACGTACGCGCAAAAACTTTTTTTTAGATAAAAACAGTGCTTGAAATCGGACTGAGAAATCAATTGAATATCGGAATAAGATAAAGCTCAAAAACTAGGTAATAAGCATCTGTCTAAAAAGGCTTGGTATCAAATATATGGTAGGTAGGTGTGCTCACATAGATTTTCTGTATAATCGTGAAACATAAAAAGTATATATTAGTTTGTATTGTGACGTTCCATACATCAATTATATTCCTTGACGATTAACAGTGATGTATTGTTGGTTGCCTGAATCGAAAAATTTTAAAATATTTTTTTTTCTAATACAATAGAAAGTCACAAACGATTTTATTAATTATATTTGTGATTCGCTAACGATTTCTGATAAATTGAGCAGAAAATAGAAAATGTAAGATCTATTTTCAAGACCTGTTGGCTAATGGCTGGCGTTCTCTGATATTTCTACTCGCTACACAAGGTACTCGTATGTCAGCGCAATCGGTTTGAGTGGGGACATTCCATCAACTTTTTTTAATTAGATATTACATGGCGCCGTAACAGCCCAAGCAGTCATAAAAATTCAATACAACAGCATTAATCACCAATATGATTTAATTATGCTACATATGCCACTGGTGTTTTTGGAATCTCATTATTTCCAGAGTCCAGTGATTTGTCCACTCTTACAATAATTTACTTACTTATTTTCGAAATATGTACCTACGCCACCATTGCTTCCTACATTTCGTACTTCCCTGCCCCATACCATGGGATTCCTCCTTTAGCTTTGACCTCTAGTCGATTTTTTTATTGTTAAAAACAAACATTTCTGATCATAATTAATAACCCATAATTTTCATTACTATAGACAGGATTGTTGTTTTTATTCTCCCAACAATAAAATGGTGTTGCATTCATTAAAGGTGAATCAGATCCAGACGTTGAACTCGGCTCCTTTTCGTTGAACATAATTGCATTTTTATTAAAAACAAAAAAACAAAAATACCGGCTCTAAAAAATAACAACCGTAATGTAGTAAAAAATAGCAACAGACTCATTCCGGATTTTTTGATTCCATAAATTTGCATCAATTAAACACAACATAATCATAATGAAATGATAAATAACAAGTCGTATTTTTTTCAATAAAAAATATTCACTTTGATTAATTGCTCTCAGAATTTAGTTTTGTCAGATAGAAACATATTTTTCTATGATTTATATTAATATTTGAATAGTGAATCTAGTTGCCTAATTATTTATTTATGGAAAAAAGACACGTATCAAATTAAATAAGAATTTGAATTAATTTTTAAGAGTTATTATGAAGGAAATTTATGAGTTAAATGTATTATATTAATTGTTTATAAATTCCGCTATAAGATAATGTCTTATTGATGATTCAAATCTTTTTGACCGACGAACCCAAACGGAGAAGGTACCTATACAAATCAACTGTCTGCTTTTTTTTGTTCGTGTGCCCGTTGTTTACCTACCTATAGTAAACGTACTCCGATTTTGATTCATTTGGCAGAGGAGACTTAAGAAATGATTCCATATTCGTAAAAACTCAAATCCAAAATCTCCTTCCTTCAAAAAACATCCCCGAAGTCAATGACGGGATCATTTTTTCTCGAGAATCGAAAATCTGGCAGAATTAAAGAAAGGACAATATCCGGAAACGTTTGAGTTGAACGTTTTTTCAAAAAAGTTACGGTTTTCGAGTTTCGAAAACCTAAAATACTTATGCGTATTTCCGCCGCGATGTAATGAGATCTCTAAATAATAACAAGTAGGAAAAGTACGAAAAGGCGATATTAGTTGGTGCAATAATTCTATTGGTGCTGGTACTTGTAAAGTTGGTGTTAAAAGTTATCAATCAATCGATATTATTTTGTATTTTTGACCGACGAACCCTGAACGATCGAGGTATACAATTCGACTTTCTGCTTTTTTTATCCGTGCGCGCGTTTTATATAGTAAATGAGCTCCTATTTTGATAATTTTTGATTCATTTGAAAGAGGAGGCTGGAGAAATGGTCTCATATTCATAAAAACGCAAATCCGTGATCTCCTTTCCTCTGAAAACCGCCTCCGAATGGGGTGGATGGGGCAAATTTTCTCGAAAATCGAAAATTCGAGACTCCAGAATTAAAGATAGGACAATACCCGGAAACATTTGTATTGAACATTTTTTCAAAAGACTTACGGTTTTCGAATTAGAGGCATGTTGAATTCTCAAATATGTATATTTTTGCTATGTGGACAGGGCAATTTTTTTCGAAAATTGAAAATCTGTGGGTACTACCTGAAAGACCTAATTATTTGAAGCAACATTTATAATGAACATTTTTTCCTTAGAGCTACGGTTTTCGAGTTACAGCTGTGGTGAAATGGTAACATCTAAAATACTTATGCGTATTTCCGCAGCGATGTAATGAGATCTCAATAATAACAAGTGAAATTTTTGAAAAAAAATTAAAAATGGTTTTTATTGGGCATTTAAGATTTAAACCGTACCGATGAGTACCTACTATTGCTATCCTTTTCTCGATTTTAACTATACTTATGTATATGTGTTGGCCAGCAACAGCAATTCCATAACAAATTACTGTTTGTCTACCACAACACAAAATTAAACTTTAAATTAACAATAACGTCTGACGTCTGACAATTGCGACATTACCATAGACGATCTTCCAGAAAGTACCTATATACCAGAGAACGAGACGTATATATACGCTCCATGCTCGTGCGTAATTCCAGTGACGGATCCCATTGTCGTTCCATGTCTACAAAATAATGATCTTGGTTGAATGAGATTGAATGAGATAATTATAATTACCAATATTGGATCACACATGGAGCTTAACAGGCGGCGAGATGTCTGCGATCTAAGTACGAATTCGAAATTTCAAATCTCTAGACCGTATGGGGCCTGAGAAATCGCTGCGGAGTCCATTGATACAAGAACCGAAAGTAATAAAAACTATTTAAAAACTACAAGCAAAGAATAAACGTGGGTAATAGGATAAGTACTATCCTCATTGGTATTAGTCAACGGTCAACGATTTTCGTGGCTAATATCACACTCAAAAGTGTGAAATAAATATTTTTTACAAAAAACTGGACCGACGTTATTAGTTGGTGTACTCAAAACTAAAAAATATTATTAATTCTATTAGTAACTGTAACTGCACTACTACAAAAGTAACAAGAGAATCAATATTATTTTTCAGTGCACCAACTAATAATGTCGGTCCAATTTTTTGTAAAAAAGTATTTATTTCAGACTTTTGAGTGTAACATTGGTCACAAAAATCGTTGAACGTTCACCACTAATATCTTATTACCCACGTATATACTTGCCATATTGTAAGCTGCTTGCTGGTAACACCACAGTGAATTTCAGTATAATATTTTCATTCGTCAAACACCTACGGCCTTCTTATTTATTTCAATTTTCATGGCGATCGTTTTTAAATGGTGTAGTAAAAGATGTACTTCAGCACCATCTGGCTGCAAGATACAACAAAGTCGATTGCATTAAAATATTTCCAATGCTCAAATATCTAGGATAACCAGTTTTATGGCCATCATTACTATGTCGTAGTAGTTGGTGCTCTGCAGCGTCATCTAGTGGCGAGTTATGTCGATTTGGATAGTATAGGAAGCTTCTTTATGAAAAACTATACACAAATACCGATTTTCATCGTTTGAAATTTACGTCGGTTAACTTAGTTTTTGATATAGGAACTCGCAAAGATAAAAGTCAAGAGGTGTCTGATTTGGAGGTCGGCCAAGCCAGAAAAGCCTTCAAAAATACCCAAAAGCCTCCAAATTTAAACAATATCAAACTAGAAGAAAATAAATCTCAAAGCATATCAACAATAATTTATTAAGAAAATAAATTCTGAGAAAAAATCTTCAGTCAGGATACACGGAATATCTGAAAGGGTTGAATAATTAAATAAATTAATATGTACAAGAGAATGTGGCACAATAGGTTATATAATACGCGTGGGAAGAGATAAAAAAAATAATATAAGCATCACCAATCCCGTAAATCAAAACATTGATTCCAATAAAACTCAAATAAATAGAACATTCTAAAAATAAAAACAAAAAGAAATAACTACCCCCTCATGAGGGAAAAAGAGAATTACATTAGAAGAAATCCAACAAATAGAAGGAACAACAACTTGGATCGGTCAAGCGTAAAGACCATGAACAGTAAAATTTTATCTTCTATTGTTGGAATTTTTGTAATTTTTTGCATTTTGTACTTTTTTCTCCGCGTGTGTTTGTGGTCATTTCTTTTAAGTTTTATTCTTAGAACGTTTTTTATTTATTTAAGTTTTATTGACCGACGAACCCCGAACAGAAGAGGAACGATTCGACTGTCTGCTTTTTTTCTTTTTTTTTTGGTTCGCGCGCAAATTTTATATAATCGGTAAATTTACTCTGATTTTGATGATTGTTGATTCATTTGAAAGAGGAGACTTGAGAAATGATCCCATATTCATAAAAACGCAAATCCGCAAATGTTCTCGAAAATCGAAGATCCGAGATGATACAATTAAAGATACCAAAATATCCGGAAACGTTCAAGTTGAACATTTTTTCAAAAGAGCTACGGTTTTCAAGCTTCTGTTATTTTAAAATTTGAAATATATGTATTTTTGCTATGTGGAAAGGCAATTTCTTTTGAAAATTGAAAATCTGAGGATGGAAAATGACGAATTTATTTGTAGCAACATTTATAGTGAACATTTTTTTCCATAGAGTTACGGTTTTCGAGTTAAAAGAGTGGTAAAGTTTATATATGTGTATTTCCGCGACGATGCTCTTAGATGAATAATAGCAAATACAAGCAAAGCATAATGGTGAACGTTCAACGATTTTCGTGACAAATGTAACACTCAAAAGTGTGAAATAAATATTGTTTATAAAAAATTGGACGGACGTTATTATAAGGTGCACTGAAAAATACGAAATAATATTAATTCTATTAGTATTGGTACTTGTGAAGTTGGTGCCAGAAGTTATCAATCTAACTGCAACTGCATCTATTCTCTTTAAAATTTTCACATCTAAATAAATTATGTTGACTGCACATTTTTAACAATCCTTCATCAAAGCCAACCATTGACCTGTCTCTAAACGTGACAGGTATTAATGAAACAGACCGAAACAGAAACAAATAATTATAATTAATGTTAAACCAGATATAAGTTTTGCCGCGATTTTAAGAGTAAGAACGAACGACTGTAGATTGTAAAACATTCTGATTATCAAAACATCTTAGCAATTCTATGACATTTTTACCAGGCACGCTAAAATGCTGCCAGAACATTTTAAAATTCTTCTGGACGTTTTCTTATTGTTTTATCTTGGAGGATGTGATAAATTCAACGACATTTTTTTATGACTAACCCTATTTTTTTTTGTTTTGTTTCAGGTATTGGTCTCTGTGTTCTAACCTACAATGATAGACTCCAAGTTAGTCTGATTGTGGCCCAAAAACTAATTCCAAATGTAAAGGATGCTCAGTCCATTGCTCATGACTTTTTGGAGCAAATCGACGCCTTACACAAAGAAGTGATACATAATTATAAGAAAGATGTATAAATTACAGTTAATTAATTAGTTGTTAAGTTTGTTTGATTTATTGTTATTAATTATGAATGTATTTATGTTGTCAATAATTAAAATGTTTAAATTTTATAGAAGGTATTCTACTTTTTTCAGAAATTATCTAATTAATTGATATTATCGGGTCAGCTTCAGTGTGTCAAAAAACTAAAATAAAGGAACTATTAACCTTTTGAAATTCACTAGAAAGATACAGGTACCTACATGGTGAGTGATAATCCTATGTTTTTTTTTTAATAGCTTAAATTTTATTTTCAATTCAGAATCGACATTTCTTTAGGATTCCAATACTACAGATCTAACAGCGTTATTAAGGGGTTTTCAGAAGATATGATCGATTTTATCAAAAAAAGGAATTATTTCAACTCCCTTTATATAACTTAAGTCTCGATCATATTGAGATAGTTTACAAGCTGCTTGAAGACCAGTTTAAAAGCAGGTCCCTAAAACTAGCAGAATCCAAAAAAAATGGCCTGTAGCCAACGGAAAGGTAAATTTCTGAAAATTCATTGAATTGAAACTTATAAAACCTTTTCATTAGTATACGTACACGTCATTACATATAAGTTGCCTCAGTATCATAGCCTTGCGGTTAGAGGGTTTTGTTTTGGCTGTTGAAAATAAAGCAGACAGGGTTCGCTTTCACTTCAAGGCAGATTTTTTTTTCGCCTATTTCTTGTCAATAAATATACTATATATTTTTTTAATCAGGGTCTATATTAAAAGATCTCCAGAAAATGTACAACTACATCAAATTTATATTGAGTGTTCATATTTCATATTCATATTTTTTATTTTGTATTTATTATTTTTTATTTTATTTCCTGTGTATTTTATGGAAAATTGCTCGAACAAAAGTTGTAGGTACAGATTATATCTATAACCCAAAATTATTTTTGATGATATTTACACTACGGCTCTTTTTTGATAATTTTTTTTTAATTTTTGAACGGTTGCTATTTTGAAACTACTTACCCGATATTGCTCAATAACGAACTCGGCCGAGATATTTAGGAGATTGATTTTTGTATCAAATTTGAACTTGATACCTCCAAAACTGCGACGTCTATCGTGTTAACAAATTTCGTAATATCTCATATATATATATATATATATATATATATATATATATATATATATATATATATATATATATATATATATATATATAATATATATATATATAAACATTTGAACCAAATGTTTTTTGGACTAACTTATAGACATAGAATAACATGCCATTGAAATTTTTTCGAAATTCAAAAGTGTGAACGATCGCAATAGGTACATTTCTATAAGAAATATTAGGTGATAATTAAGTGCTACATTCCAAAATTAATTGCTCTTATAGTTTTTATGGAACATGGCTGCTTTACTAGCTTTAGTACAGCAGCCTTTAAAAATCAACTTTTTTAAGAACTTCTATTTTTAGTTTTTGTATGGCTAATTAAGTGCTGTATTCCGAAATTAATTGGTCTTATAGCTTTTTAAGAAATGAAAAATTATCCCTAAACTCATCCCCAAGAAGAGTAGGCCCTATAAAATAAATCCTTGAATTTGTCCTCGACGTTATCACATTATGAATCACCAATATAGCCACTTTTTTCATATATTTATAACAAATGAGAAACTCAGTAAGTACCACAAAACACATTTTAATTTATTTAAAAATCTGTAAATTAACAGAAATGTCTGCTTGTGTTTTATACAAGTACATTCACTTTTATTAAAATAAGCTATACACTTTACAAAACCAAATCATGAAACAGATCCAGTTTTATACTCATCGATTTTCCTAGCAACTCACTGCTTACGTCTACTGGATCGCGTATTCTTGCAAATTCATCACATTTTAAGAATTTGTGTTTGGTAAATTTTACAGATACTACAATTAGCACATATCTTCCACGTTCACTCAACCTGACAAAGCTTTCCATATTTTCTCACACCTAAATAAAATGCAATTCTTAGCTAGAAATGTCATTTCAGAATGAAATAACAATCTACACGAGTACCACTAATGTTTTCAAGTACCTATCCCCAAAGAAAAGAATCTAGCGGATTTAAATCAGGCGATCTTGCTGGACATAAGACAGGTTTGCCTCTTCGTATCCATCTACCCGGGAACATTTGGTTTAAATGTTGTCTAACGGAAATCGAAAAATGAGCTGGAGCCCCATCATGCTGGAACCACATTTGTTGTCTTTGAGCCAAAGGCATGTCGTTCAAAACAATACATTGTGTTCTCCAGAAAGTTAAGATAAGCACCACCTGTTAATCGGTTTGGTAAAACAACAGGACCAAGGGACCTGTCACCTATGATTCCCATCCAAATGTTTAATGAGAAACGTATCTGATATCCAGATTCCTTTATAGCATGAGGGTTTTCGTCGGCCCAATCATGAGAATTGTAAAAATTAACTCCATTTCGTGTGAACCAGGCTTCATCGGTGAAAAGTACATTGGCAAGATAATGCTGGTTTTCAGCATCTATGTGTAGAAACCAGTGGCCAAAAAGAAAAGTGCTTGATTATCGAATGGATTTAAGGCTCGTTGTAGATGCTACGGATAAAGCTGCTGCTCGTGGAGGGTTCTCCAAACAAGAGGGGCACTAATTCATAGCTCGGCTGAGATTCTCTGCACACTCGTCCCCGAATTGGGATCTATATCTGCTAGAATTGCTTCTTCTGCTCTAGGAGTAGATACCGACCTTGGTCTTTCGGATAAATGGGACTGTTTTTTTTAAATGGACCGGTATCACGCAATCTTTGGTGAATATTCTTCCAAACATACGATGTGAAGGAATGTGACGATTTGGATAACTTTCAGCATACAGCCGTCGCGCTTCGATGGCAATCTCATTAGCACGACCATACATAAAATGCATGTCGGCTAATTCTGCATTCGAGTAAACATGCCAACAAATTGTAGAGTATGACGGGATTTATAGAAAGAAATCAAAGATGCCATGCCTGCGTGGAAATGGAAGGAGACCATTTCGAACATCTTCTGTGACTCTGATTTTTGTGTTTTGTCGAGAAGCTCCCTTTGTTTCTTATGAATAAGTACCTAATAAATAAATGCAAAATGTTTCGAAAAAAAACCATATCTGCCAAACCGTTCCTTTGCGGACCCATGTTTATTAGAACTTTTTTGCTTATTTTTGTCCATACTACCTATTACCTCCTTGAATATTTTACATTCTTTTTTGAACACCCTGTACTCACTCAGTAAAAGTTCTCACTTTTTTCCCTTGTCACCTGTCAACAGAGATAAAATATCAAAATTTTCCCGCCACAGAAAAAATATTTTTATTCCACATTTTTGAGTCAATAAAATTGTTGCGCATTTACTTAAATACAGTGATTTCAAAATATGGATTCTTCTATAGCTGATCAATAATCTCTACGAACCAACATTTTTTTTTGATTCCTACATTTTTGTTGTTTTTGCATACCTACATACTTTTTAGTCCAACGCTTAATGAAGTCGGTCTTAGTTTTTCTATTAAAGTTAAATAGTCTTTCAATGTAAATAGCCCAGTCACTATATACTTTTATTTTTTAATCGTGCAAGAATTCCGCTGTCAATTTATACATATAACTTGCAAATGGCAACCGTAAAAATGTAACTGTTTTTATAAAGCTACGCAAAATGATTGTTGATTTTTTATATTATAAGTACTAGCAATGATAATTATTATTTGAATTTTATGTTAATGTCATAATCAACAAACTTATTCTAAATCAATTTTTCATGAGCGCACCTACTAATATATTTTTGTATTTTTCAGTGCACTAAAAAGTACATTGTTTTTTTTGTAAAAAAAACAGTTCAGCCCAAAGTTCTTGGAAATTGTGACCAAATAGCGAAATTTGCCAGGAAATTTGTCATTAAAAGCAAAGATTGCGATTTTTTAATAAAACAAAGGTGGACATAAGCAACAGTAGGATTTAACCGCCATTTATAAATTGTATTACCAGTGACCATTAACCCACGAATCTTGTTATTTCCGAATGATTATTCGGACATAAGAACTAGACTATTAATTCAGTCAATGACCTTGATCAGAAATTGGTTGATTTAACATATTGTCACGAAACAACCACAAACGAGTCCTAATTAAAGTTAAAGTGGAAAAACAAAAAGCCCACTCTTATATCTTTATTGACTTTTTCAGTCCAGATGAGCAAAAGAACGCAACTCACAGTAGTGGCGAAGGACATTGGAATAACTATAAAATAATTATAGTTATAACTCCTCGATCTAATCAATTAGACGTTAAATTAATTGAGGACTTTTTGTTCAACAGAAGACTAAAGCGTAGCTCAAATCAGAACTTGAAACGTGATTTAGTTGACGGTTCATTTTCAGTGTATGTGTTCACAAATTCAGATCAATGAATCTCCGAAATTATAAGGTGAGTTGCTAGAAATAAGTTTTGTGTTTTTTTGAACAAGTAAGTAGTATCTGAAAGCATAGAAAATATACTATATAAATACAAAGTGTCAAAGATAAGATACACTGTATTGGTATTTCACCTCACCTTTTTTTTGACCGTCGAGCCCCGAACAATTCGACTGTGCTTTTTTTCTGTTTATTCGCGCTTTATATATAGTAAACGTACTCCGATTTTGATGATTTCTTATTTATTTGAAAGAGGAGATTTGAGAAATGGATCCATATTCGTGAAAATTCATATCCGATATCTCCTTCCCTCCAAAAACCGCCCTCAAAGGGAGTGGAAGGGGCAATTTTTCTCGAAAATGGAAAATTCGAGATGCAAGAATTAAACGGAAACGTTTAAATTGAACATTCCTTCAAAACAGTTACGGTTTTCAAGCTACATTCATTTTAAAATCTCACATATGTGTATTTTTGCTATGTAGAAGGGGCGATATATATTAAAAATTTTAATTGAATATAAATAAATTGTATTTCCAATCACTTTAAAACGCTCACTTTTTTCAAATTATACCGGGTGATCTAAGAAAATATTCATTCGATGTGTCATCATTGAATGAAAGATTGAATTGATTGAATTAAAGGCATGATTTCAAATTCCATGTCACACTAGAAATGATTTGTTTTTGAGCGTGCAATATAAAAAAGTTGTTGTCATTGGTCTTTTATCATCCTATAACTGATCAAAAAATAGAAGTCTTATGTAATTACTCTGATTTCTCTTTGTATGTCCATCTGTCCATCTATCACATCATAACTTTTGCGAACTATTGAAAAAAACTCCAATTTGTCCACTCATTCAAAAATGTATAAATTCACCTGGAACATTTTTTCCTACTTTGTATAAGACAGACTTACTGAATGGGAATGTATATAAGAAAACAAATATTATTATGAGTTAATTAAATTACACAAATTTTGTTGATGCCATGGCAACCAAATGAAGCCCGATAGGATTTTTTTATATGAACTACAAATATTATTTTGAACCCGATTGTCTTATCATTTTCAGTACGAACTTTCCAGACACCCTGTATTTATAACATTGTTACCGATCTTTATGCTGAATCTGAGATTATGCAAATTTTATCGAACCACCAAAAACCTATCGAGAAATCGTGATACATATATAAATATTCATAAATCTAGTTTTAGAACTCTTCTCCTAGCAATTTATTCAATTAATTGGCTCGGAAACTTCTAGTAACACAAGGTTTTCTTTCCCATACAAATATTCTTTCTGCTGTATATTTACCGGTTTTTCAAGACCATCAATATATTAGGTCAAATTTAAGTTAACAAATAGTCAACACGATAAAAGTACTTTTTTATAATATATTCATTGACCGACGAACCCCGAACGGAGAAAGTATACAATTCGACTGTCTGCTTTTATTTGGTTCGTGCGCGCCTTTTATATAGTAATCGTACTCCGGTTTTGATGATTTTTGATTCATTTGAAAGAAGAGGCTTGAGAAATGGTTCCATATTCATAAAAATGAGAATCCGACATCTCCTTCTCTCCGAAAACCACCCCGAAGGGGGTGGAGGGGGCAAATTTTCTCGAAAATTGAAAATCTGAGGTGGTATAATTAAAGAAAGGACAATATCCGAAAACGTTTAAATTGAAAATTTTCTCAAAAGAGTAACAATTTTCGAGATAGAGGCATGTTAAATTCTCAAATGTGCAATGTGGAGAGGGCGATTTCTGTCGAAAATTGAAAATCTGTGTTAGTGGCAGTACATGAAGGACATAATTATTTGTAGCAACATTTATAATGAACATTTCTCTCTTAGAGTTACGGTTTTCGAGTAAAATCGGTGTTTAAATGGTAACAACTAAAATATTCAAGCGTATTTCTGCAGCGATGTTCTGAGATCTCAATAATAACAACACTACAAGCAAGGAATATACGTGGGTAATAGGATAAGTACTATCTTCATTGGTATTAGTGAACGTTCAACGATTTTCGTGACTAATACACTCAAAAGTGTGAAATAAATATTTAAAAAAATGAACCGACGTTATTAGTTGGTGCACTGAAAAGTATAAAATAATAATAATTCTATTGATGCTGGTACTTGTGAAGTTGGTGCCAAAAGTTATCAATCTACCTGCAACTGCACAACTTTAAAAGTAACAGCACCAATAGAATTAATATTATTTTATACTCTTCAGTGCACCAACTAATAATTTTTTGTAAAAAAATATTTATTTGATCTCTATGAATTTTCGGTGTGCTAATTCCAAATTTTGCTTTCCAAAAGAGTTTCCAAAGTAGCCTACCAAAAAAATTCGATTCATGACAAGTTTATAAGAAATAATATCAAATAAAAGTCTTATAAAATGCCATTAATATTGGATAATTCGAAGATATATTTTCTTATACGGCACACCCTATATATTTTTTCTATTACACGTACTTTACTAAATAGAAAATATAACTGTCAAAACCCCGTATTATTTCGAAAATTATATCACGTATAATTAAAAATGGTAGATTATAGAACTTTTATTACCAAAAAAAAAACAATAATATAATATAATAACAAATGTTTTTTATAAGGTGCTCAAACTGTCTTCTTTGTTATATTTAGCGATATCCAAGTCTATTCGAAAAAGCAGAAATGTTACCTAAGCCACTGCTTACCCGTCATTTGATTGATTTTTATATACAGCTTTATATTTTGAGCCAAGAAAATAATATATCAAAAATCCCCCCTAACCCAGCAACCCCAATTAAATCACGACAAACCCCTTCTTGTGACAAAACATCTCAAAACTTTTAAAACATCACTTTCAAAGTTAGGTTTTGAATCACCTTTTTTTCGAACCTAACGCCTCTTAATTTCTTCCTGTGGTATCACCTCAAATATCGTGTAGGTATTTAAGACGCCATCTATGTCAATAGACCAACTTCAAGAGAGAATAATTCTACAATGCCGAGCTATTTTTCGTAAGGTTTCTTCAATAAACCAAAAACTTTTAGATAAAATGAAACTTTGTAGGGAATACCTTTGGAATTATTTTTTAAGGAGCTTCAAGATGAGGTGTCACAAATAGGCGATTGCCATTTAAGATTAAATTAGTTTGGATTGTTTGGGGTAAGGTGGTAAGTGAGAACAGGTCAGTTCACTTTGGTTCTCCCATTCTATTAAAGAAGATGTTTTCAGCGATTTTTTATATTTTCTTGGAGCATGATGCCTTATGAGTCAATTGGAACATTATCTAAACTGATCACTAAATTTTACATAATATATAGCCTACAAACAAGTAATCTGTTTACCATTGTAGGGATTTTCAGTAAGAATTATTGTTAAATATTCTCTGTTATGCATATTTGTGTAAATAAACAAATAAAAATCTTGTTTTTGTTTAGGTTATTGAAGAAATAACGAACACTTTCTGCATACTAACCATAAACACCATTGTTCTGATACTTTTGCCAGTCATACTGCCAACAATTATATGCCTTCTGCTTCTACAAAGGATCATAGATATTTACCTAAGATTAAAGTATGGCGAAAATTATGGAGGTCTTTTGCGCAACGGAGATGCAATTTGGAAAGGCGATGACAAAAGCAAAGGCATTATCAACGTGGTGGCTATTATAAATACGGAATCAGACGATTCTGAAACACATGCAGAGAAAACCATAAGCAAACTGCAAAAGGAGATTTTTGACTATCCAGAAGAGAATATCAAATTCACCAGTCGATGCAAGAGCATATTGGGCTACGGGTACCTGCACAAGAATCAAATCAAACTAGAAGATTGTGTAAAAGTCCTTGGCAAAAGGGATCTCCCCTACGAGTATTTCGATCATGATACATTCACAGAATATGTAAGCAGTTACGGCAACAAGCCATTACCTCTGAATCATGAATGTCTTTGGGAGCTAGTAATGCTAACCATACCAATACATTGGAACAAAGATGCTGCGAAAGGAACACAGTTTCCTGTGATTATAAGATTCAATCACATTTTCGGTGATGGTTTCTCCATAAACGGCACCTTGTTGAAGATGAAAGAGAGAAAGATAAAATGGTATACATTGAAAGCTTCAACAAGTTTATGACCAAAGTTGTCACAAAAGGACGTGAATGCCACATGCCGAGCAAAGTCGATAAATTCAAGTCCATACTAAAGAAGATTGCATTGTTTTTTTACATACCTTGGATGATGGTGCCCTGCACCCTGGAGAATTTGTTTTTCAGAAAAGGTGACTCACATTGTCTTCATGGACCGAAACTAACTGAGAAAAAACATTTGGTGCATGCTGTGGAAGAGCACGAGGTGTTGGTGGAGAAGATTAAGGATATAAGGAGGCATTTACAAGGATCGACATTCACCAACATACTGCTGACGGCTTTCTCGGCCAGTTTGTTTAAATACATGGGAAAGGTGAGTCACCAATAACACATTATAGTTATATTATCATGCACTTGAACTGTTTCATACATCAAAGATATAGATAAAAGATTATATTATAGTGCTAGCTTAAACCACATTACTATAAAATTAAATCCAGTCACGAGATTAATAAGCAAATATCTATTTTATTGTTTAATGATTAAAGATTAAAAAGTTAATTGGCAACTTTTTTTTCACATGACTTGCCATCGTATACGCTTTTGAATTTCGAAAAAAATTAACGGGGTGAGTTTTAGTGTGTTCACGATCGATAACTCCATTAGTACAGGAGAAATAAAAAAAATCCCGATGGCCTGTAGTCAGCGGAAAGGTAAATTTTTCAAAATTCATTGAATTGAAATTTGAACAACCTTTACAATGGTATACCTACATGTTATTACAAAAAATTGTCGTATGTGTCATAGCCTTGCGGTTAGAGGTTTTGTTTTGGCTGTTGAATATAAAGCAGACAGGGTTCGAGTCCACTTCAAGGCAGATTTTTTTTTTCGCCTATTTCATTTCAATAAATATGCTATATATTTTTTTAATCAGGGTCTATATTAAGATCTCCAGAAAATGTATAATTACATCAAATTTATATTGAGTGTTCATGTTTTATCAATATTTGTTATTTTTCTTTATTAATTTTTATTTTTTTTTTCTGTGTATTTTATGAAAAATTTCTTTGCACAAAAGTACTGATCATATCTATAACCTAAAATTATTTTTAATAATATTTACACTACGGCTCTTTTTTGATAATTTTTTTAAATGTTTGAAATGTCGCCATTTTGAAACTACTTACCTGATATTGCCCAATAACGAACTCGACCGAGATATTTGAGAGATTGATTTTTGTAGAAAATTTGAACTTGATACCTTTAAAACTGCGACCTCTATCGTGTTAACAAATTTCGTAATATCCCATATATATATATATATATATAAACTTTTGAACCAAATGTTTTTTTGGACTAACTTATAGACATATAACAACATG
This sequence comes from Crioceris asparagi, assembly GCA_958507055.1. Lineage (NCBI taxonomy): Eukaryota > Metazoa > Arthropoda > Insecta > Coleoptera > Chrysomelidae > Crioceris > Crioceris asparagi. The sequence continues at coordinate 4,882,534 of OY293830.1, read as the reverse complement.
CCGTTGAAATTTTTTCGAAATTCAAAAGTGTGAACGATCGCAATAGGTATATTTCTATAAGAAATTTACCTAACAAATTATAAACAAAAAATGTAGGCACAAAACTCGTGAAAATCAATAAAAAAATCAAATACTTTGACCAATATCAGTTTTCAGTATCGATAACAAACCAACACTGTTTTCCTAGATAAAATAAAATCATTTAAGTATAAATGTTGAAAATGCTCAAGCAATATTAAGTAATATCAGGCAGGCTGTATAGTCCTTGATAAAAGTAGGTACACCCATATCAGATTTTCTCTTTTTCCATAAAACAGTTAATTTGGAAAGCTATTGCAAACACGAAATTTACTTACAAAATATTTAATAAACTCAAGTAATTAGAAATCATTCATAATAAGTACTAGAACAAACAAGATATGCTCAGTTGATGAGCACGTATAAGATCTCTTTCGTATGTCGTCAGTCCGTGACAAAACGGGAAAATCGAGCATAAATATCAACATATTCTATTAATATTTAACTAGATCTTGATTCATTATTTCCTCATGATCTACGGAATTATATGACAGAAGCCACAAATATCATAAAATAATTGATTATGTATTAGCAAAGAAGATATATACTACATAGGTACATAGTATAGTAAATTTGATGCGAAAACCGAGTGAGCTTCGTTAAGCAAGTGACGAGGGCGCTACCGTCGAAAATGAGTATTTTCTAGAATAATTCAACATTCAGGCGACCAGAAACGGCTACAGGTACTTATAGTGTTCTAGTGGGCAGCGGGCTGGTGATTGCCGTTGAGAGACTAGGGTATAGGTGACTAAAATGGGATACTTATATATACAGGTTTAATCATTAGGGATGAACAGGTAGCATATCTCTGAAAGTATTAGTCGACCATATGAAATTGATGGATATTATTCAAGTTCCTAACTAAATGCTAGGGGGCGTAACAGTTACGGTCGTGTATAAAAATGCATTTTTCTTGAAAATGTCCGAGTATAAGTTAAGAAAACAATATTACCAAAGTAGTGTTGCTTGAATTCTGCGTATTTTTGATCCATCACTTATTATTGTAGGACATGAAATAAGGCAGTAGAGAAGAAAGATGTTTTACTGATTAAAATGATTATAATTTTGGTTTGCCTTTCTAAATATGGCAATATGGCATGGTTATTTTCCTTACTTAATCCGCAAAGCTTTCTCTTTTAAACGAGGTATGGTATGCTAAATTCTGTTAAGGCAAACCATAATTAAACATTCTAATCAGTAAAACTTCTTTCTTCCCTACTGCTCTTCTTTCACATCCTAGAATAAAATGTAATGGATCAAAAATATGCAAAATTCTAGCAGCATTACATTGGTAAGATTTTTTTGCTAAACTTATATTGGGCCGTTTTCAAGAAAAATGCATTTTTGACCGACTTCCCAAAAGGAGGAGGTATACAATTCGATTGTGTGCTTTTTTTTTTTTTTTGGTTTGTGCGCGCCTTTCATATAGTAAACGTACTCCGATTTTGATGATTTTTGATTCATTTGAAAGAGGAGGCTTGAGAAATGGTCCCATATTCATAAAAACGGGAATCCGACATCTCGTTCCCTCCGAAAACCGCCCCCGAAGGGGGTGGAGTGGGCAAATTTTGTCAAAAATTGAAAATCTGCGTTGATATAATTACAGATAGGACAATATCCGGAAACGTTTAAATGGAACATTTTTTCAAAGGAGTAACGGTTTTCGACATAGAGACATTTTAAACTCTCAAATATACCTATTTTCGCTATGTGGAGAGGGCGATTTCTGTCGAAAATTGAAAATCTGTTTGCAGTACATGAAAGACATAATTATTTGTAGCAACATTTATACTTAACATTTTCCCCTTAGAGTTACGGTTTTCGAGTAAAATCGGTGTTAAAATGGTAACAACTAAAATATTCAAGCGTATTTCCGCAGCGATGTTCTGAGATCTCAATAATAACAACTACAAGCAAGGAATATACGTGGGTAATAGAATAAGTACTATCTTCATTGGTATTAGTGAACGTTCAACGATTTTCGTGACTAATGTTACACTCAAAAGTGTGAAATAAATATTTTTTACAAAAAATTGGACCGACTTTATTAGTTGGTGCACTGAAAAGTATAAAAAAATATTAATTCTATTGGGGCTGGTACTTGTGAAGTTGGTGCCAAAAGTTACCAATCTACCTGCAACTGCACAACTTCAAAAGTAACAGCACCAATAGAATTAATATTATTTTATACTTTTCAGTGCACCAACTAATAAAGTCGGTCCAATTTTTTGTAAAAAATATTTTTATATCTTACCACCGTAGCTGTATAGTTAGGAACTTGAAATTAATTCCCAGCAACTTCCTATGGTCGATTTCCTCAAGAGGATTTTTTCCCTCCTAGTCCTACGACTATTACTTGCTGAGATATTAGATATCGAGTTTATACAATAGTTTAAAAAATAATAAGAAGAATGGGGTATACCGTTTTATAGAATTATCCTGTTTTTACAAAATCTTCCATATATACCTAATTCAAAACAGTACTAATTTACAACTTAAGTGAGTTTTGAAAACATGCCCAAGTCATTAATACAATCAAGTCCCCCCATATTGTATGTTCTTTGTTTTAACTTACCATCGTCGTAAGATTGAGTCAAACCAAAACTTGAGTCAAGTGCAAATATATTTGATAACATTTGAAATATTCTACAAATTATTGTCATTCGCATAAAATTAAGTGTAAAAGTATATTTGAATGATTCTTATATTAAAATGATGTAAATTTCTTTATTATTATTTATTATTTATTTCACAATTCTTAGTGTTTGCGGCTAATAAAAAAAGAACAATTTTCAAGTCATTCATCTTTAAACCAACTAATCGAGTGCCAAATTTTAATTCGCCTAATAATTTTACTGCCTACAAGAAAGAATATTTGATAGCTTATGTTGTTATTAAATACTCTTAAATATAGATAAAATAAAAAAGTTATGTCGAAGGAAAAAAATCGTGTTGGTACCCACCCAACGATCCATCGATCTGGTTCCTAGATACTTTAGAAATGAGATCGTTATATCGCCAGGCTACAGCCGCATGGAAATTTCGCGCATCACCAGTAGACTTCATTAGGTCAGACAGAAGTCGTGATTATACGAAAGTTTCACTCATAAATCAATGTATTAATGTGAAAGCAATTACTTTTATTTTTTCGAAATAAGTATGAATTTATTTATACCTTCTAAGGAACACACTAAAATATATTAGGCCAAAGTTATTTATTTAGTAGACGATATATATTGATTAATTTTTACATATCCATTTCAGCTAAATATAATTTCTTGTTTCATTCTTTTTAAAGCGGGATATTGCAGTGTCGGGCTTCAGTTTTTGAATTTACTTTTTATTATTTCTGATGTATATATTCTATGTGCTACGTTCTCTCTACAGAACTATATTTATGCGAATTTTATAAACCATAAGCAATTATTGATCTACCCCTTCTAGGTGTCTGAGTCATTGCCCGATTCAGTAACTCTAGCACTTGCAGCAACGCTGGAACCACCAAATATTGAAGGTAATCCTGAAAATAAATTTTGCATGGCATTGATGGATATGCCCATAAAATCTGGTGGGGGAACATTGCTGAAGCGTCACAGCGAAGTGAAGAAGCAAATTGACATTATATCCAAATCACCTAAAATCTTTGTAAGTTGACCCATTTAATATTATATATTAAATAAGCTAGGTTTCACTTCATTAGAGGATGTAATTTGCTATAAAGTGTAGAATAGCCAAATGGAATAAATTAGTGATTTCAATTATTGTACATATTTATAAAAAAATCCCGAGACACGTATTTTTTTTTTAAATTAAACCGACCATCTTATCAATTATCACGACAGATTGGTTTATTTTTTAAATCGAACACCCTATATTTTTTTTCATTTTTGCATTCTCAATTTAAACACAATTTCAAAAGAATATCCTTTTGGGTTCGACAATTTATGGTTCTAAAGATAAAATTATTTAAAATTTATATTATTCAAAAATTAGCCAATCTAATTGTTCTCAAAGCTAATTTTCTTTCTTATACCATATTATTATTTCTTAAGGTCCACTTACTGTTTTTATACTGATAATAAAACTGTCAATAAAAGTATATAGTTTCGATATTGCCTTAAAAAATATATTGGATTTTCTATTCAAAAACCAAATCGATTACGTCATATGTCAAACGGTGATGACAAACTGATGTTCCATAAGAGGATTGGTTTGAAATAAAAGTCGACGTGTCTCAGGAATCCTTATCAACATGCACAATAATTGAAAGAATTTTTTTTTCTAAAATTGAAAAAAGAATCGTGAGAATCGGAGCACGTCTACTGTTTAAAAGACACGAATATCCAAAAAGAAAAACAGTCGAAATGTATACCTCGTCCGTTTGGTTCGTCGGTCAGTAAAATACAAATAACAAAGAAAACTTTTTCTTAAATTGTCTTGACCTCATTTTTTTTTTCTCTCAGGTAGACCAAGTATTGCTAAACCATGTTTGCGGCATCCTCCCCATACCGACCTTAAAATATATGTTAACAAGGTATACAGGAACGGCAAGTATTGTTCCTACTATTCCAGAGAAATTGATTGGAGACGGCTACAATGCACAGGATATAATATTTTTCACACCTCAGTTGGGCAGAGCTGGTAAATATCGTTTACTTGTTAGGTTTGCTCAAGTTGTCCAACATTATTCGAGATGATTATGTAACATCAGCTGATTATTGGTAAATTGGTTACTACATTTTGTAGGACTTCTATTAGTACCGACAACAGACAAAATGGTTGTGTAAAAAGTATCCTACCCGTCATTGAATAACGTCAACTAATGTTAGACTAATAGGTACCTATCAATCATCCGCAAATATAATGATTTAGAGGAGTTGCCTCTCATCAGTATGCCATAGAGTGACTAGATATAGTTGATATTCAATCCTCATTTGAACTTATACGCTTAACGATTAGAAGGAGTCATCACGTAATGTTCACGCGATGTTTTATGAGCAGACTATGTTCAGGTAGAGTTTCTTTACAAACTAGCCAGTTATGTGATATTAAAAAATGGTTTTTTTATCATACATTTTGTATAAAAATATACTCCGGGTGTCCACGAAGAACATAACAAGCGTTTTCGCTGCGCTGTTGTACTTCTTACACAGTATTTACTTCTCCATCGAAATAAACCAACTGTTTTAAAATACCCCACAGAAAAAATCGCAGGGCGTTAGATCCGGGGAGCGTGCAGGACAAGAAATGTAGCCATTGCGCCCTATCCATCTATTAGGAACATCTTCTAATAATTGTGGCGGAGTGTTTTGCAGAAGATCTACACGAATGTCACCTGTCAGTCGAGCTGGAAAAAAGTAAGGCCCAATAAAGACGCCATTTACTACGTCAGCCCAAACATATACTGAAAATATGTGCTGAAAATGGGATCTTCGGGTTGTAACGCTTGTACCCGTTGATAATGTAGGGATAAAGTTGTTCTTGTCTTCCATGCACTTTGTTATGAGCAGTTCCAACTTGAGCTGCAACTGACCTAATGGACTTGTTGGGTCGTTCTCAACAATTTCTACAATTTCTTCCTCAATCTCTACAATTTCGCGTGGAGGAGGTCTTCCAGCATGACCACCTCGTAGCCTGTGTCGCGGAGTCTTATAACTAAATTTATGAATATCCGCAGAGCTGGATAATTTCTTGTAGGAAACCTTTCCGAGTACAAACGACATGCTGCGGCTACATTTTGTTGGCACTCCCCGTAAATTAATATTATTGTCCACTAGTTCATTAGTTCCATAAACGTGTGCCATTTTTATTGCACAAAATGCCCAAAAAACAAAAATATCTTTAGCGAATTATTTACCAATCGTCAAATCGATATTCGCACTGAAAACCGTACAATGAATGATAAGTAATTTGTATCCTACAAAAAATGAGCCATACCCACTATCACCAGAAAGAACATTGATAACACAGTGGTGGAGAATATAAAAAACTCAATTCTTAATAACTTCTTTATTCTGTAAGTTTTGTATAAATGATTTTTAGCACAATTACTTCTTTCTATGAGTTCTACAACCTGTAAAAATAAATGACAATGAGATCACCCTGTATATTTTATAAGCACATCCATTCTCGAGTGATGGATGACAACCAAACTAATACTGAACCGAACTAAGATTGATTATCAATGCATTTGAAAAATATTTAAATTTGTTATTTCAGGTATTGGTCTCTCTGTTCTAACCTACAATGGCAGACTACAGGTTAGTCTGATCATTGCTCAAGTATTGATTCCGAATGTTAAAGATGCCCAGTCCATTGCCCAAAACTTTTTGGAGGATATCGAAAATTTGCACAAAGAGGTGATACAGAATAAGGAGATGTATATCTAAATGAAAAAGAATTAGTTTTGTACATTTGTTTTTGTAAGTAATAAAAAAAAAGAATATTTATGTTTATGTTTAAATATTTTTGATTTTATTTTATTCCTATGCCTCGGCGCAATATGAGTAAGCTATTGAATTTTCAACCATAATTTAGGGACTCTAAGGTTTATAGGTCACATTTTATAGCCATACATGGAGTGAGAATACTCAAGGGGTCTCGCTACCCAGTGATATCGTAGTTCCATTATCCTATCTGAGTAAGATTTTGTATGGATACTGAGAAGAAGTACAGAGAATTGCGGATCACTTAGTAAAAATAAGAGTTCCAAGATTTAAGTTGAAAACTTGGTTATTATTTTTTTTATTGAAAATAAAAAATATTATCCGCGATTCTAGAGTGAATTCCAGGCATATTTGTTCTTCACAAAAATATCTTTCAAAAAATAAAACAGTTATAGTGGAATTAAATTTTTCAGCTAAATATCGCTGCACCCGCTACTGTTCTTAAAGACTACCTATAATAGGTTGTCGGGTATATGGTTGTTATGACGACATCCTGAGTTTCCGAAAAATCTTTCGGTCGCGAAATTAATGATGATAATGATTGATTCTGAATTCTTGACTGGTTTATTATTTGATAAAATAGATTTTTGTTGGGGATGCAGTCATTTGATAAATAAAATTCTTTGGATTATACCAAGCTTTCGAGAATGTTTATTCTCTTCGTCGGGGCAAAATTCGTGAATTTAGATAAAATTAACCACAAACAGGAAAGATTTCATAGCCATCAATCAGAAATGTCATTAATTAATGAACGCATATGTGGCCCTAAAACTGCTGTACCCACACTAACGTGAATTAAGCAATCAAGGAGATCAATAATTGTTTTCACAACACCATGTTATTAAGTATGAAATTCTGCACAACATTGCCATTTAAACAACTCTTTTATATGTACTAATAACAAAGATAGCCAATTTATCTCATCTGTCATGGGATACACTGTATACTATGCTAAAACAAAATATTCTTCTCAAAACAGTTCTGTATATCCGCAACTTATACAGATTAATCTAGTTTGCAATTTGACAAAACGTAAAAATTGTTGCGTCTGGTTATTCAAATGTGAGCGATAGTTCAATGGATTAATAACAGCTAGAAATATGTGTAAAGTTTCCTAAAATAATAATAGCTTAAAGCAAATATATCATTTGCAGATGTAGTAGAGCAAATACTAACTAATCTTTAAACCGGTAATTTCGAAGCTTCCAAAGATGAAACTGACGATGTGCATTTAGCAGAGAAAATAAAACCAAATCCCAACACAGTTGCGAAAACATTAATACAATTTTAATTCTGAATCTTAAAAAAACTGGTCTGTCTGGGTCCACTGTCACTTTCACAACATTCTTACTCCGCTCTAGAATAAATTCCATCGAATATAAAAATCATCTGATCAGATTGTGTGACGATTAATTTTTTCCAGACAAACAACAATCGTCATATTTAATTTTAACATGAAAATACAGTTTAGCCGGAATATGAATAAAAACTTTGAAAATTTAACATCTCATTTGATTATAACTTTAAAACTTACTAAAAATGCTTTTTCTCAAATATAGGCGTTACATCAGGTAGAGGAGAGTTTTAAGTCGAATGTTTTAGACTAGTTTCATGAAACTCATTATAGCCGTTTTATGCCATAGTGTTGAGCGGAACACGTTTTTCAACTAATGCCAAGCAAGCAAAAAACCCAATCTTTGTCACTGGAAAGCGGTATCGATACAATACAAAACAAAAAGGAGAGCAACAAAAGGTGTCCATCCCTTCCTGAGATAATCTTGGCACCAACAGATCGACAGAGACACAGGCATTTGTGTTCCAAAGTTAAAATAAAGTGGATTATAAAATAACTTTATTACTCCGTTTTAGTCTCCTACCGCTACCTTAAGTAAGGTAAGGTATTGTAATTTTTGGTGTCTGGAGACTTAAGAAATGGTCCCATATTCATAAAAATTTAAATTTGAAATCTCCTTCCATTGGAAAAGCCCCATAGAAGGGAGTGGTGGTGGGAGCAATTTTTCTCGAAAATTGAAAATCTGAGAATGCCAAACTGAAGGTCAAATTATTTGTAGCAATATTTATATTGAATATTTTTTCCATAAAGTTACGGTTATCGAGCTACAGGGGTGGTAAAAACTATAACAATAATAACAAATACAAGCAAGGTATAAGTGAACGCTCAACGATTTTCGTGACTAAATTTACTCTCAAAAGTGTGAAATAGTTTTTTTTACAAAAAATTGGACCGACGTTATTAGTTGGTACAGGGTACACTGAAAAATAGAAAATAATATTAATTCTATTGGTGCTGGTACTTGTGAATTTGGTGCCAAAAGTTTTCAAATGCAACTGCACAAATTCAAAAGTACCAGCACCGACAGAATTAATATTATTTTTTATTTTTCAGTGCAGCAACTTATAACGTCGGTCTAATTTTTTTGTAAAAAATATTTATTCATATTTTGGCTAAACGTTTCCACCTACGTCAGAAATGAACATGACCATTCTGTTTGTCTTGAAAAAAAATTAATGGTCACACGACATTCCAAAAAATACTCTGATCAGTCAGATTGTTGAAAGTTTAATTAAAAAAATGCCGTTGTTGGAAAAAAAGCTAAGGCCAAAGATATGAAAAATTTAGACATACAACTCTTTGTCTTAAATTTTCGGTTGAAAATTGAAAATGGGCGAGTTAAGCAAGAAAAACTATTTTACATAAAATTTCAATTGGCGAATTTAACCAAAGACAAAACTGCCAGTGACCACTTATAAAATTAAAACTAGAAAAAGTGACAAGGACATCTTTGATATTTGGATACAGGAACTGGGCTACAATTTAACCGAATAACCTTCTAAAAAATTGATATGTACCAATAAATTATCCCAAACCAACTACAAACTAATTTGTTGATTCATTAATCAATGATAAACTAGAAAGTCACGGATTTTTTGGACTTTAGATTCATTCGGTACATGAAAACATTAAAAGGAGTCTCATAGTGTTGTATAATATAAATAATTTGAAAATACTAATTGATACAACCAAAGAATGAATAAATAATAGAAGTTCATTGAACTCTCACAGTTTGCAAAGAATAATTTGTTCTATAGAAACTATTTCAGTTAGGTAAATACTTCGTTATCAGTGGGAACGTTTACAAATTCAAATCAACCAATATGGTAAGTTGCTAAAAATATGTTACGTTTTCAACATTGCAAGTTATATAGTGAAATAGTAGAGATAATAATTTAAAAAAATGTCCAAGACAAGTATCTGACTATGGTAAGTACTAAAACTTATACCCTGAGGGTTCCGTACATTTTTACTATAGCAAATCATAGTAAATACAATCATGAGATATAAACAGATAAATTTTCATAAATAGATAAAAGTCAACCTGAGGAGTCTGATTTATATTGTCATTATATTATTTATCTTTTATGAAAAAAAATATGATAAATATTGAAAAAATCATATGTAGGATTCACAACCTGTTGATCAATTTATTGAATAATTTATATGATTCTGTTTTGTTTATGCAAATGATATAGAGATTGTTTCTGTGCTTCCATGAGATATTTGTCAAAATGGATTTTCTGAATTTGAAATCTTTTTAACTTCATTTATTTGACACTTTATTTTATTTTTGAACTGTTTCGAAAAATATTCATTTCAAATGTTGCTGGATATGGTCCATTCTTTAATGTTACCATCTCAAATTAACGATTTCAGAATAAAAATGCCTAATAACCCACTAAGTTATACAGTGCGTTCATAAAGTATGGAAACGCTTCAATAACTTCTAATAGAGAAAAAGCTCTGATAGGTCGATTTTTGATTTTGATTTTCTACTTTTTTTGCAAATAACATCATTTTATCCCCTCCACCTTCCAAATTATGACGTCATCATTCATTTTTTTAAATGGGAAGGCCATAATTTTATATTATAAACCGCACACTGGCAATTTTCTAAGATCTAAAATACCAAATACATGGGTATCAACATAAAAATATATGAAATACAGGGTGCTAAAAAATTAATATATTTTCATTTGCTGCTTTCAATTTTCAATAATAACAAAAATATTAATATGAAGTGGTAACTAAGAACTTATTAATTATTGCCAGGGACTCCGATTCAAACGCATGATTGTTTTTATGCATAATTTGTATAAAATTGAAAGCAGCAAATTACCAGTTTTCCATTTTTAACATAAAATTATGGCATTCCATTTAAAAAAATTAACGATGACGTCATAACTTGGAAAGTGGAGGGGATAAAATAATGCTGTTTGCATATAAAATAAGAAAATCAAAATCAAAAATCGACCTGTCAAAGCTTTTTCTCTATATGGTAATATTTTAGTAGTTATTGAAGCGTTTCCATACTTTATGAACGCACTGTATATGGTATCCCAGTAACTGTTGGTAATAGCGCAGAAGTAATATACAGGTCATGTGTTCAATTTTATTCTTTAATTTTTCAGCTATTTTCGAAAATGGCTTATGAAATTTCTAAAATAATTGATATGATATTAGTTCTATGTTGAAAATGCAAAAATTTTATTCGCTATCCGGAAAGACTACATTTCCGATTGCTGAAGCACACAAAGAGTTTTCTAGACTAACAAATATTTCCTAAATGACGTTAATAATAGAACTCAATATTTGCATTCTATGATGATTACGCAAGAAAATTAGCATTTTGTCACTGGTCTATAGATAAGCATGGGGATTCCGTCCTGAAAGCTAGCAGAGAAAAGTGAGCAGAATCCAAAATACATATTTGGTGCTTGTAGCGGACATTAGGTGCTAATTAAGTGCTGTATTTCAAAATTAATTGCTCTTATAATTTTATGGAAAATGGCTGTTTTGCTACCTTTAGTAAAGCAACCTTTTTGAGAACTTCTGTTATTAATACTTGTAGGGCCAATTAAGTGCTAATTGAGTATTGTATTTCGAAATCAATAGATCTTACAGTTTCTTGGAAAATGGTTGCTTTGCTAGCTTTAGTAGCACAACAACCTTTAGAAATCAACTTTTTGAGAAAATCTTGCTTAATGCTTGTATAGGTAATTAAGAACTGTATTCCGAAATTAATTGCTCTTATAGTTTTATGGAAAATGGCTGCTTTGCTAGCATTAGTAGCACAGCAACCTTTAGAAATCAACTTTTTTGAGAAAATATTGTTTAGTGCTTGTAGAGCTAATTGACTGCTGTATTCCGAAATGCTATAATTTCTATAAAATATTAGCCAATACAAATATATCGGTAAGCAAAGTAATTACCGACCGAGTAAGTAACGAACCTAGCCACCGGTAAAAAGAATATGCGGTTAGCAATCAAAGACAATCCGGTCCTACAGAAGATAAGTATAAGATAAGGTATCAAAATTGTACATTTTTTAATTGGGTGTGATAATAAATTTAAAACCATTGAAATCTCAATTTTAAATCGAAATTAAAAATGCATTACATAAAATTAAGTAAGTAGGTAAGGTATCCTAAAATAATCTCCCCAAAAGTGTTTCAGGATTCCCGTAGTACCTATCTTTAACGCTATAAATATCCCCACAATAAAAAAATTGCCCATTTTATTTGTCTTGAAAAAACGTTCCTTTAAATATAGGAGCAAATAATATCGGAATACAGCAGTTAATTAGCTCTACAAGCACTTAAAAATAAGTTTTTTGAAAAATATATCTAAAAGCAAAGCTGTCATTATTCAAAAAACTCAAAGAGCATTTAATTTCGGAATACAGCACTTAATTGCCACATAATTAGCCCTACAAGCACTAAAAATGTTTTTATCAAAAAGTTTATTTCTAAAAACAAAGCAGCCAACTATAAGAGTAATTAATTTCGGAATGTAGCACTTAAATAGTCCTATAAGCACTAAAAAAGAAGTTCTCGAAAAAGTTGATTTTTATAGGTTGCTGTGCTAGCTTTAGATATGAAGCAAGCAAAGCAGCCATTTTTTTAATACTATAGAGCAATTAATTTCGGAATACAGTACTTAATTAGCACTCAATTAGCTCTTCAGGTACAAAAAGATTTTCTCAAAAAAGTTATTTTCTAAAAACAAAGCAGCCATTTACCAAAAAACTTTAATATCAATTAATTTCGGAATACAGCAATTAATTAGCACTTAATTAGCCTTACAAGCAATAGAAAGTAAGTTTAAAAAAAATAAGATTGATGTACTAGCTTTAGATCTAAAGCTAGCAAAGTAGCTACAAATCAAAAATCGGACACGGCAGAACTAAAAATTAGACCATATCTGGCAACGTTTAAATTGAAGATTTTTTTTAAGAGTTACGGTTTTCGAGTTTCAGCAATGGTAAAGCCTGGAATATGTGATATATGTATTTCCGCAATTGTAAGGGGCAATTTTATTCGAAAATTGAAAACATGAAACGGCCAAATTAAAGAAGAAATTATATTTAGCAATATTCGAATTGAACATTTTTTCAAGAGAATTACGGCTTTCCAGTTACAGCAAGTAAAGTCTGAAATATGTATATCTGCGCCGCGATGTTTTTAGATCTCTGGATAATATATATAACAAGTGCAAGTTAATCCTATACATGAGTAATAGGATACGTATAATCCTGTTTGGTATTAGTGAACGTTCAACAATTTTCATCAACTAATGTTACAATATTAGTTGGTGCACTGAAAAATACAAAATAATATTAATTCTATTGGTGCACCAACTCAAAAAGTACCAGCACCAATAGAATTAATATTATTTTGTATTTTTCAGTGTACCAACTACTGAAGTCAGTCCAATTTTTCGTTAAAAATATTTATTTATAATTAGGGAAGATTGCTCATGTCGTACCCCTAAGGGAGAATGACAGTATTTTTCATGTAATTTAAATAAAACATTTTTCTTAGCATCCACTAAGTCTTCTTTTATTAATCTATCGACCAAACCCCATGCATTTTTTTTGCATTACAATGACAATGAGATTTCTGTCGCATTTAGAAAAAGGTAGCATCGGTACAACTAAGGCACCTACTCAGTGATTTTAATCCCTTATAGCCTAAGTCTTAAGTTTGATAAAGAGTCAGTAATAATGAGATAAATTTAAAAACTTCAAAATAATAATAATAATTAAAAAAATAAATGTAACTTTCATTTCTTAGGAGATGAAATCACGTGCTTTTTCTTTTGGCAGTAAATGTCCATACATAAATTACGCATCTTTCTTAACCTAGCTCTAGCAAGGAGTAGAGGAGGTTGGAATAAATTCATTTTTGTTCTTGAGAATATTTATTTGCAACTAAAAAATCTTTGATGTTGGTATCGTGTTTTCTAGGTTATTCATGATCTGGTAGGAACATCATTACAAGCCTTCAATTCTATTCTCTACATACTTTCTGTTAATACCATTATCCTGATACTTCTACCAGTCATACTGCCAACAATCGTCTGCCTTTTGCTTCTACGAAGTATCATAGATATTTACCTGAGATTGAAATATGGCAAAAATTATGGAGGACCCTTACGCAAAGGAGACGCAGTTTGGAAAGGTGGTGATAAAAGAAAGGGCATTATCAACGTGGTGGCTATTGTAAACGTGGAATCAGGCGATTTTGAATCATTTGCAAAGACCTGCTATAGCAATTTACAGAAGGAAATTTTCGATCATCCTGATGAGAATATTAAATTCACCAGTCTATGCAAGAGCTTGTTGAGCTTCGGGTACCTGCACAAAAATCAAATAAAAATAAATGATTGTTTCAGGGTCATTGACAAAAAAGAGCTCCCCTTCGATCATTTCGATCGTGATTCATTAACAGAATTTGTCAGCAGTTATGGCTTCAAGCCATTACCTTTGAATCATGAATCTCTTTGGGAATTAGTAATGCTACCCATACCAATACATTGGAACAAAGATGCTGAGAAAGGAAAACAGTATCCTCTCATTATAAGATTCAATCATATTTTTGGAGATGGGTTCTCCATTTATGGCACATTGTTGAAGATATTTGCCAAGGATAAAATAACATACATCGAGAGCTTTAAAAAATTTATAAACAAAGTGGTCACCAAAGGACGTGAAAGTGAAATACCGAGCAGATTTGATAAATTCAAGACTATACTGCAAAAGATTGCTTTGTCATTTTATATTGTATGGATGATGGCGCCCTTGACGCTGCACACATTGTTTTTCCGAAAGGGCGATTCAAATTGTCTCCATGGACCGAAACTCACCGACAAAAAGCATTTGGTCTTTGCTGTGGAAGAGCACGAGGTGCTGGTGGATAAGATTAGGGATATAAGGCGGCATTTGCATGGATCGACTTTCACCAACATACTGCTGACGGCTTTCTCAGCCAGTTTGTCCAAATACATGGAAAAGGTAAGCCACCAATCACTCTAATAATTTACGCGCGCTCTTCAAACTCTCAAATATTGCTGAAGTGGAGAATTCACATCATCATCAATCCTGAACCCAAAAAATGTATACAGGCTGGTAATGAATATCGTCTCCATCTTAAAATACCGACACAAATCGTTGTCTTGTTTCCTTTTTGATAGATCATGTGTAAAAAAATTCTGTAACATAGTAAAAGACTAGATTACAATAATTAATTCCATTCAAATTTAGTCGAAAAAACTTTTCAATCGGTATCGTTTTCAGGTATCTGAGTCATTGCCCGATTCAGTAACATTTGCACTCGCGGCAGCGTTGGAACCACCAAACATTGAAAGTAATCCTGAAAATAAGTTCTTGATGTCGTTGATAGATATGCCCGTAAAATCTGGTGGGGAAACATTGCTGAAGCGTCTCAGCGAAGTGAAGAAGAATATTGATCTTATTTCCAATTCCCCCAAGATCTTTGTAAGTTTAAGCTTTTGATTTATTAAAGGAAATTCTTACATTAAAATCAAAGCGCTGTTATCTGGAACAAATTGAAATTACTTCTTGAAAATAGTGATAAAGCTCATCCAAATATGAGATTGTGATAAAACAAATTAAGATAAATAATGAATTTGGTTTTTCGTTAATAACTCAATCACTGAATAATACATGGGTAAATAGGATAGGTACTATATTCTTTGGTACTCGTTTAAGAGAAGGTTCAACGATTTTGATGACTATAAAGGCAAGCATTAATGAAACTTTCCTTATCTTGGCACCTACGCATGCGCAGAAGTAACTTGATTTAATGTTGCTTTTATTGAGGATATTGCTTGAGCATATTTATTTCGGAAAATAGACGACGTTGTTTTTACTGCCTCTACCTTATTTTGACAGTTCAAACCGTTTCATTATATGAATTACCAAGAAATATATCGTTTGTTTCAAGAATCATGGCTATTGCCTGTAATCATTCACGAACTACGTACATACATCACGCTATACTTGTCATCGCATCTCAATATCATGAAATGTTTTTCTACGTTTGTCGATCTGAGCTACGACATCAGTATTTCAAGCTTCATACCAGAATAAGAGCTGCTCGTATGTCCGAAGGCAACCAACATTTATTTCATAGGTGTCACAAAGTCAAAGTGGAATTTCATAGAGTTCAGATGAATACATTAAAATCTTACTATCGAACCCGGCAGACGTTGTCCTGCCTAACCTAAAATGTATAAGTCGTTGTAGAAAATTGTGAAGAAAAGAAAAAAGAAAAAATATAATGCTATAAGTCTATATGTATTAAAATGTATGTTGGTATGACTGTGAGTTTGTGTGCTCACGTGCCTCGGTATAAAAGTTGAAGTACAGCAGCGCCATCTGTTGGCGAGTTGTAACAAAGTTAATAACACAAAAATATTCTATGTGCTCAAATACCTATGTATATAAAATTTCATCGCGATCATTTAAACGGTATAAAAGTTGATGTGCAGCAGCGCCATCACAGACTAGACCTGTTGCGTGTAATTAAGTTAAGTGTCATTAGAATTCGATTTAAGAATTGAAATACCAGATACAAGAAACAACTTTAACTATTTGCTAACACTAAGGGATGTCAAAATAAGAGCGTGCGATAACTCTTATTTCACTTGACGAATACGATTAAGCAGTATTTTTTTAACGCTATTTGTAATACTGTTTACCTTATAAATCGTGTTTGCGATAGCTCTCTATTATCGAAAAACTAAATTCCTTTTTTTATCTCAAAATTTTAATACCAATTCTATGTTTGTGTGTGCTGTAAAATACATTTTTATAAACGTTATTCTGTATCCAATATATTTTCATATTTTTAGGAACATTATCACTATTCTTCACGAATATATGCATATTAGTGTATGGAATTGCCATGTTTTGTGCAAAATTACTAGTTTTCTTTGTTTTCTGATTTCGTCCTTCAAAGTGAGTTGAGTTGATTACTTAAGGACAAAACGTCCAAGCACTTGTCCTGCTGGAAGCCTCTTCCGAAAGGACGGTTGGACACGGCGCTTTGGTCCTGCTCGCAGAACGAAAGATCTTCAAGCAACTGTCCTTCCGGTAGGACAAATTTTTCTTCAAGTACTACCTGCGAATTTTCCATGGGCGGAGCTTTCCCAGAACCATATAGGCACCCTCCACGAGTCTCAAAAACGGGTTTGGTGTCCTCAACAAGTTCATCAACTTTGATTCTGTCTCTTCCCATACAAAACTCAACATTTATCTGGAGTTGAGGGACATGTCCGACAATGAATGGGATGAGTTTATGTGACAATGAATTGATGTAAAATATTGACAGAATCAATATATTGATCATGTGCTGATCGTATTACATACCTATAGATATTAATGCAACAAACTTGGGATACAATGAGGACACCATTATCGTGGTAGGCGACTGCGATTCGTCAGTGGGCGGAGCATCTTGGCGAGTACGGACGTTAGTGGGCCCAGGTAGTATGAGTTTGCCGCATACTGCTATTGGTCACCGATACATGCCAAGGTCAAGATTATATCCCGATACATCTAGTGAGTTCGCGCTGTTGGTGGAATGTTCGTGGCGTTGGAAGATGTCGTTGGATGATTCGAGATGCTTATCTATGTATTGGAGAGGATTTGCTGCGGAGTGAGTAAGTCTGGGGCAGTCAGACCGGTGCAGTCGAGTGAGTCAGTACGGTGAACACGGTGGAGACCGGCAGTACAGTGGAGACCGGAGTACGGTATAGTCTGGAAGATAAATAAATAACGCTCGGTTTAAATACAGTTGTAAATAGAGTAAATAATAAATATAAATTTTACATAGTACTCGATATTGTAGTGTAAGGTATATAAATAAACTGTGATATTTTATTGTGTGAATGAATAAACTTAAAAAATAAATAATTTTAAGTAATTTTCATAAGCCCGTGAAAGAATCATTAAAATCAGTTAAATCGTAATTGAATTTACAATTGAGATTACAAGTCTTCTATCAGAATTTATAGTAGCTTAAGGGAATAATAATAATGGAATAACATAATAATGAAGGTATTTTTTTAATTTGTCTTGATGTTATGTGAGTAACAGGTTTATTATTTCAGATAGGCCAAACATTGATAGACTATGTTTGTCCAATACTACCTATACCATCCTACAAATATATGTTGACAAGGTATACGGGATCATCTAGTATAGTACCATGTATTCCAGAAAAAATGATCGGGGATGGTTTCAATGCCCAGGATGTCATATTTTTCCCACCTCAGATAGGCAGAACTGGTAAATATGTTTTATTTGTTCGTCAATTCCTTATTATTACGACGAACTGAATCAAGGTGATTTTCTGAGTAAATTCAATGAATGAATCAATCATGAAAGAAATATATTTTTCCGATATATTCCTATCATGATTTTAGAATGTTGATTCGCGTCAGTATCTGGCAGACCAAGTGGCCTTATTTGATAATCCATTCTTATTTGAAATTAGTCTACATATAAATATTAATTGTATTTTAATTATTTATAGTGAAAACACGTATCCATTGTTATTGTTTATAGGACATACCATCGATCTGGTCATTGAGGAGATTACCCGAATATTTACGATTATCAATTTCCACTAACTCTAGGAAATTCAATGTTAATCTTTTCTTAGGGAGAAGTTTTTGAAGGGAAGGACATGTTGAATGTATTTTTTTACAATGGGACCAATTCTGAATAATCCTCTATTTGTTCTTAATTCATAAAGCGCGAACACCTATTAAAAAAATATTAAAAAGAAGCAGACCAACAGTCGAATTGTCTACCTGCTTCATTTGGTTCGTCGGTCAAAAGTCATGCTTTCTCCGATCTTCACAGTCCTGATTGTTAGATTTCTCTCACTCATACATTTATGCATGGTTTTCTGCCACTCTAGTTTTGGTCTTCCTTGTTTTCTTGTGCATGTTGGTTGCCAATGGAGTATTCTTTTAGGCCATCGAGCATTTGACATTCTTTCCACGTATCCGTACCACGTAAGCTGTTTTTTTTTTCGATAAAATGCGTTATCGTGCCTTCTATTCCCATCCGTTGTTTTATGATATCGTTTCTTATTCTTTTTCTTCGTGAAATGAGCATAGATCTCCTAATTGCATCCATTTCAACTGCCTCAACTCTTTTCTTGTGTCTATCGAAAATTCTACAGGTTTCTGATCCATATAAGAGGGTGCTTTTTACCATTGCCTCATAGAAATTAAATTTCCGTTTCTTGGTTATTTCTTTACTCCATAGGATTCCAGTCAGAGCTCCAATTACTTTTTTGGCTTTGACTATTCGTTTTCCGATTTCTTTTACATCAGTTCCTGAGTTGTCGAATGTAATGCCCAAATATTCATATTCCTGACACTGAAGGATTTCTGGGCCATTGTCCATTACCAAAATACCATATATATTTTTTTAACCAGCGGAGCAAAACTATTTTTTTGTGATTATAATTGAACCAATTTCAATAAAAATTTAGAACCGTGTCGGTAACCATACTGAGCAACAAAATATAAGGGATATATTTCCAATAAATATTTTTTACCAAAAATTTGACCAACTTTGTTAGTTGGGTCACTGAAAAATACAAAATAATATACTTATATTTATTTCAAATTTTTTAGTGTAACACTAATACCAAAGAAGATATTAATTATCCTATTACCCAAGTATATTCTTTGCTTGTACTTGTTATTATGTAGAGATCTCGCAGCGGAAATACACATATTTCAGTTTTTACCATTGCTGTAACTCAAAAACCGAAACTCTATTGAAAAAGTGGTTATTTTAAACGTTTCCGGATATGGTCTTATATTATAAAAATTGACCCCTCGTGGTTTTTAGAGGTAAGGAGATTTCAGATTAATTCAGTTTTTCTAAATATGGGACTATTTTTGACCGACGAACCCCGAACGGAGGATGTATCAATCGACTGTCTGCATTTTTTTTGGTTTGTTCGCGCGTTGTATATAGTAAACCTGCTTCAATTTTGATGATTTTTGATTCATTTGAAAGAGGAGACTTGGAAATTCGTCCCATATTATAAAAACTCCAACCAAAGTCTCCTTTCCTCCGAAAACGGCCACTAAGGGGTGGAGGGAGCAGATTTTCACGAAAATCAAAAATTCGAGATGCCAGAATTAAAAAAAGGACAATAACCGGATACGTTTTTGAACATTTTTTCAACAGAGTTACGGTTTTCGAGCTACATTCATTTTAAAATCTCACATATGAGTGGAAGGGGCAATTTCTTTCAAAAACTGAAAATCTTTTGATGCCTCATGAAAGACAATAATATTTGTATCAACATTTATAAAGAACATTTTCTCGTTCTCGTGGTAAGCGGTGGTAGAATGGTTAAATCTAAAATATTTGTGCGTATTTCCACAGCCATGTTCTGAGATCTCTACATAATAACAAGGACGAGCAAAGTATAAACGTAAGTAATAAGATATTAGTGGTGAACGTTCAACGATTTTTGTGGCCAATTTACACTCAAAAGTCTGCAATAAATACTTTTTTACAAAAAACTGGACCGACGTTATAAATTGGTCAACTGAAAAATACGAAATAATATTAATTCTATTGGTGCTGTTACTTGTGAAGTTGGTACCAAAAGTTAGCAATCTAATTGGAGCTGCACAACTTCAAAAGTAACAGCACCAATAGAATTAATATTATTTCGTATTTTTCAGTGCATCAACTATTAACGTCGGTCCAGTTTTTTGTAAAAAAATATTTATTCAACTCTCTTCTTTAAAATGAAATAGAAATCATCAAAATATTATAACACTATCCCCTTTTTTGGTTACTGGCCGCTAGATAGCGCTACAAGACAACGTCTGCCGGATTTCACTAGTATATTATAAAGTAGATGTAGATTAATAGGACATTATTAATGGAGCGTGCACATGTTTCAACAACTATTTTCTTCCTTAATGATCTGCGTCATAAGAACTTTGCATTTAATATTTTCAGGTATTGCTTTCTGTGTTTTAACGTATAATGGTAGACTGCAGGTTAGTCTGACTGTTGCCCAGGTACTAATTCCAAATGTGAAAGACGTCCAATCCTTTGCTCAAGACATTTTGGATCAAATCGATGCCTTGCACCAAGAGGTGATACAGAAGTATAATAACAATGATACCAACATTACTGTAAATTAGTTAGATGGTTGTCCTTGATTGTAGATTATTTTTTATTGTTAATAATAAATAAGTACAAACAATAATAATTACCAATTTATGCTAACTCATATTAATTCGCAATTTTATGTGTCTAGTAATACTATCTTCTTATTAACAAATCACAATTTTCATTAGAAAACTTCTCACTATTCAAGAGATACGGAATCGCAATTTTTTATCACTGGCTGACTCACTCATCAATCATCAAAACTCATAATTACTTTCAGGTGACTTGGGAAGTGAAAAATTGGTACGAGGGTAGGTTATTGTTAGGATATGTAGGGACAAATTGGAAAGCATCACATTAAGGATTGGCAGTTACGAGTAGAGCTCCTATCCCGAGGGTTCCGTACATTTATATTGTAGTATTGGCATAGTAAATACAAGGATTTTATAGTATTGTATAGTACATTGGGCAGTTTGAATAAAAATTAAAAGTAATAAGCTATAGCATAAGCAACAAGTTTTAGTTTCACCAATATACAGATGTTATAACATATACCACTTGGCTATATTCCAAATATTCTACCTCTTAAATATTATAGGTACTCAGATATTGGAAGCCGTCTCTTCAGCTGACCCGTTATTTTCTGGGTATAAACGATAGATCTCTTAAGTATTGTCATGGACAGAACATAAAACTCGGCCATCGTGCGTCAATAAAAGTAAATTCTTCTTTTGCATTACACGTTACTTGAACATTCAAGATCTGTACAAATGGTTTTGTAACTCTTATGTTGGTGCAATCGACAACACCAATTGCACAAGGAAATTGGTACATATAATTTATACTCTTCCATCTCTTTCTTTCGACCAGTTTGATAACTTTCTGGATGCTTCAGAAAATTTGCAGGTATTTCACTCTGATAAAATTATAATTGTAGGAGATTTCTATTGCTCCAAATTTGTTATGAATGAAAAACTCGGACAATTAATTATGAATTTCTTAACAATTTTAAATTTGAGTCAATAAAACAAAATTGTAAATAATGATAAACTATTAGATTTAGTATTTAGTAATATTAACTGTACTATTTCCCAAGATTATG
This sequence comes from Crioceris asparagi, assembly GCA_958507055.1. NCBI lineage: Eukaryota > Metazoa > Arthropoda > Insecta > Coleoptera > Chrysomelidae > Crioceris > Crioceris asparagi. The sequence continues at coordinate 4,860,362 of OY293830.1, read as the reverse complement.
TTCCTTTAGTGAGTAAAGATTTATACCATCCATCTTAATCAACTTAAGGGATTTTCGAATAAGCAGAGGAATTTTGCAATAAATACTAGTTCTAAATCCTATAACTTCAAGAAAGCCCCAACTTCAATTCACTGAGTTCTCACAAACTACCTGGCACTTCCTTGAAAATACTATGAATATTAACACGGCAGTCGAAAATTTCTACAATAAGTTTTATAAAATTATATATAACCATAACCAACTAGTTTACAGAAACTTTAAACGTGTATACCCCACCGGGTATACTAGCGAATTAATAAAGCTTATTAAAGAAAAAGATAAGATGCATAAAAAATTTAAATCCACAAAGAAGATTAAATATTATCAAGAATTTAGTAGGCTGAGATTTCTGGTCAAACAAAAATTTAGAGTAAATTACTATCTACTAAAAAAAAGTCTTGCCGAATTGACAGAATGACCCAAATTTTTTTTGGATATTTATTAATAATAGAAACAAAACTTCCAGAATTCCAGGTAAAAGGAATTATAATGAGAATCGTATAACGACCCTCAGTCAATTGTAAATGCTACAGCTGATATTGCGAGCAATAATCTCAAACCAATATTTGTTAGGTACATTCTTCTGGAAACTAGTTGTGAACCAAATAATGAAAAAAAAATCAAATTTACTTCTGGACCTGATCAAATTCCATCTTTTTGACCGACTTTACTGTTAGAAACCTCCAATTTTCCTGAGAAATGGAAAGCTGCTAAAGTTTGCACCGTTCATAAGAACTCGGATCGTACGTTTGTTAAGAATCACTGGCCGATTTCCATCATAAGCAATGTAGCGAAACTACTAGAGACAGTCTTATATAACCGCATCAATTGATCCATAAAAAAATATATTTCTATTCGTCAACATGGACTCATGAATTCAAGATCTACTTTTAGTAATTTGGCAATATTTCGTCAATATCTGTGTGAATCAATGGACAACAGGGGTCAAGTTGATGCAGTTTACACAGACTTCTCTAAAGCTTTTGATAACAGTGAAATTCTTCATCAAAAACTTTTCATCTTGGGATTCAATCATGCATATTGTCAACTTATAAAATCATACCTGTCTCAAAAAAAATATATGTTGATTATAATGGTTTTCGTTCCGAGATTTTCTTTTCATCCAGTGGAATTCCTCAAGGGTCTAGTCTAGGCCCACTACAATTTTCTAATATTCATTAATGATCTGTGTGTACTTGTGAAGTTGGTGCGGAAAGTTATCAATCTAACTGCAACTGCACAACTTCAAAAGTAACAGCACCAATAGAATTAATATTATTTTATACCCTTCAGTGCATCAACTAATAACGTCAGTCCAATTTTTTGTGAAAAATATTTATAATAAAAGAGAATCATAAAAATTGGTGCAAACGGGACTACGCTGCCCGTCCATTTGTAGGTGGGTTACATCTCATTAACCTTAATCGGTAGACAGTCGAAATTGTCAGAAAATGTGTATTTCTATAACCACTCTAATAAGTCCATGTAACCGTCTTTCCATCAACACAATGGTACGGAACCCTTCGTGTGCGAGCTCGACTTACATTTGCCCGATTTTTATTGATCCATTTTGTTGTAGACTTACTGCGCTTCTGCGATGTCTGTGTTTACCGTTCCAATTAAAATATTTTATTTATATCAGTGAAGTGATGGTAAAGCTGTTTTATATCATTATAAAAATAAATGCATTCAAAATGTTGAGAACTCTTCATTATAATCAAGAAACTATTATGCAAAATTGATGCGACATTTCTCAAATTTTGTTATGTCTCAGTTCTGGTTTATAAATAACTCAACCATCATCAGTGAATCAAGAATAGTCTTCATCATGTTTTTAAAGATTGTGCCTTTGGAGTTAAAAATAAAATAATATTTTAGACGGTTTTTTTTATTGAGAACATATAAATTATCAACTGTAAGTACCCAAGTCAGTGTAGTGTTACGATGTATCCGAATGAGGAAGTACGTTTATTTCGTTTATATAATTTATTAATCAAAGCCTGTATCTTTATAAGAAGCTAATTTCGAATATAAGAAAACATATAATTGTTGTTTTGTTTTATAAATAAACAACCAATTTGCGACTTCACAGCAATAGTTCCACTTTATGAAATTTAATGTTGGAAATATGAAAATTAATCAACAAATCTTTTAAATAATTTTTGTAGCCGGAACTACGAATGTAAGATGGAAGTATTATGAGAAAACCACGCTCAAACCGACAACGAGTCAATGCGGGTTTTTTAGCCCACTTTTTGGAAATTTTTCATACAAGCCGTGATAATTCAAAGCATTTTTCTATTTCCAACCTATAGTAACCATTTTTTAAACAACTAGACTATCATGAATGTAAAATAGAAACGCATTTTTTTAAGTAGGTATTACCTTTTTAAGGATTTCTTATCAAATTGGTGAAAACGGAACTCAATTAACTAAGAATCTGCTTTCCGTTCATGCCTCCGTCCTATCAGCGGGCTCTGTCATACGAACCCTAATAAATATACAGTGCGGTCCATATGTACGGAAAAATATTTTTTACAAAAAATTGGACCGACGTTATTAGTTGGTGCACTGAAAAGTATAAAATAATATTAATTCTGTTGGTGGTGGTACTTTTGAAGTTGTGCAGTTGCAGGTAGATTGATAACTTTTGGCACCAACTTCACAAGTACCACCACCAACAGAATTAATATTATTTTATACTTTTCAGTGCACCAACTAATAACGTCGGTCCAATTTTTTGTAAAAAATATTTATTTCACACTTTTGAGTGTAACATTAGTCCCGAAAATCGTTGAATGTTCACTATACCATATCAATGAAGATAGTACTTATCCTATTACCCACGTATATTCCTTGCTTGTAGTTGTTATTATAGAGATCTCAGAACATCGCTGCGGAAATACGCTTGAATATTTTAGTTGTTACCATTTTAACACCGATTTAACTCGAAAACCGTAACTGTAAGGAAAAAATGTTCATTATAAATGTTGCTACAAATAATTATATCTTTCATGTAGTATCAAAAAAATTTCAATTTTCGAAAGAAATTGTCCTCTCCACATAGCAAAAATACATATTTAACATGCGTCTATCTTGAAAACCGTAGCACTTTTGAAAAAATGTTCAATTTAAACGTTTCTGGATATTATCCTATCTTTAATTATACCAACTCAGATTTTCGATTTTCGAGAAAATTCGCCCCCACCACCCCTTCGGGGGCGGTTTTCGGAGGGAAGGAGATTTCGGATTTGCGTTTTTATGAATATGGGACCATTTCTCAATCCCCTTCTTTTAAATGAACCCGAAATCATCAAAATCGGAGCACGTTTACTATATAAAAGGCGCGCACGAACCAAAAAAAAAAAAAAAAAGCAGACAGTCGAATTGTATACCTCCTCCGTTCGGGGTTCGTCGGTCAATAAATAAATTTTCAGCGTTATTATGTATATTATGCTTTGGGGGAAAGAGATTTGAGTTTACGACTATGGGACCATTTCTCAAGTCTCCGTTTTCGACGAGTACGTCTACTATATACATCGCCCGAACAAACAAAAAAAAAGCTGACAGTCGAATTGTATACCTCCTCAGTTCGTTGTTCGTCGGTCAAAAATTTAGATTTACTGTTAACCATTGAGGAAAATTCGCATATGACAACTTACGACAATGATGTGAATAAAAATCATTCATATTGAGAGCTTTGGGAACATAAAGAAAAATACCATCTCTATAAAGTTCACTTGGTTCAGGAGTTAAATGAGGATGATCCTGATAGAAGAAAATTCTCATTGGATATATGAAGTTCACACACTATATCCCGAAAAAGTAAACGTTTGGGTTTATTGATTACATTCATTTCATCATTACCAAAAAATTATTGGCCCACATTTCTTTGAAGACACGATTAACGGTGAGGTTTATCTATGTTTTTTGATAATCTTTCTACTGCCAATGACTTTTTCCTAAAGCTCATGATCCAAATGCAACAAGACTGATCACCAACATATTAAAAATGTATTTTTGGAGTTTATTTGGACGAAGTTTTTCCCAATAGGTGGATTGGAAGACGTGGAATGATTGAATAGCCGCCTAGATCCCCCGATTAGCCATCCCTCAATTACTTCTTATGGGTTCAATTAAAATCAAAAGTATATTTCAATAGACCAGACAGATTTAACAGTTAGGATAACGGACGAAATTAACATAATAACCCCTGAAGTCCTACAAAATGTTGCTCGAGAATTCCAAGATCGCCTTGCTTATTGTCATTTTGAACATTTAATGTAACTGTAAAATAAATTTAGAAATACTTCCTTAACATTATTTGAAATTATTTCCATCATTCAACATAGAATATCAAAATTTTACATTTTGAATTATGATTGCACCAATATTTGAAAAACTAATATTGTTGATGCCTACAACAACAAACTACAACAGCACAACTTCTAAATTACCGGCACCAATAGAATCTACAGATCAATACGTGATTGTAGAAGATTTTTAAGGTATATAACGTGGACGGAGGACTATGAGATTTGGCGTAGGGAAAGTTTACATTGTGAAATAGTGCACACAGTAACATTTTTCATGTAATAGGCGTTAATTTTTATTTAAATTAAAAATTAAAATTAAATCAAATACAAAAATATGGTTTACGTGGTAGAAGTGTGTTTTGTGTTGCATAACTAACCCAATTGCAATGTAAAGTCAAACGTAAATTTAAATATTGTGGATAGTAATGTAATTTCAAGAAATTTTAATACTTTTGATAGTGGATTAAAGCATTAAATATTACAATGTATTGTATTATAAAATAAAAAGCTAGCTGTCACTGTGTTTTTTGAAATGCAACATATTAAATTTTAAATTTCATATGTATTGTAAGGAATTAGGCAAACAACACACGTTAATTCCGTTTTGTACAAGCATGCAATCCCAAAAAATATATACAATTATTATATCCTTGACAAAAAAACTCAGTAACGTTTGAATTCAGAAAATAATGAATTACGCTCGAATATCCACCACTGGGTAACCACTAGTTAATATTATTTTGTATTTTTCAGTGCACCAACTAATAAAGTCGGTCCAATCAAAAACGAAATTTCAGCCTGTTACTCGACAGCTGTAACTCTTTTGAAAAAATGTTCAATTTATATGTTGCTACATCTTCTTTAATTTGGCCGTCTCATTTTCAATTTTATAAAAAAATTGCCCCTTCCACATATTTCAGACTTTACTATTGTTGAAACTCGAAAACCGTAAATCCTTTCAAAAAATGATTTCAAATGTTTCGGGATATGATTTGAGAAAAATTGCCCCCTCCATGGTTTTTGGAGGGAAGGAGATTTCGGATTTGAGTTTTTCTAAATATTTATCGACTCTCCTCTTTCAAATGAAACAAAAATCGTCTAAATCGGAGTACGTTTACTATGCAAAATGCGCGAACATAAAAAAAATTAAAAAAACCAATTGTACACCTCCTCTTATTTTTGAAGTCGGTCAAAAAATAAGGAATATCTCGTTAAGTAGAATGCGTAGGTTATTTATATAGTACTTTCAAATAATCAACAGTACACACCTAACTAAACGTAGAATTATTTTTAAGCTAATTTGAAATTCCATTTTTTATCAATTGTTCTGAAGAAATGATCACTACCTAATGGAAATAATTCCGATTTATATATGCTATAAAAAAATGGGTCCTATGCCATGATAAAATTGTTAAGCTGATGTCAAAAAAAAAAACAAAAAAAAAACCTAATTAGATGATAATTTTGTTAAAATAAAAAGTAATGGTGATTTTTATTTTCCTATAATATTTAGCACATATGTGTAAGGATAGTATTGCAATAATCATTACCAATCAGTCAACAACTCATTAGGAATGTTTTGTAAGCTTTTGTAGACTTGCTGCTTTTGTGATGTGTCTATATTTACAGGTACAATTAAAATATTTTATGTAAATTATGGAGAAGATCATAAGACGGTTTTTTGTATCTCTAAAGAAACCAATGAAAATAGAATTGATTGAAAATGTTAACCGGTTGTAATACAATTATTATTCATAATAATACATCATCCCATTCTGTTTTGTTGTTGTTGATAACAAGCCGACCACTGCCTCAATTAATCAGGTTTTCGCAGTTTTAGCCTATGGAATTCAAAATAAAATAATATATGAGAACATATATTATCATCCATACGTACCGAACTCACGAGTATTGTTAAGGATGTATCCGAATGAGGAAGTAAGTTGATTTTTCGTTTATATAATTTATTAACCAAAGCTAATTTCGAATATCACAAAAGCCATACCTAAATGGTTATATTATTTTTTAACAACCAAATTGCGACTTTACATCATGTACTATATTATAAAATTTAAAGTCGAGTATTATAATTATGTATGATTGTTGACGCTCTAGAAAATCAAGACAAATTAAACTAGAATGTTGGTCTTTCAAAAACAAAAACAACCGAACAAAAAAATTATATTCTTTTTGATGATCTTAAAAATAGATACATAGCTGGTTTTAATTATTAAAACTGATATTCCTAATAAACAAAATGTAAAGTTTAACCTATAAGCCGAATTTCGTGACATGGTTTTGAAGAAAATAGATAAGTTATTTCAATGGTATTTTAAAATACTATTAAGTTTATTAAAATAAGTATGTACTAGAATAAATAAAAATGACTTTATTAGTTGTTGCACTCAAAATAAAAAATAAAATTCTTGTTAAAAATAGTTATTTATTATACAAGGGAAAAAGTACTAGATTCTAGCTTGAGGTTGTGTTGCCGCAGGGAGACAAAAAAAACCGAAAGCTAAAATCTAATATTTCTCCCGTGTATAAATAGACTATTTCTCCTGTGACAGGAAAATCGATGATTTATTATTGAAAAAATATCACAATATATTAGTCAGAAGATTATCAAAGTAAAATTTGAAGTTTCAAAGTGGTAGGCGACAATTAGACATGCGTTGCTAAGGAAAACTTTAAAGTAATCAAATATCCGTCAGTTTAATTCTGTGTTTTGATTGATATTTAGTTGTGTATCTACCCCGGAAAAAGTACTTATTTTTTTCCCGTGAAGACAAAAGAGATAAAATGTCAATCTTTTTCCCGTAATAGAAAAAAATATTTATTTGACACTTTTGAGTGTAACATTAGTCCTGAAAATCTCATTAATACCAAAGAAGATGGTACTTATCCTATTAGCCATGTATCTTCTTTGCCTGTATTCAGATATCTCAGAACATCGTGGCCGAAATACATATATTTCAGACGTTACTGCTGTAACTCGAAAACCGTAACTTTTTTGGAAAAATGTCCAATTTAAATGTTGCCACATATAATCTGTTCTTCAATTTGGCCGTGACATATTTCAATTTTCGAAAAAAAAAGCCCCCTCCACATAGTGGTTATACACAAATTTCAGTCTTTCGCATTGCTGAAACTCGAGAAGCGTAACTCTTTCAAAAAATTGTCAATTCAAACATTTTCGGATATGGTCTCATATTTAATTCAGCCATCCAGATTTTGGATTTTCGAGAAAAAATTACCCCTCCACCCACTTCGGGGGTGGTTTTTGAGGGAAAGTAGAAGTCAGATTTGAGTTTTTCTAAATATAGCACCATTTCTCAACTCTCTTCTTTCAAATAAATCAAAAATTATCGAAAACGGAGCACGTTCACTATACAAAATGCTCGAGGAGCCATACATAAAAAAGCAAACATACAACCAAATCGTATACCTCCTCTTTGTTTTGAATGTAAAAGAATATCGGTGACGTCATGTCATTTTCTTCACTCACCATGTATATTTCATTTTACGTATAAAAGCTTTGAAACAAAAAAAAAATTGAAGGTTAAAATTCACATGTGATTATATCGTAATGTGACCGAAATTTTAACGATTTATCATGTTCACTTGCTTTTGAGGTATCACTATTAAGTTTTAGTGTTCATAACTCACGCAAAGATTGATGTATTTAATCTTTGACTGAGTCCGCAAGATTAGGGGGTATGGTCAGAAGACTAAAGCCTGCCCAAATTGGACAAAGCATTTGTCTGTGTTGTTCTAATATAATCAACTTATGTCATAGTATAAAGACTTGCTACAAATACGCATAATTTGGATTTTGCCTTGTGATTTTGCAGTTTTCACGGGTAGAAGGAGAGCTTTGCTTGAAGCAGAAAATAAGCTTTATTTAAATCGAATGTAAAAGTTAAACCCATTTAAAGATATTAAGATTCCTTGCAAACCAAGTCGTGGGCAGCAACAGCTAGTCGATATGTATATATATAAAAATGCAAATATATTTTTTATTTATTTTACTTCTGACATACATTCTATAGGGGTGCATAACACCTGTGCATAGACACCAGAAAAATACAATAATATCCAATTATATATACATTGAGTTAAAGAAAAATATTCATTATCCAATACAATGTTCAAAGTATAAATTTCCTTACGACTAATATACAGCAAATACATTAAATTGGATAAAGAAAATTCACATCTACCAGTGGTTGACAGTTATGGACTTATCGCATAATATTCAAGTTTACAGCTGATCCGGTTTTGATTCGAAAATTCTTATTTGAAACTGATAAAAATTCAAAACTTATATCCCAGTAATTATAATAGCAGCTATTTTTGGACAGAGGAACCTCAATAATATTCAAACTTTAAATAATTACGGTCGAACTTCGACCACTAGGCAATCAGTAATCTTTACTATAGCAACAATTACCATACCAGAAATAATTATAAAATTATCAAATACCATCACAATGAGTATTCATTATCAGCAATGATCAGTTGTAATTGATGATTTAGAGTAATTTATGCTTAATTATGAATAACAATGTCTTAAACTTGTTAACAATATTTTTTCGAGAATGGCGTTGCTTCTATTACTTTTGTAAGTGAAATATTACGTAAATTATATATTTTTTTCAAGGCTTCCATGACATCTATGAGCACTTTATTGATGTTTAAAAAAAATATGGTCATAAAAAGGATATTAGGTAGATACTTTAACCATTTTAAACACCTACATTAGTAATAAGTACAGAATATCAATAAGATAATACCACCAATTTTAAAGTTGCTTCACAAATTATGAAGAGACCAACTGGGATCATAGCCTAGGAGAAAGTCTAGTTCGACTATCGATCACATTGGGTTTTTGACCGACTTCCAAAACAGGAGGAGTTATACAACCTTACCTCAAAAAACCTCAAAACTAGCTTTTTCTCAAAAATCTGAGACGGCAGAATTAGATATACGACCATATCCGGAAACGTTTAAATTGAACATTTTTTCAATAGAGTTACGGTGTTCGAGTTACAGCAATGTTAAAGAGGGTAATATGTGTATTTCCGCAATTTCCACGGAGGGGGCATTTTTTCTCGAAAATTGAAAATATTTGATGGCCAAATTAAATATAAGATTATACTAGCAATATTAAAATTGGACATTTTTCAAATGAAGTTACTGTTTTGGAGTTACAGCAGTGTGAAGTCTGAAATATGTGTATTTTCGCCACGATTTTTTGAGATCTCTGAATAATTACAAGTACATGCAAGCAAAGAATATGCTTTGGTGATAAGTAGTATCGTCTTTGGTATTAATGAACGTTCAACAATTTTCATAACTAATTTTACACTCAAAAGAGGATATAAATATACAAAAAAAAATGGACCGACTTTATTTCTTGGGGCGCTAAAATAAAAAATAACTTTAATTCTATTGGTGTTTGACTACTTTTGACGTTAGTGCCAAAAGTCTTTTATCTAATTACAATTGCACAACTTCAAAAGTTCCAGCACCAATAGAATTAATATTATTTTGTATTCCTTCGTGCACCAACTAATAAAGTCGGTCCAATTTTTGGAAAAAAATATTTATATTGTATTCTTGTAAGTTTCTATGGTAGTTCGTTGATTGTTCTGTAAAATTTAGTCCATTTCAAGTAACAGTTTTATAACAGAAGGATTGGTATGCCTGAAATTTCCAAACGTTATGAAATCGCAAAAGTGGAACTGATTAGAATCCGTTGATTAACTGTTTAATAAGTTATGATATATATATATATAGGTCGATGTGCCAATGTTTGATGGTAAAATTTTCAAATGTGCTAACATAAAAACATATTTTTTTAATTTTCTTCATAGGGAGGCTACCTCGACTCTCGGCCACTCATCAAATATCTGAAACAATGAGTAGGGCTGAGAGTTGAGACAGCCCCCCTCTAAAGAAATCTGAAAAAATCTGTTTTTATGTTAGCACATTTAAAAAGATTACCAGCACACGTTGGCACACAATGAGCACAATTAAATGTGCTATATTATTTTTCTCTTTGTTCTCTTGAGGTGGCCAACTCGATCGACCAGTGATAAATACTTCTGTAACATTCATCGTTTCAAATATTCAACACTAGATGGTACCAGCGACTTCATACGCTATTGATATGATATATGAATCAATTCATATATATTGAACTGAATTGCAGTTCGGGGTCCTGTCGGCTTTGTCAAAATAACAAGAAAACACAACTTTCCGGTTTCAGAAATAAAATAGTTTTGGTACGCCACTGGCAATGTAATTTGACACCAAATTCATCGATGACACGTGCAGTCTGGTCTGGTTACAGATGTCCTCTGCTTCTTCCTTGATGATTCAGCTGGGAATAATTTGATTTCGAATTTCACTGATTTTTATTCTATGAGGTCTCTAGGAGAAATGGTCTGCCCGTCGTATGAGATTTGCATTTTATAAAGGGAATTACATTGATCCATCCTTTTTCCACTTATTTGAAGTGCATTTAACTATTCCTCACACTCCGTAACACATGGGTTTCATCTGGACAGATCCTTGGCATTCCATGCTCATTCCAAGTGAAATTCCTTCTCTTGCTTTTTGTTGTTTGTGGTAAATAAAGGAATTTTCGTTTTTCCTAATTAACTATTCAATGGTATTGAAAAGAACCCTTAATTTCCAGTACATTATTAAAACACCCTCCCTGCACGTCTGATGGTCAAATATTCTCTAGAAATTATGTGAAAATGTGAAAAAATCTCTTTCTTTTTTCCCCTCACTTGTACAAGGTATGTAAACTTCCATGCAAATAATTAAACCCCTAAAAAATACTTAGGGGTGATCCTTGTGTAATCCTTTCTTGTGGATGGCTACATCCTTCTCTAAGTAAGCTCCAAGATGCATATTTTTTTAAATCCAGTCATCACGATACCGTCTTATATATTACATACATACATACATACCTACTCAGACCAGAATAAACTCATCTTTAATAAACTGTGTATACTTACATTATTTGTATGTATTGTCAATATCAAATGATCTTGAGAGCCCTATAAAAAAGACACTAAAAAATCCCTAGCTTATGACGTAACTAAATTGCTTATTTAAATACAGGTATTATAATTTAAAATAGCACAATTTGATAACCTGATCAAGTATCTTTCATAAAAAGTTTTCACGAAGTTGTAAGATTTTATAGGTTAAAGAGAACGATAAAGTTTAGGAATGGTTAAAAATGTACCCTTTGCACTAAAAATAAATGGAAGTTCGTTCGTTGCAAAAATATTTTTTTCTATTTAAATGAAAATACATTTCGAAAGAACGTTGGATATCCATTATCAGAGGGTCAATATTTTCTCAACTAATCCATACGTAGGTATCAATACGTGTATACGCTTATCAAATTATCGTGATGTCTCAATTAAAAATTAGCCACATAAACAGAATATTTCAATTATTATAATATTAGCAGATCAATGTTATAGTAAACAATGATTCGGTTCGACGTTTAGGTTATTATTGACGGATACAAAACAACTCCATATCAGGTTTTCAAAGAATATCACAATGGTAAGAGAATATTAATTTCTTTAAGTTATTCATAATTATAATGAGTTTATATCAAACTTTGTTTATTTGATTGTCCAGAAACATTTGCTAGATGCTTCACAGGCGTTTGCTAAAATCGGTTGATACTTCAACAGAAAAAATCAATTTGCGTTTGTTTGTATTCCCAAAAAAAAACAGAGAGACTTGCTCTATCAATCACACATAAACAGTAATTTTATTTCCAGTATTAATTAGTTTTTTCCTGCATGAATTAGCCACCATTTCATTTTTTTACCTAAAATATTTTTTTGCAAAAAATTGGACCGACGTTATTAGTTGGTGCACTGTTAAATATAAAATAATATTAATTCTATTGTGCAACTTTTGAAGTTGTGCAGTTGCAGTTATATTGATAACTTTTGGCACCAACTTCACAAGTACCAGCACTAATAGAATTAATATTGATTTATAATTTTCAGAGCATCAACTAATAACGTAGGCCAAATCAGTCACGAAAATCGTTGAACGTTCACTGATACAACTGAAGATAGTACTTATCCTATTACCCGTGTATATTCTCTGCTTGTAGTTGTTATTATTGAGATCTCAAAACACTGCTGCAGAAATACGCTTGAGTATTTTAGATGTTACCATTTTAACACCAATTTAACTCGAAAACCGTAAATCTAAAGAAAAACTGTTCATTATAAATGTTGCTACATATACTTATGTCTTTCATGTAGTATCCATAGATTTTCAATTTTTGAAAGAAATCGCCCTCTCCACATAGCTAAAATACATATATTAGAGACTCGAACATGCCTCTATCTTGAAAACCGTAACTTTTACAAAAAATGTTCAATTTAAACGTTTCCGGATTTTGTCGTATCATTATCATTATATCACCTCCGATTTTCGGTTTTCGAGAAAATATGCCCCCTCCCCTCCTTCGGGACGGTTTTCGGAGGGAACTATATTACGGATTTGAGTTTTTATGAATATGGGACCATTTCTAAGCCTCCTCTTTCAAAGGAATCAATATCGGAGCTCGTTTACTATATAAAAGTAGCGCACAAACCAAAAAAAAGCATACAGTCGAATTGAATACCTGCTCCGTTCGGGGTTCGTTGGTCAAAAAGTCTCAGTACCAAGTTATTATTTTTTTTTCAGTATTTCATCTAACAGATTCAGTCCTAACTTTGTTTTTTTTGAACCTTTTTAAGTGATTTCGCCATCTAAATCGTTGAAAATTTACTTATATTGAGTGACTTCAAACCAAAACGGCAACCATCTTGCCCTTTTGTACTTAGTTTTCCCTTTCCATTCGGGGTAAGTTCTAGGCGAAAAGAGTAGATTTTCATTATTTTAATATTGAATCATCGATCGGCGCTCCTCTTTCCATTGAATCAAGAACTAAGAAAAACATGTGTACCATAGATTTTAGATACCACTATGGTGCGAAGTGCGCGTCAATCTTACACACGCAGGGTCTCGTACCATTGTAAAAGAAAAAAACCCACAGTCAACCTATCAATGTTCATAAGATACAGACGACTGATAGATGGACGGACGGAAGGACCAATTTGGCACTGAATCATAAGAACTAGAATCGGCACTATCAGCTGGTGGCCTGAAAAAATGCAGTTAAAGGTCGATAGAAGACATTTGACTACAAAATTACCTGTACGATTAGAATTAATACCTAATATTTTGTATTTTTGACCGACGAACCAAACGGAGGAGGTATACAATTCGAATGTTTGTCTGCATGTTTATAATTTTTAAGTTTTTTTTTAAATATGGATGCTCCGATTCTCATGATTATTTTCTCATATGATAGAGCACTATTGAGAATAGGTCCCATTGAGAAAAAAACGACATTCAACATGTCCTTCCCCTCAAAACCTTCACCCAAATGGCGTGGAGGGCGCAGTTGATTTCGAAAATCAAAAATTTGTGACTAAAAAATTAGAGACCATATCCGACTACAATTGAACAGGACATTTTTCAAAAATATCATAGGTTTCTGAGTTTCAGCAGTGGTAAACTCTGAAATATGTGAGTCTCCGCTATGTGGTGGGGGTAATTTTGTTCGAAAATTGAAAATATAAAACGGCAAAATTGAAAAAGAGAGATTATATGTAGCAACATTTAAATTGGACATTTAAAAAAAAATGTACCGCCTCCGAGTTAAGTTAGTGTCTAAAATATGTATATTTTCGCGATGTTTTGAAATCTCTGAGTAAGTGTAAGTAACGTATTATCTTTGGTGAATGTTGAATGATTTTGATGACTAATGTTACACTCAAAAGAGTGAAATAAATATTTTTTACAAAAAATTGGTACAAAATACTCGGTATTAATTCTACTTTTGAAGTTGGTACCTAAAGTTTGTAAACTAACTACAAATTCAAAATTACGAGAACCAATTGAATTAATATTGTTTCCTATTTTTCAGTGCACCAACTAATAACGTCTGTCCAATATTTTTTAAATATATTTTTTTAGTAAGTACACCGTTTAATAAAATTGGTGCAAGTTTTCGCAAGAAAGTTTCATTTAACATTTTTGAGTGTAGAGTCAATCGATAAAGTTTTTTTTTCTTATGTTCAAAGATTTCTAAACATACCTATCGGTAAAACAGATATCGTACTTTGCTATTGCTATAACTTGAAACATAAAAAATAGATACCTAGAATTCTGAATAGATCTCTCCTTCAGAAAATGATTTCCTGTTCCGAGAAAGTGCCGTCAAAATTTCAGAAAGACAAACAATCTCATAAGGAAGATAATTTTGGGTATTCTAAACAGGTTAGTAAGTCGACATTATTTGATTATGCCCCAGAAACATTAATAATAATAATAATAATAATTTATTCAGGCTAACAAGGCTACAAATCTTGATTTTAAAAAATAAGTATGCTAATAGGTTATCTGACTTATTATAAGGCCTACAAACCTCTATCGAGATGCAAATAGCATCTATATGTAGGTAAACCTGAACTAAATAATGAATTAAAATCTAAAACCTTAACAGCATTCAAATATACTAATACAATATAAATAAACAAATAATAAAAAGAAAATACAACAAAACCATAAATACAACTACATATGTAGAGATCATCGTATGATATAAAAAATAATAAATTAATACCGACATTTTATAGGTACTATAACAATATATTATAACATATTTTTTTTCAAAGTCCAACTCTTAATATGAAGTTTAATACGTCCTCTAGAAATTTTTTAGATGATTATGTTGATTATTGTAGATAAGTTTGGATCGATATAAACTTGTTTTTTGGCCAATATTTAATTTAGTTTTATTTACTGCTAGCGATTTACGTCTAGAACATACAGATGCTTCAGCAATAGTCTATTGTTCCCGTAGAATACAATAATTATTTATTAGTGCTTCCAAAATATATTATTGATTGATATTCAACGACCGTTTCTCTCTAAAAAGGTTGTTTTAGTTATTGAATGTTAAAATTTTGATAGCACGCTTTTGTGCTCTGGCCACCGGCCCAAATGCATTCGAATAAGCTGAACCCCATAAGAAATAATACTATAAAATAGGACGCTACAGAACAAAGCATGGTATAATTTTAATAAATCATAGATAATATTTTAGATTTCTTAGTGCATCATTTAATAAAATCAGTTTTTATTGTAAGAAAATAATTATATCACACCTTCGAATGGTAACAGAATATCATAAAGCTCTCAAGTTTTTTAAATAAACATGTTCATACTTCCGTATTTTGGGAAAAAACTCCGCCTTTGTTATTTTTGAAAAGAGAAAAGAAATACATGTGGAACTCCTCATTTTTTTTCGAATGGAAGAAGAATTCAGAAAGCGAACATACGCATATAACAAAGCAAACATACAATCGAACGTAATAACTTTTGACTTTTTGAAGTCGCTTTGTGCTATTCACAGAAAGATACCTACTGTAATCTATTTCATATTTATCGATATCTAATTATTTCTTAAATTCTTATACTTCTAATTATTATATATATTTTCATAGTTAAAAACAAAAATCTATGAATTGATTATCTAGCTATCTAGAAAATTAATTTTCTAAAATTATCAACTACTTCACATTTCTCAAGACTGTGATTCTGACATTTCCATAAATTCGATATTTCAAAATGCAAATTGGGAATATAGCACGCACGTTCTCTTTAATAGTAGCAAAATCATGATAAACTAGTTTCGTCACCACTTTTCGAGAAGAATTTTATTATATGGGCATATTTGATTGATTCTTGTTGTTTGTGCATGTTGTTTCCCTAATAGCTTCGCAGAATATGGTAAGAGAATACATTTTTTAATTAATTCTAATATTAATGATAAGATAAGAACACAAAAAAAATCTGACTTGGTCACTGGCAAATAATAATAGTTACTGAGAATAAAATGTCCTCAACGGCTAATTCTAAAAAATTGTTTTTCCTTTGCCTCAATATATTTTCCCACTTCGAACTGTTACCCATATGAGTCTGGCTACCAAAATTGCAAACGGAGTATGGTTTTAATTTTTCTTCCGCAACATGTACTGTTTTTTTTTTCAAATTTTCTAATCAAATATGATTTCATTTGACGGAGCCCTACACTTAAACCTATTGTCGTACAAAATCTTCATGCCTAATCCAGTATTGTAATTTCTAACGCATTTCTTATAACATTGTAGATTCCATTTTACTTTAACACTGGACTGACTTCTTAAAATAAATATTTAAAAAAAAAAATCGACCGACGTTATTTGGTGAACTGAAAAATACGAGATAATATTAATTCTATTGGTGCTGTTATGTTTGAAGTTGTGCAGTTGCATTTAGACTGACAAGTTTTGGCACCAACTTCACAAATACCAGCATCAATAAAATTAATATTATTTCGTATTTTTCAGTGCACCAACTAATAATGTCTGTCCAATTTTTGGTAAAAAATATTTATATGGCACCTTTGAGTGTAAAATTAGTCACCAAAATCGTTGAAATGTTCACTAATACCAAAGATGATAGAACTTATCCTATTAACCAAGTATATTATTTGCTTGTACTTGTTATTATGTAGAGGTCTCAGAACATCGCGGCGGAAATACGCATAAGTATTTTAGATTTAACCATTTTACCATCGCAGTAACTCGAAATCCGTACTCTAAGGAAAAAATTTTCATTATAAATGTTGCTACAAATATTCTTTTCTTTCATGCGGTACCCTCAGGTTTTCAATTTTCGAAAGAAATCGCCCCCTCCACATAGCGAAAATACATATATGTGAGATTTTAACATCAATGTAACTAAAAACCGTAACTCTTTTGAAAATATGTTCAATTTAAACGTTTTCGGATATTTTGTTATGTTTAATTCTGCCTCTCGAATTTTCAATTTTCAAATTTTATGAATATGGGACCATTTCTCAAATCTCCTCTTTCAAATGAATCAAAAATCAACAGAATCGGAGTAGGTTTACTATATAAAACGCGCACGAACCAAAAAAAAACATAAATTTGAATTGTATACTTCCTCCGTTCGGGGTTCGTCTGTCAAATATATGAGACGTCAAAGTAACCTAGCTACTCCTTATTTTATGATAAGTCCATATATACAGTTTATTTATTTATTTATTGATTGTTTTTGGATGAAAAAAAAAACATTATTCACAAAATATGTATATCATAATAATTTTTAAATAATATTTAATTATTTCAATAGATGTGATTACTCAAAAATTCAATACAATTATCATTGAATAAATCGAGAAATGTGAAATGAAAAATGTTTAATGTTCACGTTTCAGTGGCCTCTGTCTGTCGGTCTGTTTGTCTGAGCCAAAATGATGCCGGTAACGGATAGACCGATTTTATTTCCCTTGGTCGGTTTTGAAGAGTATAAATACCGCTTGCCGATGACACAGATTGGCAATCTTGCTCGTACTGGTTACTTAGCAATAGCTGACATGTGTGTTTCGCTCAAGACTGTGACGCGAAAACGACTCCAACCATTATGATGAAACTTTCCAAAATTAGTATCCTAGAAGTCCTTAACGCAAAAACTGCAATATGACCATTACTGTTTGTCTGTGTACCATAATACAATTCAATTAAAATTTTCAATATACAGGGTGACCCAGGGGCCATGGGTGCGTGCAAGCCCCATAACTTTTGTTCTATTTAAGCTATAGACATGATTTTTGTTTAAACGGTACATCATAAAAGTATTTTGATAAGAAGGTATACAGGATGATCCAAGGTAAAATATACAATTATGCTGTCTTTTTTAAATGGCAGCCCCATATTTTTGTAACAACCTTTTTGCATTAAATTCCTAATGCCATTGTGCATCTTCTCAATCAGAGTCGAACTCAGCATCGATGTTGCGTTGCACAATACGATTTTTTTTAAATAGCAAATAGCTAATTGCAATAACTCGAAGTTTTCAAATACAACACGCTGTATATTATTAAGCCATTGTATAGCATTTTCTAAGGGCTTTCTACAAATATAAGTTTGTGGGATCTAATCTGTAAGATTTGCGAGATTTGTTGCAAAATAAGAATTGTTGATGGTTTGTTCGTAAAAAAAGAGAAATAGAGTGGGCCACTGTCATAAAATTTGACACCAAAATTTGAAAAAAGGCTTCTTATAAATGTTCAAATCGATCACCATCATATTCCACACAAGCTGCTAGTATTCTAGTGAACGACTCCCGAACTCTTGCAATCATTGATCCATCAGTTGAACGAAAGGCTTCCGAGATCCTGTTTTTCTAGTCTTTGCTAGTTGTTGGACGATCTTGTAAAACCATTTTCTTTACGTACTCATAAAGGAAGAAGTCTATAGGAGTAAGGTCAGGGGATCGTACGGGCCAACGGATATTACCTCCTCTGTCTATCCAATAATTTGAATAAGACTCATCTAAACACTTTCGCACTATTCTATTGTAATGCACTGAAGCACCTTCTTGCAGGAACCACATGGTCCTTCTGGTGTTCAGATCAACTTATTCTAACATTCTGGGAAGATTTTCGCGAAGAAATTGTCAATATCTTTCACCATTTAACCTTTTTGAATGAAGACGCCCGTGAAGTACTTGCTTCTGGAAATTTTCGTTGGTAGATTCAGCTTGCTAACAAAACATTTATGTCAGCTTCGCCAATATATATTCACTGATACCATTTGAAAGAAATTAATTTTCTACAATCTGACGTCTATAATTATTTAGTATATGTATCTGTAAAATTTTACTAAAGTGGCTTAGGTACTCGATTTCTTTTTTTACAACAAACCATCAACATTTCTTATTTTGCAAGAAATCTCGCAAACATTACACATTAAACTTATACTGGCAGAAAGCCCTTAAATTAGTTATTTGCTATTTTCAAATACTCGTAGTTGGCAACACAACGTCGATGCTGAGTTCAACTTTAATAAAGAAGATGCGCAATGGCGTTAGGAATCTAATCAAAATAGTTTGTTAAGTTATCTTGAATAGTACTAAAGATATGATTTTTTTGTAGGTCGATGCTCAACTCTATCCTTGACATAAGTAAAAAACTATTGTAGATTAGTTTATGATATGCATTGCATTATATTGACAATGTTTAGGCAAATTTAAAAATTTAACAAAAATATGGGGCTGCCATTTAGAAAAAGACAACATAATTGTGTATCTTACTTTGGAACATCCTGTATACTAATCAAAATATTTTTTAACTATGCTTCTTTTGTTGCTAGCTTAAATAGAACAAAAGTTATGGAGCTTGCACGCACCCTTGGGTTACCCTGTATGTTCAAGAAATTGCTTAATTTTAAGATCAAAGCAGATATACATGTATAATTTTTACAGTTTGCAGATGAAGGCCACTGGTCGATATTCCAAATCTTCAAAACCACCCTCTACGTCATCGCCACAAACATCATCTTCTTGCTCCTGCTGCCATTTTTACTGCTCTTCATCATCTTCTTCGCCATTTGCCACACCATAATCGACATATACTTGAGAGTAAAACATGGCAAGCTCTATGGCGGACTATTGGTAAACGGTGATGCCTTTTGGAAGGCCGAGGATGAGACCAAACCGATCATAAACGTGCTGGCCATTTTGAACAGCGACATGAATTTCGATGATACGCTAAATTACACCAAGCGCACGATGAAAGAGGAGATGAATAGTAATCCTTCCAGATACAGCAAATACACCAGTATCTGCAAAACCACAGCTCTGGGCTATGGCTACCTGCTCAAGGACCAAACCTGCTTTGAAGATTGCTTAACCATCGTCGATCCTGCAGAGATACCTGGAGATTACGTGGATGAGGAGTACCTCACCAATTTCCTAAGCTCATATGCCAACGCTCCTCTCCCAGTGGACCATCAAGCCCTCTACCAATACATAGCGCTTTCGAAGCCCATTCGTTGGAACAACGATGTAAAAGAAGCCAATCAGTTCGCCGTCATGATGCGATTCCATCACATCTTTGGTGATGGTTTCTCCATACATGGCATGTTCTTGACTCTATTCGCCAAAGATAAAATGGAGTACCTAAAAAGCTTGCAGGAATTCATTAAAAAAATCATGCGTCCGCCACAAGGCAAAACTAGCATATTTGGAAAATTAAGCGAAGTTTTGAAAAAGCTTGGAATACTCTTGTATCTGATACTTATGTATGCACCGACAGTTATGTATCAAGGTATCTTCAGAAGGGCGGATCGCAATGCCCTGCACGGACCAAGGCTCAGCGGGGACAAGCATCTGGTGTATCTGGTGGAAAAGGAGGAGAAGTTGATCACCAAAATTAGAGATATAAGGAAGCATCTTTACGGGTCCAGTTTCTCTCATGTGCTGCTTGCAGCCTATTCAGCCAGCATGGATAAATACTTCAAAAAGGCAAGTAGATATATAGTTTTTTGTTGGTGTAGAAATCGATCTTTCCCGTAGATAGTGTGAGTATCTCTAGTCCATAATGCTGGCATAATTACTGAAATATATGCTCCTTCTAGTGTTATCTTCATTGACATTTCAGCCCATTGATCCACTGTATCAAAAGTCTATTTGGCAGTGCCGACTCGTTCTCAGCTTCTAATAACCAACGCCATTATTATCTGGACAGTGATATTTCCAGAACACTGAATATGACTCGAATAGATTTGGTTCTCCCTTTGATATCTCAAATATATGTTGTTTAGTACTCAACAATATCACAGTATGAGATGCATGCATGCTAATGCCATGTTGTAGGTCCCCATTCAGTTTCTTTTTTTATTATTCAGAATACTTTTAGAGAGTAGGTCTCCATGGTTCTTGAAAAAAATACTGCCATTACTCCTGAAGGGCTAAGCAAAGATCATTAAATGTAACCGGAGCTACTTCCTGATTCCTGAATCAAATATCAAGCATGTCCCACACATGCTCTATAGGATAGAGATCAGGCAAACATGCTGGCCACTTCAGGTTGTTAATACCGACTGTCAACTAAGTGGAAAGACACCTCGTCAAAAAATCAAACATTTCTTGAAGTAAAATGTTGATGACAGGTCGTTTTTGCTCAAAAAAATGAACCAACGACCCAAATACATGAATCGAGAAATGAAATGTAGGAAAGGAATGATTCTTATAAAAAAAACGATTTTGAATGACATTGCCTACGAAACAATTCCACAATGTGTTCTGAAATCATGATTATATAACAATATTTAAATTACCCCTTTATAATGATCAAAGCCAAAGGATCCATATGTAAGATAAGTTATTTTATCTAAAATTTGCTAGCAAAATTTTAAAATTGGAAGAAACATAAAAAAGTTATGAAACTTCAACTTTTACCGAATAATAACTTGTGTGTATAATAAATATTTTTTTACAAAAAATTGGACCGACGTTATTAGTTGGTGCCCTGAAAAGTATTAAATAATATTAATTCTATTGGTGCTGTTACTTTTGAAGTTGTGCAGTTGCAGATAGATTGATAACTTTTGACACCAACTTCACAAGTACCAGCACCAATAGAATTAATATTATTTTATACTTTTCAGTGCACCAACTAATAACGTCGGTCCAATTTTTTGTAAAAAATATTTATTTCACACTTTTGAGAGTAACATTAGTCACGAATATCGTTGAACGTTCACTAATACCAATGTACTTATCCTATTACCCACGTATATTCTTTGCTTGAAGTTGTTTTTATTGAGATCTCAAAGCATCGCTGCGGATATACATTTAAGAAAGAACACCGATTTAAATCGAAAACTGTAACTCTAAGGAAAAAATGTTCTTTATAAATGTTGCTACAAATAATTATGTCTTTCATGTAGTATCGAAAGATTTTCAATTTTCGAAAGAAATCGCCCTCTCTACATAGCAAAAATGAGAAACTAACATGCCTCTATCTCAAAAACCGTAACTTTGTTGAAAAAATGATCAATTTAAACGTTTCCGGATATTGTCCTATCTTTAATCATACCAACTCAGATTTTAGATTTTCGACAAAATTTGCCCCATCCACCTCCTTCGGGGGCGGTTTTCGAAAAGAGGGAGATTTCAGATCTACGTTTTTGTGAATATGGGACCATTTCTCAATCCTCCTCTTTCAAATGAATTAAAAATCATCAAAATCGGAGTTCGTTTACTATATAAAACGCGCTGTCAAACAAAAAAAAAGCAGACAGTCGAATTGTGTACTTCCTCCGTTCGGGGTTCGTCAGTCAAATAGAAAACAATTCATCGATTTTTTCATTACCTTTAGCCCCTACACTGATCTCCATGCACCCAAATCTGTTTTACTTCATTCCAGTAAGCCAGTGTTATAAGCTTTTTTTGAGGCTATACCAGATGGTACGTCACTCTTTTGTTTTCAGAAAGAGATTTTTTTAAGAACAAATATGCCTGGAATTCATTGCAGAATTAAGTTTTTAACTTAAATCTTGGAATTCTTATCTTTCCTATGTGATGCGTGATTCTCCATTCTCTTCTCAGTAAGCATACTCAGATAGGATAATTAGTTTAAGAGAAATAATGAAACTACGATATCACTGGGTAGCGAGCCCACTTACGCCTGCATCCTGACTGACTTTCTGTTATGATACGCTTCTGATAAATTTTAATTACTTTTCTTCAATTGTTCACTGCACTTCTATTGTCCAAATCTATCGAGTTATTCATAAAAAAAAATCTAATTCAGAACTAACTAAACGTTGTCAACGACTCAATCAATAAAGACATTTTACGAAAACCTTCTCAACATTTTTTTTCTTTTCACTACAATCTTTGATTGAAGGCTATACAGGTTGTTTCAAAGTCGACTCTCACCATTGGGATCTAGGAAAATATAGGAAATACGAAGATGGTTAAATTGGGGCAAAGTTGCGCATTTATGTGCTCAACAATACGCCGTTTAGAAAGTTTTAAAGTTTCGAGTAGTTAGGTACGGATTTTCTGAAAATCGCTTTGTTTTCTTCCTGGCTTTATTTTTTAATAAATTTCTAAATAAATAGCACATTTGCATTGCCACTTTTTTCACTCTTTCCAATGGTGTTAATAGTTTTGTACCCTGACGTTTCGTCTATGGCAATACACAAATTTGAATAAGTTGGCCTTGTTTTCCTAAAAATTCGAGAAATTGAATAAATTACTTTTATAGTTGGCTTTGATTTTTCCAACGTAAATGACATTCTGTATTATTGTCAATTGCTGAGTCGTTGAAAATGGAGTTCTCAAATGAAAAAAACAACGAGACATGATAAAACTTTATTACAAGAATGATAGGACAGGGTGAATAAATACATTGGAAGTGTATCTTGAGATGTATCCCGAGAGACGACAACCACAACCAAATTTGTCCAAATTATTGGACAGAATTCGCGATAGGTTTGGCTCATTTGGAAAACTTAAGATTAATTATACCTTATTAATAATGATTTCTTTTGTTTCTCCATCAATCCTGTCTCCAGTTTTTGTCTGGGTTTTTTAAAGGAACCATGGTCAGCTAAATTTGTATCCTATAAGTTATTGTGATAAAGTTTTATCATATCTCGTTTTTCTTCATTGGAGAACTCAACTTTCAACGACTCAGAAATTGACAATAATACAGAATGTTATTTACGTGTTACCGATTGGAAGAAAGCCAACTACTTGATAAAAGTAATTTAACATCGTCAAAAAAGGTAATAAAAAGGACTATTCAAATTTGTGGAATGCCAATATGGCTCCCAAATAAAAAATAAAAATTCATGATAGTTACACATAGACGAAACGTCAGGTTACAAAACTATTAAAACCATTGGAAAGAGTGAAAAAAGCGGCAATGTAAATGTGCTATTTATTTAGAAATTCATTAAGAAATACAGCCAGGAAAAAATAAAATGATTTTTCGAAATTTTTTCTCCGGATATCTCCGGAACTACTCGAAATTTTCAATTTTTTTAAACGACGCATTGTTGAGCACATAAATGCGCAACTTTGCCCCAATTTAACCATCTTCGTATTCCCTATAGTCTCCGAGATCCCAGTGGTGATAGTCGAATGTGGAACAGCCTGTATGTATCACAAATCTAAACAACCATACATATGTTCATATTATTAAACTTGAAATATATTATTATAAGGGCCGGTTTCATAATCAAATTTAATCTCTTATTAATTTTAATCCTATATTAAAAATTTCAAAATTTTTTTGGTTGGACATATAATTCAAAGTTACTTTAGAAAAACGAAAGAGATGGCAACTAACGTTGTAGAAGTTATTGAGAAATGCAAAATTTTTATTCCTTTATCGAGATATGACTTAAACAAATTGGAGAATTAACTAATCTCCCATTAAGGATTCATTATGAAATCGGCCCTAAGCCTATAATTGTGGTCCTCGAATATTGTCGAAAAGTTACGGTTTTCATGGAAAGAGGCGTCAAAGGTGTCATCGGTTGAAGGTATATTAAAAAAAAAACAAATTTGTAAGTCATTTTATATGCCAATAAATGCAGTTAGCTGTACATTTCGAGAAGCTTTAATTTATTATGAATGCAATTTTTAGGTATCAGCAACATCTCCAAAAACAATGACAACTGGGATAACAGCAGTATTAAAGAAACCACAGATCCATGGAGGTAGAGATAACAATTTTGTATTTGCCCTTATGGATACGCAAATCAACACAGGAGATATATCATCGATGGATCGATTCAAAAAAATTCGAAAACGATTCAATACGTTTACAAGAACTCCTCAATTTCCAGTAAGTTTATTATAAAATATACAAAAAAGACAAAATAAGGGAAAACGTAGATAGTTTGGAATAAAATATTTTTTGTCTAAAAATTATCACTATTACAAGAAATACCGAATAGGACGAGAGTAGAACTAGAAGAGTTTGGAAAAAATTACAAGAGACTATTTTCCTAGACCTAAATAGATTGAAATTAATTTCTTTTGCGTACCGGGATATATAATTTTGCTAATTTTAGAAAATTTTCTACATTCTAATTTTTCGATCAACAAATTAAACCATGATATATCGATCGATCCAGAATAAATCGGCCAAGTGCGTGTGGGACTCGGTACGACCATTATACTAAGTTTAAGCCAAAACAATAGTTCATGATATTATTTATTTAGTATTATTATTACCGAATGATTCAAACGAACAGAAACTAAGTTTTTGGCACGCTCAATACCTATCTTTATGATTGTATAAAAAGAAATTTACCTTTCACCCCTACTTGTTATTTTCTCAGATGAATTTCGAACATACTTACGATCTATTTTATACTATTTTCATGTAATCATTTTCACCCAAACTTCCGCATTCGAAATAGCGGGTAAAATATACCCATCCCCATAAGCCAGCCTTATAGTTAAACACAATTTCAATTCCTTATTTATTATTTTTAGATAAACAACTTTATGTTGAACTGCTGCTCTGGACTATTTCCCGCACCAGTACTGAAAAATATCATGAAAAGTGATAAGTTCACATCAGTGATGAGCATCGTACCCGGACTGCCGGACAAATTGGTTGGTGATGGTTTTGTCACTCAGGATATTGTTTTCTTTGTTCCTCATAGGGGTAAACAAGGTAGATATTTCATTGGCTATAAAGAACTATAGAGTTAGTTTCCAAAGAAGGTAGAGTTCAACAATTTATTTTTATTGAAAATTTTTATTTCACTGTATTATGGGAGAAAAGATCATTTTCAGCTACATTTAAATTGAAAACTCAAGAAATGTAGAATATTTCTCTACAAATATAGGAGTCATTTTGTTAGTTCCAAAATATCGCAATTCTGTTGGTGCTGGTACTTTTGGAGTTGGTGCGAAGTTTTATATTTTCCAACTATTCCATTTTTATAAGGAAATATCTATTTTTGAAAAAATATAAGAACGTGCAACTCTTTCCAATACTTGACAAATGGCTAATATTCATTAAATTTCAGGAATTGGCCTCTCAGTCCTGACATACAATTCCCGATTTCAAATTGGTTTGTCCGTCGATAAAGTGTTGATTAAGAATGTTGAAGATGTACAATTTATAGCAGATAGTTTTCTAGAAGAGATCAACAATTTGCACCAAGAAGTTATGGGAAAACTTAGCAAAACCAACGATATAGAGATATCAATTTTATGAGTACCTATTTTTTTTGTTGTTTTATTTATTTTACAATAGAATATTATTTATTTTTAAATAAAGTGATATTTATAAAGTTTCCATTCTTCAACTGATTTCATGAAACTGTATAGGATTAATTCAATTTTATAAGTTATAAAAGATTGGAGTCAGATATTAAATAATGACACACGATAAACGCAATGGGAAAGGCTTAGTACTGAACCTGGAACGCCCAGATTTGGTACCAAACCCGGAGCCTGGACACTCTACCCGGTGTCTGATTGAAAGAGAGGTGGGCTTTATCTTCGAAACTGTATTCCCAACAATTTAAGGAGAAAAAAAATTGTCTGAAAAATACTCATAAAACAAAGTGCTGGAAATTATTTTCAAGTTTCCTTCTTTATCGCAAGCGGCGTAATTTGCTAAGTAACATAAAACTATTTTTTTCTAAAAATTGACCAGTAATAATAGTACCATAAAATTTAAATATTTATTCGTATATTAAATTAACAGATCATTTTTATTTTATCTTGTAAAATAACAGGTAGGGGTGAGTGGGAAAGCCAACGCAAAATCGTTGTAACTTTTGTATCGCTTCATGGATTTTTTCGAACTTTATATTTTTACTTTCCTACGCTACTATAGTAGCTGTATAAGGAAAGTATTCTTATCGTGTAATCGGTATCGAGATTTTTACAAATTTTGACGTTTCAGAGTTCTCTAAGTCTAATAAACATATTTCCAGCCATTGGTCTGTCTGTGGCAGCATTATCTCGGGAACGGATCGGTGTATTTTGTTGCTTTCTTATTTGGTACCAATATCACTCACCGGTGTCACTGAATGAGAATCCTGTATACACTGGGTGTTAAGCTATATAGCCAAAAAACATGATTTGCCCAAGACTATGGCGCGAAAACGACTCTAAGGATTTTGATCAAACTTGCCTAAAGTATTCTTTTGAGAGCCCTTTACCTCCCACATATAGCGCCATCTCTGAGAGAAAGCACAAAATAAAGTTATACTTGAATAAAATTATAATATGCGTATTTCCGCGACGATGTTCTTAGATTTCTGAATAATAGCAAATACAAGCAAAGCATACATGGATACTGGTGAACGTTCAACGAGTTTCTTGACAAATGTAACATTCAAAAGTATGAAATAAATATTTTTCACAAAACATTTAACCGACGTTATCAGTTGGTGCACTGAAAAGTACATAATAATATTAATTCTATTGGTGCTAGTACTTGCGAAGCTGGTGCACAATTTCAAAAGTACCAGCATCAATAGAATTATTATTATTTTGTACTTTTCAGTGCACCAACTGATAATGTCGGTCCAATTTGTTTTACAAAATGTTTATTAATCTTGTCATAGAGAAAGCGGTAATAGCAAATGAAATATAATTTGGTGAAAAAAGATTCATTCTATACCTATTTGACAAGGTCTCTTGAAAACCGCAAAGAAATAATCTTAATACGAGATTTGAATGCCAGAATAGGGTGGAAAGCCATCAACAATATAGTTGGACAATATGGTGAAGACACTTTAAATAATAACGGTTGATCGAATTCTGTCAGCAAAGTGACTTGAGAATATTGAATGGCTGGTTCAAACATAAGGACATCCACAAATACACATGGACCAAATAAACCTCAAATCCATTATAGCCTACATTATAATCAAGCAAACTACAAAACTAATGGTACGAGATACTAGAGCTATGAGAGGCGCAGAGTAAGGATCAGACCATTTTCTTCTAATGTCGAAAATCCTATTCAGGTTTACTCAACATGCAAATACTCAAATACCGAATCCCAGAGATGTACTAAGATTCAATACAATATACAGAGTTTCGACGATAACTCCACTCGTTTCTTGTGCCAACTAAGGCTGGCAATCAAAACGTATTTGATTGGAGAGTGATGGAGGAACCTTCTCTCTCCGATCATAGGATTATAGAGTTTAGGATTGCGGGGGAAGTAACCTCACTCTCTCCAACTCGTAACCCTAGAAATACAGATTGGTCTAAATATAAGATCCTTCTGAAGCAAAACTTGGAACAGATCGAAAGTAATGGGATCAAACACCCACACTGCGATCTGGATCAAGAGGTCGAACTGGTCAGTGTGGCGATAACGGATGCATTCCAATCAAGTTGCCCACTCTCAAAAGCTCGACCAAGCAAGGAAGCACCTTGGTGGAACAAAAACCTGTCAAACCTCAGATTAGAGGTCCGTCGGCTCTTCAACAGGGCCAAAAGAGACGATAATTGGCAGGGCTACACCGAGAAGCTCACACAATACAATAAGGAGATCAGGAAGGCCAAGAGGCTTCACTTTCAAGCTTTTTGTGAAAATATGACTTCGACTCCTACTGCAGCCAGATTGCAAAAAGTCATGGCAAAAGGGGCAATCAGCCCTTCAATGTCGCTAAAGAAGCCAGACGGGTCATACACTGAGGGAGAAGAGGAGCGATCTGCTCTACTTCTCAAAAAACACTTCCCAGGAAGTGAACCCCTCAGTAGTATTGACGTAGCAATCCAAACCAAGAATCCTCGCAAGGAAGATTGGAGTATTGCTAAGAAGATATTCACAAGACACAAGACAAAGGTTGGAATGGGCAGTCAACACCTTTCAACCTTATAAATCGCAGGGAGTAGATGGCATATTCCCAATACTCCTACAGAATGAAATGGAGGAGATCCTTCCCCATCTCCTGAAGATTACAAGAAGCTGCCTAGCACGGGGCTTTATACCTAGCATATGGCAAAGAGCCAAAGTAATCTTCATACCGAAAATAGGGAAGAAAAATGGGACCGATCCCCGATCTTTCCGACCTATCTGTTTAACATCGTTTCTACTGAAAACGATGGAGAAAGTAGTGGATAACTACATAAGAACAGAGATTCTGAAGGACAAACCACTTCATAAATGTCAGCATGCATACAGGGCGTGGCGTTCAACAGAAACCACGTTGTATCAGCTAACTGAGGTCATTCAGAGTTCTCTGAGCAATAAAGAAATCGCAATGTGTGCCTTCCTGGACATATCTGGGGCTTTTGACAACACCACACATGTGTCAATCAGGGAGGCACTCACACGGCGAGGAGTGAACAAGACCGTTATCAAATGGATGTATGAGATGTTGAAGACGAGAATAGCTGAGGCCCAAGTAGGTGATCATACCACCTCTGTTAAAGCTGCTCGTGGAACACCTCAAGGAGGAGTAATATCTCCCCTCCTATGGAGCTTAGTAGTAGACGAGTTACTCCACAAACTCACGGAGCTTGGCTTCACATGTATAGGCTAAGCCGACGACATAGTCCTAATAGTCCGAGGAAAATTCGCGAACACCCTATGCGAATTATTGCAGGAGGGCCTCAGAACTATTGAGCAATGGTGCTTGTTAGTGGGGCTTAGCATAAACCCATCCAAGACCACAATTATTCCATTTACCAGGAAAAGGAAACTTCCTGCTATGAAACCTCTCACTTTGAGTGGAGACATAATAAGCTGGAAGGCTGAAGTCAAATATCTGGGATTAACACTAGATAGCAAACTTCTGTGGAACAAGCATATTGAGGCTACTGCTAGCAAAGCAATAAAGGCCTTAATGGCGTGCAGAAATCTGACTGCTAAGACTTGGGGATGTAACCCAAAAATACTGCGATGGATGTACGTCATGATTGTAAGACCGATAATATTATATGGGTCAATAGCCTGGCATGGCAAAGCAAGTCAGAGCAATACGAGGAAAACCCTCGATAGAATACAAAGACTAGCCTGTGTCTGTATAACTGGAGCCATGAGAACTTGCCCGACCAGGGCACTAGAGATCATCACAGATCTCACACCTCTCCATCTAGTGATAGATAGATTGGCCCATGAGGCCATTCTAAGACTATCTAGGGAAGGTTCAGACATTGTGGGAATTCGGAATCAGAGAGCTTGGTCCTCTCTGTCCAAACACATCCCATCAGCAAACCTTCCCAGTGATGTAATGACAAAGAAAATTAGCATCAAGAGAACTTTCACCACGGTGCTAAGTAGCAGAGAAGATTGGGACAGGGGGCTCACAACCCAAGCTCTCAAAAAGAATACCATTAAATGGTACACTGATGGTTCTAAGACCACGACGGGGACAGGCGCTGGAGTGTTTGGGAATCGCACCAAATGCTCACTTGCGCTAGGCCGCTGCCCAAGCATCTTTCAAGCAGAATTACTTACAATTGAGAGATGCGTGGAGGTGAACCTTGAAAGAAACTATCAGAAATGTGACATTGCAATACATTCTGATAGTTGCAATTAAAGCACTGAACTCTCATACCAATGAATCTAAAATGGTATGGGAGTGCCGAAGGAAGCTCAATGAGCTAGGCAAGAACAACAGGGTCTACTTAGTCTGGGTTCCCGGCCACTCGGGAATCAAAGGCAACGAGGAGGCCAACACACTTGCCAGGAAAGGAGCACAAACTCCATTTACTGGCCCAGAACCCTTCTGTGGCACAGATAAAAGCACCTACAAGAAGGAGTTTCTGGAGAGGGAAAAAACCTTAAGAGAAACACTCTTGCGGGATACCCCTGGATTGGATCATTCCAAAAAGTTTCTAAAAACTTTGATACTGCAAAATCCAAAAGGTATTTGGATCTCAGCAAGAACAAGCTACACCTACTCACTGGATTTCTCACAGGACACTGTCGCCTCAAGAAGCATCTAATGAGATTAGGTCTAGCAGAGGATGACGTGTGCAGATTCTACGGGGAAGAGGAGGAAACTCCGGATCACCTGGTGACGGAATGCCTCGCCATTGCTAGCCAACGCAAACAGTGCCTTGGAATAGCAACCTGCAGTAGTGAGGAAGTATCCTCCTTGAAGCCAACCCAGATACTGGAGTTCATTAGAACTCTGGAACTGGAAGGCGAGTTGTAGACCGCGTATAGGCGAGTGCAACTCAGGTAGGGGGCACAATAGACCTTATGGTCGCAGTGCAGTGTAACCCTCTCTTAAATCTAAATCTAAATCTAAAAAAAAGGCTGGCAAGAAAACTTGTTGCTTTTGAAGAAACAACTGCAGAAGAAGCCTATGAAGCTTTAGGAGAAATCCAAAAGAGAAACACAAAACCAGAAGACTGGTGGAATGATACTGTGCAAGAACAATTAGAAAAAAAAAACCTACAATAAATGGTTAAACACAAAATCAGACAATGACTGGCGAAAATATAGAGAAAAGAGGGATACACAAAGAACAGTGATTAAGGCTAAAAAGCGAGATATAAAAAAGGATGGGGAGCAAATAAAGCATGGAAAGTATTAAAAGCAAAAAATAAACCTCATTAGAATACACGAATGGGTGAAACACTACCAAGAACTACTAACTGAGGACAGAGCAGCGTTTACTGAGAACCCACCAGAAAATGAAATCGGTAACGATAATATCCCACCTATAAAACCTAAAGAAGTAAAATGTGCAACTGATGCCATGAAAAACGGACGGGCACCTGGACCAGAATCAATTCATATAGAGTTGATAAAAGCAGCACCTTCAAAACTTTTTGAGATATTAGCGCTGATCTTTGACAAATGCCTTAGAGGCGCCAAAGTTCTAAAAGAATGAAAAAAAGACACAATCACGTCAATATTTAAAAAGGGATATAGAAGGGATTGTGCCAACTATCCTGGTATTAGTGTATTGCCGTCCATGGCGAGAATCTACGGTCGTATCCTAAAAACGAGAATAGAAGAAGAAGTAACCTAATCAGAAGAACAAAATGGGTTCAGATCCGGGCGATCATGCACTGACCAAGTATTTACTCTCAAAAACCTAATTGAGAAAAGTACGGCAAGAGGGCTTGCTACCCACCTTGTCTTTGCAGACCTGCAGAAAGCTTATGATACTATTACACAAAGCAAGTTGTGGACACGTCTTATCGATAATGGTGTGTCGTTAAGCTACGTAAAATCAATTAAAGAAACATCCTATCACAAGATTTCGAAGTGACAAAAGGTCTACGACAGGGATGTACACTCGCCCCTATATTGTTCAAGATCTACTTAGAGGAGGCGATAATATCTGGAAAAGAAAATGCGGACTAATGGGTATGCCCATAGACGAACGGATCTTGGTCACCTTATTTCTTGCCGACGACCAAGTTATTGTAGCTGGAGATGAGGAACATGCTCATTATATTCTTCGCAAATTGAATGAAGAATACAGAGAATGGGGCAGAATATCTGAAGGTGGGAGATAATACTGTTAATGATATACAAGTGGCTACTGATATTTTTAAAGGTTGTCGCAGCTTTAAATACTTGGGAGTGACTCTATCGTCAAACGGCAGTAGCGTGGATGAAATAAATCAATAAAATTGGCCAGGGAAAACGAGCCATAAGACAACTAAACAGCATTCTCTGGAATAACAACACAACACGCAGGACATCGGATGTGCAGTTGCAGTTAGATTGATAACTTTTGGCACCAACTTCACAAGTACCAGCACCAATAGAATTAATATTATTTGGTATTTTTCAGTGCACCAAATAATAAAGTAGGTCCAATTTTTTTTTAAATATTTATTTCACACTTTTGAGTGTAACATTAGTCACGAAAATCATTGAACGTTCAATAATAGTACTTATCCTATTACCCACGTATATTCTTTTCTTGTAGTTGTTATTATTGAGATTTCAAAACATCGCTGCGGAAATAGACATAAGTATTTTAGATGTTGCCATTTACCACCGCTGTAACTCGAAAAAAGTAACTCAAAGAAAAAATGTTTATTATAAATGTTGCTATAAATAATTAGGTTTTTAATGTAGTACCCACAGATTTTAAATTTTCGAAAGAAATCGCCCTCTCCACATAGCAAAAATACACATATTTGAGAATTTCACATGCCACTAAACGTTTCCGGATATTGTCCTATCTTTAATTATACCACTTCAGATTTTCGATTTTCGAGAAAACTGTTCATCTGTGTCCCGACCCATGTTCATAGATATTAAAAAAAAAAATCTGAAAAAAATTAGGGTGGTTTAATGTCTGCGCAAGAAAAATAAAATTATATCTATAAATGTAGGTAAGTAGTTATCAGACAACTACTTCAAAGCAACAACGTTTTGTTTTCTAGAAATCATGATCAACTTTGTTTTTCCATATTGGCTGAAATGAAAGCGCAATTATCGTTAAGTAATCAAAAATTTACCACATGATAATTGGCAAATTATTATTCTTTTTCAGTCAAAACACTCTTTTCTTCTTTTTGAATAGATTTTATATGATTTGAATAATGAATATTTTGTTATTGTTTTAAGTTGTGAACTTTTCAGCAGGTTGAATTGTGAGATTTTCTTGGTTTATCTAGACGCTAAATCTGATAGCTCCTGAACATTTATTGAAGGAAATAATTTCAATGTATTTTAAAGCATTTCAGCGAATTTCACTTTCTGTATTTCACATATTCAGATGAAATAATGCTCATTTGTTTGAACTCCACATCTCGGTAATTACCTTAAATTGAAAAAACTACTACAAATATAATTAATTAAGTTTATTGATTTCAATAAATGTCGCATAACAAGTCAATCTTGTTTGCCAATCTACAACCAGCAATATTAATGTTAAATAAAAAAAGTATTCAAAAATACAAAAAAAATCGCAACATAGAACACTAACAGATAATCAAATTAATGTTACATTAAGCATTTCCAACGAAGAAATGTATGCAAAAATGTGTAGCTACCTAATTGAAATATCAACAATACAGGGTCCTTCCTCTTTTGTTTCGGCCCATATAAGAAAATAATGTTGATGATGCTTTCTCCTAAAATAAATTCATCGAAGATTCTATCTAGTCACTAGAATCTAGTGCATTCTACAAATTTAGGTTTATTAACCTATCAGTGTAATTGTAATATAATATAATCCACAATAAATAGGTGAAATTGTTAAGCAAGATTATTTGCAAACCAGGCAAAGTATTATTGAACATGCTACCGATAACAATAAAATATTGAATCTAATATTTCATGTTATTCGAACTATTACGAGGGTCAGCCGAGAAATATCGCTTAGCTGTAAAATAAAAAAAAATGGTTTCATTTTTCTTTCTTCCTTTCTCTCATAACGTGTAAACTACTTGTTACAATTTGACAAATGACGTATCGTTCGAAGTGTCTTGATCATTCGCTATGTGACGTCACATTACATTGGATATGGCGCCCTCTAGAGGACATAAGGGCATGAACTAGGAAAAGAACATGTTGTGTCAAATTAAATTGCTTAAATTAGCTCATTTCAAATAATTTAATTGCATGCCTTTCTTCATTTTCTTTGTTCTTCTTTTTTGTTATTTCTGCTGGTACTTTTAATAGTAACCTCCTTACTCCACTTCTTGTTAGTTGCATGTTTTAGTTACCTGGTGTACTTATGCCATGACACAAATATTAATTTTATAATCATATAGATAGGTAGCTTAACTCAATTTAACAAACGAAATTTTGAGGAAATATAATTAACTTAATCTAATGGTTATAGTTAATCATATTATTATAAAAATCTCGCCCCATTATTTCTTTCAATGTAAAATGTATTCGGACATAAATTATATAGGTAAACAACTATATCTACCATAATTACATACGATCTTGTGTAAAGCAATCAAGTGGGATGAAATATAATAATAAAACTCTGTAATAAATTTACCACCTGTCAACCCTAGCTCCATCTTCTTAACTCCAACAAACATTGATGAAATTGAAAGGGTCATCAAAAGATTGAAACAAAAAAACGGGGGAGTAGATAATATAAATACAAAGGCAATCCTGGCTCTTATTGACTTTATTTCTGAACCGCTTGTACATACATTTAATCTATGTATTGAAAAAGCAATTTGGCCAAAAGCTTTAAAAACTGCAGATGTTATACCTATCCACAAAAGTAATCAGAAACATATTATTTCCAACTACAGACCGATATCATTGATATCCAATTTAACAAAGATTTTTGAAAAAACCATTTTCCACAGATTTTTAAAGTATATTGAAAAACACAACATATTATCAAAACGACAATATGGCTTTATGAAAAACATAGGGACCAAGGATGCGCTAAACTATATAACTAATTCAATCTATGAAAAACTTGATAAAAGTACCCCAATTGCTATTACTTTTTTGGATCTAGCTAAAGCATTTGATACTATAAACCATAAGATTTTACTCGATAAATTGCATAACTATGGCATTAGGGGCAACGCACACAAACTCATTCAAAACTATCTAAATGACAGGAAACAACGTGTAAAAGTAAACGGGTGTTTTAGCGATTTTTGTGAAATTAATACTGGCATTCCCCAGGGAACTGTTTTGGGACCTTTGTTATTTATATTATACGTGAATGACTTGTTGACCAGTATGCCGGAAGATACAATTGTATCCTTTGCAGACGATACAGCTGTTATTTCTACCGATAAAAATTGGCAGGGAGTTGAAACTAAAATGAACCATTATCTGGATAACATATACACATGGCTAGCGTTAAATAAACTATCCTTAAATATTGATAAAACAGTTTTTATGACATTCGGTAATTATTGTGTTAGTGTTCCTGATACTATTAACGTGTCTATCAATGGCGAATCTTTGAAAAGAGTACAAAGTTGTAAATATTTGGGTATTATATTTGACTACAGAATGAACTGGAATGAACATATTGAATATATCCTAAAGAAAACAAAGTACATAGTTTTTATATTTTACAAAATGTCTAAGATCATGACATCTGATACGCTAAGATTACTATATTATGCTTTTTTCCATAGTATCATCAACTATGGTATTACTGCTTGGGGGGGGGCATGTGCAACCAGTATCAAATCACTGCAAGCTTTACAAAATAAAATAGTCAAAATAGTCAACAAAAAACAATACATAAGTCATAAAAATCCACTAACTATAGATCAAATTTTCTCTTTGGAAGCTCTCAAATATCACTATGACGAACTGAGAGGGCAATTTATGAATTCAAATAGTATCACTAGGAATAAGAGCATTATTGTTCCACAAAGAAACAAAACAGTGAGTATAAAAAATAGTTATATAAGAGCCATAAGACTATACAACAACCTTCCAAATGATCTCAAAATATTGAAAAAAAATAATGCCAGGAAAAGATTATTAAAGAAATGGATTGCAGGGAATACAAAAGGAGGATAAAATATTTTTACATATTGCTTGTTATGTTTTGTTAACATTGGATGACTATTTTACATTAAGTTAAGTAATAATATAAATTTTGTTAAAAAAAAGGTCAAATGTTCTCTTTACTATTATTATTATTCTTTATTCTATATTTATTTATATTACCTTTCTCTTATCTTGAATATTATTTTTATTTTTGATCGCCTTGGATAGGCGTCCTTTTCATTTTTTTTTGTACCAGTCCTACGAACAAGTATTATCATATACTTCTGTAGGTTAATATTATAATGCAGTTTTAATTGTATGTATAATACTGGTTAATAAATAAAAAATAAAAAAAAAATAAAAAAAAACAAAATAGATCATGAGGAAACATACAAAAATTCAGTGAAAAAAAAAAACTAATCAAAATCTCTATCCAGTCACAATAATTCGAAAAATTACTGTTGTACCTATATAATTTTTTTTATTGCTTCAATTACTTCAATAATTATCTCTTTCCGCATAATTTGGAAGTCAAAAAAAAACGTATATCGGATCTTATGTATTTAATCCGTTTATAAAATTTACATAATATATGGTTAGCTGGTTAGTTAATCAAAATACAGAGTATATTCATCAATAGCGATTCAACATAGCTAGTTTACGGTTCTTTGAATTTAATCAAGAATATAATATATAAAATTGTTGTAAATCCAGTTCGTTCTTGGATATAGATTAGTCAAGTGTTGTTTTAGTGATAGTTTAGTTGTGTGATACAACATAGAATAATCAGAGAGAGGAGCTTCCAGAGTAGTTTGTTTGAAAGTAGCGGTTCCCGATGAATCTAAAACGCGCAAAGAAAAGTTTGGACCCTAAGGTATGTTGGTTGATTTTTTTACTATTGAAATTGCGGAAATGCCCAATAAATAAAAAATATACTATCGATTTTCGAAAACGTTTTGGGAAAGCAACTATCATTTCAGTCTTTAAGATTTGCGGTACAGAGTGACTTTCCTGAAGATGAACATATTTTAGAGAATGCTCTAGAATAAGGTATATATCTCCACTTCCGGTTACAACGAACAAACAGTTTTGTAGAATATACCTACAAGTAAACCTAATAGCGGGTGATTCAATTTGATATTGTAGTTTTCAACAACATAGTGTAATAAACCTTTTGTATTTTTGACCGACGAACCCCGAACGGAGGAGGTATATATACAATTCGAATGTATGCTTTATTTTTTTTTTTTTTTTGGTTCGTGCGCGCCTTTTATATAGTAAACGAGCTCCGATTTTGATGATATTGGATTTATTTGAAAGAAGAGGATTGAGAAATGGTCCCATATTCATAAAAACGCAAATCCGAAATCTCCTTCCCTCCGAAAACCGCCCCCGAAGGGGTGGTTGGTATGAATTTTCTCGAAAATCGTATAATTAAAGATAGGACAATATCCGGAAACGTTTAAATTGAACATTTTTTCAAAAGTGTTACGGTTTTCGAAATAGACGCATGTTAAATATGTATTTTTGCTATGTGGAGAGGCAATTTCTTTCGAAAATTGAAAATTTATAATTAACATTGTTTCCTTAGAGTTACGGTTTTCGAGTTGAATCTTGGGTAATAGGACAAGTACTATCTTTATTGGTATTAGTGAACGTTCAACGATTTTGGTGACTAATGTAAGGTACACTCAAAAGTGTGAAATAAATATTTTTTTACAAAAAATAGGACCGACGTTATTAGTTGATGCACTGAAAAGTATAAAATAATATTAATTCTGTTGGTGATGGTACTTGTGAAGTTGGTGCCAAAAGTTATCAATCTAACTGCAACTGCACAACTTCAAAAGTAACAGCACCAATAGAATTAATATTATTTTATACTTTTCAGTGCATCAACTAATAACGTCGGTCCAATTTTTTGTAAAAAATATTTATCTTAATTGCTTTTCAAATAATTAATCAATCAATAAATTATCTCCACGTTGACATAAACCTAAGTCAAAACTATGACAGTCAATTCTATCATAAATGTAAATTATTTAAGTAGTGGGTATACCATTTTTCTGAAAAAAGTTAATAAATAAATAGTTCATTTATTTTTTTCTTGAAAAGTTTGTAACTAAGAGATAAAATTGAGTACAAACTAGGTTTTTTGAAGTTTTCTTAACTCTCTCCATTTTTTCCTCAAAAAAATTATTATTATTAAGTACATCATAACGGAACGTTGAAAATAAAGCGCAGTTTTAACATACAGGGTTAGCCGAATATATCAGCAACGGCTTGACATAAAGTTATACAATTAGGTATACAGGGGTTATCAGTAGTATCGGATCTAAAAATAATACATGCAACGTTGCCAGATTCACAGTTTTTCATATGGAGCCCTCAACTTTATTTTTTGAAATGTAATGCTATGTTTATTTTTAGCGCATTCGATTTGTTGTGTTACTATGACCTTATTATATCAAATTTTTGTATCCCCTATTTTTTTTAATATGGCAATTCATCAGTTCCTTAGAAAATATCACAAAATTTCTTGAGAAATCGTGGCGATATGACAATGAAAATTAATTTATTAGAAATTTGTTGACAAGTCTGATCTAAAAATACCATTTACAACGTTATCAAATTTACATGTTGTTTCCACTAAATCCTCCGAACTATTTATTTAGACTCCTTTTTAAAATTTTCCGAATTTTATTTGATACCATAAAGTTACATTTTTTAACTGAAACTAATCAAACCCTACTGATTATGTTCGAATTTGGAATCAAATTTTAGTTCTAAAATAAAAATAAAACGTTTGAATCGAATGCGCTAAAAATAAACATAGCATTAAATTCAAAAAAGTTAAGTTGTGGGCTCCATAAGAAAAAGTGTAAATCTGGCAACGTTGCATGTATTATTTTTAGATCCGGCATTGTTGATAACCCCCGTATACCAAATGTCATAACTTTATGTCAAACCGTTGCTAAAAAATTCGGCTGTTCCGTTTCTTTGGGGAAACCCAGTATATGTCATCGTAGAGATAATTTTTGAGCGACCGATCTTAATTCTTTTTTCATTTGAAAGAGGAGGATAGACAGATTGTCTAAGTATTCAAGTTTTCAGGGTTTCATAAAGCTCATTCTTTCGAAAAATGCTAGAAAAAAGTTGTTTTCAAGAGTTCTTGATACCAATTTCAAAATCTTCATTATTTTTACTTTAAGTACCTATTGTGATTATATTCTTCTTAGTGCACTATCTAATAAAGTCGGTCCTAATTTTTTTAAGTCATTTATGTAACTGTGGTTAATAGAGTTTGGTGCAGACTTAAAAACATTTACTATATTTTTTGGTGAAATAAAAAAACTACAAGGGTAAAAATATTATACTGAATCATCTTAAAGTGCATTATCTAATAATTTTAATTTCTTATTAAACAATTTTATTTCATTACATCTAATTCAAAGACGTTAAAAGTCTTCATACTATATAAACCATAGAAAACAGTTCCTGTTTGTTACATTTAACCTCCTTATCTATGAAAATCAAATTAATAATTCAACATAAATATTGTATTTTCAAGGATAAGTTTCGTCAGAAACTTATTCTCCTGAATAAATTATTCACCAATCACAGACTACATCAAAAATTTGATGCTGTTTAAATTTATCAATAATAACGATATTATAATTATATGGCTTATTAGACGTAGATGCATGGCGTATATTATTTTTATTGGATGCTAAGCCGAAATTTAGGACTCAAATCCGAGTCTCGTTTTCTCTAAACATTTTCGCCGACTAGAAAAAAAAATGTTCAAGTAGGTACGAGTTGGGCTCGCACGAAGAAAGTACCGTACTTACGGCTGTTGCTTAAGTTTTCCTTTAAACTATCAATGATGCAATTTGTTCTGTAGTTTTTCACAATTAAAGGCTGGCTTAGTAGTTCCGTAGATAAGAGGGTGGCGTTTAATTTTCGTTCTTTATTTCAATATTTAATAGACTATAGACATATTACAATTAGTTATAAAAAAGATTATTTACAAAACCTAGAACCGACTTTATGAGTTGGTGCACTAAAAAATGTAAAATAATATTTATTCTACTGGTGCTGGTAATTTTGAAGTTGTGCAGTTATGGGTTAATAGAAGACTTTAGGCACCAAATTCGACGGTCCAGCACCATTGGCATTAATATTATTTTATATATTTGATTGACAGTTTATTAATAGAACTTAATGTTTAATGCTAATATTTTAAGAGATATTGTAACGTGAAGACTTACCCGAATAATGCACTACACACACAATGCACATTCCGGAAAACACGGGAGACATCAGAGGCAACGAGAATAAGTCCTGGTCTATTCTCGAAGCCATATACTGCGAAATAACCTCCAGACAAAACGAAAAATACACTGGAACCATCTAGAGCTTTTTAGGTTAGATATATAATGCTGATGGTAATGACAGGACAGTTAGTTAGTGATAGATAGTCAGCCAGTCATAGATCACAATTGGTTATAGATCATAGACAGTAGAAAGTCGTATATAGTCCGTGAAATAAGTGTGAATATAAATGTGTATACAGTCGTGTAGTTATTGGTATAAATAAATAAGTGAAAATAAATCGAACCCAGTTTTAATATAAAAAACCTTTACAATATTAATTATTTTCTGAAAATTCAGAAAGATAAATAGGATAATTTAAAAAATCATATCTCTGAGACTAATTAAGATTAAAAGTTGATTTTTTATGAGTACTACTCAATATCGAATAATAGTTAGCTTATATGTCCGTGATATTACAATTTGATACAATCAGCTATAACTTTTTTTCAAATGGGACGGTATAATTTTGACGCTGCCGATGGAAACATCGAATAATTTTACATGGGAATATCATTTATAAATATTTTATTTATAATAAAATTTTAATCATGATTCCAAGGCCAACCCGATTAATTTATGAATTTCTATAAAATAATTACAAAATCGTAAATAATTCTGAAAAATCATTATAAGGCCTAATTAAATGTTCTGTTATTTCCATGTAAAATAAGCTGATTTTTCCATAGGCAGCGTCAAAATTATAACCTATTTGAAAAAAAAAATAGTCATAGCTGATTTTATCAAAAATTTAAACAAATATGTTTTGATCACACTCTGTATAATATCAGAAACATAAATTAACCGTAATACAATACTCGTTAGTGAGTAGTGCCCATAAAAATTTCAACTTTTAATCATAATTGGTCTCAGAGATATTAATTTTTAAATTATGCCATTTATCTGTCAAAATTTTCAGAAAGTTATTAATATCTCGTAAAATGTCAGCTATTAACATAAAGTCATATTAATAAAGTGACATTATCCATTATCCCATTTTGATCTGAAAAATAAACTGAAATTATACATATTCCATAAGAAAAAACAAAGTTCAGTACAGTTCGAACCATTTAGAAACATAAACATTTTCTTCTAATCTTTACAATAACACCCCGTAATCGTCCGAATACGCACTAATCTCATACCCTGTATATATGATGAAGAGATTTTGAGAATTTTGTTGGGGATACAGTCATTTAATAAATAAAATTATTTGGATTAAGCCAACCATCAATCAGAAATGCCATTGATGGTTATGAAATATTTCCTGTTTGTAAATTCACTTCAATTTTGCCCTAACGAAGAGAATTAACATTTTCGAGAGCTAGGCTTAGGGTGGAATTCATAGACGCCACTCAAACTCAATATCTACTACACTCAATTTGAGGACAATTTGAGTGTGAGGGATGACCTAGCCTCAAATTGGGATTCAGAGATATGAAAATCGTTGTTCCTCAATCATAACTCAATTTAAGGGTTGGATCATGTGGCAACCCTGTTTTTAATGAGTGCATCCATCACAGAGCATTGAAGTATCTCTCTGTTCTTTGGTATGTGTAGATAACCATGAACTATAATTACCCTGCCATTCTGTTATGATCAAATAGAATTTGAATAAAAATAAGAACTTTATATTTGATATGGCGCAAAACCAGAAAAAAGGTATGTCAGCAAATGAGAAATGCTTATTTAAAGAAGCTATGCGTCCGCTATTCAGCAAATATAGCACAAATTAAATAAGGAATAATATTTCCATCGAATCTATCTCCCATAAAACGTTCAATATTACTAAATTTCTCAAGAGGATTGTTGTAATCTCTCAAAATTGTCTAAAATTCTCATTGATGATTTCAAAATCTAACTCACAAATACTGTCTTACCTTGGAATAGCTAAATAAACATTATCTTCCACATAATCAATGAAATCTATAAATTCGTTGAAATTTTTCATTTTTTATTACTGAATATACTATACACATTTATTTATTTTAAATATATAAATTAATATTAAACGCAATGAACAAAACCAGATTATTTTACGAAATTATGACAAGCTCAAAAAGTGACGTTAAATTGAATTGAGTGCCAAAATTCGACACCTTAATTTATACTCAATATTGAGAATCATTTGAGGGGCCTTCTGAGTGTAGTTTCGTTCTTGAATCCCAAATTTGAGTGTAGGGTTGATTTGAGTGGAATTTGAGGGTGAGTGGAGAAAGAGTGACGACTATGAATTTGGCCCTTAATCCAAAGAATTTTATTTAATGAATAATTTTATTATATTCTCAACCAGTTCTCAAAAGATGAGATTGGCGGAACAAGATAACTATGACGTCATAACGTAGCAACATTTCAAATGATCTCCGTACATAAAAAAGCAAAGAAACCATTCTTCCGTTATTCGAAGTCAGTCAATAAAACAGTCTAATGGCACCCATGCACAGTTCAAAGTGTCCACGAATCAGGTTTTTCAACCTATTTGATCAATACACATATTTAAATGGTGCATATGTTTGATAAATGCCTTGAGAAAAATTAAAAAAAAATTATAACTGTCAGAATAAATTTACCATTAATAGTAATATATGTGTTAATTATATTAAAATTTTATTAGACCCACATTCCTAAAACAAACTTTAAAAAATACCACATAACAGGTAAATTTATATATAATCTAAAAATAGTAATGTTTTTCTAGAAACGTAT
The DNA here is from genome assembly GCA_958507055.1 of Crioceris asparagi. NCBI lineage: Eukaryota > Metazoa > Arthropoda > Insecta > Coleoptera > Chrysomelidae > Crioceris > Crioceris asparagi. The sequence continues at coordinate 4,816,541 of OY293830.1, read as the reverse complement.
TTTTTTTCTTTTCATTTCATTTTGCTGATAATACCCAACGTTGGTCGTTGTTCCAGTTGTTAAATGAATTATTTAATTATGTCATCACCTAGGGATTGTTTAACCCCAAATATTGTATAACAAAGATGGTTCTGAAATTTATCAAAACGGTTTTAGTTCTCAGGCCCCAGATCTAAAATTATTATTAATCAAAAACCGCTCTTTTGAGATAAACACTGTTCTGGGCATCATGATCTGTATCCAAATAAGAGAGTGTTATTGGTTTATCGGTTTAAGTCCACATAACATACATCTGGCTACCTTGAATTGCTTAAAATCACCAATTCTAAAAGAAAACAGTTACCTGACTTAACCTCACATTTGACGTCAGTACTAATGAAGCATATCGCAGCTTTAGGATTTTGAGTAGGACAACTTTTTATTAATAAGTAAAACATTCTGGGAAAGGAATCTTTTACCTTTAAGTAAATAATATTATCATTTTCTTCAACAAATTCTCAAATGATAGATTTGCGAGTACTCTAAAACTATTACGCCATAATTCAGTAACATTGCGAAGTTGTGACGTCATAGTTATTTTGGCATGGCAAGCTTATCGTTTGAGAATTGGTTGAAAAATTAACAACATGTTTTTCTATAGCATTATTCGACACATTTTTCGGAGCATACTCGCAGTCCAAAGCCGTAAGGTCAAGGGAAAAGTCTGGATGGAAAACGCCTCATTTCCTAAAGGTACCACTAAAAGATCAGTTTTTGATGTACATTTTTTTGTCTAATGTCTAATCGCTTCAGCTTTTAAATCTATGCCTTATGTGTTTGTTTGTAGGTTATATTTATTATTTCATTTTGATGTCACTTGATTCTAATCTTATCCGGCATACCAATCCTCCTGTGACGTAATAAATAATAAAAATAGGATATATTGTTGGGTCTATTCTGTAAGCAGAACGTTAAATTTGAGGGCTAAAAGGTTAAAAAGCGTCCGTAAAAGGTCAGCTAGGTCCGTTGATCACCGTAGGTTGTTTTTTATTAATGTTTCAAAATTTTCAAGGTCATTGATAGATGTTAGGGCCTTATCTTTAGAATTTTAGACAACCAATACCATATATTATAAAAGGTCAGAGTCCCATCATTTGGCCAGCGTTAGATAATATTTTATTAATGTTTCAAAAATTTCTCAAGGTCACATTTTAAGATGACATAAGGTCCTTAGACATATATAAACCAGTAAATGGCTATCAAAAATCAGTTTATCCGTTCAGTTGGTAAGCTTTAGACAGTATTTTGTTCATATTTCTAAAGTTTTTTCATGGTCACATTGTTATTTTTTGCTCAGTGCTCTAAATTTTGTAATAAGGTACTGAAAGATGTTAGTACATACAAAAGAATAAGATAAGATCATCACTTCCATTCCAACCTCGGTAGAGTTCACTTCGGGTCTGAAGGAATCATAAATTTCCGTACGGGAAGTACACGCTGGTAGAGGACGTGAGTGCTGGGCCCCCGAGGTGGATAGGGAAGTCACGGCCGTGATAATCGAGCGTGGTTCGGGGAGTGCATTCGAAAAGAGGTCGATTCCTATTGAACTTTTGAGGTTAGAAGCACGTGGCAGCGTGGTCTGGAGGAGACAAGAGGGAAAACCTCGCGGATAACCTCAGGAGCGTGACAGAGAAGATTATACTTGGATCAAAGCACATTTCTGGACCCATCTTGACATGTGCATTGAAGAATATTGATTTATATTTAGTATATGTAATTACTTAAGCCCATCTCGTGGTTTCCGGTATGGTCTAGAGCCAGTCAACACCGAGGCCACATCGCGAATTGAGCTGGCAATTGCCCAGTTGCAGCGCCATAAACAAGCAAGCAAGCAAGATAAGATCATCAACCTGTTATAAGATCAATCATTAGGATTCTAAATGTCAATTATATTATTTTCATCAATTAATTATTTCTTCCTACCAGCATGGGTCACGGCTATTTATCTGAATCGATTGCATATATTTAAAAGAAACTAACATTATGCCCAAAGCATCACTAATTTGTTTTTCTCTCAGAACGACAGCTTTAGTAAATTTTATTTTTACAAATAAAAACTCAACATGGAACTCAATTTTGATTTAAACTTGGGTAGATACTTACTTATTAAACACAAAGGAAATGACAATTAGCGGTTGAATCACAATTTAACAGGATATTATCAATAAATTTGCCAAGTCTGTCATTATTTTGATCCAATCATTTTTTCTTATTACAAAAAAACTCGTTTAAGGTTAACCGGATTTTGATAGGTGCAACTTGAGGATATGTCGAAAACTTGTTTATCAGATATCTAATTAAATTGATATCTATATCCGATAAATGTTATTTCCAGTGGTATTTGAAAGACAATGATATGAAACGAACAAAATAAAAATATAAAGCTGTGACATTGGATCTCGATGAAGGCTTGGTTCCAAAACTGTGCAGCGTGAACGCAACAGTGTTTTGAATAAATATTTTTTACAAAAAATTGGACCGCACTGAAGAACACGGAATAATATAAATTCTATTGGTGCTGGTACTTTTGAAGTTGCAGTTAGACTGAAAACTTTTAGCACCATCTTCACAAGTACCAGCACCAATAGAATTAATGTTATTTTGTACTTTTCAATGCACCAGCTGATAACGTCGGTCCAATTTTTTTGTAAAAAATATTTATTTCACACTTTTGAGTATTACATTTGTCACGAAAATCTTTGAACGTTCACCATTATCCATGTATGCTTTGCTTATATTTGCTATCAAGTAGGTACTAAAAATAATCTGGCCATTAATTTTCTATGATCAGATTTTCAAGAAATTGCCTCTTCCGCATAGGGAAAATACGCTTATTTCAAATTTTAACATTGCAGAAATTCGAAAACTGCAGTTCTTTTGAAAAAATGTTCAATTCAAACGTTTCCGGATATTTTGGTATCTTTAATTCTGCCATCTCGGAGAAGACGCTATTTTAATGATTTGCTAATAAAAAATGGGAAAAATGTTATTCTTAGGACTTATGACTTTTGGCTGGAATTTTCGATTTGGATGTATCTTTTCAATCCCAAATAATACAATTCACGTGCTAAACTTTGTGGGGTAAGTTCACTTGCGTAATATCCAAAGTTCGCATTTTGCTTCCAAAAGGTTTATTTTCAACATCTTGTACACGACCTTTTATATGTAGTAGTACAACTGTTACAATTTGTCACTTTCAATAATCTCACTTCATCGATCTGCTGACTATGACACGGCCTTATATATCTGAATCTTGACATGATATTCATCGAGAATGTTCTATGATTATTCTAGACGCTTGTAATATATTGCAGACGCTTGTCAAACTGACAATAATGTGACAAACTGTACCTCACATATAGTTTCTGGAAGGTTCGAGAATAAATCTAGAATTAATGAACTACACATGTCTATTATTACACGCTAACATCCTTCAAAATTAGCAGAAATTTGCGTGAAAATAGCAAACATAAGTTCGCGAAAAAGTGAGGTTGAACGAATTGATGATTGACTTGTGCATTATATTCAACATTCAAGTGCTGTTCATATTAGATTAGATTAGCATTAGATTATTTTATGTATTCCTTTTAGAAGAATATTTGCCTCAGAAAAAAATAACAACAATAACAATTAAGCTCAACATCCTATGCAAATTTATAATTTAACTTTTTTTAAGTGGCAAGTGTTAGATGTTCTGGATGCAACTTTTCATATACCGAATTTATTCTTTTAAGTGAAAATGAAGACGAACTTTTGAATGTTTTAAATAATCATGGTGTTTTAGTGAGTTCCAAAAATTGTGAGAATTGTGGTATAATAACATGAAATTATCTGAGAATGGCGCAGTCAGGAATCTATTTTGCTCTAAAGCAAGTATTTGTAAAAAAATAATTTTTAGACACTTGAAATGTCACCACATGCTATATGCTCGCGTTATCGAATATTTGATATTTTATTTTGCATACACTGACTGGAATTGATATTTTTTAAGAAGGTCGTGTTCTCTGGTTTTTAAACGGCGAACACAAGCCAATCATCGTTCCGTTTAACCTCCCGTTTTCGCGAACTTATGTTTACTATTTTCACGCATATTTTTACTAATTTTAATGAAAAATAACGCTTATTAGAATGGAAGGACGATTATATATACTATTTAGGATTGAAAAGATACTTCCAAATAAAAAATTTCAGCTTAAAGTCGTGAATCTTAAGAATAAAATTTTTCCCTTTTTCATAACAAATCATTAAAAATAGCGCCTTCCTCCTCAATTTTATTAAAAGTTAAACATTTGATTTTTTAGGGCTTTTATAAAGTCGCTAAATTAGACTTATTCATACCGTCAATACAACCAGAAGTAGGTATTTCTTACCACTCATTTTTTTATATTTTAAAAATATCTGGTGATTTGCAAAGCCGAAACGCCGGATATCAGAATCACTTGTTTAAAAAAAAACGTTAAGCTAATTCAAAACGCGCCTATGAATCTAAGAAAAAATAAGTCGAATTGTACCTATATCTTCTCCGTCTGGGAAGTCGCTCAGAAATAGATCAGACAACATTAGATAATGCAGTTAAAAGTACATAAATATTTATTTACAAGAAATTGGACCGACGTTATTAGTTGGCGCACTGAAAAATACGAAAAAATATTAATTCTATTGGTGCGGTTACTTTTGAAGTTGTGCAGTTGCAGTTAGATTGATACATTTTGGCACCAACTTCACAGGTACCAGCATCAATAGAATTAATATTATTTCGCATTTTTCAGTTCACCGACTAATAACGTCGGTCCAATTTTTTGTAAAAAATATTTATTTCACACTTTTGAGTGTAACATTAGTCACGAAAATCATTGAACGTTCACTGATACCAAAGAAGATAGTAGTAGTTATTATGTAGAGATCCCAAATCATCGCTGCGGAAATACGCATATGTGTTTTAGATTTAACCATTTTAATGTGGTACCCAGAGATTTTCGTTATCGAAAGAAATCGCCCCCTCCACATAGCGAATATACACATATGTGAGATTTTAACATGAATGTAACTCGAAAACCATAACTCTTTTGAAAAAATTTTCAATTTAAACGTTCCCAGATTTTGTCCTACCTTTTATTCTGGCATGGAGGAAAGGAAATTTTGCATTTAAATTTTTACGAATATGAGACCATTTCTTATGTCTCCTCTTTCAAATAAATCAAAAATCCTCAAAATTTGGAGTACGTTTACTACCTCCTACGTTCGGGGTTCGTCGTTCAATAATAAGAAAATCCTAATTTTTTATTCTTTCATATTTATTAATATGATTGTCGTATGTATTTTTAGGTTGAAGATGACACAGTCCAGACACCATCGAAACTTATCAATTCCAAGATGTACATTTTAACAGCAAACATCATCTTCCTCATCACCCTGCCAATAACGCTAACAATTACACTCTTCTTTCTCACATTACGGACAGCAACAGACCGATACCTGAAATTCAAATATGGCAAAATCTATGGCGGTCTAATAAGCAGCGGCGACTCGGTATGGAAATGCTACGACAAAACCAAGGGTATGATAAACGTCATAGCCATTATGAATTCTGAAGCCAGTGATATCGATACATTTGTCAAGCAAAATTTGGAACTGATGCAGCGACAAATTATAGATCAACCAGAAAGATATCCCAAATTCAACAGCATATGCAAAAGTGCCATGGGCTATGGTTATCTGCTCGAAAAGCAAGTGAAGCTCGATGATTGCATCGTAGTTCTTGATCCTCCAGATGTGACAGACGACTATATAGACCAAGAGTATGTGACAAAGTTTGTGAGCAAATGGGGCACTAAACCACTACCTTTAAATCATCAAGCTCTGTGGGAATTTGTACTGATAAGAAAGCCAATTAGATGGGGCGATGGTAATAACACCTCGACAACATCGAAAGGCAGCAATCAGTATGCCCTACTTATGAGATTCAATCATATCTTCGGTGATGGATTCACCATTAACAGTACACTTCTTCGCGTATTTGCCAAAGATACCACTTTATATGTGAGTAGCTTCAAAGAGCTCATGGACAAAATTTTACCCACAATAGCGAAACGTGAACCAACACCATACGAAACTTTGAGTGGAATCATCAAGAAAATCATCTTTTTCGTTTACATTGCTGTCATGGCTGCTCCAGTGTTGCTGTACGAATTCCTTTTGAAAGAAGACGATGAAAATATCCTGCATGGTCCAAAAGAAACAAGAAGGAAACATTTGGTGTATGCTGTCGAATCAGAGCAGCAACTGGTTTCATTTATAAAAGACATTCGGAAACAATTGTATGGCTCGAGTTTTACGCATGTTGTTTTAACAGCAGTATCAGCATGTTTTGACCGGTATTTCAACAAGGTAAGCGGTCTTAACTTGCTTAACTATTGACTGAATGCCGATACATAAATGTGTGAATCTTTGAAGAAAAGTTAACATATATGTCCCAAGCCTCTCAATTTTTGAGCTACAGGGTGTTAAAGTTAAAAAAAAATTCCATAATAACCATTTATGGACGGATGAAACCCTTATGCAATTGTCGAATCAAATCATCAAGAACAGTTTTCATTAAAAGTTAGGTCTGGCATTATTGATGATTTGATAGGCCCATTTTTTCTCCCAAGAAGACTTGATGGACAATCATCTTCACAGTTTCTTAAAGAAGACCTTCATCTTTTATTGAGAAACTAAATGTGGCTAATGTACGATGGTGCACCTCTACGTTTTAAGAGTGCGTAGATTTTTAAATCACACCTATCGCAATCAGTGGATAGATCGCGCAGGAACGCAGCCATGGCTGCCTTGATCTCCTGACCTTAATAGTTTGGACTACTTTTTTTGGGGGGCATCTGAAAAGCTTAGTGTACGTAGGGCCGATTCAAACCGAAGAAATCATACCTACCAGAAGAAACACCCCAGGAATCTTTGAAAATGTACGTCAGTCTAAGCGAAGAAGAGTATGGTTTGTTTCACGAATGATGGCTTCTGTCATGAAAACACGAGAAACGAATCAATTCAACTGACGGGAGTAAATCAGTGGCGCAACGATTTCAAAATAAAATATAGTACCTATTTAATTTTTTAGTACGCTTTAAGGAAGTTCATATAATTAGGGAGAAAAAAATATCGATTGATTGAATAAGTAATAATAGGAAAGATTTATTATTAACAATAATGCAGAATCATACAATACAAATCTTTTACTTGAGTTATGAAATATAAATTTGCTCATCTGGATTTTCTGAAATGTCACTTTGACTTTTTAACGCCTATGAAATAAAGACTTTGTTGCCTTCGGACATAAGTGCAGCGCCTTATAATTGTATAAAAGGACATAAGCTTGACAAACTGATGTCGTAGCTTAGATCGACAAACGTAGTAGAGAATTTCATCTTAACGAGATGCGATGAGAAGTATAGCACGTAACTCGTGAATGATTACATACAGTAGCCATAATTCGTAAAACAAACTATAGATACTTGCATACGTGTCGGTGGAGGACACTTTGTTTGTCATTTATCCCAAAAAGAAGTATTTCCACGCATGGTGGGTGCAGTCTCAATGAACAGCTGAAAAAACATTTTTTTGTTTTTATTTTTTGCGCAAAAACGGTGCATCGCACGAGACTAAGTCTATGGATCAAATTTGCTAGAAAATTAATGAGGATTTCAAAAATAATTTTGGTTTCCATAAAAATCAGTGACGTACCATTTTTTTAATCAAAAATATTCAGTTCGAACCCCGTATGGACGTCACTGGTAAAGAAATTAAAAAAATCCTTTACTTTTAAAAAATGTCCTTAATCATTAAAAGGTATGTATAAGATTTTATAAAAATATCGAGTGATAAGAAAATTATGATTAAAAGGTTATTTTTTTCTTAAAACTTCAACACCTTGTAGCTCAAAAATTAAGAGTATTCACACCCTTAAGTATCGGCATTCAATTAATAAGAACCCTGTAGGTACTGTGTGATATTAAAAATGCAACAACCATTAAAAATCTAAATATTTTTGATAAATAAAATAGCTTATGTCTGGAATTTGACTCAATCTTCTTTAATGTGTGAAAGGTCAAGAGCCATAGCAGACCCTGGGAAGAACGGTAATTTTAACGAAGTAACATGGTGGGGCTGCTGCTGCATGAGGTCTGACATGAGTCTGTTGGATCGTTTCTACTTGTTAAAGATGGGAATGTTGTCCTGAGCATTCTTGTTTCATTCAATGAGTACTAATAGAGACCTGCATTCTTATCAAATTGTGCCCGATACCGTAGTTAAGCGCTGTCCCACTAAGCACAATAGAATTTCCCACCATTTTCGCCACGTTTTTATAAACAAATCCTCATCCAACTGGACATGTTCTTGACACAACTGCAATCTCACCCATCCCCCCAATATCTTTGGCTCAAAAGCAAGAGGAGACGCGCTCGATAAAACTTCAGGCCAAAAGACCTGAACTCCTATGATCCAGAAGCCAGCGATTTATGTGCCAATGACCTAGAGGTAGGAAATCTTTATCAGGTGATTTAGTCTTGAGAGGCGTTCTTCAGGGTATACAGTTCTAGGAACAGCACCAATACCTTTAGGATATTTTGGTCTTTATTCTTTACCTCAGTCATTCTAAACTCCAAGTATCGTGGATGCATTTGTCCAATCCTATTGCCAATGCGGATACCCGCAGCCCTACAACCCAACCACGTTCAACTGCTCTCAGTTCATGAAAATGAGAGCGTCTTCTCGCTGGAAGAATAGTAAAAAATATTTTTCGTACAAACGATTGACATCAGTAGACATATACCTAGTATACATTATTTTCCAAAATTTTGTCATGCATTTTTAGTATGGAATTATTCACAGGTATCGGCAAAATCTCCAGAATTTCTTTCGTTGGCCACAACTGCCAGACTGCAACGACCACAAATTGAGTCAACAGATAGACGTGAAGATAACAATTTCTCCGTAGCTCTATTGAATCTGCCAGTAAATATTGGTTCAGACTCGATGATACAGAGATTCAAGGAAATCAAGAAACAAGTTTATGTCTTAGCCACATCTGCTGATTTTATTGTAAGTTCCGCTAATCAATAGGTACAACACCTCTTGGACTAGTTATTTGCTGACGTTACCATTACAAATAAAGCAAGCAAGTATAGGTTTTGATTGGTTGAAATTATAAATATAATGTCATATTTTGACCAATCAAAAGCTCTTTACTTTTGTTTTGTTTCTAATGGTGACGTCAGCACTTAGCTAGTCTATTATCATAAATTCTATTGGGCAACCCAATGTCGTGTCTAACTTAATATAAAGTTGAATCAAATGAAACAATATTTATTGTAACGTTTAACCCTGTTCTAAACTTTGTGGGGGTTCACTTGAGAAATTCACTCTAATGTTCGCACTTTGCTTCCTAACGTTTATTTTCAACACCCTGTACACCACCCTCTTAAGTAGTACGTTATGTCACCACTTGTTACTTTGACAATCTAAACTGTCACCGATATCATCATCTGTACTTCTATCAACTTATGATTCTGACCGACTGATATCATAGACTCTATTTGACTTTATAAGTTAAAAATTTCACAATCATCGTCTAAAAATATCTCATCAAAATATTATAGCGTGGATTGTTTATCATGTACTTACGGTTATTATTTGTTTTGGTATGTATTTGTTCTAAAACCTTATTTTCTATAGTCATTATTTTTTTCTAGAATTAGTAGATTTATTCTCGAACCTTCCAGAAACTATATGTGAGGTACACTTTGTTATCGTTTTGTCACTTTGAGAAGCGTCTAGAACATTATTCAAGCGTTTAAAATAATCATAGAACATTCTGGATGAACGTCATGTCAAGATTCAGTTTATAAAGCCGTGTCGATCTCAATCAGTTTACAGAAGTCAAATTGTGACAGTTGTACTACCATGTACTACTACGGAAGGTGGTGTACAAAGTGTTGGAAATAAACGTTTTAGAAGCAAAGTGTGAACTTTGGAGTAGTACGCAAGTGAATTCACCCCAAAACGTTTAGCACCGGGTTAAACGTTACAATATTATATATTTTAGAAAATAGAAAATTACGTTTTTGTTGAGGTATTTGTTTCCAGGAGTGCTCTTACTCTCTTACAACGTTTTAAGTCTATTTAATATTAGTTTTCCATGCAAAATTTGTACACCAATTTTCCCATTTAAGGGTTGAATTTCGAAATATCTTTCCTTATACCTTGTGTACAGGGTTATTCATTATATTTTGACACCCACCTACAGCTCCTATTACGAGTTATTAGAAAGAAACTTTAGAGACAAAAGTTTTAGGTTCTTCCATATAGTATCTTTTGGTAAAAGAAAAAATAAAAAATTGACTTTACAACATTGTAAAAATTAATTGAGTCATAGTTTTTTCAATGGAACACCCTGTATATTATTAGCTCAAATGAAAGATCTCTTTGTTCTGATTTCAAATATATATTTGTTAGCATTTGGTTCAGCCACTTTTGAAATATTTGAGTTTCAAAAAAATACTTTAAGCGACAAACGTCGACATTTTCGAGGCAACTTGATAATATTGAAGCAACAAACTGTAATATTGGGTGATGATCTCCAATTGTGGAAAAATAAGTTATAAACTCAAATAATTCAAAAGTGGCTGAACCAAATGTCAACAAATTATATATATTTAAAATCAGAACAAAGAGATCTTTTATTTGAGCTAATAATATATAGGGTGTTTCAATTAAAAAAAAATGTCTCAATTAATTTTTACAATGTTGTAAAGTCATTTTTTTTATTTTCTCTATTACCAAAAGATACTACATGAACGAACATAAAACTTTTGTATCTAAAGTTTTTTTCTATAACTCCTAATAAGAGCTGTAGGTGGGTGTCAAAATATAATGAATAACCCTGTACATCATAATGAGAACCAATGTGCAAAATTACAGCATTCTAGTTCCAATAATTTGGGGAGGCAGAATTAAACCAAAAGATCTATTTTCACTGTGCTTAGGTCAATTACTACCTCATAAACACCTTGTGTGGTATTTTCCCGACGCCAGTACTAAGAAGATTGCTCAGATGTCACAACTTTACTGGAGCAGTAAGCATTGTCCCAGGCCTGCCGGAAAGACTTATTGGTGATGGTTATTTTGCTGAAGATATCATCTTCTGCATTCCACAATTTGGATCAGCTGGTAGGTATCCTTGAACCTGCTACATATATTATGTGCTCAAAAAAATCGTAAAGTTGTTGAGGGACTTCCTTGCTCTAGTATAGTGTATGTTGTAGCTTGAGTTGATTACAATGCAAGTCAGCAATGACCAATTGAAAGTATTTTCATTGTATTTTATGTTTGAATGCGAATTTTAATATACCATGAGTTACACGTTGCTGAGGCTCTAGATTTTTTTTTGTCAATAAAAGAAGGTCAACCAAAGACTTTATATTACATGGCTCATCTCTGATGCTTTCCAGCAAATGCAAGCGGTCAAAAATATAAACCTAGAGTGACTAAGTGATATCTCAGACCGCAATGGCTATACCAACAATGAGTGTTGCCATTAGTAGCAATAAATCACGAATGGATTAATTAGTTTCTTTTGTAATTCTACGTTTCTACCGACAAAGTAGCGTTCTTTTATACCAAATTGTAACGATTTCTGGCCTGGCCACTATGGCAACACAGCTCTACAGTATATAGTCGAGAGTAATGACATCGTGAAAGTTGTTACTGCCCTTGAAACATCGGGTTGACCTGATATGTTACCCTAGCCGTCCATGTTTGACCCGATATTTTCTCCCAGCTTAGCAATCCATATATCATCAAAAAAAAAGGTCTATGAGTTTAACACTACTTTCTGTACCTTGACAGGTATTGGGTTTTCTGTCCTCACCTACAACAGCAGATTCCAGCTGGGCCTGATTGTGGATCGAGCTCTGATACCGGATGTCGAAGATGCTCAATCTATTGCCAATGATTTTCTGGAACAGATTAGGAAGCTGCATAGAGAAGTAACTGATGTACATAAGACTGTGATAACGTAGATTGAAAATTAGGCGAGGATAAACAAATAAACATAATATAATATACGTTTAGATTGTGTAAGCTTAGATAAAGATCATTTATGTTGATTTAAGTAATAAAATTATTTTTTTATGTACACAGAGGTGTTTTTTCTTAATTCACTTGTACATCAATATAGTTTTGAAATGTTATAGGTTATGCAGTGCAAATAAAAAAACTGGATGTTAACATCGAAGGAATGTTCAGATTCAGAAAGTCATAACAGATTTCTGGGAATAGACAGATTTTTGCAAAAGATTATAATATAATATAAATGAATAGATTTGGATGATAATGATGATAATTGGTAAAATTAATTATACAAACCATAATTATGTTTACAATGGTGTAAAGTAGGTAAGTTGTTTAAATCTACAAAGTTTGAGATCAATTTTGATTTTTTGGAAAAAGCAGAGAGTCACAAATGATTTCATTATTATATTTGAGACTTGCAAACGATATCTGATCGTTTGTTTGTATAATATAGGTATGTGTTACGATCTATTTTTTAAACGTGTTGGTTATCTGGTATCAAATAATTAACAATCCAATTACTCATTAACTATTGACTCACAAACAAAAAGAAAAGTGTAACAAACACTTACAAATGATTGACATCAATGGAAATCAATAAATATAATTTTCATAAATTCGTGTTGGCTATCTGGTAGTCGCTCCATGAGCCGATTAAAGCGAATAGCCTACACAAATATGAAAACATTATATTTTTAAATTTCTGTTGATACAGATCGTTTGTGAACTTTTAAGACACGTATGTTTTTTTTGTAATTCAATATTTAACGAGTTATTAGATTGTCAAATAATTAGCACCGATTAGCCAACACGTATTTAAAATAGACATTATATTCTCTATTTTTCTACTCAGATATCGTTTGTGAAACACAAATATAATAAGGAAATCGTTTGTGACTCTCCATTGTTTCAGAAAAATCAAAATTCATTTAAAAATTTGTAAGCTTAGGCAACTATACATCTAAAGCATCAATAATTGTAATTTGTGTAAGGAACGTCGTGACCAAAGAGAATTTCTCTTTGGTCGTGACTTTATTTAAAGTAAATGTTTTATGAGCACCAATATCAAAGAACAGAACAAGAATATATAAAGGGAGACTGGTCGTGTCCACAGCAGTGTCTGATTACCAATCGATTAGTAATCAGGTAATCAAAAAGTTGACGTCTTTAATGTGACAGCTATCAGAAAACCATAGTGTACAAAAAATATATTTTGTTTCAGATATTTCCCAATTCTGTTATGGACCTCTATCGTTCCGTTTACCACATAATCTTTTTCATTATAAACATATTGAATAGAAAATACGTTTTCTTCTTCCATTTTCAATAACTCTAATATGTGTAATTGTCGAATTAAATTATTTCAAATCATTTGACAAGTGTCAGTTTGACAAATGATGCATCAGTAATCAGTCGTGTCCACAAGATACCGATTTTTGATTACTGACTAATCGATTAGTAATCAGGCACCGCTGTGGACACGACCGAGACTAACTTTGTATCCTGTTCTATAAGCAAAAGTGACTGAAATAACGTCCCGTGATAAGTTGTCAATTTGGTATGTTGCGCAGTATTTCACTGAGTGTCTATTGTTATATTTAAGCTTCCATCGCCCATACTACATAAGGATGCGCAGCGTGATTTTGCGCAACCCACCGAAATGACATACGATAACCCAATGTTTTTTGTGCTACTCCTACTACTCGTGTTACTCGTCCTCCCTATATTTGTTCATGGAACAGACGTCACTATTTTCTGGTGATAGGAACATAATCTTCAACTGTGAATACAGAGACACCCTTTGGTTCATAAATATCCAGATATTAGTTGATCAAATAATACTGCATGACCATGGACGTATCGAACAGAGATACTTTTGGGACCAACTTCAAAAGTACCAGCACCAATAGAGTTAATATTAATTTTTTATTTTGACGTTCCATACACAAATTATATTTATTGAAGATTTAACAGGGATGAATTGTTAGTTGCCTGAACCTACAGATTTTAAAATCAATTCATATTTTTTTCTGAAACAATAGAGTCACAAACGATTTCATTATTATGTTTCACAAACGATTTCGGATAAATTGAGCACAAAATATAGAATGTAAGGGCTATTTTCAAGACGTGTTAGTTAATCGGTGTTAATTATTCACCAATCTAATAACTCATTAAATACGTCTCAAAAAAACGAGTGCGTCACAAACGTTCACAAACGATCTGTGTCAACAGAAATTTAAAAATATAAGTTTTTCAAATTCGTGTAGGCTATTCGGTATATGGTGCCCATGAGCCAACACAAATTTTAAAATTTCTGTTGATACAGATCAATTGTTAAATAATTAGCAACGATTAGCCAACACGTCTAGAAAAGGTCTATTTTACATTCTCTATCTTTTACATAATAAATCGTTTGTGAAACACAAATATAATAATGAAATCGTTTGTGACTCTCTATTGTTTTAGAAATATCTAAATTGATTTGGAACTTTGTAGGTTCAGGCAACTAACTATACATCAAAGTTAAATCATAAATAAATAGAATTTGTGTATGGAACTTCACTTATGTTATATTAATTCTGTTGGTGCTGGTGCTGGTACTTTAGAAGTTGTGCAATCGTAGTTAGATTTAAGACTTTTGGCACCAACTTCAAGTATCAGCACCCATTATTTTGATTTATTTTGTTGATAATTTAACAGTGATGTGTAGGTAGTTGCCTAAACTAAAGAATTTTCAAATCAATATAGATTTTTTCTAAAACAATAAAGATTCGCAAACGATTTCATTACTCTATTTGTGTTTCACAAACGATTTCTGATAAACTGTGTAAGAAATAGAGAATGCAAGGTGTATTTTCTAGACGTGTTGGCTAATCGGTGTTAATTGTTTGACAATCTAATAATTCAATAAATAACTTATAAAATAAGTCACAAACGAACTGTATCAATCAAGTAACATTTACACATAATAACTGGAACTTTACATCCAGAAAAGTATTTCGCCAAACTTTATTGGCAAAACATACATAGGCCGCATAAAAAAAGCAATGACAATCGATTTGAAATCACATACAGACACAATCTACAAGTAGGTAGGTATAGATATAAAAACCGATGAACAATGATATCTTAACGAGAAGATAAATATAATTATCATCAAGAACTCAGAGTGTGAAGAAATTCTCTTCAAAATCCACTTGCAAGATTGTTTTGGATACATCAGCCACCTATGTTTGATCATTTGAGTTATTACTATTACAATTTTGAGATTTGAAAATGCTACAGAAACCTATCATTTATTAGAGTAGTTCAAGTGAAACCCACTAGGTGGATTCTTATCAATTTTGTTGTATTCCTTATCCCACTGACCACTGACCACATACAGAAATATTCTCTGCTGGCCTCCGAGGGTATAAGCCGATAAGCCCAAAGCTCATAAATATTTTTTTATCTATGTAAGCCCCTATGGTGAAACCCGTGAATTCATGGGTTAACAGTTTGTAGGATTGGAGGTAGTGTTTTGTAGGAATATAATTTGATTTAACGAGTAGAAAACAGGTACCTACCTACAGAAATAATTTTCACTTTTGACTTCTGATATACCTAACAAATAATAATGGTGACAATAATGTGTTTTATGTTCTTTCTTAATATTCGGTCATAATTCCAACTAGATGAAATCACTATAAGATTAATAAATAGGAATAACCACCTATTGTTATTTTTATTAGAAATGTAAGTTTGCAACACTTACAACTACATAGTACATATTGGTTGCATATCTTCCATAGTTATCAAAGCGAGTTGAGTTGAGCGTCATTGAGCGAGTAGATATATAACTTGCTTTTATTCAGGTTTTCGTCAAGAAGGTACCTAGGTACTAGGTAATTAAAAAATCAAACAAATCGCTATTTTGGTCAAAAAATACGGAAAAGAAAAAATATCAATTAAAAGCCACTGATGAATTGAGCAAGGAATTAAAAAATAAAACAAACATTTACAGCAATATCTGATATCATATACCTAGGTACATTTTTGCTAACCTATACACTTAAATTAATTTACGAATGGAATCGTTTAAGACCTTAATCTTTCTCACAATGTCGTTAAAAACATAATTTTCTGTGAAACCCTGTAGAAACCGCAAATATTGACTTTTCTCATTTGATAACCGTACACCACACCACCCTGTACGTGTGACATCATCCAATTAAAAGTAGTGGGGCGGATTACTGACCCTTAAGATAAATGTTAGGTAAGAATTTACAAATTCAAATAATTTTCATACAAAAATATCATTGAAAATTATACAGCATATCAGATTAATTCCGATATCACTTTAGAAATTCGATTTTATGATTTTTCAATGCTAGAAAATGCATAAATTGAAATAGGAGGTATGGAAATTTCCATCCTTTCAACCAATCAGATTTCACTGTAAGAAACAGATGATGCATATCTCGCTAGCTCTCTCTTCCTTTTCCTATCTTTTTCTATTCAACGCTGATTTTTTACCGAACACCGAACCGTGGACCGAAGAGCTACGTAGTTGAAGCGTGTTTTCCGCTTTCCATGATGATCGATAGTCTTCAAGTGTAGTATTTTATATTTTAGTTTAGCGTCAAATTGTGAAGGACAACAGATTCATTTAATAATTGACTAGTGTTGACAATTTTAAAGTGAATAATTAGAGTGTTTGTTTAAATTTTGTGTTTTTTCATGAAATGCAGGGCCAACTGGTCTCTGTTAACAATACGAATCCAATCAATTCCAGTAACAACGGACTTCCATTGGGAGGCCAGATAATTGTAAAAATGAACGACAGCATACCAATGTCTTCCGTTGGTAAGTATACAATAATTACACCAACTGAAACGTTTTCAAATCCTCGTAATGTGTTTTATAGGGCTGCTTGAGCTAGCACATCGCGAATACCAAGCCGGTGATTACGATAATGCTGAAAGACATTGTATGCAACTATGGAGGCAAGATCAGACAAACACCGGTGTTTTATTATTGTTATCGAGCATACATTTCCAATGTCGACGACTGGATAAATCAGCACAGTTTAGCACATTAGCCATCAAGCAAAATCCTCTGTTAGCAGAAGCCTACAGGTAACCATTTTCCTATGTGTATATAAATTAGTCTAATTTCTTTGACAATTATGTCAGTAGAATGGAAGTGGACTGTGACAGATCAGTGATGATCGCTTACGAATTTCAAATTCAACATTGCTTGTATTTCAGCAATTTGGGTAATGTGTTCAAGGAACGAGGGCAATTACAAGAAGCTTTGGAAAATTATAGACATGCCGTTCGACTAAAGCCAGACTTCATTGATGGTTATATTAACCTTGCTGCGGCTCTCGTGGCCGCTGGGGACATGGAACAGGCTGTACAAGCATATATTACAGCTCTACAGTACAATCCGGTAAGTTATTTACATTCATCTTTTCGACTATTTGTTTTATTTCACGTTTAAAAATAATTACTAATGTCATACAATGTGGATGAGATATTTCTAGGTTAGGATTTATTATTGTGTTGTTCATTTGTTACTTAGTAGGTCAAAAGTGACAAATTCAAAGATGTATTGATATAATAATATTATGATTAAGAACGACAGCATTATGAGGTACTTTTTTCTTCTTCCAGGATCTCTACTGCGTTCGTAGCGATTTAGGTAATCTTCTAAAAGCGCTAGGTCGGTTAGACGAAGCCAAGGTAGGTTTATCTATTTAAAAAATCCATTCCCATTATAATTGCCTATTCCTTATAACTACATCATAAAGTTGCCTTCGAAATTCGTGTGTGTAGGCGCGCTTTCGAAGACAACTGAACATGTTTATCTTTCGAAATAAAAGCGATCTAATATAAGCAAATCCTGAATTTGGCTGATATTTTCTTGAGAGCGCAACGCGCGTAGCATATTGTAGAAAGCGTATATATACATGGATTTTAATATTTTTTATTTATTTTGACGCTTAGTTTTTGCGTAGGTTTTTCCTAGAAAATTGTGGTACTTATTTTCAAATTCCTTTCCGATTGGAGAAGAGATTGGCGTTCCATCAACATATTTATACCGTATTTTTTAATTTTTCAGGTTTTATGCGGTCAACAATTATTAATTCAAACAATCTTTATCATATTTAATGCATTTCATTTTAGTGTTGACATCAAATAATAATTGTTGGCTGTATTCTTTTTCAAATTTCAGGTGCGCATGAGCGTAGATTTTTAATTCGAGTAGGTTTTATCAGTTGTTAGCTGATTGGAAATAACAGCCAAATTTTTACAGACTTTTCTTCATTGAATATATAATTGTTTGTCTCTTTCCAAGTTTATTGAAATTAATTATCAAAGATTTGAGACAAATATATTTTTTCCATGTACATGTACATGCGAGTTTGTGAAACATTATTTACATGTTTTATTTTTATCAATCAATATTCCCTTCCTGTTCAGTAGATTTAAGTGAAACACGTTTCTAGAAAATAGATTTCACCATCTAGAAATAAACTACAATCAAGAGATGATTCATCTTCATTAGTATTATTTCATGGAAGAGTCTCTTCATAGACAAAAAAATAAGTCAATTTTCTTAACTCATTAATCTTTATTGTACCTTAACCTCAATGTGACAGCAAATGACAGAATGTGAACGCAAAATAGCGTTTATGGAGCTTGCTATCACTAACACACAATTTTGGCTCCATGAACAGTCGCGGTAGGATTTGCATTGAAAACACAGCCAATATATAACTGAGATTGTTTTGAAATTTATTACAGTTTTACAGATTTGTCATATACTTGAATTCAAAATATTGGTGACATCTAATTTTCTGGTGTGCTTTATTTTGTAATAATAATGATATTATATACATAAATCATCTTAGGTTAAGGAGATATATGCAAACATGATTCACTAATGGCTAATTTTTTTCTATTTCACTCTTTATGTTGGTGTGCGATACATACAGGTTAAAATGGGGGCAAAGAGAATTTGGTTGGTTCGTTCATCTTCTTCTTCTTTGATATTGTGAAATGTGAATGATGAGATAGTATGTCAACCCTGTGGGCAGAGGTGCTGATAGAGATTTGTAAACCAAATGCGTGTGGCTTAGAATTGAGTCAGGTAATGTACGCAAGCGTCGGATTATCCTACCTTAGAGAAAAGAAAAAAACAACAACACATAACTCTGTGGTCTTTGTTTTTTAGGTTTTTTTTGGAGAAATATTCATATATATATATATATATACATACATATATAGAGAAAAGGAGGGACCTTTCTAGCAGCGTCATTTTTTCTACTATGCGCGTAATATAGCGATTTTTTTGATGCGCATAGGCGTACATTTTTCAATTTCCCTTGCATATTGCGCTAGCGTAGTTTGTTCTAATATTTTCTAGGCGATAATATGGCTATGTAATCCGTTCATAGTTTCAGATCCAATGATAAAATTAATCTGAATTTGATTACATGGTCTGTAGTACTGATTAGAAAAAGCGCAGAATGAGTATTAATTTTTTTATTCAACAAACATGAAAAGTCTTTTGTTTTTATATCTACATTGCATTCAAATATTCAAGGGTGTAATTCTAGAAAATAATGATAGTTTGCTTCACCATCTACGGTCCAGAAATGGAGGTGGTTCCACATTTGATGAAAGTCGCATTTTTCTTCCACAATTATGTCAATTTTGTGCTCTTATTTCATAATTCAAAATGGTTGCATCACAGGGAAATAATTCTGATATGCTATTGAGTTCCAAATTCAATGACATAGTTCTCTCCCCCTTTACTGCCTTGACACTGACAAGGGGACCTACAAATACTTTAAGGTGGACTCCGAACCATCGATATGTCTCTAAAAGCGACATACCATTCTACCAGATCTAACATTTACCTTTAGAGATCCTTCTACCCCCAGAAATTGTTTATGCAATGAAAAAGATCTCGAGTTAGATGGTCTTGAACCCTCGACCTACCTCTGTATCAGTACTAAATGTCTACTTGGAAATTCAAAGAAAACAGGCTGTGATAGACAAACAGAAATATACCAGAGTGATTATAATGGGGTCCCGTTTTTTTCGACAATTTTAAGGAATACTAAAAATGATTTTCAATAGTGGAATTTGCGTGAAGGTGGTAGCAAAGTTTCTGTGTAGCAAAGTCATTTGTGATATTTCATGTAGAATTAAACCATTGAATATTTGTAGCTGATTGTCAAATAGAACTATCTATTTAAGAACAGATTTAGCTTGTGCTTTTTCTTTCAGTAGTTCTGCGTTGTGTGTGCTTTGGCGTCCATGCATTTAAGCGTTGTACCCGAACACTCCTTCCTTTCTTATTTTGAACTTGGAGTGAACAGAGTTAGGTCCCCCTAACTTTCGAGAAAAATCTGGGAGCGCAGTGCGTCACACCATTTATCTAACCTAACTGTTCTGAAATTTATCTAATTTATTTTTCTTTATTTCTCCTTCTCCAACCTTTATCCCAACCACGACAACTCCCCATCCTATATAGGCATGCTATCTGAAGGCTATTGAGACGCGCAATGACTTTGCTGTCGCCTGGAGTAACCTGGGTTGCGTTTTCAATGCTCAAGGTGAAATTTGGTTGGCCATACATCATTTTGAGAAAGCTGTTGGATTGGATCCGAACTTTTTGGATGCCTACATTAATTTGGGGAATGTGTTGAAGGAGGCTAGAATTTTTGATCGGTGAGTGACATTTTTCTTATATAAATATCCTAGCTAAAGTGACTGTTTAGTTAGTTGCGGTTAGTTATTTCAAGTTGTCAAAAATACTGAACGTCTCTCACGTGGTGGCAGTAGCATCTAGCGGTGAAGCTTAAAGTGACGACTTAGCTAGAGGAAGTTGAAAATTTGAAAAAGTTACATGATCTTAGAACAACTCAAATTGTCGTTATCCAAATTACCGTATTACATAATTTTCGTGATAAATATCAAAGTTATTTTTTAATAATCTATGTCGTCATTGGAAGCGTTTAAAAAAATCAATGTCATTCTAATTAAATAACAAATATGGAAATATTATCACTAAAGTTTATTAGATAAAGATGATGCACATATATTTAAAAATTATTACTTTGTGGAACCCATACCAGTTGATTTACAGTTGCTAATAATAGTAGATGTAATATTAAGAACATCTGTTTCTTAAAATTGGGATCATGATAATGTGTAAAAACTTTTCATCTTTCAAATAGAATTTCAAGTAATGAGAAATGCTGAGAATTATGCCAACTGTTTCTCCTTTGATAGCATGCCAGAAAAGTGATGTCTATATATCGATACAGTTTTTTTCTTTTTCCATTTTTAATTAAATCTATAAATTTTAAATATAATATAGTGCCTCAAGGTGATCCAAATTACTGACTGGTTTATTTTTGGATTCATTTACGTCAGAGATTTATTTGTAAATTAGATGGGATTAAGATTGAAGGGAATGTTAATTTAGAATATTTTGATTGTGATTTGCAAAGGTTGAGTTTGAGGGTCGATTTCATTATCAATCCTTAATGGGAGATTAGTTAATTCTCAATTTGAGTAGATAACTCATAACTTGATTTTGGAATAAAAATATTGTGTTTTATAATAACTTTTTATGTCATACTTTGTAATAAATTTATGCCCGTGCGGGCATAAAATGCACATGCGGGACATACAATGTACTTTATTCGCACACGGTCATAAAGATTTCATTATCAATCCTTAATGGGCGATTAGTTAATTCTCAATTTGAGTAGGTAACTCATGACTTGATTTTGGAATAAAAATATTGTGTTTTATAAAAACTTTTATGTCATACTTTGGAATAAATTTATGCCCGTGCGGGCATAAAATGCACATGCGGGACATACAATGTACTTTATTCGCCCACGGTCATAAAGTCCTTTATTATATAGTTGGTAATCAAGCCATAAAAACACAATAACGACTAGTAGGTATTACATAAAAGTTTGTCTTCACTACGGGTATTATTTGATGTTTATGACCTGAGGTTTGTAACAATGTAGCCCTCGGGACCTAAACATCTACCCAATACCCTTGGTAAATAAATACCTATTATAAGTGTAAGCAGTTACAGCAGTAACAGTTAACAAACTTTGGTTTTTCATCAAAGTTGGTCACACAATTAATTTGCTAGATTGATTCTTGTTCAAACTTGTGCATTTAAGGACACTCCAGATCTATGTCGAGTTTAAAGTTATTTTTCCGATAGCCTTTTCTCTGAAAGTAGGTCGAATTTTTTCATTGTTTTCTTGGTATATTTACGGCATTATTTCACGCGTTCATGTAATTTCTGAAGAATTTTCCATTGAGCTGTATGTGTCATAAATATTAAATGGATGATTTAGATTTTCACAAGGAGAAATTTTTTCTATGGTATTATTGGTTAGGGATACAAAAAAAATCTACAATGGTCACGTCTTTTCCAAATCCGGCTGAAATCTTTGCATTTAAGTCAAATTAAAGGTTTTTCTTTGATTTTGGATTAGAATTTTTTGTTGAGTCGCATGTTTTGGTTTTTTGTCTTTCTGTTTGTCCGTAATGTAATCTCCTAAACGGCTCAATCGATTTTGACTGGGCTGGACTTGAAAATGTAGAAGGCTATTTTTTGTTGGATCGCCCGATATTATTTTTATCATCATTTTGATCTATTTTGCTTGTTTATGTATTCACATCACTTTTTGTATTGCTTTGATACTGTATCCTGCTATTTTCTGCCTCATAAATTATTAAAAGGTATATTATTCAGGACATTAAAGGATGAAAGTGATACGAGTGGGAAGTGAAGGAGGTGATTTGTATTTGTGGATTTACTAGTTTGTATCTGAACTGACAAGTTTCCACGATTTGGTGTCTTAAAATGAATTAAACGTTTCAAGGTGAGAGACAATTTGATTGATTTTGCGGTTGTTGTTAAATCATTCGGGTAGGGTATAAATTTGCTTAGATTGGTTTTGGGAAGGGGGAAAGTTTAATTGGAATTGGAAAATTAAATGGTGTTTCGGAAACTATTTAATTTGATAGAGTTTAATTTTTTACTTTCCAGCAGCTACCCTAGACAGCCTAGTAAGGGGCACTTTCCAAATATATCAGTGAAAATGGAGAAAAAGTAACTACTTCTCTAAACATGCAGAGATTATATAACGAGCGATCTAATCGAAAGAAACACCGTCAAAAATTTTCGAAATTGGTTTTAAATCAAAAATTCTTATTTTTATTTTTTTTTTGTTTAGTGCCCTTGCTGTATTTAGTAAACATACTCCGGTTTTAATGATTTTACATTCATTTGAAAGAGAAGACTTGAAAAATGGTCCATATTCGTAAAAACTCAATCCGAAATCTTTTTCCCTCCTAAAAGGGTCATTTTTTTTCTCGCAAATTGAAAATCTGAGACTGCAGAATTAAAGATAGGACAATATCTGGAAACGTTTAAATTGAACATTTTTTTTCAAAAGAGTTACGGTACGTGTTTTCGCTATGTGGATGTAAAGGGTAAAGTCTAAAATATGCGTATTCCCGCGACGATTTTTTTAGATTTCAAAACAATAACAAGTACAAGCAAAGAATCGTAACTAATGTTACACTCAAAAGTGTAAAATAAATATTTTTTACAAAAAATTGGACCGACGTTTTTAGTTGGTGCACTGGAAAATACAAAATAATATTATTTCCATTGGTGCTGGTACTTGTGGAGTTGATGCCAAAAGTTTTCAATCTAACTGCACATGCACAAATTCAAAAGTAACACCAATAGAATTAATATTATTTTTTATTTTTCAGTGCACCAAGTAATAACATTGGTTAAATTTTTTATAAAAAATATTTATATAGGTATGCAATGGATTTCGTTTTGAGGGCGGTAGGTAGATTTTGTTGTTTTTTTTTGTAACCTTTGATTTAGTTCTATTGATGCATTTATTACGATTATTAATTGAACAGTAATTATAAATAATCTTATTAGTTAGTTCTATGAATCGAGAACTGTTTAAATAAATATCATTTATTTGAAATTCTAGTAACATTTAATCAAATATTACTTCGTCATAATCATACTTTGATTATATTTTATATCAAAAATAATTATAGTTGTGGATGGCTTTGAATAGAAATTCTCAAATACGTATTTTCTTCACCTGTCCTCTTGGTTTAGAGATATCAGTTTTGAAAGTTTGTGAACGTTATATGAAATGGTTGTTGCAATGTTTGAACTGCTGAAGTTATCCTAAAGTTAATGAGACTTTCTGCAAACTTTCTAGCAATATCTGTTCAGAATGTTTTTGAGGAAATTCATTCTGGAATTTCTTTCTTATAAGTACTGTTCTATTTTTGTTCTAAATTGAAATGTTATCGAATTCCATATTTTGTGATTTTTATATTTTGGAAGCTCGTCGTAGTTTGAGAAACTATACGTATTATGTAGGAATGTCCAAATGAACTGCCAAATTTTCTATCTAGTTTTATATATATTCTGGCTAAATTTTTCCTCCTACATGAAGCCTGAAGATGACCTCATGAGACGATCTTTTTTATATTCGAAGGAATTCGTTTGAAGGTTGTAAAAAAGTGGTGTGAGTGGACAGACGACATTTTTAGAATATAGCAGTTAATATATTATTTTGTTTGATTACATGTTCGTGCCTTATAAATATTTAACGTGCTCCGAAGGGGGTGGATGGGGCAATATTTTTCGCAAATCGAAAATTTCAGACGACAGAATTAAAGAAGAGAACATATCCGCCAACGTTTAAATTGAATATTTTTCAAAAAAATTATAGTTTCCGAGTTACAGCAGTGGTAATGTCTGAAATATGGGAGTCTCCGCAATGTGGGGGGGGGAATTTCTTTCGAAAATTGAAAATATGAAACTGCCAAATTAAAGAAGAGATCATATTTAGCAACATTTAGATAGGACATTTTTCAAACAAAGCTACGGTTTTCGAGTTGCAGCAGTGGTAAAATCTGAAATATGTGTATTTTCGCCGCAATGTTCTGAGATCTCTAAATAATAACAAGTACAACCAAAGAATATTCATGGATAATAGGATAACTACTATCTTCTTTGGTATTAGTGAACGTTCAACGATTTTCATGAGTAATGTAACACTCAAAATTGGACAGACTTTATTAATTGGTGCAGTGAAAAATACAAAATAATATTAATTCTATTGGTGCTGGTAGGTACTTTTGAAGTTTTCAATTTAACTACAACTGCACAACTTGAATATTATTTTGTATTTTTTCAGCGCACCAGCTAATAAAGTCGGTCCATTTTTTTGTAAAAAATATAAGTTTTTATTCTATCAAATTTCAAATATATTACGTGGTTATATCGTCGAGGAATCTTTAAAAATGGATATTTTGTTACAAATCATTGAAATCCTTGAAGGAAAGACTATCATCAATTATATAAATAAATGATTGAGCTAATTTGTTTTTCTGTCGCTCGTTTAATTTTAATTGTACCATGGAATGAAGTACATAATTAGGTTTAATAATTATTATAAATATTATAAAGTTATATATAAGTAGATAATGTATTCTACGTTTATGTACTTACTACGTACTACGGCTATGCACAAATGTAAACGTATATATAGATTTATGTAATAATTTCAACTTTATAATTTTAAATAATGCCATGAGTTTATATATGTTACATTAGTTTATATTACGGAAGTTTGATACTGCAAAGCCATACGCATAAATTCATTAAGTATTTGTGAAACTCCTGAGCTAATGAGAAGTATTTGAATAAACATATCTGTGATATTTTCCTAGGGACATGGTTAAGATATGGGGTTTTCCAATAAATATTTAAATATGTAATATCATGCTACTGATTCCTTTGATTCTATTGAATTGTTAATTTTAAAAAAATCTAAAATATAGACATTCTTAATCATTATTATATGAAGTTCAACGAATGCCCTGTAGTTGCAAAAGCTCCTAAAATGACCTAAAACAGTCATTAATATAACAAATTGGACATTGCATTATTCAAAATTTTTGGTTGTTCTCTAATATAGACTTTTAATTAGGCATTTTATATTTTTCTAAATAACACCACATATACGTGTGGTTAAGATCAGGCAATCTTGGTGGCCGTGAATTCAAAAAAGTCTGTTTATAACCCAATCTTGTAAAACAGCATTTAAAATTCGGTCGTTAAATATGCAGGGGTTCTCGATCCTACTAGAAATCATGTTTTCAATTCGTTTATGTTCTAAAAAATGTAATAAGAATGAAATAGTCTAGTCTCTGTTGTAGACGTTTGGAACTATATAATTTTGACTAATTGATGCATTTTTAACTAAATCGTGCAATTCTAATATTCTCAACACTTATCTTTATTGTGAAATATATTCTTTCTGGGATACTACCCGACCTGAATATTAGACACCCCTGGAACGCGTTTCCTTATATATTACTCTAGGAGGGTGAGAAAATATATTCCCTTTGCAAAGGGTCGTAGTAATTGGTTTAGGGGTGTTTCTTCTTCTTCATGAGAAAATGTATAAATTTAACTTCGCTAGTTGGAAGATATAGCCCGAGAGTCGAAAGTACTATCTCTTAAACCTGAAGGGAGGAGCATGTTTTGAAAGTTGTCAATTTTGCATGCATGGTGAAGTATGACGTCACTTTCGATTTTCGTCAAGAATCCTGTAAGACGCGAACATAATTTGGCGGAATTTCAATGATATTTTATGTAGGTACTTGTTTAAAAAAAAATTGATTAATAAAGAGGAGACTTGAGAAATGGTCCCATATTCGTAAAAACTCAAAGCCGAAATCACCTTCCCTCCAAAAACCGCCCCCAAAATTCGACAATCTGAGACGACAGAATTAAAGGTAAGACAATATCCGGAAACGTTTTAATTTAACATAAATTTTTCAAAATAGTTACGGTTTTCGAGTTACAGCAATGTTAAAATATGAAATATGTATATTTCCGCTATGTGAAGAGGGCAATATCTTTCGAAAATTAAAAATCTGAGGCGGTCAAATAAAAAACTAAAAAGCAACATTTAAATTGAAATTTTTTTCCCAAAGAGTTACGGTTTTCGAGTTAATAGAGTCAATAGAATTAATATTATTTTGTAAGAAATATTTATCAGTCTTATATAGAAAGTTAGAACTCGAACTATAACACTTAAAGACGCTTTGTTCGGATTATCGTGGCTCTCCTAACTATGTTTCCGCTACAGTTGTACATTAAAGGAATCTAATAATCCAGAAAGTGAGTGCTCCGTTTAATATAAGGTTATTATTTGAACTAGAAGCCTGTTATCCCATACGGGACACTAACCTTCATAATAGTCTTACTCTTCAGTGAATTCCTGCTGCTTCCTTACACTGAGCTACTCACCTCTTGTCTTTATCCTCCAGGCGTTTCTGCCTTGTATCTACTCGCTTTTCTTTTAACATAGAGGGTGATTCAATGAAAATTGATGAAGCTAATCTTTCGTTGCCTTTACGGTTCTGTAGATACATTAAGATAATGATAAAAAAAATATTATTTAAGAGCACCACCCAAAATCAGCTAAATTTTTCTTATCCTAGGATATCCTTGCTTCATGCTTGTCACGTTTTAATAGGAAAGTTATGTGCGTGCTAACGTCACCATTCGAAACAAAGCAGAAATAATTTACTAGAAGTAACGTTTGAAGTTTTATAAATGAAAATGTATTTTGCTTGCAAAGATATGTTGTATAGGAAACGGTTGTAATAACTGACATAGTTTTGATCAAGGGAAAGGGTAGATATTATGGGTACATTTATACTACAGTTTGTTTCACGAATGTTGGCGTCTGCCTTGAAAACACGAAAAATGGATCAATCCAACTGACGGGAGTAAATCAGTGGCGTAACGATTTCGAGCTAAGATATGGCATTTAAGGAAGTTCATATAATTAGAGGAAAAAATATCGATTGATTATAAAAGCAAACATAATATGAAAGATTTATATTATCAACAATAATGCAGACACACAATCATTGTATAAAAGGACATAAGCTTGACATACTGATGTCGTAGCTTAGATCGACAAACGTAGTAGAGAATTTCATGATATAGTGAGATGCGATGAGACGTATAGCGATATGTACGTAGCTCGTGAATGATTACACACAATAGCCATGATTCGTGAAACAAACTGTAACTAGGTTAGTCTTCATCATAGCTTTTTCTTTCAGTTTTGTTTTAACTCAGCTACTCAATATCGTTGGAAAAAATAATCACAGCGTTACCAGAGTTGCTATTTACATCCCCCGGCTTACGAGTAATATAAATATTTTTTACAAAAAATTGGACCGACTTTATTAGTTGGTGCACTGAAAAGTATAAAATAATATTAATTCTATTGGTGCTGTTACTTTTGAAGTTGTGCAGTTGCAGGTAGATTGGTAACTTTTGGCACCAACTTCACAAGTACCAGCCCCAATAGAATTAATATTATTTTATACTTTTCAGTGCACCAACTAATAAAGTCGGTCCAATTTTTTGTAAAAAATATTTATTTCACACTTTTGAGTGTAACATTAGTCACGAAAATCGTTGAACGTTCACTAATACCAATGAAGATAGTACTTATTCTATTACCCACGTATATTCCTTGCTTGTAGTTGTTATTATTGAGATCTCAGTACATCGCTGCGGAAATACGCTTGAATATTTTAGTTGTTACCATTTTAACACCGATTTTACTCGAAAACCGTAACTCTAAGGGGAAAATGTTCAGTATAAATGTTGCTACAAATAATTATGTCTTTCATGTACTGCAAACAGATTTTCAATTTTCGACAGAAATCGCCCTCTCCACATAGCGAAAATAGGTATATTTGAGAGTTTAAAATGTCTCTATGTCGAAAACCGTTACTCCTTTGAAAAAATGTTCCATTGAAACGTTTCCGGATATTGTCCTATCTGTAATTATATCAACACAGATTTTCAATTTTCGACAAAATTTGCCCCCTCCACCCCCTTCGGGGGCGGTTTTCGGAGGGAACGAGATGTCGGATTCCCGTTTTTATGAATATGGGACCATTTCTCAAGCCTCCTCTTTCAAATGAATCAAAAATCATCAAAATCGGAGTACGTTTACTATATGAAAGGCGCGCACAAACCAAAAAAAAAAAAAAAAAAAAAGCACACAATCGAATTGTATACCTCCTCCTTTTGGGAAGTCGGTCAAAAATAAAAACCGACAAAAAATTCAAAACTTCAGCGCCATTTTACTCCAAACGGAAGCGTTTTTGGAGTATGGATTATATACAAATTATCATTATTTTGGTTAGTTCCATCGATCCCTGAAGTTATTCTAGTAAAACCTGAATTTTTGATTTGGAAAAACTCTAAAAATTACATCCAATAAATTCATTGAAGATCCTCAATAATTTTCAAACTTTAATTAATTATGACCGAATTTCGACCACTGGATTCTATTTATTATTAATATGTTAATGGTATGGTAAAACATTTGATTAAAACCAGATCAATTTCGAAAATGTTTATTATTAATTACATGAACTGGTTATATTTTTCTATATGTGAACTTCATATACTATATGATTTGTTTGTATATCTAAGGAATTTATGGTTTGTTATCACTGAAATGTAAATGAGTTTGAATTACGTGAACAAAATATTTGGAAAAGTTTATTTTTGTTTTCGTTTCATTAATAGTTGTTGTTTGATGAACTTTTGAAAGGTGAAGATTATCAAATATTTGGTTTTTGGAATTGATTTCTTATTCAATGTTTTAAAACATATATAATATATTACATGATCATTTGGAATACTATACATAAATCATTATAATAAAGAGAATATTTTTTTGAATTGACGAAACTTTGTCATATTTCGTCCATAATTTGGTTTGTCATTTTACTATGAATACATTTATTCAAGAAAAATCCTACTAATTGTGGTTCTGTTAGCGAAACTTGAATCTATAAGTCGGTTTCAAAGATGGTGTTTTATTTATAGAAGATATATTGTTTTTGAACTGTTTTAGAATATACCCCAAAAAAATCTATACTTTCACGTTACACATGTTGGTTTTTCTATAAATATTGAAAAAATGGAACCCTGTCTGCTGGTGTCTATACATCAGATCTTCTTAACATTTTTCTTTCTATTCACGAAACATGTAACTGGAGAAATCTGTCGAAGAGAATTTTCTACTAAATCTCAGACAAATCCCTACGATTTACATAATCGCTTTTTCCATTTACAACGTGTCTTTTCCCTGTCTAGATTGGAGAAAATCCTAATTCGTTGTACAACTAGTTTTTTTTTCATTATTTTATAAATCCTTCATGACATGACCTATGAAGTTTCACTGTACACCGAAACCCTCATGATACGAATCCTATGCGCACTTTGTAAAATTATTTGTCAATTATTTCGTATGAATTATAAATTGAAATAGCAACAAATTTAATCAATTTTATTTTATCTCGTAATTATCAAAAAGCGCTGTTTTCATAATTTGTAGGAATGATTTTAATTAAAATTTGTTAAAACCACCTCTTTGATTATGATATCCGTCCCAAATTACGGAAACTAAAATTATATTTATAGTTATTTCGCCATATTTATACGTAGGTATCTAGATTCATATCAGATATTTGTATTAGTGTTGTTGAATTTTCATGTACATATCTACTTTGTCGTTAAAAATAGTTGTTATTTTTAATTATGTGTACCAATACAATAAAAAATCTATTACATGGTCACGTCATCTCCACATAGGTATTATGATAATCACGCGCCTCCGACATTGATTACATACAGAAATGCAGCAATAATAACAAGATGGCATCATTGTGTTAAATTAAAAACAAACAAATATGTGTTTTTGTTGTGTGTTGTAATGTGTTTCGATTTTAACAAATTGTTGACCTACGCAGAAAGGTAGGTTAGAAAATTAATCGATAATTGTCTTGTTGTTTATTTTAACCTACCATATTCAATGTTGTTCCAGGATAACATTTATATGTAAACTTTATTGCACGAATGATGAACATCTACTGGCTGTTCCGAAATACAAACCAAGACTGGCCAGCAGGTTTAACATGACTGTCGAAAATTGACAGATATACGGACTCAATATAGGAATATGACATTGACTGATGAAGTAATTTAAGCCTGGCCAGGCTAATTGGTTTGTATGGTTTCGTCATGAAAATAGCAAAACAATATCAGAATTTTATGCTCGCTTGTAAATTTGGCAAACAAATTGTCTGTCCATCTGATCTGCGCCTCATTATTCTCAGAAGCAATGTAAAAAAAATATTTCATTCTTAAATTGGAAATTCAATATAAAGTGATGTTCAGACGATATTAGGTAGTCCTAATATACCAAAAGTCACATTATGCAGGCTTAATTTCTCTTGGGATTCAAAATATAATCAGTTTAAAAAGTTTTAATTTCAAACCCATTATCACGTGACTGCAAACACCTATCAAGATCGCCAAGATAGTGACGTAGGCGACTCTTGGGTGTTATTCCTCAATAAACTGCAAAATCATAAATAATTTGTCTGTGCGCTTGCGCGTCTATCATCTGAAAATAATCAAAAGTGTGTTCGAGCAGTAGTTTGGGACGGTTTCATAACTTTAAAATGCGCATGTTCGGTTTGAAACAGTTTCCAAGTGGTTTGGGATTTGGCTCTGCTCGAACACCAAACTGCAGTTTGCAAACTTTTTTACATTTTCGTCGTCATAGAACAAATGATTATGCCGATAGATATGTTTTATGACCAAGAGATAACATCAATGAAAGACTGATGGATACAACACAAAACCAGGATTTAGTTTAGGCATATACTTAAACTTCTATACCGCTAGCATTGTGGAAAAAATAACGCAAAAATGAAGAAAAGACCTGAGGATAGCTGGCGATATGCGCATGCGTCATGAACTTTTTTGGTAAGAGAAGGGACATGTCCCTATTTTGTTACCATGGATACCATATGTGGCATACATATGGGACTCCAAGCCACCTCCCCCAACTTCCCCTTTCGCGCATAAGTACTAAACTCGCAATCCCCATGCACAAAAAATTCAAGGATCTAATTATAGGTATATAGAATTATGTGAGTTTAGGACTGTGGTAGTGTTCTCTAAAAGTGATTTCTCCAACAACAGATAATCAGAGAACACTATACTCTAAGAAGAAGAAGAAGCTTCAACTGCGCCATTGCGCCTGTCTCAAACTGAGTCCGGACTAGTTTAGAAATCGTCAAACTGCTGCTCGAACATCTTACTAGTAGTTGGGAATAAATTATTTAATCCTAAATTGAAGTGCGCAGGCTTCTGACGGTTTGGGACTGGTTTGAAGCGCTGCTCGAACAGTTGTTAAACAAGGCTTCCTCAAAGAGAAAATACTATAATTGTTTCTTCTTTCTGGTCAGACCTCGAAATCCGGAGAGTTTGTGTTAAATACAAATTTGTCTTGGTTTCTGGTTGTATACTTCAACAATCAAGTAAAATCAAATAAATATTATTTTCTTATGCTGCAACATGCGAAATCAAACACTTTAAGAGATTTGACTCGAGTAGATAAACAATAAAACAATCGTCTCAATGACTGACCTTGACATTGATATTTGACACAGACAACAATAACATCAGAGAGTAACTTTCGGTGTTACAGAAATACTGTGGGACAGTAATTAAGGGAGATTGTGATGTTCCAGCGCGTAGCTGCGTGTTAACACTGACCGGCTTCGATCATCGAAGTTAAGCAGCGCAATACGATGGAAACGGCTTGGAGGAGTGACCATCGATGCGGGCGCCCTTTCGAGTCTCCGTCGCATTGCATTCTCCTCCTCTCGCAAGGCAACGGGAAACCAGTGAGATTATAATATATTCCCTAGTACAGCTCTCTGGAAGGGTGTGTCCTTAAGATTTATCTTGAAACACATCGGTGGTTCGGAATCCACGTTAAACTGAGGTCCCCTTGTCTGTGGTAACACTTTCAAGGCAGAGAAGCCGCCAACGCTCGAATACGAGTACGGCACTCAAAGAAGAACAAGCCGTTTTCATAATTCGAGCGGGAAATTTAAAAACAATTTTTGAATAATTTTTTTTGTATTTTTTTGGTTTAATTGAATGTCTACCTACAAAATAAAATTTGTTCAAAAATTAGTCAAGTTCCCAAGACTTTTGTATAATATATAATAAAAGTATTTTTATTTGTCAAAAATGTAGGTATGCTTTCTTGATATATATTTCCTATGCTTTATTTGTGATATCGTATTTATTCTTTGTCATAACTCGCCGCCTAGATGGCACAACAGTGTGTCCACCTTCAACCCTGTTTAACTCATTCTTAGGGTAGGTTTTAAAATAATTCAACGTCGATTGAAGCTGAATCGCTGGTCGAAATGTCGTCCAACCGGACATTATAAAACCAGCCATGCATTGAAAATATTTTAACGCTATAAAAATTGATGTACATGTTTGAGACAGGGCAACGTTTTTTAGGGGTCGAATCTAAAAAACGATAATGTTTTTTTATTGAGGTTTTTTTGGAGACTGATGGCGAAAATGGCATTTATTTTGATATCGAAGACGGTGGACATGTTATGAAATTAAATCCCTATTATGGGAAACTGGGGATTCAGAGATCGTATTTATAGGAAGGCATGAATAAACTAATGACCAATAATTTCTAGGGAATTCGACTGATGTCGCGAAGTCGCGGGCATTTGCTACTTTCAAATAATATTATTATATTCTACATATATAAAAGTGAATCATTCTAAAACTTAACATTTTCTTCTCGAATCCAATTGATTTTTTCCTCCCAATGAAGTTATTTCAAGCTTTGAAATGAAAACTTTTTTTCACACTCTTCCAAACCCTTGCCAGAGTAAAGTTTTGCTGCTAACTGCGGTCCGACAACTTATCAGGTGATGGAGAATTATTTATGTAGCGCCGCAACCTTTTTCTCACACGGTCGAATGAGTGAGTTATAGAGCAAAAGGGCTTGAAAGAAGAAAAACGGAAATGCGGAAGAGAAGGTTGTAACATTATAGGCAAGAGGAGATATCAATGTTGGTTTGTCACAGTACATGTGAAAATTATTATTTAAGTTGTTTTTGACTTCGGTTAAAATGTATGGGACAGATTTGATGGCGATATTGAAAAACCTATAATGAAAAATCTTTTGTTTTATTGAAAATACTAAATTATCGAGTGATTCGAAAATAAATCAACCCTCGTAGGAATATGAGAACATGGCTCAACTACTGTCAAATAGGAATTACTTGTCATGGCATAAAACACGAAGTATCATAAAGGAAATGAAACTCGCTATATAAATTTTAAAAATACGTCTTTCGGCAGGTATACGTACGCAACTAGCCAATCTCGCCTAAAATACAGGACAGGAGATTATTGTCATTAAAGACCGCCTCTAAAATATTGTTGCGTATGCGGGTTCACAAATAAGTGAGACTAATTTACAATTATTACATAAACTTTACACTCACTAGCTTACTTTGACATTATTGCACACGGTCTTTTACACTCTCTCTTTACACTTTGTCTCTCATGCCGACAATTCTCCCAAATATATACCCGAAAAAGACTCCAGATATTTCGAGCCACCTCTGGTCTTTGATTCACCAGCCGCCACTGGACTTTTCTCGAAATCCTTTGTCGGCATTCTAGTGAGCACATGCATCGCACTCTTTGTAAGCGGCCGCTCTCGCGATCCCCAACGCTAGAGCATAAACATCAAAAGGACGCCACCACTTTACGGCCCAATGCCGACGGCTGTACCTCTTGCACGTTACAATATGTAACTTCTGTGGTGCCTACAACAACAAACTAGAATGGCACAACTTCTAGCAGCACCAATAGAATTAATATTATTTTGTATTTTTCTAGTGCACCAACTAATAGTCTGTCCAATTCTTTTATAAAAATATTTATTGACATAAACATTAGTTGTTTAAAATGGAAGTTTTCAATACCAGCAATGATAATCATATATTATTATTATGTTTATTTTATAGGTTTAATTTCGTGGGAATTCGACCTCATAAAGATAACGTCTTCAGCTATAGCTGAGTATACTCCATTTCCGAAAGAGGGAGAGCAATAAATTATGATCTCTATTATTGTATTCTAAGTTATTTTATGTTTATTGTTTATTATTTTCATTTTATGACAAGTATTTTGACGAATGCATCCAGAGTTATCAAACAATTCTGATTTCACCATTTGACAACGTTGTTAATTTCCGGTATGTATGTGATTATAGAGATTTGTAACTGATGGGGTTTTTATAGTGGACGTTAAAAAATGTGTTTTATCATATTCAGGGCAAGGATTTGAGTTTATTATGAAAGTTGGAACGATTTTTCTATAGGTATGGCTTTACCTAAAACTTATTTACGAGCTCATATTGATTTTGGAAAGGTACATACCGACCTAGTGGCCTAGTGTGTTGTTGAAATTTCGGTAACTGAAATAAGTTTTGACTTGCCAATTTATAGTGTTCTCTCAGGTATATGAAGTTGATTTATGGTCTGCCAAAACTTTACTTAGGTACTTGTTATATTTTATTACCATCTAGATATGGAAATTGTTGTTTTACTTTGCGGTGCTTCTATATTTTTCATTTTCACATAAATATATAATTCTGCTGTTTACTACTACTACTTGGTCAACGCATACTCTGTTTGTCGTTTATGTACGAATTCATAGTTTCGTAGCCTCAATTATCCCTGTGAAGTATGAACTGAATGAATGAATGAATGAATAATTCATGATGTGAACCCATACTTAGCTGCTGCTTATTTTTTTGCCAGCTTGGGTATTAACTATTCAGCAACAGATGTCCAACCGATACTATTCCGTCCAAATCAGGCAGTTGATTTTTGAGCCCTGCTGTAAAAACAAATTTCTTCTCCAGTATAAAACGTATAATATCCTATGCTGTTGCTAATTATATAATCTATCACTTTGATCAGTTTCAACAGAATATATGAATTATTTTTAACGTATAGTACCAGAACATCGAAAAAAAAAACAACAGATTTATCCTTCGTTATATATGAAGAAGTTTCAGCTTCGTATCAACTGATCTAGTAGTAGGTATTCTCTGTTTTGAAATTTGAGCTTTTCAATTAAAAGTTGAAAGAGTAACTCGATGTGTTTACACTTCCTCTTTATTCTTAATTAATCGTTATTACGCCACGTCAGTACATATACTCACTTACTTGTTCATCAAATGTTTATTTAAGCATTTGCACATATTACGTAGGTAATTCTACTTTTCCACGGAAATCTACAAAGTAAACTTTTGATAGTCATTCAACAACATAGACTTGTTTTGTTTTTTGTGTGCACTTGATTAATGGATTTCGAAAAAGCTTTTTAAATTTTATAGGTACTCAGCTCGTTATTTAAACTCACCATGAAAATTGTATTATAGTTTTTATCGATCTATAAATTTTTTATCTGGTTATGACTTGTTTATTGTTGCACAGGATTCGTGCTTTATTGTCCATTTTGGTACTTTGATTGGCGATGGAGTTTATTTTGTGTATTTGTGTTTGGAAATTGAATTTTATTTTCTTGGCAGAATTTTCGAGTATTTGTTAGTTTTAGCATGGTGCACTTTTGCATATAAGCTTGAACTATGCTAAATCTCATATTCCTCTGTGAACGCATTATTCTTAAAATGGGTTCCAGAGGATTCTCTTGACGTATTAATATATACATAGAGTTTATTTATTTTCTAATAAAAGTAAATAATTTTCTGTTAATATTTGAGGATCGGTATCTAGCGTAGATTCAAAAATTTTGGTTCCACCATATGTCATCAATTTAGCTCTTTTAATAAAATTCAAATTAAACAAAAAACACACTTTTTTTAAGTTGAGTTATATTTTTTGATTGAAATATAAAGTTTATAGGATAGGGTTGTGTATGGAGTATGGAATATCGCGATGTGTTATTCCATACATAAAATGGCAAATAGTATACACAACTTTGCTGGTACATACGCACTTTTTTGTCGAAATTTTTCTTGGCCGCTCTGCATAAATTTAGCTGAATTTCATTGATGCAGCTTTAAATCTTTTCATTCATTGGACAAGTGGTTGTGGCTTGTTGGCTTAAACCTCTGATTTTAAATGACCCCATAAAAAGAAATCCAGTGGTGTTAAATCACATGATGTAGGGGGGCAATTCTGATCACCGAAACGAGAAAGTATCTACACGACCAGCAAATGTCTGATCAAGTAACTGAATTTCTTCATGGGCTGTATGACATGTGGCACCGTCTTGTTGAAACCACATATTTCCAACATCAATACAATCCAATTTAGGCGAAAAGAACCTCAGCTATCATGCTGCGATATCGAGCACCACCAAGTATGGTCTGATAATTTATCCAGCCCAAAATCAGCACCAAACAGTGACACGTTTTGACGATTAATGAAGCCGTCAAAATGAAAATGAGCTTCATTGCTTACGATAATTTTGCTCGAAAAATCAACATCCAGTTGTTGATTTTCAATATCCCATTCAACGAACTCTCTTCGCTGTGTATGTTCATTAAGCTTCTGTGTCAATTTTGGGACACCCTTTGTAAGAAACGTAAAATATAATTTTGGTATTTATGAACTAATTTGAGGATGGAACGTTTCGGAAGCATTTATTTCAGATTGCTTGATATTTCATTGTTGACATCTGATCGATAGAATAATATGAGACAAAATCAATCTGGAATATCTAAACGATTCTGGAAACGTGTATCTTCTAACTTATGACTCATCCAGACGTCATCGTCATATCGTCATATTTACCACCCAATCATCCTTGAGTGGAAAAAATTACTTCTCCCCGCCCACAACAGACAGAACTACTAGATATATGGATATTATACACGTTGTCCGATTCATATTTCTATCGATCCTTACTTGTGACCTTGAGATTATCATAATATTCTCCCTCATATATATATATTATGTGTCATTTAGACGATAATATATTATGACATGATGTAGGAAATATTTTCAGCCTTTTCAGTTAAATATGTTGTCGGTTGATACGTGTACCTACTATATGATGTTATAGAAATATGTATAGGGTATATAAATATGTCAAACCTGTGACGTATCAGTAGTGGAAGATGTTATATTGTTATCCTGCAAGAGTACGACTTACGTAATGGAAAGATACTTGAGATATCATC
Source organism: Crioceris asparagi (assembly GCA_958507055.1). Classification (NCBI taxonomy): domain Eukaryota; kingdom Metazoa; phylum Arthropoda; class Insecta; order Coleoptera; family Chrysomelidae; genus Crioceris; species Crioceris asparagi. The sequence continues at coordinate 4,778,116 of OY293830.1, read as the reverse complement.
CATCCTGCGATATCTTTCATCATGAGTTGTCATGGGGTGAATATAAATAACTAAGTAATCTAGTTAGATCGTAGTTTTTTTTTCCAGCACCTACGCTCATTTGCGACACATTTTCAGATATTCTGACTTTTTCATCTTCACCTGTAGCTATCCATCTATCTATGTAACAGAATATTTCAACCTAATTTTCACAACTTGTAGACATCTAAAGAAAGTAGTCCATGGGCGTTAAATCGCACGATCTTGGTGGCCAGTTTTGATCACCTAACCGAGAAATGAACGTCAGTAACGTCATTGTTTCGCGAGCTATGTGGCAGGTTGCACCTTCTTGTTGAAAAAACATCGTCCATATTAATTCGATCCAATCCGGGATTTTTATCATTTGGCGAGCACTTACACCATTGACAGTTAGCGTATATCCCACCGTATTTTAGATGAAATTTGGTCCAATTACATCGCCAGCCCAAAATACGCACCAGTTACTCGCGGTGGATGCTTCGAGCGACCGACAAGGACACCGGTCTTCTCATCCATCAACATGAATTTTCATTAAAAATATGGTGCATTTTTTGGGACCAAAAATTGCACGTAATCTACAAACTGTTTCCGCGTAACATTCCCCATTGTTGTAGTGAGTTTTTACAATATTATAACGTTGCTCGTTTGAAATGAAGTTTTAATCGCTCTGTCATTACATGACAGCTGTCAACAAATGAACATTCTTTACTATCAGTCTTACAGAATTTGGACCAGAATGAATTCAAGGGAAATCTCGCCTGAATATATTATCCACCTTTGAGTGATTTATTCTTTCTATCAAACTTCTTCCCTTTGAGAGACACTCCAATCGCTCTGTCAAAGGAAATTTCCAAGAGATTTTAATAGAAACGCGAAATTAATGAAGTATTAACATTATTACTGCCAAGATTCTACCAAATTAGTGAAGCTTTATAATATAATTAAAAGCGTCTGCTTGTATTTTTATATGATTACAATGATAGTGTTTTTTTGCTTTAAATATAACATCCAATGAAGCCTTTTCCATTTTCTCTGGATTAAATTAATTTTTAATCATGTTTATTTAACTAGAATGTTAATTGAATATAATCGTTACTACAATATAAAATTTATTTTATCGAAGTATATAAACCTGGTGACAAAAATTCCCCGTTATTATCAATTTATTTTCCCTTTCAATATTACCGCCCTTCCCCAATATTCTTTCTACATTTTCCATGTCCTCTAGTTGGTTATGAAATTTGATTTGATTTTCACCATCGCTTTTCGTCGGTCCTAATCTTTTCATATCGTACGGGGTTCGTGGACTCAGGTCAAGCGTATTATTATTATTATTTGGGTGGAATTGGGTCAATCGAGTATGTTCTAAAGATTGCTCAACCCCCTATTTATTATCAGTTATTACATTGACTTGAGTTTTATTTGATACAACTGGATATTGTTACATTTAATTCATTGAAATTGTTTTAAGAAGTTTATTAATGAGAACTGATTAAATTAACAATGGTGAGAAAACTCAAGCTTTTGCTCGAATTTATTGAATTATGTCGACAAAAACCAACAAAACAAATAAAATCTGAGCGACAGTATTATTTCTAATGGGGGGTATCAATGGTAACAATATTATTGCCAATAAACATTTTGAAATATTTACTGCACGTTTTATAGGGATTTTAGTTTAGTCTTGGCGCTATTGTCTAGGTCTAGCTAGAGAATGCTGCATGCAAAAAATAGTTTCTAAATTCGCGTACGTGAGTTGAAACTCACTTACTAAATAAACTGTTTGAAAATCCTCTGAGTAGATTGCACAAAATCCTCGACGGATCAGTTGTTATAAGAAAACTAAGGACTTACATGAGTAGTAAAATGTACTTTATGATCTCTCGCAAGATATTTAGGCCCCAGAATTTTTAGATTCTTATATAAAGACGAAGAGACTAATCGATGATATTATAAGTCTGCCTATTATATATCTCAGACAGAAGTGGTGTGTGGGGAAATCGTAGAACATGGTTATGAGTTCCACAGATGTTATAAGATATCTTTATAAATTTGGTATAATAAATTTGCTCACAAAATATCTCGAGCAAAAAAGGAATCTGATTTATGTGTCTGATAATTTCAAAATTGGATAGGTTGGGAAGAGATTTGGGAGCTGTAATTGATAGCATAGTTTTTTTTTTGGGAGAAAATATGTCGAGTAAACATAAGAAAATATCATATTTCATAAATCACATACAATATCACGAATGTCAGATATTTGGCGTTTTACTCAGTTATTGCATAAATTAATATTGACGAAAACATCCAAATGTCCATATTTACGGACACTAATTTCTGTGATAGATGTGATTCAGTAATAACAAGATGATCTTGGAAAACTGAAATGGATTTCGCAGTTTCCAAAACTGTCACTACACCTCATGAATTATTAAGGAATTTTGTGCTAATTCCGAAGATACTCTTGAAATCCTTGAACGTAGACTGATGTGTTTTTCCCTTTTGCTTAATATTGACAGATCGCCAGATTTAAAGTTACCCCAATCAGTTGTCGTAGCTCGTGTGGCATCTATACCGTACGAATCAGTCGAATAGCTTGAAAAAAAAGTCGACTCTATACTAGGATTACCGAACGGACGAAATGATCCCGTCTGTTTTTTGACCGACGACCCAACCGGAGGAGGTATACAATTCAACTGTTTGTATTTTTTTATGGATGTTCGCGCCAATAGAATTAATATTATTTTTTACTTGTGCCCAATTTTTGGTAAAGAATATTTATTTCACACTTTTTAGTGTAACATTAGTCATGAAAATCGTTGAACGTTCAGTAATACCCAAGAAGATAGTACTTATCCTATTACCCATGTATATTATTTGCTTGTACCTGTTATTATTCAGAGATTTCAAAACAACTCGGCGGAAATACACATATTTCAGACTTAACACTGCTGTAACTCCAAAACCGTATTTTTTTTCTTAAATGTCCATTTTAAATGTTCGGACATATAATCTCTTCTTTCATTATGCCGTCTCCGATTTTCGAGAAAAATTTCCCACTCCACCCACTTCGGGGGCGGTTTTTGGAGGGAAGGAGATTTCGTATTTGAGTTTTTCTGAAGACGGAACCATTCTTTCAAATGAATCAAAATCGGAGCACCTTGAAACTGCGCGAACAGCCATGCATAAAAAAGCAAACATACAACCCAATTGTATATCTCCTTTTGTTTGATGTCGATCAAAAATAAGTAGGGTTTGTTTAATAAAAAAATCTTAGCGCCTTCCATTTTCGAGATACAGAGGGTTAAAGTTTAAAACCCAAAAATGTTTTCTCAAAATATCGTTTAAATAATTGCAGCAAGTGGCGTACTGCTTGATTGAAGAACTCCTTTGTTTTGAAAGAAGAGAGCTGAGTAAATAAACATTTTTTACCAAAAATTGGACCGACTTTATTAGTTGGTGCACTGATATAATATTAATTCTTCAATAGTATTTTGTATGTTTCAGTGCTCCAACTAATAATGTCGGTCCAATTTTTGGTAGAAAATATTTATTATTTATATATTATTATATTTAAGAAAATATCTTGACCTGTTTCTCTGGCGTTTCGAACATGCATGATTTTGATGATTTGTTTATCTAAACAGCTCATGAGTCTTGGCAGTTATTATAGTAACATTTCTATAGTCTATGATGATGATATTCGGCTGATTCGATCTGTATAGCATAGAATAGGACGCGCAGCCTCCGGTTGCCGGAGCAACGTATGCGACGTTTACGGCAACAACAACCACCACACGATGTCGTCGGGGCGCACCATAGTCCGGGCGTCGAGACGCTCCATCATATCCACATACATACACAGATCTCGCAGCAGTAGCGCGTTGCATTCGCCAGCGTCGGCACCGACGTTCATATATTAAGATTCGATCATTTGCTCTTCTCTTCCGCACGGACAAATATTATTTTTTTTACTTAGTGCGTGTGTCGGAATCTTGCGCTTCTGTCTGTCTGTACTGGCCCTTTCTCGCGCTCGTCTATGTGTCGCCTTTATTATTTGTACGTCGTGCTGTAGTTTGTTTCGGTTTAATGCATTTTCAAGAAGTGAATAAAAAATGATTAGGAAACGCGTGGCGCAAATTTTGTTGTTTTTTTCTTGATTGCTCTCTATAAGAGCATTAATAATAATACAGGGTCTTTACTTATAATATATACACAAAATATTTATTACGATATACCGAGTGATATATTATGTATTTGCTGAAAACGATTATACAAAATGTTTAAATCGATATTAAAAAATGACTGGTGAAATATGCGATAATAATAATGAAATACAGGGATTATTATAAATAATTTAATATAACTTGCGCATTTTTTTTACTCTTGTGATAATATAAAAAGAGCATGGGTAAAATGAAGGTAATTGATGTCAAAAAAGTATTATATATCAATCAGTTTTATTGTGTTCTTGACTGATTTTATAAAAAGGAGGAGGTATATATTTCGATTGTATGTTTTTGTCTTCTTCTTTATAGCAATTTTTTTATTGAACATTAATCAAAACACATTCGAGGACTATCGAGTTACAGAAGAATATTCTGTAAAAATCTTTTCAATGGAATAAATGAACTTATGTGATAATATGAAATTATTTTCAAATATTTATATAAAGGTACCTACTATATGTTTCAAATCTAAATAATAATGAACTTGATTCATAATATATTTCTGGATGATTGTATTTAAATGAAAAAAAACGTTCTTAGCTCCCGTAGCAACAGAAGAAATAAAAACTTTTATCGTAATCTTCAAACAACGCTTTCACTCTTGCAAATTGAGATTTTCATTAGCAATTAGAGCGTAAAAAACAACGTCTAAGCGAGCAAAAAGAAAAATAGTCGTTTCAGTTTTTTTGTTATGTTGAAGTTTCTGAAGTATTTTTCAGTCTGTCCTAATGTTTCAGAGCGTCGTTATGTACTACAGTTTTTAAATAAATGAAATATAAAGTAAGAACAAAATATTGTCTATTTACTTTATGACTTGCCATTTGTAATTATCGGGTAGATTTGAAATTTACGGAAAAATAAGGAATTTTTATAATAATTGTTATAACAACAAATTTTTATTAAAAAAAATGGATGCTAATAGGACTTATTATGAGCCCTACACTTATAATAATAATAATAAATATGCTTTATTGTCAGAAGACTGAATCTTATTGACAAAAAAATAATTATATATATATATATATATATATATATATATATATATATATATATATTTTTATTGACATATCTTCATCTTCAAACTGGAATGTGAAAGTGGAAAAAACTTTTCAATTTTATTTTAGCAATAAAAGTCATAGAGGCGGAAAGATCACGTTTAGCGAAAAGCAATATTCCATCTCATATATTTGTATGTTTAGAACCGGAAGGGGTTATTTTTTTGTGAAGGTCGTTTCATATAAAATATATTGAGAGATCTCTATATATTCTGTATAAAAGTATATGAAAGAAGTTAGTACATATATGACTGGTCCATTTTTGACAGATGAACAAAACGGAGGAGGTATACAATTCGACTGTTTGCATGTTTTTCTTTATACAGTGCGTTCATAAAGTATGGAAATGCTTCAATAACTACTAAAATATTATCATATGGAGAAAAAGCTTTGACAGGTCGATTTTTGATTTTGATTTTCTTATTTTATATGCAATGGGAATGCCATAATTTTATATTATAAACGGAAAACTGGCAATTTTCTGTGTTCAAAAATACCAAGTACATGGGTATTAGCATAAAAAAATATTAAATACAGGGTGCTAGAAATTAATATATTTTTATTTGCTGTTCAATTTTATACAAATTATGCATAAAAACTAGTATGCGTTTGAATCGGAGTCCTTAGCAACAATTAATAAGTTCTTAGTTACCTCTGCATTTTGTTATTATTGAAAATTGAATTCATAATTAAAAGCAGCAAATCAAAATGTATTAATTTATTAGCACCCTTTATTTCATATATGGGAGTCGGGGGTGAAGCGTTTCCATACTTTATGAACGCACTGTAGATGTTCGCGCTTTATAAATAGTAGACGGGCTCTGATTTTCATGATTCTTTTTTCATTTCATAGAGGACTATCGAAAATTGATCCTATTGAAGAATTTCAATGAATTTTGAGAAATTTACCTTTCCGCGGGCTACAGTCCACCGGGATTTTAATTTGAGAATCAGACGACCAAATTAAAGAGATTATTTCTATTAAATTGAAAATTTTTTCGATAGAATTACATGGTAGGTAAAATAGGATAAGTACTAATTATATTCTTTGGTGTTAGTGAAGGTTCAACGATCTTCATGACTAATGTTACACTCGAAAGCGTGAAATATTTTTTTTACAAACAATGGGACCGAATTTATCAATTCTGTTGGTGCGGGTACTTTTAAAGTTGGTGCCGAGAGTCTTCTATTTAACTACAACTTCAAAATTACCAGTACCAATAGAATTAATATTATTTTGTATTTTTCAGTGCCCTTACAAATAAAGTCGGTCCAATTTTTTGTAAAAAATATTTATTTTTCTGTTCATGTGCCAGAGATTTCAGCCTTCTTCTCGTTTAATGAAGGAAAACGTTGTCCTTTTCTTTCTAAATAGGTTAACTCCTCGGATACCAAAACCACAATAATACATGAATTATAATCGTATATTTCTTTTGGTTGTTTTCTTTTTTCGAGGCTGGAGACGTTCAGCAAGCAGCCCATGATCGATATAATATGTATAAGTGTTGTAACGCTGCCCCCATATTTAGGGGAAAAGATTATTGCCTAAAACATGAAAGGACTCGATTTTTTTAAATTTTACGTAGCATGTTTGATGGATTCGATTTTTAAAACATGATTATTGGTGCATTTGATATTATAATATGGGAACAGGTGCGCAGTTGAATTTGATCAAAAAAATTCAACACGAATTCCTCTTGCAAATTAGTAAAAACGTTTGTGTTTGCCTTGGCGACTGCAAGAGGTAGGTAATTGCTTGAAACAGGTGAAATCAAGAGCTATTATGTAATAAAATAGAATATAAGTCAATTTTCTTACTCATTAATATTATTTATTGTGCCTTAACCTCAATGTGACAGCACCACCGCGCACTTTGTGAATGACAGTAGGTAGTTGTGATCGCATACGCAAAATTAATAGCGTTCATGGAGCTTGCTATCACTTAAAACACACAATTGGCTCCATGAACAGCATCATCAGTAGTGTTTGCAATGATAGCGCTGATAGCTATGCCCTGAACACAGCCATAGTGTATTTAAATTAACAATTTAATTACGTCATCAGCTAGGTACTTTTTAGTTACTGTTTCATTGACCTTCCAACATCATCTGACATTGATTGATGAAAAAAATAATGTATATTAGAGATAGTCTTGAAGTGTGAAGTTTTACAGAGTTGTCAAAACAGTCTACAAACATGTAGGTTATAATTTCATTATTACAATTTATTTCAAATATTTTAAACGTCCAAAGTAATACAGCTGGTTGCTTAAATTGACTATATATCCATATTATATAATTATTGACGTGATGCTCGAATTTCCCCTGGGAATTTCACAGCATGGGGGGAACACACATATTGCAAACTGGATTAAACGCCCGGATGACACTGCGTGTCCTGATCGAAAAAAAAAAAAATAAGTATACCTATATATTGTAAAACGTGCCGGTGTTTAAATCGGAAATAAAACTGATTTGAAATGGGCAGGCAAGATTTTAGAATTCGTATGTAATGCCATGAATCTCTCACTGGTGAATATGTTATTCTATAGATCGATTTTCCAAAAGGACAGGAGGTATACAAATGTATGTTTGCTTTTCTATGCTGGTTGCTGGCAACGTAAACTAAACGAGCAGCACCAATTTTGATGATTCCTTTTTCATTGGAAAGAGGAATGCTAAGAGATGGTATCATATTTTCAACATCCTTGGGCCCACATCTAGGTTCAAAAATATTTAGAAAAATTCAAATGCGAAATCTCCTTCCCTCCAAAAACCGCGTCTGAAAAGGGTGGAGGGGTAATTTTCCTCGAAAATTGAAAATCTGGGACGGTACAATTAAAGATGAGACCATATCTCGAAACGTTTAAATCAATTTTTTTTAAAAGAGTTACGGTTTTCGAGTTACAGCATCAGTAATGTCTGATATATTATGTGATATGTTTATTTCCGCTACATGGAAGGAAGGAAGGGGCAACTTTTTTCGAAATCTGAAAATATGAGACGGTCAAATTAAAGAAGAAATTATATGTAGCTAGGTAGCAACATTTAAATTGAATATTTTAAGAGTTATAGCCGTAATGTCTAAAATATGTATACCTGCGCCGCGATGTTTTGAGATCTCTGAATAATAACAATTACAAGCTAAGCCTATATGCATGGGTAAGGATAAGTACTATCTTCTTTGGTATTAGTGAACGTTCAACAATTTTCATGACTAATATTATACACTCAAAAGTGTGAAATAAATATTTTTTTACAAAAAATTGGACTTTATTAGTTGGTACACTGGAAAATATAAAATGATATTAATTCTATTGGTGCTGGTACTTTTTAACTTGGTGCCGCTAGTCTAACTACAAATGCTCAATTTCAATAGTTCAAACATCAATAGAATTAATAGTATTTTGTATTTTCCAGTTCACCAACTAATAAAGTCGGTCAAATTTTTTTGTAAAAAATATTTATCTTTAATTTCTTCTATGCCGTTTATTTTACCGTAAAAAATGGAAATCCTCTTCTTTGTAATGGTATAAAAAACTATCATACAACTCTAGATTTCTGATATTTTACAATACAAATATTAAAGCTTGTTTTTAGTTCAATTTTTTCCTGCCAATAGGATTTAATGTCAATATTATCTTCTTCCAGCATTATCTCCATAGGTATATAAAGTTTGTTTCACGAATCATGGCTATTGTGTGTAATCATTCACGAGCTACATACATATCACTATACGTCTCATCGCATCTCATTATCATGAAATTCTCTACTACGTTTGTCGATCTAAGCTACGACATCAGTATGTCAAGCTTATGTCCTTTTATACAATGATAGAGCGCTGCACGTATGTCCGAAGGCAACGCAATCTTTATTTCATAGGCGTCACAAAGTCATTGTGACATTTCAGATGCAATCAGGTGCATAAATTTATATTTCATAACTCAAGCAATAAATTTGTATTTTGTGTGTCTGCATTATTGTTAATAATAAATCTTTCATATTATGTTTGCTTATTTAATCAATCGGTATTTTTTTCTCTAATTATATGAACTTCCTTAAATGCCATATCTTAGCTTGAAATCGTTACGCCACTGATTTACTCCCGTCAGTTGGCTTGATCCATGTTTCGTATTTTCAAGGCAGACGCCAACTTTCGTGAAACAAACTGTATTATTCTTTCCCAACCTACATGCCAAACGGCTCTGTATTTCCAATACGATTATATAGAACAGACAGATCCCTCTTACTCATTCTTCTACATGTTGACACAAAATCGATACAAATACCAATTAACTATAAATCACCCGCATCTCATGATCCCACATTTTTGTTAACACCCACTGTATATTTATTTTATGTAATTTCCATGTTGTTGTTTTTTTTTTCTAAAACGGGGCCTAATCGACATTGGATGCTTTCGAATTTATGAAGGTTGTAAAAATGAAAACACAATTCGGAAAGTCATCCCTCCACACACCAGCTTTGTGATGGGCACAACAACGTAACAATTTTGAGATGAGAATAATTTCTTGTTTCATTTTTTTCAATGTTATTTTTCAGTAGTCGGGTTTTATTTTTTGAATTTTAGCATGTTTTGCATAGAATGCGTATCTGGATTTTGATTATTATTTTATTATCTGAAACAACAGATCCGAAAGAAGGAGAAGAACTTTATATTCCTTTTCGAAAACACTCTCTAAATAGAGTAGAGGAGTTTTTAGGTAAATTTCTTATTGCGATCGTTCACACTTTTGAATTAAGAAAAAATTTCAACGGCATGTTGTTATATTTCTATAAGTTAGTCCAAAAAAACATTTGGATCAAAAGTTTATATATATATATATATATCGGATATAACGAAATTTGTTAACACGATAGAGGTATCAAGTTCAAATTTGCTACAAAAATCAATCTCTTAAATATCTCGGCCGAGTTCGTTATTGGGCAATATCGGGTAAGCAGTTTCGAAATGGCGACCGTTCAAACATTTAAAAAAAATATCAAACAAGAGCCGTAGTGTAAATATTATCAAAACTAATTTTAGGTTATAGATATAATCAGTACCTACAACTTTTATTCGAAGCAATTTTCCATAAAATGCACAGATAAAAAAATAAAATTAATCAAGAAAAAATAAGAAATATTGATAAAACATGAACACTCAATATAAATTTGATGTAATTGTACATTTTCTGGAGATCTTAATATAGACCCTGATTAAAAAAATATATAGTATATTTATTTAAAAGAAATAGGCGAAAAAAAAATTCAGCCTTGAAGTGGAACGCGAACCCAGTCTGCTTTATATTCAACAGCCAAAACAAAGACCTCTAGCCGCAAGGCTATGACACATACGGCAATTAAATGTAATAACATGTAGGTATACCAATGAAAAGGTACAGGCCATCCGGATTTTTTTTTTCAAACATTTTAAAGGAAGGGAAAAATTATAGAAGAGGTCATTTGTCAAAAGACTTTCGAACCTCAAAAAATAAAAATGTTCTTAAGCTTTTTGTTCTGAGTATGATATTTTTGTTTACAAAAACTAGGTACGCCTTTTGATGCACTGGAAAATATAAAATAATAACTCTATTAGTTCTGGTAATTTTGAAGTTGTGCAGTTATAGATAGATACAATACTTTATGGACCAACTTCGAAAGGTATGAAGTTTGTTCTAGATTTTATCAAAATTATATTTCACATTTTTGTGTATATTTTTTTCATCAAAATCGTTGAACATTAAATGTAAACGGATATGGTCTCTTCTTTAATTTTAACGTCTAAATTTTACGTTAAATCTAGAATACATTCAGAATTATTAAGTTCTGTCACTAAAATTAGATTAACTATTGAAATCGATTTATGTCTTTTCAAATAATGATATAAGTACATAAGTAGGTAGGTTCTATGTAACAAAATATTTTTTTGTTTGATTCATCGTATTATTCTATATGTGTGTATTTTTAGATTTTTAACGACCACTTACGAAGCCATCACACGTCAGTAATTTAAAATAAACCAGAAGGAAATCTCAATATAATTATCTTTTTATATATTGATGGCGAAAGATTTGTTGCTTTCAAACATACATATTTATTTATAAATGCGCGTTTAATTATAATCAGAAGAAAAACGAAATACAATTTTAAGATTACAGAAATGATTGATGAGAATGTTTGACATATGTATACCTAATAAAATCTTAACTCAACATACTGCCTGTTGACCGCAGGTTGGTAAAATAAATATTTGGAGATTCTCCAACTTATTATATAAAAATATTTTTCTGGTTCAAGTATAAGTTTTTTGTTATTTTCCATTTTCTATACTAGTACGAAAAATCAAATACTTAATCAATTTCCATTTTTTTTAATTAAACGTTTAACTCATTAATACATATAAAAACAAAACCTACCAAACTAATTTACTACTAATGCTCAATTAATCTATCCCGAGCCATACAGACAATCTTCTCCATCAGCTCCGGAAACGGTTCCATAACCTCAAAGAAATCACTTCGATTGAGCTTGAACAGCTCACATGCTGTCACGGCCACCACACTGGCCGTTCTTTTCTCGCTGAAAACTAGAGCAATCTCACCGAAATGTGCACCATCTTCCAGATGACAGATCTCTTTGCCTGTAGGCGTGAACACGGCCACAGTTCCAAAATAGATGAAATACATGCACATACCCTTCGATCCAGCCTGAACAATAACATCCTCGGGTAGATAAATTTCCGTCTTTAGCTTGGAAACCACCTTGACCAAAATACTCTCCGGTATGTTGTTGAACAATTCAACACGATCAATGTGACACTTGGTGACGTGCAACAAGATATCCTCTTTTAAATTTTTCGATAGGATTTCATTGATTGCGTGTTCGTTGAAGAACTCATTCTGAAACTTGAAACGAAAGTACGAGTAGATTTTCTCGCGCAACTCCATTGGTAGACCTTTGTACTTCATGTATTCTTTAAATTGTTGATATAAATTTTCATTCTTGTTTCTGGCATGGACGAATTTCGTCCAAATTTGCAGTATCTGTGCATAAAGGTACAATTGAATGCTGTAACCGATAAATATAAAAATGGTTGCCATTATTATTTCATAATTATAGTTAATTGGTAGTTCACCATAACTTGCTACAATTAATACAAGAATAGTGGACAGGTACATTTTTTCTTCGGAAGGCAGATCACGTTCATAATATTCACCCATTATGTTTTGTATATAAAATATGACAGTGGTCAGCCAGCTAAGGGTGATAATGTAGAGAAATGTTAGTTTTAATGAGCTGGATAAGTAGCTCGAATGATTTTGATATAATCTGTACAGATCAAATGCTTGACTCCATCGCGTGATTCTGAGAATTTTCATTAGACCAAGTAAACGACCAATGCTAATGAAATCATAAATTCTTTCTTCATCTAGCTGCATTATGAATTCTACCACTATTAAGATAAATAAATAGGAAATCGATATCAAATCCAACCAAAAATACGTCTTCAGATACCTTTTGGCTATCTTTGATTTCCTCATTATCGTGCGACACAGATCAGTATCATAATATCCTGTGAAGAACTGTTTGATGATATCGATAAACAATAGTATATTTTCGATCAGTCTGATGTATCTAAATGAATCACTTCGGCTGCCAGTTTCGTACAATCGAGCTGCACTCGATGCTTGTGATATGTAACAGTACAAATAAACGCAAAACATGAAAAATTCCCAATACAAACAGAACAAGCTGAACGGATGTACCATGTGCAAGTAATGGACGGCATGTCTCAGCTCCTCCTTGTGGCATGCATCCGATGATGGGTAGTAGAGTGAGGTATGCGGATGCTGACGGCTGATCATGCAAAAACGGTACCATCTACGCCTGCATTGGATAAAGATTCCACTGTCGATGATACGCTTGAGGATGTTGTCCGATGGATAGGGTAGATGGCATTCATGTTCAGCATCAGTGTTCATTCTATTGATGTATTGTTGTGTCTGTTATCTAGCAGAAAGCAGATAATAATGATACTTTGACGGTTGTTTTTTGTTGCTTTGATTGACGTGTTGCTATGATTATCAAGTAGTGACAGAATTGTACACATTTGATTGTAGTAAAGTGATAATGATAACACACAATAAGTATGAGGAGTATTGTAAGCGCAAACACGGAACAGAGAACAAACACCTAGGAAATGCAATGTCACTTATACAGAATGTTGGTTGTCTCCATAGACATCTGAACACCTAGACCAAGCTTTTCATTCATAACATTTATCTAAAGGCGATCTGTTACTGTTACAGAAGTGTTTTGGTATTTTGCATGTGTAGGATAGAGACAACATTTTCCTATAGGAAATTTTGGCAACAGTGTACCTCTGTAGAAGCGTATAAATGCGTAAAGCGTAGTAGCAGCACTCAAATTATGAATGGAACAACGAAAAACAATATTGCGACTAGCGACGAAAGATGACGAATTCAATACGGACACCTAAATTATATTTTCCTGTATTGCCGCACTTACCGCAATTAAATCGCTCGATATCGATCGATGAACCTCTTATTTCACAAGTGAAAAATTTTATTTTGTGTTGTAAAATATAAATTTGGTACATAATTTAATCTGCAGGTGTTTCTGAATAATCAGTAATAACTATTTCAACGACAACCTTTTAATTACGTCTGAATGTCTTTGATTATTACTCTATAAATCAGAAGTTGCCATGAAACATAAGAAGTTTGGCAAATATGTTAATCGTATCAGTCGGACACGAATTGTTATGGGCCAGAAGAATAATGGTTTTGAGATGTTGGATCGCTCTGAAAGAGGCTATGCGTGGTCTAGGAGTTCAGATGTCTTTGCTTGTCTCTGACACAATGTCAATTTCCTTTCGTGTACTATTCATGAAATCTATACATATAAATAAAATTGGTGAGTGTCTTGATTACCATCCTAGATTATTTTCAGTTTATATTTTATATGCTTATTGCACATCAGCAGAACCAAAAACAGTATTTTTAAAATTTCTATCTGTCGGTTTCTTTGTCCTGTCACTTTTCGTCAAACAAGTATTCTCATTTGAGATCTGAAAAATCAAGTGTTTGCAAAAATAGATGTAGTTTAGCATAACTTTCAATAAAATTGTGGCTTAAGATGCTATTTTTAATGATTTTTTAATAAAAAATGGCAAAAATGTTGTTCGTAAGACTTACGGCTTTTAATTGGAATTTTCGATTTGGAAGTGTCTTTTCAATCCCAAATAGTATATAATCATTCTTACATACTATTAAACGCTAACATCCTTCAAAATCAGCAAATAATATGCTTGAAAATAGTAAACCAAAGTGAGGTTAAACGAACTGTTTATTGACTTGTGCAGTATATTCAACATTCAAGTACTGTTAATATCAATGTTGCCAACGGTGCCAGTATACATTAGCAGCATTAGATTATTTTATGATTTTCATTTCCACGAATATTTGCTTTAGAAAAAATTAACGACAATGACAACTTTTTTTTTTTTTTAATGACAAGTGTTGGGTGTTATGGATGCAACTTTTCATATATAGAATTTATTTTTTTGAGTGAAAATGAAAACGAACTATTGAATATTTTAAATAATCATGGTGTTTTAGTGAACTTCAAAAATTGTTAGAATTCTGGTAATAACGTGACAGTATCTGAGAAGTGCCATTCTCTCAGATATGGCGCTATTAAAAAATCTGTTTTACTCTTCTAAAGCAAGTATTTGTAAAAAAAAATGTTTTGGAAATTTTAAACAAGAAACTATACATCTAAACACTTATTCGTTATTGAATATTTAAGAATATGTTATATTGTTTGGCATCATTGGAATTGACAGTTTGTAAACACAATGCACAAGATAATCATCGCTTCGTTTAACCTCACTTTTTTGCGAACTTATGTTTACTATTTTCACGCATATATTTGCTAATTTTGAAGGATTTTAGCGTTTAATAAAATAGAAGGATAATTATATACCTACTATTTGGCATTTAAAAGATACTCCCAAATCGAAGTTTCCAGCTAAAAGTCGTAAGTTCTAAGAACACCATTTTCCCGTTCATTAAAAATAGCACCTTTTGCCTCAATTTTATAAAAATTTATGCTAAAATACACCTATTTTTGGAACCATAAAAGCCATCAAACTGGACTTTTAGCCCCTTCTCAATGAATTTGTAAAGCTAAAATCATTGTAAATAGGGATTTTGAATCGGGTTTTTACCAAAGATATCTCGAATCAAGTCGAGGGTGTTTGCTAATAAACAATAAACCTAATTTCTAAGTTCCACAGAATTATAAGAAATAATCCAGACTGAATATTCTTATTTTGTCGGCTTTATAACTTTAATATTATTTTATCGCATATTCAAACTTCTCTTTTCAAATCTAAATCAAAAGTTTGGTATTGTTTTTCATTCTATATGCAAGCGGAAAATTATCAACCAAACAATCAATACCTAAGCGTGTTATGTCGAACATTCATTCAACATATCTATCCTTTTATGCCGATTGACTTGTTTTCAAACAAACCCATAATTTCCATCCAACATTGTTTTTCCCGCCTTCCCCCATTTCCACAGTAGGTATATGTGTTATTATGCGAATCTCGACATCATAAATAGCAATAAATCTGCCTCACCAACTCATGACCTTGAACTGTATTTTCCTTTTGCTTTGACCGTATGCTAATATTAACCGGAAAATGACATTGTAATTGGAATAACTTTGGGAATCCACATATTTTAATGTTTAAATAGAATATAGTACAACCTCTATAATCCGGATAATTAATGGTAAGGGTGTTGTCCAGATAAGTGATATATCCGGAATCAAATGTTTATTATTTAACACAAAAGTAATAATTCTCCATAAAAAATTATAAATAAAATATATGAGAAACAAATTGAAAAACTTAAAACAGTTTGGATACGTATTATCCTGCTACATATTCATAATTAAAAAATTAAAAACCTGAACAAACAAACAAAAGTAACTTATTTTGGAACTACCTTTAAAAAACAGCAATAAGTTTAATTTGGTAAACGCGGCATAAGCTTTACATATTTTTTGTACTTTCTAGAATCGACGGATTTCCACTTTTACCAGACCCATCTTGTATTATAATACATTTTCTAAAAATTCCTTATCAACGTTTCAGCTAGATGAAATGATTCTTAATATGTATCAGTTCTATCGTGATATCTACCTTGAAACTCTAAAAGCCAAGGAATAATTAGCTCATTTATTTCATTTAAAGTATTGTTTCAACCACAGTCTTATATACAACCTTGGAAACTGCCGTGGCAAAGATACTGTACCCTTACTAATGTATATAATTGATTCTTATTGTTTATCAATGTAAAATCTATGATAAAAGGACTTTTTGAGTTTACAAGTTAAGGTATATCAATGAAATCTAATCATAGCAACAGCACCATGATCTGATTTTGAACTTCAATACGGGAACCACCTCCTATCATTCAAATTTCGTTTAGTTTGTAACCAACTTGTACGACTTTGATACCCCAACATTTCTCAAAAATCGATAAAACGACTCACATTTATATGAATTTTAAAGAACAGCACAGAATTCATTCGATTAAGAAGCAGAAAACAATACCTGACGAAACTTATAACCAATTGAAGCTGTTTCTCTCGAAAGATTTTACTGCTTTCCTCATAAATGAATGTTCAAAATAAGATTCTATATGAAAACAACATTTGCTTTATTAATCAACAAACTCATTAATACATATGAACAAGTTCTTCAAAACTAATCCACTACTAATGTTCAATTAATCTTTCCTGAGCCATGAGGACAATCTTCTCCATCAGCTCCGGAAACGGTTCCATAACCTCAAAGAAATCACTTCGATTGAGCTTGAACAGTTCACATGCTGTCACTGCCACCACACTGGCCGTTCTTTTCTCGCTGAAAACTAGAGCAATCTCACCGAAATGTGCACCATCTTCCAGATGACAGATCTCTTTGCCTGTAGGCGTGAACACGGCCACAGTTCCAAAATAGATGAAATACATGCACATACCCTTCGATCCAGCCTGGACAATAACATCCTCGGGTAGATAAATTTCCGTCTTTAGCTTGGAAACCACCTTGACCAAAATACTCTCTGGTATGTTGTTGAACAATTCAACACGATCAATGTGACACTTGGTGACATGCAACAATATATCCTCTTTTAAATTTTTCGATAGGATTTCATTGATTGCGTGTTCGTTGAAGAACTCATTTTGAAACTTGAAACGAAAGTACGAGTAGATTTTCTCGCGCAACTCCATTGGCAGACCTTTGTACTTCATGTATTCTTTAAATTGTTGATATAAATTTTCATTCTTGTTTCTGGCATGGACAAATTTCGTCCAAATTTGCAGTATCTGTGCGTAAAGGTACAATTGAATGCTGTAACCGACGCATAGGAAAATGGTTGCCATTACTAATTCAAAGTCTTTGAAAATTGGTCGTTCACCATAACTGGCCACAATTAATATCAAAATCGTTGATAGATACATTCGTTCTTCGGGAGGTAGTTCGTGATTGTAGTATTCTTCCATCAAGTTTTCTATATAGAATACGACAGTTGTTAGCCAGCTAAGGATAATGGCATAGAAGATTGTTAGTCTTAATGAGCTTGAAACGTAGCTTGAATGATTAAAGTACAGACGATATAAATCAAATGCCTGATTCACTCTTGTAATTCTGGCAATTTTCAGTAGTCCAAATAAGCGACCAAAACTGATCGCATCATAAATGCTTTCTTCGTCTAGTTGCATTATAAATTCCGCCACTATTAAAATAAATAAATAAGAAATCGATATCAAATCCAACCAAAAATACAACTTGAGATACTTTTTGGTGATCATTGATTTCCTCATTATCGAGCGACACAGATCAGTATCATAATATCCTGTGAAGAATTGTTTGATCATATCAATGAACAATAGTACATTTTCTACACATCTCAAGTATCTGAATGATTCGCCTCTTTCACCAGCACTGTACAATCGAGCTGCACTCGATGCCTGTCTTATATAACAGAACAAATATACCCAAAACATGAAAAATTCCCAATACAAACAGAACAAGCTAAACGGATGTATCATGTGCAAGTAATGGACGACATGTCTCAGCTCCTCCTTGTGGCATGCATCCGATGATGGGTAGTAGAGTGATGTATGCGGATGCTGACGGCTGATCATGCAAAAACTGTACCACTTACGCCTCCAGTTGATGAAGATTCCACTGTCGATGGTGTGCTTGAGGACGTTCTCCGTAGGGTAGGGTAGATGGCATTCATGTTCAGCATCAGTGTTCATTTCAATGATATATTTTTACTTCTATTTTACGACAAGAAGCAAATAATAGAGAAACTTTGGTAGGTAGATGTTTTGTTGTTTTGACATTGTTGCTATAATTATTTGACTGACAGTTCACAAATTATTAGAGACGTGTTCCGTAATAGAACTCAGAATGTTAGTGCTAGTGCTTACGATCTTATGATTTCACGCCTTATTGTTCCGAAATAAATGTATTTGGACCGAGTGCACAGGCATGGGTCTATCAGATTCAACCAAATTTAGTAGTAGTGTTAGTAGTTTTATTTGACCATATCACAAATTAATGAGAAAGAAAAAAAAATATGTAGAAATTAGTAGTATTAAATTAGAAAAACATTACAATTAAATTAGCTACATATTCAGCTGAAAAAATATTGAAAAATTATGAGAAAATATAAATTATGCAATACGTAGTGTAAATCTTGGTTCAATTGAATTTGCTATTTTGAGATATAAAAAACAGTTTTATAAGAAGGAATTTCTTATCTATGACCTTAAAGTTTTTGAACAGTTATTTTACCGAACTATCCAACTATGTTCAAATCTAGAGAGTTCTGGCGAGAGACAATCAATCTGTGTCGTTTGGGATTTAATAGGTCTGCGCATCTTGTGTTGTAACTATGTATATCCGAAATGTTTATGGAAATTGTGAGCATTTTTATGAATTTCCAGATGCACACTGAAAATATATAGGGTTGGAAGCGGCATGATGCCAAATTGAATAAAATATTGTGGACAACGATCTCTAGATCCTAAATTGGTCAGTAATCTTATAGCTTTTTTTCTGATATCTGAATACAGCTTTTGCGTAGTTCAAGTTGCCTCAGACTAAAATGCCGTAGGATAGTACCAAGGGAAAAGTAAGTGATTTTGATTACACTTAAATTCATAAGATTTTTGAGTTGTCTAAGAACAAACAGAACACATATAACTTTCGAAGTACATATTCGGTATGGCTAGACCAGTTCAATCAATCGTCAATAAGTATACCAAGAAATTATACATTCATTCTTGCACGGTAAAAAGGATTTGAGAAAATGATTAAATGCTGGGTTCTAGTCTCATTAAATTTCAATCGATTTTTTTTTAAATCAAGTGCTGACTATATTCGTGTTGTTTTAAGTGGTTTTGATTAGATCGGTCTAGGATTTGTCTGAGTTGATCAGAGTTGTGTCGTCGGCAAATAGGACACATTTGATGGGAGCCATAGATTGACATAGGTCTTATATGTACACAACAAAAAAGAAAGGTCCAAGGACAGTGCCTTGAGGTACACCATCTTCGACATTTTTCCATTGGTATCTGTTTCTGATGTAGGAAGTAATGAGATCTAAAATGGCGCCGTCCTCTCCTGTTTTAAAAAATCTTAACTTAAAATTTGACGTCCATCCAGAAGATATGTACTGAAAAAAAAAAGATTGTAAAAGAGTTTTTATTTATTTATTTTAAAGCCAGGGCACACTCACAATATTTACCGAGATAGATTCGACAGTTTGTCGCCAAACTAGGTACTTCAGTCTTGAAAATGCCTGGAAAATAGAAGAAGATAATAAACCTACTCGAAAGCTCGGCTTAACTCAAAGAATTTTCTTTATTAAATGACTGCACCACCAAGAATCACCTTTTTACTTAATATAAAACCTGTCACGAATACAAAATTAAAAAAAAATAGATACTAGAAATTTGTTGCAATCGATCAATGTACTTCCTTTATGACAGCTAATAAAGTGATAAATTTTAACTTTATTATCATTATATCATGCCTTTGATAAAATTATTTTATAGTAAATGCCCGTCTACACCCAACGACTGAAATTTTACATCAAGCACTCAAATCGAATACACTGTTGTTTCCCTCAATTTTTGACACCAACGATAAAAAAATTGTGATAGACTAATATTTTATAAGAAAAAACATTGCTATGGCATCCAGCCATCGAAAACGCTGCACATAAAATCGTGCTCTCGTCTCGCCAGTGGTTAGGTGGAAGTCGCGCGTGCGATCGCCTGTGGTCGCGCGCGATAATTTTGTGTCGCCCATCGCCGCCATGCGTATACAGCGAACGGTTGGAGGTGGTTTTGTTGTCGGTTGTTCTTGTTCTTGTTACTGCTGTGAAAGGTTGTCATCATCATCGTTGACATGGATCTGCAGTGCGTTGTCGTGTACACGATTATACGCATTCCGGAGGCGAAAAGAGCACGATGGGCCGCTGCTCTTGATGCAAGACACCAGGAAGAGGGCTGTCTCGCTTGGGCCAAGGGACAGATTAAGAGGTAAAGCCGTGACCATATAGAAAATATCTGGTCTGGAGAAGATAATGTTTTCATACGCTAAGAACAAGCGTAATACTAAATGTGCAATAGCTATAAGTACATTTCAAGAACTGTAGGCACTAAATTCTCACAAATGATGGTGACAGTTCAGTATTCTTCTGACTATTGCTGCATATTAATAAATTAAAGTAGCACTAAATAATAAAATATCTAGGGTCATCGTTGTCCTTTTCTGAACTCGATTATAGAACAATAATCCGTGAACAATAAGACTTAGAGAATTAAATCAAAGATCAATACTGATAGTTGTCTCAGGATAGTTATAATTATAACAAAAAACGGGAACATAGCTTAACACTGAACCAAACAGTTAACTTTAAACTATACAAGATCGTTTCAAAACATGTTAAATTAGTTTAACATTTGATTTATTAAGAAAAAAACTATGAAATGCAAAAAGTTAAACGAGTCTTTTACTTAAAATTTTACATGAGTACATTCATCTGTATTTATTTGACAAACCATTTTGAAATTTTTCTGTTTAAATGTCATCTATGGAGTCTCTTAAGCTGTCTTCAATAGTTATCTGAATTAAGCAAGTTATAAATAATTATATCGAATCAAACAATTTTATTCCATCTTATATTTAGAGCCTGGTGGAATATTTCCTCAATTTTGTAATCATAGGAATTTCAAAATAAATATAAACAGCGTTATTTAAACAAATTTGAATATTTATAAATCGAATGCGCCTTCAATGGCACATATTGTGCAATAATAGAAAATATATATAAATACATTTTTACATATACTTATAAAATAGTTGAGTAGTCAATTTGATTTCATGGGACAACCACCAAATGTGCCAAAATAGATAATCATATATTATAATATTATATCATTTGGCGTGAAAGCTCATGCTCATGAAACTTGTCGAGGACATGGGAAGGCAAAAAATAAAACAAAAAAAAAAACCGACGACACGAGATACAAATTATTATCGTCGACGGTCAGCTGAAAACACAACGAGCGAGTGTTGATTTTCCTTGGCAAAAGGTCAATTGTATCTGTCGCACGTTTTTTTGTTTCTTTCTTTCTATTCCACCGACCTGTTGCGCGCTTTCTAGAATCTGGCACCTGTGGTTCTATTATTTGTGTCAAGATTCAAGTTTGTGATCTAATCTCTATCAATTCATCTCTCTTCATGGTTTTTGTTACAGAACTGTGAAGAAAAGATGGCCAAATGGCAGCAGTTGCTTATGTTTCATGTAAAATCAGTGTTTCTGTAACCTTAGGAAATTCTCAGAATTTTATATTATAAAACATTTTGGACGTTTTTTATTGTCATATAACCCCGTGCCGTTGATTTTTTTTTTCGAAATTCGAAAATGTGAACCATCGCATTTCAATGTGAAATTTACTTAAAAATATATTTCTTGAGGTCTCAGAATGTTAAAATATTCAAATGCAAATGTTCTTTTTCGTATATACTTTTTTTTTCAGTATGAGATTCGATTAATCGAGAAAATTAATTAGATAAAAATAATCTATCAAATTTCTTACTTTGGATTATAGTAGTTTTCTTCTAATCTTTTTAGTAAGTGTCTTGTAAAATAAACCAGATGATTGAATAAATCCACCACTGCAATTTATGGCAATATAATGAGATAAAACCACGAAAATGGATTTTCCCATTAAATAAATCGAGTACCTACTCCAGTAGTGCGTATTTTTATATGTCTAATGGCATCTCAGATTAAAATCGTCAGCTGCTCTCAATTCACATAGTTGTTTGTTGGAAAATACTTGCATTTGAAACGTGAAATTCGTTTATAAAATAAATATGTAATTCAAAATTCTCTGCTGCAGCTAGCGTCTTCGCAGCTCCTCTATATTCTATATTCAAGAGACGAATTAAAGCGTAGTGAATGGTGTATATATAACCTATTTCTGAAAATGGGAAATGCACAACAAGATGTTGCTTGTGATTCCATTACTATAGTCTGATTCTGCATAAATGATGTATATGGTTTGGTGAATGAATGTTTCATGCAATTGAATCTAGTATGTTATTTATAGTATAGTATTCCAGGATTTCAAATATTTGACTTGAATCTCGTAACTTGTACAATGATACTTGTATACTTTAGGAAAATAACAGCTATTCTTTCCAGACGTCATGATACATAAAATCCAACATTAAAACCTTTCCAGATACACCACCAGCGAATCTTGGAAGATTATGGAACGGATTTTTTTTGTGATTGTACTTTCCTTCAAGTGTTATTCATATTTTATTTATCTAATAAGAATTTCTTTCTCATTACAGAGCGGTAGCGGCTTACCTTCGTGCTCTTAATCTGTCACCAAATAATGCCGTCGTACACGGCAATCTCGCTTGCGTCTACTATGAACAAGGTCTCATTGATCTGGCCATCGATACTTACAGAAGAGCTATTGAGCTACAGCCCAACTTCCCAGATGCTTACTGCAACCTGGCTAATGCACTTAAAGAAAAGGTACACGAAAACACCCTTCCCAATTTCAATTCAAATCTCATATTACATATATTGTCTATTCTTACAGGGTCAAGTTTCTGAGGCTGAGGAATGCTACAACACAGCCCTCCGCCTATGCCCATCACACGCTGATTCACTCAACAATCTGGCCAACATAAAACGCGAGCAAGGTCATGTCGAAGAAGCCACCAGGCTGTACCTCAAAGCCTTGGAGGTGTTTCCTGAATTTGCTGCAGCCCACAGCAATTTGGCATCAGTGCTACAGCAACAGGGCAAGCTCAATGAAGCTCTGATGCACTACAAAGAGGCCATTCGCATTCAACCAACCTTCGCAGATGCATACTCCAACATGGGCAACACCTTGAAAGAGATGCAAGATGTATCGGCGGCACTGCAATGCTACACACGCGCCATCCAGATTAATCCAGCCTTTGCTGATGCGCACAGCAACTTGGCTAGCATTCACAAGGATTCCGGCAATATCCCGGAAGCTATACAATCGTATAGGACAGCACTTAAGTTGAAACCAGACTTTCCAGATGCCTATTGCAATCTGGCACATTGCTTACAAATTGTCTGCGATTGGACAGACTATGACACAAGAATGAAAAAGCTGGTCAACATTGTGGCCGATCAATTGGACAAGAATCGTCTACCATCAGTCCATCCACATCATTCAATGCTGTATCCATTGTCACATGATTTCCGGAAGGCAATCGCTGCACGACATGCCAATTTGTGTTTGGAAAAGATCAATGTGTTGCACAAGTTTCCCTACAAGTTTTCGGTGGAGTTGAAGGGTCGCCTTCGCATCGGTTATGTGAGCAGTGATTTCGGCAATCATCCCACATCACATTTGATGCAGTCGGTACCTGGATTGCATGACAGAAGCAAAGTAGAGGTGTTTTGCTACGCCCTCAGCCAGGATGATGGGACCACGTTCCGCAGCAAAATTTCCCGTGAAGCTGAGCACTTTATCGATCTGTCAACGGTGCCATGTAATGGCAAGGCTGCTGATCGCATCTATGCCGACAACATTCACATCTTGGTCAATATGAATGGGTACACCAAAGGTGCCAGGAATGAGATATTTGCTCTGCGTCCGGCGCCAGTTCAGGTGATGTGGCTGGGCTATCCGGGTACCAGTGGTGCCAGTTTTATGGATTATCTGATTACCGATGCTGTGACATCACCCATTGAGGTGGCCAGTCAGTATAGTGAGAAGTTGGCCTATATGCCGTACACGTATTTTGTGGGGGATCATAAGCAAATGTTTCCACATTTGCAGGAGCGATTGATTGTTGGCAATAAAGATGGACAAAATTTGGCTGATAATGTGGCCATTATTAATGCCACAGATTTGTCACCATTGGTGGAGAATACTGATGTTAAGGAGATCAAGGAGGTAAATAAATATGTATACAGTAAATAAGGATCAATATAATGATAGCAATTTGTTGCACGAAAGTAAAATATATACCTAATCTTTTTCTGTCTAAGGGGGTAGAAGGTACTGTTTTTTCGAAAATTTCAAATGTTTTGTGGGAGAATTGAAGAAAAAATCATTTTCAGGAATTGTTTTGTATGGGACCATTTCTCAACACTTCTCTTTCAAATGAAAAAAAACATCAAAATTGGACCAAGTTTGCTATACGAAATTAGCGTACAAACATAAAAAAAAGCAAACATTCAACTGAATTTTATACCTCCTCCTTTTTTGAAGTTGGTCAAAAAGTTAAAAAAAAGGGGGTGTTGGGGACAATTTTTCTCGAAAATCGAAAATCTGAGACGGCAGAATTAAAGATAAGACAATATCCGAAAACGCTTAAATTGAAAAAAAAATCAAAAGAGTTAGGGTTTTCGAGTTACAGCGTTGTTAAAATCTGAAATACGTGAATTTCTTTCGATAATTGAAAATCTGAGACTGCCAAACTAGAGACCAGATTATTTGTAGCAATATTGAAATTGAAATTTTTTTCCGAAGAGTTACGGTTTTCGAGTTACAGCAGTGGAAATTCTAAAATGTGCGTATTTCCACGGCGATGTTTTTAGATATCTGAATAATAACAAGTACAGGCAAAGAATATAGGATAAGTACTATTTTTTCTTCTTTGGTATATGTGAACGTCCAACGATTATTGTGATCAATGTTACTCTCAAAAGTGTGAAATAAATATTTTTTGCAAAAAAAATGGACCGACTTTAAAAGTTAGTGCACTGAAAAATACGAAATAATAATAATTCTATTGGTGCTGGTACTTGTGAAGTTGGTGCCAAAAGTTATCAATCTAACTGCAACTGCAAAACTTCAAAAGTAACAGCACCAATAAAATTAATATTATTTCGTATTTTTCAGTGCACCAACTTATAACGTCGGTCCATTTTTTGAAAAAATATTTATTTCATTAGTCACGAAAATGGGTGAACGTTCACTCATACCAATGAATATAGTACTTATCCTATTATACACGTATATTCTTTGCTTGTAGTTGTTATTATTGAGATCTCAAAATATCGCTGCAAAAATACGCATAAATATTTGAGATGTTACCATTTTACCACCACTGTAACTCGAAAACCGTAACTCTAAGAAATAAATGTTGCTACAAATAATTAGGTCTTTCATGTAGTGCCCACAGATTTTAAGTTTTCGAAATAAATCGCCATCTCCACATAGCAACAAATACACATATTTGAAAATTTAACATGCCTATTACTCGAAAACCGTAACTCTTTTGAAATAATGTTCAATTTAAACGTTTCCGGGTATTGTCCTATGTTTAATCATAACATACCACCTCAAATTTTCGATTTTCGAGGTAAGGAGATTCCGGGACCAAATTTTGAGCTGCCTCTTTCAACTGAATCAAAAATCATCAAAATCGGAGTACGTTAACAACGCGCGAACAAACAAAAAAAACCTCGACTTGAGTTCGGATATTGAAGATACTAAATTCCATGAAATATCACCTATTCTCATTTTACACCTCTGTAAATATTTCGTTTAAGTTTTTTTGCTAACTATTATCCATTGTTTCCCTTGCAGGTCGTCAAGGCACTCAAACCTGTCGAAATAAGCCTAAAAGTCGCCGAACTACCTACCACCACACAAATCGAAAACATGATTGCATCCGGTCAAGTGCAAACATCACTGAACGGTGTTTTGGTACAGAATGGTTTAGCCACCACTCAGACAAACAACAAAGCTGCTACCGGTGAAGAGGTCCCTCAATCAATTGTGATAACAACAAGACAACAATATAATCTGCCCGATGATGCAGTCGTCTACTGCAATTTCAATCAATTGTACAAAATTGATCCCATGACATTGCACATGTGGGTGAATATATTGAAGGCTGTGCCAAATGCTGTGCTGTGGTTGTTGAGGTAAGTGCTCAAAAAAATGTTCAACAATTAGATCAAGATTCTTATGTTGCTCAAAATGTAGTAAAAATGATTTTCGAGCGCTCCGCAAGAAAAGTCTGCGTTTTCGTAGATATCAAACAAGTGACCGGATAGACTTAGATAGACTTTGCTATTAGCTTGATTTCTCAAAATTATACAAAACTTTGAAAGTATATGCTTTTACTTTATGGTGACTCCATAATTCTCGTTCATTTTCCTAATATAATATATTTATATTATATGGACAAAACTCTTCAAACATACAAATATTTGATTCAGTAACTAAATCCTATTAATTTAAAAATAAATAACCTCTTTCTTCTATCGCCTCCAGATTCCCAGCAGTTGGTGAACCAAATCTACTTAACACCGCTCAACAACTTGGCCTACCCCCAGGCAAGATAATTTTCAGTAATGTGGCTGCCAAAGAGGAACACGTCCGTCGTGGTCAATTGGCTGATGTTTGCCTCGATACACCACTGTGCAATGGACACACCACCAGTATGGATGTCTTGTGGACTGGTACACCGGTGGTCACCTTACCTGGTGAGACATTGGCATCGAGGGTGGCTGCCAGTCAATTACATACTTTGGGTTGTGATGATTTGATTGCCGCATCCAGGCAAGAGTATCAGGATATAGCTATCAAATTGGGCACAGATAGGGAATAGTAAGTTTAAATTTTTATTTATATCTAGTAATTAAAAAAAGTAATTTGAAGTGTTTGCAATCAAAACATGGAAACACTTAAATCATCTTAAGTTGCATATCATTAAAAAATCACTTGTCACTCTTAAAATATGTAAAATATCTATACAGGCTGTTTTAAGTTCGACTCTCACCATTTACGAAGATGGTTGAATTGCGGCAAAGTTGCGCATTTATGTACTCAACAATACGCCATTTGGAAAGTTTGAAAATTTCGAGTAGTTCGGGAGATATCCGGAAAAACCGAATTTTCGGAAAAAAAATTTCTAGCTTTATTTCTAAATAAATAACACATTTACATTGCCACTTTTTTCACTCTTTCCAATGGTGTTAATAGTTTTGGAACCTGACGTTTCGTATATGTTTAACTATCATGAACTTTTTTCTTATGGGATCCATATTGGCATTCCACAAATTAAGTTGGCCTTGTTGTCCTAAAAATCCCAGAAATTAAATAAATTACTTTTATAAAGTAGTTGGCTTTGAATTTTCCAATCGGTGACAAGTAAATGACATTCTGTGTTATTGTCAATTGCTGAGTTCTCCAATGAAGAAAAACTAGACATTATAAAACTTTATTAGAAGAATGATAGAAACAGCGTGAATAAATGCATTAGAAGCATAATTAAAAAAATAGTTTTTCAATTTTTTCTTTAGGATTACGCCCTCAAATTTTTACAGTTAAGAATGTGTTTTAAAAGTTGTTATTTTTTTGTGATTTCAGTTTGAAAGCCATGCGCCACAAAGTGTGGACTGCTCGATCCACATCACCATTGTTCGATTGCAAACAGTACGCTCAAGGCTTGGAACTGTTGTACTTTAAGATGTGGGAACGATTCGCTGCCGGCCTAAAACCGGATCATATCACCGATACCACAGCCAAAAAGTGAGAGAGATTGATTGATGAAAATGTTGTGAAAATCATGTTCAAAAATCACACAGCACCAGTTTGATAAATTATATAAATTAATATATAATACATACAATAGAATATTTTTATTTTTTAATCAACATCGAGCTTAACACAACTCGATCTCGATAGTTTTCTTCAATATAATAAATAATATTGTAGGTGATTGAAAAATCATGAAATTTGGAGAGTTTTAATTTTATTTCATTATTATTATAATTTTGTTTTCTCTTTGTGGAGTTTTTTTCCTAAAAAATAAGTGACTACAACAAACAAATAAACAACGGACTGAGTTTTGACGCTGTTGACTTGAGTGTAAACTCTTCTTCGTTTTTGGTTGTTATATAATATTGTAATAATATATTATATATAATGATAATGAAGACTTGTGTATATTTTTTTAGCTTTTAAGGTATAATAATGATATGTAAATGTGCAAAGTTATAATAATTATATTTGAGACAAGAAGGTATGTACGCGTGAGTGTGTTTGAGCGAATGTGCGTCATACGCATATTATATATATTGTTCGCGCTGTATATTTTTAGTTTTGACATTGTTTCTTCATTCAGTTACAAATAAAGTGTTGGATAATTATTTCCACAATATTTTGAGTGATTTTATTTCATTTAATTTTATTCTCCTCTCCCAAAAGAAAATTCTGGAAAATATTTATAAATAACTCACAAAAAAATAGTTTTATACAAAATTATCCCAAGTTAATCTATTAAAAAACAAGTGAAATTTTTGAAAAAAAATTAAAAATAGTTTTTATTGGGCATTTAAGATTTAAACCGTAACGATGAGTACCTACTATTGCTATCCTTTTCTCGATTTTAACTATACTTATGTATATGTGTTTGCCAGCAACAGCAATTCCATAACAAATTACTGTTTATCTACCACAACACAAACTTTAACAACAACGTCTGACAATTGCGACATAACCATAGACGATCTTCCAGAGAGTACCTATATACCAGAGAACGAAACGTATATATACGCTCCATGCTCGTGCGTAATTCCAGTGACGAGAATGAATGAATGAGATAATTATAATTACCAATATTGGAGCACACTTGAAGATTAACAAGCGGCGAGATGTCTGCGATCTAAGTACGAATTCGAAATTTCAAGTCTCTAGACCGTATGGGGCCTGAGAAATCGCTGCGGAGTCCATTGATACAAGAACCGAAAGTAATAAAAACTATTTAAAAAGTTTTTTCTCTATCTTGTCAAAAAACGCGTGGTGGGAAGGGCAAATGTTGGTTTGAAAAAACTGGATAACTTTTTTTGACATGACCTATTTTGAATAACTTCGTTTCTTTTCAAAGCGCTTTTTGAGCGCTTCTCCTGAAGTAATAACATTTCGAGTTTGATTATTTACAGAGTCGGTAGATGACACTTTATGACAAAGTCGCAGAATTTTATAAATTTCTCGAAAATTTCAAAGGCAATGGTATTTTTATTTTACATTAGAAAGAAAGAGCCTGAAAAATTACAGTTACTGTTGAAAACCGCAACTCGATATGATTAGTCGTTATAGCCTTATTTAAACCTTAATTGTTACGTAACAAAATTAGAGAACAATCTTGAGTATCAGTATTTTTTATTGAAGTTCCCTATGTTTTATACAACCTACTTTAACAATGAATATATTTTTTTATTACGTAAATCGCATTAGATGGGGTAATTTAATTTAAGTGTAATTCAATGAGTATTAAACCCAAATAACTGCCGGTTACAGCTTTGTAGTGCCCACGAAGGACACACTTTGAGCACTTTAGGCGTTTTTTTATTTCAATTCTAGGTTCTAAGTTATTTAGGTGTCTAGATTTTTTCTAAATTCGGTTGTCTTAACCGACATTATCGATAGAAAAATCGTAAAATAACTGAATAAGAAAAATAATATGCCAAAGTTTTGTTTTGTTTCTGTCATGTCAAGGCCTACCCAGAGTCCTACTTATTATAATTTTCTTGTATAAATTATTAGTTTGTTGTTACAGTTATTTCTGTTTAATTCTCATTTAATTACACTAAACTTGAATTACCCCATCTAGAGCGACATATGTAATAGATTTTTTTCTATTATTGTTAAAGTAGGCTATATAAAATATAGGTAATTTTAATAAAAATTACTGATACTCAGAGTGTTCTTTATTATCTTATTTTAAATAATAAAAAAATTGTACGCCAATTGTTTATCGCAATTTTGTAGTAAATTTAAATATTCTGATCAATTCTAAACAAAAATGGTGTCTATAGTCTTTTCGCTAGAACGAACCGTTTTCGAGATAAAAATAATTTTTGTTTGCATTTGCACCTAATATTAATTCGCGCTATTTCAATTCGTTATTATAAACGGTCTCATGAACGCCACTAGTAAAACAAAAACAAGTTTATCACGCTATAAATTTGTTTTTAAGTCGCAATAATACCTACATATTTGAAAGCTAAATCTAGAAAAAATTTCTTAACAATAAGAAAAAACGATTTTTTCGCAATATTTCAACACCCCGTATCTCCAAAATAAAGCGTTTTGTTATATGAACTTTTTTAATTATTTCCATCTGCTGAATACGCTGTTGAAGTTTCTCCATTATAATTCGGACCACACTGTATATCAACTTTTGATGAATACATCCATCCATAAACCCTGGTCTACTAAAGGCTTACGTACATCTGCAAAGAACATGCGCTCACTATCCTACATAAAAAAATCATCGGACAGCGTCTTCTACCATGATTACGTAAAACGTTACAGAAAAAACTATCATAAGACTATAAAAGCTGCCAAGGACATTTATTATAATAGGAGGCTGGCCAATTCCGGTAATGTTGCTAAAGTAATGTGGTCTATTGTGAATGACTTAAGAAATAAGACCTCACCATCTAACACAATCTCTATTTCACCCGAGAACCTAAATAATTACTTTGTAGATGTAGCAAAACATTTAAAGAACACCATAACTCCTTCCGATGACCCCCTCTCATTTCTCCCTAAGGCTAATATGAATTTACACAGTTTCTTCTTTACACCCGTAGTATTAGCAGAGCTTAACAGTACAATTAATGACATTAAAAACAAATCTTCATCTGGGGCTGATGGGCTTACTCTGAAAATGTGCTCGAACCTGCCGGAATGCACATTGAATCATTTTATTACTTTAATTAACAAATCATTCCAAAATGGAGTTTTTCCAAACTGTCTTAAGACGGCAAAAATTTATTCCTCTGCATAAAGGAGGAGATAAAGATCAAGCTTCGAACTATCGCCCAATTGCACTCCTTCCCACATTATCAAAGATCATCGAAAGATTGGTTAAAAAAAGGCTTCTATCTTTTCTTTTTAAATATAATATACTCTCTACCTATGAATTTGGATTTTTAAGTAACAAATGCACAAATGATGCCATGTTTTCCCTCTTTAATAATGTATACTCAAACCCGATCAACCATCACTCTATAGCAACAATTTTCTGTGATTTCTCTAAGGCTTTTGATTGCGTAGATCATAATATATTAACTAATAAATTGGAGTACTACGGTTTCAGAGGAGTGTCCCTCGAATGGTTTAAGTCGTATCTCAACAGCAGGACTCAGATTGTGAGGGTTGATACGTCGATGTCTTCTTGCAAACCAATTGAATATGGAGTGCCTCAAGGTTCAGTACTGGGCCCTATTTTGTTTCTGCTTTTTATCAACGACATTGCTAGTCTTAACATTAGCGGTGAAATCTGCCTCTTTGCGGATGATACTAGTTTCACGTGGAGCAACCCGGATATTACGACACTTCATAGGACTGTATCTAGAGACTTAGTCACGATTAAATCTTGGTGCGATTCAAATCTCCTATGCCTCAATGTTTCTAAAACAAAAGTTTTATCATATAAAAGTACATTGCAATTTTTTGTACTTAATAACACCACTATTGAGGCCGTTGAATCTGTGAAATTCTTGGGGCTTATTGTAGACAACCGCTTAAAATGGGACTTGCACATCGATGCTTTATCTAAAAGGTTAAGTTCTGCCTGCTTTGCGCTGAGATCAGTTTCCAAGGAGCTCAACTTGTCTACTTCTAGAACAGACTATTATGCCATTTTTGAGTCGCATCTCCGATACGCCCTTCCATTCTGGGGTACGTGTTGTGCAACTCAATTTGAACGTATTTTTAAACTGCAGAAGAGAGCTGTTCGGTATTCACTGAGACTTAGCAGTAGGACTCACTGCCAGGATTACTTTAAAAAATTTAAAATATTAACTCTTCCGTCCCTATTCATATTTGAATCTGTATCCTTAATCCGCAAGCACGTATCTTCTATTCCAGAGAGGCCATCTCACAACTATCCGCTTAGAAACACGGAGCATGATCTTTATCTGCAATGCAAAAAAATGCACAATCATCTACCATTTGAAATCAAATCCATAAGATCTTTTCCTGAATTTCGAAAGGTTTTGAAATCATACTTACTGGAGAGAGCCTTTTATGCAGTAAGCGAATTTTTTGTTAAAAATTGTTAATACTTAATATTAAGCTTCTTACACCCACTGGTTTAGTGAATATTATTTGATGTTTGATATCCTAAGGGTCTCTTGTAATGTAAAATCATCTGTCACACAAAATTAAATCTATAACGGCTTATCCCAGATTCAATTAAATACCTACTACCTAGGATAATGCCTTTTATGCAGGTAACGACTTCTTTCACTAAGGCACGTTTCTGCTCAGCTCACGCACTGGTTTATTGTTTGTACAAAATTTGTTTTTGTTTTGTGATTTAGTTAGTGTTTACATTCTGACTGAATTTACAGCTGTATGTTAACTTACTTTCTAACCGAATATACAGCTGTAGGTTTCATTCTGATACTTACTATCTTATATTTTTACATCTTTATATTTTTATATTTTTGTTTTATATTATATAAATTTATTTAATTTTAATTTAATTTTTAGTTTTGCCTTTGTTTTGTTTTGTAGTGTTTGATTTTGATATTTTTATTTTGCTTTGTCTACAAAATTTATATTTTTTCGACAATAAAGCATTTCTCTCTCTCTCTCTCATACAATACGATTATGTATTGTCAGCCCACTTTTTTTATTACACCCTGTATATCGAAATATATTGTATTTCTAACTATTCTTTGTCTGCTTAGTCTTTAATAAAATTTCCTAAAAATACCTAGATAGGTATATACCAAACTTTACGAAAGAACAAGATATCCATCTTATTATCCGTGGGCAAGAGTTCCTTACTGTCAAAAGAATGGGTTTGAGGGGACTCGCGAACTAATTAGTAGAATATACTTGTTAATGTTGATTAGCATGAAACCCTCCCATCTATCCCTACTGGCATTTCGATAAAATTGTCTGTTTAATATAGATTCTTATGAAAAACTTACCGGACCCACAAAGATGTATCTATATCTTGGTGCAAGAATCAACGGTTGTTTTCAAAAATAGCATAAAAGTATTTAGAAGGTATACATGAGTTTTCGAATGATCCCAAAACTGTGTGTGGCAGACGAAGAAACGTCTCTAGCCAAATAACAACAAGAAAAGAAAAAAAATCGAATGTTGTAAGAAACACTATGGCTTGACAACGATTCTAAAAAATTGTTCGATCGTGACAGTGATACCTGCAAAATAGCGACCTCTATTGTGCCAAGAAAAATAACCGTTTGGTCGTATAAGGAATATGAATAAACAGTTAAAAAAACTGACAGTTATTCAGAAATTACATGGCAACCAGTGCGAGTAGGATGCCCAGTTTGTGTCACCGGCGAGCTGTAACGATACCGAACCCCTGCAAAATTAAATGAAGCCAACAAAATATATTCATCCGTGCCGGAGATAATTTTGGCACAGGCAGACAGACAAATAATATAATTTTTAGATTCAGGGACCTTTGAAACATAAACACCTTTTGAAATTGGAACACCGAAAATTTTTCAAAATTATAATATTTTCAATACTATAGGCATAGACATCTGAACACCTAGACGAAGCATTTCATTCATAACATTTATCCAAAGGCGATCTTTTATTGTTAGAGAATTGTTTTGGTATTTTCCATGTGTAAGAGAGAGACAAAATTTTCCTATAGGAAATTTTGGCAACAGTGTACCTGAGTAGAAGCGTATAAATTTGTGAAACGTAGTAGCAACACTCAAATTATGTATGGAACAACGAACAACAATATTCCGACTAGCGACGAAAGCTTGCGAATTCATACGGACGCCTAAATTATATTTTCCTGTGTTGCCACACTTAACTCAATCGATCGATATCGACTGATGATCCCCATATTTTACAAATGAAAAGTTTTATTTTGTGTTGTAAAATACAAATTTGGTACATAATTTAATCTGCAGGTGTTTCAGAATACCACCTTTCAATTACGTCTGAATTTCTTTGATTATTACTCTATAAATCAGAAGCTGCTATGAAAAATAAGAAGCTTGGCAAATATGTTAGTCGTATAAGTCGTACACTAACCATTATGGACCAGAAGAATAATGGTCTTGAGATGTTGGATCGCTCTAAAACAGGCCATGCGTGGTCTAGGTGTTCAGATGTCTATGACTATAGGGTACTTAGGTAGCGGTAGGAAAGTAAAAGGAAAAATAATTACTTCCAATTCTCACCAGAAAATGTTAGTTTGTTATGGAAAGACACATTTCCCTTCAAGGAGTTGAACACACCTAATTTGTTAATGAGTTTGAAATTATTTATGTCTGAAAACCTGTAAAAAACTTACTTTGGACTTGCCGTTCAAATTTCAGAGGGCGAACGATCGCAATAGATATATTGCAATAGGAAATTTACCTAAAATGTTGATAATATTGAATCTGATTAGAAAAATTACGTCCCGAGAACTAACTAGAGAATTAACACTATACTAACTATACTTTGAAGCGAAAGTAGTAGATGTCTAAAATAATAAAATTGCACTTATTTGCAGAAATCTGTCAACTATGTAACTGTATGCACAGCACCACACAGGTGCTTCAGTCATAAATGAACCATCGTTGGTATATAATAATAAGTTCGGCTAGAATCAAAGGTTCCTTTCTTGCTAAGCGTCCTACTAAGCTGCATAATGCTGAACTGCAAATCTTTTATGCATCTCCGCATCTTCAGCTATTATGTATTATCCCATCCATTCTTAGGAAATTTCAAATAGTGGGAGAAGTGTGCACTGGACAGGTCTGGACTTGGACATTAAACAAAAATCGTCCCGTTGAACATAGTTTAAATAAGCCTGTACACAAATGAAGTAGAAATAACTGTATTATTTACATAGAAAATTTGTAAATCTTCTATTTAAAAAATGTCATTCAGTAGATTAATTTCAAATTTTATTTTCCAATTTTAATTAAGAATCTAATAAATACATTGAAAACTGTAATCAAGGAAGCTTTTAATATTTAAAATGTTTTTTTCCTCAATTATGCGATTTAGGATTATTCTCAATTTTAGAGAAAAAATATATTTCTTTTAAATAACATAGGTAGCTGTTGAGTTTCAAATCTGGCATAAGTTGAACTATCTATATATTAATATGTACGTATAGAGAATTCTTTGGACCCCATTTAATTTAGATAATGCAGTCACAGAGGAATATGAGATTTGGCTTAGTTGAACATTATATGGTAAAGGAGTGTACCAAGCAAAAATTAATTTATAATATGTGTTACAAATAAGTGCAATAAATTATGGTCTGTAGTCAGCGGAAAGGTAAATTTTTCAAAATTCATTGAAGTGAAATTTAAGCAACATTTTCATTGGTATTCATACATGTTATTACATAAAATTGTCGAATATGTGATAGCCTTGCGGTTAGAGGTTTTTGTTTTGGCTGTTGAATATAAAGCAGACAGGGTTCGAGTTCCACTTCAAGGCAGATTTTTTTTTCGCCTATTTCTTTTTAATAAATGTACTTTATATTTTTTTAATCAGGGTCTATATTAAGATCTCCAGAAAATGTACAATTACATCAAATTTATATTGAGTGTTCATGTTTTATCAATATTTGTTATTTTTCTTTATTCATTTTTATTTTTTTACCTGTGTATTTTATGAAAAATTGCTTTGAACAAAAGTTGTAGGTACTGATTATATCTATAACCTAAAATTATTTTTGATGTTATTTACACTACGGCTCTTTTTTGATAATTTTTTTAAATGTTTGAACGGTCGCCATTTTGAAACCACTTACCCGATATTGCCCAATAACGAACTCGACCGAGATATTTGAGAGATTGATTTTTGTAGCAAATTTGAACTTGATACCTTCAAAACTGCGACCTCTATCGTGTTAACAAATTTCGTAATATCCCATATATATATATATATATATATATATATATATGAATAATAATTTCACGCCTAGCTGGTAAATTGAACCTACATTTCGTAGGGTGCCGCAATAAGAACGAGGTTTGTCGTCTACATATTGCGTTTGTGTGCATTTTTTCCACTATACTGCTCAATCAGATTGATTACCAAACATAGCATCAGTCTCCCAGATATATATCATGATTTCGAGGTTGTTGCCTCTCATCAGTATATCGTAGGGTGAAGAGCCATATTTGATAATCAATCCTTATTTGGAACTCATACTTGTATCAATCTTCGGTATAGAACTGTCGGTGGAGACAAGTATGAGCGATATATTAAGCATGTATAATGGTGGATAATAACAATCGGCAAAGGTTAATAATTAATTAAATAAATGAGGAGCTATCCGTACCAGATGACCATATTAGAATATGAATAATAATTTCACGCCTAGCTGGTAAATTGAACCTACATTTCGTAGGGTGCCGCAATAAGAACGAGGTTTGTCGTCTACATATTGCGTTTGTGTGCATTTTTTCCACTATACTGCTCAATCAGATTGATTACCAAACATAGCATCAGTCTCCCAGATATATATCATGATTTCGAGGTTGTTGCCTCTCATCAGTATATCGTAGGGTGAAGAGCCATATTTGATAATCAATCCTTATTTGGAACTCATACTTGTATCAATCTTCGGTATAGAACTGTCGGTGGAGACAAGTATGAGCGATATATTAAGCATGTATAATGGTGGATAATAACAATCGGCAAAGGTTAATAATTAATTAAATAAATGAGGAGCTATCCGTACCAGATGACCATATTAGAATATGAATAATAATTTCACGCCTAGCTGGTAAATTGAACCTACATTTCGTAGGGTGCCGCAATAAGAACGAGGTTTGTCGTCTACATATTGCGTTTGTGTGCATTTTTTCCACTATACTGCTCAATCAGATTGATTACCAAACATAGCATCAGTCTCCCAGATATATATCATGATTTCGAGGTTGTTGCCTCTCATCAGTATATCGTAGGGTGAAGAGCCATATTTGATAATCAATCCTTATTTGGAACTCATACTTGTATCAATCTTCGGTATAGAACTGTCGGTGGAGACAAGTATGAGCGATATATTAAGCATGTATAATGGTGGATAATAACAATCGGCAAAGGTTAATAATTAATTAAATAAATGAGGAGCTATCCGTACCAGATGACCATATTAGAATATGAATAATAATTTCACGCCTAGCTGGTAAATTGAACCTACATTTCGTAGGGTGCCGCAATAAGAACGAGGTTTGTCGTCTACATATTGCGTTTGTGTGCATTTTTTCCACTATACTGCTCAATCAGATTGATTACCAAACATAGCATCAGTCTCCCAGATATATATCATGATTTCGAGGTTGTTGCCTCTCATCAGTATATCGTAGGGTGAAGAGCCATATTTGATAATCAATCCTTATTTGGAACTCATACTTGTATCAATCTTCGGTATAGAACTGTCGGTGGAGACAAGTATGAGCGATATATTAAGCATGTATAATGGTGGATAATAACAATCGGCAAAGGTTAATAATTAATTAAATAAATGAGGAGCTATCCGTACCAGATGACCATATTAGAATATGAATAATAATTTCACGCCTAGCTGGTAAATTGAACCTACATTTCGTAGGGTGCCGCAATAAGAACGAGGTTTGTCGTCTACATATTGCGTTTGTGTGCATTTTTTCCACTATACTGCTCAATCAGATTGATTACCAAACATAGCATCAGTCTCCCAGATATATATCATGATTTCGAGGTTGTTGCCTCTCATCAGTATATCGTAGGGTGAAGAGCCATATTTGATAATCAATCCTTATTTGGAACTCATACTTGTATCAATCTTCGGTATAGAACTGTCGGTGGAGACAAGTATGAGCGATATATTAAGCATGTATAATGGTGGATAATAACAATCGGCAAAGGTTAATAATTAATTAAATAAATGAGGAGCTATCCGTACCAGATGACCATATTAGAATATGAATAATAATTTCACGCCTAGCTGGTAAATTGAACCTACATTTCGTAGGGTGCCGCAATAAGAACGAGGTTTGTCGTCTACATATTGCGTTTGTGTGCATTTTTTCCACTATACTGCTCAATCAGATTGATTACCAAACATAGCATCAGTCTCCCAGATATATATCATGATTTCGAGGTTGTTGCCTCTCATCAGTATATCGTAGGGTGAAGAGCCATATTTGATAATCAATCCTTATTTGGAACTCATACTTGTATCAATCTTCGGTATAGAACTGTCGGTGGAGACAAGTATGAGCGATATATTAAGCATGTATAATGGTGGATAATAACAATCGGCAAAGGTTAATAATTAATTAAATAAATGAGGAGCTATCCGTACCAGATGACCATATTAGAATATGAATAATAATTTCACGCCTAGCTGGTAAATTGAACCTACATTTCGTAGGGTGCCGCAATAAGAACGAGGTTTGTCGTCTACATATTGCGTTTGTGTGCATTTTTTCCACTATACTGCTCAATCAGATTGATTACCAAACATAGCATCAGTCTCCCAGATATATATCATGATTTCGAGGTTGTTGCCTCTCATCAGTATATCGTAGGGTGAAGAGCCATATTTGATAATCAATCCTTATTTGGAACTCATACTTGTATCAATCTTCGGTATAGAACTGTCGGTGGAGACAAGTATGAGCGATATATTAAGCATGTATAATGGTGGATAATAACAATCGGCAAAGGTTAATAATTAATTAAATAAATGAGGAGCTATCCGTACCAGATGACCATATTAGAATATGAATAATAATTTCACGCCTAGCTGGTAAATTGAACCTACATTTCGTAGGGTGCCGCAATAAGAACGAGGTTTGTCGTCTACATATTGCGTTTGTGTGCATTTTTTCCACTATACTGCTCAATCAGATTGATTACCAAACATAGCATCAGTCTCCCAGATCAATCAATCTGATTGAGCAGTATAGTGGAAAAAATGCACACAAACGCAATATGTAGACGACAAACCTCGTTCTTATTGCGGCACCCTACGAAATGTAGGTTCAATTTACCAGCTAGGCGTGAAATTATTATTCATATTCTAATATGGTCATCTGGTACGGATAGCTCCTCATTTATTTAATTAATTATTAACCTTTGCCGATTGTTATTATCCACCATTATACATGCTTAATATATCGCTCATACTTGTCTCCACCGACAGTTCTATACCGAAGATTGATACAAGTATGAGTTCCAAATAAGGATTGATTATCAAATATGGCTCTTCACCCTACGATATACTGATGAGAGGCAACAACCTCGAAATCATGATATATATCTGGGAGACTGATGCTATGTTTGGTAATCAATCTGATTGAGCAATATAGTGGAAAAAATGCACACAAACGCAATATGTAGACGACAAACCTCGTTCTTATTGCGGCACCCTACGAAATGTAGGTTCAATTTACCAGCTAGGCGTGAAATTATTATTCATATTCTAATATGGTCATCTGGTACGGATAGCTCCTCATTTATTTAATTAATTATTAACCTTTGCCGATTGTTATTATCCACCATTATACATGCTTAATATATCGCTCATACTTGTCTCCACCGACAGTTCTATACCGAAGATTGATACAAGTATGAGTTCCAAATAAGGATTGATTATCAAATATGGCTCTTCACCCTACGATATACTGATGAGAGGCAACAACCTCGAAATCATGATATATATCTGGGAGACTGATGCTATGTTTGGTAATCAATCTGATTGAGCAGTATAGTGGAAAAAATGCACACAAACGCAATATGTAGACGACAAACCTCGTTCTTATTGCGGCACCCTACGAAATGTAGGTTCAATTTACCAGCTAGGCGTGAAATTATTATTCATATTCTAATATGGTCATCTGGTACGGATAGCTCCTCATTTATTTAATTAATTATTAACCTTTGCCGATTGTTATTATCCACCATTATACATGCTTAATATATCGCTCATACTTGTCTCCACCGACAGTTCTATACCGAAGATTGATACAAGTATGAGTTCCAAATAAGGATTGATTATCAAATATGGCTCTTCACCCTACGATATACTGATGAGAGGCAACAACCTCGAAATCATGATATATATCTGGGAGACTGATGCTATGTTTGGTAATCAATCTGATTGAGCAGTATAGTGGAAAAAATGCACACAAACGCAATATGTAGACGACAAACCTCGTTCTTATTGCGGCACCCTACGAAATGTAGGTTCAATTTACCAGCTAGGCGTGAAATTATTATTCATATTCTAATATGGTCATCTGGTACGGATAGCTCCTCATTTATTTAATTAATTATTAACCTTTGCCGATTGTTATTATCCACCATTATACATGCTTAATATATCGCTCATACTTGTCTCCACCGACAGTTCTATACCGAAGATTGATACAAGTATGAGTTCCAAATAAGGATTGATTATCAAATATGGCTCTTCACCCTACGATATACTGATGAGAGGCAACAACCTCGAAATCATGATATATATCTGGGAGACTGATGCTATGTTTGGTAATCAATCTGATTGAGCAGTATAGTGGAAAAAATGCACACAAACGCAATATGTAGACGACAAACCTCGTTCTTATTGCGGCACCCTACGAAATGTAGGTTCAATTTACCAGCTAGGCGTGAAATTATTATTCATATTCTAATATGGTCATCTGGTACGGATAGCTCCTCATTTATTTAATTAATTATTAACCTTTGCCGATTGTTATTATCCACCATTATACATGCTTAATATATCGCTCATACTTGTCTCCACCGACAGTTCTATACCGAAGATTGATACAAGTATGAGTTCCAAATAAGGATTGATTATCAAATATGGCTCTTCACCCTACGATATACTGATGAGAGGCAACAACCTCGAAATCATGATATATATCTGGGAGACTGATGCTATGTTTGGTAATCAATCTGATTGAGCAGTATAGTGGAAAAAATGCACACAAACGCAATATGTAGACGACAAACCTCGTTCTTATTGCGGCACCCTACGAAATGTAGGTTCAATTTACCAGCTAGGCGTGAAATTATTATTCATATTCTAATATGGTCATCTGGTACGGATAGCTCCTCATTTATTTAATTAATTATTAACCTTTGCCGATTGTTATTATCCACCATTATACATGCTTAATATATCGCTCATACTTGTCTCCACCGACAGTTCTATACCGAAGATTGATACAAGTATGAGTTCCAAATAAGGATTGATTATCAAATATGGCTCTTCACCCTACGATATACTGATGAGAGGCAACAACCTCGAAATCATGATATATATCTGGGAGACTGATGCTATGTTTGGTAATCAATCTGATTGAGCAGTATAGTGGAAAAAATGCACACAAACGCAATATGTAGACGACAAACCTCGTTCTTATTGCGGCACCCTACGAAATGTAGGTTCAATTTACCAGCTAGGCGTGAAATTATTATTCATATTCTAATATGGTCATCTGGTACGGATAGCTCCTCATTTATTTAATTAATTATTAACCTTTGCCGATTGTTATTATCCACCATTATACATGCTTAATATATCGCTCATACTTGTCTCCACCGACAGTTCTATACCGAAGATTGATACAAGTATGAGTTCCAAATAAGGATTGATTATCAAATATGGCTCTTCACCCTACGATATACTGATGAGAGGCAACAACCTCGAAATCATGATATATATCTGGGAGACTGATGCTATGTTTGGTAATCAATCTGATTGAGCAGTATAGTGGAAAAAATGCACACAAACGCAATATGTAGACGACAAACCTCGTTCTTATTGCGGCACCCTACGAAATGTAGGTTCAATTTACCAGCTAGGCGTGAAATTATTATTCATATTCTAATATGGTCATCTGGTACGGATAGCTCCTCATTTATTTAATTAATTATTAACCTTTGCCGATTGTTATTATCCACCATTATACATGCTTAATATATCGCTCATACTTGTCTCCACCGACAGTTCTATACCGAAGATTGATACAAGTATGAGTTCCAAATAAGGATTGATTATCAAATATGGCTCTTCACCCTACGATATACTGATGAGAGGCAACAACCTCGAAATCATGATATATATCTGGGAGACTGATGCTATGTTTGGTAATCAATCTGATTGAGCAGTATAGTGGAAAAAATGCACACAAACGCAATATGTAGACGACAAACCTCGTTCTTATTGCGGCACCCTACGAAATGTAGGTTCAATTTACCAGCTAGGCGTGAAATTATTATTCATATTCTAATATGGTCATCTGGTACGGATAGCTCCTCATTTATTTAATTAATTATTAACCTTTGCCGATTGTTATTATCCACCATTATACATGCTTAATATATCGCTCATACTTGTCTCCACCGACAGTTCTATACCGAAGATTGATACAAGTATGAGTTCCAAATAAGGATTGATTATCAAATATGGCTCTTCACCCTACGATATACTGATGAGAGGCAACAACCTCGAAATCATGATATATATCTGGGAGACTGATGCTATGTTTGGTAATCAATCTGATTGAGCAGTATAGTGGAAAAAATGCACACAAACGCAATATGTAGACGACAAACCTCGTTCTTATTGCGGCACCCTACGAAATGTAGGTTCAATTTACCAGCTAGGCGTGAAATTATTATTCATATTCTAATATGGTCATCTGGTACGGATAGCTCCTCATTTATTTAATTAATTATTAACCTTTGCCGATTGTTATTATCCACCATTATACATGCTTAATATATCGCTCATACTTGTCTCCACCGACAGTTCTATACCGAAGATTGATACAAGTATGAGTTCCAAATAAGGATTGATTATCAAATATGGCTCTTCACCCTACGATATACTGATGAGAGGCAACAACCTCGAAATCATGATATATATCTGGGAGACTGATGCTATGTTTGGTAATCAATCTGATTGAGCAGTATAGTGGAAAAAATGCACACAAACGCAATATGTAGACGACAAACCTCGTTCTTATTGCGGCACCCTACGAAATGTAGGTTCAATTTACCAGCTAGGCGTGAAATTATTATTCATATTCTAATATGGTCATCTGGTACGGATAGCTCCTCATTTATTTAATTAATTATTAACCTTTGCCGATTGTTATTATCCACCATTATACATGCTTAATATATCGCTCATACTTGTCTCCACCGACAGTTCTATACCGAAGATTGATACAAGTATGAGTTCCAAATAAGGATTGATTATCAAATATGGCTCTTCACCCTACGATATACTGATGAGAGGCAACAACCTCGAAATCATGATATATATCTGGGAGACTGATGCTATGTTTGGTAATCAATCTGATTGAGCAGTATAGTGGAAAAAATGCACACAAACGCAATATGTAGACGACAAACCTCGTTCTTATTGCGGCACCCAACGAAATGTAGGTTCAATTTACCAGCTAGGCGTGAAATTATTATTCATATTCTAATATGGTCATCTGGTACGGATAGCTCCTCATTTATTTAATTAATTATTAACCTTTGCCGATTGTTATTATCCACCATTATACATGCTTAATATATCGCTCATACTTGTCTCCACCGACAGTTCTATACCGAAGATTGATACAAGTATGAGTTCCAAATAAGGATTGATTATCAAATATGGCTCTTCACCCTACGATATACTGATGAGAGGCAACAACCTCGAAATCATGATATATATCTGGGAGACTGACGCTATGTTTGGTAATCAATCTGATTGAGCAGTATAGTGGAAAAAATGCACACAAACGCAATATGTAGACGACAAACCTCGTTCTTATTGCGGCACCCTACGAAATGTAGGTTCAATTTACCAGCTAGG
Source organism: Crioceris asparagi (assembly GCA_958507055.1). NCBI lineage: Eukaryota > Metazoa > Arthropoda > Insecta > Coleoptera > Chrysomelidae > Crioceris > Crioceris asparagi. Next base: position 4,733,325 of record OY293830.1, on the reverse strand, counting down.
CGTGAAATTATTATTCATATTCTAATATGGTCATCTGGTACGGATAGCTCCTCATTTATTTAATTAATTTTTAACCTTTGCCGATTGTTATTATCCACCATTATACATGCTTAATATATCGCTCATACTTGTCTCCACCGACAGTTCTATACCGAAGATTGATACAAGTATGAGTTCCAAATAAGGATTGATTATCAAATATGGCTCTTCACCCTACGATATACTGATGAGAGGCAACAACCTCGAAATCATGATATATATCTGGGAGACTGATGCTATGTTTGGTAATCAATCTGATTGAGCAGTATAGTGGAAAAAATGCACACAAACGCAATATGTAGACGACAAACCTCGTTCTTATTGCGGCACCCTACGAAATGTAGGTTCAATTTACCAGCTAGGCGTGAAATTATTATTCATATTCTAATATGGTCATCTGGTACGGATAGCTCCTCATTTATTTAATTAATTATTAACCTTTGCCGATTGTTATTATCCACCATTATACATGCTTAATATATCGCTCATACTTGTCTCCACCGACAGTTCTATACCGAAGATTGATACAAGTATGAGTTCCAAATAAGGATTGATTATCAAATATGGCTCTTCACCCTACGATATACTGATGAGAGGCAACAACCTCGAAATCATGATATATATCTGGGAGACTGATGCTATGTTTGGTAATCAATCTGATTGAGCAGTATAGTGGAAAAAAATGCACACAAACGCAATATGTAGACGACAAACCTCGTTCTTATTGCGGCACCCTACGAAATGTAGGTTCAATTTACCAGCTAGGCGTGAAATTATTATTCATATTCTAATATGGTCATCTGGTACGGATAGCTCCTCATTTATTTATATATATATATATATATATATATATATATATATATATATATATATATATATATATATATATGAACTTTTGAACCAAATGTTTTTTTGGACTAACTTATAGACATATAACAACATGCCTTTGCCATGTTTTCGAAATTCAAAAGTGTGAACGATCGCAATGGGTACATTTCTATAAGAAATTTACCTAAAAAATCCCGATGGCCTGTAGCCGGCGGAAAGGTAAATTACTCAAAATTCATTGAATTGCAATTTGAACAACCTTTTCATTGGTATACATATATGTCATTACATATATATTGCAGTATGTATCATAGCCTTGCAGTTAGAGGTTTTTATTTTGGCTGTTGAATATAAAGCAGACCGGGTTCGCGTTCCACTTCAAGGCAGATTTTTTTTTTTCGCCTATTTCTTATCAATAAATATACTATATATTTTTTTAATCTCCAGAAAATGTACAATTACATCAAATTTATATTGCGTGTTCATATTTTATCAATATTTCTTTTTTTATAATTTTTTTTTCTGTGCATTGTATGGAAAATTGCTTCGAACAAAAGTTGTAGGTACTGATTATATCTATAACCTAAAATCATTTTTGATGATATTTACACTACGGATCTTTTTTGATATTTTTTTAAATGCTTAAACGGTCGCCATTTTGGAACTACTTACCCGATATTGCCCAATAACGAACTCGCCCGAGATATTTAGGAGATTGATTCTTGTAGCAAATTTGAACTTGATACCTCCAAAACTGCGACCTCTATCGTATTAATAAATTTCGTAATATCCCATATATATATAAACTTTTGAACCAAATGTTTTTTTGGACTAACTTATAGACATATAACAACATGCCGTTGAAATTATTTCGAAATTCAAAACTGTGAACGATCGCAATAGGTACATTTCTATAAGAAATATACCTAATAAAGTAAATTCACGTTTACCAGCTGTTTATATTTATCGATGTTTAGGATCATGAAAATAAATGTTCTGACAGTGTAGTAACGTACTTGCCTTTCGTACAGCTGACCCGGGTTCGATTTTTGGTCACCACATTATTTATTGATTAACAAGATTGAAAACATGATATTCAATTATAATTATAGAGGAATACTCTTTGAAAAAAGAACCTCGATAGGGTTTAAACATAAACTTAAAACTAGGCAATTTTGTTTTTACGGTATAATAGGCAAACGCAGGTTTTGTCTCCCTTATTTAAGGTACTACCAACGGTCAGAAATTGATGATTTTTTCGAAATTTGAAAAATGTTGACGGAAATTCAAGAAAATAATGGCAATATTTTGCAATAAAACATCAAAGTTATATTTGCCGTTTATATTGCGTGTGAACTTTCTGTTGTCACATAAAAAACAATTGTCATTAATAATTTAGTAATTTTAATTTTAATAATTAATTTTAGTGTTAATATTTGCTTACCTAATAATCCTAACTAATATTATAAATGCGAAAGTAGGTTTGTTTGTTACATTTTCACGCCTAAGCCACTGAAATGATTTTAATGAAATTTGGTACAGAGATAGATTAGCCCTTGGAAAATAACATAGGCTACCTTTTATTGTCCGCAGGACTCATGTGGTGAGTTCCGTACCTGAAAGTTGTATATTTCTCAAATCTATGGCTGGATTTTGATGGTCTTTTAATCATTTGTAGAATTTATTGGAATGAACTGGTAATGGCTGTATGTGTAACTGGGCCTCCTAGGTGGAGGGTTCTATACCTGTAATATCTAAAGAAATATCGCTGAGCTCTATGGCTGAATTTTCGTGGATTTTTTGCTATGTTTGTGTGTCGTATGTCACTGGACTGTTTTGTGAGAGTCTGCCAGTGCGACTGAAACTTACAGGTGGAGGGTTCCATTCTGGAAATCCCTAAGACATATGTAGGAGACATTCTCATACTGTTCTCTCTTGGTGGATGGATCTGGTTTGGTGTTTGGACCTGTTCTACGTGCGAGTAGGACTCTGAGGTAGAAGGGTTCCATACTCAAAACTTTTTATGACTTTATGTTTTCGTACCACAAAGTGCCGGGTAAAACAGCTAGTGAGTGATAAAAAACACCAGTAAATCTCTGTCAGTATTTAAGGACCAGCATCGTTGGCGTAGAATAAACTGATATAAAAAAAATGTACCACCATATGCCAGCAATCAGCAAGGGATCTTTACAAACCGCTTTGTGATTTTCTAAAAAACTTGGGAATATTCTACCACTTACTATGTCAGCTTGGTTGGCGAAACAAATGGATGATAAAAGTGTGATAAAAGTGTATTTATCAATGGAACTCCCGTCAAAATCGGTGCAGCCGTTTCGGAGATTAGACCCGACAAAGAAATAGAACATTTTCAATTAAGTTTCTTTTCATTTTTGACCAACTTCGAAAAATGGAGGAGGTATAAAGTTCATCTGGATGATTATTTTTTTTCATTGGAAATGTCTTACCCCAAAATTAGCCCCAAAGAGGGGGTGGAGAGTATTTGCTTTTAAAAAACTCAAAATTTTCTTTGACAGGATTAAATTAAATATATAATTTATAGCAATATTCAGAGCTATAGCACTACGTAAAAATTTTCTAAAAATATATTTTTGAAATCTTATTTATTTTTTTGCATACAAACACCAAGTTCTAATGTAAAAAAATAACTTAAAAAAAATAGGACCGACTCTATTAGTCAGAGACTTAAGAATACATCGTAATATTTATTTACAGGTACATAAAAAAAACTATCACCACTCTTTCAATAAATATGGAGTATGATTAACAATTTTGACCGACGAACCAAACGGAGGAGGTATACAATTAGACTATTTGTCGGCATGTTGGGGTGGAGGGAACAATTTGCGACAAAATTAAAGAAGAAACCAGAGACCATTTTCGGCAACGTTTGAATTGGAGATTTAAAAAAAACATTGCTGTTCCAGTTACGGCGCTGGTGAAATTTCAAATATTTGTGTGTCTGCTATGTGGTGGGGGCATTTTTTCGAAAATTGAAAATTTGAGATGTCCAAATTAAAGAAGAAATGATATGCAGCAACATTTAAACTTGACATTTTTCAAAAAACTGTACGGTTTCCGAGTTACAGCATTGGTAGGTAATGTCTGAAATATTTGTATTTTCGCGATGTATTTGAAATCTCTGAATCTATAAGCAACGTAAGATTTTCTTTGGTGAACTTTGAATAATTTTGATGACTAATATTACAATCAAAAGTGTGAAATAAATATTAATAAAATTGGACTGACGTTATTAGTTGGTGCACTGGAAAATACTTAATAATATTCATTCTATTCTTGTTGGTACTTTTGAATTTGGTGCCAAAAGTCTTCTATTTAACTACAGTTGCACAACATCAAAATTACCAGCACCAATAGAATTAATATTATTTTGTATTTTTCAGGGCACCAACTAATAACGTTGGTCCAATTTTTGTAAAAAAATATTTATTAAAACATCCATTCTGAAAAGTATTGACACATCTTAAAAATTTGAATAACAGACCTAATGCTTTGCTGGAGCGAGTATAACATGTTTCAGGGTAAAGGGTAAAAATAATATTTTTTTTGCGTTATAGTTACCCATGTCTTGAAACTTTAAAACATGTTCATGACTAATGATACAGTCAAATGTTTAAAATATTTTTTCTTTAAAAATAATACCAACTTTATTAGTTGGGGCACTGAAAAATGCAAAATTATATTAAGTCTATTGGTTATGGTACTTTTGAAGTTGGTACACAGCTGCAATTGGGAATTGAAAAATATCCACTTTAAATGTTGTCGAATATTATCTTTTCTTTAATTCTGCCATAAAAAATCGATTTCAGAAGAAGCAGCACTCGACTTCTATACCTCCTCCGCCTGGAAGCTGGTCAAAAAGCACAACCGCAAGATGAACCAGTAGGTAGGTACCTACAGGCCGTCTCTGGCTTGAGGGCTAAAAACACACATACACATTTTGCGGACAAGACGCTTCCATCGTCTGAGATGATAAATAACATAACCAACCATCTCCAAATGCCGGCTGTTCTGCCGCCGAATCATCTCCAGCACCACCAGTAGCATCCCGACCGCGATGCCGTTCGAATCTCCACCGCCTCTGCAAGGAGGGCTCCAAGCCCTTCGGCGACGACGCGGAGTCCTTCCTACTGCCGCGCTCCCTATACTTCTAGCAACCCTAGTGGCCGTTTTGCCGGCGTGGTGCAGCGCCGAATCCCTAACGCCGCCCTACTTCAACTTGGCCGAAGGCAAAAACATCACCGCCTCGGCGACATGCGGTGTGGACACCGAAGGACCTGAACTCTATTGTAAACTGATTGGTGCCAATTCGGATAATGATCTATCGGAGAACGTCATTCAAGGACAGGTAGGTGTTTACATAATATTAGTGCTGGTACTTTTGAAATTGTTACCAAACATTTTATATATATCTATAACTCCACGACTTCAAAATTACCAACACCAGTAGAATTAATATTATCTCGTATTTTTCAGTGCACTAAGTCGTTGTCCCAGTATTTGTAAAAAAAAATATAATATTTTCCAACAAATGTCAAACAGAATAAGTATGCGTTGTCAATGAATTAAAGTTTTTGATATCAGGAGAATGTAAATTATTCTAATAGGTATGTTTCAATCCATTGCTCAGAATTTGTACTTGAATTTTTTATGAGCAATTTCGATATCTGTTAAATAATGAACGGTGTAATAAAAAAAAAATTGGTCTATTCTAAAATCCGGCAACAACTGAACAATTTTTCTAATAATGTATTCTTAGCTGAGTTATTTTGTACATTAATCAACAATTACTAAGAGTAATTATCCTTAGAACTGTGGAGTTTTTTACATTTCCTAACCAGAAAAAAAAAACAGTTTTAAGTCGATTACAAATCAAATAAGCATTAATTTTGTGCAAAATATCATTTTGATCTAAACTAGGAGAAAAATCAACAAAGTTTGAGGTATAGAAAAAATCAAAATATTGGCGACGACTTAACGAGGTAATTGGCCCCATATTTATGTTGTTCATCTTATATTACCTCAACGTCATCCACGCTTGCTTCTACTAGTTCAGATGGACATCATTGATTTGTTTCCGGAAGCTGTAAAGTTTTTATTGTTCTATCTATATTTTTAGTTATGTTAATTTATTATTAGTTTACATCATAAGTTAAATCTTCATTGTTTGATGGCCGAACAATGTTTAATTAACCAGAAAATAAAAATACATAGGTACCCGAGTTACCATTTAAATTAGAATGTTACAGAACTCTCAAGAAGCCAGAACGACTCGCAAATGACCCATTTTTTCAGTTTCCAAATTTATTTTATCACTCTGATGGATTTTTTCAAAAGGCAAGCATTAAAATAAAAATATCCATTAAATATCGAAAAATAGAAAAAATCTATATCTATCTACTGATTTTTTTATTCACTCGACATTGTTAATTTTTTACAAAAACAGACCAGCTTAGGTGCACTGAAAAATACAAAATAATATTAATTTCACTGGTGCTGATAATTTTGAAGTTGTGCATTTATACAGGGGAATTTTGGAACCAACTTCAAAAGTACCAGGATCAGTAGAATTAATATTATTTTGTATTTTTCAGAGCATCAAATAAAGTCGGTGCTATTTTTAATGAAAAACGTTCCTTTATATCCAGAGATTTCAAAACATATTGGTAAAAAATCTATTTCAGACTTTACTATTGCTGTAAATTGCAAACCGTATTTTTTCATGTCTAAACTAAATTTGGCCAGATATCTAATTTTACCGTTTCAAGTTTTCGACTTTCAAAAGAAATTCCACCTCCAACCCATTTGGAAATAGAATGAAATGTTGGATCATAAGTTTTTTAATATGGGATTCCCCTTTTAAAAAAGAAGAAAAAATCATCAAAATCGAAAGCGAAGTACACGTAAAAATACTCATAGTCAAATTGTATCCTCCCTCAGGAAAGTCCGCCAAAAAGTGTTTGAAGAGCTCTAGAAATACGTTTCTCAGTTTAGATGTTCTTTTTCCGGAATTTCTGTCAGTATCCCGTTTATTTTTGACTGATGAACCAAACGGAGGAGGCATACAATTCGACTGTTTGTCAGCATGATTTTTATATTTTTTATGGATGTAAACGTGCTCGGATTTTTATGATTCTGTTTTCATTCGATAGAGGATTACTGAAAAAACGACATTCAACATATCCTTCTCCTCAAAAACTTTCTCCAAAGGGGGTGTAGGGAGCAATTTTTATTGAAAATCGAAAATTTTAAACGAAAAAATTAAAGAAGAAACCATATCCGGCCGCGTTTAAACTGGACATTTTTTTAAATCTAGATTTCGGAGTTACAGCAGTGGTAAACTCTGAAATATGTGTCTTTCCGTTATGTGGTGGAGTAATTTATTTTTCGAAAAATGAAAATATGTTACGGCCAAATTAAAGAAGAGATTGTATATAGCAACATTTAAATTGGATATTTTTCAAAAATTGTACGGTTTCCGAGTTACAGCAGTGGGAATGTCTGAAATATGTGTATTTCTACGACGTTTTGAAATCTCTGAATTTGTATAAGCAACGTCTTATCTTCTTTGGTGAACGTTGAATGATTTTGTTAACAAATGTTATACTCAAAAGTGTGAATTAAATATTTTTACAAAAAATTGGACCGAATTTATTTGTTGCTGTACTGAAAAGTACAAAATAATATTTATTCAATTGGTTCTGGTACTTTTGAAGTTGCTGTCGAAATGTTTTCAATCTAACCACAACTGCACAACTGCAAAATTACCTGTACCAGTAGAATTAATATTAATTTGTGCTCCAGCTAATGAAATCGATCCAATTAAAAAAATATTTATATAAATTAATTGTGTCGGTCAGTTCTGTTTTCTTCTATCTCGCCATATTTTACTTTTGAGAAACTCCTTGTTCTTGTCGTATTATATTACATTATCAAGTTACTATAAACATTTTATTTAGAATACACCGTAAATAGATGTGTATCGAAATTTAATGAATATTTGTTCAGATTTCTGTTCTACATTATTATTTTCTTTTACTTTGGTTTGGTTGGAAATATTTCATTAAGCTTTTTTACAATCAGAGACTTCAAGTATATACCCGAAAAGATAGATAACTGCTTATCGGTGTCAAAGTTTAACATTTCCAAATTATTGAAAGCACAAGAAAGAAGACAAGTTCAATGTTCGTTGACGATATTTTTTTTATCATAAATAAATATTTAGGGCAATGATACATCATTATTTACGTAACCAAATCATAAAGTGAAGAAATTTGGATGATTTTATACTACTCAAATTAAGATCAAATATTTGCATTTTAATAATATCTACCACATGGTCCATGATCTCTGTCAAATAATCTCTTCAACTGTAATCTTGAAGCTCCAGAACTATTAGTCTAAGAACTTAATGCAAAAAAGTTAGCTGAACTAGTAACGGGATGAGCAGAATTTGTTTACATTTTTTTATGACATCTCGGAACATTGGAAGTTATTCTTAAAACTTTAGGTTTTACTGAGAGAATAGAAATATCTAGGTATATTTGGATGCCTTGTTAAATCTTGTTTCATTACCTTGGAACCCTAAATTGTTTAATGTTTTTTTTTTGGTCCACTAGTGTACAGGGTGGACAAATAAGAGTGCAAAGTATTGTATCTCGGAAACTACGAATAGTAGCGACTTTCTGTAAAAAATTAATGACTTAAGTTGTCAAGAGAAAATGCTCGAAAATATTTTCAGAAAGCTGAGATAAATTCTAGCCTTTTTTGTAAATCAGTTTTTTTCTATCTTTTTTGTAATCAAACATCTGTAACTTCAAAGCCACCGGACGGATTTCAACAAACTACCCTACTTATTATGATTGTGATTTCATTTGTTGCCAATAGAGGGCATTTTTTGATTTTAGGACAGAGGTTGTGAAATTTCTCCAAAAATTAAATCTATTGGTATTAGTAAATAGAAAAATGATGCTCAAACAAGCTAGATAAAAGCACGCCTTGATATCTGGCTCCTAACCTTATTAACCTAAAATATCGAAGAACGAAAATTTAATGAGAAAATTCAATGGATTTTTTTAATGTTATATTTTGAGATTTATTTAAAAATTACGACAAAAGATATAAGTTAATTGATCTTGAAATATAGAAATGAAAATCAGCTATGCTTGTCTTTTGGATTAGATATTCTATTTAAAAATTGGAACCAACAAAAAATAAACAGGCTGAATCATCATCAATGTTAGGTCGTCTCGTTAAATATGTCATAACTCATACGGGGGTATCATAAAGAATGGTCATACTCTTGAAGGCATATTTTATGGTCAATTTTTAGTCGATTTGAGAACATTAATCTATATACAAAAACAAACCCTGAAAACGTTGCAGCCCTTCAAAGTTGCATGACATCGATAAGTTTTTTGGATATTACATCCAAACAGAACAAAATAATAGCTTTAAATTTTGGTAATTACCATTTCTTAGGTTCAAAAATCGTTTGCAAATAGAGTTGGAAACGTTCCAGTGAAGGCAAGTGGGTGAAATTGGCATTGCACCCCCTTCAACCCCTATATTTTTATTTTCCTTTAGATAACTTTTAGACATTTTGAAAAGAATAATTCCTTTAGAATACTTTGGCTTTTTTGCCGATTTTTGAACCTAACTATTGGTAGATAACTAAATTTCAAGCTATTATTTTTTAAGTACTGTTTGGATTTTACAGCCAAAAAACTTATCGATTTAATGCAATTTTCAAGGGCTGTAACTTTTTAAGGGTGAGTTTTTGTATAGATGAATGTTGTCAAATCGACTTAAAATTGACCATAGAATATGCCTTTAAGAGTATGACCATTCTTATGATACACTCTGTATATAAACAACACCGGGTAGTTCATTTTAAGACTTTCCAACTCGGATTTTCTCTACTTCTTTTCTTTTGGCGTTTGATTTTTTTTTTTAATTTGGGTTTTTCGTTTTGGAAAACAATGCAGTTACCTGATCCATAGGTTCCTGGAAAACTATTTAAAATTTTTAAGAGGGTAGCTTCTGGGGGCATAAGTTAAAAAAAGACGAAGAAAATGTTGATTAAAAAGTTGTAGATACTACTCGATATTTTTTTATATCTTAAATCATCACCTTTTCCAGAAATACGAGGTAAAAAGTTTTAAAATGAACACCCTGTATAGTTAATACGCACCTTAGCATGAATTATGACATTTTTATTAAAAGTTTTGACCTAAAATTGATGATGATTCAAACAAATTAGATTTTTTAAGTTTTCTAGTTTTGAAAAAGAAATTTAAGCAGATAACACAAAAAACAACCATTTCTAATCTCAATAGAGGTCTAATAATAGTACCTAAAATCTCAAAACCTATCATTTTTATTGAAAATTTTGTACGAAAAATTGAGTTTTCTCTTTAAATATTTGTTCTCCTATATTTTAGGTTAGGTGCATGAAATCGAGGTACGGTTTTCACTAGCTTATTTGCTGCTTATTTTGCTATTTTTATGGCAAAAAACTAATACCAATAGATTTGTTTTTTTTATGAAATCTCACAATTTCTGTCCTTAACTCAGAAAATGTCCTCAAGTGTCAACATACCAAACTAGAATCACACCACATTTCATAGTTCTTATTGATCCAAATTGACAGAATAGTCAAAAAAATTAAAATAATAATATTTTTATCTCTTTTCCATAGTATTGTGATGTATGTGACCCTACGAGACCAGACAAAATGCATCCACCAGAGTTTGCTGTCGATGGTATGGAAACCTGGTGGCAGAGTCCTCCTCTATCCAGAGGAATGAAATACAATGAGGTCAATCTAACCATCGCACTTGGACAGGTGAGCTTCCAAAATTGGTAGTAGATTTTTTCCGAGCTGCAATATGCTCATGTTGAATCACTCAATTCTTGAAGTTAAACAGCTAAACATTTTGAGTTTGATAAAATAGCAGAATATTAAAAAAAAACTGGTGTATCCATTCATACGACTTTCCTTCCTTTTTCCTGAAAGTCTGATCTGATAAGGTCAGGAAAAATCAAAATACTTCCAAAAGCTTTATCTAGCAAATATGGAATTGTCAAAATAAACCACAAAATAAAAATATTTATGTTACAGTATACTCTAGTGCTGAAGAAAATTTACATAATTTCAGATCTATTCAAATGATAACCATTCACTAACTAGACGCTGAAAATAGATCCCTTCTTAGTACCGAAATAAGAAACTCGATGTTGTTCTTAGAATAGATTTAAATTTAAGAAGTTATTACAATTTTGATGACTCCTTGTCTCACTTCCTATAGTGCCTGCGAACAATTATTAGGAGATCTAAGAGAATTCAATTCAATTCAAACTCATTTATTTCGTTTTGGTATTTTTTACAATTGCTTATGTATAGTATATTTATTTCATTTCTTCTTGTCTGATAGGACTAAGAGAACCAACTGTTTATTCCACAAGACTAGTTGAAAGTTAGCAAAACAGGACAAATTTCCATTAAATACTTCTCTGGTAAACTGGTACTTAAACAAAATACAAAGATAACTGTTTTTTTTTCTTCTAAGGTGGCTCAGCAGTTAATCAGAAACTCTACTATCTTAGATAAAATTTCAGAGATTGATATCAAAGACCTTATTGAAATATATATCTTAAAAATTTTTATTTTTACTTTTCTACCGCTATTCCTAGCAGCTATGTAAGGATAGTGTCAATATTGCAAAATTTGGTGTCCGATTTTCAACAAATGTTTAAGTTTTAGTAGGGTCATATTTTCAGAAATTGGTCTTTCTGTATGTCTATGTCGATGAAGATTAGATCAGAAACGGATGGACCGATTTTGTAGGTTTCGTTTTTGTTTTCTAGGGTATTATTGCCGCCCAACTGTGAGACAGTATGAGCATCTCGCACTAGTGGCTAGGCAAAAATGTTTTATTTAAGACTGTAGTGCCAAAACGAGCCTAAATCTTTGATGGAACTTATCTAAACCCATTTTCTTAAAGCCCTTAACCACCATCTCGTGACACATATCTTTTTAAAGAAGTAGTTAAGCTCAAATGAAGTATTAGTATTCCATTGGCATTCAACGTAAATTAAATCACTATCACATATTTTACTGCAAGATAAGATTGACACTAAATCTATATATATATTTATACGTGATTTTAGATGATTTTTAACACATAAAATGTGCACGGAGTATGAGATTTGGCATAGTGAAAGTTTATGTAGTATAGTAGTGCACAAAGTATAACATTTGATGTATAATAGGTTCATACTTTAAATTAAATAAAAAATATGGTTTACGTGGTAGAAGTGTATTGTGTGTTGCATAACGAACCCAAAAGCAATATGAAGTCAACTAGTCAGGACTGTCAGATTGTTTTATTCGGGAATGACAAGCCTGGTGTATACAAAGTCATGTAAATATTTTGAGGGATACATTTAGATGCGCAATGTCATTTAAAGAAATTTTAATACTTTTGATAGTGGATTAATGCATTTACAACGCTGGTTTTGCGATGCAATTTACAATGCAAAATATTTCGAATTTGAAGTCACTTTTGTGAAAGGACTGCATTCTCTTCATTTTGTCCAAAGGGTAATATTACCGGCGTTTAGTCAAAACATACAATGCATTCTATTATAAAACTAGCTGATCCGACAGACGTTGTCCTGTCTTAACAAAAGCAAAAACAATGTCTTGGTTTTCTAAATTTCCACCCATGACAACAATAGCAACTTCATCAATTGTTGCCGTATTATATATAGCGTCTTGCGTTTAGTCCTGCAGGCGTCTTATCGGCTTTGCTGACAATTTTGTGATAATCAGATGGCATACGGTTTAATGCAGTCTTGAATAATACAACCAATTCGTTGTCTGATGGAAACACATTTGAAGTTGCTCCACACTTGTTCTGTTCACCGATTTATTGTGTGCGACTTGTTTTGCTGAATCGCCCATGAAATAAATTTGCAAAAACTGTACCACCATGTGATTTTCAAGATACTTTGTCAGCATTGCCATTCCCCCATCAACTTTTGACTGGCTGCTTTTGATTATTCACCTAGCTACAAACCTACTGTACGCTACTTTAATTGATAAATGATTTCGATTGAAAATTACCAACGTATTCAGGCACCTGATGGTAAAAGTTTATTGTTTTACTATATAGTTACCTTGAAAGTTAGCATAACATTGTCTTGAATAACTTTTGTTGCGCCAAATGACTTCATTTGGAAACAATTATTCTGGTGTCAGTAGCAATGGCGTCAATTTGACTTTCTCGCTCCCGCAACACAATCCAGGGGCTTCATTCTTTAAATATTAGCTGTAATTGATTTTAACTTACCGAGATGAATAAACACTTCTCAAAAACTCACTGTATAATAAATTGAAAGGAAACTATTATTCATCAACCGATCCATCTGATATTTGCAGCGCGCGTTCTGTCAATTGCTGACAGTTATTTCAAATAACTGACAGTTGTCAATTAACTGTTTGTACTGTATGTAAAATTAATATTGTCTTTAAGTTTTCATAAATGTTCTTAAATTTTCTAATGTTCCGCTCAACTTTCTTAATTTTTTCGTTCATAAGAACCTTCTTCTGATAATAATGAACACAACAAAAAGAGAATTAGCGAAATCGGTTCAGCTGCTCTCGAGATTTGCGCTTAGCAACACATTCAGCGATTCATTTTTATATTATAGAAGATAAATAGCTAGCTGTCACTGTGTTTTTTGAACTGTTACTAACCTAAAACTTTAAATTTCATATGTATTGTAAGGAATTAGGTAAACAACACACGCTAATGCCGTTTTGTACAAACTTGCAACTGACGTAATAGAACTAAATTTCCAAAAATTATATGCAAGTAATATATCTTTGACAAAAAAACGTTTGAATTTAAAAAAATAATCAATCACGGTTGAATTTCGACCACTGGGCGACCACTCATTATTATTATTTTCTGAAATCTTGAAGACAAATTTACTCACATGTATTTCCAATTCACCCTGTATTATAAAATCATTTCAATTCCGTAAAATTCGAATTGAAGAGTACGAAAACGCGACATTGTTAAAACAAAATATTCCATTTTAATTTTTACCGCTCAGAATTTACTGTTTTTCCCAAAAATACTATCCGACACCATTCTCTCATTCTCTGAACAGTTCATTCATATAGCAAATAGCAGGTACCTACCTACTTCTCGACTTCTTTTCTTTATTTGCACTTGTCAAGGACGACTATACTAGAGGTGTTTTCCTTTTACAATGATAACAACAGGATTAGGGATTACAATAATGATAATGACAAGATCGTGACCAAAATTTATGAGGGCGGGTATACATGCCTATGGTGATCTAGCAACTTCCTTTGAATGAAGTAACAGATGGACAGATGTTACATGATGCTTTATTTGTAATGATCTAAGAGTCTTGTTATTAGAAATTTGCATTTTTGAACTAAAATAATTGCAACTTCAAATCATTTACGTTTATACCAGAACACTCGACCGAAAGTCTTCATTAACTAGCTTATTTCATACGTTTTCTTTCGTTGCTGAAATGGACGATGATTATTTCAGACTGAAAATGCCGTATGGACAATTGTAGTAGAATTCAAAAATAATAAAAATATGCATGTTCCATTTGAAATAAGCAAATTAATGTCGACTTTCGGTCGAACTGAAGTCCTTTAACAACATCAATATTTTTGATCGAGTGGAAATTGCAAGAAACTCCCGTAACTAAACTTCCAAAATAATATCTTGAGTGATACTCTAGGAACAGGTAATTAAGATACCTTCACCCTGTATACCAATGTACTAGAAATACAAATAGATATAAAACGATTTAAAATATATTTGGATCTAAGATAAACAGCAGATTACCATCGTTAGCAGAAAATATACTATTATAAATCTACTTGTGATTCTTGTTTGTAATGTCTAATAAAAATGATAAATTCGCCAGAGGTCAAGCCACTAAACAGCTGCGATATACGAGGAACAGTTTTAGAACTAATATCTAACAATAATTTTATTATTGTCGACCGAAGATGAATGATCTAAATTCGCAATCTAGCACAGATCATAGAATACACACTGAATGTACTTAGATATGATGTATTTTCACTTGGTTTGAGTGTTGATATTAACATTTCATATAGTGACAATAATATTTCTACATAATCACTTGCTAGAAAGAAAACTGAATACATTTAGTGTCAATTAATAATTGTAATCAATTTGTGTACGAGTCACTGTTTGATCCCCAGATAGAAAATTACACTTATGCAATGCATAACATTTTTGAGAATTAACAGACTAAGCAAATTTTGTAGCTGTTGGGGTTTCGGGGAAGCACAAACAGTAATTAATTTCTTTATATCTGTGATAAATGATTTACAAAGTAATTATTTCATTCATACAATGTAATAATAAAATAATTCGATTGCTTAATTTATAGGAATTATTATGTTAAGCATTTTTCTTTAAATTAACTCCTCGGAAATAATCTTTGCTCGGTTAAGATCAGGTGATCTTTGAGGCCGTGAATATATTGCATATTACTTATTGATAATTTTCTATATGTTCGATATTGAAATTAATTTTTGCACATCATTTTCAAGAAGCACTGCTTTATTATTGAACAAAAGGCTAGGGCTCTTCAAAGACCCTATGGTGGCACCTTAATCTTGAGCTTATTATTTCCATAGAATCTGTAAGAATCATCATTCCCTTGTCCATATTTTTAAGATGCTCCCAACCAGGGCCGTTGCCAGGGATGCAGGCTCATGCGTGCAAAATATTGCTCCATTTTATATGTTTGATTATTTTATATACAATTTCAACTTTCAGGATATTTCATAATATACAGGGTGTTTCATTTAAAAAACACACTTTCAACCCTTATTTTGTATCAAGCAGTAAAATCGCGAAATTTGAATGACCCTGTATAACGCAGAGCAAACTTCTCTAATCAGAATCAATAATATAGATAATCTTGATGAACTACACACAAAATTGCACCTTCCTAAGAATCCAAACACCGCAGAAATAAACATTTAATTCGAGCTATGTTTTGGATAAATAAATATGAAAAATAGTTATTATCTCGAAAACCGTTAGAGATAGGTATAGATATATGAAGCAAAAATAATCAGAAAGTAAGGACAAATTAAAAAATGTGGCAATATACAGGGTGTCCCAT
Organism: Crioceris asparagi; assembly: GCA_958507055.1. Taxonomy (NCBI): domain Eukaryota; kingdom Metazoa; phylum Arthropoda; class Insecta; order Coleoptera; family Chrysomelidae; genus Crioceris; species Crioceris asparagi. Next base: position 4,717,194 of record OY293830.1, on the reverse strand, counting down.
TTGAAATAACAAAGATACTGCTATTTTCTGGTATAAGCGGCAACGCTGCATCGCTGAAAATATTTTAGAGCGATAGATCAATTAGATAGATAGATTATTTGAGTAACCAAATTTTCAGAATGATCCTAGGTCCCTATGTCCGTAAAAGACTAAGCGGCCGTGACCCACCCTATATATTTGTGCTGATATTGCAGTAGTACCTACATCCAGATATTCCGAAAACATGTTTCAGGATGTGATTAAAAGGACTAAAATATAGAAAAACATATGTATTTTCAACTGAAAATCCGAACCACGCTTTTTGAGCTTACTTTTGATCAATATTGTTTTTCACAAATCATTCATAATGATAGCAAAGAGGTGTTTCTAATCTTTGGTGAATATGTCTGATATAATCTCACTCCAACCCTGTATCGTTTTTGTGTCGACATTAAAATTAATAGTTACTTCAGAGTGTTACAACCAGCTTCTGTTCAACACATGTTTCCGACAGAGGCTTTAAAAATATATATGCGCAACATATACACAAAAATGCCCATCTTGAATTTCCTTGTGTAAGCAGTTCGATGATTTGAAACTTGAGCATCTAAATCCCTATTATATGCAGTGAGCCAGACAAGAGGCAATTAAAATACACAATTGAGAAAAAGTAATAAATAATTTCATTCTGAATAAAAATTCCTCGGATTAAAATATACAAACGGGGTATTCATTTCAAAACTTCCCCCCTCAGATTTCACAAAATGTAAACATTAAAAAAATCGCTGAAATACGTACGAAATAATTTCGATGGGAACAACTTTTTAACTAAAATTTGCTGCGCCTCTTTCAACCCCCAGAAGCTACCTCTTAAAAATCTTAACTGGTAAGAAAGATAGGTATGGAATGATAGCTTATTGAAAAGGTTCTTTTAATTATTTTGTTTTGGTGTTTGACTTCCGAAAATCGGGCTTTTCGTTTCTGAAAAAAAAAACTTTTGCCAAACTATTTCTTTATTATGTCCACCTTTCGAGAAAAATGAGGTGAGAAGTTTTGAAATTAACACCCTGTATAATTGTAAATATAGTCTTCACCATGGGTGGCCTTCAAGACAAAATACTTACATTTTATATAGTTCTGTAAAATCGCATTGTATTGTAGTAAAAGTACTTTTACTACAATACCTACTTTATAGCATAAACATAATCTGACCTTCTGCAGAAAGTTGTATGTTTCTATTAAATAAACATGAATTCATGAATTTTTATTATTATTGCATTTTTTTTCTCAATATTTTTGAAATATCTACAATAACATTTAAATCTTTCTAACAATTTTTTATTTTTTCTTGGAAAGCCACCATTTTGAAACAACAATGTCAGCAATACTGATTATCCAAATTCTTAGCCAGTCAATGCATAATTATTGTACAAAGTTTTATTAGGATGGTACAAAATATAATTTTGAAAATTCGGCCCTTGTTGACCGACGTACCCAAACGGAGGAGGTTATGTATAGTAAACGTAGAGATACTCATATTCGACTGACTAGGAAACTGGACTCCTACCAACCAGTAGAACAAGCAGGCTTTCGAAAGGGCTTTAGCACCACCGACCACCTGCAAAAATTGACCGTGTTTTTTCAACATAAAAGCTGTTTTTTTTTTTTCTTGAAAACGGTCGACTTTAGAGCTCACGACCAAGAGTACCTTTTTTGTGTAGAAAACATTAGCGATTTTTCCATTGGCGTAAAAATTGGGCAGAACAAGAACCACTTTTTTCACCAAATATGACTTAACAATTTTTTTTCTGACTCAAAACTTAGCTTATTATGTGTGGAAAATGCTTACAAAAGCCGTTTTCTGTACGATAAACGGTTCCGGAGATATTCACAAAAAACGAATACTTTTTTCCATTTCAACACCCTGTATCTCGAAAATGATGCATTTTAAAGGGTAAGTTAATGTAAACTTTTTTCATATTTTTGGACGAGCTATCACATCCTCAAGTCCTGCGCATATATTATGAAACACCCTGTATAAGTATCGATTGAAAGTGTAACACGTCGCTATTAGCTTTCGTTTTCGAGATAATACAGAAAAAAATCTAGGTACAAAAACGTAGACATAGACATATTTCTGAAAAAACATTTTATATGACTATGGGTACCTTGAAACGTGAAGATTTGTCAAAATTACAATTTCGAAAAATCGGAACCATTACGCTGATGAAATTATTCACCTCCAATAAAACTGATTTCAGGAGAAAGAAGAACTCCTATTCTCTATTTCTACCTGTCATTCTCTCCTATGAGACTCCTCATTTTCATTGTCCTGTTTGACCAGTTTGTAATAAAGCACTTTGTCTAAAAAAATGCTCATGGTTCTCTCTATGAGTAAAAATTATCATTTTTCCATTCATTCCAGTAGAACTATCACGCCATGTGTTATTATATCATATAGACAAGAGGCAATTGACTTCCTCTGATATCATATCGACTGATAACGAGGGACAGAGGAAATCGACGCCTACAGTCTTATTATATTTAGAATAAGTATGTGACCCCATATTAGTAACATTATAGAGATACGTTTTGATGAAATGAATTACAAAATTAATTCTTCTGGATCTTTATTAATTCTTCCGTATTTTTTCTATTCTGGAAAATATAAGAACAGAATAAATATTGTTTAAAAATGTTGCCTTATCTAAAAAATACCCTTCCTGAAGTGTATTTGGAGACAATCATTAAAATCTATTTACTATGAAAACACGCAAATATTGACAGAAATTATAATGATAATAATTTTATTTAGATACTGTAAGCAACAACAAATATATAATTTTATAAATAAAATTACATTATAAACTAAATTTTTTGATTTTAAATTCCAGACAGGTTCAATATTTGATAAAAAACGATTTTGGTTGGGGATGCAGTCATTTAATAGATAAAAATGTTTTGTATTAGGCCGAGCTTTCGAGAATGTTTACTCTCTTCGTGATTTTAAAATAAATTAACTACGAACAGGAAATATTTCATAACCATCAATCAGAAAGTCATTTCTCAATACTTAAAACTTCAATCTTAAAACAACTTCTAACTTAGAGATATGTAAATTATGTCAGTCGCAATAGCATAAACATCAATATCTCAAATCAATTATTTATCTTCTCAGGAATTCCACGTTGCTTATGTGTACATTAAAATGGCCAATTCTCCCAGACCTGGTCTATGGGTACTCGAGAAATCAGCCGACTATGGCAAAACCTTTACTCCCTGGCAGTACTTCTCCGATTCACCAGCCGATTGTGAAACATTTTTTGGTAGAGAAAGCCTACAACCAATCACCAGAGATGACTCTGTCATCTGTAGCACCGAGTATTCCAAAATTGTGCCACTAGAAGGTGGAGAAGTGAGTATAAGCAGACTCTCTCTTTTCTAGAAATAGTACGACCCTTTGCTTTCCCAAACAGATTCCGATTTCTTTACTGAATAAGAGACCATCAGCCAATCACTATTTCAACTCTACTGTACTCCAAGAATGGACCAGAGCCACCAATGTCAGATTGAGGTTTCTGAGAACGAAGAATCTTCTAGGTCACCTTATGTCAGTAGCTAGGCAAGATCCTACTGTCACCAGAAGGGTAATAGAATAAAAAACAATCAATAAACATTATTCTTACAAATGACAATTACAGTACTTTTATTCAATCAAAGACATAAGTATTGGAGGACGTTGCATGTGTAACGGACATGCTGAAATTTGCGATATCAGTCAAGAGCAAACCAGGACCTTGGTTTGTCACTGTCAGCATCACACGTGCGGCAACAAGTGCGAACGTTGTTGCCCTGGATTTGAGCAGAAAGCCTGGCGTCAGTCTAAGCACTATGATCACTTCACCTGTGAACGTAAGTATCATCGCATCAACAGTTTGCAGTGTTTCTCTTCTCTACTGACTTCATTTGTTTTTTCATCTTCTCCTTCCAGCTTGCAACTGTTTCAGCCACAGCAATGAGTGCTTATATGATGAGGAAATTGACAGAAAACACCTTTCACTCGATATCCATGGCAGATATGAAGGTGGTGGTGTCTGTCAGAATTGTCGACACAATACGGAAGGCATCAACTGCAACAAATGTAAACCGAAATTCTATCGACCATATAACAAACACTGGAACGAAACCGATGTTTGTCAATGTGAGTACCATTCTATTACAACTCCTTGCTTTTCTCAATTGCAATTCAAAATATATCTGTTATTACTTCATAGCTTGTAACTGTGAAACATTCTACTCAACTGGTAACTGCGCTGAAGGCTCCGGCCACTGCGAGTGCCGCAAAGAGTTCACCCCACCAAATTGCGACAAGTGCAGCTTCGGTTATTACGGCTATCCCGATTGTAAACCATGTGACTGCTACCAAAATGGCACGCAGAGTCTGCAATGTGAAACATATGATGGCGAATGCCAGTGCCTGCCGAATTTCGGTGGAAAATATTGTAAGGAATGCGCTCCTGGATACTTTAATTTCACCGAGTGTAAGCGGTGCGAGTGCGATCCACTCGGCTCAGAATCAGAGAGCTGTGATCAGATAACAGGAGCATGTACCTGCAAGAACAAGTATGCTGGTCTAAAGTGTGAAAAGTGCAGTGATGGTTACTTTTACGCCGACAATGATTGCGTTTGTAAGTTGAACGTTTCAAACTACTTGAAAGTATCATCTCTAGTTATTGCCTATTTCAGATTGTGACTGTGATAATAGCGGTACCGAAGAGGGTATTTGCAACAAGAAAACTGGTCAATGTCTTTGCAAGCCAGGCTATGGTGGAGACCGTTGCGATAATTGTATTCTAGGCTACTATGGATATCCCGATTGCCAACCATGTAATTGCAGTAAAGTCGGCTCACATGGCACCACTTGCGGAATCTCTGGCAAATGTTCTTGTCTCTCCAACTACGCCGGCAAAACGTGCAATCAATGCAGTCCTGGCTTCTACAACTACCCTGAATGCAAACGTAAGTTGTATTTAATCGTCTTGGAGAATATTCGAAGTAGTACTTATGTTTTTTCTTTTAGCTTGTGGTTGTGAATCCCGTGGATCTATTGGTGTTTCTTGTGACCAAGAAGGCAAATGTGAATGTCAGAAGAACTTTGATGGTCAACGATGCGATATATGTAAAGAAGGCTACTACAATTTCCCAGCTTGCGAAGGTGAGCAAGTTGACACTTATAAAAAGACTCAAGAATCTCAAACTGTTTATTCTTCCAGACTGTAATTGTCACCCGGCTGGAGTTGTGGCAGGATTCGCCGGTTGTGGCTCAGTTCCAGCTGGAGAGCTATGTCAGTGCAAAGAACGTGTAGAGGGCAGGATATGCAACAAGTGTCGCCCATTGTTCTGGAACCTGAACCCCAACAATCCTGATGGATGTGAGGATTGCAACTGTGACAAACGAGGTGTTTTAGGTGGCATTGGAGTATGTGATACAGAAGATGGACAATGCGTTTGCAAGCCCTCAGTGGTAGCCAGAGGATGCTCTGAATGTTTGGATGGTACTTATGGACTAGCCGAGGACAATTTATTCGGGTGCAATGGTAAGAATAATTCTTAAATTATTTAAATCATTTCACTGACTTTGGTATCTAATTCAAGATTGTGGATGTGATGTCGGTGGCTCCATCAATAATGTGTGTAACAAGAAGACAGGTCAATGTATGTGCCAATCCAGAGTGACGGGACGCACTTGCAAGGAGCCATTACAAGCCCACTACTTCCCAACTCTCTACCAGTACCAATACGAAGTCGAGGAAGGTCGTACCCCAGAAAATACAAGAGTCAGATATGAAAACGATGACCATGTCTTCCCCAACTATTCCTGGAAGGGGTATGCCGTGTTCTCGTCGCTCCTACAGAAGGAAGTCATCCAGGATATTTACATTATCAAACCATCATTATACCGGATGGTGTTTAGATTTGCCAACAATAACCCATACACAGTGTTGGGATCAATTCGAATAACACCTGAGAATCCGAATGACATTGAACAGACTATTAAGGTTCAATTTAGGAACAGCTCCAAGCCTGCATTTGTCACTGTGTCCGGTGAAAGTGGTAATACCCCCGAACCGTTTGTCATCAATCCAGGACGATGGACTGTTAGCATCAATGTCAATCAGACTGTTCTATTGGATTACTTTGTGCTTCTACCAGAGGACTTTTACTTGGCTACCATTTTGAATCAGAAAATCGAGAAACCCTGTCATTTCGGTGAAATGGATCTTTGCAGACATTACGCTTACCCCAACATAACCATGTACGATAGATCATGGGGAGTTGGCGGTTTCATTCGTAACGGTGACCCACCAAAGGAGTGGTTCCAAAACGTCGATGTAAGTATATCTCAGTACTAATTTTTTCTAAGCTTCTTATAAAAAAATATTTATTTCTAGCATTTACAAAATATCCATGTCTACAACAGAGTTCCCATGTTGAATAACGCTCAACCAAAGTTAACATTTAACATAACCGTTACCAAACCGGGTTCCTATGTCATCCTGGTGAACTATATAACTCCTCTGGATGATCTAAGGTCACACAATATTAGCGTTCTCATCGATGGCAAAGACAGACCTGAAAATGGACTTCTGAAGCTCTACCCTTGTCCCTACACCACAATGTGTCGACAAGTCGTTACAAATGATCAGCAGGGCGTTGCAGTCTACAGCACTGATAACAATTTCATTGTAATAAATTTACAGGTGAGAATTTTTAGTCTTTTCAAATAAAATGGGATTTTTTGATGTTATCAACCTTCGACACAGCATGATTCAGTATTTATTATAAAACAATCTTGAAAAACAGCTGTTAAGATTAATATCCGGAGGTTGTAGATACGCTCTTTCCTCTCAGTAGCTCTACAAAAAAGTCTGGTCCAATAATGAAATATTCAAATCATACCTGATGGCCACGATGAAGTTTGAAGGCTGCATCCTTTGTTTAGTTTAAAGAGATATTTGTATTTGTAATAAAATTGTACATAACCAATTGTTGTGATCGTGATGATTATTATAATGATATGATAACCCCATATTACATTCTGCAGGGACATAATTCAAATGTTGGTATCCATTCCATCTATGCTGTTCCATACGAGGAATGGTCTTTGGATAATATCAAACCAAAACCGGTCTGTATACGAAAGAATGGTATTTGTATATCATCGAAATTCCGCAACCCTCCAGAATTGAAGAAGATCCAATTTGAACAGGAGATCTATGGAGAGCTGGCGAAAAATCGACCACCAACTGTACAACATAATGACACCTCTTACATTTGGTTGAATCCAGATGAGACAACCATTGACCTGAAGGGAAAAGTCCCAACTCCTGGTTACTACACATTCATATTGCATTACTACCAACCCAACTATCCAGGTGAGATAAATTCAAAATAACTATCATTGGATGAGTTTTAATATCAAAAAAAAAATATATATATATATATATATATATCGGTTTTAGCATTCGATATTGATGTCATCATTCAGAATGGTCAATTCTATGAAGCTAAAGTACCAGTTAGCCACTGTCCATCAGAATCCGGATGTAGATCACTGATAGTAGAGGGAGGGAGAAATAATAAATTCTTCCTAACTGAAAACTTCATGATCACCCTGAAGGTATTTAGAATATAGAATTTTCGTAGTGACTATAATTTCATACGATTTTTTTATCATTTGTAGCAACCCGGAAACAAAAATGTTTATCTCGACTATTTACTGGTCGTCCCGGCAGGTTTGTACAGCGAAAGAAACCTCGAAGAAGAAGAACTTGATAGAACTGGGGAGTTTATCTCAACTTGCGGAAGCAATCACTTCAATATTGATACAACCAAAGGTTGGTCATACATAACATTTTTTCAATCTGCAGCTGATAAAACTAATATCATTAACGTTGCTTCAGGTTTCTGTAGGGATGCTGTATTCTCGATAACCGCTGGTCACAATACCGGTGCCCTTCCATGTCAGTGCGACTTTGGTGGTTCATTGAGTTTCGAATGTGAAAAGTTTGGCGGTCAGTGTGAGTGCAGGGACAACATCATTGGCAGAAGATGTGAGGCCTGCAAACCCGGCTACTATGGTTTTCCAGATTGCAAACCTTGCAATTGCCCATCAACTGCTTTCTGTGAACCGTCCACTGGCCAATGTATCTGTCCCGATCATGTTGTTGGCGAGAAGTGTGATCAATGTGAACCGTTTACATATGGCTATGATCGCTTCATCGGTTGTCAGGAATGCAACTGCAATTACTTGGGCGTCAATGGTTCCAGACAGTGTGATCTGTTGAGTGGTGTTTGCCCGTGCAAAGACAACATTGTTGGCAGAACATGCAACCAATGTGCTGCCGGTTACTATACCTTCCCATACTGTGATTCTTGCGAGTGCGCTGAACGAGGAACCACAGCTGAAATTTGCGACAGGGTGACAGCTGAATGCTTCTGCAAGAAGAATGTCGTAGGACCACATTGCGACTTTTGTCGCGAAGGTTCTTTCAATTTGCAACACACCAACGAAGAGGGTTGCACTGAATGCTTCTGCTTCGGCAAAAGCAGTAGGTGCACCAGTGCCCGACTCACCAGGGTATCCATGAACATAATGAACGATTGGCAGGTGACCAAGTTGAACACCACCAGTGGATTGAACATGACACAATTGAATCTATCTGTAGAAAACATCGATGGCGATAGTGATGTTATTGGTGTTGATTTCTCAAACTACAACGTTTCCCAAGCACCAGCCTACTTTTCAGCTCCACACGACTATCTGGGCAAGAAGCTAACATCATACGGTGGTTTTCTCAACTACACCATCTACTATACGATTGGTTCGCAAGGTTCTGCAGTCAGTGGACCTGATGTGATCTTGCAAGGTGCAAACACTTACTTGAGCTACTCCAACTATGAACAACCTCCACCGACATCAGAGTTTCAATTCATGCTACAACTAGTCGAGAGTAACTTTGAGCTACCATCTGGTGAACCAGCTAGGCGAGAGCATATCATGGATGTGCTGAAGAATCTGAAAGGCATCTACCTCAGGGCAACGTACTGGACGGCAAGTGTAACGACTAGGTGATTTAAATGATTATTGATCATCCATATTGAATGGCACTATGAGAATTTTCTTTTCAGATTGATCAATGTTATACTTGATGAAGCTATTGAAAACGATGTAATGCATAGCCACTCCCTCGTTGAGTCTGTGGAACAATGTCATTGTCCACCAAACTATCGGGGATTGTCTTGTGAGGAATGTGCTCCAGGTTATTACAGGATACAGTCGGGACCGCACGGAGGTGCCTGTGTGCCATGTCAATGCCACGGTCATGCTATGGAATGCGACGTTAACACAGGAGTTTGTTTGGTGAGTTGAACATTCTCCTTTGACTGTCAAAAACATTTTATTGGTAACAATAATAATTTCTACAGAACTGCATGCACAATACCAGAGGTGATCACTGTGAGCTCTGTGATGTAGGATATCATGGTAACGCTTTGGCTGGTACACCACGTGATTGTCTGATATGTGCTTGTCCCCTTCCAATTGCCAGTAATAAGTGAGTATATTGTAGATGCTTTTCATTTGTCTGGTCAATGATTCATATACCTGTATTTCAACACTCAAGCTTCGCCAACGCCTGCGATGTCAGCTCCGATGGTGACAAGATCAGCTGTGAGTGCCAACATGGCTACATTGGTGGTAGATGTCAATCTTGTGCTCCTGGTTTCTACGGCAAACCTGAAGTGCCTGGTAAATACTTCGATAAAGGCTATTGAATGGCAAATTTGTTATGTTATGTTCTCTTCTTCAGGTGATTACTGTAAACCATGTCAATGTTCTGGTAACATAAATCCAAGAGATCCCAGCTCCTGTGATACAGTGACTGGAGATTGTCTCCGATGCTTGAACAACACCTTTGGAGAGGCATGCGCTCTCTGTGCTCCTGGTTTCTTTGGTGATGCTGTCGCATTGAAAGACTGCCAATGTAAGGCATTCGTTTTCTTAAAGGTACATTTTGAACATTATAGTTTAATTTAATATCCTTCCAGCTTGTATCTGTGACGAGTTTGGTACTGATCGTTGTGATAGCTACACAGGCAAATGTGTCTGTAAACCGAACGTAGTAGGCGAGAAATGCGACCGTTGCAAAGAGGAACATTACGGTTTCCCATCAGGTAAGGGATGTGTTGCGTGCAATTGTAAAGAGGCATCTGAAAGCAATCAGTGTGACGATGTTACCGGTCAGTGTAAGTGCAAACCAGGCGTCACTGGAAGGTCATGTGATCGATGTGCTTCTGGTTATTGGAATTATACTTCAGAAGGATGCATTTGTAAGTTGAATAGATGGTTTAGGTAAGTTTTCTGGTACTATATAGTATCACTTTCATTACACAGCTTGTGGATGCAAGAGCGAATATTCACTTGGTTTCGGTTGTAATGCACTAACGGGCCAATGCGAGTGTCTACAGGGTGTTATTGGTGAAAAATGCGATCAATGCCCATATCGATGGGCGTTTGTACCCGAAATTGGTTGTCATCAATGCGACAAGTGCCACCATGCTCTGTTAAATGACACAGATGAGTTGGCAAACATGATCAATCCAGTTTTATTTGAGTTTGATGTAAGATAACATGATTAATAATAACTGTAAGGTATGATCTTTTAAAATGATGTTCTTCCAGTCTACGGCGTCTGGATATTTCACAAGGCGCAGATTGGATAATATGAGAGAACAATTAGAAAAGCTGAAACCTAAATACGATGAAGTCGATCCAAAACAAATTAGTTTGAATGATACAATTCATGAGTTGGAGAGTATTGAACAGAATGCAAAGAATCTAAACAGAAAGGTAGGTGTTTTAGTATTTTTAATTTAATTGATGACTCTTTTGTTTGAATTTTATTTCCAGAGTAATTATTCATTGGAGAACAGTGAAAGCTTGAAAAATCAATCGGAAAAATTGAAAGACGGCATCGAAATACTTCTGGACGAGATTAATAATGTTGATGAGGATGCCATTCGAACTATCGAAAATATTGAGAAAATATCTGACCAATTAACAGAGGAAGCAGGTATATGATTTTTGTTTATTCTTCCAATCTCAATATAATATTATAATTCTATTTTTGAGTAGGTAACGAAGTGGATAAGGCATTGCAGTTGGGCCAGGAAATGCTAAACACTATCAAAGCCTACAATTTGACAGGCAGAGAAAACGATGTCAACAAAACGTTGGCAAGGGTCAATGATATTTTGAAAAATGTGACAGACTACAAACTGCCCGTTGACGGTCTGCAACGACAGGTTGACAATATCAAAGCCAATTTGAAGCAATTCAATGACAAACTTGAGGATTTGTACAACCACACACAGTATTCATTAAATACGGCAAAGGAAGCTGAGAGTATCATCGAGAAGAGTGGGTAAGTCAATATTTTCTATATCAGTAGTCTACAGTCAACTTATAAACATCACAAATGTGTCGACATTTCTGAAACCAATGTTGACAAATGATAAATTTATTGAACGATTATCAATCGGCTGATTATAGTAGGTTGTTTGTTTTCTAGCAATATATTGTGTATCTTGAAGAAGAAAAAATAATAATAGGAGCTATCTCCGAGTTCGGAAATTGTAGCATCTCTTTTCCATGAAATATGAAAACCATAAAAGAATGATGATGCTAGATATTGTTGATCATTTACTACTTTGATTATCAAAATGCTGCCAAATAGCCACAAGGAAAAAACTGAAACGTCATCATTTCTGAGAATTAAGTGCCTACAATTTCAGAACTCGACTGGATAGTATAGTTATGTTAATAATACTGTTGATAAATACATACCTACTCAAAAATATAGGTACCCAACCGTAAGCAAAACGTGAACTTATTATGAATCTTCGGATGCATTCGATTTCAAGGAAGAATTTATGGATCTTTTTTTTTAATTATGCAAAACTGTACCTGTTGATCAATAGTTCAAAATTAAATATAATTAGTGAATGACATTAGAGAGTTAATAGAAAGTTAATAGAAAATATACATTTTTTCTAAAAGTAGTAACTTTAAGCGTTGTGTTTTAGACGTAATTTTTTTTACAACATTTGTAAAAAAAGGTTTCCCAAAACTATTTTTTTTCTGTATCCAATTCAATAACAGTTTACGAGAAACTATAATTAATATAAATAAAATAATTATAAAATTATATATTGTCTACACAGGTATTAATTTTAAGAGAAATATCTTCTATCATTAAAATGTTGGGTTTAAGAATTTATCCCTAACACCAAACGGTAAGTATTCAATTGTAGGTGGAATTGAACAACTTAGGTATACTGTGATTCTTAAGGATTATTTTATTGCAATAATTTTTCGTTGCTCGGTTTTCAACAGAAGACATAATTTTTTGCATCCTGCTAACTAGGCAATTAGCTGAAAAACGTGTTTCACTCAAGACTGTGACGCGATAAAGGTTCTAACGATGGGTCACAGGAATTTTTCAGACATTTTATATAGGTATGATAGAAATCATTTGTGAATGGTAATATAGCAGTGTGGGTGGACAGATTTTTTACTTTCTTATCGCTACTCCAAGTGTCGGTTTTTTCAATCCAAATATTCCCTGAATCTAAGTTCTAGAAATTGAAACAAACTTTAATCATGTTACTAAAAACTATAAAACTATAAAGATAATTTGCACAGATGTAAAACATTGTTTTGCACCATAATCCTTCTGACAAGACTGATGGGGAGAGGCGTAATAAAAATTGAATGATTTCATACAAATATAATTTCAAAGAAACTAAAATCATACAAAAGATAGAATCTTTTTTTCAGCCACAAACAAAAAATAATACAATAAATTACGTCTACACTTATACACAAAATATCAATCATTATAAATATTTATACATATATAAGGTATATTTTTATTTACGAGCTTTCAATTCCTCTTTCAACTTCCATTTGAGTAGCTCCATACAGGTGATAGCATCCTCGGCACTGTCATGTCCACTAACATCGTTCTGTATAATTTTACGCAGATATTCACTAGCCAAAGCTTTCAGTGCCCTCTTGTGGGGCAGGCCCATCTTGTGTGGAAACAATACTGCCGTATCAATGACGCAACCGTGAACAATTTTCAATGCCTTCATATCCGATTCCAAACTATGACCCACTAGAATAGTTTCGGAATTGCACAAATGCAAAATGTTTGCTTGTATTTGCAACAAGCTCGTACTGGTCTTGTCCATTTGCTCTTTGGTGATGCCCGAGAATCGAGTATTGTAATCGATGATGGGATTGAGTGGTTTCACCAGCGATTCGTAGACGGTTTTGCATTCAGTATCGACAATTGTGACACGCGTCAACTCTAAGCCTCTGGTGGTGTAGCACATTTCACAATCCAGGGCGTAGACGGTGTGGCTGCGTTTGTCGCCATCGTATTCCGGTTCCAAGGTAGTTTGGAAGCCTTCCAGATCACCGGACATGTCCATCTCACTAACATGTGTGTCGGATGTGGAGCAACCACCGCTGTCGTCGCTGCTCCTGCAACACAGATAGGTCTGCTCGCCGCGGATGGTTCTCTTCTTGAGCGGATGGTACAGGCATTCCTCCTCAAACAATGGCCAACCATCGTCGTCGACTTGATAGATCTTGTGACAGCGGCAACAAAGGCGTTGGTTCTCGTCCAGGTGGTTGGTGTAGCTTTGTGGTTTCTTTTGGTTTTTGATTATTGCTCTGCCCGGATGCTCGTTATTTTCACGTGGATAGCCGTGCACATCGAGTTCCTCCTCGGTGAGAACCCATTTCTTTATCTTATTGTAGAAATTGCGTCCAGAGAAATCGGATGATTGTCCACTGTTTGCCTCCTCGCCTAGACCAATGAGTCCAAGTCCGGACTTGTTGCGTTCCTGGATCTCCTTTCGTAATCGATTGACGGCTAACATTGCTGAATTCCTGTAAGTGGCAATCACTTTGCACTTTTCGTAGCAAGAAAACTCTTCATTCAGCGCTCGTGTGTAAGCCTCCTCTTTGGATATGTACAACTTTAAAGTTTCCTCTGCTAACATGGTGAGAAAACGTGTTCGTATATTGACTGGCAGCTTGGAGTTGTTGATTTGATGAACATCAGGAATATCAGATAATGATAGATCGGGAACATGTGCTATACGATTACCTTTCTGTGTCTGAGCTATAGTCTTTATGGGCGCTTCAACTTTGGCTTGGGGTAAACGTTCCTTGGCACTTGCCAGCAGCAGTGCATTATGGACTGGTGCAATCTTGGGGGCAACTTTTGCTACTGGTTTGCCCTTGATTATATCATCGACTAGACTACTAGATGTAGATGTCGGATTGGGACCGACCTCTCGCCTGATTTTGCGTTCCCTAGCTGCTTCCAGCAGGGATGGAGGTGCTGGTCGCTTCAAAGGTTTCACCGGCTGCTGCTTTTGTACTTCGTTTATAAGCAATTCTTGTTCCCGACTCGCCTGTGCCAGTTTGGCCATCTTGTAGCGATTTGCCAGCGATTGACCAGGCGAAATGACTGACTTCGGTTTGTTGGGTGGATGTAATTGCGAGTATGTGGTGGTTTTTTCGATATTAGAATGAGCTATGCGTTTCTTGCCGATACATTCTTTGTCATCTTGTGTGTCTGCAGGAACTTCTTTGGAAGTGAGAATGATGGGTTCTTCTGTTTGCTGTGGCGGTTTGTATTCATTAAATATCCTGTAACATTCCATCATTGTGTCATTGTCATCTTCTATATCGCTTTCGGAGAGAATAATATCGTCATCGACAGCCATTGGAATGTATTGGTCGCTGCTATCGCTATCCGAACCGAAAGTTTTCATCAGATCACTGGTTTTTTTATTATCCTTTTCTGGTTTCTTCTGTTTGCGGTCAGAACTTTTTTCTTCTCGATCATGCCGGTTGCTACTCTTCTTCTTATCTTTATCCCTTGTTTTTCCATCATACTTGGTATTTTCTTCATTATTTTTATTCTTAGTGTTCTCCTTACTCTTACTTTTATTGCTTTCTTTACTCCTACTGCGACTTCTATGTCGTTCTTTTGATTTCTGATCATTTTTATGCCTACTTTTATCATTTTTCTTACTACTACTAGAATGTGAATCTTTCCTTTCTTTTAGTTCTTCTTTTCTATGTTTGTCTCTGCTGCTACTTTTATGCGATTTGGATGACGACTTTTCTTCATTTGTTTTCACACTTTTCTCCTTGTCCTGTGAATATGTTTTCTTACTTTTGACGTAGCTATCTTTCTCTTTACTTTTATGTTTGTTTGAACTTGAATTTTTCTCTTTATCAGACTTTGGACTCTTACTTTCTTTTTTCTCATCCTGCTTTTCGGAATGTTTTTCGCCTTTCTTTTTTTGTGCTTTATCGGAATGATTTGCACTAGCTTTTTTCTCATCTTTTTCAGCATTTTTATCCCGTTTCCGTTCTTTGTCCAAATGTTTACCACTGTTGCTTTTCTCTTTTACACGGTCTTTATCTGGTTTTGCAATTCTCTTCTTATCTTTCTCGTTCAGTTTCAAACAATCATCGTCCACAGTATCAGATAACTTTTCACTTAATTTGTCTTTATTGCTGCTTTTATAAGTCACTGAATTTACACTACTTTTCGGCTCTTTATTCACTTCATCTTTCAGTGCGCTACTTCCACCTGGGTCATAGTTCTCATTCTCTTGACTTGTTTTTTCGGTTGAATTGATAATTTCATCTATAAGTTCAAATTCGCCAGACAGTTCTTCAAAGTCTATATTTTCGGTCGATTGTAGCCCCTCAGTAGGATCATATTTGACATTGGCTATATTTTGTTTGATCTCCTTGATAGCCTCAACATGATCACCATTCTCTTCACTAATAGAATTTCCACGTTTATTAGCCGAGGATAAAATACTTATAGGAGTCGGATTGTAAGTGGGTTTTTCAAATTTTGGTATAGGTCGTGTTCTTCTATCTGGTCTGAATGCGAGATCTGGCACATAACTGATTGGAATATGGCTTTGTTTGATATTAGCCAATTCACTTTTAGGTGTTGGTTTGTAGACAGGAACAGCAGGTGTTTCTTCTTTGTCCGATTCGCTAGTGATATCCTCGACGGTTTCTGTTAACTTCTTCTTGTGTCTAAAGTGGCAATACGGTCTGCCGCAAGAGCTATTGAAATAGGGACACTCGATGTCTTGAAAATAGCCTTTGGTGGGCAGCATATCTGCCTAATTTATGTTATTGTCTTCATTTAATTGATATTATACGAGTTTATTTTTGTATCCTCATAACCTTATTGCCAATTGCCATCAATGATGACAAGACAATTGACACATTGACGATTGACAGCTAACGATCGCACAGAACACATCAACCATGATCACGTGATTAAACTTTGAACTATTTGTGGGAAATTTAAACTCTCCGAGCAAGATGAACAACCGACAGTCAAATTAAAATTGAATGTTCGAGTTCGAAAGAAAGTAAAGTTCCCCTCGTCGACCTAATTTATTATCTCATCGGATGTCGTGACATCTGGCCGCCATATGTGTGGGATCAAGGTCTGATGACTTCGTTCAATTTATTTTTATCTGAAAAGGCAGGGCGTTACAAAGAATTCAACAAAGTTCATAAAGTTCATCGCGCAACAGTTGAATTTTTTCCTTACAAAAATGAAAATTTTATCTTAATTAAATTTTAAATTGTATAATTTGATTATTTGATATTTATTTTGGGAGATCCTGAAGAGTCTTTACTTATTTGTTTTATATTATATCTTAGTAACTGTAACGAGCTTCGCTCGGTCTATAAGAGTTACTGGGGATGTTTAATTTTACTTAAGAAAAATTCCACTCTTATTCAATATGTGTTGCTATTGGCAGATCTGTCAATATCGCTTTTGACGCACACATATCTCATAAGTTAAATATTTCGAAATAAATATGAATAAGTAATGTAAGACTTACCAGAACTTAACGATGATAAAAATGCTCCTGAAAGTCCACAAATATTGCTTTTGCGGTATGAATTGAATACAAATTTGGATCATCAAGATAGTAAACTATGTCAAATATTAAAATCGAAATTTCGAAAGCTTTTATATAGCTTCTGATTGAAATTAAGGATGAATACATTAAATTACCCCATTTAGGTAGGTACTAGTAACTAAGGGTATTAAGAATCTTGTTGAATGATGAGTTCTTTGAAATGAATTTTAACCATAATGGTCCCTATGAATAAATTTAGTATTTTAATAAATAATTGCAAAAAAAAAATTTTATTTCTATTTTTAACGAAGTTAATTGAGTTATTCCGGGGATCACACCCATACTACAAAATTAAAAAGTAACATTTGGAATCTGGAAGCGATGGCGTAGATATGGTATATATAACACATTATTAAAACAAAATAGAAAAATATTTTTTTCTGATTATAAGAGTATCACCAATCGATTTTTGACCCTGAAAAGCCCTTCTTGTAAATCAAAAACTGCCAAACCATTCTCGAAACAGCTAGTGTGGACCTCGAATTTATATAAATTTAAAGTAAAAAACCTTTTTTTTAACAAGCTTTTATTTAAATGCTCTAAAAAGAAGAAAATAACCTTTAAATTAAATCAAGCCTATACTTTTATTACATTATACAATGTAGATGATAGAATGAACTAATTTGAAGTTTATTGTCTTCTTTTTAGAGCATTTAGGTAAAAGCTTATTTTTTAATGTTTTTACTATGAATTTATTTTTTATTTTGTATTCATCTCAGCAAACCTTTCCATTTGATCCACATGATGCTGAAAACATAAAATATAGTTTCGTTGATGGAAAAATATACCTAATCCAAGATCCAAGATAATCAACATGAAATTTATGAGAAATTCAACAATTATTTCATCAGTGTTGGTCCCAGTTTAAAAGACAAAATTTATAACCGAAATGAATATTCAATGGAGTCAGAATCTACTTCCATATACCTGAAACGCACCAACCCAGAACAGATTGAAGAAATAATCATTTTACTTGATAACATTAAAGATCCGGAGTTAGATAAAATAAATACCAAAATATGTACCAACATTGTTATAGGAGGGAAATCAGAAATCGCACCTTTCATGAGTAAATTAATAAATTTATCTTTTTCGGCGGTCATAGTTCCTAATACAACCAAAATTGCCCAGGTAAAATCAAGTTTTAAAGCAGAAATCAAATATGAAATGACAAATTATAGACCCTTCTAAATTTATTGAAAAAACGCTACATTCAACTTGATCCGGACTGTGAATTTTTACCATTGAATCTGAGTAAAGAGTAAAATTCTGTTGAATATAATTAACAAATAGGGGAGTTTTATTCAATTGGTTTCGAAATAGAAAACAGTTTGTATGCAAGGGAGTTCCACAGGGATCTATCCTGGAACTGGTTCTTTTTCTCAAATATATAAATTCATTGGCCAGTTTGGAATTGAATGGAAAAATAAATTTGTTTTTTACAGTACAGTAACAACCTTTGAAAATACTCCTGACTAAAGTTATAAAATGCATATTTAAACTGAATTAAAGAGAACCCACACTTAACATGTATATACCCAGGAGCTTATCTGGTATTTATTCATTATATAAACTCAAAGTTGTATATTCATTCACCTTGTCAAAAATATATGTTTCTGCTATAATTAAAAAAAACAGAATGACGTAACTTAGTTAATCATGTATTGTCATCCAAACTTAACGTGTATGCAAAATTTCAGCTCAATAGGTTGAGGATAACTGCTCTAAAATTTAGTTGCAAGATTTGTCCCGAACTAACATGCATTGCAAGATAAATAAAGGATTTTAATAAAAAAAAGTTCTAACATCAACAACTGAACATTTGTTTTTTTTTCTAACCAACTGAACATATTTTATATGTTTTTTTCCATAATTTCAAATGGTATCACATTATTGACAGAATTTTTATACATATTTAAGAAGAAAATCTATAATTTTTATTTTATTTTATTATTTCCAGTAAAGAACGACTGAAGAGCAAATTAGAAAATATAGATAAGCAAGTGACCCAATATAAGGTCAATCTAGACGATTCTGATCATCTCTTATCGAACGCATCGAAACTTTTGGATGTTTCTATTGGTAAATTGAAAGATCTACAAGATGCTCCAGAAATATTAGAAACAGCCAACCAGGATTTTAACAATCAACTCACCCTAAATCGCTTAGAAATAGCTGAGATTGAGAAACTGAGTCCACTAGCACAAGAACATGCTTCCACTTTATCAGAAAGGGTGCAACAACTCGAACATATCCTTTCTGAATCTCAATTTGGCTCAGCAGATGCTGTCAAAGCTGCAAGAGCATACAAGGATATAGCTGCAGCTGTGAAAAGTGCCAGAGAAGCTGCAGAAAGCGCACAAAATGACACCAGTGAAGCGGCACACATTTTGAACAATGTCCAAGATAGAACTAGTGATGCAGAAAGTCGATCAGACACTAGTCTTGCAGATGCCCATGATACCAATCAAACGACACACGATAAACTGGCTCCAAAGCTTAATGAGGCTATTGCAAAGTATGTTCCAATCAAAAAGACTCATGAAAGAAATGATGAACTACTTAAAGACATAGAGAACATACTTAAACACATTAACACATTAAAAGAGCTGGAACAGGATAAAGCGTACAAGAATGCTTCTGACAATGCTGACGCTGCTCTTAAAACTGTTAAAGTAGTCGAGCAAGTTGTCAATAGTTCTTTCCATGAGGTAATATAATTTTTTGGTTTTATTTCTTGTAGTTTGTTATTGAAATTCCACAATGGCTTTTCAGTTACCAGAGGAGACAAAACAAGCGCAACTTTTACCTAAAGAGCTAGACGACATGAAACGCGATCTCATACAAGTGGAAAAGCAGATAAACATAATTAATGAAACATTACCAGCAGTAGTACAGAGTCTGGAAGAGCTACCCAAGAGACAAGAGGAGAGTAGAAAGATCTCCGATGGTATTCAATCGAACATAAACAAATTGAATCAACAAATCGAATTGGCTCGTGATCTGGCAAATAAAATCGAAGTCGGTGTTAAGTTCTATCCAAATACCACTCTCGAACTGAGAAATCCGAGGAATATTGAAGATTTAACAACATCAACCAAATTTTCTGGATACTTTAAGACAGCCGAACAAAATGGTCTGATCTTTTACATCGGCAACCCTAATGGAACCAATTTGCCGAAAACAAAAACCGTAATGTTTAACCATTTAAATACTATATCTAATTGTGAATACTGAATTATGCTAATTGACTTGATTTTTAGGATGATTACATGGCACTGATCATCCAAGGCGGTTACCCAGTACTCAAAATGGACATTGGAAATGGAGCACAAAAGATCATCAATCCCAAATATGTATCGGATAATAATTGGTACCAATTTATTGTTGAGCGTGTCGGTCATACGGCCAAGCTGACAATAGTCGAAGAATTGCCAGATGGTATTCAATCGAAGACGGTCAAAGAGAGTGCCCTGACAGGACCGTACACCATCTTCAATTTGGATAAGGAGAAATCAAAGATATTTGTCGGTGGCTACCCCACTAAGTATGATATGCAGAAACAGATCGACAAAGACTCATTCCAAGGTGAAATTGAAGATCTCGTAATTGGTAATACACCAGTGTCATTGTGGAACTTCAATGATGGCTATGAGAACACCCATGGTGCCAAGGAAAGGTCAGTTGGTTTATGGACATGACACTTTTGTGATATAAAATACTTTCAACTGAATTTCCAGAGATAAGTTGGTAGTTTTGTCAAGCAATGGTCTACGATTCAATGGCAACGGTTACGCCATACTTGACGCTAGGTCCTTGCAGTTCCGTTCCAAATTTTTCTTGACCTTGATCTTCAAGACCTTTGCACCCACAGGTTTGCTATTCTTGGCTGGTAAAGAGAAAACCTTCACTTCAATTGAACTTCAAAATGGAAAAATACTCTACCAAGTGAGCGAGATGATTTAATATTTATACTTGAAAGAAAAATATGTGCTATTTGTATGGTTATTTTCAGTATAATTTGGGCAGTGGCACCAAAAAATGGGTCACCAGCAAAACGTACAATGACGGTAAATGGCACGAGATTACAGCTGCACGCGAAGGACCCAGGGGTAGTCTGCTTGTCGATAATGAAGATGTCCTTGACCGCACCAAGGATATCACGGGGCAATCACACGAATTTATCGAGACCATTTCCTTTGGAGGATATCCAAATAAGCACAGTTGGGTCGATGTTACCAATGTCAGGTTTGATGGTTGCATCAAAAATGTCACCATTATGGGAGGTCCGATTGATTTAAGGGCCAATATCAAGTCGTATGATGTTACACCTGGCTGTCCTGACAAGGTGAGTCTGAGAGCGAGAACGACTGAACCGTTTCCTCTGCTTTTCGAAGTGTTCGCGAAACAAAATGTGGCGTTGAATTCAAACTATGTGCACTAAGCTGATTCTGTTTTTTTTTGTTTCAGTTTGCTCCAATGGTATCATTTGTATCGTCACGTCCTGGTTATGTCGGCTGGGATCGACTATCGATACAAAATCAATTCAATGCCAGCTTGAAGTTCAAAACAAAAGAGCGCGATGGTATGATATTCTACATTACAGATTCCAATCAAGAAAATGGCATTTCGCTATCACTGCGAAATGGTCATCTAGTACTGATTAGCCAGAAAATCGAGTTGATATCAAAAGATACCTTCAATGACAGTCACTGGCATGTTGTATCTGTTATACACGATGATACGATGCTCAGATTGGATTCCGATGATTATGGTTATAAAGTGTAAGAACAGTTTAATTTATATTCTCCAAATGAATCTTGGTTGATGAATATATTTTTTTTATAGTACTGACAATCCCCCTCCATCTATTCATGTGTTATATGCCAACATGTTTGTGGGAGGTTTACCCAAACGTTTCAATCCTCAACCGAATACGATAGGGTCGACGGTGCCCTTCTCCGGTTGCCTAGCTGACCTTACAGTCATGGGCAAAGTTATGAACTTTGCCAATACCACCAACAAGTATTCGGAAATTTTGGATAAATGCATCTTAGATGTGTCTACGATTGATTTGGAACATCCAGGTAGGATATTTTTTTTATTTCAACTTTTACGATCAAAATATAGTGATAACTCTGATTTTCTTAAATCTTGATTTTGGCCTGCCTCCGCCTATGAAAGGCCCGTAAAATATACTATAAGAGCTATTAATAAAGATAATAATAATAACGATTATTTCCCAAAAAACATAATAAATGTTTATAACAGGGAAAGGAAAGAAAAAATATAATATTTATTATATTATTTTAATATATATATATATATATATATATATATATATATATATATATATATATAAATATTCTTTTAAACTATTTTTGAATCTTGTTTTGCCAATGTTTTTAAAATATTCGGTAAATCATTATATACTTTTATATAGTTATAAAGATTTGATTTCAAAACATCGCGGAAATACACATATTTTAGACATTACCACTACTGTAACTCGGAAACCTTTGATTATTTTTTCAAATGTCCAATTCAAACGTTGCCGGATATGGATTCTTCTTTAATTTTGTCGTCTCGAATTTTCGATTTTAGAAAAATATTGTCCCCTCTACCCCTTGGTAGAAGTTTTTGCAGAGAAGGACATAATAATTGTCATTTTTTACAATGGGATCAGTTCTCAATAGTCCCCTTTCAAATGGAAGAAGAATCATGAAAATCTGAGCACGTTTACTATTTATTAAGGCGCAAACATGCATAAAAAAATGAAATTAGACGAATTATTGTATACCTCCTCCGGTTGGGTCGTCGGTTAAAAATTGAAAACTTTAATTCATAAAATATTCTGCGATGTAAATTTCATTCAAACTATTTTTATGAATTCACATAATTTCTACTTCATCTTTTAATGATAATTATTTTCGAGAAAATTAGTAAAGAAGAATAACAACTGCCTACGGGCCGATGGATTTTACTATCAAGTTTTTCCGTAGTACGGAACATATATGACCGAATTCCAACTCATACTGGGCGGATACATTGCTCATATCTGTTTTACTGTCCTACTTTTAAATTGCCTAGAAGGAAAACCCGATCAGATATTTGTATATTCGATGAAATTCGTTTGAGAGCCGTAGAAAATTGATTTTTTTGTTCCTTTTAGTGCCGACATTGAAGCCCATACAGCCCCTACCATCTTTCACGACATTACCGCCAGAGTTCTTTACTGAGAATCCAGATGAGCAGTGTAAGTTTTCCTTATTGTTATCATTCAAATTTAGTATCAACAAACATATTAAATCTTCGACACGTCTCGTGATATTTCGTTGTCTTTTATCACTTCCTGTAAATAAAAGTCTTCGGATAACTCTTATCAAATGATATTACAAAAGAAATGAATAAACATTCATTCATCTTAATGATATTCAAACATTAAAGTTTATTTATATCCATCATATCTTTTGTTCTCGAGACGCTTTTTCTACAATATAATTCATAATTTAATATAAAACAATGCTTTTGCTTCTTATTCTAGTTGCCACCGTACGTGGAGATGGTGGAAAAGATTATGGCGGTTCTTATTCACAAGCACCACCACCTCGGCAACCTTTTACCGAACAGGAAGTACCTGTTACGGAAATTGTGCCACAACCAAAGAGTCCCGAACAACAGCCTGGACCTGTGGGAACAGTACCACCCAGCACTACCAAACCACCACCCATCGAAGGATGTGCTCTGCCCTTGAACCCGGTACAGGAGAGTGAATCGGTTGTTGGATACAGATTTGGTATGATGTTTTTCTTTATAACTCATTCAATTCATTTTTGTCATCTTGTACATTTGAACTTTAGGCACTCAGCCGGGCAGTAGGCTGGAATTCAATACAGCTCGAGGAAAGTACAAGAAAAGCTTCGACTTTAAATTCGAATTCAAAACCAAAGAGTCAGAAGGTATCCTCTTCTATGCCTCAAACAAAAACCACAGGCAGTATGCTGCACTTTACCTTTTGGATGGTCATGTAAGTGATTTTTTTATTTGGCATATTATGAATCATTAATTCTATCACAATTAATGTTTCAGGTTTTATTCACCTTCAAGGGTGATGAAGAGTCTGTTACCATCAGATCAACAAACACTTATCATGACGATATTTGGCATTTGGTCGAATTCAATAGAAACGCTGCATCAGGCAAGCTGGTCATTGACCAGATAGACATTAATTCCGGCAGCACCATGAAAAATATTACCGTTCTGGATCTACATGTACCATTCTACATTGGTGGTTTGATGCCAGATGTCTATAATCAGGTCCAAGCAAACTTGGTAAGAGACCATTTAAGCCGGTTTAATTATGTTTTATTTTTAATTTTATTTTGCAGAATACAACCATGTCCTTCAGTGGTTGTATACGTTACATATCAATGAACAATCGTCTCCTTGAAGAACCCTTCGAAGTTGGAGTGATACCATGTTCTGACAATGTGGAAGTTGGCACCTACTTTACCGGTGACGTAGGAACATACATGAAACTCAAAGAACGCTTCAAGATGGGTGATATGTTCAACATCAAAATGGACATCAAGCCCCGCGTGGACTCTGGTATTTTGGTGGCCGCCCACGGTCGAAAGGATTACTATGTTTTGGAGCTGCACAATGGACAGCTGAAGCTTACAGTTGAAAATGGAAAAGGACCAATTACAGCTGTGTTCCAGCCAAAGAACAGATTCCATTTTTGTGACGGGCAATGGCATAACATTCAAGGTATATTGACATTAAAGAACATTCTTATTGGTGATTCCTTTGTGAATACCAAACATCATACTTATAATATTAAGATCCGGCTCAAAATAGGCCTATTCACTTATTTTTGTCCCCACTGTAAGAATGTTTCATCTTGAGCGATATTACACACCGTATTCGACGGTTTCTCTTCATCTTTCGTTTTATTTATTCAAAGAAAATAAAAATAAAACTTTTCTTCAACCTTATGGGACTTTTATCTGCTTACATAAAACATTGTATTTATTTGGACTAATTATAATGAACTTATATTTCAGCTGTAAAATCCAAGAATGTTGTTACGCTTTCTGTGGACAATTTCTTCAGTGATCCTCGTGTGGGCTCAACGCAATCATTTTCGACTGATACTAGTAGCGCCCTCTTCCTTGGAGGACACCGTTTCCTCAAGAAGGTGCGCGGTATCGTATCACGAACACCGTACGTTGGTTGTATCAAAAATGTTGAAATCAACAATGAGCAAGTCCAAATGAATCCAAACATGATTCATGGGAATATTACTATCGGTTTTTGTCCCACTAATTAGAATTAAGTTTTGAATAAAATGTTTTTATATGCAAATAACTTGTTTATTTTTTATATTACTTGCTATTAAAATAACATGTTTTGCAATTATTTTTTACTTTAATCACAATCAACCAATACTAATATTAAATATACTATGGTTTATATTCTTTTTTCGTTTTTTTTTTGCTACCCTGTATATAAATACCGAAATTAATTCTTCAGAGGGTAGAAGATTTGTTTTTCTTTATGCGCATTGATTTTCACCCAGGCAAATGTCATATACAAATGAATGAAAATCAATTTGGATAATAGTATCGCAAATATTTAATTTTAATCAGTTTAATAGCATAAAATTGATAGAAAGCTATTCATTTAACAAAACATATTTCATTGAATAATGATTCTTTTTGTGCGAATACTTATTTTAGTTTTGTTCTTTCACTTGGAAATTTGTTATACCAGAGATGCCTTGGAATATTTTGTACGAAATAAAAAAGTTAAAAACTTCTCCATTGCGATTTTATCGGAATACGATAATGCCAGCTCGAGATGGATAGAGTATGATTATTTCTTTGAAAGAGACATACTACCAAACAATAGAATTTTACATCTTAATGTTGGAGTTTATCTAGAAAATGATACAAATTTTGATTGCTCACTGACAGAGTCTGGTGATTATGAAGGCTATAGCGTTGATTTGGTGATTTTGATTCAACAGTTATTAAATATAAGGTATGAAATGTTCAATAAGATAACGTGTTGCAGTGAACGTGAATACTGATAAAAATGTAATCAATAATAATAAATCAATATTTTAATGTTAATAGAAATGTTATCCACTGAAGGGAAATATGATAGAAGATTGAGTCAACATCATAGCTCTATCACCGAATGCTTATGCTGTGGCTTAAAGATGGTTTGCATCACCTAAAACATGAAGGTCAAATTGCTTGGGATTCAATTTCTCAAAGCATGCCGCCCGCAGAGTTTGGGAATGTAATAGTTTAAATATTCAAATTTCCAAGGAAATTGTCTTGAAACCTTGTGTGAAACATTTTTCTCAAATCCCTTTACCACCTGCTATAACGTGTATCTCTGAGAAAAAAGAAAAAAAAACAAGAAAAAAGATATGCTCAAATAAACCATCAAATTCTCTGTTTATGTTGGCCTTGGCATGCTGAACTGATGATTTCTATATAATTGATCGAATTAGTTTCAAAGCGAAAGAAAACTCATATGAGTAGACATACTATATATTTTTTTAATTATTTTATTGCAGTTTAAATTTCATAAAAGTGAACGACATAACCAAAATTGAACATGCAATGTTCGTAGGAGAGCTGGATCTAATAATTTGTCACAATCATGAGCCACTAATGTGGCAAAATCACACCAACAACATAATCACTCAACCTTTTCACACTCTACAAAGCAAGTA
Source organism: Crioceris asparagi (assembly GCA_958507055.1). Classification (NCBI taxonomy): domain Eukaryota; kingdom Metazoa; phylum Arthropoda; class Insecta; order Coleoptera; family Chrysomelidae; genus Crioceris; species Crioceris asparagi. Next base: position 4,690,346 of record OY293830.1, on the reverse strand, counting down.
AGTTGCCATCTTCATAACAAACGTCTAAACTAAAGCACCGTTCGCCTCTTCATATTAATCATTTATAGGTATTTGCTGATGTTTAAACCAGAACGACTCAGTTTCACCAAAGATATATTCATATTGACTTTTGCTGGTACATTATGGTTGGTATTTTTGATATTCCTCATTGTTCTTGCCGTGTGTTTGCAAATCACAACCAGCTACCATACCAAACGACATCCACAATGTGAAAAGTGGACATGGGTGGAGTCAACCTTGTGGGCTATAGCTGCAGCATGTCAACAAGGTATGTTAACTACGCTTCTTTGTGGCCCTTTATATATTATCAATAGTTTTCTCCAAAAGGATTTGACCAGAGAAATAATTATAAAATTTGAAAAAACACCTATCCAATGAATGCCTACAAATTTATCAAATCCCATTACATATAAATTTTGGATGCTTCAGAAAGTCCTTGTTTTCTAACAATACCACTAATTAATTATCGGATAATGAAGTTAAATAATGTTAGTAAATTACCAAACACTGCCATTGAAAAACTGGCTGTGACATCAATTCTGCCATTGAAAAACTGGCTGCGACTTCAATTCTAGCCACACGCTAAAAACCTGGAGCTCAGTGCTTTGCCTTGTGGGATTCCACAGGTTATTTATATTATCTGGTTTCATATTTTAAGCCATCGATTCTGAAGGTAACTTTATATTATACGTTCTCATTTTTTGAACCACAATTTGAGAAACACCTATTCAATATTTAACTTCCTCGTATATACAATGGTTTTCAAGGAAATGTACGGTGTACTTTGTAATTATTCTACTACATTATCCCGAGAACGAAAAATAATAAGGACATTATGGTACTAGTTTCCATCAATACGAGCCGAATCTATTTTTGACCGACGAACCCCGAACGGAGGAGGTATACAATTCGACTGTCTGCTTTATTTTTTATTTTTTTTTGGTTCGTGCGCGCCTTTTATATAGTAGACGATCTCCGATTTTGATGATTTTGGATTCATTTGAAAGAAGGGGATTGAGAAATGGTCCCATATTCATAAAAACGCAAATCCGAAATCTCCTTCCCTCCGAAAACCGCCCCCGAAGGGGTGGTGGTGGCAAATTTTCTCGAAAATCGAAAATCTGAGTTGGTATAATTAAAGATAGGACAATATCCGGAAACGTTTAAATTGAACATTTTTTCAAAAGTGTTACGGTTTTCGAGATAGACGCATGTTAAATATGTATTTTTGCTATGTGGAGAGGACAATTTCTTTCGAAAATTGAAAATTTTTCGATACTACATGAAAGATATAATTATTTCTAGCAACATTTATAATGAACATTTTTTCTTTAGAATTACGGTTTTCGAGTTAAATCGGTGTTAAATGGTAACAACTAAAATATTCAAGCGTATTTCCGCCGCGATGTTCTGAGATCTCAATAATAACCACTACAAGCAAGGAATATACGTGGGTAATAGGATAAGTATTATCTTCATTGATATGGTATAGTGAACGTTCAACGATTTTCGGGACTAATGTTACACTCAAAAGTGTGAAATAAATATTTTTTACAAAAAATTGGACCGACGTTATAGTTGATGCACTGAAAAGTATAAAATAATATTACTTCTATTGGTGATGGTACTTGTGAAGTTGGTGCCAAAAGCTATCAATCTAACTGCAACTGCACAACTTCAAAAGTACTATCACCAATAGAAGTAATATTATTTTATACTTTTCAGTGCATCAACTATAACGTCGGTCTAATTTTTTGTAAAAAATATTTATTAAAGATCAACTAAAATCCAAGAAATTTACCAAAATTTGAATGCTATTGAAAATGTTTGACTGATTCATACGATTTCAAGCAAAAAAAATCGCTGCTGTTTATAATTTTATTTTGTTACTATGGAAAAAACAGTTTTCTAGCACTTGTGTGTATTATTCCGTTTTAAATATCATTTTTAAATTTTTAGGTCTCAGTTATACACCATACGGCTTTGCCAGCTGTTGTCTATTCCTTGTAGGCTACGTAACCTCTTATTTATTATACACTGGCTTTGCAGCCTCAATTACTTCTCTGCTATTCCAACATGAGGTCTACTATAATTTAGACGTACTTAAAATATCGCACCAACTCCACCTAAAAGTATACAAATACCCAATTGCTGACCTTAAATTACTGAAACGTTTTGTAAGTCCTACAAAACATTCCCTATCCTAGACGATCCTAATAGATGAGTTTTTCTCTCTTGTAGAAAAGTATTTTGTATGTGGACACTATTGACCTAATCATACATATGTTGGACGAGGAAAAAACTGTAGCTTTAGTTCCGGAAATAGTAATCAGCCAATATGTCTTGAATAAATTATCAACGTTTAACCTGAGTGAATACGCCAGTAAGACATTGCCAAACTTGATTTACAAGAACGGTTTCCTTGTTAGAAATGACAATGGTCTTGTTCAAACTTTTCAAAAGCAGTAAGTATAGTTTTATAAAAAATATAAACAATAAATCAAGGAAGCATTGGTGTAGATAGCAAATATGAATGACAAAATTATCACAAACACCCGACTATAATTGTTTTCGTATTCATGAAATTGAAGATGTTAAGTTTGTTGTCGAAGCAGTTGTTGGATTGTTTGTAGTAATTTCTATATTTGCTATACCTAGTTTGTTTCACGAATGAGGGCTATTGCCTGTAATCATTCACGAGCTACGTACATCACGCTATACGTCTCATCTTATATCGCATCTTATTATCATGAAATTCTCTACTAAGTTTGTCGATCTAAGCTACGACATCAGTTTTTCAAGCTTATCTCCTTCAATACAATGATAGGGCGCTGCAAGTATGTCCGAAGGCAACGCAATCTTTATTTCATAAGCGTCACAAAGTCAATATGACATTTCAGATAATTCAGATGCATACATTTTTATTTTATAACTCAAGCAATAAGTTTTTATTTTGTGTTTCTGCATTATTGTTGATAATACCCAAATGTTTCATATTATTTGCTTATTTAATCAATCTATATTTTTTTCTCCCTAATTATATGAGCTTCCTTGAAGCGTATAAAAAAATTGAAACACCATATCTTATCTCGAAAGCGTTACGCCACTGATTTACTGCCGTCAGTTGAATTGATCCATTTTTTCAAGGCAGACGCCAATATTCGTAAAATAAACTATGTATCACTTGATGACTTCTAGTATAATTTTGAATATGCACGAAATCTATTATGTTTATAGATTCTCAAAACTTGAAGAGAATGGAATCCTGAAAAACGTACTTTCAAGACATCTTCAACCATTTCCAGCAGATGATAGTAATCGTGGATATTCAAGTGCTGGTAAAGAACACGTAAGCTCGGCTTACTACGTTCTATTGGCTGGTATTCTAGTTTCTATTTTGATTTTATTATGTGAATTGTCTGTTTTCACATTCAAAACGTATAGAAAAAGTAGAAAGAGAAACAAGAATGGGAATGTGCGGCCGAATCAAGAAGCAACTAATATAAGATCACCAAGAATAAGAATGTTCAGATCCTTGACTGTTTAGAAAATTATATTATAGTTTAATATATAATTCTAAAGATTGTCTAAAAGTAAATGGACTTGAATTAAAAAAAGGTTAATTGCGAGTTGGACCTGCTTTAAAAGTGTTCAGAACTTAGGATTTTACCGTCCATCTTAATTCGCTTATGAAATGTCAACAAAAAAGTACTAAAAACAGCTTTATTACAAAAAAAAACACATTTGAAGGCATACCCAGATGCCCAAATATAATATATAAAATAACTATAATTACTGTACACCTATCTAAAGCTTATTGATGAAAATTACAAAATATTCAACATGATTGTATTTTATAGAAGCCAATTGCAAATTAAATGACCGTGTCCACAGCAGACACCTGCTAGCTAGCGCTGGCGATCCAGTAGGCAGAAATTTTTGTGGAATTAAATGACAACTAGCGCAAAAAAAATTTTAACATAACCAATCTTTGTTAGACATTCAATCTGAATAATTGCTGTGGAATATCTAATAAATGCTTATGCCAAGATTTGTGGTATATAACTTTGATAACGTACACACAAATATATTGTTGTCAACATGATATGTCAGTTTGACATTTGCTAGCTGGCAAATGCCTGCTGCGGTCACTGTTAATGATCTTTTAATAATTTGAATATTTGAATTTTACCACAGACATTTATTGATCAATTCTATAATATATATATATATATATATATATTATAGCAAGTAATAATAATAATAATATACATCTAAGAAAAAAAACATGCACCGATCCTCCTTTTAGGATTTACTTCTCAAGTTGCTGAAGCACTTTGATCACATTTTTTGTTTTTGAATGACTAGTTCTATGTTTTAGAAATTTAGATCAAAAAAATTAAATAAAATTGAGGAATTTTGTGTGAAACACAATTTAAATAACAATTACATATTATGAAAAGCACGCTGGGTTTAGGTTACGTATAGTAAGTGAGAGATCAATAAGTAGTAAAAATGATAATTTAAAGTACCTAACAGAAAGCTACCAAGAATCCATAATTGACAAGCAATAAGATAGTTTTTTATGTTATTTTGTACGAAAATTTTTTTATAATTAATGATATTTAGAAAAATATTGACTATAAGTGATTAAAATTTGAACAGTCTCGTTTGAGAGATACAGGGTGTTGTGAAAAAGGGTATACAAAATGCTACCAGATATTCTCAAAATCAGGATAAGCGTTTATATGTGTAGAACTTTTTATTGACAGCATATGTCAAATTCCAATTACAATGAAAGAAATGGGGTTTTCGTATGACTTTTAGTTGCTACTTCTTGTTTTACGAGAAGAAATATTTTATTTGAATTGATGTTTCAGTAAGTGGATTGTCTCATAAGAAATTATTAAAACACAAATGGTAGTCTAGTGGCTTTTGCTATAAAAGCCCTAAAAAATCAAATGTTTGCAAAAATAGATGTACGTTAAGATTACTATTAATAAAATTGAGGCGGAATCATCAATTCCTTTAACCTTACTTTTTGGCGAACTTATATTTACTATTTTCACGCTTATTTTAGATAATTTTGAAAGATGTTAGTGTTTAATAGAATGCAAGGATGTTTATATACTATTTGGGATTGAAAAGATACTTCCAAATCGAAAATTCCAGCTAAAACAAACCATTAGAAATAGCGTCTTCCGCCTCAATTTTATTAAAAGTTATGGTAGCATACATCTATTTCTGCAAACATTTGATTTTTGCCGTTTTGAATTTATAACAAAATAAAAAAATAGAAATAGATTGACAAAAACCTAGCACTGAGAACTTCAAGTATTTTGATTCTATGAATATTTTGGCAGAATATTGTAGAGAGCTTTTCCCAGGCACCCCCGTATCGAAAAAGTACTCGAAACTATAATAAAAAAATAGAAAAGTTTTCAAATTCAGCAAATATATACAAGTTCTATATAAAATTCGAATAACAACGAATTGATAGAAAATCGCATAAGAAATCTGGAAGTATGTCGTTTCAATCCAGAGTTGGGTCTTCTTATATATCAGTCTCAAAATATTTCAGATAAAATCGAGTAGAGAAAGAGAGAGAGAAAAAAATGAATACTGTTCCATTTCCACACACAAACTAGTGGCCATCACTAGAAGATATATTGATTCTGACACATTTCCTTTTTTAAATCAAATAGTAGTCAAAAATCACTCGATACCGTGTGCAAAAATCATCACCAATCCAGGTACAACCATCATGTCTTCGCTCATGTGCGCATTGTCGCAATAGAGCACCAGAACTGCCTGCTTTCCAGGCACTCGTTTGCACACATAGTTCTCGTACTGCCTGCGATTGTTTTGACGCGTCTCCAGCGAACAGAGACCCGGAGGCCAACGTCGTTCGTGACAGTTTTCCATGAGATCATCGAGAATGTGCGGTGGGCAACCCATTTCGTTCAGAGTACGTTTTATCATCCGCTGGAATCACAAAACATTGGGATGGCTACTTGCTCATAAAATTAAATAACTTTAACAAAAAACAAAGGATTGGAATGCATTGGCGCGGAAACTGGCGTAACATGTGCACTTCATTGTATTGAGTGTTTCAGTGAAGTAAATATTTTCCTACCGCTATCCCAAGTAGCTACGTACTTAAGGAAAGTATTGTAATCATGTAAAATTTTCGGTAAATTACCTGCAAGATTTCATCTGGCGTTGAGATCATGCCACCCCATCGCGTAACACGGGCCCTTTGCAGGGAATTACTCCACCGCAGTACTTCATCTCTCTCCATAGCATCCGCAATCGCTCTCATTGATGGATTGGATATCCTCATGGCGCGCATAAAATCCTACAAAAAACAAAACACCAAAAACTTTCCCAACACGTTTCCCCCCATGCTCTCAAACCTTCAACAACTGCATTTCCCTTCGTTGTTCTGCCAACAGGAATCGCAACTCATTGATTTCCTGCTGAAAGTCGCTCATCTTTTGTTGCTGATTGTGTATAAGCGCTCGCAACTCTTTCACGCAATTGTGATCTTTTAACTCGTCCTTGGGAATAATCAAACCGCAACCCTGTTCACAAGGTAGCGGCCTTTTGGGATTATGTTCACATTCTTCCAGGTGCGACGTTAGACAATCCAATTTCAAAACTCTGGTACAACCATATTGAGCATTATCACAATTTATACATAATCTGAAAATGATTTCACCACATCAGAATATAAGTAGTTGCATTTTGAGAAAGAGTTGTGTTACCGAGAAAGCAAGTTTCGCAATATTCTAGGAACAGGGCGTAGCTGAGGAGATGTTACACTTTGCCTGTCTACAGGGCAAGTTGGTTGCCTTGATATCCATTCTGTTATGCAGGATTTGCAGAAAGCATGTTCGCAAGTAGGTGCCTGAGTAATCAAAACAATTCAAAACATGTACATCTGTCCAATGGTATCGACCTCCTACCTGTAAAGGGTCTTCTAAAACTCCAGAACATATTGGACACACTAACTCTTCGTCCACTTCACCTTGGAATCTGTTTAGTTCGTATCCCATAATGGTTAGTACACTTCCATAACAAATTTGGAATCACAATTTGGTAATTGCAGAATTTTCGCAATGTTTCTGAAAAAAGTTTTGACAACTGTTTCCAATAACAAGATGTCTGACGCATGACAGATTGACACAGAACACAAGACAATAAATACAAATTTTCTTTAGAATAATTTCTTGTAATTATCATTGAAACTTCTCAAAAATGTGCTTTTTTGTTTCGTTTTATCCCAAAATCTATCACATAAATATGCTATTGAAATACTTTTTTTTTTTTCTATCTTTAGTTGTGAATGTTTCATGAATAAATGTATGTGATTCATGGTTTATGCGGCAAGCGGCAAACGGCAAATGTGCCGTCGGTAGCTTTGACCTAACCACAATTTTTAAAATTTTTCTTTGTAACTTGTAAGTTTATGATAAATCTCCAGTTCCAGTGTAACACCAAGAAATTACACCTCAATCAAAATGGGAGAATGTAAGACCATAAAATTTTGTGTAGCATCATTTTACTCAACTATTTCTTCTAGCATCCCAAAGTAGTGTTGAAGATCTATGGACTCCCTACAAAGAGCTGAAAGCATCAGTGTGGAAGCATTTGAATGAGCCCAGCGATGATCTTACTTTTGCAGAGCTGGAGACTCTCTTGAAGAAACATAAACAGAATTTCTTCTCTCTGCTACAAAGTCCTGTAAGTTTTGAAAACATACACACACTATAGTTGGTTGCTAATGATCACTTTTACAGCCTAAAAATGCCAAAAGTAGAGAAGAACTCAAGAAAGGTATGGTGGATGGCCTAAATATCAAAGGAGTAGGTCACCAAGAACTCTCCAAAGAGCTTTATCAGGAAGCCATCATTTTATCGGATATGTTTGAAATTAATGAATTTGTTGCACTGGATTTATTATGTACTGCTACGATGCAAATGCCTTACTATCCTTCGTTGCCTAGAGGTTTGGTAGCAGTACTTCTCTATTATGATGGCAGAAAGGCATTAGCTTCGACGCTTTTGTTCCTCGTCCAAGCTCGCAAAGGAGTACAGTGGTCTGTTACAGTGCGGCCAGAAGTGTCCGAATTCATAACCAATTATACCAATGAACTAATGGAAGGTGGATTGTTTAATAGGATTTTCACGTTATTGCGATCGCTCGATCTAACGAGAGAAATTGAAAAACTGCAACAAAACTTGGCACTCGGCGGCCCAAAGCACAGGCGCCAAGTGATCGATCTTTTCAATGACATCAGAAATATTTTAGCTGATATTGTATTTTCCTGGTCATCTCAAAGTGGACTGCCAAAAGATCCTACCTTGACTCTTATCAATTATTTGCGAGATGTGAAAATTGAAACAGAAGCTTCTGGTAAAATAGATGATGTGAATTTGTATCTGGAACTCGCACTATTGTCTGCTTTTGATTTGAGCATTTTACATGCCAGAGAAGATGGTGAAGAATTGGTCCAGTTGTTGCCAATAATGTCTGATAGTAATTATATACCCTTAATTTTGAACGAGTTTCTGCCCACAAAGCCAAAATGGGCTTGCGAAGGTCTCCAAGCTTTGTCATCTTTAGGCTTGGCGGTGTCCCTAAGTTCGCTGAGAAATGTGCCGCAAAGTATAAAATACCAGAACGCCTTTGAAAAGGAGGAGCTCCTCTTCGATATTGCAATCGATTTGAATGTGTTCATGTTTATGCACAGTATATTACTGGAAAATGAGACATTGTACAAGGAACGGTTCCCCTACAAACGAATCCACAATCTGCTGTCAGATTTTATCTATACAATGTACCCTAAAGTGAAGGATTTGCGCGTCAAGGCCGATGAAACTGCCAGGATGATGCAAGCTTACATACGTGAAGGTCTTGAAGCACCTGCAAATCTTCCCAGGCACTTTGAATATCTCCTATTGACTGTAGGTAAATTCTATTCCAATAATATACTCGATTCTGACTTCGTCCTCAGCTATTGGAATCCAGCAGAGATAAATTCTAACCAAAAAAACGTCACATACAAACATCAGTCCAGATCAGCGGCCTTGTTTAAATTCATTAAATTGGCCGGCGATGTTTTACCAACACCTTTGTTTGTGCCTTACATCACTATGTTGAGTGGTCTGGCATCGTCGCAACAAACAGCCAGGTACTGCTTCAACCTGTTGAATCAAGTATCACCGCATTTGTTGTCTTCCAACATAACTTGGAATCATTTCTTCTATTCATTAACACAGTATTACTCCAATCTGCGGCAAGAGGTACCCCCCTCCGCCGATACTGTCTACCGCAATCGTCCGAGCTTCAACAAAGGTGTGTCTCCGCAAGAGCTGGAAGGCCTGCATGCCGTACTGTTGCTCATCAGAACTGTTGCTGAGCACGATGAATTCTCCAGGTTGGCATTCTGCGAACATCCCGATTGGACTCCTCTAAGTACTATGCTAGGATTGGTCACATGCTCCATACCAATTCCATTGAAATCTGATCTTCTTACTACCTTAGCTACGCTATCCAAAGCCTCTGAAAATGCTTCAAAGATGTGGGAAGTATTGGAGGCATCACAAATACTGGTTACTGTACCGAGCACCTCGACTTATGTGCCCAGAGGCATTGAGACGGAATTGGAAGAGATAGAATCCAGAATGGAGGAGTATCCACTAACCAGAGCTTTGCTGAAGCTATTAGATGTTCTTACAGACTTTGGTATTCCCAGGACACTTGGAGCTGGACCAAGAAATCCCGGCTTTGATCCATACCTCATGTTCATTGTTAACAAGGTCTTCACAAAATACCATTCCCGACCCTATAGGGACAGTGCTGAGAAATGGGAGGTTGCTTATTGTTGCTTGAAATTGTTTGAAAAGTTTTTGAAACAATACGATCCGAGCCCATCGGACTTTCCAACGTACCGCGCCACAGAGTTCAACTCGCCACCTGGTTACCATCTGATGTTGCAGCTCAACAACAAATCCGAAGTGTTCAACCTCATCATGGATATTTTGGATGAGGGTAATCGCTATTTCGATTCATATGTTGCCTTTCAAGGTCAGGAAATCGTCCAGGAATGTACCTTTTGTTGCTTGAACATCATTCACAGAGTTCTGGTGCTGCAGAACAAGTTCAGCAGCCTTGTACCTGCTGCAACTACATCGCTGATACTGATCAGTATCAATAAACTACTTTTATCGATCAATAGACGTAGCGGTAAACCGGATCATTGCATCAATATTGCCAAATATTTGACATACCATTCCCATCTGCCGAAGCATGCTTTGGTCACAGTAAAGATTCTGACACACATTACCAGTTCACCAGTGTCGCATAATCTATTGATGAATATTTTAATGTCAATGGAGGGCGCCAAAGAATTGATTCGAACAGGGTTCGTTGAATGTCTTGACTATTCCGGTGAAGAGGACTCAGAAACCACCAAGAACACAAAGATAGAGATATTGATGTTGCTCAAGCGTTGTTTGCCACACAACTCACCTAATCTAACGCATTTCTTGATGGGTTTCGATATCAAACGTGATGTGTCGAAAACTGAATTTCAATTTCCCGGAGTATTGGGATTCCCGCGCTCCTGTTTGCACTCAATCATATCCATCATGGATGCTGCCGTTACACCTACAGGTACTGTTGCACCATCTATATTAGAATCGACATATCATCTGCTGTATTTGCTAGCGTCGAATGTTAAAACTTCTGGACCAGTACTGAGATTCATTAGGAATAATAAAAAGTTCTACAGAGACCATCTGAAGAAGGCATACAAAAACATCAACAGAGGCCTATCTGATATTAATCAGCTTTCCTGGTTGATGAAAGTATTGGCCATTGAGCTGAAAGTTGCTGGTCAGCTGAAGCAAATTACCTATCTTCAATCACTCAGCAGTTTTCTGGTCAATATACCCAGTGAAGATGATAAGTATCCGGAGATGGTGGGTCAAAGTTCATCTATTTTTGAAAATCGCACCGTTCTACCTGATGATATTAAAATGGATAACTTCATGACCAGTCTAATACCGTACTTTGAGGTCAGAGATACATCGACGGAAACACCTTCATGGGAGTTCTTCGATATTAATGTTTTAAATCGATTTCTGCAAAATTGTCAGACCAAGTCATCACCGAAAATGATTGATTTAAAAAAATTGCATCAGATCCTCTACGATGAGCTCAAGTCAATTCAGGGTACAGCCGTTATTGCACAAATACAGGCCATAACGCAGGAAATACCAAAAGTGTTGAATTATGCCTTGGAGATAAATAAAAGAAATGAAACCTGTTCATCTGTTGTGCAATTCGTTGATGGATGGAGGCAGGTTGCTGAAGTTTTGGTACTCTATGCACCTGTGGAAATAATATCCTTAACTGAGCAACAAATTGTTATTATATCATTGCTGAAGCATTTGCTCGAGAAAGTTGTAAGAGCCCAACTTCTACCTGAAGTATCGCGGCACTTATCTGGCGCTGTACTACTGTTGGTGAGCAGTTTGAAGAAATTTTACGCGCGAGATAAGAAGCTACAAAAGATATCTACCTCAGAACAACCAGACACCAGCTACAATGTTATTAAATTATACTTTGGGGCACTGAATGAGATCTTGGAATGTCTTGTGCAATGGATTATGGCATCAAATGTTGTGGACAGCGAGTTGAGAATCAACTTGTACGCCTCATTGGTGACGTTCCTTCAATTTACCAACACAGAAACACCTACTAATGAGGACCTTATTATGAACGACAGCTTATTTGTAAGTCGTTTGGATAGCTCCGTGGTGAGTGTGCAGAACAAGGACCTTCGCTTACCCATTTCCCTTGAAGTTCTAACAGCTTTCGGTGAGAAATTAATCGAACTGATATGTCAAGATTGCATTGGCGGCCAAGAAATTTGCAAAATTCTCGCTATGTCAAGCTTCAGTCAATTGATGATCATATCTGGTAATGTGAATTGGATAATGCACATTTCAGGTAAAGGCTATTTGAAATACATAATACAAAGTATCGGTGACAGTGATCAGGATTTGCGAAACATGTTACAACCTGATGCAGAAACCATAAAACCACTCTATCTGTACATGGCTAAGGTTTTGCTGCTAGCGAAATTGGCAAGCACCAAAATTGGTGCTGAAATGCTATTGGAACAGAAGCTATTGTCTGTATTCAGTAATATGTCCGTATTTGGGTATCATCCTGAAATTACAAAAGCCTGGCAACAAAACGAGATACTCGAAGACTTTCTACCACCCATTGAGCAACGATATTTGCAGATATGGTTACCTACATTGCACATATGTAGTGCTCTACTTACCACCTTGGGTACAGAGAATCATTCAGCAATTTCACAAATCATGTACTTCTTGTTCAATCACATGGATGTGGTCGAAATTGTTCTACGTACCGGTAATCCAGATTTATGTCTAATGTTTCTCAAAGAATTGGCATTGTTAACTTCAATCATATCCCGAACGGCAAACAATAATTTGATCAACATCATGGAGAATCCGAATATAGTGCAGAATAACAGGGGACACCTGTATCGTATACAGAAACTTATGTTTACATTGCTGCCCAAATTTATACTTTCCGAGAATACAGTGACACGTTTGCTGACTAGCAATTCTGAGAGTCCATGCAAATTTAAGACTTCAGAAAGATTGCTGTATGCCATGCAGGTGAGTCAATGCTAAATTACTGTACTTGTGCAGAAGTGCTATCAAAGATTACAGAATACACTATACGTTGGGTCACTCTTAAATTTCCTTTTTCGGCAGCTCAAATGTACGATTGGAGATAAGGTTTCAAAGGATCTCGATAATATAACTTTAACAGCGGCCTTAGGGCATGTTTATGATATTTTTACTATGATGGCGTTTTATCAATATTTCATTGGTTATTTATTTACTTTATTCCTACAAATTCGACTTCATGTATCGGATGTCCGTACAAACGTGTCATTATGGCAACATGGCACAATGGCGGCTGTATCTACAACATAAATAGCGGCATACTTATTTTTCCTTCACCTATAATTATTTTATGGCTGTTTTGCTTTTGCAGCAATTTTTTTATTTATCGGGTTAATTTAGTTGTATATTAGCCAAATTAGTACTAAAACCCCTTACTTAACCTTTTTGGGGGTTGGCGCCTTAAAATTTTCATTTCATAACTAAGCAAAAAAATTGCCAAAAATCCTTTGGAATCTGATCTACACATTTACCGTACGGTTCTCTACTTTTCGCATAAATCACGCTCGCAGGGATGGATATATTGCCGGAGCAAAGAAGATAGATACTACATAGAAGTGTACATCGTATAGTAAATTTGAGGCGAAAACCGAATGAGCATCGTTAACCAAGTGACGAGGGCGCTACCGTCGAAAATGAGTATAATTCAGCATTCGGCTATCAGGCGCCCAGAAACGGCTATAGGTACTTATGTGTTCCTAGCATCTCTCAACGGCAATCACTAGCCCGCTGCCCGCTTGAACACATAAGTACCTACAGCCGTTTCTGGTCGCCTGATAGCCGAATGTTGAATTATTCTACCAAATACTCATTTTCGACGGTAGCGCCCTCGTCACTTGGTTAACGAAGCTCACTCGGTTTTCGCCTTAAATTTACTATACGATGTACACTTCTTCAATAAATAATACCAGGGTCACACCGAAGCAATGCAAGAGAAATAATAACGCATTTTTAGATTTTCCCATTGTCTGATAATACTTAGTTTATATTTAATATAATTATAGGTTAATTAATCAATATGTAGTTGATCAGTTGCAGTTAAGTACATTTCAGAATACTTAGATAATTAGATTATTTATTTGATAAATAGAGACAATTTACCACCACCTTGATGACCTGCTGAATATCTTTATTTATAAATTTTAGAGTAAAATATATACGAAATCTTGTAAATAGAAATACGAAAGGAAAGTGTGACAACGATGAGTGAAAGAAGTTTTCTTCTTTCAAATACTGCCCCAATCCTTTCTGACTAGCTATATTGGAGAAATATTCTATGAAAATATTTTCCATCAATATCACATGGTCAACAATATCCTTTGATGGTACACTTAAACCATCTAATTGTTGCCTTGTAAGCTTTAGGTTTACAAAAAATAAATCGAATTTTCTGCGGAATTGCTACATTCTACACAAATGTTACATGAATGACGATTCAAACATTTCAGTAGACGGAAGACCGAAGAATCGCAGACGCCCACCATTATGGCACCGATCACTGAAGCCAAGTTCGTTATATTATCTTACTAGAACAACCATCCACTGAACAATACGCGGCCATTTCACAATATTTATTGAAAGTTATTGAAACTCACGAGGACACACTGTATTGGTGTATTTAATCTTTGCTATATGTTCTGAACTTGGCCATAGTTCACAGCTAAATGAGACAGACTACAGACTGTAGGTATATGTACGCAAGCCCCTAGACACTCGCTGAACTCGGTGAGTCGGCGTATTTCTTAGATGTGCGTTTTGGTGAGAGTGACCCGACTTATAGTATTCTGTAGACTTTGGTGCTGTCTTAATGAACACTTATCATTTTACCGATCTAGTAAGTTGAGCAGCTAATTCTTCAGCATCATGTGTTATACTTTACCGCACCTGTGCCCACAGGCATGACTTCTATATATGCCACTATGTTTTTTTATCTTTCCAGATTATGTCAAATCTGCTGCACTATGCCCGAAATGTGGTTGCCAACAATGATATTGAACACGGCAGCGTCGGCATTATATTCTATCCCACGCTCAAGGATCCACTGCTCACCTCATTCGATACCAGAGGTCTATCGACAAGCAGCAATTTCGACCAAGAACTATCTCTGGGTATTGTTGTGCAACAGCTGATCAGCTCAATTACATACCATCATCGGGAGAAGGTGACACACGAATTGCTCGTTAGAAAATTGAAGGAAATTCCCAACATGAACATATCGGAATTGAAACCGTGTCTGATGGATGATGATGAGTCTTTTGATAGCCACCACCAGGATTTGTCGATTCTCAGAGAAAAGGCATACGATCTCATCAAGGATAGATTGGAGAAGAAGAAGAGAGAGATGAATTATTGTGCATTTATTATTGAGAATTGTTTGTATTTGATATGGGCCCATTTGGATTTTTATATGCTGAAAGCTATACCAAGGCCGAAGATGTATGGTCTGATCTATTCGAACGATTCATTGAATCCTGATAGTGAGTAATAATTTGTTGTTGCTAAATTTGATGAATTTAAACATATAATGGACAAGTGCGAATAGGGCTCGCATGGAGAGGGTTCCCTATTTAGGATTTTCGCACAGAGTAATTTGAATTTTTACTACCCTTCCGCTAGCCTAAGTATCCTAGTAAGGAAGCTATTGTAATCGTATAAAATTCGGTGTCCAGTTTTCAACAGATTTATATGATTTGTAAAAAATTGGCACAATCAAAACTGAAATTTATTATCCTTTCTACAGATCGTGGGATTTTTTTAAATTGCAGACATGTGTCTTGGATCCTGGAAACTTTTAGTTTAGAAGCTACTTTTTATAGCTATCTCGCAAAAAAAATTAAAAAGTTGAGTTTTAAAGTTGTAAACAACTTTTGCCATTTAATCTACAGTGTAAATCAAATATTTCATTCTTAATAATAGTACAAAAACAAACAACAAGGGTCAAATGAACAAAAAACGTTTTTCATATGCAATACCGTGATATAAGGTATGGAACTCTCGGGGTAAAATAAGTTTCGGTCGTACTTACCGCAATTTCTCAGAGTTAGAAAAAAAAATTTCAAAATAATGGCCTGCTTTCTAAGGGGTTCGAACCAAAAAAATTACGAATAAATTATCTAAACGTTATGGGACCGTATTTATTGAAAAACACATTTTTTTTCTCACATGTTCTGCAAGCTTAAAGTTTGTTCATATCTCAAATTCAAAATGGTGATACCTAACTTTTATTTCTCCAGCTACTCTAGCATCTGCCTCTGAAGCCACTTGGAAGGTAAACACCGACATTGTTAGCAACTTGAAACAAGGTTTGGTGTCATTGTTCAATGAAAGTTTCAGTAAACAATTAGCCGAAACAACTCAGGTACATATTATGGAAGAAATCTCAATACTGAGTTTATTCGTTGTTTATCTTTTGTTTGCAGGACCGCAATGAGTCTGACAAAGGATTCGTTGAGGCGCTCCTTAGAAAAATTAAACGCCTCATCCAATTTGTGCCAGTTAAATAATAATTATAATACTAAATTTGTTAATTTAAGTGTAATTCGTTTTTTTTTGTCATAAATATACATTTTTAATTTATACTTATTTATTTTTAATTAAAAAGGTTTTTTGGAAACTTTTGATAAATATACCTACAGGTTGTTTCTAAAATTACTTTAGAAAATTCGGCCGCACATTCCTCAGATTAAAATAAGTTTATTTGATTTACATTTTTTTATTGAATTTTTATTTTTTATAGGTTTACGGGATTTTTCTCAAGTTGGTACGATGGCATTGCTAAATAGGGCAAATAAACCCTTATCCATTTTATTTCCATAGGCATAGAAATTTTATTTGTTAATAAATTAATATTTCAGTTTCGAGAATTTTAATAACCAATATTTTAATTATTCGCTTCTTAATTGAATCTAGAAAAATATTTAAAGGATTTTCTACATAACTATTAAATTTCCGCCAGTTTTAAGGTTATACTGGCATATATTTCGTTTTATTAGTGTGCTATGTTGAATTCTATAGTTTAGGGGTGTTCGAACAGCAGTTTAAACCAATGCCAAACCGTTACGACGCCTGCGCACTTCAATCTACGATTAAATAATTTATTCCCAACTATTATTAAGTTGTTCGAGCAGCAGTTTGACGTTTTCCGAATTAGTCCTGACTCAAGTTGACCTGGTCGGATCTCAGACCCACAAACATAATGCCAAGATCCGGAATAAGATTACAAAATTGTAAAAAAATGGAAGGAATAATTTATTACTGAAATTTAGCTTTCGAGCAGAACAAAATATCAAACCGCACATGCGCATTATAAGCAATAATTAACTCACGGTCCCGAACGACTTGTCAAACACCCCTTTTAGAATTGCCTCGCAAACTGTGCAAAGTTAACAGAAAAAAATATTTACAAACAAAATTATGGTGAATCGACCTAGACTTCGGGTCTAGAAAAATTCAAAATCGAATCTTCCAAGCGGAGGCTGACAGCCCAAAAATTATTTTTCTATGGAAATTTGTCGCACAAATGAACAATTTTTTCAATGGAATTTTGCACAAAAGACTGCATCATTTGCTTTTAAACTGGCAATAAAAAATAGCGAGTACGTATTTTTGAAAGCAGTTCAATGTTCATTTTTATTATTAATTAATTTCACATGAGTGAAGTAAAGGCGTAACTTGTTATTCTACAGCCCAGGGTGATTTTTTTTTGGCTCCCTAGATACAATAAATATAGCCCAAGTCTATTTATTTTTTTATTACATCGTTCATTGCAACAACAAAAAAAAACTAGTAACAAATTTAGAAAAAATCATCAACGATTTGTGGTTGTATTTTTCTTTTGGTCTTATGAAATATAACATTCTTGATTTTTCACAAATAAAGCCATCGTTTTAGAGAAAATACAACAATTAACACACACTCTTTCTCTCTCATTTAATTTTTTAAACTGTCTATCTGTCGCTCAACACAATATATATTTTATATAGTAATAATAAAACATAAACTGATTCAATTTTCTTTTTCTCACTCACTTTCTTCCAACACTACTATAGAACGTGTTTTTGTCAATAATAATAATAGTAACATTAGTATAAAATTTCCACATAATAATTATATATAGGTAGATTACAATAGCGCGGGCGTAATTTTTATATAGCACAAAATCACTGTCAATTTTATTGAAAAAGCGGTAAATTATATGTTGTTTTAGCACTTAGATGCTTCTATTTTTAAAATAATATTGATGTATGTATTTTGCTAGTTAATTTTTTTTCAAAGACTTCTATTGTTGTTCTCTTGTGTGTAGAAATAAACAAAACAAAAAAAAATTCATTATTATAATGGAAAATCAGTCGGTTCTCGAAGGGGAAGAAGCTAGCAGTTGCTGTTCTTCAATGTCTGCTGGGCAATCGCTAGGGCCAGCATCCTCCATTCTCGATTTTGATGATGATGATACTACATCTTTTTGGTCCACTAATGCCTAATAAAGAAGAAAAATTCAGTCATTACAAAACGGCGTAACCAAAAAAACAATAATTTGCAAACAATCAATTCTTTTTAACGACATAAAAGTATATAATGATTTATCGAATTTTTTTTTATTGGCAAAACAAGATTCAAAAATAGTTTAAAAAAATATTTATTATTAATGCAATATAATAGAAAAAATTTATAAAGCTTTTTTATTGAAATTTCTGATTTCATTGCTTAGTCCAATACTTATGTTTTTTCTTTTATATTTTTTTACTTTCCTTGTTATAAACATTTATGTTTCTTGGGAAATAAATCATTATTATTACAAAATAGCGCATTTTGTTTTGGAAGATTAATAAACAAACCTTTTTTTAATAATAATACTAATAATGAATTATTTACTAAAAAACATAAATGTTTCTATCAGGGAAAGGAAAAGAATAATAATAATAATGAAAACATAAGTACATATTGGAATAAGCAATGAAATCAGAAATGTAATAATTAAAGAAGCTATATAATAAATATTAATTATATTACATTATTAATAAATATTTTCTTAAACTATTTTTAAATCTTGTATTGCCAAATTTAAAAAAAATCGGTAAATCATTGTCTACCGTTATAAAGAATTGATTGTTTGCCAATTATTGTTTTAATTTTTATTAATAAAAGATTATAGGAACATCTAGTTAAATGATTGTGTTGATCACTATTAAATCTTAAATACTAAATTTAAATGTTTTAAATTATTGACGACAAGATGAATGAATATATAAATTTTAATTTTATATAATGAACAAATTCATATCAAATGGGTTTATATAAATTAACTCTGTGGGTTATCTGTAATTCTGTTTGAATATATGCACTTTATAATTTTATTCTGAAGTATTTTTGAAGATTCAGTAAAGATTTTGTTGTTTAGCCTCAAACTGAAATTAAATATTGAAGCTTTGAATATGCTAAAGAAAATTATATTAATTTCAGGTATTTTAAAGGTAAATTATTTCTTATTTTAAATAATAATAATAATAACGATTTATTTCCCAAGAAACATGTTTATAACATGGAAAGTAAAAAAAAAACATAAGTATTGGAATAAACAATGAAATCAGAAATGTAATTAAAAAGAACTATGTAAAGATTATTTACTATAATACATATTTTTTTAAACTATTTTTGAATCTTGTTTTGCCATTTTTTTTAGATCCGATATTTCATTATATAATTTTATGCTGTTATAAAGAATTGATTGTTTGCCAATTGTTTTTTTAGTTTTTATTAATACATGATTTTGCAACATCTAGTTATATAATTGTGTTGATCACAATTATATCGAAAAACTAAATTTGAATGTTTTAAATTATTTATGACCAGATTAATGAATATACAAATATTAATTTTAATAAATATCAAATAATTTCCTGGGTTTATATAAATTAACTGTGGGTTCTCTGTAATTTAATTTGAATATGCACTTTTAAAGATTAGATTAGAGATTTTGCTATCATACTAATTTTGATTTCTTGTAAATTACTTCCACTACTACTACTATTCATATAGCATCAGCAAACAATTTTATTTTTCCTTTCAATTCCAAACTTGCCAACGAATTTATATACATGAGAAAAAGAACTGGTCCCAGAATATACCCTTGTGGAACACCACATAATACGTTTTTGTCTGAACCAGATACCTTTCCCATGCATAAAAACTGTTTTCTATTAAATAAATAATTTTGAAACCATTTGCAAACCAATTCCCTAATACCCATATGATACATAATATTCAACAGAATTTTATGATCTACTGTATCAACTGCTTTATTCAGATCCAATGATAAAAGTCCACCTTTTTTTTTGGAGTTCAGATCAAATTGGAACTGAGTTATGACATCCAAAACAGCTGATTCTGTGGCACTATATTTTCGAAATCTGTATTGAGCGTCATATAATAATAATTTTTATGTAAAGATGAATCGGAATAAATCATTAAACCATTAATTCCTAATGATTTGTGATGAGTTGGTTCTGATCAAACATTTAAAATCGTATTTACGCAATCGAATCGATTTATTGAAAAAAATCTATATCTTCGAGTTGCTTTTAAATGCACAAATAGCATTCATTCTCCAAATTTAACCAATGGATTGAAACAAATTTATAAGCTTTCCAAAGCTTTTTTATGATTATCGGTATGGTCTAATAAACGATACACATTAATTAGTGCCATCTGAGCAAAGCAGCTTTATGATTATCATGGCTCAAACAATATTGTCCTATTCATTTCGGACTTATGATTATTCGTCTATGTCATAGTAAGTAAAAAAATCGGAGTATATATTGTTTACCTGCAAGTTCTTCACTTCTCTGTCGTGGAATGCAATACTGCCCTCTGATGAGGCCAACGATGCCGACAGTGGAGATGAGTGAGGACTAAATCCACCAGCTGTCGTTGTTGTCACATTGACCTCGTGACAGCTACTCGTATCGGGCGAATTGACACCTCGTCTACCTTCCCAACGTTGTCGCAAATCCAAAATTTTCTCTTCCAAGGCTCGATTGATGGTCAATTGGGTTTGATACTTACTCTCCACTGCCTATTTATTAAGTTATTTGTTATTTACAATGTCCAAAGTACTACGTTTAGTTGTCAATATAGCTATGAGATAAGTTGATGTTTCATACATAAAAAACATACAATCCAAATGTATACTTTCTTTTTTGTTCGTTCAAAAATACAAAAAAAAGGAAAAAATTTTTCTCTTATTGATTCTCAGAGGCCAGATTTAATTTACATTTCATAATGGTAGAAAAAGTCTTTTAAAATCTATATAAAATGTTTCATTAAGTCCTCCTAAGCAAGTATTCGAGAACATAGCTGAAAAAAGGAACAAAAATCCTACCTCCAACTTTTCAAAGCGTTGTTCATTGATATCTGCCAAATTTTTCTTTTGAGCCAATAATAGATCCTCCTTGTTGGCGATTTGACGTTCCAGTTCCGAAACTCTGGCACGGAATGCTTCCAGAGCTACTTCTTTGGCTTCGCACAGATGCTTTTGAGCTAAGAGCAGAAAAATATCGAAATATTTTCTACATATTTACCATTTGTATGTAGTACGATGTGCAGGTTGAACCGTTATATAATAATTTTGATTTATCAAGGTATTCCAATAATCCTGAATGTACCGTTTTTCAATAATTTTAGAAAGTACTGATAAAATTGAGATTGGTCTATAATTTGTCATTTCATATATATATATATATTTACCAATGATGTCTTCCTTGTATGCCTCTTTAACTTGCACCAATTCTTCACTGACCTCTCTGTTTGCATCCAGTTTATCTAATCTCTCTTGGTACTTCAACTGCAGCTCCCCAATTAATAGCAGTTCCTTGTTCACTTGTTCAAGCTCTTTCCGTCCTCGTTCTCCTGCTTGCGCTTGTTGTCTAGCAACCTAAATATTATGTGTCATGTCACAAGTAGTAACATTCTTTTAGAGAAAACACTTCAGGTTTATGAAAAGAAAGAAAAGTAATATTTTGAAGCTAATAAAACATCAAGACTTCATAAAATAATAAAATTTAATGCGTTATTATCGAGTATGACCTTCTCTTGCTAAAATTACTTCATTCAATCGACTTGTGATCTAATTAACAAGGTTATTAATAACAGTTTGAAGAATTTCAACAATTTTTTCCTGTACAGCCATTTAGGAGCTCCTGAAGGCTGTCAGGTAGAGCAGGTAGGCGACAAATGCACCACCATTTGGTCCCGAAGATGCTCAACGGGACTGAGATCGGGGCTAAAAGCTGGCTAAACCCCACCCACTTCTTTCGGAGATTGAGAATGAAGTCATTTTGACGAGATTAGGTCACACCTGATATTAGCACATTAAGTTTTATTATTTTCTGAAGTTTTCAGCTTTAAAAGTGTTAGCGTACATTTCAGTCTTACCTGTCTTTCTTGCTAAACATCTGAATGGTTTTAAAAAGTGTAACTTCTTTAATATTAGAGGTAATAAGAGGAGTAATATTTTTTACACAAAATAGGACCGACTTATATTCGTTGGTGCATTGAAAAATATAAAATAACATTCGAACGAACTTTTCAGATACCCTGTATATTAAAAAAATATATATAAAAAATATATTCATATTACTGAGCCATTTAATTTCAAATTTCAAATGGTTTTTCTTCATATTTTCTAATTTGTCCCACAAAAACAACCCCTACTATCAGAATTAATTTATTTACTCCATGTATCTGCGATTAGGTCACTTAACAACCGATTGTAAAATTGAAAAACAAATTAAATAATGCAATAACACTAACTAGAATTTGACTTACATTAACCTCAGCTATGGCATCTAACAGTTCTTCCTGCGCATTCTTCAACTCACGATCAGTAATGGCACACTTATTTTTAACATCAGTAAGTTCTTTTACCACCATATCGTTAGACTCTTTCAGAGATTGATAAACGGTTTGCAAAGTTTTGTACTGAAAAATAAAAATCGAATAATCTATATATATATATTGATGACGATTTTTAAGGCATAAAACGTGCACGAAGGAGTATGAGAATTGGCATAGTGAAAGTTTATTTGGTGAAGTAGTAGACACAGTTAAAATTTTGATGTATTATGAGTTAATATTTTAAATTAAATTAAATAAAAAATATGGTTTACGTAGAAGAAGTGTATTGTGTGTTGCATACCGAAACCAATTGCAATGTGAAATCAACGAGTCGGGGCTGTCAGATTGTTTTATGCGTGAATGACAACCTTTTTTTCAATTTTCAAGAAATTCAGTTTTTTGCGAAGCAAATATTTAATATCAACGAAAATAATGAGAGCCTTTCTAAGTGTTGCTTTTCTACTTATAAGGTGACACACATACCATAAATATCAGCAGTGAAAATTATTAAATACTAATGTTAACTATAAATTATTTCGGTTTAAAATCAACTTTCCTTTCCCATTTTCTATCTAATAATTCCTTTATGCTCAAAATTTTTGAAAATGTCATAATATGTACATCAAACGTACAAATTATTGTTAAAGATTCCGTATTTTATTGTCTTCAAAATAAGGTACATTATTTCAGAATTAGATTTTTGTTTTAATATTAATAAAATAATTTTTTTGCAACTACTGATTTTATTTTCACATTTATAAGAAATAAGTCACACTGCAACACTATTTTGCTTTTTTTTTCTATCGCATAAATAAATATGTCGTATTGATAAATACCAACATAATTAAGCGAGTATCACACCAAAATGCGATAGGAAAAAAATGCAAAATATTGTTGCAGTGTAACTTATTTATTATATATGCGAAAATAAAACCAGTAGTTGCAAATAAAAATTATTTAGTTAATAATAAAAGAAAACGCTAACTCTGAAATAATGTACCTTATTTTGAAGGCAATAAAATGGAGAACCTTTGACAATAATTTGTAAGTTTGATGTATTATGACATTTTCTATTTTTTTTTTTTTAGCATAAAGGAACCATTGGTTAGAAACTTGTGAGTTTAAACCGAAATAATTTATAGTTAACATTAGTATTTTAATAATTTTCACTGCTGATATTTTGAGTATGTCTGTCAGCTTATAATTTAAAAAGCGACATTTAGAAAGGCTCTTATTATTTTCGTTCATTTTAAATATTTGCTTGGCAAAGAACTGGATTTCTTGAAAATTGAAAAAAGGAAATATGTATCTCGAAAACCGTAAAGAATGTTATAGAGGTAAATAATGTTTAGCAACTAAACTCTACTTTCACCTCCTTAAAGGAATACGTCCACTTACCAGTCACCCTGTATATTTGACAAAAAAAAAACTCGATAACGATTGAATTTGAAAAATAATGAATTGCAGTCGAATTTCGACCACTGGGCCACCAGTAATACAAAATTCTAATGATGTATTTTTTCAAATACACTCCTGAACAAAACAAACAACGGATAAAGAAAATTTGGTTCAAATTCAATCTTGAGTATTGATTTTGCATGGTTTTGGAAAAGATGAAGTTTCAAGAAGTCGTACAAAGAAACATCATTTTGCTCCCAAGTTTTTCCTCAGATTTTGGTTCCATCCTGTAGGTTTATTCGAAATTATCTTAATCTTAGTATTAGATCAGATTCTATTTTACATCGCCTACATTTTGACCAAAACTAATAAAGTTACAGAATACTCAATTTGAGTAAAATTTACTTTATCCGTATATTTTGCCCAGGAGTATATTTAAAGGCTTAAAAAAAATTCAGGTTATTTTGGTCTTATAATGTTTATTGTATGCTCATTCGAGAAACCACTTCGTATGGAAGGAAGCAATTATTTTGAAACATGATGTAAGCCGTGGGCTTGCAACACCGTTAACGATATTACCGCAGCTAATACTAAACATTTTACGCCACTACCACATTCCTTCCGTAACTAAGTTTAAATGTGTCGAAATATGAAAATTTGTAAATAAATTCACCTCATTCTCCCAATACTGAATGGTTCTGTTCAATTTCTTTTCCTCCTCATGTTTGGCCGCCTTGAGGTCCTCCAGCTGATTTCTTAACGCTTCCAAATCCTTCTCCTTTAATTGAACAGTATCTCTCTAGCAAAAATGAATTAGTACAATAAAAAAATTAAAGGATTTTGTGCTTATTTAAAGTCAAATTTTTCACAGTTACCTTTATTAAAACGCTAATTTTGTAATTATCTATTAAACCGACTGTTAGACTAGGATAGTCCAAAAAAAGAGCGCCAAATTCAGAAATCACTTATTCAATTAATCGATAATTACCAATGCAGAGTTGTATTCTTCAGATACTCGTGTACTTTTGGCATCTGATAGCAACCTTCGATTCCTGTAGGCGTGAGTTTCCCTTCGGTGTCTTTCGAATAACAATTGTTGATGCAACAATTGCAGCTGTTCCTTCAGAGCTGCCGCATTTCTTTCATTTGATTGAACAGCAGCTTCAATATACCTGGAAAATATGATATAGGAGATTTCATTCAAAGAAGATGTACCAGTAGCAAGCTAGACAAATTATTTGGTTGCGTATAAAGAGTGTATGGCAACATATCTGTTAACATTCTTTAATTTAATTTACTTTTTTAGTTAGTTTTGTTGTTTTTCGTTCAAGTTTTTATATATTTATAAATAATAATTATCTGCTCCTCAAATCATATCTTTCCGATTACTGTTTTCGCATTACATAAATGTCTAAGTACTCAACAATATATCCTACCAATTCTGGAGTACCACAGGGAAGTGTATTGGGCCCGCAACTATACTATTTGCTTACAGCTAATATTTCAGATTAGTGAAGAAAGTGGAAAATGGAAATAAACGATACAAAATCCACTTATGTCACTTTCACATTAAAACGTTCTGAGTGTCCTGCATTATTTTTGAATTCCCAGAGCAACTGAAGCTAAGTACTTAGGGCTACTAGGCAGTTATCTAATATGGAAGAAAAAAATAATTTAAAAAAGCGTGTCTACTGCACACAGATATAGACATTTTCTGTGTTGAAGAAGAGAACAGAAAGAGAGCCCATAAACAACATCCCCATGAGCTGGTATCTAATCTTGTCATTATCCTGACAATTTTGACTTCAAAATAAAGAATTCCGATATCCGACATGCAAAATCTTCCAGATCCTTATTATCTATTTACCTGTCTAATATATCGTAGATAGATGGCGGGAATTCTTTTTCTTGCGGCGAATTGAACGGCGAAGGACTCGGTGCTGGACTTGGTCGGACATAGTTTGTCTCCAATGATGGAAACAAACCCAAAAATAAAATTTCATACGGATAAAAATTTTCAGTTTGTGTCATTCTGCTTTTGGCCGATACTCTTGGAATTTTAAGTGGTTCCAAGCCATTGGTACTGCTGCTACATAATTCTTTTTTCAAGTTTTCCTTGTTTGTTGTGGTATTGGTGGTGGTTTCTTCATCGGTCTCATTCAATGGTTTGGTTTTCTTATCTTTCGGGTTCGGTGCATTTGGACTTTTTTTCATTTCCGGGCAGGATACTGCACGTCGCACTGTGGTACTATTTGAAAAATGAGCTCCTAACGAAAAAAAAAAAACAAAACGATATTGTTTAAGTATAATTTTGATATTACTTGCTTACCATTTCCAGGACTACTGCCAGTTGATGTTTCTATTCGCTCTGGTTCTGGATTACATTGACTATGATGGCGTAAACGTTGCACCCTTTTGGCGAAATTGTTCATCGATTTGGAATTCGGCATGTGTAATCCACCAGCAGTGCATGGTGAACCTTTTTCCATTTCTTCTTGGACTTTTTCATCTGTATCTAGTAAAAATGTAATAATTTTCATTGGAAAAAGCTAACTTTTTTAATTAATAATCATTTACCAGGTTCATCGTCGTTTTCAACAGCAAATTCTTGCAAAAAATAATCACCAGCAGTTTTGATGCTATTATCCGATTTTGACACAATTGAAAGTACTTCCTCATCTTCTCTGCTAACAGGAGACTCGATTCTTTGGTTTGATATTGTATTAAACAATTGCCTTTCTGGATTTATAATCCTCAAGGGACTAGAAGGAGGGGGTGGGTTTTTTAATTTTGAAATATCGAGTACAGCACTTGCTGGATTTGTAGAAGTTTCTGCAACCTAAATCAATGAAAAGAGAAAAAATAAATAATTAACAATTTGCCAAAAACGACATTACTGAAATTTAAAAAGTAGAATCGTTATTTCCGTCGCTGCCCTTTCCACAGTACCTACCCACTTTATTAAAACTTAACCAAGCAACCGCTCAAATATATGTTTGAAGCCAATCATTACCAGCCCAACCAATTTCCCCCTTAAACCTATACACTTTTTTTCCAGAAGATGTATAATAAATGGTAATTGCCTGGATGAGTGAAGCAAAAAAAGCTTTAGTAATAATTTTGTAAAAATCTGCACGGTATTCAAAAAAAAACATCGCACGCTTAGGCCTCAAGATAGTTAGGAGCTATGAAAACTCAGAAGAGGCTATAGATATTTTATATATTATAAATAGCAAATGTCTTTGCTCCAGTCAGATGAGCAATCACTGTGTTCGGATAAACAATAATTGAATGAGCGAACGTTTGACTGCAGTACTAATAATCCCACATAATAAGCTTGTTTAATTTTATATAAATTTAACATAAAAAAGATAACTAGATAAATATGTTTATTGACTAAAAATACCAAATGGTTCAAACAAAAAGAAACAGAAAACTTATGAGCAGTACAAAAATTATCAATTCACCTCAGTCATATCCAAATGTTATTAAGGTGTACACATTTTAAATATTTGTTATCCTCATTACAATCGTTTATGTTTTGGTATTTATTCCAAGTAAAGACATATTCCCGTGTTTAGATGAATTATGAATTTTTTATTAAAAGTTTCGATGACAATTCAAGTTGTAGATATTTTTTGTTGTTCCTACTTTTGAAATAATGAAAAATACAAAAAAATACTAATTCTATTGGTGCTGGTACTTTTGCAGTTGTGCCGTTGTAGTTTGTTGTTGTAGGCACGAACTCCAAAAGGAAATAATAATAATAAACATATAATAAAAATAAATAAAAAAATTGTTGAACGTTTACTAATACCAAAGAAGATAGTACTTATAGTATTACCATCTATAAGGCTTAGCTTGTACTTGTTATTATTCAGAGATCTCAAAACATCGCGGCGCAGATATACATATTTTTATTTACTGCTGTAACTCTAAAACCGTAACTCTTTTGAAAAAATGTTCAATTTAAACGTTTCCGGATATTGTCCTATCTTTAATTATACCACCTCAGATTTTCGATTTTCGAGAAAATTTGCCCTCTCCACCCATCGGGGCGGTTTTCGGAGGGAAGGAGATTTCCAATTTACGTTCTTATGAATATGGAACCATTTCTCAAGCCTCCTGTTTCAAATGAATCAAAAATCATCAAAATCGGAACGAACAAAAAAATAAATGAAGCTGTTGAATTGTATACCTCCTCCGTTCGGGGTTCGTAGGTCAAAAATGCTCTCTAGTGGCAACATACTAAATTACGATCAACATCAGTAAAGTAGATTTGTTTGCCTAAGAAAAGCTCTTTTTAACAATACAAAATTTGCTAAAATCCCCCCACCTATAAAACTGACTCTAATTTAACTCAGCTTAAAAAACATTTTTCTTTTTGATACCTTAATTCAGTGAAATTTCGAGAAACATAGTTTTTTTTTAATTGAAGATAGCAATTAGGCCCCTTGCGGTCATCTTAGATATCTGAAAATAATTTCCAACATTTTCTCTTGGCTATTCAAATCATTATTTTTTACCGCAAGTCT